>JAUESO010000609.1:132500-1545000 GCA_030914385.1 Drosophila antonietae | reverse complement strand
CGTTTAGCAAAATATTTGCTCAGTTGATTGCAGCGTCAGCAGTGATTGATTGATTGATTGACTGATTGAGCGCTGGACAATAGCTGCTTGTTTTTCGCAACAAACAGAGAAAAAAAATCAGCTGAACATCATTTATCATCACAGTGAAAACGGCTGCTCAAGACACCGACACACACACACATGAATCAGGGAGGTGTGGCCAGGTGTGAGCTCTGACGAGTTTTTCCATTTAAAGTTGAGCGTGCAAAAGTTTCTAAAAATGGAAGAAGCTAGCAAATAGTTTGCCTTCTAGTCCACAAATAGTTTAGAATATGCCCTGCCCAGCTCACAGTCGAGCCCACAGCTAACTATCTTAACAATGTTTGCGGCACGTCAAATGCTTGGCCAACTTTGGCCAAGACTTGGATAATGGAGAAACTAATCAATAGGGCATGATTACGCATACCCTGGAAGTTGAGGGAAGTGAGCTACGAGTGGATAGAGTTGATGAATATGAGAATATGTGAAGTAATATGAATGCAATATTTAAGTGTTGAAAGAAAGAATCTCTTAATTATTATTGTTTAGTCAGCTAAGTTCAATTACTAGGCTTATAAAATATATTGGGTAATATTTTAATTACTTTTTACTTTATATACAAGAAAACTTGATGAATAAGGAAACTCAAGATATAACAAGTATGTAGTTCTCATATTGCTGCTTATTCAACTCATTTGAGCTGTAGATGCAAAAGTTTATATAGCTTGATTCCTATAAATTTTTTGTTTAACTGTTAAAGAAACTTATTTACATTATTTATTATTTTTTCTCTGTAATTACAGCTGCAAATACAGAATAAATTATCACCAATCGAGCAAAGCATTTGTTAGCATTTAATCTCATGGAACTGCTAAAAATCTGTTCTTAGAAATATATTATAAGCAAAGCAAATATTTTTTATAATATAAGCAAAGACCCTTAAGAGAAAATATGTCATGTTTTATTAATATGAAAAATGTTATTTTTTCTTAGAATCAAAGAAACATTTGCTTAGCTATCAAAGTTTCAAAATTGTGTTGTAGAAACTTTTAAATATTTGATTAGGAAAAGATTTGCCCAAATGCAGATGAACTCGGTCTAAAGTCAATATAATTTTAAATTTAAATATTTAAAAAACTTTAAGTTTTCATATAATTTTATTGTTTTAGATAATAGCTATAAAAATTAAATTAATTTAGGCATTTCTATTTTATTCATTTTCTTGATTTCATGTTTTGAAGAAGAAACTACCTTAAAATTAAATTATTATTTATTTTATTAAAGTTGAGAAAAATTACTATAGTTTTTCTTAATATATTTTTTTTTTATATTTTTATTTAATTGTTTTCTTTTTTACATTTTTCTTCTCCTTTTTTATACAGCGAGCCCAACGAGCATAAGCTTCAATGAAGTTTTAAAGTAAGCTCAACTCTTTTTTTACAAAAATTCACTTTAAACTTTTCACATCTCTATTCCATCTGCTTAGAGAGAGTATTTTAGCAGTCAAACACTGCGCTCAAGAATGCCAAATATTTGTGTCCAGTTCGAATGGCATCTGTGAGTTATGAGCGCCGCAGCAATTGCGCGTGCCAGTTGCTTGTGTCAATAAATCATAGCGAAATATAACAGACGAACGAAGAGCAGGAGGAAGAGGCGGAAGAGAAGGAAGAGAGATAAGGAATTTATAGAATTTTGCTATGTATGTAGCGCAATGAAAATCAAATCAATGTCAAATGTACTCAGAGTCTATATATGTATGTGTGTGCGTGTGTGTGCCTGTGCCCTAATGAAGCCAGAAAAATATTATTTAATTAGTCCAAGTTTTAGCTAAACATATTTGTACTTTCCCTGTGCACAATGAGTAAGGAAAAGCAGTTGTTGTTGTTGTTGTTGTTGTTGTAGCTGATAACCATTGTTAATGGCAAACACACAATTCACACCAGACACACACACACACACATCCATTAACAGCCCGCCCCTTCACACACGCCCACAATGGCTGGCATTCATAAAGTGTAGCATACTTTTCAGCGCGCCGGCTTTAAGACTTACTTCCGTGTTAGCGCCCCACGGGTCGCATACATTTACAACGGCTATGCACACAATACATGCCAGGAACCCACACACTCAAACACACACACACACACACACATACATGGTGTCTTGAGACAACCTTTTGTCAGGCTTTGTCTGCGCGCAAACTATTAAAATTTGTAGCTGCCATTTGCAAGCGCTTAGCATATGTCTGTGTGCGTTCGTGCATGTGCATGTGTGTGTTGGTTTAAAATGTTATAAAGTACAGTTATAAATAAATAAACGCTCACCTACACACGTGTACACAAGCAGCGATATTGTTAAATAATAAACAGTTTAGCTCCGAACAGCAGAATAAACAGGCGTGAAAAAATATACATACATGAAAAAAAGGGAAAGATATGTCTATATGTATATGTGTGCTCCAGTGATTGGCAAGGATATGAGGACGGGAGTGGGTCGTCGGGTTGTATATATATGTATGTATATCCTGTGCACGCATTCAGCTGTCAACGGTAATGTTATCCATCTAAGATGGCGTCGGTTAGCTCAAACGGAAAAGGACGAATCGGTGCGGCGACAGAGCGGCATTCCGAATCGACGACTTTCATAACGACCGTCATCAAAGTTGTTGTCGCTACAACAACAGCAGCAACAAAGCCCAAAACTGTCGCCAATAAATAAAAAAAAAAAAGAAAAGAAAAAGCCAACAGCAGCGACAACGGCAACAGGAAAATGCGCTGACAGCAGCAACTGTTACCAGAGCTAAAGCTACTGCCGCCGCCGCCACTCTCTCTCTCTCTCTCTCTCTCTCTCTCGTTCGTCTTCCTTTCTTTCCTCTTTCACTTCCCATTAAACATTTCATCTGCTGTACCGAAAAGCTCCACAGCTGAGGTACCTCCTGTTGCAGCCTCCTGTTGCCAAGGATACAGCTTGAATGCGCCCACAACACCACAGTAATCAGAAATATGCCAGCTGCAGCTGATCGACTAAGCAGTTACCCTATAAACAAACAAATTTTATATAAACAAATGTTTGTGTATATCAAATATTTATTTACTTATATTTAAGAATCATGCCAACTCTTAACTCTTGCGCACTTCAATCATCAATCAGTTAAGCTCAGCAATCAATCAATTAAATGTAGTTAATATTAAAAAAATATATTAACAAGTTAACAAAATTAAATAAAATTATGAAATTAATCAGCCCGTCAATCAGTGCTTGCATAACCAAGCAATTAATCAATCAATTAGTGCATCAATCAGTTAGGCAATGGTGAATATATATAAGGCAAATGCAAAGTTTTCATACATACATATGCATATGTATTGCAATCAATCATGCAGTTAATCAACCATTATCATTATTAGCAATCATCTCATCAAACCTCATCAATCAGACAATAATTTTCAGTTACATATAAAAAAAATATAATATTATTATTTTTGCTTCAATCATCATCCAAAGCCTCATCAATCAATCAATTCATATAAAAAATACAAAAAATTTAGTTATTTTTTGAGCTTCAATTATCCATGAGTTTATCAATCAATCACCATCAATCAGTAATTGGATTAGGCAGTCTAAAAGTCCATCAATTAAACAACCAATTAACACACTCTCTAGCTGTCTCTCTCTCTCTCTCTCTCTCTCTCTTAGACAGTTGTCAAGATTTCGCGCTCAGCAAGTAGCTTAAGTGTGGATTATTTCCACGGCAAGCACTCCCTGTTCGCGCACCTAGCTACAGGGTATTAAGCACGAATAGCGAGCATTATGAAAAGCAGTGTGAAAATGAAATTGCTATAAGTACAAGGATTGCTTGGATGCCAGAATGAGATGTTATTGCTGCGCGGGTTTATGGACAGCTAAGGCAGGAATTAAAGGTGAAGCCCAGTTGACAGTGCCTACCTAAGGTATACCCACACTCGACTTCCATCACAATTAGGCCAAAACTGAATGCGGTCAACGTGGCGTATGCTAAATATTTCAAGCGCGCTTCCATTTCTCGAACGACTTTAAATGATTTAGACAGCATTTAAGTTATTTTCTCTTCCTCTTTTTTTTTTGTTTTTTTGTTTCGTGTCCGTTGCCAAAGTTACGCCTAATCAATTATTTAGTCTAATTGGCCATGCAAAATTTGCCTAAGCCCCCAAAATAACGGCACGTGAGCGAGCACAAGAGCTGAGCAGTTAGTGAGTGCCCCAATGATTCAATTAACAAAATATGAACTTGTTCTTGGCTGCTAAATAATTAAGAAGCGCCAAGGTGGTCAGACATGGCACAGAGGACAATATATATATATATACTAGAGTGAATGTTAAAGTAAAGAATTTATTTACAAGAATTATGCATATATAAGAGTTGATTATAATTCCTATTCTTAGCTAACTAATATGGGAAGAAAATGAAAATGAAAATATTATATAAAATTATAATTCCTATTTCCTAATAATGCAAATCTTAAAGTTGAAAAGATAATTCTAAGCACTACAAAAAATTCCATATCTAAATGTTTAGATACTTTATTATCCTATTATCATATTCCTAACTACATATATGCATATACGAAAAAAAACTTTTAAATTAAATATTGATTTCTTATTCACTGTGAGATTTAAAATATTATTTCTGCTACCACTCGAGAGTGATGTATAGACAATCAGGGTTAAATCGAGTCAGATAGTTTTTTTGTTAAGCAACATATGTAGTTTATGAGTTCGGCAAGGCCTTCTGCAGTCTGTTACCAATATTCTAACAAAATAATCAAAATTCCATTTATAAAGGAAATAAATTTTTTCTTTAAATTATTTTTATTTTGTCCGTAATCAGTTAACACTAAAATATTTCTGTCATACAAATTCAGGCGAGATTTTAATTACTTTTAGTAATACATACAAATGTAATTCTAATATAGTCTATTTAGTATACATTAAGTGGAATCTAAGCATTTATAAATAATATTTTGTTTATCAATTGTTCTACATTATTGTCTTATCATTGACGTATAAAGCAAAAAACATTGACCAGATCTATCTAATCTAAAAAATACCAGTAATGTCTTATATACAACATGTATATAGATAACTATTAGTATAAATTCAGATATGGACGACTTGATGACGTTATGGCTAGATGACGCTATAGCGCAAGCAATGAGCAGCTAAAATTATGTTAGAGATGATAAGATAGTTGATGCAGGCAGCGATAGGTGAGAATGGAAAAGTGAGTGGATTAGATAATGGCTGTCGAATAGCTGAAGACAGCATTATGTAGAAGTAGAGACAGCATTATATAGAAGAAGAGCATTACTTAGTAGTTTATTCTCGCATCATGAGCATGCACGACTATCGTGTCACGACACGCACCCAACTCTAGTTTGTGTGGTAAGCCGAGTGTCCGATTGTATAATGCTCTCGTGATAACGAACCGTCGTTCACTATATCAATTGCCCTGTCGCATTGATATCAAATTTAAGAACGCTTCAAGTTATCGCTAGAATTAATATAGAAATACTTATGTACTATATAGAAATATAACTATATATTATATAGAGTTCGAAATCACTTACCAGTTTGGGACGGATCGCCAAATAGAACGCGATATTAAAAGATTGATTTGTTGTGTATCGCCTTTGTGATATACTTCATATAAATTGAGTTTAAGGATAAAGTTTGAATAAATTCCTCTTCTAATCAGATAAATCGTAAGAGTGTCCAGATTCTTCTTCTTCTTCATCAAAACCCTTACTGGCGGGGCCCATGGCGCATACTGTGTGAACGGACTTATCTACCAAGAGACGACATAGACGGGGAGAGAGCTAGATAGATAGAAGAGAGAGAGAGAGAGACAGAGAGAGAGAGGGGAGCGCGTGGGCGCCACTAGGAGTGCGGAGCAGGCACAAAGGGCTAAGGATTTTGGGGGCTGTAAGTGAATCGATTCGCCTCGCTGTTAACTGTTTAATCCCAAAACGTTTTCTAGGCCAATAAATCATTCAGTCTGATATCGGTTATTGGCAGCCAAGCGGTTTCAGGTTGAGATATATATTGTCATATATATCCATCCAAGCCCAGCCAAAAGGTGTCGCTATTCGCAGCAAGCAAGAACTAACGAAAGGTCAAGTGAGTAGAAAGCATATAAATACATACATACATATTTTAGCAGATATCATTTACGTGCGTGTCACTGTGTTTGGCTGTGTGTGAATGTCTGCGCACTTGACTAAAAATATATCAGAAGGGTAGGCAGAAAAGCAAAAAAAAAAAAAAAAAGTAGCTGCGTACGCAGGCATGCTTCACAGCTGGGTGGCAAGCATAATAAGAGAGTGTGACAGAGTGACCGACTTGACGCTACCCTGCTTGCCACAGCTGTAGCTGTGTGTCCCTCAGATGTTTGATGTTTTGATGTTTTAGCATCGACTTCAATTAATCATTTATATAAATATTTATTAAACGTATAGAGATATCGATATATCGTCAAGTTTATATTATCGTGCCATGTACAGGACACTACTTCTATCGATATAGTATAACAGTTTAACATGCATAAATATTTGATCGAGAATATTGTGTATACATATATTGGCAAATTTGAATATACCCAAAACTGAGAAACTCGAACATCTGTCATATTCACTGCTAGAATGCACAGGGTATATTTTTAGTTGAGCCAACTATTTGATGGGCTGCTGAAGAGCTCCACTTTTAGTCGAGTTCTATGTTTAGTGCTTGAGATTAAGATACGGAACGCCTGCCGAATATACTGAAATAGCAATTTGCCAGAACTACATTTGTAGTTGACCCAAAGGTGCTACAAAACAGATTTGAAATATTTGCCTCTGCATGTGAGCGACAGAGAGCAAGGGAAAGAGAGGCGACAATAATAAACAAAATTTAATGCTAAACAAAAAAAAACAAGGCAATAACAAACGTGGAATATTAAGAGAGTGTGTAAGTATTTGAGCGCGAGAGAGAGTGAGAGTGGCAGAGAGGCAAAGCGTGAGAGTGTTCGCAAAGCAAACTATCCGAAACGATGCACAGCTAAAATAACGGCGAATATTTTGACAGACAAAGACATAGGTTAATAATTGCGGTGCATAGAAAAAGTTGAGAACGTACGAATACACACATGCCCTACACGTGTGAAACAGATGAAAATAATGGAATATTCAATTATAATAAATCCTATAATTGAACTCTAAATGTGATCATTTCAATGGAAGAAGTATATATGTATATGCATATACTATTTCTTTCATTCTAAAAGACACTGAGGCATTTTATGTTTCTTCAGCGATGAACGAATTGATCTGCTCAAATCGTTGTAGGGCATTCAAAATAATTATGAGAGCTTGGGACAACGCGTTTGTTGAGCACAGACGACAGGCGGCGGGTTTTTGGCGAATTAGTTGTGCATTGGCTGCCGAACGTGAACGCGAACGCGATTTCGAATGTGATTGCGAGTGGGAGAGCAGATGAATTCAGTGCCTCGAGTGTGTAGCCATTTCCAATCATAGTGGAATCCAAATTGGAAAGAATTCGATATTAAACGTTTGTTTTTAGCGAAATGTTTGCTCAGCTCGAGTTTAGCCAACAACAACAACAACAACAGCAATAGTAAACGTGCCAAATATAAAACAACGTAAGCTCTAACGTAAGTGCTAACGTAACGTAACGCAACGTTAGATTGTTGTCTGGCGATCGCAGCCCAAAACGGAACCCGTTGAGCCTTGTAACGTTGTGCTATATTTAAATACATATTTCACACACTATGCACAGTGGTCATAAATATTATGTAAAGTGACAAATCTTTGGTGTGCTCACATATAGTACGCACTATCTGAATAATAATACGTTTGAGTGTCTGCTCGAGAGATTTTTCAATTAATTTCGCAATCTCTTTTAAGCATCGACGTGCACAAAATTTTCAATAACGGTTAAATGCAATTTGCTGCTGAAATGAAAAACGGGTGGAAAAACTGAGCACTTGCCTGCGGGCTGGCTAGAAATGCCTTAGTGTTTGCTTGTGTGTGTGTGTGTGTGTAGTTGTGTTTGTATGCCAGTGTATTTAAGTGTGTGTCTGTGTGTGTTTGCGTCTGTGTATTGACATTCATCTCTTTGCTCCCTGACGCGTCTGTCTAACTGTCTGACGACTGTTTGCAAATTCAGCTCTCGCCATTCCCTAACGACTAGCTCTTGGCACATTTTACCGTTGTAATTGCTAAATTAATGCAAGCGTCCCCTTACCCTGCGTTCAAAATGTGCTGCATATTAGTTCTGGATGCGAGTTAAGCAAGCGAGTATTTTGCATAATTAATTTCTAATGCATTTTTGTACTGAACATTTTGTATTGGACAAGCGTAGGCAAATTTTAATAGAAAAAATATATTTAATTTTAATATAAATTAATATGCATATAAATATATCAGACAAATTAAAAAAAAAATAGAACATTTTATTTGTCTACTTTTACACAATTACACATTTCAGATTCTGCTTTTTTATTTGTTTAGGTATATTATTTAATTTTTTTTATATTTATTCTATATTTATAAATTATATTATAGTATACAGGAGTGTGCTACAAGTCAGCCGTCTAGAACAATTACATACATATGTATATCTTAATATAGCCTACTATCTCACCCGCTCTGGCTTGGCGCTCTTTTGTGCTATTGTGATCCTCTCACTAAGTCCCTCTCGTCGTCTCGTCTGTCGCTCTCTCTCTCTATCTTTACAATTTAACCGTTCTATTTTGTCATTCGCTATGCCGACTTTTGTCCGTTTCGCTTGTTAGTCAAGTTGCTGCTTGTTGCTGGCATTGCATTTACCGTTATGCTTTACTCAGTTCCATCTTTTTCAACACACACACACAAATACATATGCGCTAAGTGTCTGCCTCTCGCTCTCTCTTATTGAACTCTAGTTATTGACATTGTCTACATTATGCATTTTATCGATTTCATATTTCATTTCGTTTTCATATTTACCGGTCCGTTCACTCAGTTTGTCCAGCGTTTATTCAGTCGCCCGTATCCAAAGCAAACATAGTTTTTATTACACAAATATCTAAAGAAATATTATTACGTAGGTTGAAGATTTCAGAAACGTTTTATATTTAATAAGTGTGCGGTGAATTCTCTTTAGCAAAAGGTGAGATGCCGAGCATTTAGAACTTCATGCATCTGTGTGTGTGTGTGTCTGTGTGATATGACCTTTGATCAGGTATTCTAATACGAAATATAGTATAATAATATTTAAAAATAATACTCAAAATGAAATTGGTATGGTATGTTAATGACCAATGACCAGGGACTCGATCGATCGATATCGAGTAATCAATGACTAATGACCAATGACCAATGACGAATAACCAATAACCAATGAATAATGAGCAATGAGCAATGACAAAGATATTTTGGTTAATTATTTATAATAATGAAAATTTGACAACATTTTTGCTTTATATACACATGATATAGGATATCTTGTAAGAAAGAGCATCATGCAGTCGTATCTTATCCATTCGTCTGTTTTGTGTGTTTACCCTTAGTACTGCTGCATTTTGTTTATGTTCTATGTTTAGTTTCAGTTGCTCTCAGTTTATATCGCGATTTTTTTTTTTGTGTTTAGTTTGTGTTCCGTGTAAATATACAAAAACGCTGAAATGAGGGGGGGGAGGAAAAAAAAATACAAAGCGAGAAACTCTGGCAATGACTTTTTCGAGCATCTGGAAAAGTTAAATAGTGTTAAATCGGTTTATTCAAGGGAAAAATATTATTTAGCAACAGATGATGTTGATTGCAAATATACATACATACATACACAGCTGGTATTTTTCCAAGCACACATTCATGTATTTACATCTGAATTTATTTTGTGCTTCCAGGAATCAACAGGAGCAACGTAAGTTGTCTGCCAGAGGTGCCACATCGTGTTAAAACTGCGTTTGCGATGATGCCGTTTCGCAGGACGATCCGAACATTATAAACCGCAATACACATTTTACACTAAGTGCACAAAAATCGAAGAAAAGGACGCTTCCAGTAACAGTGAAAGACAATACACTCTAAGCACTTCCAAAAGAAAAAACAAAAAAAATTTGTAAAACCAAAAAATGTTACTAATACGAAGAACCGTTAGATCAGTTGCCACCTTCGCTGTCCTATTAATCCTGCTCTATGTGAAGGCACACACATTTGCCCTAACCGCTGGCCAAGCTGTTGATAACCCAGCATCCTACTCGACTCTGAATGAAACCAGCTATGGGGCCAGTCACAAACGTTTCGTCCGTCAGGTCGATCCGACTATAGACGATGCTACGACAACAATCAAACC
The DNA here is from genome assembly GCA_030914385.1 of Drosophila antonietae. Classification (NCBI taxonomy): domain Eukaryota; kingdom Metazoa; phylum Arthropoda; class Insecta; order Diptera; family Drosophilidae; genus Drosophila; species Drosophila antonietae. Next base: position 1,534,612 of record JAUESO010000609.1, on the reverse strand, counting down.
AGAAGTTGAAGTGGAAGAACTGGGCACATGTTCGGAGGGTCTATTGCTGCCATTATGGATGCCTCAGCGTAAAATCTCTGTTGGTGACCGTGCCATCCGTGGCTTCGTCTACTTTATGCTAATGGTCTATTTGTTTGTGGGCGTCTCGATTATATCGGATCGTTTTATGGCATCAATAGAGGCAATCACCTCGATTGAACGAAATGTTGTCGTCCGTGGACCCAAAGGGGAGAAGCAAACGATGCGTGTACGCATCTGGAATGAGACTGTCGCGAATCTAACGCTCATGGCATTGGGATCGAGTGCACCCGAAATTCTACTCTCCGTGATTGAGATCTATGCAAAAAACTTCGAGAGCGGAGATCTGGGGCCGGGCACAATTGTTGGCTCCGCTGCGTACAATCTGTTTGTCATAATTGCTCTCTGCATGGTGTTGATACCGAAGGGGGAGAAGCGCCGTATAAAACATCTCCGGGTGTTCATTGTGACCGCAGTACTATCCATATTTGCATACATTTGGCTATGGGCGATTCTGTCGCTCATCTCGCCGGGCATCATTGAGGTGTGGGAGGGTGTGGTCACCCTGCTCATGTTCCCTGCCACCGTACTCTGGGCATATATTGCGGAGCGACGATTGCTACTCTACAAGTACATCGATAAGAACTATCGGATGAATCAGCGTGGCACCGTTGTGGCCGGCGAACACGATGCCGTCGAGATGGGCGCGGATGATACGAAGCAAACAAGCAAGCAATTCTTGCAAATGAACAAGAGTGCGCACGCCTATGATGAGGCCCGAATGGAGTATATACAGCTGCTATCGGAACTACGGCAGAAGTATCCCGATGCTGATTTGGAGCATCTGGAGATGATGGCCCAGGAGCAAATGATAACGCGTGGCAACAAGTCGCGCGCCTTCTATCGCATCCAGGCCACGCGCAAACTGATCGGCAGCGGGAATCTGATGCGTAAGATTCAAGAACGTGCTCACGATGATCTGTCCAGCGTGAAGGCCCAAATCCAAACATATAACGATGACGATGATGATGTACCCACCCGTATCTACTTTGAGCCCGGACACTATACGGTCATGGAGAACTGTGGTGAATTCGAGGTGCGTGTGGTGCGACGTGGCGATATCTCTGGCTATTCCCATGTCTATTTTGAGACTCAAGATGGCACCGCCTCGGCCGGTTCGGATTATGTGGGCAAAAGTGGTATACTCAATTTTCCGCCAGGCGTCGATGAGCAACGCTTCAAGATCGAAATTATTGATGATGATATTTTCGAGGAGGACGAATGCTTCTACATACGTCTCTTCAATCCCTCGGAGAATGTTACCCTCTTTGTGCCAAATACGGCCACCATTATGATACTGGATGATGATCATGCTGGCATTTTCGCTTTTAGCGATGCAGCAATCGAGGTTACCGAATCTGTTGGTGCTTATACTCTATCCGTTATGCGATATTCTGGTGCTCGAGGTACCGTCATTGTGCCATATTGGACCGAGGATGAATCAGCGATCAGTGGACGTCACTATCATGGTGTTCGCGGCGAGTTGATCTTCGAAAATAATGTGACTGAGTGAGTAATTCTATATGTTTCTATATGCATATTCATATACATATATATTTGTAATATATATAGAACATATATACTGGTTCTATCCCCTCATGAAATTCTATAATATCTCATTCTAATTTCTTATAACTAAAGAAATCTTTTTCGAATCTTTTTTCATTTAGATATGATGAGAATATTTTATATAGTTCATGTTCTAAATATGGGGAGAATATTTGATATAGTATAAAAGTAACTATTTGATATTGCGAATTTTATTTTAACTTTTTCTGAAATATGTTGGATCAGGTTAAGGAATAAGTAATCTTTAGTACATCTATATATTACTATTGATATTTATTAATATTCGTTTAACTTTTATACCTATCCATCTATCTATTACATATCTATCTAAATAAATCCTACACCTCGAACCACTTTAATCATCTATCCCTAAGATAAATAATATAATTGATAAATTCGATATATTATTGGAAAAACATATAAACTAAGCAGATGATATATGATGATAATATCCAAGCACATTTAATTATATCATTTATTTTAAGAGGACCTTAATATATTTATATTTATATTGAATCAGTTCAATAGGAAAGTGGGTAAAGCTCCATCAAGTTTTATAAATATATCAATATCTATGCTACTATATATTTTCATTTATTGAACTTTTTCCCCCTAATCGAACATATAAGTTTTGATATTACAAGATATTTCGAATTATATGAATGAATTTAGAGAACCAATAGCTGAAGCACTTTAAGGAATTCCTTTAAGCATTCTCTTACTAATTAGACCATTAAAGCTATCGACTGAATAATTGATATACGAGCTTAAGATAGGCCAAGGTCTGCATAGTTCTTCACAATTATTCATATAGAGCGAACCCTCTGAGCTGACACACTATCACGAATCACTCTTGAGATTGATGGCAATATCCCAACCTAATAACAGTTGATTGGCAGACTACGTGTCCGTTGCTAAAGCTCATCGCAGCGACAGTCGAATGGAGTTTTGGATACATGTCACGCCAATGCCAATTCCTGACGGAGTTTTTCTCCATGCGTGTCTGTCTCTGTGTCTGTCTGTGTGTGTGTGTGTGTATTGGCAATACGAAATGGTTGATCCAGGCAGTTTGGGGAATCGTGTTGAATGCGTGAGAGACAGCGCAGTGAATCGATTAAGGTCGAAATAATTTGTGCTTTTAATTGCTGCGTCAGTTGGCAAATGCCAGAGCAAGTTTTCACGCACCCCCAAAAATGAAAACAAAGAAGGCGTGGCATTGAAATTGAGGTTGAGTCTGAAGTTGGGGCGTTTGGAATTGGAGCTGGCATTCATCTTGTTGTTGTTGTTGTTGTCAGCGCCTGGCACCTGCTCGTATTGCTTGCAAATGGCTCCGTTAGTGTGAACAACACATGACATACACGCACACACACACACGCATTTAGCACATGGAGTCGAGTCGTTTTACCTACATGAGTTTGGCTGCCAAATGTGTGTATGTGCGTGCCCCCAGCTGTGGCAAATACTGTCATGCTGCATGCCACATAGCCATATAATTGTGCCCACACGCACACACACACCCTCATATACACCCTCCCCCACACTCACATACATATAGAGCAAGTCAACCCGCTGCGCGCTTCGTCTGTGTTAAAGCCAAAGTGCAAAATCTAATTAATTTTGTAAAATTAGCTTGTTAGGAACATATTTTTCTTAAATCAAATAAATATGAAGCTAGTCAACTCGGTTTTGTTAGCTTGCCAATTGTGCCAAGTAGTTAGAGCTAGCATATGTGAGCATTTAGAGAGAGATAGGCTTAAAGAGCTAGCATAAAATCTTACGTCATCTCTGTCATATACTTAGAGAAAGGAATTGTGGGAATCTATACCAATGAGAGAAGAAGACGTGTCAACCATGCATAGGATATCTTCTAGTCGAGCATTCGCAATAGAAATTCCTTTTCATTCAAAGCTCTAGCTACAAATATTTTATATTTTTCAAATGTGAATTTTCTCTTTCATTACCTTGTAGCTCAAAAGTTTTTCTCTATCAAACTAAATCAAATTTGATTCTAGACTTTGTTTTTCATATTTTTTATTTTATTTTCATTTCATAATAAACTCCGAAGATCTAATATCTATTATATTTATATTATATATATTAAATATTATAAAATATATCCTATTTATAGCTCACATAATCTAATATCTCTTATATATTATAAACTTGCATTCGCAAAAAATAAACATTAAGTTTTTCACAAATTTTTCAAAATACTTAAGCTCATCAGATTCTGACTCTGACTCTCTAAATTTGCATATATTTTATATAATAATAAGCTCTGCAAAATGCAACTTTTAACTCACTCGATATATGTATGATATATAGCATAATATATATTTTGTTGAATGTCTTTATGCGCTTGTTTGTTCTCTCGTTTGTCTTTCTTTGCATCTTTTCGCTGATTTGCAGCTTTGCATAAATTGTTTTCTTTTCTGTTTTTTTTTTCGCTCCGGCGCCATGGGGCCTTGTCTATTAAAAACTGTCTGCTGTGCATCAACGCCAAGCTGCCTCTAGCTCTCACTTCCTTCTTGCTCTCGCTCTCTGCTTTTCTCTCTCTCCTTCTCTAGCACATAACATAAATTTTTGTGGTTCTACATTATTTCATAATAAGCCACAAACCGGAGCAGACAATTAGATGTGCCAAGCGCCAGGGGACAGTTTTAACAGAAAACAGTAAGAGGAAAAAAAAATGGGGGAAAAAAATTAAGTGGCAACACTGTCAGGCGCCATTTTGTGTGGCTCTCATAATGGTCGTTAAGCTGTGGTTTGCTTTGCCGCAGCTGAACTCGCTGTCATTTCCATTGTGCAAATAGTTTTCCATGTTTGACAGTGTCAAGTGGCATCCACACTGCTGCAGTTGCTTCATTCATTCATTCATTTCATACAGCTCTCAATATGGCCTTAAGGCAATTATTTGCCCAGTTTTAAACGTTTCAATTTTCTTTGCCTCGTTTGCCGCATTTCATTCACATTCCCATTTACTCTTGCTGTCTTCCTCGCTCTCTCTCTCTCTCTCTCTCTCTCTCTCTCTCTGTGTCTCTCTCTTTGATGTCCGTGGTATTCCCTGGACGCTATCACCGAGCAGTTACAGCCACTCAAGTTGGCATTGCTTGCTACGAGTTCAGCTACTTATATACCCTATAAAAATGTATAGAAATAATGGAGCCTGTTCACTTTATGTGGTTTAATAAATTTAAAGTTCAGCTACATAAATCCAAATAGTTTCTATATAGTTTAGAAATATTCCATTACATTACATTATGTGAAAAAAATTAAAATGATATATGAAAAAAATAAATAAAATAAAATTCAAGAGCAACTAATTGTTAGCTGTTTACTAAGGTTTTTTTTCGCTACATATTCTTTTAATAAAATAACTTTAACTTTCTACATGGTATGTGACAGTCGGTCACAATCTTATGTTGCCTGTCTAAGAGATTTTGTTTTAAAATATATATAAATAAAATATATATATGCTTGTGTGTATGTTCCAAATACATTTTAATTTGCTGAAATCTGTATACAGGGTATCTGCAGGTTGATCATATAGATGGCATATATTTATTTAATTTTATTTTATTTCAGTCATGAAGTAAAAAGAACTATATTTTTAAAGCATATATCTCGCTTAAAATAATTAAACAATTTTAATTTCACAGAGTATCTGTTAGTCGATCCTAATTGTCACACATTTATTAAATGAGTTCAGTAATAAAGTAAAAATAATACCATATATAAAAAATACTACATATATTTACGCCGAAATGCTTCAAAGATTGTATTTTTACAGAGTATCCATTAGCTGGCACACATTCATTTAACTAGTTCAGCAATGAATTAAAAATAATAATTTATATATAAAATACTTCAATAATTTAAATTTTACAGAGTATGTGTTAGTCGATAGATACCTTTTTTTAATATACAAGTTTGGCATTAGGAGCTACAACAGGATCTCAGGTACTTCGTCTCCACTTCTCCGGCTCACATCTCTGGGGTGCGTTTGTCGTGTTACGTATACGACGTGTGCGCCCAGGTAACAGAAGGAAAAAAAACAAACAATATTGGTCTCAGTGGCCATATGAATGCAATTAGAGCAAATTGCTCGTTGTCAGCCATAAAATGAATGCATTTTACACTTAATTAATCGCAGTCTCGAATCTCAAATATAAATGCAAATTTCTGTTGCCCAGCAACAACAACAACCACAAAATACAAATTGAAATTTAGTGAGAAAATCTGCTTTGAAGTTTTCCATTTTGTTTTTTGATTTTTTTTCTGCTGATGTAACTGTGTGTGGCCTAAGCGCTCGCTATAGGGAGTTAGCTCTATAGTATTTATAATAACAAGTTGTGTTTTCTCTTTTTATAGCATGAGTCCATTGAAGTTGGCTAAAAGGCTAGCATAGCTTAGAGAAATTTGAATGATGAACGTATATAATATTATATATAGATTGAAGATACACTAAGAATATTTAATTTCTTGAGAAACTACTCACAATAAATCCCGATATATAACAAAAAATAAATCAAATAAAATATAAAGAAATAAATAAATTAAATAAATAGATAGATAAAAATAATAAATAAATAAATACACCAAATCATTTCCCAAAATTTCAAGACTTGATTAATTATACTCTGTTCCCAAACGGAAAAAGGGTATATTGGGTTTTAAAATTGAAATTTCGAGGTATTTTTTAGTCGTGCAATGCAATTTGACGTCCTTTTTAATGAAAATCAAATGCTGTTGTGGGCAGTCGAGAGCTGCTCCTCATGTTGGTTAGTCGACTTTTTGCTGCCTCTGGCAACTGTTAACTAACTCCCCAGCGCAAAGCTTGAGGGGCCGGAAATGCGCAACAGCAGCAGCAGCAGTAGGAGAGGGACTAGAGACTGGAAAGTGGGTAGTGGGAAGTAGGAATTGGAGTTGGAGTAGGAGCAGAGAATCCGCCATTGCGTCAGCTCTCGTAAAAAAAACACAGCAGTCAGCAAACAAAAATGGTGGCAAAGCCCCAAGTCCAGGTGGGATTGGGGGCTGATGGGAAGCCGGATGATGGAATGAAAGTGCCAACAGTGTTGCATAAATTTGTATAATCTGCGTCAAATGTTGCCGATGAGCGGCAGCCAAGCGCTTTTCTATTGAGTTATATCAGAGCTTTAAGTTTTGGTGTAAAAATGGCGCAAAACAGAGGCAAACTGAGGCAACGTTGTTAAAACTAATATGCAGATAATGCTAATAGTCTACGATGCGCTTCATTAATTAAGCATGACATATTTTTAAATAGTGCACATTACCTCTCTCTAATCTATTATTTATATATTTATAAAAACAATTGCTCAATTACTTGGTTGTTACCTAGTTTGTAATATAAATATTCATCAAGTGTATTTCAGCGATTCTGTCATTGTCTAGTCAATTATAACCAAGTTTTGGACTCATAAAGTCTTCATCAGTCAAGAAGTAAACATCTGTTGACAGTTGAAAATACTAATCTATTTTGTGAAGATATTTCCCATTGGGAAACGGTATTCCCAACTTATTATATGGTATATGAAGTCCGTTAACATCAGAAATTGAGCATTTACCGATATCTGATATGTTGGATGAAATATTGTAGCATGTACGACTTAATGCATTCAATTTGATTGTTCCCAAATATTTTTATTAATTTACACAATCAAATTTTGAGATTAATATATGGTACGATTTTCTTATGAACTCATAATACCTTCGTCGACCGAGTAGTACACATCTGTCGAAAATTGTTTCCGGTGGTGAAAATACCAATCTATTTTGAGTAGATATTCCCCACCTGGAAAAGGAATTCTCAGCTGATTATATGGTACATGAAGTCCCTTAACAAGCGCGGGGCCCTGACATTAAAAATATGTGTTATAAATATAAGGAAAGATATATTTGTATCTCAGACTCACCACATAGGGACAAGTGTGATTAAAGTTGGTAAAGTCCCGTACTCTTTTTATGACCGCTATCGCAAGTGGATTATAAGGTTTTTTGACAAACCGACACAAGTCCAAAGAGACGTTGTAGAGCCAAGGCTTATAACCATTGGCCTTCTTTAGAAATTGAGCATTTATCGTTATCTGATATGCTGGATACAAGATTGTGGCATTTAAATTAAATGTGGTCTTATTACGACTTATTGCTTTCAATCGACAAACATGGAATTTAAGCCAGGTTTCATTGTAGGAAGTGCAGCGCGCATTGGTAAATTTTATATCGGCAGCATTCTGTAAAAAAGATTTAAGTATTATAAAATTCTGAATTGGAATGATTGATGTCCTTACATTGGAATTGAAAATTAACACTAGCCATACTTTGCATATTGCAAGAATTATCAGAGCTTTCCGCATTTCGACTTTCCCATTCAACTTTATTGCTATTAATAAGCAAAACTTTCAAAATTGTCGACAGCTAATGTAATTTTAATACAATCTAAAAAAACCATTTGATACGTTGGACTGAGCTTAATGTATTATTCAGTTAATAGCACTCATAATAAATATAATAAAGTCATCTAATGCACATTTATGATACACACTCTCTCTGTCGATATATATATATATATATATATATCTATATCTATATATCGATTAAATACAACTCTTTAACCTCGGTGATTTTGTAGTCGAATAGAGCGCTCTTACATGTTTTTTCTTATATAATTTATTTATTTATTTTTGTTTGGCTAACATACTCACTGATTGTGAAAGTACAAGTTCGTAAATGTAATCTATTAGTAAGGTAGATTCCGGCTGTGGTTCTAGGGATCTCCCAGTCCCAGGCACCATCGATTGAAGCTTCTTACTTAACTGTTACTAAGATGGTACTTTTTATTGTTCTTCGTTAGCCGAGAAGTAAATTTCTGTTGTTAGTTGCTTTTTCTGATTAAAATGCACGCCTATTTTGATTTGATAATCCCCAGTTGGATACGGAATACCTAATTGTCCATACTGTCCATAGACTCCGTCAACAATTTGATCGCCCTGCCATTAATATGTAATGAGCATTATAATATGACTATGCGAATAATATATACTCACCACATAGGGGCATGAATGATTAAAGTTGGTAAATCCCTGCAGTTTTCGTATTATAGCTATAGCGATTGGATTGTAAGGCTTCTTGATAAACCTACACCAGTCCACAGAGGTATTATAGAGCCAGGGCTTATACCCATTTGCCTTACTCAAAAGCTGTATATATGTCACTATATTATTAGCTGGATGCAAAAGTGTGAGATTTAGATTAAGTATTGTCTTATTACGACTGATTGCCTTCAGTCGACAAACGTTGATTTGAATCCAGGTTTCGTTGTGAGAGGTGCAGCGAACATTTGTCAATTTGATATGCCCAGCATTCTATATATATATATTTATATATAGATGAGAATGAGAAGATTATTATATACTAGCATGGACTGTTTTATTAACTCACTGTGTTCTTTAATATTAAAACCAGGCAAACTCTGAATGCCACAAGAAATATCAGTGCTTTGCGCATGTCGACCTACTCGTTCGAGTGTTTTGCGATCAATATGAATGGATTTTCAAATTATTGTTGATATTTTAATGTATGGAGAATGGAGAACTATTATATGTTCAGTGTTTAAAAAAATATTTATAAAATATGTAATTAAACAATAATTAACATTAATGGTCAACGGTCAAATAATTTCTCTAAAGCGTATCTGCATACATATATGTATAATAGTCCGTATGCTTGATCAGTGCGAAGCGAACTAACCCCACCTCATTTTAGTTTCTCTCAGTTCCCAGAAATCTATTTATCTATTTGATTTGATGATTTTCGATTCATTATGTTACTATGCACTGAACCCATTGAAGATGGGAAATCTCTTAGCATTAAATCGAGTCTTGCCTTCAATCGATGTATCAGTATTCATTGCGTGAAATCTTTTTGATGACAGCCTCTCTAGTTTGCTTAACTCTCCTTAATCTATTAAGAACCTATGCCATTAAAAACTTGATCAATTCGTCCATCCCAATCCAATTTGTGACGTTCAGAACAAAAATCTGTGTTCGATATTTAAAAGTTCGCTACGGTCGCTTGATCATTATGTTAAATGTGTTAATATGTGACTCAATAACTTTATTAACAGGCAGAAGCTGATTGATTATTATATAATATACGAATGGTTCAATCAGTGAAACATTCAACTTTAGTAGGACTAAAGTGAATATTATATTTTGAATTCGAAATAGTCTGCTGATAGGAACTCTCAACATTTTCCCTTCACTCTCTCTTACGCTCTCTCTCTCACTCACAATCACACTCCACTCTGGGTAAAAAGCCCGAATTTTTGGCAGAAATTATCCCTGAAGAGATAGACTTACCACATAGGGACAGGTGCGATTTAAGCTGGTATATTCCCGTATTCTTCGTATGATTGCTATAGCAATTGGATACGGTCTTATATCGATTAATTGCCTTCAATCGACAAAGATCGATTGATAAACAGGTTTTATTGTAAACAGTACAGCGCACATTTGTCACTTTAATTCTATAAATATAGATGTTAGATGTTTTCGTACCCTGGTATATATTTTATACTTGCATTGGAATTGAAAATGAACACTTTCCACACTTTGAATATAATAAGAAATATTAGAACTTTCCGCATATCGACTCTTGTTCAACTGCTATTAGCCTTGCTTTGAAAGCCTTGCCGAACTATTCACAGTTAATACCATTTTGATATGCTCTCAGAAACAGTTCAATATGGAAACATTTGTTATTCTAAATATGTTTATATATGCTTCAATAACTATTTAAATTGTAGTTTTCAATTATGTATTTATAGTAGAGATATTTTGATGTCTGAATGAACTAACATGTAAACAAAATTAGTTAAAGCCTTGTTGCCATTTAAATGGGTACTTGACTGAATACTCACTATACATTCTATATATATAGAACTATTCCCATCTCAGATTCAGCAAGAAGAAAACTAGTGAAAAGTTTAAGCCTAATTCGTAATTAGAAAATGCCATAATATAATATAATATATATATAATAGTGAAAGCCAATTTTGTAGTATAAAAACACACTTAGAAGCTGCAATCAGCTTTAGAATTTGTAGTTAAAAATAAATTTTGGTCGCGCCTAAAAATGATATATGAAAAGTTCACCTAATTTAGGGTAGTTTAAATACATTTGATAGGAGTTTATGTGAACGACAATAACACATGCCAGACAAACTTTTTTGAACATATTCTGGCTTTTAGGGCAGTCTATGCGGCCTAGAGCCCAGAGAAAGGTGAGCTGCCTATAACATTTTACTATTGTATTATTGTATTAGTTTATTTTATTTTTCGATAGCTTATTATTGATAAAAATCGAAAATTTCTTCAACTGTTGTAAGTGTTGATTTAATCTATTTATGCCAAATTCAGAAATTATAAACTATCTCTCTATTTCTTTAATGCACAATCTCTCACACTCTGTGGCTTGATCACTCTATCTCTTTCTCTCTGTCTCTCCCTCTCTGTTTTTCTCTCTTTTTTTTCCCTAACTCCCTCTACGTAGAGAAAGATAGATCTAGATATATTAAGAGATACATAATACACAAGTATAATTATCAATAGACTAGACTGAAAGCAATTACAAAGTATGTAAATTATGCTTCAAATAATTTCCCATGATAATCGTCAATGAAAACTTTATTTGTGTGTTTTTGTTTTTTACGATTAATTACCCTCAAACCATTCAGTGTGAAATTATTATAAACATTTGTAAAAATATAATTATATAAAATAATAATTAGGAACAAAGTTAGTCTGCCGTAATGTCTTCCTTAACACTGAAGTAAAAATCTGATAACGCTTGTCTTCTGCCATAAAAGAACCAATCTATTTTTAATAGATATTCCCCAGTTGGAAAAGCCAATCCACGCTTGTTGTACTTGACGTGTAAATCCCTAACATATTGCTTGCCCTGGAATGAGGGATACGTAGTAAAATAAGAGCATTCATGAATATACATATCTGAACATCAGACTCACCACATAGGGACAGGTGTGATTAAAACTGGTAAATTCCCGTATTCTTCGTATGACTGCTATAGCAATCGGATTATACGGTCTTCTAAGAAACCGACACAAGTCCACAGTGATGTTGTAAAGCCAGGGCTTGTAGCCATTGGTCCTCTGTAGAAATCGGGCGTTTACCGAAACCTGATGCACTGGATAAAAAACGGTGATATTGGCATTAAATATGGTCTTATAGCGATTAATTGCCTTCAATCGACAAAGATCGACCGATATCCAGGTTTTATTCAAAATAGTGCAGCGCGCATTTGTTATTTTAATTTCCGATGCATTCTATAAATATAGATGTCAGGATTATTGTACTCCAAAGGATATTTTCTACTTACATTGGAATTGAAAATTAACACTAGCCACACTTTGAATATTATGAGAAATATTAGAGCTTTCCGCATTTCGACTTTCTTGTTCAACTGTTTTACTGTTAATAGAAAAACTGTTCAAATTGATGCGCTGCTAATGCCATTTTTATGTTCTCTCAGTAGGTTTAATTGCTCGTTATGGTCAGGGATTATTTTAAAAATATTAATAAATTATGTATGCTTCAATAACTATTTAAATTGAATCTGCAATTTTATATATTATAATAGAAAGATTTTCATTTCGGAATAAACTAAAATTAATATGTCAAAAAAATTTGTTAAAATCATTCACATTTTCACACTATCTGAAATTGATGGTAATGATAGAACTATTTGCATTTCAGATTGCTGAATTTTCTAAATACGAATTTGACTTGCATTTTTCTCTGAGTTTCTTCTCATCCAGAGAAAAAACGTCAAAGTCTTAATCGTATAGAAAATCTTGTAATTCCTGCTAATATAAAGTGCAGACTTTAATAATTACTTTATATATATACATTCATATACATGTATATCGTGGAGATCATACAGATTAATATACAGTTTATACTGTAAATTTTTCAATAAATTGATTTTTTTAATTCACAAGATAATTATCACTGAAAACTTTATATGTGTGCTTTATAAACATTTGTATAAAATCATATTTTAGAGACAAAGTTTTGCTGACATCTTATCCTGATTCCATAATATCTTCTTTAACAGTGAAATAAAAATCTGATAACGCTTGTTTTTTGCCATGAAAGAACCAATCGATTTTTAGTAGATATTCCCCAGTTGGAAAAGCCAATCCACGCTTGTTGTACTTGACGTGTAATCCCCTAACATATTGCTTGCCCTGGAATGAGTGATACCTAGTACCAGGGGCATTCATGAATATATCTGAACAACAGACTCACCACATAGGGACAGGTGTGATTAAAACTGGTATATTCCCGCACTCTTCGTATGACTGCTATAGCAACTGGATTATACGGTTTTTTGACAAACCGACACAAGTCCACAGTGACATTGTAAAGCCAGGGCTTGTAGCCATTGGCCCTCTGTAGGAATTGAGCCTTTATCGATACCTGATGCACTGGATAAAAAATTGTGATATTGGAATTAAATATGGTCTTGTAGCGATCAATTGCCTTCAATCGACAAAGGTCGACCTTTAACCAGGTTTCATTGTAAACAACGCAGCGCACATTTGTTATTTTAATTTCCGAAGCATTCTATAAATATAGATGTAAGAATGTGGTGTGTCCTAGAAGATATATTGTACTTGCATTGAAATGGAGTATTAGCACTAGCCACACTTTGAATATTATAAGAAATATTAGAGCTTTCCGCATTTCGACTCTATCGTTCAACTGTTTTGCTATTAATATTCGCTGCTAATACCAGTTTTATATACTCTTAGTAATTGTTCGATATGGTCATTGACTATTTTAAATATATATACACGCTTCAATAGCTATTTAAATTGTAATCTTCAATTGTATATATATTATAATAGAGAGATTTTCATTTCTGAATAAACTAATATAAATATGTCAACCAAATTTATTAGAATCTTTCACATTTTAACACTATCTGTAATGGCTGTTGATTGCAACTCAATTTACTGGATTTTCTAAATGCGAATTAGACTTGGACTTTTCTCTGGTTGTCTATTTCGTTGTCTATTTCGTATTTAGAAAGTTCTGTAATTCGGCTAAATATAATAAACTTTTAGCTGCTGCAAGCTTAGCTTAGGAATTTATAGTTAAAAATAAGCTGATAAATATAATTTATAATATTTATGTTGCTCACTTTTAAGGGCAACCAAAATATATTCATGTACACGCTCATAGATATATTTTTTGGCTGCGCCTGAAAGTAGGCAACATAATTTTTGGCGGCTTGCAAATTGAATGTGAAAAGTATGCCAATGTCAGCGACTGCCCAAGTTTAAATACAATTAATAGGGATTTATGTGAACAACAACAACAACAGCAACACATGCCAGACAAACTTTTCCAAACATTTTCTGGTTTTGGCATTTGTTAATTAGACCAATTTTGGGGTCAGTCTGTGCGGCTTAGAAGCCAGCCGCAAGGTGAGCTGCCCACAACATTTTACTATGTTATCTGCATGACTTTTCCCCTGGGAAGATGCCAAATGTATATATTTATATATGTATATCTAGATACATGCACATATATAGGCACATCAAAAAAAATAGAAGCTACGAAAATATGCGAAAAAGGCTAACATAAGAAACTTGTAAGCTATGCGGGACTGTCATGTTTCCAGCACATGAGCACAAATATTTTATTAAGCACACATAATCTAAAATTGAAATTTATGCTATCTATATACACACATATATATATATATTTAATGTATGTGTAGTATGTGTTCAAAGAGGCAGCCGCCACATGGCGCTTTTTACAAATCCAAGACAACTTGCAAGTTATCCACATCAAAATCAACATGTAAGCAACGCTGTGTATCTGTGCTTGTGCCTGTTCGTGTGTGTGTGTGTGTGTGTTTGTGTGTTTGTGTATGTGTGCAGTCATGTATGTTGTGTGTTTTGCGGCATGTGCGGCTTTTGCTTAACAAGTAGCATTTCCTGCAGCCAACGGCGATTCGCTGGGGAATGTGCCAACTGTTTAACTGACTGACAACTAGGCAAGTGAGTTGTGCGCGTGTATGTGTGCGTACGTATGTGTATGTATACCACATCTATGTAAACAACAACAAAGACAATCACAATATACATACATATATACTAAGGCAACAGTGGTAAGCGACGGCCTAACTAGGCCAATGTTGCCCAGTTCTCATGGCAATTGGATTTCTTCCCTCACCTGCGCTTCATATGGGTGATACGAGAAGAGCGCATTACAAATAGACATCACTTGTATATATGAGTGGGTTAACCTAGGGTACTTTACAGATACGAAAAATGAAGAGGGAGTAACAAATTTGCATAGCTCTCAATACTTTATTTATCGTTCGATGGGCCCTTCTTTTTCTGACTTTCATGTTCACCGTGTTCTATAATTAAATTCTCTTTTGTGGTCAGCTTTTTGCTCCACTTCAATGATGTGAAATTTCTCATAAAAATAAAATTTCCGATGCTAAAATAGGCCAATTTAATTAACTAATTTGATTTGATGTTGGACAGCTTTAGAAATTTGTTTAGCATTTTCTATATATAGTATTTGAATTCTGTTGAACAGTCTGGCAGCCTAGACTTTGGCCTTTGCTGTGCATTTCAATCAATCAATCTTTGATAGAATTGACGTTTTGTTTTCTTTTTGCTTTGAATTCACATTAAGTTGTACAAATTTATAAATTTTGCTAATTTCTCTTTGATATGGGCTCATATTTAGTTTGGGAAGTTATCAATCAATCACTTCTGAAATTTTATATATTTACCAACTGCGTAACTGAAACAATTGATGGACTGCAAAATTTTATATTTCATATTTCATCTATTAAATTTTATAGTTTATATTTCATATTTCATGTGTTTTATGTTTAGAAATTTCTCTTTTTTTTCTTCTTCAACATTTTTAATTTAGTTTTCATCAATGAATGTGAAAGAACTGAAGCTATATACATAATATAAACTCTTCATCATTTACTCATTATGAATTCAGCAATAAATTATGCAATCAATCAATAGCATGATATTTTATTTAATTACTAATTAACTAATTTAAAAAAAGTAAAATTTTTAAGGCAATGCTGACTCAGTTGGGTTTAATGCTGGTCAATCAATCAAACAAGAAATTTTGATGAAATCAATTAATGAGTTTTTCAAATTTCAATTTTTAATAAAATTAGCTTAAAATTGAGTATTCTCATAATTTGCTGTGGAACATGACTGAGGCTAAGGCTAAAGCTGAGCCAACAGTTCGTTGATTTTATTCTCTTTTTTTTTTTCTTATTTTTTTTATCAGTTTATTGTTGTTCGAGCTCTGTATAAATTAGCGGCGACTGTTTCAACAACAGGCAGCAAAGCAAATTTTGCTGTTCCCTTGTGGCGCAACCTTTTCAATGTCAATTGGTTGTTGTTGTTCTTGTTCTTGATGTTGATTTTGTTGTTGTTGTAGTTGTTGCTTGTGTTTATCATGATGTCGTTAGGTTGATTGTTGCAAAAAGATATTCAAGTGTGTGTGTGTGTGCTGCTTAGCTGCGGGCCAAACCGCAGAGCTCATCAGGCTCAGGCCCGTCTCGTTCGCTGGCCGTGGCTGTTCTTGAGCTCTACCTTTTAGTTAGCCTTGTTTATATTTATCTTGCTGTTGCTGTTGCCTCTTGTTATTATGACATGAAGCGCTTAGCGAAGAGTGTGAGTCCAGCATGAGTTCAGCATGGAAATCGGAGACTTTGCCACAATTTGCCAACTGTTGCGCCGTTCGTCAAATACAAAAATTGGTATTTTCGAGGCGTGCGGGTCAAAGGTTATCGGTGGAGCACAACTTGTTTGTGTGTACCTTAATGAGTTCAGTGCTGAACATAATTTCTGAGAGCGAACTTGTTGAGTTGTTGCTCAAACAATTTAACAAATGGCCAACACTTGCACTTTGTTTAACTTCTGAAAATGGTAAATTAATTTGCTTGCCCTTAACATAAATTAAAAATGCTCTAACGAAACAGAAGAAGGCAAGCAAAGAGAAATTTATTTAAGCCCACAGGATATATGTATATATATTTCTGATGCGGATAACGAGCTGAAGCAAAGCAGCAGTGTCCAAAAGTGCTTTGGCTTGTATTAACTTGTATTTTCTTTGAAATTAATTCGATATATATATAGCGAATAGGGTGCTGAAATTAAGCTTTATTCTGCTCGAAGAAAAACATGAGATATGCATATAAAAGCTACAAAATATCGGGCTAAGCAGGAATCGCTTATGTTGTTATCGATAAAAATCGATGTTAGGCGAAGTTCAGAGCTAATAAAATGTCTCTCTCTCTCTTTCTCTTTCGCTCATACACCATCTCTGTCTCTCACACACTCCAGTTCTCCTTTTCTCTCAATATACAGAGATCTCTCTCTCTCTCTCTCTCTCTATCTCTCTTTCTCTGTCTCTCCTTTTTTCTCCCCCTGTCTTTTTGTCATTCTTTCTTTTTCTCTCTTCCTCTGAAATAAATATATCGATAATTGTCAATTTGATCGATTTTAAGCAAAATTCAGAGATGTTGGTATATCTCTCTCTTTTTCTCTCATACACTATCTCACTCTTTCTCTCTCTTGCACACAGATTCTCTTTCTTTCTCATACTATCTCAGTCTCTCTCTCCCTCTCTGCAATAATATTAAAATTATATATCACCCACATTGTTTATATCGATAAATATCGATATCAAACGAAAACTTGAAGATTATAGAAGCTGTAGTCATCGAATTGGTTCTATAGTATATAGACTTTTACAGTATTGGCTTTGCAAGCAGCTCTCACACTATGATAGGGTATCTTCTAGTCATACACTCCCAATTGGTATCCTTTCGAGTACATTAGTAAATAAAAAGCAGTTGATTTGCGATGTTGCAACTGGCAACTGGCAACTGGCAGCTGGCGTATTGCGTGTGTGGCATGTGTGGCATATGAATGTTGATGCTTCTGCCAGTTGCAATAAATCAAACAACTCTCGCCAGGCGCTGCTGGGGCAACGCTTTGTGGCGCACGCTGCCAGTGCTGCTGTGCCAGTGATTTATGCTGTCACATACAACTTAATAAACAGCTAGCTGTTTTTGTGGTAACGGCAATGGCAAAACATGTCACTCACAGCGACAAAGGACGCTGAGTGATGCAAAGGCAGCTTCAATGTCAAAGGTCACATACATGACTCTGACTCTGCTTAAGGGTGTGTACGAGTGTGTGTGTGTGTGTGTCACCTGCAGTGTCTTTGACAGCTGATTCTGATTTAGCTCTTGATGCTGATTCGGATTCTCATTCTGTGTAATGTTAGCTAACTGACAGCCATGGCTGCTTTGATCTTGCTAACGATATTATGTCCTTGCTCAGGTAAGCAGCTCACGTCGCCATTCAGACTCGCTGTGACGCTGCGTTAGCTAAAACTTAATTATTTCATGCCATGTGCGCACAATTAAACTTTAACTGAAACTGAAACTGAATCTGTGTGCGCGTCCTATTAGAGATTGCAAGCGAAGGTCCTTCATTAGCTAACCTGTCCGTGGACTTAATTTACGACATCATTATGATAAATAGTGGCAGAGAGAGAGAGAGAGAGTAGAAGAGAGAGAGAGAGAGAGAGAGAGAGGAGAGAGAGAGAGAGAGAGAGAGCGTAAGAAATCGACTTCATATTTCAAGCTTTAAAGTAAACGAATTTTCTACAGTAAAAATTCTTATAGAGCCAACAGAGCGTATACTCAATGTTTAAGCTATATGAGAAAATGAAATTTTGTAGTAAAGTTTTCAAATAAGATAAAAATACATATACATATACCTAATATACTTTAAATATTATTTCAAAATAACAAATTCAAATCATTTGATAAGCATGTCATCAGACTGTCAGCAGAAATAAGTCTCTTGCCAAAGCTGTTCCAGCTCTTAAGTCTAAGTTTTAAGCTGCTCAGCTGAAATTTATAGCAGGGAAATGTTGCAAAGACATAAAAATAAAATATATGTGAATAAAACAAGCATAAATGAGGCGAGACTTTAGATTTAATTTAAATGGCCTTAAAATGCTCTTGCTAATAAAAAAAAGAAACTGAAAGCAAATCTGTTAACAAATCGTTCGCTGGCCGAGGCCATTCAGCAACATTTGTTGAGGCTATTCAAGGCGAACACGCGAACTTCAATAATAAATATTTCCAGTCCATTGCTGGAAACGTTTTCAACGTTTTCTTTTCGCTTTTTTTGTGTTTGTTTTTGTTTTTTATTTTCCATTTTATTTTCAGGCCAAGCACACAATAGCCGATCCTTGGGGAGAGCGACTACTGTGCGACTGTTCTTAAGTGGGCGACTGCTTGGCTTTTAATTTATTGTTATATATATATATATTTTTTTTTTTGTTGTTCTCTGTGTTTTTGTTGTATTCCCCACTTGGCTTTTGTTTTACTCTTTGTGCTGAATGCAGAAACTTTGAAAACTTTAATGGCACAAAGGCGAGCGAAGCTAATGAATGCCGCGCTTCACTCGCTTCTCCCAGCTCGCTCCTCGCTTCTCTCTGCTCTATGCTCTATGCATTGGCTATGCAGAGGACGCGCTCCATTCATAAAGCTCTGCTGCAGTTGGTTAAACTTTTGCAATTACAACTCAATAAGCAGCTAATTATGCCAAAGGCAATTGCCAATTTGCCGTAGCCTGTGCGATTTCCATAATTTCCGTTCATTTAATTCTGGCCATGCCGTCAAATGCCTGGCGGAGGCTAAAGAATAATTATTTAATTACAAATTCATTATTCATACGCAATCGTTGCGTATTTGTTTTATGTGCATTAAATGCTAAAGCATTTCTTTATAAAGTTGAAATAATATTCTGTTTTTTCAGTTTTCAGTTCTGCGTCTATCCTAGGCATTTCTTGCAGCTATTTAAAAATATATAAATTTCAAATACATTTGAAGCTGAACAAATTGTATTTGTTGAACACTTTTGACCTTTCGTAGTGAACTTTAGTTTAAATATTTATTACACTTATTCTGCATATGAAAATTCGATACGACTTAATATGAAATAGATTAAGTAACTGGGACAAACACTACCTTTATATTTTTCACAAATTATATCTTTCGTTTTACTGTTTTTCTTCTATATTACAATTATAATGAGCTTGAAAGCTAAGAAAAAAATTGCTTAAGATTGATTTACTTTTAGAAGCTAATGCTGAGTTTTTCGAATGAAATAAGTATAGACAACGATGAAACGTTTGCCAGAAATTCGAGATTACTCTAGATCCTCGGTTAACGAACGTCTCGGTTAACGAACGTCTCGGTTAACGAACGTCTCGGTTAACGAACACACTTTTTTTTTTTTAGAATTTCAATTTCTCTTGACGATGTTTCGCAAAACGAGCAACAAAAGTTTTGAAAAAAATTTTAGTAATGAAATTGTGGAAACCCCAAATATATATTATTGTGTTGTCCATTGACTCTTTTACCATTTTTGTGCACTATTTTTGCATGCAATTGAGACGCAAAATTTGTTAAGATCTGTGTTTCGTTTAACGAACAAGATGCTGGAACGAATTGTGTTAAGCGTTAAGCGATATATAAAAATTAAACTGATATATAAATATATTTTTCGTTTTGTTAGCAGTCATTTTACCAAATAGACAGGCCTATATATAAAGGAAATTATATGTCGTATCGGTGTGACATTATGACGTTGTGTTAGCGTATTAAATAGAAATTGACAACTAGTGCTAATCGAATGAGAATGTGTCATTAGAAAAGAGACAACCATAGGTTGAACGTGGTCTCGAATGTCGCAGAGTGAGAGCGAGAGGGCTATGTCCTTGACACAGAGTTGCTATGATATTGATGAACGAGAATATGCAACCAAGAGGCAGTTTGACAAGAGCCGAGAGACGATTGAGTAAGAAAGACGTTTTGGTCATAGAAGACGGCGACACCGAGAATTATTTGACAAGCAAACATATAATGGAAGGCGTGAATAATCATTCTAACGCTACGACATATATATATAGGAAATTACCAGATTGTTTTCTCAGAAAGCTTAGATTTTATAATAAATTCAGTTCTTTCTGATTTTGGATCACGCTGCAGGCTACAGACAGCTCTATAGGGATACTAGCTTGAACGTCCTTTTGTAATTGGAGATTTTATAATAAATTCAGCTATTTCTGATATTGTCAACAAATCTTATATAATCGTATCTTATTATATTTCCCTATTTAATTTATTTTTGATCCATCAAGAAAATTTGACCAAGAAAATTAATGAAAATCTGAAATAATTAAATATTATATTCAATATTTTAATATAATATTTGGTATGTTTACATGAACAATACAATGATATAATATGATAGAATACAATATTACAATACAATAACAATAATAGAATCATTTAATGCTTGCAAGAGCAGCTCAAGGCAAAGTTAAGGGTATTGGCTAGTCAGTCATTGACAGCCTTCGATATTAACATTCAATTTATTTTCTAGTCATTGCTATTTCTAGCCATATATATTCAATCAGCTTTGATTAGTGTACAATATATATTCACAGTATTTAGTTATAATTGAAATGAATGCCAACTATAGCTAAATCGCTGGCTTGATAAATCTATTATTATATTTTGTTGCTCTCTCTAAAGCTGTCAATATTTGTTAACGAACAATATGAGAATTCAAAACAAGAACAATTCTGCCTGGTCCAAGGTAAATTGTAGTATTGCAATCAATAGATTTTCAATTGAATAAGCCAGCATGCCTTAGACTTGCATATGTATGTGGGCTGACAGCCTTGACTGTTGTTAATTTA
Source organism: Drosophila antonietae (assembly GCA_030914385.1). NCBI lineage: Eukaryota > Metazoa > Arthropoda > Insecta > Diptera > Drosophilidae > Drosophila > Drosophila antonietae. Next base: position 1,513,070 of record JAUESO010000609.1, on the reverse strand, counting down.
GTTATCTTCATTACTCGCTCAGCCACAGCTCATTAGCTGCTGATGGCTTTACCGCATGCAGACTTATAAACAATATTTTAATTACATTTTGACAACTATATATATATGTGTTTGTGTGTGTGTGTGTGTTTGTCTGTCTGTGCATTTCCACCCGCATTTAGCTGAACATCAAACATTTGTTTGCTCGATTGCCATGTCGTGTCATGTGCGCTGTGTGTTCGTTCGTTATCTGTCTCGATAATTAGCGTTCATTTGCGCCCCAGCAAATATAATTTATATCCAACTTTTCACGTTCTATCTCACTATGTTCCTCTCTCTCTCTCTCGCTTGCTTACTTCAAGTTAGTTTCAATCACGCTCAATTTGTTAAACAAGCATTCACTTTGCTTATCTGCTTCTGTTTTCATCGCATAAATATTTAACTAGTTTTTTGTTGCTGTTGTTTCGCGCTTTAAGCTTTAATCTAGATAATATTTAGTTCGTTTTTGTTTCGTTGTGTCGATATGCAATAATTATTATTGCTATTATCAGATAGTTAAGTGAGCATTGCGTAGATGATAAATGGGAATTTAATAAGTTTTTAATTTATAGAAATTTATTTAATTATTAATATTTATATACAACATTTTATGCATAGTTATTGCTTAAGAATAAGAATTATTAAAATCAAAGTAAAATTTTATGAATTCATGTTTTGTTATCATTCATACTATTCACTTTAAAAACATTTCTTGAACAGAATAGATTCATACCCCGATCACCCTCTTCCCATGTCTGACCCAAAAAAAAAAAAAAATCTATATTAAAAACCCTTTTTTACTCAGAAAAGCAATTTTATATTTATATCTCTCCCCGATGTGGCATAACAAACACTGCAATTGCCTTTTTCCTACACTGAAAATAAACAGAAGCGCTTAAATTATTCTATGCGCTTGAATTACAACAATTTTGCTATCTAGCCAATACTTGGCTGAAACAATTCAAGTCGCAGGCCAGCTGCTCAATTACGTGAAATTTTCCATGAATTTTCAATGTGCGTGGGCGGGCTGTGTCAATACATGATTGAGAGAGCGAACGTCCGTCCGTCTGTTCTGATTGACTTGAAAAAATCAACACAATTACATTTTCAATTTATAAAATTGACGTTCTTGAACTGTGCCAGCAGCAGCAGGAGGAGCAGCAGCAGGAGCAGCAGCAGCAGCAGCAGGAGCAACTGCAATAATAATACTAACTGCAATATTCTTGTACTAATTGTAAAACACAACACGCATTCATTCGCCCAGCCACGCCCCCCAGCCTCCAATGGCAATGGCGCTGCCAGCCTAAGTTGTTGTTGAGTGCAAATCACATTTGTTAACTGCAATGCCGGGGCCAAGTGCTCTCGTTGCCTCAATTTGCATATTATCTATATATGTGTATATGTGTGTGTGTGTGTGTGTGTGTGTGTGTGTGTGTGTGTGTGTGTGTGTGTGTGTGTGTGTGTGTGTGTGTGTGTGTGTGTGTGTGTGTGTGTGTGTGTGTGTGTGTGTGCCTGTCAGCCATACATTTATTGATCCATCTCAAGTGTTGCCTACTTGTCAGGCAACTGCTAGCGCCACCTGTTGGCTGTTGGCAGAAGAGCAACATGCTAGGCCTATTGCAAGGTAAAGAAAATACTTAAAACTTGCACAAAGATTTGTATCTCTCTGCCACTCGTGTCAGCTTCAGTCAATCTATATATATATATATATATATATATATCAATTGCAAATGCCCGCTTGATAGAAATCGTTTCGTTCTCATACACCTGAAGCGGAATTAAATTGAATGCGCAGCTTGGGCAATCGACAGGTGCTGTCTACGTGTATATCCGGTTGCTGGCATGTCCTGTCAGCAGCCAGGCTATGCAATTTCCACACTCAATCAGTGACGTCTATCGAGATTCTTTGCCATTTTTTTCTCCTTCCTTTTTCTTTTCTGTTCTTTCTTTTATCACTTGGCGACAAGCGAGGCGGAAAATTCATTTAAATTTTGTTGAATCAGCATGTTCATGCATGTCTATTTAGCTCTCTCTCTCTATATATATATATATAGATATATATAAGTATTGAAGCTGCAGACTCAATTGACTTATTTAATATATGCTAGATATTTGCTTATAAATTCTAGTTTAATATTTATTATTATAATTCATTCACTTCACTTCACTCACTCCCTCTCTCTCTCTCTGTCTCTCTCTCCTGTTATGTTAAATTCTATTGCCATCGCTTCACTTATCTAACTTGAAATCAATTTGTGATAAAAAAAAATCCTACGCTTCTGCCACAAAAAGCAAACTTGATTCGATTATATGATATATACCACAAGCGTCCCCCAAAAGAAAAATCATAAAAAATACAATTTGTATGCGTGCATGTATGTGTGTGTGTGTGGCACAAGTTAAACATTGCATTAGTGGTCAGGTCTGGCCCTGGTCAGTTTGAGCCAGTGCGAGTGCTACTTGTGCCTTAAGAGCTCCCATTGTCATGCAAATTGCTGTATTTTACTGTAATTTTATTTTAAAGTATTCAGCAATCCGCATTGAGCATTGACTATTATTGTTGTTGTTGTTGCGTTTGTGTGTGTGCGTGTGTTTGTGACTGTGGAAATTGAATTTTCCCTCTTCGCACGCTCAGTTTATTTGGGGAATAGTAAACGATTGCGTATGCTTTAGTCTGTATTGCCATGGGACCTTTAAATGGTTAAGGTAATTGGGTTGGCTAAAGACCAGAGCGAAAGACAGAGAGAAAGCAGAGAGAGAGAGAGAGAGAGAGAGAGCAGATAGTAGAGAGATAGATAGTTAAAGTGAAAGTAGAAAGAAAGAGAGAGATACAAATAGATATGGATAGAGGGATAGATATAGTTTCGGGTATAGATACAGATACTGACACAGATACAGATACAGATACAGATAACAGATAACAGATAAAAGATACAGATAACAGATATACAGAAACAGATATAGATATAGAAAGAGACATACTGTGAGCTATAGAAATTCAGAAAGAGAGAGAGTTAGAAAAAAAAGAGAGAAAAGTTATATATTAATGCTTATGGATATACGAATATACTGAAAACTCTAAGTGACAAATTTCCAAGTAAAGTCTAGAAGGCGAAAGAGAGAGAGAGAGAGAGAGAGAGAGATAAAGTGAATGACAGCTAGCAAAGCAGAGCAAGAGAGACATTTTTAATATGAACTTTTCATTCATTCATTAAAAATTTGCTCATTCATTCCAAGTCAGTTGATTAAATGTCGAAAGATGTTCCTTTGACTCGAGCTGCGCAATTTGAATAAAACTCAGATAAAAGAGGAAGAGAGAAGGAATGAGAGAGTGAGAGTAACAGAGAGCTAGTCTCCTTTAGATGCTCGCTCGAGTGAGGCAGCGACATTTGCATAAAATTTAAAAAAATTGCCATTCGCAATTTGAGGCACTTTTGTGGCTGCTCAAAGACGGCAGCCGGAATGACCCTCTGACCCTCGGTTCGTCTGTCCCTCTGTCCGACCGTCTGGCCAAATTGACCATCGTCGCTTGAGCATAATACTATGTGGCCCTGCCACAAGCTGCTGCACTTGCAACGCTTTTTTTTGTTTTCCAGCATTGACACTGACTAGCCACAGTCGCAATTGATGGCCAGACGACATTGTCGCAATTCGACTCAAAATCAATAGACGCTTAAGAGAGAGAGGCCAGCTAGCTAGAGTGTGTGTGTGTGTGTGTGTGTCGGTGTGTGTGCCATTTAATAACATGTGTGCTTAACAACAACTGAGCCGTGCTGCTAGAACTTGGTTAGCGTTTCTAGTTCTAGCCGGCATTGAAATCAAACGACGGAAGCACAGCGGAGGCACAGCGGGCTAAAGAGTCAAAGAGCAGAGGAAGCCGCTGGGCCCAAGGGGGCGGGTAGTTAGAAACGGTGCGAAATTAGCTTTGCCAATGCCAAGGCAATGAATAGCTTGTGCTACATTTAATGGCTGTCACAAGAAGGGAAATGGCTCACACACACACACACACACACATCGATACACACTCATGCTCTAACGGATATAATTTAGCTGGCAATCAAAGCGGAAATAGAAACTAGCAAATTGACAAATACATTTCTTCGCTTCACATTTCACATTTCACTTTTCACATTTCGCATTTCGCATTCTCATATTACGCATACGCCCCGCAACGTATGACGCATACGTTTTAATTGCTACAATTACGTTTCGATTTCATATGCAAAATGTCCAGCGTTAAATTTCAAATGCAAAATGCAAAATGCTAAAATCGGAAAATTGCATAAATGCAAATGCGAGCGAGAGACTTTTCTTTCTTTCTTTTTTTCCTTTATTTACAGGCAAATCAGTCAGAAATGTTTTGCATAAAACTGCGCATAACATGCAAATTCTAGGTGTGAGTGTGGTATGAGTGTGTGTGTGTGGTGTTTCATGTTTGGCTGCTCGCTGCTTGCTTGGTCTATGTTTACCTTAACCCAAATGCCGGCCAAAACTTTAACCACACACGCAAGGGAATTCAAAATGCTTCTGCCCACACACCTACACACAACCCACATACAACCCACATACAATCCACACACACACACACGCCCCACGGCAGGTGCCAAGTTTATCCATTACGCTGATGAGCTTGCAACTTCTAGTCTAGAGTTTGAATGACTTTATGCATGCCCTACACTAAGTTTCTAATTAAGTTGGCATAATATTGTTATTAAATGCACAAGAAAATTGCTCTACTCGTTTCTCATTCTTTAGTTTTAGTTTTAGCTTTATCTATCGCTAGCTATAAGATAAGCATTCAAATTATTAGCTGAAACGCTATATACCTAAATGAAGAATGAAATTTTGAATGAATTTATTGTCTAATATATTAAATATAAATATATATATCATAATTATTATATCTAGATCTGGAATTAAAGTCTTTTAAGTCGAACTTAAAGCAGGCAGCATCAATATATATAAAAGCTTGTCTTTCTATTTGATTAGAAATCATTTATGAAGCTATAACTGCAAAAGTCCAACTTCAAGCTGAAAAGGATCTCAGAAGCAAAGGAGGACAAAGGCTGATTGACTGCTTCAAGTGCCGCAATTTCACTCAGCCAATTACAACATCCTCCCTCTCTCTCTCTCCCTCTCTCTACCCCTCCCTTTTCAATTATATTCAACGAGTGCATCTCATAATTAAACGCACGAAAGCTTGAGCGTCGAGAATGTAATCAGAAACTTGATTTGAACTTGTTTTTCCGCAAACATGGGAAAGGCTGTGTAGGAAATTCTCATTTAATTCAATTTACAATATATGCATTAAGGACAAGTGAGTGGGGGCTAGGCAATGGCAGGAGTCGTAGCAGCAGCAGGAGTAGCAGCAGCAGCAACGGCAGCAGCTTCAATGCAATCGCTGCTTTTAATGAGCCACAAACTTAATTGTGATGAGCTGCAGTCACGCAGCAGGAGCTAAAGTCCTTTGGGACTTGGAGCACATGGTGAGGCCATCGCCCAGGCAAGCACTGTAGGCCATCATATGGGGTATGGTGCTCTGCTCGTAGACGCCGGTAAACAAATGAGCCCAGGGACCGGATGCATAGACCAGCACATCATCGCCGCCATGAGTCTCTGAGTCGAGGGGAACGCCAGCTGGGAAGGGTTCCTCGTGATGGCCCGTAATCAGCGTGGTGGGATCAACGCGTTCCTTGGTCTCGGCATTATAGAAACGCTCCGCACTGGGTCCGTTCGCATAGCTGAGGATCATGTGCGGAATGCCGTCGTTGCCATTGGCCGGCGCCTTGTCAAAGATATCGCTGTGACGATACTGCAATCAGAAGAAATTGTTGATGAGTGCAGATGCAAAGGAAATGCAGCTGGAGTCTGCTTACCCCATAGCCCGAATAGGTGAACGCATGCGAGTGATCCGCTGTGATCACCAACAGAGTATCATCCTCGCTGGTCAGCTCGAGTGCGGCGGCGATGGCTTTGGAGAACTCAATGGTCTCGTCGAGCGCCATGCGTGCCTGATTGTCGTGATGCGCCTGATCGATGCGTCCGCCCTCGATGAACAGGAAGTAGCCCTCCTCGTTCTGGCTCATGTACTCGATGGCCTTGCGTGTCATCTGTTCGAGAGTGGGCTGATCGCTGGCCTGATCGACGGCCTGCAGATGATAGAGCAGATGATCGTCCTGGAAGAGGCCCAATACGCGTTCCGCTTTGGTGACATCCAATGCCATCAGCTCTTCCGCTGTGGTCACGTAGGCATTGCCAGGACTCTCTAGCTGGAACTCTTCAATCAAATCCCAGCCATCTAAACGCTTGCCTCCATTGGCCAGGGAAACGAAATTCTTGCGACCACCGCCCAGTACGAGCTTCAGCTTGCTGCCCACTTCGCCTTTGATCAGCTGATAGGCAATATCTGGCACTCCGGATCCCGTTCCACAGTCAGCAACCACATCCGTGTCGCACTCCCAGTCGCGCTCCGCAATGTGCGCGTAGACGCCGGCAGGGGAGGCATGGGTTACGCGCGTGGTGGTCACCAGGCCCGCCCACTTGCCCGCATCCATGGCCCACTTGGCAATGGAGTTGACGTGCAAGCTCTCGTCCATATTGACCTTGCAGTCAGCTCGGGGCACAGCTCCTGTGACGCCAATGGTGCCCTCCTGGGCCTTGACACCGCACAGATAGGCCGTTGCCGTGCACGCCGAGTCGGGCACAGACAGATCCACGGAATAGGTCTTGGACAATCCAATATAGGGAAAGTGATCGAAGGACAGCGACTGCTCCTCGCCGCCTAGCAAATTGCGTGCAGCCGAAGTTGTTGTCACGCCCATGCCATCGCCCAGGAACATGATCACATTCTTGGCTCTGCCCTCTTTGGGCTGCTCGCTCAGCTTTTGCTTGATGAACTCCATGCCCTGATTTCGCCAGTAGGCATTGCTCTCCTCGCCAGCCAGGCGCTGCTGCTGATGTTGCTCTTGTTTGGGCTCCTGCATATCCGGATGCATAGCCCGATCTTGACAATATTCGGCATTGCGACTGCATTCAGGCGCTGCCCAGCCGCAGCCACTGAGCAAACCAATCACGATCACGATCACGACGTGGTACAGGAGCAACATCTCGTTGAAGACTGATCAATGGGCAATGTCGGGCATTGGTCTATCCCCAAGTCCAAGTGCCCATTGGCTCGACTTCCGATTACGTTGCGGATAAGATAGCACTGGACATGGTCAAAACAAACGCAAATCCAACACGTCGATAATCCCCACCCTCGCCCCCCTCGCCCTCAGCCTCATGCCTCGCGACGCGTGCACGTATTTACGACCATCTGAGCGAATTTATGGATTTATTATGTTTCATTGCGAACTCGCATCATAAAAGAACAAAAACATAGCACGTGAACTGTTGCATGTGGGTAAAATAAGTTATTTTTATGATAAGAACTAAGAGGGAGACAGAGGGAGAGAGAGAGAGGCAACAAAGGAATACGGAAAAGATTGAAATGGGACCCAGGGCAAAGAATCGTTAAATATTCCCATTTCATATCAGTGAATCTGTTTAAAAGAAATATATTTAAGAATCTAGCACGTGGCTTGACCTATTTCAGACTGACCAAAATGCTCCATGAGAAGGCACAAAAATAATATTAACCGTAAAGGAACATAGGAGAGACTCAAAGCAGATACTTAGTATCTAGAATACAAATCTATGCAAGTCGATAATTTATCGATTAGAAGATGCCCTATATTCAAAAAGATTATATAACAAAATCGATATTTATCGATTTGTTAACAAAAAGTAGATATAGCAACAAGTTCACATATATGTAGACATATGCATATAAAAATGATTAGTTTATCTATAACAATCGTGGATAGATTTATCGAGTTACTGGATATCTACCCAGTACCTCGATAACACATGATATATACATATCGATGTCTAATTATCCAATAATTCGATAACTCTTTGTGTATTCACATCGATATTTATCAATTCTTGAAATATATATAGATTAACCGATTAACCGGTTAACCGATATGCCCGACTTAGAGACACATTATATACTTTTTTCAGATTATTCTCTAATCTATATCTATCTACTATTATGTGGCTTTACCTGTCATCTGAAGTCTTTTGCCCATGGGCAAAGAGTATTAAATTGAATTGGAAAATCAAGCGTTATCAATAAATAAAAATACCTCGCATTACGATCGAACAAGCTGTTAGCTTGTAATTAAAGCAAAACTTATCTAATCGTAGCAGCTCAAATGCCAGTCAAGTAGTTATATATATTATATGATATAGATCTGTCCAGACACATGTACATATATATTTATATATGTATAAAGTGAAAGAGTGTTTAATTTGAGGAGTGTATACAAAGGAAATGTTTCTTATGTAGTTAGCTCAACTCTATTTGGCATTCACGAATGAATAATAACCGCATTTCATTTATATGACTCATAAAAACTGTTTTCCGTAATGAAAACTTGACCAGACACGTCCCATGCCCATGCTTAGTTTAATGGAAAAGCGTGGCTTTTCCTCTGCACAAAATGCAGAATTAGAAACAGCAATAGAAACCGCAAAACTCATTTGGCCAACAGGAAAACGAAAACGAAAAATAAAAAGAAAAGAAAATTAACAAAAGCAGAAAAGGTGAAAGGTTGCGGCAAATGTGAAAGTTGGCAAATGGCTAAAGAAAAGTGCGCAAAATGCCAAAGGAATTTAGTGTGTATACAAAATCTACAATATATATATATATAGTATATAGTATATAGTATATAGTGTATAGCAATTGCATTTTTGGGACAAACTTGCTAATTTTATAAAGTTTAATCAGTTTGAAGTTAGTTTTTGAGCTGCACACAAACTTTTTGCCAGTTGCGTCACTTTGACTCGTCTTATCGGACCCACAAATTATGTGCCTGCTGGCGCTAACTAAACAACTTGTGGCATTTGGAGACAAGCTAGAATCGTTTGTTGAGGTCAGACGCATATTGAATGCCCTAAGAAATGTCAAATCTGGGAAATTAAAGTGAAGATGTTATAGAAATATGTGACATGGGAATGTTATGCATATAAGACGAAGAAATATAAATTATATTATTCTGATCCTGGTTTTTTTATAGCCAAGCTCATGCATAGTTTCAAATCTTAAATCTATAAGGTATATCATCTTATTCTTAGGCTCAGCATAGGTCTATTCTTATACTATTATTGTTGCAAGGCATAGAGTTCTACTGTCTACATTGAGGCTCCACATATGTGATCTATGATATCTACATCTATGTATATTTTGTATATTAATGTATGAACATTACTATAAAGCTAAAGCTAAAGCTCCAAGCAAAATCTGCCAACAGCTTTTTAATTCTCTGATAAATTTAGTAAATTGACAAAATCTAGTACTTAATGTCTCTGTAAAAAATAAAACAAAAGAATTGTTTAGAAAAACTTAATCTTAAATTTTTATTTGAAACGAATCTGCAGAATAATGTATGCATGTATTTTTCTAAGATTTTTTATTTGTTTTTAAAATATTTTGGCAATTATTTTATAATTTTATTTGATTCGTTTTTATACTCTGTTTCCAAAGGGAAAAAGAGTATATTGGGTTTGTTTAAATTTATTTTAATTTTATTTTTATGTATTTTTTTTTTTATGTGAAGCTTTAAAATTTTTTTATATATGTTATTCATTTTTTTTTCATAATTTGTGCTTTAGGAGGAATCAATTTACATTCTGCTAATATTTATAGTTTGTGGACATTGTAGCCACAGCAGACATGCCTAGTCCATGGCCATACAATTTGTTGGTCTAATCCGCTGTAGCTTATATACATTGTATAAATATTGCTTCATAGTCTCGTAGATGCATCTGTTGTAGTTGCTCTGCTGTAGAGTATTTTAATTGGATTTCCGCTGGTCTTGGCACATTGCCAAATCAAATGAATGCGTGCTCTCTCTCACTCTCCCTCTCTCTCACTCAGTCACCCACTCTCAGTCTGGCACTTGTTTCAACCATAATTCTTGATGCTAGCAATGAATAATGCACTTATTTATGAGCACACTACGCTGCGTATACGTAATATACATTTGTTGTTCTTTTCAGCTGTTTGGTTTTGGGCAATTGATTTTGCTGAGTTGTGGCACTGGGTCAGAGAGTCTGTTTGTTCTTGTCACAGTCTAGTTAATGCCGTCTAATAAATTTCCAAATGCTCTTGTACAGTGTCAAGATTACGGCCATTTAGCCAAAGGCATAGCGGCCATTAATCAATGCGGCCTTTAGTTATGGCCACGTTAAGGCATCGATTTGATTTCAATTGTAATCCATATGCTTTTCTTTCTTTGCAGGCAATTCATTACGATTCCCATAATCGAGGAGAGTACGTACGAGAAGAATGTCAAATTTAGAGTGCACATTGGTGAACCGACGCTGGCGCCAGGTGAGTTGTTTTTTTTTCCTTTTTTTTTTTTGGCCAACAGGTTGCGATGCAAGAGTTTCGAACTCAATTTTAAAAGCACAGAGAAAAAAACCCAAACTGGCTTTCCCAACACCTACACAAAAAAGAAAAAAAAAAATACAATTTTACTTCCTGATCTCACTCTATATATATATTTGTGTGTGTGTGTGTGTGGGCGCGCGGTTCTTCTTACCAAAACAAACTCAATTTGCTGTTAACCAAATTATACGCAGAACTCGAGCCGGCAGCCCAAAAAGTGCCGCAAAATGGATTTGAATTTTCTTTAATAAAATTAATGGCGCACACTTTGAGCTGTTGTTACCAAGGCAATAACCGCAGTTAGACAACACGCAAACACGCCCACACACATATATACATATACACATATATAGCTGTTGATGATGATGATTTGAAGGCAATCATCTGGCTGGCACACTTTTTTAGTCTTAGTAACTAAACTTGGTTTGATTTCCTTGCTTAATTTGTTTTTGGTCTCTTTTCGTTTGTGTTCTTTGTGCTTCTAGATTCCGCTCACTACCGTAAGACTTGAATTGTGCAATTAATTAATTTTATTTGAATTGAAAACGAACGAAACCATAAAAAAAAATAAAAATGGGGAATAATTAAACAAAACAGAATAATAAGTGGAAGATACAAAACATTCTTCGGTTACGATTCCTTAAGTTCCTAACTCGAATTCCTTTTCGCGCTCAGCGTGAAATTTCATTTCTGATAATTGCGAACAAAAAGCGCAAATTTGCAAGGCACAGCTGAACTATATATACATATACATAAATATATATTCAGAATATATATATGTATATATCTCGCGCAGTGCTCTGTTTAGTTTTGTGTTTCATTTGATGTTGTACGTTAATCCTCTTTCCTTTTTTTTGTCGGAGAATCCTTTTTTGTTGGTCGCTAGGCAAATTGAAGCGGTTAAAATAGTAAAAGAAAAAAGTCTAACAAAACAAAATATAGAACAATTAATTAGTCAAATTAAAAAGTGCAACTTTTATTTATTTTTAACGAAAACCAAACATTTTTTTTAATACATTTTAATATAATTGAATTTAATTTTAATTAATTTTCATAAAATGATACAAAAATAATAAAAAATAATTTAGATTATTCAGCTTAAAATTTAATAATTTATTTTTAATGAATTTAATTTAATTTGAATACATTTTATTACAAACAAATATGAACTTTTTAAAATTGTGAAAAAAATATTTAAAATAATTTGATTATTGAGCTGATTAATTTATTATTATTATTCATTCATTTTGGACTAATATTTTTTTTTAATTTTACACTTTTTTGTATGAAAAAAATACATATTTAAATTTACATTTTTATTATTTCATTAAATACATTTTTTTATAAAGATCTTTTAGAAATTTATTTCAATCTTTGCTATTTCTTAAAAAAAAAAATTGAAGCCAAAAAAATATCTTTTATATGACAGATTTGATATACAATTAAAATTATTTAATTTTTTTTTTTTTAATTTAATTTTACTTAAACCATTTGAAAACAAAGTAAGAAAACACTTCTTCTTATAGTATGAAACTAAATATTTGATTTTTCTAAATTTACACTTTTTCTTATTGAATAAAATATTGAAGTTCAAGTTTGTTTTATAATTTATTCATGTGTCGCTCGAATTCACATTGGTTTTAGGCTTACTTTCTCATAATTTATTTATGATTTTGTTTTGTTTTTTTGCAACTGTGCATAATTGGCTATCTTATCTAAGTCTTGAAGTAGAGCAGCTGCATTATTTTTTAAATATTCTGAATAAGTGAACTAGTTTGTTTGTTTTTTTATATTGTTTGGTATCTCAACTCTGTATGTAGCTGCCCCCTCGTCCCCTCCTGCTGTCCATTGCACTCTTCACATTCTGTTTTTCTTTCTTTTTTTTGGTATCTAATATAAGTATAAATAATATTGATATATATATATAAATCTCACATCATATGCATTAATGTAACTTTTGAACAAAACTAATCCGATTCCCCGTATATAATATATATATCTATGTATGTGTGTGTGTGTATGTAATATTTGATAACACACAACAACAACAACAACTACAACAACAACAACAACCATTGCCATTGCAATTATCCTCACGCAGATGACACAAATAAGGAATCATTTTTCCATCGATTTTTTGGTAGGTAAAAGTATTTGTAACACTCACTTAACTCATTTTGATTCACGAAAAGTGTTTATGTTCAGTTAAAGATATATCTGGAAAAATTGTCACATATCAAAAGGCTTTTCATGTGCTGCGTACCACTGTAAACGAAATTCATTGCAATTTCTTTATCTTTTGTTTTTTTTTTTATTCCTCACACATTTTGAAATTATTGAAAACTTGGCTGCAAAAAAAAAAAAAAAATATGTAAGACTTTGATTCTAATATTTTTGAGGCTATAAAAATTTTTTTTAAAATATATAGAAATTATTTTTATAAAATATATTAAAAAAAACTGATAATAAAAATTTCAAGTCAAGCTGCCTGCCATAAATCTCGTTCACTCGAAAGTAAAAAGAGTTAAAGCAAGGTATTCAGATATTTCTAGATAAACAATCAAATCAGACTAATTACGATATTATCGAAAGCCAATATACTCTGCTCACTTTATGAAGCAGTATCAAAAGTATCAGTGTATCAAGTAAAAAGAGACTTTTTATTTGTTTTTGTTATTGGCCAGCCTTGATATATATATATATATATATGATATATATGTATACACCCCGATCAGGAATTCAGTCATTCATAATATAGAAAATATATGTGTGTGTCTCCATATTCTTTATGTATAAGTCTTTGTATGTGTGTGTGTGTTCGTTTTTGTATATGTAACGCATGCTAGGAAAAAAAAAACGAAAATTAGGAGAAAAATTGCGCTTTTTCGACGCAAAAAGAAGAATTAAGAGAAAGAAAAAATATGCGGAAATTTTGCTCACGTTTCGTCTTCAATTGAAATAAAGTTTTTGGGCCAAATGTTGGTTAAAGACATTTTATTGGTAAACTTCTCTATGCTCGACGTAACACGCGCTTGTGCCCGCTTCTGTTTGTGCCCCGAAACTCGAAATCGAACTCGAACTCGAACTCGATACGAAATATCATCGACTATATATACATATATACATAATAAATCGTTTAACGATTCTGCTTCAACTCGATTTGTAAGTAAATGCACACAAGATATTCTTGAATAATTCCTATTCATTTTTTTTTTTTTACTTTTTTTGTGGAATACCCCTATGGTTTTTTTTTGTATCTGTGTGTGTATTTTTTTTTTTTTTTTTTTTTTTTGCCAAATTTGATTTTGTGAACGGCTTTTGATTAAACATAATCGCAGCAGATGTTGTTCTCAGTGTATTAGTCTCTTGTTGATTTATGTGTATGTTAGAGCAACCCCACCGATTGCATAATAACAGGGTATACTAGCAAAGCTAAAGCTACAAAACGAAATGAAATAAATATCATTTAAATTTGTATTGGTTGAATGCATTAAATAAAGATATTTAAGACTAATTTCTTAACTGAACATAGCAAATGAAAGAACAAAATTGAAAAATTGAAAAATAACCAAAATATTCAATTTGTATTTGCATTTCAAATAAATAAATAAACCAACCATATTTTGTTTTAAATATTCCTGTTCTCTCTCGAAAAAAAACAAAAATCCAATTTGTTGTCACCCTCCACGTATTCAATCGCTGTCTATAGAAAATCACACTGGAGATCATACTCGTGAGTCATCCTTATATCAACAACTATTGTAATTGTGTCTCTCTCTATCTCTATCTCTTTCTGCATGTACTCTAAGTGATCTATGCATATCTAACATATACAAATATAACTGCTTATCTCTTAGTTTGGGGAAATATGTAAGGAAAATTAAGTGAATAATTTTATTTGTTGTAATATTTCTTGTATTATAAAAAATTCTTGGGTTCTCTGAGAAATAATCAACGGATTGGCTTTTAAAACTGTATTTAGATCATATTTTTAACCTTTGCCAAACTCTATTTGAGATAATAATAGAAATAATGAAGCTGTTCGAGTCTATGCAAATTTTAATATGGCATATGCCATATCAGATTAGAAATCTATGCTATGTACTACAAGGTTTCTAGAAATGAAAAGTTAAGCAATTGATGAGCTCAGTAAAACAACTTTGAAATCAACTTCTAAACTAAAGTTTGTATTAGTTCTTGTTAAGAATGTATATTAGATAATCTCAAAGACTTCTTCCCTTAAGTTGCAGACTCTTGAAAGTATCTGTAAAATTAGTGATGAAATTATTGGGAATCAAATGAAACGTATAAGTTTCATATCGGTTGTATATGCAGTATTAAAGCTTCTATTAATAGATTTTCTATTATCAAAATTACATTGTAAACAATATTTAAATTTATATATGATTTCTTATTTAAGTTCAACACAAGTGAAATTGCGCAGAACTCATTAAAACATTTCATAGAAATTCTAAGCGAACTTTTCATTTTCATTTAGCTTCATTTGCATGCAATCAGTAGCTGTAAATGTAACTGTAATTGTGACTATAATTATAACTGTAACTGTAACTGTATCTCTATCTGTATCTGTGTCTGTGTAGATTTTCTTAATTTGCTTTCACATTTAATTGAAAATGTTCGAGTTGTAGCAATTCGAAATCCACAAAAGAAAAAAAAAAAAACAATTATTTCGGCAAGCAAATGCATTCAATTCCAAACGATTCTCTAAAATTAGCACACTTATACTCTCTATGTTTATGTATGTGTGTGTGTATTTGTGGCAAACAACATGCATGTCTATATATGCATACATATGTAAATGTATATATACATCTATGCGTGTTTTGATCTGAAGAATTCGGGTTAAATGCCCGAGCTCTATTGCATTATATGATATACTAATTTGGATTTACATTTTGCCCGCGTATAGACGATGAACTACTAGAGAAAATCAAGCAGGTGGAAAGGAAAAACGTTCATGACTTAACAGATCTCGAACGCATATTGCTAATGAGCAAGCCACGAAACGGAGAGCTGACCACGACAACTATCCGGATACGTGAGAGCGTGGAATTCAAGGTAAGCACAAGCATATCAATATGAATACAGATTGCAAATGCACTTGACAGCTGCGAAATCTGTTGTAAGTGAGGACACTTAATACGCACACAGACACACGGACAACACTCACTGTTAGACATGATAATGATCCTTGTGCACATACCACATCAGACAGCTTAATGTGCAGAGCCAGAGACAACAAGCAGCAGCTAGAGTCGATTAATAGTCGACTAGAAGATGACCTATAAAAATGGAGCTATGCTCTATATATGAATCAATGTTGAAATATCTTAAACATATGACTAAGCAATTGTTATCGATTTGTTATCGATCACTTTTATAGATAGCTTTATAGAAGCAACTAAAGATTATGTTGACTCTAAGACTCTTTTGACTCTCTATTCCCTTAATAAAATATATGTCATAATATATATCTACTATACTTGATATACTTGCGATAAGCTCACTGCTTATCCATCACATTACACTTTCCTCTGCCACTTTCAATGGGTATAACAATGACACGACAAAGGAACGACGAGAGCATAAAGTGTCTCAGGTGTGCCATTGTTGTAACACTTGGCTGTTAAGCTAAACACACCTGGGCAGCACCTGTCGTGCAACTAAGCACCTAATTGTCTCTAATCTTCAAATGAAATGCTTTGTTTCCGGTGTGCTTGCTTGTGTCTGGCTATGAATGTGTGTGTGTGTTGTATGTGGCGTATACATGATGTGCGAATGCGTATACGTAATATTGTAAAATAAAAGCTAACTTACTGTACATATATATATGTGTATGTGTGTGTGTATATCCATAGAGTACTGTGGACAAGCTGGTCGCACGAGCAAACGTTTCATCTGTGCTGGGCACATCGTCGTGGAAGGAACAGTTCAAGGATGCATTAACTGTTGTACCAGGTTAGCTATGTTCATAACAATATATCTTGATTTTCCCATATCTAGCACTCTCTATAACTTGATGCCTACATTCATATGCCTATATTTATACTTATATATATATCTCTATCGCTCTAGCTGATGAGCATGACTTCGACATGGAAGAGGATGTAGGAGAGGAGGTACCGAAATGCATGGATTACATCAGCCATTTCATTTGCCTATTTTGGAAGGTGCTGTTTGCATGTGTGCCGCCCACAGGTAAAACTGAACGCTAATGCTTATGCCGTTCGATTGATTTGCAAATCACTTTCCTTTTAACAGATATCTGCGGCGGCTATGTCACCTTTGTCATTTCAATATTTGTCATTGGCGTTCTTACCGCTGTCATCGGAGATGCGGCTACCTATTTCGGCTGTGTACTCAACATCAAAGATTCGGTGACAGCCATTTGCTTTGTGGCCCTAGGCACCAGTATACCAGGTAATATGCAAGCTGATCCTGCTGTTAAAGTAAATGTTATGCTTATGTTGAAGTGAACAGAAGTGTTAACAGAAGTGTTGAAACCAAAGTCATTATAAGTATTTTAGGCTTTAAGATCCTAGATCCAGATCCAGTAATCAGCATGTAAAGCTATCGTGCGGATAGACACTGAAGCTCATTGCCATGAACATATTATCATGTTTTGCTTAAGCTAAAGATCAGCCGTATAATAAATAGCTTAGTAAAAATTTGAATTGTAGAAACGTTTGAAGATAAGATAAAGTATCGTTAGCATTAATTATAATCTCCGGATAAAATATTATTTACATGTTATCCTCATGTTAAAGTTAGAATTTACTATATCCTCCTGATAAAATATGGCTTAAGGTTTATCCTCATGTTAAAATTGCCTGTGAGTATTATAACAACCGAAATTTCTTGAAGCGCCAGTCGATTATGTTATGACATGGATACAAAGAGCTTTATTCTCAAGCTAAGAAATACTCTATAAATAAATTCATTAACTTTCTGTTTCTCAACTTTTGCCCTGCAGATACATTTGCCAGCATCATCGCTGCCAAGCAGGATCAGACTGCAGACAATTGCATTGGCAATGTAACGGGCAGCAATGCGGTTAACGTATTCCTGGGCATTGGCCTGGCGTGGTCCATCGCCTCGATATATCATGCGGTAAATGGCTCAACATTTAATGTAGAGCCCGGAACGTAAGTAGCACTGACAATTGATCTCTATCTGTAACAGTTGTGCTAATACTATATCCACTTTCAGCATTGGCTTTGCTGTAACGCTCTTCTGTGGCGAGGCTGTCATTGCAATTGGAGTTATGATGATTCGACGATCGTCGAAATCGATACGCGCCGAATTGGGAGGACCCACGGTCAGCAAATGGATGTACGCGTCGGTATTATTCCTACTCTGGGTTGTATATCTGATCGTGAGCACATTGGAGGCATATGATATCATCATGGTCTAAGCACTTCGTGCTATGCAATGCGACAACAAAACCCAAATAGCTGTAGCGAAGCTGTAGTGAATATATATATTTATATATATATATATATTCGAGAGAAATAAACAGAAATTTTTATTTTTACGATTCAAGTCTAATATGTATAAAGATAATAATGTATGTTCTCAATGCTATATAGAACTATTGAAAATTATGTAAAATTTATGTTAATATTAAAAATTGTAATGTTTAATTAGTTTCTAGGTGTGGCTTATTTTAAACAATTATATAACAATATATATATTTATATATATTGTTTCATTTTAAGTAATGTAAATACAAGAAAGGCTGCCCCGGGCTCAGCAAACAAGCAACGTGATCATTCAGTTACATATATATACATATTTATATATGAAATATTTATACATAAAAGCAGCATTCAAATTAATGATAATCGATAATCGATAATCGATAAATGATAAATGATATTTGAGATATGATATACATATATATGTATATATGTATTAGCTTGTCTCTATGTTTGTTCTTAATGCAATTCGAGTCATTATGATTACAGCTATTATTATTATTATTATTATTATAATTATCATTGTTGTTGTTTGTTATAGCTGTACTTAATATATTTATATATATAAATAATTCAAACTGTCTCTCCATTAATTGTCACAATCAGCCATTGTTAATTTAATACATGTGTAAGCCCTAGAAAATGTATTCTTTAAAATATTAAAAAAGTAATAAATAATAAATAATAAATAATAAATATATATATTTAATCAGCAACTATTTCTAGTCAACGCACTTTTAAGCAACAACTAACAGCTTCTTCTGTAGACTTAACTCAAATTTAAACTCAACTCTAAACTAATACAACTCCGACCAATTGAAATTGCGGCACTTTTTAGTACGACCATCTAAAACTAGAACTACAACTAAAACTAAATCTAAATCTACTTACTTGGAAAGACTTTCATTTCACTTTGTCATCTATGAAACGATAAACGATTAACGATTACGATTATGATATTAAGGCATAACACCAAAATGTTTGTTAAATGAAATTGTATTTTTTGTATAATGTTATTCTATTTTTTTAATAAAACATTTTGAATGGTTATCAATGTATCTAAATATATATATATATCTAAAATATATATATATATGTATATTGAAAACCTACAAAACTTGATGGGAAAAATGCGCCAAATCTAGATATAGAAATGTACCCAAAGAAAAGAATATAATAAACACGAATTATACGATTAATATCGAATTAACTTAAGTTAGGCATATAGTCGAGAAATGTATTTAATACAATTACATCTATCACTTGAAATGTCTTTTGCTCTTAAGTTATATGAAAATTAAAATTGAATTTTTCAATTATTTCAATTTTGTTTCGATTTCTTAATTATTTTTTTATTTTTTTTTTTAAATTATTTTTGTGGACAGCTAAAATTGAAAGAGAACAGGAATGTCCGACTCCACAATACTCGTTCATGTTTCACAAGATTTTTCACAAGTGAAATCCAATTGGAGAGCAGTTCAATAAATTGTCCAATTGGAAAATGTTAGAGATGTAGTTCTTATCGATTTGCCACGCCCTCAAAGTGGCGATTATATATAATTTTTAGTCAATCTGTAGATCGGACTAAAAGTTATCCAGTTTCTATTTACTTTTGAAGCTTCTCTTAAGCAACAATTTTCTTGAGAGGAGAATACATACGAGTCTACAGCTTCAGGCGTACATTGCGCAAATCTAAACTAATCTACTCTTATCACATCGTGAACGAGTATGAGAAACCTAAACTGGAAGTTAACAGGCGTTGCGTGTCAAACGCAAACAGAATCAGGTTAGATTCGAATAGAATGTAGCACTACAGCATAGAACAGTCCAAAAAAATAAAACAAAAACAAAAGAAAGATAAATATAATAAAATTAGTGAAAAAGCGAAATCTTATCATAAGACACATAGCATATATATATAAATCTGATTAAATGATTAACTGATTAACTTCAAGGCAAAGGCAAATAAAACGAGTAAAGTGCTTCCGATATAGAATTTAGGTATGTACTTCTATAGATTTACCAAAAAGAATGAAAAGAATAAGAAGAAGCAGAAAAAAGTAAGAGATATGAATATACACTAATAAAGGCTCTATTAAATCATATAATTTGACTAATTTGTATCACTTTTTCTTTCTTTCAGTTGGAACAAACTCTTTTTTCGTTGCTTTTGAAATCCCAATTATATATTTCTCATATGAATATTCTATATATAAATCATTTCGTGTTTTTATAATGTATTTTGTATTACATTTTTTCTTTACATTTTTGATATAGTATATTATTCTAGATCCTATACATATACCTATTATATAACTAAAGAAATAAATAAAGTTTTACTTCAGATATTCTCTCGATACCTTAGCTTAAGTAAATCAAAATAAAATCCATACTTTGCTACAATAAATAAAATACTAACTACTCAAGGTATTATAGCATATTGTGTGGGTCAACACTTTTTGATTCGATCTATATGTTATACTACATATTTATATATATATATGAAAATACTCTCCCCACAAAATATACGAAATCTTTAGCCAAATATGAGAAAAGCCCCCCTAAAAGAAAACTAACCATAAACGTATTTATGCACGATATACGAACTTGATGTTTAACCAGATATACTTAAATAGGTCTAGTACTTAGGGAATTCCATGGCATTATTCAAAGAGTCTACGACTTAGGTATACATATGTATTTCCAAGCATGTTAACCCAACCCAAAAACAAACAAAAAAAAACAAACGAAAGACAAAGATCAAAAATAAAACAAAAATTGTCTTAAACTCAAGTTTATAAGTGGAACATTGTGTACTTTATCTGGGGGACAGCTGGGGCTTATCTGCGGGGCCTGGCGCTGCGAAACTGGGCGACAATTGCCATTATGCAAGAGATTACATCGGATCTAGAATAAAAGAAACCAAGAAACCAAGACACGCGCGACTACGATAAGAGAAATCGGTGCAAATCTCGAGCTCGAGGCGGAAGATGCGCGCAGATGACTTGAAAAATGACAGAGACAACAACAAAAGCAACAGCAACAATAATAGCAATGGCAACAGCAACAATAAGTTGGCGATAAAGTTGTTTACAGGAATCTGAAAAAAAAAAACTCAAAAAGAGACAATAAAACAATAAAAACAACAAAAACCAGGAAAAGTCTACAGAAGACGTTGTTGAAATACCCCTTGGTGAAATGAAAAAAAAAAAAAAAATTAGACAATAAAAATAAAATTGTACATACTTTTGTATGAAAGATTATTTATCTTCTAAGACAACAATATCAACTCGTTTGCTATAAAATCTGATTTTAGATACTCCATCCATTCAATTCACTTCCATTTCGATCTATGTTGTATCTCACGCAGATTAAAGAAAAACCCATGTATATTTTTACTTAAATAGACTCCGTTACATACTGCATATGAAAGGCAATATACCCCTTGCCAAATGCTTGCAGTCAACCGTAGCAACGGCAAAGCTAATTTAAGTTGCAAACAAAGCCAGTGCCAAGCCAGATGCCAGTTTCATTTGTGCGCTAACGGAGTCGCTTGTCGCCCTAGGTGACAGCCACGACCAAGCGGACACAGACAAAGGACAACAGCAGCAGCAGCATGTCCTGCAACGAGCGAACTGCGCTGCTGGCAACACAGCAGCACCAACAGCAGCAGCAGCAGCAGCAGCAGGAGCCGCACATCATTCTGGTACCCAACAAGGAGGCAAAGGATTATGAGCCCGTTTTTACAACTGCTGAGTAAACACACGCTTAACTGTCGCATTGCATTAAATAATTAATAAACACACACACACACACATACACACCTTATATTTGGACAGCTATTCGTACGGCTTGTCGCTGGAGGAGCTGCTGCCGTTCAGCTGGGATCCTTGGTGGCAGAAGGCTCGCCGTCTGTGCTCCGTCTGCCTCTGGCTAGCATTTGGTCTGACTCTGTTCACTGCCTTGGCTCTGGCCTACTACCATGACACGGCCACCACCTGTCGGCCCGTACGCATGCCGGCCACAATCCTGACGTCGCCGTCGCCGTCGCCACCCGCAACCCTTGCCCTGACCACCAATGGCACGCTGCTGCTGCCTGGCTAATGCGTGTGGGCACTACTACTACTCGGTAAGTGGAGCGCTTTGGATTATTGGCTGCTGCAATGGCATGTCTAGGATTACATCAGCCACTGCACCAGAGAGCAGCTGAGTTGAGCTGGGCTGAGCTGAGCTGAGCGACAGATAAGGCGAATGCAATTAATTGACTTTGGCTCTTCAATTATTTAACAATTAACATTTTGTTATTTATTTATATTTATTAAAATAGAAAATTACGACGATACTTTTAGCTTTATTATTTAATTTTGATTGCATAAATAGAATTTTGTTCTTCAAGAGATATTTCCATTCTTGTTGATATTACAAATTCTTGTTGGAATTTTTTAGCAGAGCTTGCAGATTATGTTGACTATTTCTCAATGTCTGCAAATACGTGTGTCTCACTCACACTTTAAGAATCAATTCAGTGGGCGTCGGCTCTTCAACGAGTTCGTTTGTGTGTATTGGTGTGCATGCGAGAGACTGTCTTAGTTAAGCACATCAATAGCTTACGAGTGACTGAGTGAGAAAGTGTGTGAAAGTGAAGACCGTTTGCATAGGCTCTTTGCTTTTACCTGCTCTCACTTGCTGACCCTCGTTGTTCGGGCGCCAATCGTATCGCTACCTAAACAAATGTTCGCTTAACGAGCGTCACACGAATGGCTCAACGCAAAGCAAAGCAAAACCAAAAAGCAAAACGAAAAGAACTAAAGGGTGTAGATCAGAGTGAGAGAGAGGGAGCGAGTGAGTATGCTCTTCCTCGATTCATATTGCGAAGTTTTAAACAGTTAACACTTATTTGTGAGCAAAACTTTTTAGCAATTCGAGATCGTCGTACATGATTTAAATATGATGGGCGAATGTCCTAAGAGGCGTTGCATGAGCAAACTTTTTTAATGTTAGCTTAAAATTAAATTAAATCGAATCTAAATCAATTACTTCAAGGAAAGTGAGATCTAAGAAGAATTTATATTGGCAATCTTAACCAAGTTTCATTTAATAACAATTATATATGTATGTACTCATATTTAATTAACATTTATTAATCAGAGTTAGTTACAGTTACTTGAGTTGCATTTGTATTGTTATTAATATCGAATACTCGCACTAGGGAATTGGCTTGACTGAAGCTCGCTCTATACAGCTGCGGCGCTGCATTCGCTTCTGCCCAAGGCTGAAAGTCAAAGTCGTAGCCCTCCAGGTCCACACAGTTCACATAGCGATTGCCATCCAAACGCTCACGTTCCATGAGATGCTGTCGCACGCGGCTAATGCCATCGGAGTTGCGGCAAATGATGGCAGCCAGGCTGGTCTTGTATATTTCAGCCAGTTGAGCTGCAGGAAAAACCGTTTACAGATGCGATAGAGATATGGATTATAGTATATATTTATCTTACGCTTGGTCAGCCGCTGTGGTCCCATTTTGCGTTCATACCAATGCGAGTCGCCGAGCTTGAGACGCATGAACTGATCCGAGACAAGGCAGCTGAGCAGCGGCCCAAAAATGGCGCCATCTAGCGGCGGTTCGCTAAGTGCGCCCGTATAGACATCCACGTCTTGAGGAGAACTGCTAGGCGAAATTGCAAATTAAGCTGAGAGCAGAGAGAGAGAGTTAACCAATTACTACCCACTCGTAGATCTGCCGGATGGAGGCCAAAGTTGAGTTGTCTACGGCCTGGGCCATTTGCTCCCACGTGTCCACTGGCGGCAGCTGGCAATGCCGACGAAAGACTGGGTAGGCGGGTATCCCATGATCGCGGCCACGTTGTATATTCAGCGAGACCAGGTCGAGGCCACAAATGGGCACGCGATCCTCGGCTGTGCCCTCGAACAGCTTCTGCGTGATCTCCAAAGAGAAGAAGGGATCGACGCGCAGCACGGGCGTATTGGCGGCCGATTGGAGAGCGTGATCGATGCCGTGCGGCGTCCACAGCGAGAACGGATTGAAGAGCATCTTGTGCAGCTCAATGGCCTCGGGCGTGCTGTTGTCCCGCGAGACATTGAACAGGCCCGGCAGCAGCGTGTGGGCAAAGCGAAAGGCTGCCGCCGCAAAGCAATTCGCAATGGTGGGATCCACCTGGGGATCGTAGGTGTCAGGGGCGTCAAGTTGATCGCGAGCAGGCAGCAGACCCTTAGCCCGGCTCAGGTTGCGGCCCAGCAGCACGGGCAGGAACTCGTTGTAGGTGATGTGCGCGAACTGGGCGCCCAGAATCTTGCGCGACTCCTGGAAGAGGCGTTCGTCATCCCAATCGGGATTCACCTGATGCAGTCCCCGGGCCAGGTAGTTGTGATGCCTGGCCCACAGCAGGTGCATCGAGGTGAGCAGCAGATTCTCGTTGGCTCGATCGTCGCCCGACTCGAAGCAGTATTTGCCCTCGCGTGTCATCTGCATTCGATTGCAGCCGTCCTCCGGGTTGGAGGAGATGGGCAGCAGCTCGCGGCCGTCATCGGTGAGGAACATGCGAAGAGTGCCGTTGATGTAGCTGCGCAGCTGCCGCTGCCGCTGCTCCAGATTGCCATAGACCACAGAGCCGTCAATGAAGGCTGTGGCTTGGTTGAATTGCTGCCGTGGTCCGAATCTGCCCGTCGGAGCTGGCGCCGATCGCACGAAGTTCATGCAGCTCAGGTTGTACTGCCTGTAGTAGGGATCCTCGGCGAGGATGTGCACCGGGAAGCAATCCGGGTGCTGCTCGAGAGTGCCGCGCGCACAGCAATCAATTGACTCGCCCTCCTGCGCCGTGGTCAGCGACGTGGCCGTAATATCGTGATCCAGGAATTGCCCAAACACCGCCAGCATAACGGTGAAATTGGAGTCAGTTTCGTAGCTGGAGCGATGAATGCTCAGCGAGACCTGACGAGCCGGCGGCAGCTCCTTCCCTTCATGACTCGTCCTGGGAGCGGCGATGCCATCGCCGTAGTCTGGGGCGACCATGCGGCGATAGGGCACCATGGAGGCGCCATAGGTGCGCGGATGCTCCTTGTTGTTGCAGACGCCCGTGCTGCGCCTGTAGCGCTCGTTGAAGTCGCAGTCGAGCCGCAACACCGTCGGATCCGGCAGCACTATAACCGGACCCACGCCAATGTTACTCCGGCCAGGCTGCTTGGTGTAGTTGTAGCTCTGGGCAATGTCCAGCGTGGCCTGGTTCTCCACATAGCCACGGCGCGCCAGCTTGCGTGCCTCGGGATTCGTGCTGAGGGATCGATAGTGCCGGAACTGGGGCGTATTGATGGCACTCGGCTGCAGCCCCTCCTCCAGGATCTCGCGATCGCCCAGAGCCTTGATGCCAGCACTTACCGAACGTGCGCTCGCTCCCGCATCCACTGCCACATCACGCAGCGCCCACTCCGACTCTGGCTCATCCGGTATGGGCTTCTTGACAGCTGCCAGCATCTCGCTCAGCGACTCATTCGTGACGAAGAAGAAACTAGGCTCCTCTGAGCCCCCGTTGCTGCTGCTGCTGTTGCCATCGTAACCACTTCCACTCAGCCACAGGGCCAGGCCCAAGGCGGCAAGTACAATGACGCTGCGAGCAGGAAAGTGAAATCGATTTGTGGTTAAAGCCTTTTCGAACTAAACGCTAACAAGCCGGGTCAAACAGGGCTATCAAATGACAAACGGCAGCTAAAGGGAATAACAATTGCCAATTGGGATAACAACGATTTAATACCCTAACAAATAAGCAGAGCAGTCAAATGGAAAAACGCCTAAATTGAGCTGAATGAAAGGATAATCGATTCAGGAAAGACATATTTGAAATACTTTCGTATATCAAAGTAAAGGCAAATTGAAACATGCTTCCAATTGTGACTTTATCCTTCAATAGTAAATACCCTATAAAATGGGCCTGAGAAATACAAATTTATTTAGCAATTTAAAATGGAATCAGATTTTCTTTGCAATGATTTAATGCCCTAGAAAATATTTATGAAGTAATATAGAGAAACTCTAGCAAGGATATTGAGTCAAATTTAATTTGAAATTACATAAATACTCTAGAAATATCCGAGATAAATTAACAGATAAATATTTGACCAGTTATGCAAGTTAGCAGAGCTGCGCAGTCAGCTGAAACTCAATATCAATTACCATTGGTCGAAATAAATTTCAAAAATATTTCCCAACTAAAATGTGTAGTGTAGTTTTCCATATCTTGAAATGAATACAAATATTGTCAATCACGGAAATTCATATCGATATTCTTATGAAGAAATAAATAAATAAAATAATAAAAAAATAAATAAATAAAAATAAAAATAATTTTTAAAAATATATATCTCAAGTAAACAAGAAATAATTGTTCCTTCAAGATTTATAATCAATTAGAGTAACAGCTATATATGTAGCTATATAGCTATTAGAAGAACAACCCGTTTATATCATCGAATGACCTCGTTATGGACTGTGGGTTCGTCTCTGCTTTGAGGCCCTTGCTAAGATGTAACTATTTGAGAACTTTATGGAAATCAGAAGAAATATCCTAGGCTTAGGCCTTGCTAGCTATTTAGACTTTATAATTAGGAAGCCTGATTAGCTAAATATTTAGAAGAATAATATGAAATCTAGAATAAATACTCCATACTATGAAGATATACACTTTCAGAACTCGACTAGAAAACAAAATTTAGAGCAGATGCCAGTTTCGATGTCCAGCAGTCGGTGCCAGCATAGGGTATATTCTATATATAATTCCGATACGCCTCGAACACTCACATAAATGTTAGCGTGACACAGCACTGGAACTGCTTCAGTTTGGAAGGACGCGCACGTGGGGAGACGCCACCGGGAAACACGTAGCTGGGTCCCTGATAGGGCGGGAGTGCAACATAACCGGAGCCAGAGCCGCTGGCGGTTAGCGGCGTTGTTTCGTCCGTCATGTTCAAAGCGAAACTAAAGAGCTGGCTGCAGTCGTCTGGCTAAGAGTTGGTGCCCCATCAGCATGTCACTTGGCACTTGGCACTTGGCGGGCTTCCACTCCGTTCGCCACACTTGAGTTACTTTCGCCGGCAGCAGCAGCAGCAGCAACAGCAAGAGCAACAGCAACAGTAGCAGCAACTGACAAAGCAACTTAGTTTATAATATTTTATAATGCGGGCCGAACAAAGCCAGCAACTGTCCAAGAGCGCATCAAAAGTCGTTTTAGTCTTAGTCTAGGTCTTTAATAAGAATGACAAATGCCAAAAATGAAATGTTTACAGCTCCATATCTTCGGCGGGCTTAAACATATCGCCCACGTACTCGTAGGTCAGCTTTAGCAGATACTGAAAGGCCTTTTGCTGCGGCAGCTCGCCCAGCTCGGCGCTGTCCAGAAAGTCCTCCATGGGCGGCAAGATGGTGTCGCTCTCCTGGCCCATCAGCTGCGACAGCTCAATCACCTTGTAGAAGAGCAGCTTGTGTATATAGTCGAGCGCATTGTTCGTGTCGTAATCCGTCCAGTTGTCGCGCCGTATGATTGCGCACCAGATCTTGTGTCGCAAGTCGTACGGCTGATCCACATAGTTGAGCAGCTCCAAGGCCTTGCGGAACTCGACTTCGGTGGCGCTCTCATTCTCCTCGGCAATAAAGAGCTGCAAGCAAAGCAAACAAATATAAATGAGCCGATCTATCAGAGACTAATGCTTGAGTAGTTGTTACATTGATCATCTCCTCTACTTTGAGCACCTTCTGCTCAGTGGGATCAAAGCCGAAGCTCTGCAATACATCGTGGCCCACATGGGTCTGATACTCAATAATCGTCAATTCGAAATTGATTTTCTCAAGCTGTGCTGCCAAATCGACATCGGACACAGCATAGACAGCCAACTTGGACAACGAGAGCATCGACTTCTTGCGTGCCACAAACTCCGTTTCGCATTGGGCCAGCTCGTAGAGCACCTTGGCAGCGCGCTCGAAGTCGCCGTTGAATATGAGCTGAATCCAGCCAAGTGACGGATGATCGCGCATGAACTGTGCCAGTGCTGCCTGGTTGCCCTTGAAGCGTTCGAAGACCTCGGCATGCCGCTGCTGCCGCAAATGCCAATTGATGGCGAACTGCGAGAAATCATATTCTTCATATCGGCGCGTGTACTCATCTAGCCGATCCTTGTCCTGAGTCTCGTCGCAGATGAGTACCAAGCTGGGAAAGTCCAGATATTTCTCAGCCAGTTTGGCAGCGCATTCATACTGTCGCTCTTTGACTGCAATGAAAGATAGATTCGATAGATTCAATCATCATCAGCAACATCTTCATCCTCAGCTACTCACTTAGTGTGCCGATGAGATCCCGACGCTGCGTCTCGAATTGCTGCTGCAGTACTTGATGCTTCTCCGTATCACGTACGCTCTCCAAATAGTTCTTTCGCGCCTCCAACACAATGTCCACCAGCTCCAGTATTTGCTGATAGAGTATATGCTTCAGTTCCGTCTCGTTGACGCACTGTGCAGCATAGCGCACCGTATTCTCTGTAAGACGAATGAGTGCATCGAGCACGCCTGCAGGGCCTGAGGTAGCTGTCCAAGGCTGATTCTCGTGCGCCTTGCCGGGCACCTTGTAGCTGCTTGCATTCTGCTCCCGGAACCTCAGCACCTGGCCCAGAGTGCCCAACACAATGCCATTGATGTCGGCGATGAACTGTGCCACCGAAGCTGTGGTGCGACTCTGTGCTGCGATGCGATCATCTACCATGTCGGCCAAGGAGTCATATACACTCTGAAACTTGCACAACTTTACATAAAATATGTCCTGCGTGGTCAGGCTGCCCTGCGGCCGCTCCTCCCAGCGCGAAACAGTTATATCAATGGCTCCATCTACCAGCTTTGGCGACTTGCTCTGTATCGTACGCAGCGCCATAGCAGCCACAATCTTTTCACTGATATCGGAGAGGATGTACGAAGTGGGCTTCAATATATTGCTGCCACAGGGTATTGTATTCAGCTGTAAATATATCAGACATTAGATATCTATGTAAAATTAGGAGTAGTCACGCCACACACCTTCTCCCAAATCGAACACTGATGCAGGAAATCAATAAAGTGCTGCAAGGCCATGCTTTTATCTCGCAGCTGATTGATGATTTGCATGGAGCGGGAGCTGCCCAGGGCATAACGATTGCTATCGTGCTCCTCGACGGCCGACTGCCAGCGTGGATCGGCAATGGGCAGATCCTCAGCCAAGTCCTCGGCAATGGTGATGACAATTCTATAAAGCATAAAATTAATTATAAATATATATAATATATATTGCAGCTACTACCTATCCAATTTATAGGCATCGAGGGGCGCGCCCTTCTGATCGGTTTCGTTGATGCTTTCCATTAGCTCCGTAAGGATTGTGTTAACCATATTATTGTTGCGCTTCAGCTTGTAGAGGAAAGCCGCCTTCAGTTGGCCCACCTCATTGTTGAGCTCGCTGTAAACGTCATCCGGATCCAGTTGAAACAGTGGCAAATTGTTATAGCTATCACCCAGCACACTCTGATCTTGGCCGCTGAACGTTGCATTGAACGAAATGGGCGCAAACATATCGGGCGTATTGCAGCTGCTCATGTTCAACAAATCGTTGCTATCAAAGTCGCCCGGCGTGATGGAGACCAAGCCATGTGTGCAGCTAAAGAAGAGCGGCAAATGATTGCATATGGCGGCGCTTAGGATGCGATCATCCTGCAAGTGGAACTCCACTTTCTCTGCCTCAACCTCAGCTGCGGGTGATCCATTCGAGAGGAGCAGCGGATAAACAACTTTAGGCGTATACAAATACATGTGTGAAGGTCCCACAATGATGCGCACGCTGAGACACTCCTGGGCCGTTTTACTATTAAAGAATTTGTTCAGCTTCAGCGGCGTAAAGCACTCCAGCTGCATGGCTTCCTCCTGTGCCGTGGCAACAACTGAAAACGTAACTTGGTTAGTTCACAATGAAGCAGAGATTAATCAGATTTACCTATGGCGTAGTACATCTGGGGCGTATGCGCCGGGTTGACAGCCCCTACGAGTATATAGTAACGTCCTTTGTACACTTGAAAGTCCATGAAGTGCATTTCAATCTCCACATTATCATTGGGCATGCGTACATTCCAGAACTTTAAGAGCAGCATTTCACGCATTTTCCGCAAGAGTTCCACATCCTCGTACAGTAGCTGCTCCGTGTTGCCCTTGTTGGAGAGACGCCAACGCTGAATGGCACGATCCGAAAGCACAGCCACAATTGATTCGCCATTCGCCGTATCGCACTCACAGCACATTCCAACCAAAAGCTGTGAGAGATTAGTTTCAATTAGCTGCTGGGATACGATGAGTAGGAGGCGTTAACTCACCTGATCCCTGTCGCTTCCACTGCTCATGCCAATGAGCATGGATGCAAATCGTTTGCCAAAGCCGCCTAGGAAACTCGTTGCCGGCTTTATCGTCTTATGATGCAGGGTATAACGTCCGTTGGTAAGGCCAACTCGCAGAAAGACCAAAGTGCATGTGGAGGTGACAGCCAAATAGCCCTGCTGTGTGGGCAGATTGAGCAGCTGAACAAACTCCTGGCCAGTCAGTATGGAGATGTCCACGGAATTGTTATCGTGCGCAATGGATGACCAATAGCGTACGTCGCCAGTCGCTGAGATGGCAATGCACGAGGCCATCTGCTGACCCTCGGTCTGGAAAACGCTAACCAATTCGCTCTTGTGGCCAATATCACTGTAGGGCAGGGTGAGCTCGCGGCACTGGGCCGAGGTGCCGGCGCGACGCTGATGCTTGCCTAGCCGTGGCGGCGAGCCCACTTTGCTTGCATTAGGCGTGTCCTTATACTGCCAAATCAGTAGACGACGTCCTTGCACAACCTGCAGAGGATTCATGTAAGATTATATACACATAGTATATATTGTATAGCAAATGAGAACTTACCCATGCCCATCCGCCTTGTGTTATTTTCGCTGATACTGTGGTCGGAAAGAGTCCAGCAAGGGTAACGGCCTCATTGACGGTCACGGGTATCGCATGGCCATAGCTCTCCACCACATTGTAGTCCGATCGAATGCCAGGTATGGACTGTGTGGTTGATCGCACGGAGAGGCTCAAGCGACTGTATTGAGATATATATTGAGATATGATTACGTTAAGTTTATATCTGACTCACATAATTTACCTATTGTTTAACGCCGCTTTCTTCAAGCTGCCGGGCAAGGGCGAAAAGCCCTGATTGCCGCCAAAATATGATTTGCGTTCGCCAGCGCTTGCTGGCATACTCTGACGCCGTACACTTGGCGATGATTCGCGGGAGATGCCGTACAGCTGTTTTTGCATGCTTCGCTCCATACCTTTGTTGATAAATAAAACAATTTCAAGTTATAAACAAGAAACACATGTACACTGAACACATTTAGCCGGCATTAAATGTATATCGACATGGACGCAGACATCGATAATATTCCAATACTCACGTTTATAAACGATAGCAATCGTCAAGAAATGACGGACCGCCAATGCCAAGGCAATTTTATGTAATCGATAGTCGACTAGGTATGTTATTAACATAAAACTGTAGCATTAACAGAGAGTTATGTTATTAACAAAACAGGGCTGTTATTTATAGCTCATAGCAATCAATTGACTGCAAGGGAAATTCCCTTTTCAGTATCACAGTGGCGGGAAATTCAAACCTATTGCTTCAACCTGTTAATACGCTATTAAGCTACATAGTTTGCTTAAGCTTATAGTTGTGTTTTCTTTTATTGGAAAACATTTGTTTGTTTGCCTACGATGAATGTGAATTTGTGAATATATGCCCGATTATTGATTGTTATTTCAATGTTGAAACAATATACAAATGATATTTTAGATTTTCTTTTATTTTCGTTTAGTTACATATCAATTTAATATGTGCCATGGATGGTGATGATCTACTTTGCTCACTTGGACGATTTTTAGTGTTCAATTACATGTGGTTGTATTGCTCTTATATTTATATACATCTTGTACACCTTATAGATCTTTTTTTATGAAGACAGTATGACTTGCTTTTCGCTTTTGCTGTTTCTTAAGAAACTAGTACATGAAATTGAAAAAATTTAGACTCAGTCTTAGGTATGCTATTAAATTGATAATGATAGCGCTTCTAAATCATGATCAACTCAATAGAACATGAATTTATAGTCAATAGTTCGTATACTTGACAACTTTAAATGAAGGTTCTTCAAATCAATTGAAATAGATATTTCAATTACAATAATTAAATTTTTAAATTATTTTATTAATATTTAACTTGAGTATGAAATTATTTGATTTTTTTATATACTCAAGTGTATATCCTAAATTGCACTGTACCCAGATCCAACGTATATATTGTGGATATATCAAAAAGTCAAAACATACATTATACATCAATACATGTATACTTACATACATACATATGAACAAAAACACATGTAAATCTCTAAGTCTAATAATATCTGATAATATTTTCTTCTCCACCTACTTAAAAGTTAATATAATTGAACTTGATTGATTTGTCAAGGAAGACAGATCGTAAGTATTGAATTGGCGTCGATTGATAATACCTACCCCAAGTTTAGTCTGAGGAAATGGAATCAAAGAGATATGCCTAATGAAGACTATCGTGTATTTTGTTATATGTATGTTTTGCATGCCTTTGTTTTCTGGTATTTTTATACATTTATTTTATTATATATACTCTTAGTGCGACCCATTCAAATAGATCGCAGATATATCAAATACAAATATGATATAGAGATATACATACATATGTACATATAATTATAACAGCAATGCCTTTCTTTGTTTTTTCTCTTTTTGGAAGTCTTACGAGTCTAAATTAATGTAAATAAATACTTTTCTCTCAATTGAATAGATATATATATATATAATTATTTACTACATTTTTGCATAGATTTGTAACATAAATTTATAAATTAAATAGGACTAGGAACCAGTACAAAGTATTAGAAAAATTGTTCCGAAATCAAAATAAATTTATACATACTATTTGGGGAACATACGATGATGATTTGATAGGGCCTAATTATAGTTATATTCTAGTTCTATTATAAAAATATATATATTTATATGTATATGTATATGTATGTATGTTAAATAGTAATTTAGTGCTAACATATAATCGGTGAAACAATTAATTGCAAAACCAGACTCAGAGGGACAGATTGGAGTGGAGTGTAGTGGAGTATCATAATTCTATACCACTAAATATTTCGTGTGCAAACTCTGATATATTCTGATTCAGCTCTCAAATGTTAAAGAAATTTTCCTAGACACAATCCCGAAATTAAAATTAAAAAACTGCCAACATTTTGAAAATTACTTAAGAAAGATAAAAAATTGAAGTTCTTATCGAATATGGCTAACCACCTTGACCATTTCCCATTGATTGTTGTTGTTGCTGCTGCTGCAACTGTTGCTGTTGTTGCTGCTGCTGCTGCTGCTGCTGCTTTTTCTTGTCGAAAATGGATAATTTTGATTTAACAGCTCCCTCACAGACCATAATGCGTTGCTGGTGCGGCTTCTTGTCCAGCTCGAAACAAATCGAATCGGGACTCAGATGCCGCTTAAAGTCCGAATATCTATGAGAATCGTAGGACAGATAGTTGGAGCCCAGCGCTGAGGCAGCAACAGCTGCTGCCACAGTGCCGTTGCCATTGCGATTGTACATCGAAGCGGGCAATGATTCCTGTCGTTTCCTTTCAAAGTACTCGACAATTTTGGCTATCTGTGCGGAACGGGTGCTTGGCAATGCGGTAAATGAACGATCGTCCCACAGCAGCGAATCAGAGCTGATGTCATCCGAGCTGTCCGTGTAGATGGAGGAGGTGCGATTCTTGCAATAGAGCAGTTGATTTGTCGCAAACGAACTGCGCTGGAACAGCGAGTGTATCTCGGAATCAAGTGCCAATCGATTGATTAATCCAGCTGTTGTCGCCGTCATCTGTGAGTCGCCAACATTTGCGCTCACTAACGAATGGTGACAGGTGTAGCGTCGATGATGTGTGGGCGGTGCTATAATTTCGGGATCCAATTCATCCGTCGAATCAAGCGCTGTCGACGACGATGTATTGCCACCACCTGTGATGACTGGAGCTTCGTTATCGATAAACAACACGGATGACGACGGTGTCGGTGAATCACTGTGATGTTGTTGCTGTGTGACAGCTGCAGCAGCCACAATTGCGCTCGTTGATGAAGGCGTTGCATAATAGCAGCATCGACACAGGCTTGCCAATTTATCACTGCAAATTAAATGAAAATTGATTAATATTTGGGCATTGGCAATACTTGGGTGCACTCACTTAAGTTTATTATTAGCCAAGTTTAATGATTTCAATTGCTCGTAGCAGCAACTGCTGCCGCTGCCACTACCAACAACCAGCGAGCCGATGCCGCACAGCTGCCTCGTATAGCTGGTGTTTGTGGTAGCTGCATCTGACTCCTCATTGAAGCACGAGAAGAAGCCACTTTCAATAGAGTCGCGCCGGGTCAAATTCCTTTTGGTCGGCAGCAAATCGCACGAATTTTTCAGTCCATTTAGTTCAAAGTCTGTGGGTGCTGGAGCAGTAGCTGGGATTTCTTCGGGTGTGGGGGATTTCGAGGTAACATCCTTTTCCGATAAGCTACTCTGGGACAGCTCCTGGCAGTACTCAACCTGATCATTGCCCGAAATCATATCAGTTGTGGTTAAATTCAATGACGTTAATGTATTCGCGGAATTACTTGTCTTCAGCAAGGGCGCAACTTCAAGCTCGCTATTGCTGTATTTCATAATAGTTCCGCTACTGCCTCGAAAAAGCGGATGCGTGTAGAGCGAGTTGGCGCGGTATTTGCGTTGCGCTGGCATTACAGAGGGACGAACGGCGCTGTCGTCGCTGCTCGACTCGGCATCTGCGCAGTTGCCACCGCCGTCCAGATCTTCGCCCTCCGAGTTACAATAGTCACAGTCATCGATATCGGTAAGCACAGGTGTTGCAAGCGCAGGCGTTGCCGGCGTTTCACTAGCCACCGTGTTGCTGTTCCGCTGCGGCAATTTCAGTTCGATAGCGCTGTATTTACGCGTTAGCTGCGGGGATGCTGGTAGGCTCTTTGGTTCGGTACAGTTAGCTGCCATTGGCGCACCGCTGGGATTGGATTCCAGTTCTGTGCCTGTGGTCGCACTTTTGGCTTGCATTGCTACGAGCTCTTTAAAGAACGGCGCTGACATCTCAAAGCACGAGCTAAACAAATCGCCCACGCCAGCAGCATATGTCTTTGGATTGGCACCCAATATCTTCTTGACACCACGAAGCTGAGCTAGCGCCGTAAATGGATTTGGTTTCACCCCGTTGTGGTCCTTCGTTGTCGATGGTTTGTATTGCGGATCTTTAAGGCACATTGTTTCACCGACTTTGCGCAGCGTCAAGACCGCCGGCACCAGTGGAAGTATCGATGGTGATTCCGACTGTTTCGTTGTTGTTGTTGTTGCTGCTGTTGCCGTTGGCAGCAGGACCGTAGCTGTTTGTGGATCACCCACTTGTCGTGGCGGCGTCGGCGAGTGCGTTGAGGACCGTTGCCGCTGCATTTGATGACATCGCGCCTTGTCACTGGGCGATGTATGCAGCGGAAAGTGTATTATGTTCTCGCTGAGCGAACGACGATGAAGTAGAATTTCAGCTTCTAGCTTCTGAGTGGCACGACGAACGCGCGATTTCAAAATGTGTTCGTCATCATAATCCGCACTGTCGGCCAACCAGTTGGGCGTGCCTGGCATGGCAGCCGAGGCCGATTTACAGCTAATTCCGGTACTGGGGAAACGAAAACCATCTTCATCCACGTCACGCTGGTAGCGCGGTGTCAACACACCTGCCGGGGCTGTAAATATATTTTCGACAGTTGACGGCGTGTTGACCAATGTGATTGCGTTTTCTATATCACTACCATTCGGCGAACAATTGATTAGCTCCAATGAGCTCAATGGACTCGCACACCTCGACTCCTGTTCGCACTTCTCTAAAAGTAGTGTTAGCTTTTTGGTCGCATCACTGAAAGTAGGTCGACTTTTTGGATCGTACTGCAATGGGAAAATACATTTTAGTATATACATGTGTATAGCTGTACTATGATGCATAGCTAGAGTACTTACTAGACAACAGTAAAAAGCCAGCCTTAGGAATACAGGTGGAGTGTCCATTGGGCAAAGCTCAACAAAGGCTAGGTAATCCAGACCAAAAGAGGCTGTGCGCGGCATCAGATCTGGATCGGCTTCGATGCGCGCAATTATCTCGCACAGAATAATTCCAAATGAAAATACATCGCTCGTCTGATCATACCACTGGCCCTTCAAACACTCCGGACTAACCCAGTACGGCGAACCAACTGTCTCCAAACGTGATTTGCCGCTGCAAGTAAATCATTTAGTTTGTTAATTAAAGCAGATCTCGAAAGCTCTCTTATGCACTTACGATTTCACTGGAATCTTAGCTGCTAATCCAAAGTCGCCGACAACTGCTTCGTATTGACCATCTGCCAGATGGCGCACAAGCACGTTCTATTCAAAAGACAATGAATTTCTTAATTACAGCTCTAGTTAGATGCTCATTGCAATCCTACCTTGCTGGTTAAGTCTCTGTGGAAAATGCCCGCATCATGTACATAAGTCATTCCTCTCGCTATACCAAGGGCCAGTCTTACTTTCTGTGCGGCGCTGAGAGACAACTCTTGATTGGCCAGGACCTGCTCAAGTGAGCCGCCATTGATATATTCTGTCAGGGCATGCAGTTGTCCCTCATGCACACACACGCCCATGAAACTAGAAAGAAAGTAAAGGGTTAGATTGGATATTTATATTATATACATGCTGCTCTTTTATCACTACTATTTTAGGATCTACAGTTCCAGTGCATACCGAGATCATACAGACGGACAGATAGACAAACAGGTAAAGAGATAGAGTTATCCACAGACTGAGAGACACGTAGACAGGTAAGAAACCAGCTCCACATCAACTCAACTATTGAAGCTCATTAATAGAAGCTAATCAAGCTCTTTGCTTTAAGAGCTCCAGTGTAGCAACACCTTCGGTCTCTTACATACATTGCAATTACAAAACAGTATACTTCATTTTGAGCATTTTTAAAGTAGTCCAGGGTATTATAAAGCACTCACCTCAATATGTTAGCATGAGATAATTTATTAAGCAACTGAACTTCCCGCAACATGTTCGGTCGATTGGCGCGCAATTGATTCATTTTCAGCACCATCACCTGTCCAGTTGTGCGATGAGTGACCTAAATAATGAAAAAGAAGCAGAAAGAAATGAAAAGATTATTAATTATATATACTTCATAAAGGCAGATTATATTTATAGGAAAATAAGTCTGCTGTTGAAGATACAAATAAAATAAATGATATTCCTAGTAAAATGAAAATGGGCATAAATAATATTCTCAGTAAACAATAAATAAAAAAAATATAAATAAAACAAGTTAAATGAAATAAAAATATATTTAACAAAAAATAGTTATATATCTGAAGCATATATAGTTTATTTATAGTCTTTTATAATTATAATTCTTTCATTTATAGTCAATATCTATGGACTGCATGCACTTTAGGAAAATAACATATCTTCAGCTATTTATATTGTAGAAATCATTGATGGCACTTCTTCAGCTCATCTATTGTGCTTAAGCCAGCTAAAAAGTGCATTCAAATCATCCTAAAGTCGCACTACTGATAGGCTATTCTTAAGCTTATTATGGCATAACACGTCTTCTTCACATATAATAATAAATTTGGCTAGGGTAATGGCTGTTACTTAAACACTTGTTTGCTCATGCTGATAGTTTCACTTTCAACTCGTTGAGAAATGGCCATTGCGGAAATAAAAAATAAAAAAGACAACCAGACGTCGCCAAATGCCGCAACTCAAAAAGCAAAAATAAAAAACAAAAAGCCAAAAAAACACATCCTTTTTGAACAGCCAAAAACCAAGATTGAGCAGTAAAGTTAACAACGGCTGCGGAAAACCAGTCGAACGCCTGAGACGTCCATTTGAAGCGAACCTGACAGCAGGTTACGAAAAGCGCCAGAAAAAAAGTCAAATAAAACCCGCCTGCTGTACAATTTAGTTGCAGGCTGGCTCGATGGCTAGTTGGCTGGGGCTTGCTGCTCGTCTCATTTGGGGGGGATATTCCCAAATGGCCAAACGAGTTTCATATGGCGGCATTGACCACGCTTCAAATCGATTGCATCGCCAGCTCTTTTTTGTTTTTCTTTCATTTTTCTGTTGTTAACTATTTCCACATGCAATTTTGTATTGCTGTTAACAAATATTTAATACGATTTCAACTTGATTTTCGTTTGAACATGTTTTTTTTTTTTTTTAATCGTCGCTCAACGCAAATTTCGTATAACATCTCATTGAAGTTGTTTCCCTTATGAAATGGTAAAACATAATGTCAAATAATCACAGTTGAGTTCTGTGGTAATCAAATGCATTGCTCAAACTTTTCCTAAGCCTACGAAACCACATGCATATCAGACTAATTATACTCGTTTCCGTATATTCAAATGAGTATATTCGATTTCGTATATTTATATCATAATATAAAGAAATGTTTATATAGTATTCATATATATTTATATTTATATAGAAGAATTCAAAGTATATTTGCATTATGCAAAGTTTCTTTTATTTGAACGAAGCTAGAGTCTTATAAGTTATAATATATTATGGAGTTTATCCAATCTATCTACTACTCTATATATACTCCTCTCTGTGTACCCATCTATCTATACTCCTCCACTCTATCCCTGTAGCCATCTATTTATACACCAATATAAATACTCCTAAGTAACTAATTAACCAACTCTTCTTTATATAGGAATCTTTGAAGTATAACAATTCAAAGTAAACTGTATTCCAAACAGTTTTAAAACTAGTTCAGCTAGTTTAAGTAATTTAAAAGCCGTTAAGCTGCTCTGCAGATAGACCACCATAGAGTAAACCCTCCGAAAGATTTAAGAAATTTTATTGGTGGAAGCACAAACGAGTGTATTATGCAGTCGTGTGTGCTCCAGTGAAACATTCACTGTAATTCGATGTTCTCTATTTATAATTATTATTTCAATTTAGTAATTTTTTTTTTATTTTTTGTTCATAACAAGTTTCATTACCGCTACCTGTTTATGCAGGGTGCTATAATTATATCTATACTGGTATATACATATATATAACAAAATATATATAGAGATATATGCAGACCAGTATTGGAAAAGAAGATCGTCGAGTGTCGCTACCGTTGCCCAGTTCTGAGCTGTTGATTGAGGTCGTAGCCATTAGCAAAACTAAACAGTTAGCCATTCGTCCGACTAGAATGGAATTTGGCCCAGTGCTTTCTTTCCATTTTTTGTTGTTTTTTTTTTTTCATTTTATTTTTTCGCTTTGCCTCTAGAATCTGTATCTAGACGTTCAACTTGCTTTTCGTTGTTTTGGACATGCTTCCACTACTTTAAGTTGTGCAACTCATCAGCGCCAAAGTGAGCTCTGCCACAGCCAACAATCACTTAGAAACAAGTGTGTGCGACGTAAGTATGACGATGGCTAAACGGTTTTTCGTTTTTTGTTCCCCTTTCTGTACAAATGTACATATATATATAAATAGATGTGTGTATATCTCGTATCACTTTACGAATATGCTCTTCAGATTACGGCTTTTTTACAATCTATTAGCAATAATCTCTTTTCTTGTTAAAAGAATGAAAAGCAGCCGCAAAGTACTTTTTGAACGCCTTGTTAAGTAGCTGTCAGCACTTTTGTACAGGGTATTAAAATTTGAGTCAGCAAATCTATCATACATCAGACGGATACTACTATAAACCCATTAACATTACAATTATTTGACTCATTCTGAATTTGTTATAAATATATAGCAATGAATGCTAGTACCTATGAGCTAAGAGATACCCTGTACTCTGTAACCCAGCTGTTGGAGCTGTTTCTCACAAATTTATATCTAAATATATTAGCATATAAGTTCAAGATATTAAATCGATTTTAATCGGAATTTTCATG
Organism: Drosophila antonietae; assembly: GCA_030914385.1. Lineage (NCBI taxonomy): Eukaryota > Metazoa > Arthropoda > Insecta > Diptera > Drosophilidae > Drosophila > Drosophila antonietae. The sequence goes on along the minus strand of JAUESO010000609.1, from coordinate 1,472,925 downwards.
GAAAGAGTTATCGATGATGAGCGTGCTCTAGAAGGACCAAGGTGTACAAATTCATAGCTTGAGTTTCCGCTTGATATCGATTTTATGATAATATAAAATTATTATCGAAGACGTGCAAGAACATTCTGCGTGTGCCTTAAAAAGCCTATATGTATGTCTTAAGTTATTCTAGTTTCTTGTCTATTTATGAATATATTTCAGTTAAACCTTATATAGAATTCAATTGAAATGTAAAAAGTTATCGATAACTTGAAGGAAAATTATACACATGCTTACGAGTGTCAAATGTTAAGAATCTTTAGATAATTTCATGCGGTGCATGTAGAAGTCTGGGAGAATCTATTTCCATGTCTAAAAGTTGATACAGATTTTAAGTCAATTACAAATAATTAAATATTATTTTCAAGCATTTCAATTTCAAAGGGCAAGAATTCTCTGCTCAACTCTCATTTTCAATCTGTTCCCTAAGAAAAAACTCTCCCCTTTCTGTATACATTTGAAGCAACTTTGACTTTCCGCGTTCAATCGGGTTCAAGGTAGAAACGAGTTGTTTTTATTTTTTGGCAATATATCTCCACTTGTTAACTGTAACATCAATGTAGAAAAGTGAAATGCTGCAACAGGCAAGAAATAAGAAATAAATAATTGCTTTTTACCCCATTCAAGATAAGATACATACATATAAATACAGTTGGCTGCACAGTTCAGGCCGTTGGCAAGAGGCATGCCAGAGAGCTCTAAGTTGCGCTTCAGAGCTCATTCAATTTCACATTTCACATTTCAAATGTGAGAAAATTATATTTATTGTTAAGACGTTGAATTGGAGTTTGAGTTGCGCTTCGCTCTTCACTTTGTTTTTGAAAAACTTGGTGGCAATAAATTAAAGATAATATATATATATAAACATATATATATATTGAGACCTCCATAAAGTACAATAACCGTCGTACCCCCACTTCCCATACACGTATATTTTTGTTTCATTAATTTCTTATTTTTTTTAATTGTTGCGTGTCGGAAAAAAAAGAAAGTAGTATGTATCAATTGCTTTTGTTTTTGTTTTTGCTTTTGTTGTGTTATGTTAGAAAAATTAATAACAGCAACAAAAATATTTGAAATATTGTTGATTAAATGTTTAAGCTTATCATATATACAATATACATATATTGTTGAAGCACTTCACAAAGAAATTAATTTTCTATTTCGAGCGAACAACATTTTTGTGTGGAGGAGTTTTGTGAATTTCATGTTGAGATCTTTATTACTTTTCACACAATTTGAGTGTGCTTGAATCACAAACTGAATTTTTATACCACACTCCAGTGGAAGTGAAACGAGTATATTGGTTTCAGGTAATGTCTGTCTACAGACTACATGCAGAAATTTTGAATAAATCCTACATTGTCTTCTGATGAGGTATGCGAATCTATTCGTATATGTCTCTTGACAAATTGATAAACTTTCATTTCCATGAAAGATTCTAATTAGAATTATTACAAGCTAAAAATATCTCTAACAGTATTTCGAAAAAGAATTGAATGCCTTTGTAAGTATTTTCATGAAATCAATAGAATTCTGAAAGTATCTGCTAGTCGAGCAAGCCCATCTACTGCCCCCTTGTTGTGTGTGAAATATTATTAACAAAAAGTCGGCAGCAAACAACACAAAAATATATAAATTTTTTTTTGGCATATTCACAAATTTATTCAAAATTTGTAGGCAAATGAAGAAAGAGATTGTGGCTTATAGCACGCGACGGGAGGCGCGCGTAGAACAGAAATAGATAATATCTGTGGGTGTTGTGGCAATCAACGGACAACGGATGGATGAAGAGCCGATTTCATTGTGTAATTTATAGGATCTTGGGCAATGTAGCGTTTCATTAAAAACCATAAGACATTTGATCTAATATGCAAGGCAAGGCCGCACAGATGCATAATGAAATTTCTTTGTTAACTAAATATATAAAAATATTTGCTATATATATTACAGTCATTCACTTTACAAAAACAGAGCCAAGTTTAAAACAAAGCATTGGCAACGGCCATAACAAACGATTACGGTACTGATCTATAACGTGTGGCTATACATTGTTATATAAGACTTTAACAGACTTTCGATCGCTGCGGCATTTTGTTGCTTTTGTTTTGTTTTGTTTTCAGTATTCAGTTTTCAGTTTTCAGCTTTTCAATGCTGTGTTGCGGAGCTGTGCTTTTGTTATTGAAAGTGTTTTTGCCGGCTGATTAGCGCGTTAAATATTTTTACTATTTTTGCCAAACTCTGTTGTTTGTTATGCAAATGCATTTTCCTTTCAATTTTGATTTCGAACTCGATTTGACAACTCCGCTCAAAACTAACAGTAAATACTTTACGGCATTCAATTTAAATGGATCAATAGAAATGCTCGACTCTCGACATACCCTAAATACACATCATTTAACTGCATTTTCAGTCAAAGTATTTTAAGCCGGAAGCATTCATATAAGCTTTATATTAACTACAACATTTAGCATGGGAAATTATTATTATTATTATTATTATTATTTTATGTCGAGTGTACATATTTAGAGTCTGGTTATTTATTTTTATGTCACACTTTATTTGTAATAAAAATTTAGGCATGCAAATATAGCGGACTGGAAGTCTCTAGCAATGCTTTATAAATCAATTTGAATTATCAACTCATTCATAATTAATAGATGAATTGTTATATAAAGAAAAATAAAGTTGTATTTCATTCGGTATACCAGAATCTATTCCTTGTCGATATACAGGAATCTCTATTTTTTATTTAATTCATAATTTTTTTTTTATCAATATTTTATTTTACTTCAGACATAGAAGAATCTCTATTTTAACGGTATACAGAAATCTATATATTTTAAGTCTCATTTTATTTAAATTAATATTATTAAACTAATTTTGTTTTATTTTTATTATTAATATTTTTAATATCTTTTTAAGGGATCACAATGTCTTTTATATATATTTTTTTTTATTTATTTATTTATTTAATTTGTTTTTCTTTAAGGGGTCATTGTCTTTTATTTCAACTCTATTTTATTGTATTCTAAATATTAAATTTGCATAAAATTTCGCCCTGAATTACCCTTTTCGAGTCGCTATTGTCTGAGACCTTGAACTCAATCTAAAAGCTTTTCATTAATGCAACTCATGTATTTTGCGCTTAATTTCCGTATGATATACACACAAAAAATGTAGCACGTAGCAGCACTATCGATTGACATTCAACAATTGAAATTCTTGAAAATGTGACAATTTCGATCAAGATTTGAGTGGAATGAATGCGTAACTCATTATTATCATTTGAACTGTGATTTCATAGTTAAATCGATGTCATTTCTTTATCTTGACAAGTAGTAAAACAGTATAATACACTTGCAGCTCTTCAGACAATCAGGCATGCACAATTCGGCAATATTTTCATAGTTATTATTAAAGTTCATCTTTGCATTCATCGCCTCATTCTCATTCTATTTTTTCCTCAGTATGATAAGCTCTATAAGCTCAACTATGTAAATCAGAAAACAATGCTAATGAATTATTTGAGTACTAGATATAACATTTCATTTATGTTTATAAACTAAAAATTTATCTACTACTACTGGGGGAAATTTCGACTCAATGAGTGAGGTGAAGTGAAGTGAACGCACTTCAAACAATACAGCTACTTAGGCAACGTCACACAGCTTGTTGTTAATTAGTCAATGCGTAACTGGAAAAGAAACATAAATAAATAAAGAAACAGCATACAATGGTAAAAACTAAATACCATAAAAGGCAATGGACTGGCTGACTGGCTGGCTGGCTGTACAGCAGTATTATTTATAAGATGCATTGAGAAATTCGCACGCGAATATTGTCTGTGGCATTTGGCTATTTGAAGCATATTAGAAAGCATAAATTAAATTAATTATTATGTTTTCTTCACTCATTATTATCATATGAAATAACCAAAAATAACTCATTTCACTTATGAAATTCAACAAATGAAACTAAATATCAATGGCAATCGAAAACGTCATAGTTGTGAAACTTGTCATTGTATTTGTATACCCTGTAACCTTTTTAAGATGGCTAAAGCGGGTATTCAGATTTCCAATAATTCGAATAAAAGCTACAAAATTAGATATTTTTTTATAAGCCAAGTAGTACATGTTTCTTCCTCTCTCTCTCTCATTTATTCTATATCTAGTTTGATTTCCGTAATACTGAGTATTTCTCAGTCGGATACTATCAACTAAAGCACTCTCACTTGCTTTCTAAGGTTGTTCATTGCCCAAAGCATGTGAAGCCAACAAGTTGAATCATCTTCAAAACGTATTTTCCCATAAAGTTATATTATATTATTCTTATGCCAACAAAGCGAAAAAAAAGTCCATAAATTATAATACTTTTTAAATTTAAATGTAATTAGTATATGAGATTCAATAAGCTAAATAAAACCCCCAACAAATAATAAAAATTATAAATAGCTTAAAATATTATTGAAAAATCTACTTGAATATAACAAAATATATACATTTTTTTCAAGTGTTTCGAACTTACCCTGTAAACTTCCGAGAAGAACCCTGAACCGATTTTTTCCTTAACAAAATCATCGACAGAATATAATGCGGAGACGGCAGTACGCAGAGCACGACACGACGATCCCGTGACCAGGCGATCCGATGATATAGTCCGCATAACCGATGTTGGTGGATGGTCGTGGCTGGCATTTTTACTGCTCCAATTAGTGTTAGAAATAACACTATTGTTGAGCCCACCACCAGTTGACGGCTCGGCCGTCGGCTCGCCAACTCTATGAGACATTGAGCACATGCCCGATGTGCTGTTGTCTCGCCACAAATTTGGCGATCCGTCCACTTGATCACAAGACTTGTTAATAATATTATTATTAGTGTTGTTATTAATACTACTACTACAGCTGGTATTGCTGCTAGTGCTGCTGTTCGCTGGGGGACCAGGTCCACTGTGTTGATTTAAATTCATTATTATCAGCTATGACGTATTTTTGTTAGATGTTGCTGTTGTTGCTGATGTAGATGTTGTTGTTGTTGTTGTTGCTTTTGTGGCAGGTGGGAAAGGATCGGTGGATGGCCGACGATGATGATGAAGTAGGCCTTGGATAAGCGGCAGCTCTTTAAAGCTGCGTTGCTCTGCTGATATTACATCGGCCACTATTCGAAAGATACAACGACTGGGCCTTAACACGAACACGAAATGTTTGAAATGATTTGGGTCTTTTGCTTTTATGTTATGGACGTTCAAATTTTGTATTATTTATTTTGTTCAGGCACAACACACTCATACGCTTATTTGGCCAATTGACAAACTTTGAGGACAAGAAAAAAAAAAAAAAAAAAAAAAATAGAAAAAAACTATTGATATTTATATAAAGTGTGAAAACCGATCAGAAAACGAAAATTTTGAAAAATTCAAATGACGAGAAACTCCAGTAAGTCTGATAATTTTTGAATTAAATTTTCATTTGGCACAATCCTATTGGAAGATTTTGAATTGGAAGCGCTTTGGAACTCTGTGAAAGAAAATGGAGAAAAAGAAGAAAAGAATAATACAATTTTTATTTGTCATGATGATAATGAATATATGCTAAGTCTTAAAATTTATAGAACAGTAAAAACTAGGCATGTCTGATTGATCTATATAAATCTTAAGACCTTGACCTACATTCGTCTATATAAATTAATGAACCCAATGATCTCGTAACTTGTAAAAGTTATACCTAATGTCACCTATAGCCCATAGGTTGTTTTGTTTTCTGTATCTCTTTTATCTTGTTTAATTATCTTCATAAAATCGATATCGAATTCAAATTATATGAGCATATCTCATAAGTTTTATGAGCTATAATATAAGTCAGCTTATTCTTTTATTAGTAATAATATAAGCGTAGCTAAAAAAGATACATTATTAATTAACTGTGCTATGAATACGTTTTTGGATACCTCGCCTCGCAACTATCCAACTTTTGCCAAAAAACACAAACGTAGCAGACACTTGTGACACTTGTCAAGTGCACACATCTGCATGTTGTTATCACACTTCGAAATTTCGATTAGGAATGTCCAACTGGAACACAAGATATTCAACAGTTAATTTACCATAGCAGATCCCATAAGCACGTGCCGATGTGTGTATGTATGTGTTGTTTCGTATGTATGTATGTATAAAAAAAAAAGAGTGTGAAATGATTCAAATACAAGTTCTATATAGTATTCAGAGTATCTTCGACTGCGGCACTCCCGACAACAGCAATCGCACATTCACATGTCATTAACTTATTTATTTAGTAATTTCATGTGTACAATTTGTGCAGAGTAAATTTAGAGCTGTTTGCTTCTGATAAGAACACTCGTTTTAATTGCGATTAAGCACACGTTCATTTTAACGTTTTTAATGCTGATAAAAATAAAAATTGTTTACAATATACGTAAAACATTTTTTTTTATTATTATTTATTTTTTTTTTTCAATTGACTTTGAATTAATGTTCGAGCATATTAAGATTTACAACTACATGCTAAAAATTTTCCAGAAGTTCGAAAAGAATGTTAGCTAACCGCCTGTTTGATTAACGATGACATAACAGCATTGTTGTTGTTTTTTTTTTTTTCAGTTCTAATCAACAAAGAAATAGAAAAAAGAATTATCAACAAATAAAAAACAACAACAGTACAAGCTAGCAATTTGATTTGCACCTTTTTATCAGCGAATTCGCGATAAGATAATAGCAGCAAAATAGCCTAGCAAATCTACAAATTGGGCATACAAAATGTTGCTAGCAATCGAAATACTTTCAATTGCCGAATATCTGACGCCTACGTTATCTAACAGTGCTGAATCCTGTGTCCAATGTACATACTTGGACAAATTCATATAAGATTCCGACTCTAACAGTGGCAGCTCCTTGGTTTAATCTATACTGTTAACTGTGAGCTACACTAGCCAAATTCTTATTAGATTCGACTACTATGTTTTCTAACAGTGCTAGCTCCTTACACACTGTTAGCTAACAGATAGTTTCGATACATTTAATACAGACTAAATGTTGTCTTAGTGGCACAATATGCATTTCAGCTTTGTTAGGTGTCTCGCTAGGGTTAAAGTGTCTAAATTGAAAAGTAAATATGATAAATGATTCAATTTTCTTTTATTCAATTTACTTAAAATGCTGTGGCTCGACGGCACATAGCATTGAAATGAATGCAAAGTTCAAGGCTATCTTGGTATGTGCGCAGCTAACATATTCATGTCAATATACCGAATTTACCTTAAAGGCATCAACAAGAATGTGGCTGCCATTGCCAATAATACCCTGTACAATGCCAGACGGCTGATGCGGAGTTTCTATTTCTAAATTGAGGCTTCTCTAAGCGCAAGTGAACTTAATTTCGCAGTACAGATTTAGCCTTTTCTGTCAACTGATTCACTAAATACATTCTTTGTTAGCTTTTATCTGAGCTAAGTGCAAATGATGTCTCACTAAATACCCTGTATTTATCCAGCCATTGCTGTAGGCAAATAAAAGAACAACAAGAAATATGGAAATGAAATATGATGAATTCGTATACAAAGCGTTGCAAAGAGTTAAAAACAAATAAATAAAAAAAAAAAAACACACAATGCATAAAAGCAAATGAAAAATATGGAACAAGGCTCACAAAGAGACGTAAACTCATTAAACAAAATTAAATTTATAGAGTATAAAATTGCCTTTGTTGTTGCTTTTACTACGAGAGAATACTTAATACTTTTTACCCTTTGCCATTTTTGCAGGCATGTTATCTATTTCGTTATCTATCGCCAATTAACATATTGGTTTAATTTCGCCATAAAATGCAAGGAGAATGGAGACTTGAAGATAAATTAGAAGACATGGCAGAGAAAACAAAAGAAAGCACAAAAGCCGAGTAAATGCAGCTGACAAAGCAACGCAAAATGCAAATGGGAAGAAAATATCAAATGGTTTTTGTTTAACAGCACCAATCCGAAATCCAATAAGAACCAACTGAATCACTGACTTCAAATAGTGGGAATATATGACATACATATGTATGCATATAGGCATACACATTCACCAAAAACTGAAAAATCTCGAAACGAAAACAAACACAATGCTCGCATATGTATTTGTATGTGTAAGACTATGAATGGGCTCACATAATAATAAGTGAAACATCTGTCGCAGCATTTGCATTTTCCGTTGAAAAGTGGCTTTCCACTAAACGAAAAAAGCATTGGTATTGGGGAAAATAGCAGACACTAAGACTGAGCTCCGTCCGCATCGTCTGCGCCAGTGTTGGTGTGAATGTGAGTGTGTGTGTGTTATTTTTACATTTCCGCTGCTTACGAAAATAAGTGCATGTAGCCAGCCATCCACATTAAACAGCATTCCAAGCATATACACACACACACACACAAGCTAGAGACGGTGGAGCAACATAACGGGGTAAAAGCAGAGCAAATCTTATGAATATGTCTGTATGTATATGTTTGTAAACAAACAAAATATATATTTATAAGATATAAAAGTGATATATATTTAGTTTATGCATGTGGCCGAATTATATATGGTATATAATTGTATTGAGAAATATTGATGTACTGTCCCAGGCAAAGGTCACATCATCTATGGCAGAACCGCTTCCGACGAAAATGCAGCAGAAAAGAGAACGAAACATGTACCATGTAAACCCACACACACACACACACACACACACAGATGCACACTCATACACTCACAGAATGCACACGCCTTCACAAATATTGTTAGCGCTGAGGCATATGCATATTAAACAAGAATGTTTATATTTACGATAATACAATTCACGTCCCACCACAAGAATTTGCTAATATTTTTGTTTTCCTGCTGATAAAATATCTTAAGCAAACATTATTTACCAGTTATTTTCGTTTTTTTTATAATCCAATAAGTACGCTGTGTATACATATGCACATATACATGTACGCGTCTGTCTGAGCTATTTGGCTGCAATTGTATGAATATGAAAACACGGGCACCAAACTTAACGCTAAAACCTTTTGCGCGTTGCTGTTTTAAAAACTTTAAAATTTAGTTGGAAGCAAAAATTTCACTAAATAATACGCTCGTCTTGTTTACGGCATACTATATACAATTGTACACTACACACACACACTCATAAATATACACATACGGGTATGTATGTAAGATTTATTGGACAACTACCAATTCATCATTTCACTGTAACGTTTTATACAAGGCATTTTATAACGCTTGAATAACTTTATCTATTTTGAAGTGCCGACAACTTTTACTATTTTTTATATTTTCTTGCATTATTAGATGTACTTATATTTGCACTAGCGAATCGTTTACAAACAAGTCGCGACGCGAACCCACGTCAAGCTTCGTTTCTGTCTCTAGTCTGCACAATTAATTTGGCAAGTGTGACCGCACTTGACAACGTAAATACACCATCCAAAATGGGGAGATTTTCATTGTTGTTATTGTTGGTATTTTTTGGTATAAATGCTTACTGGACTACTGTCACACATTATTGTTGAATTTACAAATATTTTATTCAAACAAACAAATTTTAAATATGTGTAGTAAAGCTATATATGTAACAAGTTTACAATGACTTTATTTATTTGATAGACTACTTTTTATTTTTAATGTATTTCATGTACTTTCTCGCATTAAAGTTGTCTTCTACTTCATCCATTATCTTGACCTTCTTACGCGGTTTTCGAGCCTCTAAACGTGCCTTACGCTCCGATTCGGACAATGTACTTAGATCCAATGGTAGCTGAACAGAATGGAATATAAGTAATATGTGAATAACATTCTCCTAAATATATTTCATCTTATATAATTACTTTGATTATTTTGCGGGGCTCGTGATATCGAATGTTAATTGTAGATCCATCTGGTTGAACAACAACTGTCGGATAAATGCGACAGTAGACAGAACGATGTAGTCGCGTCACGGATGCAGTTGCCGATGAGAGGGCACGCGTCTGTTGTAATGCTTGAGGTAATAGCTTAAGCATTTTAATAAATAATATTAAATGCAATGTTTTCAAGCAATTGATAACCCAAATGTGTTCATCGAGTGTGACCAGTTGTTGAATGTAGAAAAAACTGACAGTTCCGCTATGCAATCGGACTTAGACACCAAATATTCGATTGCTTTTGCCGTCTGATTCGATAATTATTATCTTGTTGAAGTAAGTGGTGTGCAAAATCGTGTGTAAAATAAAAGTTAATAATATTTTATAATTCGATCTAAGGAATTAGCTTTGAGAATGTAATACACGTGAAAGAAATAAAGGATAATGTCCTGTGATGAACTCTCGCTAGCGACTATGAAAATTTGAGTACTGCACTTAAGTTACATAATTATTGCAGAACAAATTTTCAGTGCATGGCAGAAAAAAATCTAAAATCTTAGAACACTTTGGTACTATAACTACCTTCTATGCGATTCTCATATATTTTCGTTGTTTTCAGAATTAAACATAATAATAATGGCAACACGCCGCATCGCCCAATCCTCAATCAACTGGTCTGCTCTGGCCGAGCGTGTGCCCGCTAACCAGAAAAGCAGCTTCGGTGCTTTCAAGACAAAGTCTGACATTTATGTGCGTGCCGTGCTGGCCAATCCAGAGAATCCCCCAAAAATCGATTGGGCATACTACAAGAAACTGATTCCCGTCTCTGGTCTCGTCGATAACTTCCAGAAGCAATACGATGCGCTAAAAGTGCCCTACCCTAAGGACACTGTCTCGCAGCAGGTTGATTGCGAAATCGAGGAGTCGAAGTCCGAGATTAGTAACTACAAGAAGCAGTCTGAGCAGCGCATCCAGAACTACCAGAAGGAAATTGCTCATTTGAAGTCATTGCTACCATACGATCAAATGACAATGGAAGATTATCGTGATGCATTCCCCGAAAGCGCACTGGACCCCATCAACAAGCCCACTTTCTGGCCCCACACACCAGAAGAGCAAGTTGGCTACAAATCCAAGGAACAGCTGGAGGCTGAGGCCCATGGACACCATTAAGCGCATATGTGCATCGTGTGTAGCATGATATTATAAGTGTTTTGAGTTAAATTATAAACATTTATAAAGTGCTATAAAAATCTTTAAAATCGAAAATAAAATGAATTCGAAACGAGCTGCCATCTCCACCTTGCTTGAAGAATAATTTTAAATTTTCGATACGTTTGCAAAAACCTTGATAAGCCAGATTGATTTGTGTAATTGGAACTAAAAAAAACGATGTTTATCTTCATGTTTATATAAATGCAGTAGTCAATAAATCTTGCAATATTGCAATGAAATAAATTCTTGTTAAGTTTTTTTTTAATTATATTAATTTCTGATTAGCACAATCTCAAGCAATCAGTAACGTAACAAAAGTATCGATACATCGATCAAAATTTTGGAACAAAGAAGAATTACATTAACATTTGAGGTTCTGTTAATATGATTTTTGAACCAACTACATGATTTCAAATTTGAACGGAACATAGTTGATAATCATTAGTTTTAATATAAAATGTTCACTGAAATATTATTATTGAAATAATGTGTTGCCACAGTTATACATTTGTGTTCATTCCTTTCAATTAACTAGTTTATTTATTTGTATCTGTCAATAAAAGGATTTTTAGCGGAACTAGCTTAACTGAACTAAGCTCTTCGTTCACGTGAGCCCATCGACTGATCGAAAGAACCAAAATACTTTTGTTAGGTATAAATTAGTAGTTCGTTAAGTGAACATTAAAAAAGAGAAGAAAGAAAACGAAAATACATATATAATTAAGTTAATTCACGACGTCTGCGTTGCATGAACTATTTAACAATTCTGCTGTGTAATCGTAAACCGACGATGCTTTCGCGCCGAAGCAAAGACAAATCGCAGGCACATAAAGAAGGCGTTGTGGGCAAATATGTTAAGAAGGACACGCCGCCCGAAATACCGGTAATAAATGTATGGACCTCCTATCCAGATCAACAAAATCAACGTGCCAAAAAGAAATCACTGCAACGCTGTGCGAGCACATCGCCCAGCTGTGAGTTCAAGCCGCGCAGCTCCAGCTCTAGTCGCAATACATATTCGTGCAGCGATGTGCAACCGGATTATTATCATGCGCGACGAGCCCAAAGTCAGATGCCCTTGAATACCAATAACAATCAGCAAACGCTGCAGCCACCGACAACATCCAATACTCAGTTTCAGCAGAGCAACTATGTCAATATTGAGCAAATGGAGCGCATGCGACGTCAGCAATCCTCCCCGCTGCTTCAAACGCCTACGAGAGGCTTCCAACGTAGTTATTCAACGCAGAAGCAAACTCAGCCCGTTGGTGCGCCGAGTTATGATATCGATCAGGGCATGCTGAATGCGTCCTATGCGAATATGCTACAAAGGCCAACACAATTTGCTATGCCACAGCCAACTCAGCTGCTGCATCAGCCCATGCAGCAACACGCTTCACTCATGAGGTATTTAACTGCATATAATTGGTCTTAGTTTATATACAACTAAATTTGCTTTACACATTTGCAGAGCTCCAATTGGACAGCAGCAGCAACACTTGACAGGCCACATGATAGGCAGCTATTCAAGCGATTCGTATCCCATATATGAGAATCCATATCGTGTTTCTTCGATGCGTGTAACGCAGTCGCAGCGCTCTGAATCTCCTATATATAGCAATACGACAGCATCATCGGCTACTCATCCACATCAACATCATCAGCACCATCCTAATCAGAATGCGCATCATCAGCAATTTCATCATCATTTGCCACTGCCCTTAAGCGCATCGATGAGCGTTAGTGGACGCGGCCATAGCTCTGGTAGCACTCGAATCGCCTCCAACTCTGTGCAGTCGCTCTACGCGCCCCCCCTGACGCCACCTGCGGCTAGTAGCTCCACTGCCGGCACAGCAGCCGATAGCAATAGCAATGGCGCTCTGCAGAAGGTGTCCTCACAGCAGTCGCTGACTGAAAGCGAAGAGCTGCCATTGCCCCCCGGTTGGGCTACGCAGTACACGTTGCACGGTCGAAAATATTATATTGATCACAATGCACATACCACGCACTGGAACCATCCGTTGGAGCGCGAGGGTTTGCCAGTTGGATGGCGTCGCGTGGTCTCCAAGCTGCATGGCACCTACTACGAAAATCAATATACCGGCCAGTGCCAAAGGCAACATCCATGTCTAACATCTTATTACGTTTATACCACATCCGCTGAGCCGCCCAAGGCCATACGGCCCGAGGCGCCATTGTATTCACCACCTGCGCATACCCATAACGCCTTGGTGCCAGCCAATCCCTATTTGCTCGAAGAGATTCCAAAATGGCTGGCCGTGTACTCAGAGGCCGACTCCTCGAAGGATCACTTGCTGCAATTCAATATGTTCAGCCTTCCTGAGCTCGAGGGCTTCGATAGCATGCTGGTGAGACTCTTCAAGCAAGAGCTCGGCACTATCGTTGGCTACTACGAGCGCTATCGGTAAGTGAATAATGACTACATAATTTGTCGGAAACTTGACTCAGCAAATTCTTATGGAATTCTAATTCAAAATTTATTTTTTCCTCACAGCCGTGCCTTAATCTTGGAAAAGAATCGTCTTGCAGGTCATAATAAGCTACAATAAACTGCGCAGAAGGAATATATACCCTATAAGTTTTACCAACCTATATATGTATACCCAATTCAATTTTTGGGTAGTTCGTTTTGATTTCTAACAAGAATTTCAATCAGTTTGTAAACTGTGATACGATTCGACTTGAAAACGAATGCAAGATATAAGAGGAACTGTTTTCAAATGCAGCTAAAGTGAATAAAGTTCATGCTTGACTTTTGCTTTAGCACACACTAAATTATTTTTATAATTATATCTTAACGGCTTGTGTTCCGGTTTTTATCTAATATAAATATTTATGGAAAACTATTTACAACTATTGAAATATATTCAATTGAATCGAAACCCAGCAGCAATCAGCACTCAACTTATTATTGCAGGCGATCGGTATATATGTATATATTTATAAAAAATAGCTTATATTTTTATGTTTTGTTATTATTTATAGAAAACGAAGTACTATTTGAATACGCGAAACCTAACTCGACTCGAGCCAGTTACAACAATAAAAGCTCGCACAATCGATGCACGATCGAGCGGTTGAAGAGCGTCGAGCACTCCAATAAAAAAAGTGAGCTTCATTCTACCCTAAGCCCATGACAACTGCGCAAATTGGGTATCATGCTTTTCTCAATGTGTACGTAACAGTCTGAAGGAGTCGGGATCAGCAGACGCTATCTAACGATCGTTCCTTTGTTATCGTTATCGTTCTGTTCTGTTGGTCCTGGGCGCTAGAGCGTTAAAGGAGATGTAGACTCGTACATAGGCCCATGAGGACTTTTTTCGATATCGATAACTTCTTGTCATCTATGAGAAATCAAGTGTTGTATCCTGTATCCAGAGCTGCCCATACCAAGAATACCTATCTTTTATTTTTAAATTGAAAAATTTTTATTTAAAATATTTTTTCTAAATTCGATTTAAATCGATATTCTCATTTAGCTTACAAAGCATTTCATATATACCATTAATATTACTTTTTTTTCATCTTCAATCACAAATAGAACATATAAAATTAATTAAAATACAAGAAATGTAAATGGTAAGTTAAAGATGGAAAAAATATCCCTTGACAGAGGTTTCTATAAAGGTATTATATTTAACAAAACTAAAAGAATTTTTTTTTAATTATACATAAAATAAATAAATAAAATAAACATCAAATTTAGCGTTACACAAATATTATAATTTGTTTTTAAAAATTCGAGTTTTGCTGACAAATGGATATGTATTTGGAAGAATTACTTAAATAGTAATTTTGAGTATTTCACTTCAAGCCAAATCGTAGATAGATTTAAATTTTCTAATAATATAGTCTATAACATGTTTTGTTTCTATTATGTGCATGCTCATGTATGTTGCTGCAAAAAATGTCATTCGGATCAGATAATAAATATGTGAGATTATATTAAAATATCAAGTCTATAGTATTATAATCGAAGAAGACTTACATGTGATTCTCTTTCTCTCCCCTCTGTCTCTCTCTCTGTCTCTCTCTCTCCCTCTCCCCTCTCTCTCTCTCTCTCTCTCTCTCTCTCTCTCTCTCTCTCTCTCTCTCTGTGTGTTAGAATGTTTAGCACTCAGCTTAGGGTATTTGATAGTCATGTATACCCGACCACAGCACTCTCGGCTCGTGGTATATAAAGTGTTGGGGCTCTGCTGTATAGTGCTTCAGTATCTTGAGAGTCGCGTATCGTTCAACACAGTTTAAAGCTAGCGATTGGTAAGTTAGTTGTGCGTACGCGTTGTTTAAATGCAATACGAAAATATTTGGCGAGTTCTCGATTCGAGTTGTAAAACAGATTTCTTTACCTTTGATAATCGAGTGCATAAATGGTATTTGTATATAAATGCGTCTTTGACATTTCTGTTGATTGTGCTTTCCAATGTTAGCCAACTTTCAGGTGAAAGTTCTAATCCGGCTGCAAAACGATATCAGAAAAAGCCGAATTGGCCAATATATTTGCATTGTTTATTTATACAAATGTTTCAGTCAGCAAATATTTGACAGCTATATATATAAATATACATATGAATACATTCGTGTGAAATATTACCTCTTCAAGAATCGTATCTACAGTTCCATTTCTTCAATATTGTGTGCTGTCGGCAAACTTTGTGTGTGACTACAATTCGAATCATTTTTATTGATTACCGCAATCAATTTGATTAGCCAATTTATTGCAACATGCATCACACTCCTAATACAGCATATTGTAACGAGCTCGATTAGTCTTATCAATTAGTCTGATAAGTTTATATTCAGGATGTTGTATACAAACTTTTGCAAAGTCATCTGCTTTTGCTATCAACAAATATCTGAATGAACACACACAGGCAATCCAAAACAGACGAGACGCGTTCAGATAGCGAATCGAGTATATTGGCTTTATGTGAATTGCATTTTTCACATAATACCTTACATCTGACCTATTAAGTGCTATAAATATTTTGCGCGTTATCGAAATAAATCATACTCGTTTATGTAATCAACAGGAGTATATTGGCTTTTTTTATAGGGTATTTAGTATGTTTACCCAAGTCCGTTCATCTGAGTTAATTATAGTAAATTTAATTTCAAATATTCATGCTGGGCTGATAAGCTTTTTAGATTTGAATACTCGCTCACCTAGTGTTAAGTCTATATTAGTTTGCTATTTTTCTAGCTATTGGACATTGAACATGAAATTTATTTGTTACTCGTTAATATAGTAGAAGTACAGTAGAATTCGGTTATACCTGTCAGAAGCCTGGTAGAAAAAAGCAAACCATATGAGTTTGTATGGGGACTAGAATTTTTGTCGCTTTTAGCGGAGTCGTTTTAGCCGGATTCTTCTGTTAAATATTCACAAGTGACTTTTGCCTAAGGAGCTGCTCTATTGATTACCTAAACCTAACTTAAGGTCAACATTTATATGATCTCTAGGTTTAGTGTTTTAATGACATACATATCCATATGGATCACTGATTACCCGTTATATCTGTTATATATTCCAAACAAGCATTACATATAATATTGAACGAAATCAATTATTTACCCATACTTTTCTTTTAATCTCAAGCGAGCATTATGCAGTCACTAGCAGCCGTTTGCAAACTTTTTACTTGTTTTATGGAGTGCAGCATGTCATAGTCAAGGCGGCTTGATTTGTAGAACCTCCGCCATATGAGTTTCTATGTGATTGTATATGTTACTTGATACATTTTTATACGAGAGTCTGTCTTTTGATAGTGCTTACATATTGACAAACACATGTATACAATTATATATGTATGTGTGTAGGTTTATGACTCCATATGACTCGTTGTAGATTGTTGTTAGTTGGGCTTGTGCCTGTAAAAAAAAAAAGTATAAAAGCTTTGCTTTCGTTTTTTTCTGAGCTGTTTATGTTTTTTATTATATTGTGGAGCAGCGCGAAAAGATCGCGCTTTTTGATTCACAAAAAGAAAAAAACTAATAATACTTAAGAATTGTTATTTAAGTGATAATTCACAAATTCATATCTGATAATTGAAAAAGAGTTCTCAGATATTGTTGACATATCTTAAAAGCAAATATTAAAGCTGTCTTGAAGATTTAAACAAATGCGAAGACTATATTTCCCTTGTTTGTTTAAGATATATATGTGTTAGTGTGTGCGTGTTAGCAAACGTGTGATTATTTCAAGTTGAATGAAAACATATTTTGTACAGTTTAAGAGCTTCCATAATCAGGAAGTGCAAGCTGTTCTACATATGGACCTATAAATTATATAGTACGTTCAATAGGTTGTGGCTAATTGGAATACATTAATATCACAATAAATTTAACTGTTTTAGCTTAATTGTGAGCGAGTAATGGGGTACTGCTCTAGAAATGAGCTTACGCTAATTACTGCTGACGTTATAACTTATAATTATATAGCCTATGTAATACTTTCATTAAGTCACCTTCATGCTAAGCAACAACCGAATTATTTTTTATTCATTAATTTAATTCTTTTAAACAGTTCTTTTTCTTTTTGAAAAACATTTTCGAGAGTTTCGTAAATACATTTAACTTGGATCATTGATGAAATGGTTTTCCTGCATATGATCCACTTCGCTTTATTTATTTTTTTCTTGAGTTCCTCAATTTTCTTTCAGCATTGATTGGCTGTAAATATTGCGGCCTGAATGCCTATTGACTGTATGTGACTCTCAATTAACACAATGAAGATATATTCGCATTTGCATATACAATATTCGCTTGTACATACATATATACATATATGAAGAAGTACAAACTTCGAGTCGAAGACATATAACGAGTTGTTAAACTGAAGTTCTTAACAAAGTGAGATACAAGTGTAAAAAGTGTAAATAAAAATAGATTGCGAAAGTCGAAACAATTAAGGAAATTCCAGCTTGGTACTTTTTACACACACACATACACAACTCCCAGCCATGTAGAAAAGATTTGTTTTATAAATTTCCTATAATTATATAGATATGATTCAATTTTATAATTAATTTAACATTATTTGCTTATAGATTTTTTTATGTATAACACATTTAAAAATAACTATTTTCATTTAATATTTTCGTATTTTTATTAATTAAAAACCTTATTAAAATTCAGTTATATAATATATAAATATATAAGTGATGTATCTAATTTTGTGTTCAGTTTAAATATATTCTTTTTATTTTGTAAACACATTATTATAATTTTAAATATATTTAATCCTTGATTATTATTAGTTTGTTATTTATTTTGTCTATATTTTAGCATTCACATTTTGTGCTTTCTTTCTCTTTTAGCTGTCGATAATGAATGGTTTTAGAACAACTTAATTAAAAGGTGTTTTCAGACGGCAGCAAAAATGTTTTATCGTTTCGGTTGTGTGCGGCAAGTGCTTGTTGCTGCATTGTACAGTAAGTTGTCGTTCTTGTTCAGTCTTTCATTAATATTCAACAAAGTGAAATGCTAAAAATAAAGCCATTTCGTTATCAATTTCAGTTACAATTGCACTAACGGGCGCAACAGCGGATAATTTACTAACTGTTGACACTCACGACTTGACAGTGTTGGTAAATTCCAATAAAAGCTTTGTGGTCTATGTTAGGTGAGTTGAGATAGTGTAAAGAAAAGTAATATGATTTGGAAAGCCTTTTATCTATAGATTATAGATCAGTAGGAGTTATACCTTGAATTAAATGAAATATAATTAATAAGTATAATAAATTTCAATTATTTTTCTGAAAATTCCACAGCGACAAACTAACTAAAGATATTAATGTTAATCTGATCAAACAACATGAGAATTACCTGGATCTGCACCCCGACTCATTCACATGCCTGAAAGGCGCATCTGCCGAAAAAACTATTGTTGTGACGGGTCGAGGAGCGGGTCATGTGGAGATCACAGCAAATAGCAACTATGATGATCCATCAATGTAAGTGGATCGATCAAATAAATATATATAGATCTAATATATGTTCCTACTTTTCAGCACTGACGATCTGTTTGTTCGGGTCGTTGTGGCCAAATCGGAAGCCATTATCTATTCTTCCATTGTCTTTGGCTGGATATATTTTGTGGCGTGGTCCGTGTCGTTCTATCCACAGATCTGGATCAACTATCGACGGAAATCGGTTGAGGGCCTTAACTTTGATTTCATCACTTTGAATATCGTTGGCTTCACATTGTACAGCATGTTCAATTGCGGACTCTACTTTATCAAAGGTCTGCAAAACGAATACAGCGACCGGCATCCGCGCGGTGTTAATCCGGTTCTGCTGAACGATGTCGTCTTCTCATTGCATGCCATGTTCGCAACAGGCATCACTATTGTGCAGTGTTTCAGATATGAGGTAACTATTCTGCCACTGAATATATATGAAAGTTCGTAGAACAGTATTTGATCTCTCTCTTTTTCTCTCTCTCCTCTTTCTCTGTCTCTCTCTCTCTCTTTTATATTATAGCGTGGAGAGCAACGCGTATCAAAAGTCGCCTATGGTCTATTGACGATATTTGCGCTTATAGTGATTATATCAGCAGGACTGGCTGGAGGAACTGTTATACACTGGCTAGATTTCCTCTACTATTGCAGGTATAATAGAGCTCTATATATATACAATTTAATTGTAGTACTGATGCATTTCATTGATCTATGCAGCTATATAAAATTGGCGATTACAATTATTAAATACATTCCACAAGCGATAATGAACTATAAGAGAAAAAGTACTGAAGGATGGTACGTATGCTTATTTGAATATAAAACTCAACTGTTATACATGTATAACACTCATTTGTTGTTTAGGAGTATTGGTAATATTTTATTGGACTTTACTGGTGGTACACTGAGTATGCTACAGATGCTATTAAATGCCCATAACTATGGTAAGTCCTCTTTAATTTCCTTCTCTTTCAATTTAGAACTACCATATAACATTTTTGATATTTTCTTTTTAGATGATTGGGCTTCCATATTTGGAGATCCAACCAAGTTTGGCCTGGGTCTATTTTCAGTGCTCTTTGACATATTTTTCATGCTACAACATTACGTGTTTTACAGGTAAACTATCTTAATTATATAAAATAATATGAATTTTATAAATATTAAATATACAATAAATGAATTTCTTATTATCTATTTTTCACAGGCATTCCAATAAACGTATAGCAACAGTTTCTGATTTGACAACAGACACTGTGACAACAAACGATGTTCATATTGATACAACAATAAAACAGAGTTAATAGAGTTAAGCTTAATTAAAATATTTTTTGTTGATTGTTGAATGTTTAAGGATTTGTATATATATTTTTACTATTCCTTGATAAGTTATTTCTTCACTTAGCCGTAGCAGAAGTGTATAAAAATGAATTTAAATAAAATTTAATTTAAAATATTTTTAAAAAAATCTTTTTTAATGTGAGCACAATGAACGGTTGAATGTATTTAAATTTAACCAATTGTATGATGTTATCGATTTCTAGAATAGTTGCACAATATATCGATGAGCAGCCGCATGCGATAGCTGTAGATCAGCTGTTTCTTGCGCCACAATGTGACTGGCGAAATGAAAGAAGAAGAGCGTTGTTAGCTCGCTGCGTTTTACAATAATAAATACAATTGGTGTACGCACATAAATGATAACATTTATTGCGAAAGTGTGAATAAATAGCATTTACAATGTCCCGGCAAAAGAAAAGGTATTACATAATCGCAATCAATGAATGGGCGTTAAAGAAGCTGTTGCATGTAATATAATGCGCATTGTTTGCGTGAGTGTGGGTGTATGTGTGTGTATGTGTGCGTGCGTGCGTGTTTTTGTATATGGATAAATGTAATTACATTTGCAGGCCTGTTGCATACGTTTTGGAGGAGTCGGAATCGTTTGAAGCAGTTGGCTCCTCATCGCAGGAGAATATAAACATTGGAAATGCCATGGATGATATGTAAGCAAAAATATGACTTAAATATATTCATTTTGAATTTATAATTTCTATTTCGTTGAAAACTTCGCCATATTTTCAAAAGGACTTTAAACATTAAATTCAGTGTTGTAAACCAGTCGAATAATCGATAGAGCAAATACAATTGCAATACGATCGTTTTTTGACTAGTAATACAATATTAACGAATATTGAAATATTTATGTATTTTATTTATTTGCAGTCCCATGGAGCCTATGGCTTTTCTGCACGGGCTAAACGTAAGTAAAGAGAATATTATGAATTTAATTGAAAATAATATATATTTAATTTCATTGCAGTCGGGCAATTTGATGCAATTTAGCCAGGTAATTAATTGACTACTTGAAACGATGAGAGAGATCGGATTGGATAAGTATAAGCGAAAAACTGGCTACAGCCGAAAGTACACTTGTTATGAGCGAAATATCCATTTCGAACAATCCCATTGGCTTGATTTTATACTTAATAGTATTAATTTGCAGCGCAAATGCGTGAACACTTTGTCGAAAACGCCAATCGGCATTGTGTAAATTGATCTCTTGCAAAGATTGGCCCGTGGTTCGAATTACAATTAAGATATCATTGCTCACATAGGTCAGTAGGCATATTTCCAAAACCGATATAATCAGGAAAACTAAATTGATGAGTGCACCAAATCCATCGAATTGCTTTCCCCCAATGACAGACTCGGCTATGCCATAATATTGATTGAAAAATCCAACCGTAATGCCCAGCAGATGGCAAATCAATGATAGAATAATTGAGAGTGACATCAGGGCCATATACTCCGTGCTCTTCACGCATATAATCTTATATTTAATTGCCAGGTCATCGAGTTCATCCGCCAATGCACAATATTTCTGTATGCGATAGTATTTCGAGTGATGTTCCCTATTTATTGGTAATTCCATAGAATTCACCTGGTTGACGAGCGTTTGTAGTCTCTCATTGACGGCTTCGGCAATGTTCTTAGCTATGATCATGGCCCCAAAGTAACAATTGTTTAAAAAGTTCGATATAATCATTGGAAACAATTTGTGCAGAGTCCACGTCCAATAGAGATCCGGCTCATTTCGTCTCTGTTGCATGACCAAGGCAAACTCCATAACCGTCGGAAATCCAAGTACTTTAATTAATGCCAACATTACGGACTTCCTTATGGCTCCACTTTCAATATGTAATTCATTCAATGTCTTAAATAAGGGAACTGTACTCATCATTTCACCAGCCGTCTTGCTCATTATCATTTGTGTGAAAAAGTTGATAGTCGCCACAGTGATGTTCATATAGCTATATAGCTGGACAGCATCCCGTAGGTTAAGCTCTGAGTTCATATAGTCCAGATATATCTGTCGCACATAGATGCTCATAAATATCGCTGTCACCAGCATGGCATATGCCAATATTTTTTTCGAAAATACGAAACGCTGTCGACCACTCAACGTAAACCGATTGGCAAACAGTCCAAATAACGTTAACATAATGATAAGCATAATGAGCAAACCATGAACGAGTTTGCCTTTACCATGAATCGGTTGTCGTGATAAACGTAAGCCTAGAAAGCCCATTGCAGTTAACAGTTCAATTTAGACTAGCTTCAGACAATTCCCATTTGATTGTCGTTATTACCTATTCTTTACCTATTTGAATACAGTTGAATTGGGTATAATAGTTGGTTGATAGGGATGTCATATGGACAGGTTATCTTTCTATTTACTTATATCAGAACAAGAGTGCTACCAAGTACTAGGAAGGGATGCGTCCTTTATAAAAATCGATTAAAATCGATATCAAAAATTGAAATATTTGAGACTGTTTTTTCATATTCCATTTATTTGATAGCTATGCCGAGTATTTAGATTTCCCTTTATTACCATAAATTAGTAAAATTTCAAAAAAGCAGCTAAGGTGAGTTGCGTGGTATGCACTTGTCGAGCAAGCCCATATTAAGATACTCTTAATTATTTGATCTACTCTTCGAGCCTCGAAATTACGCCAAATATAAATTTTTATCAATCAATATGCTTCGCGCTAGACATATGACACTGTTTGACATATCTGAAAATCGTATATTATTGATTAATTAGTTTGATGCCTTTAGTTACCCAATTGAAATAGAGTTCAAATGCAAGTGTATGATGTCGTTTGCCCATACAAGACTTGAACACTTTTGTCAACTGAGTTCCATTATATATATTACATATATATATTCTACATTGCAGCAATCTGTTCTGCGTGAAATGATACTGCAGGATATCAAGACGCAGATTAGCTCGTTGCCCAAACTGGAGAATCACAACAATGGTGACTATAATTTTAGCATGGTGGTGGAGGAGCCGCCAAAGTCGCAATGGATGTTTTCGCAGCCATTGAACAAGTTGTACATACGCATGAATAAGACATTTAATATTGATGTTAAGTTCAAGACTAAAATGCCAATTCAACCATTGTTTCTGCGTGTGTTTTTGTGCTTCGTCAAAGATGTCAGTGGACCGGTGCTGCGCTGTCAGAATCATTTGAGCACAGATCCCAGTAAGAGCATATACATATAGAGGCATATCAATTCTATATTAACTCACTTTCTCTTATTCCTGCAGTTAAGGGCAATCAGAGCAAGCGCGAAAGTCTGCTGCGCTGTGAGAATCCAAATACAATATATTGCGGCACCGCTGATGGGAAAAGTATTGGCGAAAGATACTCTGTTCTCGTGCCAATGAACATCGGTCGTTCCAGCCAGCACAGCGGCGGCTTTGTGAGTCAGACGTTGGCATTTAGTTTTTCGTGTCAGAATTCATGCTTTGGCCGCAAGGAAACTTGCTTAGTGTTTTGCTTGGAGAACGCCAAGTAAGTAATATGCCAATTCCCAAAGTCTATTTGAGCTAATCAGAGCTATAATTGCAGTGGCGATATACTAGGTCAGCAAGTGTTATATTTGAAGATCTGCACGTGTCCGAAACGCGATCGTAATATGGATGAACGGCAGCTAGAGAAAAATAAGATGAAATCTTTGTCAACTGCTTCAGATGATGATGAATTAGATGGTCCGAATGCCAAGAGAAAATATCGTTGTACAATATCTACGCAGAACATTAAACAGGAAAACGAAAGCTTGGATAGCAGCGATATGCCACCTGTGCCAGGTGGCTGGCAGGTCTCTCGTACGCAAGACGGCGAATACCGCTTGGTCATTAAGTGTGAAAATAAGAATATGCTGCTGCAGAGCATCGAGGGTATAATTGAGAAGGCGGCCGTTGCCTCGCTCAGAGCTCCACACAGTTCAAAGTTGCGCCAGTATGCGAATCATTTGTTGAATTTTAAACGTAATTATATAAATTTAATTTCCTACTCAAATTATTATATTTAATTATATTAATTTTCAGAATGCGCGCTAGACTTGTCCTAATGTGGAATGTATAAAGTACAAAAATTAGTGTTAATTCATTTGAATTAGACTTTAGAGTGTTTTGGGGCGTTACACTTATCATTCCTAAGGAAATTTTTAAGAATAATATTGACAATGCAAGTTTAGTTTTTATTGCCAAAAAAAAAAGAGTTTGGTATGAAAATTAATTTTTTTTTTTTTTTAAATTTCAATTTATATAAAATGTATATCATGTATTTATATATACTGTACAATAATAACGTATGTAAAAATATGTATACATGTGTATTTTAAGCTTAATATATTTTAATGGACTAATGAATATATTTGTTACCTCTTTTTAAAATGTCATTAGTGGAGTAATTTGCCAATTTATAAGAATATAGTTGAAAAAAAAAACTACAACTGTGAGCAAAATAAAAATGCATATACATTTTTATAAGATATATGTGTTTAATATTAATATTAATATTTTTTACAATATGAGTGTTTAAATAAATATATTTTTAATAAATGTGCTTTACTTATATTCAACGTGACAATTTTATTAGTATTTTATATTAACGCACATCAATTTCATATTTTATAAAATTACTGACCATATTTTGAGACAATATTTAATGTCTTGAGTTCAAACCTATAACTCAATGACAAACAAGAAATTTTTTTGTATAATGCAACTTTTGCTATACAAAATCGTCATCATATCATATCTGCATCATATATCATATCTATATTATAGTAAGTATCGATCTAAAGTAAAGTTTTGCTTGGCTTAAATATAGCAAACATCTGCTATATGTCTGCATCTTGTCGAAAATAGTTCTTAATTATTTATTATTCATTTTTTTAAACGCCTCGCTCTTCATGCTTTGCCAAAGAACATGTGCGAAAAGTCAAAGATCAGCAAGCAGATGTTTAAAAATATGTTTGCCTTAGTCTGCCTTTGACCATATGCAGTTTAATCAGTGAGTAAGTACGTTCGTTATATTTATAATAAAAACTATATTTATAATAAATCTATAGCTCGGAATATATTGTAATTTTACCGGCTTTCTCTTTGCCAGTTCGAGTGCCATCGCCTTCAAAAGGTTGGCAGACCTGTTTGCAATACGAAATGCTTGAGTGAATTCCATGGAAAAAGTAACTCAAAGTTGTACTCAAAGGTGAAGAAAAATATGCGACAAAATTTTGATTAGATATTAAACAAATACATGTATTTATAAAATAGATATGCAAATATATAAATATGAATATGAAGTATTGCTATATTAAATGCAAAATAAGCTATTAAAACACCAAATTTAACAAGAATCAATAAAGTTGCAACATCTTCTATTTATACCCTGCACATATGCCAATGGGGTATTATGTCACTTTATGAAATATTTGTAGCAGACGACATAAGGTCAGACTTAGGCTAGATAGAGTCGACGTAAGCGTCTCCATGAGACTCTATATAGTATATGAGTGAATGTCTGATCTCGGTAACTATAAGAGGGGGAGACTTGAAATCTTACACGTAGCTACTATAACATATAATATCAGTTATTGAGAGAGCTTTAGTATGAGGTAGCTCTGTATTCATACTTATAAATTGGCTTGAATAAAGCCATTCAACCTTCTCAATCATTACGGCGTATATTCTAGCTATAACTATTAGTAGAGCCTATATTAAAGGGTTTTACTAGTCGACTACTGACTTGAGTTCTGCTGAGCTTCATTCACACATTTACCTCTGTACGATTATCAATTGACTCTCATCACTCAAACTTTCTTTATACATAGTAAGGGTATATGCTAGTCGAGCACTCTCGCTCTGCTGAGCTGAGCTTTCGTTAACTACTTACTTATGTTCAATGCTCGTGTGGTCGATCTCAAGACATCAGGTGAAACTGCCTACACATGCAATACGCTCTCGCGTTCCACCTCTCTCTCTCACACATACACACACACACTAACACTCTCTCTCTGTGTCTTTCCATTAACCATTCAATTCCACTCGAAAAGAAAAAATCAGCCAAAGCCAAAGCACCTATTGCTCGAAGCGACTGGCATTGGGAGAGAGGCGAGAGTCGACTTGTCGGCTTGATATACCAAACAAGATAACTCGACGACAACGATATATGTACATACATATATGAATGTGAAAAAGTTGTCAGAGAGCGACGATCTGCAGTTTGTGTGGAAGAGTACGAAAAGTTGAGCGCATTGTTTTTAGTTTTATTTCATATTGCTAGCTCAACGCACGTGCGCCTCCATTAACGCTAACGGATAAAATAAATAAAAAAAAAATATATATATTGAAGTAAATAAATTTACAAAAAAAAAAGAAGCTTTTTTATGCAACTGCATAAACATGGTCGAAACAGCTACCACAACAACAATCACACGCACCACATCGACTGCAGCGCCCAGCTCGCATGCAGCTCCATCGGCCACGCCCTCGCCCTCGCCCACTGCGGCCCAGGCGCAACGCCGTGATGACAGAGCGCGTCTCATTTACAACCTGAAGATCATCGTCTTCCTATGTCTGCTGCCGTTCGTTCTCTTTGCCGTGTTCCTCAAACACCTGTTGGACTACCTGTTCGCCTTGGGCCAGAAGGAGAAGGATGTTAGCGGCAAGGTGGCACTGGTAAGCACCAGGTGGGCGGGTGGTTAATTCGTTTGATTATTATTGCCCAGATGTTTTGTGTGGCATTATAATGTCTAAAATGAGTCTATTGAGGCACTATATTACTTGTTATTAAGTATAGGCTATATTGGTTTTGCCTAGTTGAAACCTTAAGTGAGTTTATGTTTAGACTCGGCTGTGAGAGTGCTTAGACGCCCATTGGAGGCGTGGAAATATGGGAATTCTTATACACACTTACTATACACATACATATATATATAAACTATAATATATGCCTCTATTGAAGCTAGAGTCATGCAATTTGCATTATTGATAATCGTTTTATATCAAGTTTATAGAAGCACGCCCATTTCGGACATGGCAAATTGATTAGTACTCAAACTTTTATAGAAAGATAGGAACCCAAAATTGGACAATCTCTAAAGATTAACAAAATATTTACTATATACCTATGCAATCTTGGAGGTGGCACATGGGAAAAACTCATATATATATATCCAAAGTTACAGTTCCATGACTTTTATCCTCTCTATATGTTCTATCTCTATGCTTGTTGTTATTCTTAGTCTACCTACATGGAGATTTACAACTGTTACATAAACTGCTCTCATTCTCAGTCAACCTTGACGTCTTCAGCATGTCAGCTATCTCTGACCTTGAGCGTGTACTATATCGGTCAGTCAAGCCCGCTTTCATTCCGTAACTCACATTGCATTTGATTTCCATATAGCAAATAGTTGGTTAATGCACAAATGTTTGTATATTCCATCATGAAGCTAAATTAATTAGAGTAACGGCACATGTAGCTTTTTCTTTCATATACAGTTACCCTCTCACCCATGTCATCGGGTTCAGCCAATGGGTGTGGCTCGATTGCGTCGCTTGCGTTTGATTCTTTCTGCTATTGTATTAAAACAAAGTATTTTAGCTATGCGTACCTTAAATAGTCAACGAGTGTATTGAATACATATAAATGATGTCAATCCATATTCGGCCGCCCCGCTCTTAGATGAGTTTTGAATATCAAATGAGTGTAGTCGTAGCTTTGTATATGGCATGGGTCGGGGGAAGCAAATGTTAGCAGCACTCGTATGACACAGATATGCATAAAAAATGTATATAAGAGAAGTATTTCAACATTTCGAGTTTTATAGAAGTTGGTTTAATGCAACAAATGTTACTTATTCGAATAATTGTGATGAAATATGAAAAATTGAGCGATAAATATATTTTGAAAATTATATGAATGATATGATATGAAACGATTAATTAAACTACATATATTTTTCTATAATTTAAATTAATATATTTATTTTAAATTAATATTAAATAATTCAACTTGAAATTTTAGATATATAATAAATGAATTATTAAATAGTTACTGCTTTTTCTTGAAATATTTAAATTTAAAAATAATATATAATTTTCGAAATATTTACAACCTTAAAATCATGCGAATATGATATTTAAAATTTTTCAAATTAATATTCAAATTAAAATACATATTTAAATTTTAAATTAGCATGAGAAAAAATATATTTTTAATTTAGATATTTTGTTACACGCTTAGGAGCATGAGGATATTAGGGCTTGAGTAAGAAAAGTGTATTATATATGTACATATGTATATATACATGTACGTATATTAGTGCAATATTTTAAATTCCTTATTAACAATGTTAACGCATTAAATGTGTCAGTATATATATTAATATGTCTATATGTATGTGCATTAATTAACAATTTTGTATTCATAATTTGAATGCATTTAAGGTCAATTTAAGTTCGCGCCAAGAAATGTAACTTCAATGTCTGAGCAATTGTGCTTCTGTTGCTATTTTACTTTTTTTTCGCACAGCACACATATAAATACATACACAAATACACATGTATATGTACGGTGCATATGCTTAAACGTATGTCAAGTCAATTGACCGTTACGACAAGGTCAAGACAGCTGCCAAAACTGATGAATGTATATAGAGATATACATATGTGACTATACACACTCACACACATTAAGCTCAGCTCTAACGTGTCGCATATAAAATTTGTATTTTATTTTTCGAAATTCCATTCGTATGCTGCTTTGTAGGTGGGTCGTAAATAGCGTCAGGTATTCGTCATGTCATTCTAAAGCTCAGTTGGCTCTCTATAGTCCCGGGCAATCGTTTACACAGATACAAATATTAGCTAACCCATACGAATGCGCGGCAAACAGGTTTTTTGTAGTATGTTGCTAAAAAGATTATGTATGAACTTCACTTTTGTTTTCTTTCCATTAATGCATACACACACACACACACACACACACACATACACGCTGAGCTGCATATGTATGTGTTTGTTTACATACCAAATTGATGACGTTTGCGCTGTGCTTTGCGCTGTCTGTGGCAGCAGAATTGAAAAACGCAAAGATAACAAGATTCGTATCAAATGAAGATGCGCAAAAAAGAGAGTAAAATGAAAATAGATAACGAAATGTAGATAACGAGATTAATATCAAGTTGAGATAAGCACATAAAGACTTCCGCAACGTTTCTCTATACTGAACTCTTGGGTTCACAGCAGAGTTATTTACTTTAGTGGAATTTCTATACCCTGTAAGTCAGTTGCATTCAGTGTATTCATTCACATTTGTAAGCCAAGTCAATTGAGAGTGAAGAACTGTATTCTTAATGCTTTTTTCTTCTTCTTCAACCTTGCTGCTCAACGCTCGCTACAGGGTATCTGCCAGTGGATCACTGCTCGAAGCACTTTTACTTGTTGTGTATTTCATAAAAAACATTTAAGTATAGTTCAAGTGTTCAATTGACGTTCAAGCCATGGGGGTCACATCATTTTAATTACGGCCAAGACTTAAATCAAACATAATCAGTTTTTGGGTATTTAAGCACACACACACACACATACACATACGTACACTAATGCATAATTGTATATGCATAGCAGTAGCTGAGTAGCTCATTGTTTGCAAATAAAGCCAATTAATTTGCACTAGTTTGCATAATGAGAGCTTTAGGGCATACATAAAGCAATTGTCTACATATGTATAACTAATTTTACTAGATCTATATATGAGGAAAATACATACATATGTTGCATGTAAATAACACTGGTCAACAGTTAGTTATAGACTTATATCGTGTCGGAATGTTGAACTGCTTCAGAATGTTCTCTAACTATCATGAATCATGAATCGAAACAAAGTAATATCATATGTAAGACTACTTATCTGCAGCTTTGTAAACTCTTTTAAATTAAAGAATAAACTATTGAATTTACTGATCAGCTGCCTTATACCCTTATATATTTTTTAGGTAACAGGCGGTGGCAGTGGCTTGGGCCGTGAAATTTGTCTGGAGCTGGCCAGAAGAGGCTGCAAAGTGGCTGTTGTTGATGTCAATTCGAAAGGCTGCTATGAGACAGTGGAGCTGCTATCGAAAATTCCGCGTTGCATGGCCAAGGCATATAAGGTAATGTGATATTTGCATGAAGTGAGATCATTTTGATTATCGATCGAGCTTGTTTTTATTTTTTTGGCAGAATGATGTTTCATCGCCACGCGAACTGCAATTGATGGCTGTGAAGGTTGAGAAGGAACTGGGCCCTGTCGAAATTCTGGTCAATAATGCTTCGCTGATGCCAATGACATCGACACCGAATCTGAAAAGCGATGAGATCGACACTATTTTGCAGCTTAATCTAGGCTCCTACATTATGGTGGGTTTTATACGTATTTGCATAGATCTATAAGTAAGGTGTGATTGGAGAAGATTTTTATATTCATCTTCCAAGTTGACAGGAACGGAATATTTGAGGATCAAAATAATAAATAAAATTTGTATTTAAGACTTTGGAATATATAGAATATATACAGAAGATATGATATATTAAGATATATGATGCTTTTCTAGTGGTGAAATATTTACTTTGTCTGTTGTCTAGATTTCCAGAGATAGATCTAAAGATCTGGGGCATTATATATAATTCATATTGATTTACTGCAGTAGAATCCCGTTATAACGTCGCTGAAGATACCGTCGTTATACCCGGACGACGCTGTAAGCACATAAGTTTACTCAAAAACGTTTTTATGGGCACCAGAATTTTCGCCGTAATAGCCGTACGAACGTTATAAGGGAAGTCGTTATAAACGGATTCTACTGTATTCCATATAAATAATATTATATGATGTAATATAATAATTTAACTAATTTAATGTAATTTTTTAGACCACAAAAGAGTTTCTGCCCAAGATGATAACACGCAAATCTGGACACTTGGTAGCAGTCAATGCATTGGCAGGTCAGACTTGAGCAGAAAGAAGTTTGAAAACAAATCAAATTAATATATACATATATATCACTTATAGGCCTCGTACCGCTGCCTGGTGCTGGCATCTATACAGCCACAAAATATGGCATTATGGGCTTTATGGAATCGCTCAGAGCCGAGCTGCGTCTATCCGACTGCGACTACGTGCGCACAACTGTGGCCAATGCCTATTTGATGAAGACCAGCGGAGATTTGCCGCTTCTCAGCGATGCGGGGTAGAGAACTTAAACATATTATATATAATATATATTAATAAATGTGTTTTTAGCATCTCGAAAAGCTATCCTGGCCTGTCGACTCCTTATGTGGCCGCCAAAATTGTCAAAGGAGTTTTGCTGAATGAGCGCATGATCTATGTGCCCAAGATATTTGCACTGAGTGTTTGGCTATTTAGGTAAGATTTTAAAAAATATTTGTATTTATGAATTTATTTATTAATTTATAGAATTTAAATATATGTATCTACTTTTTTTTTTTACAGATTACTGCCCACTAAATGGCAGGATTTCATGCTTTTGCGTTTCTATAATTTCGATGTGCGCAGCTCACATTTGTTTTATTGGAAGTGAACAAGGGGAGAAAAAGAGCGAGAGGGAGAAAGGAAGATAGAAAGAGAGATAGGAAGAGAGCGTTAATATCTGTCTACGTTCAGTTATAGATATAATTTTATAGGCAATATTTTTAAATCTAAGAAAATTGCATATTATTTATTTACATAAAACGAAATCGAATACTAAAAAAAAAAAAAATACAAAAAAAATCTATTATTTAAAATTTATTAAGAAACACATTAATCTATGCATTTTATTTATATTTACTAAACGTGGTGTGCTAAAAAAGTATAGCTATATAGTATATCTTTGTATATAACAAAAGTTTTCTGTTTTGTATTTAATTAATTTCTTATGGCAGCTTATTGTCTAGCAGAGATTCCTTTAGCTAAACCTTTCCTAGTGGCTAGACCACTATGTCGGTATATATATACAAATTATTACTAATTCTAAACAGCTCTATAGTAGCTAAAGATCACTTGTTGCACGACGATCCACAGTTATTCCTCATAATCTGCGAGATGATTTGGATGATCTGTTCGCCTATCTGGAGCTGGCACTTTTCTTTAAAGCTTTAAGAGTCTGAAATGATTGCTAACAAAACACATCATGCATGAATACTTTACATGGAGCAGCGATAGATATTTATTTATGTAGCTGAAAGCCATTTCAAAATTGTTTTCCAAACTCACTTGTAGGAATAACATTCAGCAGGTAGTACTTGAGGCACCCATCAGAGAAGCACTCAAAGCATACTGTACACAAGCAGCTCTGAAATAAAATCTAATTTGAGTTTTTTTTTTGTAGATTTTTAATGTTATAGCAAGGAAGACCCCCAGGCACCTGACATGCACAAGACACAAGACAACAAGACCAGGCACAAACTCCAACTCCAACTCTAACTCTGGCGCTCGTTTGGATGCGCTGCGCATGCGTGGCTGCATTGTGTTCCATAAATAAATGGGACTAATTACTTATGTGCTAGGGTTACAATTACAGTCGTCGTTCATTGCCATCGAGTGTTTAATAGCAGCCCTGATCTGCTCTCTGTTGTTGCCCCCGCGGAGTTGTCGGCTCGTAACATCGATCGATTCCTGTGCGCAGCTCTATGAGCATATTTCAAATATTGTTTAGGGATTGGGATTTGCACTGTTTCGAAAAATATATTTTTGTTTATTGTTTTGTTAGTGGTTGTCATTCAACCCCAACCTCTGGCCACGACTAGGGCGCATCACATGTGCACTGGAGCTCGGCTAAGTGAGCGAAGACATTTCATGCTTGGCGCTCCATGTGGTCTACCTCTTCGTTCAGTGTATTTATGCTCGCTCTGATGTCTCTCTATGTCTTACTGCATCGACTATAAAATTGAATTCATTTTTTATGACCTCTACACACGAAATAACAAGAAACGTTATAAAAAACGAATTCTGCAAACATGCGTTAAATATCAAATGAAATTGTTTAACTGAAGTAATGTGAAATATTTTCTGCTTATGTTTATGATTATTATATTTAATGTTAATTATTTTATTGTTATAGTTTAACAATTTCCTCTTAATTTAATAGAGACTAGCATTTTATGTATTTTAATTCAATTTTCAAATTTAGTTTTAAATTATTTTATTATTTTAAATTTATAATTTTCTTGTTTTTAACTTAATTTTTGTATTTGCTTTCAAATTCAATTAATTTTGTAGTTTTTATTATATTTTTATTTTTGCATATATTTATTATTATTATATTGTTTCTAATATCGCATAAGTTAAATATATCAGGAAAATCCATAAATTTCAAATTCAGAGATCGATATTGCAGCTCATCTGTTGATTCTATAATATTCTTATGCATTGTTGTGACTATGTAGATCTACATATGTATAATATTTACACCAAATTTAATCTATTTTTATACACAATATACCCCTTTAAAATTATTGAAATAGGGTATACTGTTTCTCTGCAACGGTATCAAGCAGACTTGATGGAGACTATGTGTAAAATATGTAAATAAATTAAAGAAAATATAATTTATCTTTCCATAATACATCTTATAAAA
Source organism: Drosophila antonietae (assembly GCA_030914385.1). NCBI lineage: Eukaryota > Metazoa > Arthropoda > Insecta > Diptera > Drosophilidae > Drosophila > Drosophila antonietae. Next base: position 1,438,820 of record JAUESO010000609.1, on the reverse strand, counting down.
TGAACAAATTTAAAGGATATATTCAAGTCTATATCACCCATTTCTAGTTTAGTTTTACCTTTTCGTTTGCATCATTCGTGTTGCACTCGTAATATTAATTTCCACTTGTCAAAATGTCATCTTAAAATGGACTATTTATGATCGTATTATACGAAAAGATTTCCCCGTTTTGTGAACTCTAAAAAACACGCACTAAAAATAGGCGCAGAGTGCAAGACGGCGCAAGGCACTCGATATTAAGAACATTTTTGGCCCCATACTGCGGTTCAAGTACAAACTTTTTTCATTCCATTTGAATGTGCAGACAAGGTGGGAAAGGGTAAAGAAGAAGATTGAATAACATTTTCCTAAAGAAATATTGGAATTGTAGGACTGAGTACATTACATGTACTTTAATGTATGAAAGTAGAGTATTTAAGTATATAAAAATCTGAGTATAGAAAGCTATATGAGAGTATACAAAAATCTAGGAATTCCAAAGAAAGAATTCCCAAGTTTGAGTAACTTATATATATCAAGGCTATATCAAGGTAACTTAGAGTATATCAAAGTCTATCTAAGTAAATTAAGGTATATAAGAATGTATAAGAGTATATAAGAGTATTCCAAATATATTCCATAAAAAATAGTAAAGTATTATTGACTAAACTAACCCTACTCAGACTATACCAAGGTAACTCAGAGTATATCAGAGTTTATCAAGGTAAATCAGAGTATATAATATTATAGCTCAAACTTCAATTCAACTTATTAACCCTAGGACAAACATTCAATTCGTAGCTCAACTCGCTCATGCTCTAGCATCATTTGCTATTTTGATCCTAGCTATTAGCTTACAATCAATGTAGGACAATCTAAGTCTTCCCATTCTCTAACCATTTCCATATGTAAACACGAAAAGAAAAGTAATCCATTTTTTTAGTTTTGTCTTTTTAGGGTTTTTTGAACTCATGTTAATAATAAACATTATTTACGCCTTCCTGCTCAACATAAATAAAAAAAAGAGAGAGAGAAAAAAAACATTGAAGAGAATCCTTAACTAAACAGACAGCGCGAACAGGAGCTGTGCCAGCTGTGCTGTTTCCAAAATATATATCCTTGCAACAAGCCACACATTTCAAACTGTTAAATTATGACATGAAACTGTCTGTTCAAGTGCCGCTACTCCTGCTCCTGGTCCTGCTGCTGCTGCTGCTGCGCCTGTTGCGTGAGAAAATATTATCCTTGTACCTAAACGAAACACACACAGCCAAACACACATACACATTTGCATTTGCATTGCTTCTCGTGGCTGCAAGTGTCTTGCAGTAGCATCATCATGTCCCTCAGCAGCTACCACGTAGCTGCCGTTTCTGTCTGTCCTGTTCGTCCTTCGCGTCCTGCTGTATCGGGTTGCTAAGTAGTTGTTGTGTTTTATATACATGCATACTCGCTCATTGAATGAAGCGAGTCTATTGGTTGTTTTGAGCTATGTTTACATAACTAACTGTATTAGTTATATAAATTTACACATTTGCTATATACAGAGTCGCAAATATAGACTTGGCTTACTGAGAGCTTCGCAAATCAGGCAGCTATTCAATCAGAGAGCTCAACAATCGATATTATTAGTTGGTTATTTTAAATAGAATATGCTAATGTTGTAACTCTTTAAATATCGATTATTATCGATTATAAATAAATTATTATCAATTATCGAGTATATAGCTTTGTATACAGAAAGTATGGTAAATCAGGTATAACTGGAATTTATACAATATTAATTAGTTGTTCACTGTAGAACTTGTTTTCATATCGATCATTATAGATTAGCAATTATATAGGTCAACGGAGTGCAAGGCAAAGAGGCAAAGGCAATTATAAATACTCGTGCTCGAGCTTTGCTACAGAAAATAGTTAACATATTGAAGAGGCGAGGTAAATCATTAAAACAAGTCAGAGGTTTCAATTCTATAAACAGCAAACTTCAAGTTGAATTTATGTGAATCTGTACTTCAAATCGGGCATATACAAAAATCTTCTAAAACATTTAATCCTCTAACTTCATCTCGTCCATCTTCTAAGACAGTTAAGAAAACATTGTTGCAGAGCTTACTTAGATAGATATCTGTTATTTCCAAGAACTTGATTCGTGAGCGAGCATTGCGTAGTCGTTGATCTCCCATTGCTAGACGCTTAATTGCTGTACAGCTAATTTATTTACTTTGGTTTTGCTTTTATTTTTTATGACGATTTCAGTTATACATTTTTTCTCTTTTTTTCTAAACTAAAACATATGTTTTATTGCTCTTTCTTGAGCCGTAGAGCGCTGCTGTGAAAGGATCAGCAGGATATTATGCCGCTGTCTTATTAGACGCTGCAGCCACTCGTGACCTGCTGCAGCACTTAGGAATTGGTGTTGACAGCGACGCTGAGAAATTGCCTCACCCACGTTACGCTTTGTTTTTTCTGGGTTACTTATGGAATATGTTAAAAAAAAAAAAGTAATTAAGATGCACGTTTTCCAAGCACTTCCCTAGCTTAACACTTTTTACTTTCCACTCTCTTTTTTCTGGAGGCCTTGCCACAGCTGCTGAGCCGTGGGAAACTCAGCCAATCAAGCATATTAGATTAGGTCTTATGCTTGCTAAGCCAGACTTTGAGGTACCACAGAGTGGAGGAAAAGGAAAGTGAAGAAATTATTATTTTCTTTCTCTTTTCTCAAATGTTCTGAAGATTACTAGCCAAAGTTAAGGAGGTACCAATGAGAACTTGAAAAACTTAAAGAATTTTACTTGACTCAGGCTCTCTACCTCTCTCTATACCTCTTTATCGAAGACCCAATAGCATTAAACAGGCATAACTCTCTGGCTTCCTATCTCACTATATCTCTCTGTCGCCAAAAATTATTTGGAAAAACTCAGCCCACATATTTCTCTCTCACTCTCTTCTCTTCCAATTCAATTACATCTTTCTGTCTCCCTCTCTCTCTGAGTTCTTTCTTTCATAATATACTGTTATACCATTTTCCTTAATTTAGGCAGTTGTTCTCTCTCTGTTCCTTTTTGCTCTTTTCTAGTTTCTCTCATCTTCCCAATATTTCTATCAATCAATATCAATATTAGAGTCCCAAAATATTTTACTTCATTAACATCTCTCTCTCTCTCTCTCTCTCTCTCTCTCTCTTTCTCTCTCTCTCTACTTTTTCACTCCTTTTCCTTATCTATTTCTTCTATTCTCTCAGTCAGCTGCACAAATGTCTTATACATCAGTCAGGCATATTACTCTCTCCCTCTTCATCATTAAAACTTTTCTTATAGACAATCGTAATTGTAATTGTAATAAAGATAAATGCAGAATCACAAGTGTGCGCCTCACTTAATTTTTGAGAATATCAACTAAAAAACTACATTTCCAGTATAAGTTCCATAAATGTAATTAGAGATAAGAAATTGAATTTTTGACTATACAAAAATATAAAAGCTGTTATCCTAGTTCTACAAGGTGCTTAAATACAAATCAGCAATCAACTTTTTACACGACCTTTGACTGAAATTTTATATTTTAAATGCTTTTACAATTAATGCATTAATTGGTTTTCCTGCTTACATTGAGAGATCAGGTTTCAAAGTTGTAAAAAACAAAACAACCTCAGTGCTTTCAGCACTGTTTCAAAGCACTCGAAGCAGTCGTCAAGTGAACGCGTTGCTGCTCGGAGCTCAAAACTCTCTTTCAGTCGAGATGGCGCTCTCAGATACTCAGGTCAAGCTGCAGTCTGCTGTGTTCGTCTCGTTGTTTGTGTGTGTCAGTCCACTGCTGCTGCTCATTGCGTTGATCCATCAAATATGCGAAATCATAAAGAGATCCAATTGCAAGACCACAAAAAGTCTAAAAGGCGAAGTGGCACTGGTATGTGTGAAAAGTGAAAAGAAATCCATTTACAAGGAAGTGAAATCGAAATAAGTAATAGTGCTCAAATCGGGGGTGCCTGACGAGGATATATTGTGGACTCCTTGCAATCATTATAGATTACTTCTTTTTATATAAATATGTGCATACAACTTTCCTTCCCGATATACGATTTTGATTTGTGAGTTTCCGATTGCAACAAAATACAAGACTGTACTAGTTAAAATAGGTGTTATAATGACGGGCATATGCAGAGGTGTTCTACATTTCTAACAAAATTTGATCCTTTAGCTGCGAAAAGTTCTCCTGATTGAGACAAAATCCCACACGAGTTGACTCTATAGCTCGCTTATGTCTCTATAGAGGTCAGACATGTAGATTTTAGTAATTTTTTAATGTATTCATAGTATTAAAAACTTCTCCGGCTTAATTTAAGCTAAAGTGTTCTCACACAAATACGAAATACTGACCAACTTTCGAGTGCACAGATCAAAGCCAGATCACCGCACACAGAATTACGCATTTTGTTTTATTAGCTGAGATATAACGAGTTGCCTTGAAAGCTACGTTTAACTCTACCCTATAAACATATATTCGCATGCATAATTGTTTCTCACTCTTAAAAAAAGCCAAAGTTTGACAAAGCTAAGCCAATGTTTGTGGTCATTCACTCTGCTTCGTTCCTTTGTCTGTTTCTGCAATTATATTTCATACAAATTTTGCAGTGATAATTCAACAAGTTGATATTCGTATTTCGCACAATTGAAGCGATTTTTGGTCATATATTCTTTGTTTTGCAAGAAAAAAAAGTATTTCAAGACTTGAGATGAATTTTTATATGAACTCTGGTGAGCCAAACTCTTGAAACGTGCCTGAAATACCCAAAGAAGTCAAGCTTTGTTATCGATTTAAAAGGAAAATATGGATAAAGTTTAAGCAAACATTAGCTGAGCGCTCATTTTATGTAAGGAGGCTGAAAGAGCCCTAGCAAATGCGTAGATATATACGAGCATGTACCCTGTAAACATATAAATATCCTTGCAAATAAGTTATAATAACCATATCTATATAATCTGCAAAATAGTATTAATGATTATAATCAGATAGATCTTGTATATACCCTGTATTTAATCGTTAAGACCCTTTGGAATGGGTAGGTATATATGAGTATATATCCTGTTAACATATTAAGATCAATACCCAAATAGCTAGCCATATCAATATACCCTGCAAAAAAGCATACACAGTCAGACAGTTTATGTATATACTCCGTATAGGGTATCTACCCTGCAAAATAGACTAAATGATTACAGTCAGACAGGTCAAGTATTTGATCTGTAAATTCCCGTTCGAGTATATACCCTGTAAACATATCAATGATTATGTCAGATTTGTCTAGTATATATATTTAATTGACTTTATCCACCAGATAACGGGAGCTGCTCATGGACTTGGACGTTCCATAGCACTGGAACTGGCAAAGTTGGGCTGTCATATAGCCATCGCTGATATTGATTTGAAGGGCGCTGAAGAAACGGTGCGACAAATCAATGAAGCTTTCCCGGTGCGCAGCAAGGCATATAAGGTAGTTACAAAAGCTTTTTCTGATCAATAATAATTTTAGCAATTCCCCCTCCCAGGTGAATGCGGCTAGCTATAGCGAGCTGAGTGAATTAAAGTCGCATATACTCAAAGATCTTGGACCTGTTACAATACTGATAAATAATGCTGGAGTTCTATTGCTTAACGATCCCAAGGATCCTGATCCGAAAGATATGCAGCGCATGATTGATGTCAACTTTTCATCTCATTTCTGGGTGAGTTGAGAGATTTCTATGTGAAGTGTGGCTCAGCAGTGATACTACTTTCGATGATCATATTTCAGCAGCTGTTTCAATGTTTGATTACAAGCAGATGTTGAAATAATTAATATGATTTGTCATTTGATAATTAAAATGCTTTAGAGTTGATGAAACTTGTTTTAAATTTTACTAAAACTTCAACTTTGCTAGAGTATACAATGGCAAGAATTTAAATTTTAAATAAATCTAAAAATTAATATCATATTTAAAGACATATTATTATTATACAAAAATGCATTATTAATTTTTTTCCGCAGACAAAAAAATTGTTTTTGCCTCAAATGAAGGAACTGAACAAGGGACATATTGTGAGCATAAGCTCCTACAGCAGTAGGTTTTAGCTTATCAACATATTCATATATATATAGTTACTATGCTTACTTATTCGATTTTAGGCCTGTTGCCCTTACCCTACCACAGCGTTTACAGTGCCTCGAAATTTGGGGTCACAGGTCACATGAGGGCTTTGCGCTTGGAGTTGGCCTATGAGGGGCGGCAAGATATCCACGTTTGCACGGTTATGCCCTGGTTCCTGCAAACTAATGACGAGGTCTACAAATTGTCTAAAGAAGTAAACTTTGGCGATTTCTATCCACTGATCACGGGTGCCGATGCCGCTCGTCGCATCGTTCAGGGTATTCTAAACAACGAACGCGAAATTGTCTTGCCCGAGTTCGGATCTCTTGTCTATCGCATAATATAGTAAGTCCTTAAATAAGTTCAACTGTTCAATGAATGTTTTAATTTTTAATATTTTTCAACTACTTCACAGTCTGTTTCCGGTCAGCTGGCAGGAGAAAATACTTTTATTATTTTGTAGAAGTCAAATTGAAACGATGCTTAGAATACGACCCTCAACTTAAATTTCGATATATTGAATTATATAATTAACGAAAATCTTACCAATAAACCAATATACTCTTTTCCTCAATATGAACCAGCATAATCATTACTTTCACTGCTCCCATCAGAACTTGTTAGCTAAACCCTTTCACAACTCCATAAGCCCAGCTCCATATTATTGAGGTGTTAATGATGCGCATATTTATGCATGTGACACACTATGATTACATATTCACACACACACACACATCTACACATGTTTACGTAGAAGGTCGTGGCGTGTTTAGCTGTACGCCTCATTGGCAAGCTGATTGAAAACTCCGAATGTGGCCATGTCAGCGCTTCAGTTTGTTTGTCTTTTTGTTTTTAATTTGAAAGGGCTGTGAATGAACGAGGGATTTCCGCTTCCAATTATCGATCGATCCTCGACTAGGGAGACATTTGACTAGTAAATATTTTTCTCATTTGATGAAGTCGTAAATTTTGCTGCTGTTATTTTGCGTGGGAACCAAATCGTTGCTCACCTAGTGTACTTAATACAGCAGCTAAAACAAAGCTAAGCATAAATAGATATTGATTTGAATTGGGATTCACTTGTTGCTAAGAACTTAGCAGGAGTGCAGTAGTACAGCTTTTAAATCTATCCATCTATCTATCTATCTATCTATCTATCTATCTATCTATCTATCTATCTATCTATCTATCTATCTATCTATCTATCTATCTATCTATCTATCTATCTATCTATCTATCTATCTATCTATCTATCTATCTATCTATCGATCTATCTATCTATCTATCTATCTATCTATCTAGCTATCTATCTATCTATCTATCTATCTATCTCTATCGCATAGCTATAACATATTATTCAATATTAAAAATATCCTATGCGATATTAGAGGAATATGAATGATATATACAGCGTAAGGCACATAAGAATATATATTTCGAAATTCAAGTCTCTAGCATATAAACTTATCGAGATCAAAGGCTTGGATCAAATGAAAGAATATATTGAGTATCAACAGCAAATTTCACATTAAGGCTTCATTATTTGCATATAACTCATATACATACATTGCCTTATATATGTTTCTATATCCGCCTAACAAGTAGTCGAGTTTTTCTTAAATTTCACATTTTCAGTGCCCATAAAAATTTAATAATTAAAATTGATTTTTGGGGGCGTTTATGTTTCGTTCGGTTGCTTGTAAAATAATTTTACATATCTTCTATGATGCTGTCCCTGCTCGAACTGTTTATAAATACAGTCAATTTGGTGTCGAACCTTTGAACCAGTCGCACATGTGCGACATTGCGGCCGTTGTTGGGTTGTAAAAATGTCAAGAGGTCATATTGTACTAGCAGATCAGGCCGACCGACAACGGCAACGGCATCGAGCATGGAGTGACAGAATGACACTTTTTTCCAAAATTTGTTGTTCCATTCGAGAATGTGAACAAATCAGGGACAAATAATGAATCCACTGCATCTATGTAGCTGTGACCATGGCATGCATGTCAGCGCAATCATTTGACATTTTGACAGCCATATATACCCGTCTGTGTATATACACATTCTATGATCCACTAAGAGTCAGCTTAAGTTTCTATTGATCAGATTACAAAATTGTAAATTCGATTTGAGGATATGATAAGGTCGATATACTTGTAGTTGACTAAGGATGATTCATCTATATCGATGCATGCTATATACTCTATATACGTTTAGATATATTAAATTAAACATTTTATTTATTCATTTTGGAAGTCGCAAATGAATGAAATTGTATAGAAAGTAAAATTAATGACAAATTTAATGCTTAAATAATTTATTTAATGTTTATTTTTTTCATAATATATGTGATAATTGTTAAGTGTTTATTTATTTATCTTTTCTTTTAAATTTTGTTTTAATATGAAATTATAATATAAATATTTTGTCAACACAATCTTTTTAAACAGATATAAAATAACAAACATTTCCTGCTAATGACTACAAAATACTCTGTAAAATATAATAACACCTCATATATACAAATATATATATTAATATGCTTTCATTCGATATTATACATGTAAAGCAAGTCTTTAGATGTATTGAATGCTATAGTGATAGAATAACTATTGATTTACCTCTATAGTATTCAATAAAGCTAAGAGCTTTTGAACCTGTTGATGCATCCACTTTTCCACTTTTCTTGTGAGTCAATTGTAGGGTATTTAAATTATTGGAAAAATGATGTGTCTGCGGAAATGGCTAAGCTTTTTTTTCCTAATAAACGCAGACAGCTACGCGCGTCATTCAACAATCATATATAAAAGAGGAGCGTTCTCGACCTAGCGAAGTCTGAATACTCTATTGCTGATATATTATATATAAAGAAAAAAATATATATTATTTTTTTTATACTTTTTTTTTATTTTAACAAAATTAAAGACCTCAGAACTGATTGTAAATATTATTAATAAAATATTATTTATATTAAATATTTTTTAATCTAAGCTTTAGCTCATGAATGCATTTTTCAGCTAGGCCATCAATTCTTACAGATGATTTGATAGTATTGAAATCTATTATCTATATGTAAACAGATCAAATGATAGCCGTCTCCTCTGTTATCACATAGCTAATGTAGCCATAGCTAAATTCATCAGCATCAGATGAGATCATAGCACAGACGATGGTCTGACGATGGCTGCCAGCTCGTTACCTTAGTGGTAACGTTTTTCTGGACAAGTGGCTATACGACATCTATGTCAAATAGCGTCTACAATCTGATAATTTTAACAATGATGTAAGCTGTCGCACTTTGTGCGAAAAGCGACCCGAAAAGAGAAAACTGCGAGAAGAAGAAAAGTCGAGAAGTGAAAGATGGCAATGTTTTGGGCGCGTGGCCAATTTCCTTTGCTGAAGCGACTTTTATATAGTATATGTACATACATATATGTATGTATGTTTCTATAAATGACAAATAATCAAATGTGTATTTGTATGCTGAGTGTTAAACGTTTCTGAATTGACTTGAGCCAAATGGCAGCTGTTATTGGCAACAGAGCGTGCGCCAGCAGGCGTCGTTTGCCAAAAACATAAATTTCAATTAAATATTAGTGGGATGTACTAAGAGGTATGAATATATATACATTGATGTCTCTGTATAGTAAGCATATAGCTGTAGCTATGCATACATGACTAACATTCAGCTAATAACTATAAATCACAATTAACTGTTTCTGACCTGCGTCACATTAGCAAATTAAACAGCTATGAAAGGTTTGACTTTGAAGCCGTACTGACTGCACAATACTCGTTCGTGATAATATATTATATATAATTATTTAAATTAATATACCCTTTTAGAACTTATAGATTAACGTATAACTTATAAATATATGTATGTTGATCAAAAGTTTTTAATATGTAGTTCTTTAGAACTCTCATATAACTCATTTAGATATGTGTACGTGTATATAGAAAGATGATCAAAAGTATTTCAACTGCAAAGCATAAGAGATCGAATCTCTAAAACAAAGAATTGGCATCTGCTACAAATCTAGAGGCTTTGTTATCTTAAACTCTGCATCAGATATAGCCTATGCCCTTGAAATATAACCATGATCAAAATTAGTTATATATAAATGTTGAAAGTTTTTTTTATAAGAACATTTTAATACTCAATATCAATCCAGTATAAAACATATAAGAGTAGAGTACGCTAAAGCCTTTCGCAAGCACAAAACATCCAACCCAATACACCTTCAATCGCAACATGGGCGAGCATCAAAACGTAGAAATAGTACAGCAAATGCAGCAAAATTGCACAAAAATGTTTGCCATGCAAATTAAAAACATATTGTCAGGCCGCTTGCTACGCTGGATAAAAAGCTAAAAATAGCCAAATACAGAGAAAAAAGGAGGAAAACAAATGAAAATGAAAAGAAAAGTTTTGCATGCACTTGCAATAGTTGCATTTGCATCTGTGTTGTGGAAAGGAGGCGAAGCCACATGAGCACTTGAGGCCAGGGACAGGGCAAAGTGATCAGCATCAACACTCTATTCAATTGTCAGGAGTGTGAGTGTTAATGTGTGTAAGTGTGTGTGTGTGTGTGTGTGTGTGAGTGTGTGTGTGTGTGCCTCATGCCGCAGATGAAATAGTTGTTGCTTCGGAAATGAGTTGCGTTAATAAATTTAGCTCGTAGTCAACGCTTATATATACACTTTAAAATGCTCTAAACCCAATGAAAATGATGAACATTTTTATAGAGTATGTAACAGACAGAAAAGGGCGTGGCTCAGATAATGAAGTATATACAGAAGTATTAACAGCCGAGTCGCTCTGGCCTTGACTGTCTCTCACTTTCTTCTCAATATAGTTATCAAATTTAGCTTAAAGTAAAGACTTGCAAAATAAAGCTAATGTATAAAGGAGCTTATATTAAATAATATTTGTATATTATTTAATGGAATATTGTAGTCATTTGCTGAATTATATTAAAGAAAACGTGAGGTCAATTGGCAAAATTCTAATGAGGCCTTTGGCGCCTAGCTTAAGCATTTGCTCTATGCGTGTGCACTCACACTCACTCACTCACACACACACACATACACACATTCTGTGTGGATATTCTATAAATAGAAACGCAATTGTGATTGATAACTGTTTGCATGGGTCAGCTGTGCTGCGCGCTTTAACTTGAGAGTGAGGGAGATAGGAAGAGAGAGAAAGAGCAACTGCTGAGGTGGCATTGTTAGTTGAGCTGAGTGAAGAGAGCAAGCAACACGCAGGTGTGGGTTCGAATTTGAGCTGGGACAATTGAATTGTAATTTATTATTATTGTTTTCAAGCATATTTTTTATTTCATTTATTATAATTTTATTATATATTTTTAATTAGATATTAATTTGTATTTAATTTTGGATTTCAAATCTGGTTAGGATATGTAATTAATTTTATTATTATTTTTTATAATTTATTGTTATTTTATATTAATTTTTAATTCTAAATTATTAATTTTTATTTTATTTATTTTTTAATCTATATATATTTTTTTTTTATAAAATTATTTTTTAAAGATTTTTGTTTCTTTATAAAACATTTTTAATTATAATATAATTTTTTTAAGTACTTCGCGTTTTTAATTATTTTTGTTATATTCAAACAATTTTATATAATGCATATTTTTTCCCTCTTATATTTTATAGAGTTTTTAATTAGTATTTTCAAGGTTTAAATTTTAATTAATTAATTAATTTATTTTTTAAATATAAATTTCATATTATACATATTTTTGTACTAATTTAAATATTTGATTTTAAAAGATTTTATAATTAATTTTTGTATTTGAGTTTATTTATTTAATTTAATTTAATTTTTTGTTATTTTGTATTTATTTGTATTTAATTTTTATTAATTTCTTAAAATTGTTTTTTAAAGTATATTATTTCTTTTTATAGTTTGACCATCATTGTTCAGGGTATCTAGTAGTCGTGCACATCTCTCTCTCTCTCTGTGCATTACTACTTGTCTTTTTATTATTATTCGCTGGCGCTGCCCGCCGAAGAGACAAAATATTATGAAGCAATAAAAAACTAGTGCTAAAGCATTCGACAGAACAAAAAAAAAGCAAGGAATTGGAACCTAAAACAGACTTGCACCATGTGTGCCATTGCCACTGCCACTGCCACTGGCGGTTGCAGTGCCAGTGCCATTACCAGTTGATCGCGTTGCTGAGGACGGAAAAAAAGGTCCCCGGTCACGCGCTCAGTTGAAAATGTGAAAATGTAAATATAAATGCGCGCACACAGCTTAGAGCAAGCCTCAGCATAACTGCTGCATGTTTGCTGCTGCTTCACTTTTCTTTTGTTTTTTTTTTGTTTTTGTTTTTGTTGTTGCTGCTGTTGTTAGTAATGAATATTTACATTTATATTCTCTTCACATCTGCATGAAATGCGAGCAAATTTAGCCTAGGCGCGAGCAGCTCGCAGCTCGCAACTCGCAGAGCTCCACACAGCTTCACAGCTCACGCATAATTTCTATAAGACTCATATAGTTCGTAGTATGCTGATCGTCGGGCGCACATGATGCTCGGGCAATAAATGGGTGGAGTCGTTCGTAACAGCAGCAACAGCAGCAGCAGCAGGAGTCAGAGTGTGCGAGTGCCGGAGAGCGGGTGTGCGCGACTAGCAGATACCTGGGAAACTACGAGCATATACTTAGTTGAACAGCTTTATATCCACGCACACATACACACACAGGGGTATATATGGATACATACACACACAAGCACTGATGTACACAGACATATGGATCATATGAGCAGAATCATCCATTGATGCATATAAGCACATATATAGGTATGTTCCTATACACTATATACACACATAATATATACTCATTCATATACACTCATATATATTCACATATAAACACATTCATTCATTCGTTTCCATTTTATGCCATTTGCTTTGCTTCTTCTTACTCTCACTATGGATTCTTATGGAAAATTTCGTTTTTTAATAACTTTCGTTTTGATAGTCCGATTTGATTGAGCTTTTCAGATTATAATATCTATCTACTCAAGCTCAACTTTTGCATCTCCGTACGATAGAAGATATGCCAAGTAGTAACTTGGCAAATACAAGTCTGGAGAGATTGATGGACGGTTATACAGTGGAAAGCTAGTCGAAAACAGTTTCACTCTTGATGCTGCTTAATAATAGATTCACATTTCATAATCCTCCACCTCCTGTCTGTCTGCTTACCTATGCTTTACATAAAACAATATACTTCACTCTCATCAAAGGGGCTACAGGGTATCATTACTAAAAGTGTTGCAGCTGTAAGAGGCGCACATGTGCGCTTGCTTGTAAAGGAGAATAATCTTCGAAGAGTAGCAAACACAACAACAACAACAACAAATGATGATCTTGACAGGGTGTCGCAGTCGCAGTCTACGTAGCTGCCGCAGTTGACGTCGCCATCGCCGTCAGCGTCGCGTCATAGCTCAGGACGAATCTTTCTTTACGTTCCGGGCATTTAAATATCGTGCAGCCAGTGAACTGCGAGTTATTGTCAGATACAACGCGGTGGTGTGAACAGCACAAAAAGAAAAGCAAAGAAAATTAGAGAAAAGTGAAGAAGAAAAACTAAATACTAAAAAAAAGAAAATTATTCAAATCGAGTCCAATAGAGATTCACGTGTGTTTGTGTGCGTGTGTGTGTGTGTGTGTGCTTTGGGATTTCCCGCGTCGAATTTCGTATTTCTTGGCAATTGGCCGAGTTGTCCGAGTTGTCTCGAGTCTCGAGTGCCGGAAGTGACAAAGCTTCTCGCATCTATAGATGTCCCAATGTCTGGCACAATGAAGTCACAGCAGCTACCACTGAGCATACCCGGCCAATGCGATGAGCTCTTTGGCCAAACGAAGCCGAATCTGGGCAAAGTCTATGGCGAAAATGTTTGCTATGATGCCTTCATGTCGCCGCCGCTGAGTGCGACGACCGCACACCACGAGCTGCCAATGAATAGTGGCAGCAGCAAGGCGAACAGTTATTTCACCTGTGATGAGATGCAATTTCCGGACTTTTCGCACCTGTGCTTTGCCAGCGAGACGCCCACATCGGCGTTCAGTGACTACAATAGCTACAGTGCGGCGGCCGAGCAGGATCGCGATGATATCGTCTGCGCCGTCTCGGAGCCAACGAGCATGCCCTATCAGCAGGGCCAATACACGCAGCTCAATCGCGAGGATGTCTTTCGCTTCGAGCCGGAGGATATAGCGCGACTAACAGTGGATAATCGACCGAGCAGAAGCTATGCCGAGTTCAATGGTCTAATGCAGGTGCCACAGGTGCCACAGACGCCCTACACGCCTTGCAGTGCGCCCAGTCAGGCAGTTCATCCCAATCCGGATATTGATTACTTCAACTATGACGAGGTCAATTGCCAATCGAAGAATCAATCGCCCTGCTCCTCCCCACACCTGGATGCCTGGCTCAATTTCAATCTCAGCGAGCTAACAACAACAACAACAACAGCAGCAGCAACAGCTCAGACAACATCCCCGAAGCTATGCAACATTTACGATCAGCAAATGTCGACGATCAAGCAGGAGGAACAGACTCAGAAATTGCCCTCGATGAACTCGACTTTCGGCACGCCGCAATGCGCGCCCATTTGCCAGAATTATGGAGACTATTCGAATCTATTGCAGGACGAAGCGATCTATGATTATGCCAAGGAATTCCCAACTGAAAACCTAGAAAGTCATATGGAGAAACCAAATCGTGAGCATAAAATCATATGGACAATCGAAGAGCTGGACGAGCTGGTGCTCAATGAACAACAGCAGCAGCAGCAGCAGCAGAAATTGATCAAAGCTGAGCAACAGCCTTTGGCCAGCGATGATGATGAAGAGTATGTGGACGATGCAGATGATGCTGAAGTGGACAAGGATGAGGATGAGGATCTAGATGATGTATTCGCCATGCCCAAGAAATGCGACGATCCGCTCGATGCCGATCGCGAAGAGTCTGTGCCATTGATCTGCCACTGGACCGACTGCAACATGGAGTTCATGCAGCAGCATCTCTTCGTCGAGCACATCGAGAAGTGCCATGTGGATGTGCGCAAGGGCGAGGATTTCTCCTGCTTCTGGCTGAATTGCTCCAGGCGCTACAAGCCCTTCAATGCGCGCTACAAGCTACTGATCCACATGCGTGTGCACAGCGGCGAGAAGCCCAACAAATGTCCGGTGAGTCGGGGACAAATCAGAGTTGAAGCATATAAGATCTTTATTGAAGTATATATAGGCAGGATTCGATTCGCATTTTGTAGTGAAAGTTAGTTAGGCAAAACATCTGCATTACATTGATAATGTCTCAATATCAGCTTATCAAAAATAATATTAATTTAATATCCAATATTTATTTACTTTTATTTTTTAAATTCATTCACATTAAATATTAATTTAAGTTTTTCCTGCAATTCTAAAACTTAAAAAGAATCCCATAAATCATATTTGACATATTTTTTTATATACATTATAATTCTGCGCCCTTGCCAGACAGAGCTTTACTTTTTGGAGGTACTATGAACAAGCTTCAATTAAAAAATGTTTCAAAATTTGTTAAATTTTGAATTTGCATTTTCTACACAATATTCAATCTTTGATCTAGTGATAAAAGTGATTTAAATCAATTTTCATTTGTATTCAAATCTAATTTGATTTGATGTTCCATAATTGAAATGATACTAAATATAATTCAAGACAATTTCAGGAATAACCAAAAACTATACTCTTGAGCACTCAAAGTCTAACCTATTCAACTGATATTTATTTTATTTTATATACAATTATTTACTTATATTTATTTATTTATTTCAAAGTACAGATAGCATTTATATTATTTCATATAGATCTCATTTATAAAGGAATATTTAGTCTTATAGCATGATTTTTACATAGTATCATCGATAAAAGTCCAATTTTATTAATAACACTAAAGTAGATTGTCTTCAGCAGTCTGTATATCGAATCTATATCATTATGAAATATCGGAAGCAGTTTTTCAAGCCAAGTAATATCAGATTTACAGATCATAAATATTAAATCAATATAAATATAAATATAAATATCAATTTGATCTGATATCATTTAAAAAATTTTTTCAAAATAAAAAAAAATATTTCTATAGATAAAAAACCGATTATATATACAATTTATTATATAGAGATATTTATCTCATATGTATATAAAATTGATTATATATTAAAATTTATTATACAACGAAAATTATCGCATATATATTCTATAATATATATATTAAATTTAATAAGATTTCGAATATTTTGATATGCAAATGTCTCAGTTATTTCAATTTACATCGTTTACAATTTTCAATGGGAATCAGATTTCATTAGCAACGGTTTTTATTTAGATAAAAAACAGAAGATATGTTTGTTTTCACTAAATGCGGTTCAACTGAATAAACAGAAAGTAAATATCGCTTGCCATCTGGGCAATAGATACATATTTTTAGAGTTCATATTTATCACGGTGACAGCATAAACATCATTAAGTAAACAGGATATTTGAGAGCGCTGCGCTGCGCTCCGCTCGAGGCACTTGAAATAGAGTCGAGATAATACTAATGGCATTTCGTAGGCCGTGTCAAGCTTTCGATTCTCTTTCAAATGGATATTTTCTGATGCCACGCCCGAGTGCCGCGATGACTTGATTTGCCTAGCACTTACGTTTTTTTCCCTCCATGGCCACACCTGCCAAAAGCTCAAAGGTGACAACAAAAAATGGGTTCCTTTCTGTGCAGTAGTGTCCGCTATACAAGTGTTATACAACTGTTATATTGCTGCTGCGAGTTGGCATTTCAATAACCCCATTTTTAACCACTTTTCATTACAGTTTCCGGGCTGCAATAAAGCCTTTTCACGTCTCGAAAATTTGAAAATTCATCAACGCTCGCACACAGGTGAGCGGCCTTATGGCTGTCAATATAAAGGTTGCCTTAAAGCGTTCAGCAACAGCTCGGATCGTGCGAAACATCAAAGAACACACTACGATACGGTGAGTAGTCCATCGCGCTCTCTCTCTCTCTCTCCCTATCTCACTCTTTCTCTTAATACGTTTTTTCCTATACCCTGTACTCTATTGATATGGGGGCGAAGCGGGCATATTGGTTTTGCTCACTTTTATGTAACATGCAAGAGTGTAAGTCAATTTAGTCATGTTTTCCATCTTGTCCATGAATATTAACTCATGGATCTCGAGTAGTATAAAAGCTAGTTACTTGAAATTTTAAATATATATGCTTGCAAAGCACATGCAGTATACACTTATTAGTTTTATTTGATATCTGCGCTCAAATGCATTATATCGATAAATATCGATATATTTATTAGGCTTTTGAGGCATAATTTAAGGACCTTAAACACTGGAAACCCCAAATTTGTTATATTTGCTTTTGTAATGAATATGCTTATTATAAAATGTCCTTTTTTTCTGTTAAGCTCTATCTATTCATTTTAGGGAAATATGAAGAATATTTTTCAAGAGTGTAGAGTCTCGTACTTGGGTACATATGTGTAGCTATATGTCTTAATTATTTCCTGAAAATTTCAATCAAAATGTATAATTAGAACTTGAGTTATTTAAGAATATATTCCAGATATGAGAAAGAAAGAGAAACAACAAATACACAAACAGTCTTTAACGACTGCAAATTTGGCCTAAAGCAAATTTCAGGGTATCTTTTAGTTGAGCACTTCCCATTATTGCTCTCTCTTTGCCTTGCTATGCGTGTATGTGTGTATATATGTCTTTGTGTATATGGCTACGATATGCAAGCAATTTGCTATCCGTGTCAAAGGAAATTGAAATGCTCGCGGCATTTGGTCGCCTAGCAGCCGCATTACCATCTCCCACTATCAGCTACGCTCAAGTGCAGCTTAAAGTTGAAGTCGCATTTGTTCTATCTGAGCTGCTAGAACTGCGAGACGAAAAAAAAAAAAAAATTGGAATATGTGAGCTGTACTATTTTGGTAAAAATTGTGGCTCGCGTCGCTTCTGGCTGGCGCCGTGACATCTGCACATTTGCCTGATTGATTTATAGTTTTTACGTGTTGGCCAGGAAGTGCGCCCAGGCCAATCACGACAATAGAGAGCAAAGCAGCCCCAGCATTCAGAGATCGACAAGGCAAAAACGAGGCAGCAGCAGCAGCTGAGAAATTGAATAAACTAAACGAGTTATGCCTAGGCTTAAGCTGCTTTCCACTGCACGCATCCCAAATGCTGACAGTCGGCCTATCACATGAGTATATATGTGTGTGTGTGTGTGTGTGTGTGTGTGTGTGCGTGCTTTTGTCTGCGCCCTTATTGCACAATTCGGTTGCTAGAAGGGCAGGCCTCGCGGTCAACGTGGACAATGCCTGAATAAACAAGTTCAACATGCAACGATTTGCCATTCGAGAGTGCTTCAACAGGATGTGAATGACTAGAATATACCCTGTAAACCTTTGTAAAGCTTCTGTTTTAGGCCTTTGGAGCATATATATTTACAAATACAGTTGCATCCGGTTATAACGACGCTCAAGAGACCGTCGTTATAACCAGAAGACTCTATAAGCATCGCTATAACCGATCGTCGTTATAGCCGGAAGACGCTGTAATCATAAAAGTTTGCTCAGAAAAGTTTGTGTGGGAACTGGATATTTCGTCGCAATAACCGTACGAACGCTATAAGCGGAGTTGTTATAAACGTATTTTATTGTAGCTTATTTGTATATATTAAATGTATATAAAGTTAGGTAAAATTATATAATAAATAACTGTAATCGATTTCATATTATCGATTATCAGAGCTCAGCTATGCTTTCCATACTTTAGAAGCAGCTATGAAAGTCTCTAGACCTTATAAATGAATGAGATTGACATGCAGAGAGATGGAAGATCAATAGGACGACTATTCAACCAAACATACTATAAAGATCGACTTGAATAGGAGTATGAATACTTTTTTTTTTTTTATTTACAACTTCCTCTGCTCATTTCATATATCTGAACAAAACCAATATACCTGATTTTTCACATTTTCCAGCTGCTGCTGTGTATAGCATACAATTGGGCTGGCATTTCTAACAGAAACACACACATAAATGGATCAAATAATAACAGATTCTTACCTGTCTGCTTCTTCTTCTTCTTCTTCTAACAACAGAAACCGTATGCGTGTCAGCTGCCGGGCTGCACCAAGCGCTATACGGATCCCTCGAGCCTGCGCAAGCACGTCAAGAATCACGGACTCTTGCGACGCAAATCGGCGAGCGGAGCAGCCAATGGATGTGGCCGTAAAACGGCCAAGACACGACGCAGCTCGGAGTCGGCTGTGGTCACGAAGGAGTCGACTGAGGCTGAGCAGCGAACGCAGCGCAGCAGCAGCTGCAGTGAAGCGACGCAGCTGATGCACTACGAAGGCCGCGAGAATCTACAACACCTGGCCGAGAATCCCACCTCCACGGAACTCTCCAATTGCATTGTCATCGTGGAGCAGCAACAGAGCGAAGCAGCTACCGTGAGCTACACGAACGCCAGCTACGACAACTTCGATTGTTACATGAGCAAAGCTGCCTCGGGGACGGAAGCTGTTGGCATTTATGGCACATCCGGAACGTCTAATCAGAACTACAATGAAAATCTGCAAAAGTTCGAAGAACTCGAGCAGTTGTTGCCCAGCGAGCTGCAAGGCTCTGGTGTGGGCTTCAATGCGAACGCCTCCAAATGCCAACTGAACGAATTCGTTTCGTTCGAATATGTGCGAAAGTATCTGACGGATGCCTTTGATACAACCCCTGCCAAGAGACCAAAGAGTCCACTAGACAATAATCAGATTGAAAACGATTTTCAAAATTACGATCTTCAGTTCATATAAGATAGAAAGAGAGAGAGGATCCATTAACTCTAAGTGAGATTGCCAAATGTTTATATTCTATGCAAAAGATCTCAGATATAATGTAAATAGTCAATTGTTTTCATAGCTCTAAGTCACGAAAGACAGTGTTTAGATGTAATGCTAGTTCCATAAGTCCAAACATTCATTTTATTTACACCCATTTGAAGTGATTCGCAAATGTCTTCCCAACTTTTAAGCCTAGTAATACTTGATAGATTATAAATTTATATATATATATATTTGTATGTGTATACAGACATATATAGCATTTGGGTAGAGCTTTAGTCAATTGATAACTTAAATAAATCATTAAAGATTTGCATTTTTCAAGAAATTTGTTTTTATTTTTAGTCAAGCTCTTATTTTCCAATAATCCCTTTTCTTGTACTTCTCTATCTAGTTTTCTCTTTTTCTTTCCTTTGAATCTATCTATTATCCTTGCTTTTTCTCTTCTCTTTTTCGATGTCCTTGCCTTTTTGTCGTCATCTCCTTTATCTTTCCCTACTTTTCTTCTTATCTTATCTCATCTCCTTCTCCACATATTCTCTTTTTCCTTCCACTTCTCCTCTTGCACCTCTTCCTTTTCTTTCTCTCTTTTTCCTTCCACTTCTCCTCTTCCACCTCTTCCTTTTCTCCTTATTATCCATTCGTCTCTCTCTTAATCACGCTTCCCCATCTTCTTCTCATATCACACATCATAAATCCTATCAATGCCTCTCAAATGCATAGGATATCCTATAAAAGTGATAATCTAAATTGTTTCGTGCCTTTAATGCTTCTTCTTGCTTTCATAATATGATTCTATGTTCGTTGTACTCTGACAATAATAACACTAATTTGGCTCAGGGACATTTTAGACGGGGGCTAATAACGACCCCTTCGCCATGCATTTGAAAGCGCCGCGAGTTCGTTAGTTAATATGCAGGCAGAGACTGGGCTTCATTACCAACTATTGCTGTACTAGGACACACGTATGTATACAGAGAGACACTTTCATATATATAGAATAACAAGTAAAAAGGATGCAGAGAGAGTGGACGACTGCATGATACACTTTCAAGATGTAAGAGAGAGAAAGAGAGAGAAGATTAGTATATACTAAAGATAAAAGAGATATATGAAATTCTGATTTGACACGAATCTTACTTTTCCATTAAGTCAAACTCGGGAACTTAGCTACATTCCATATAAAAACTTTGCACTCACATTACACACAACTAATATACCCTATGTGCTACGCGAACGAGTATGTTAAACAACAAAATGTAAAGCAATTAAAAGCAGTGCAACGGAAACATGCAGCGTCAAAACGAAAATATCCATAAAGCATGAGCAGGAGCCCAATTTGGAGCTTTCGCTTTGTCATATAACAGACTGCATGCTGCGGCTACAAGTGCCCGACGATTTTGTTGTTGTCCTCTGTTTTCTGTTTTCGTTTTTTTTTTCATGTATATATATTTTTCTTTTTTTGAGTGGCAAAACTGCAAGCAATATGCGCCATGGAGCTAAATATTTACGAACACAAGCGCACACAGGCGGCCATTTCATACGACCCGAGGTCATGAACTTTTATGAAAATTACAGAATGCGGTGCTAAATGCGTGTAACTGCTTAGCCAACATGCTTCAAATTATATGCGTTAATCAGCAAACGTTATATGAGTGCATATACAACCGCGTATATAAATATAGATCCGTCTCCCTCTCTCCTTATACGTAAATACAGTTGATAATTTAACATAACAAAATGGCTTCATTAGGTTGGCGCCCATGCTAAGCCTAACATTTTTACTAAACTAATAATAAGTACGAGCGAGAGAGGGAGAATGGTGTGAGCGCACACATTTCTGCACGCCCACACAATCCACCAATGATTGCGTTCAGCTGACTAAATTACTTAGATAACGGCATATGTCCAGCTCTAATATCAACCATACCTGCTCTCTCTCTCTCTGTTACGCTCATTCTCTGCATTTTGCGCTTGAAACGCATATAAACAAGACTACTGCACGATTACATTGTCTACCATTGTCCACTTTATGCGCTCATCGCATAAATGCTCTCTGCAAATTTAGTGATCCCTGCAATTCATTTGGACACACACACACACACAGAGCTTAATGCGCGCTCTTCATTTCAGCGATTCATCTATTCGCATGAGCACTCACGCACACACACATACACATTGCTACAGTATAAAGAGCTTACCGCACGCTCTTCAGTTTATCCCTCCCACAGTATTTACAGCGGCACTGTGCGTCGCTTACGTTTCGTTCATATTTATGTGCGCTCTCTGGCCTCAGGCTCTAGCTCAGGCTGTTTGGCCATTGGTTGTCGGCTGGCAAAACTAACGGTTTATTTTTTTCGCTCTGGGTTTGTCGTTTCCGTTAGCAATTATGCAAATTGTGAGATTGCCACACGATGATACGTGGAAATTCCATGCATTTACAATTTTCTAATCAATGAAATTTTAATTTATGTCGCCGCTGCACAGTTGCTGCATATTTTGCAACTCTTTTGCTTAAACTGTTTGTGTTTCGTGCAGATTTTATAGAGATATTAATATTTCAATAAACGAATCTTAACATAAATTGAGTTTGTCTAGGCAAAGGGGAAAAAAATGCGCCTGTAGCAGCGCATTTCAATTTAATAATTGAGTTTTTTTTCCACTCTTGAAAGTCACATTGATTCATTTTAATATAATCAGGGCGCACGCAAATGAAAGCAATGTTCGAATGATAAACACGCCTATGGACTGTAATTAAGTTTACGCTGACATCGTGCCTTTTTGATACCCTGGATTACATTAAGGAAAGTGGGGTATATTGCTCTCGTGTGTGAAGAGAGGAGGAGGCGTGAAAGAGCGCAGCATGGTTCCTCTGTTTATCCCTTTGATTGCGGAGATCTTGAGAATTGTTTTTGACAGAGACTGGAATTTTGAAATATATAGTCTTGTATATTATACTATTTAAAATATAAATATTTTTACCAATAATCTCTGAATACTTTCGTAATATCTTTAAATACCGTTAAATGAATTTCAGCTTTAGACCGTAATAGGAAGCCTTTGTGTCACATACATTTATAAGTTCTTACTTAACTTTAACAATTTATAAAGAACTGGTCGTAGTGCCACAAATTGATATCTAGGGCAACTGCTAGTCGATCACACTGCCCCTAGAACCATTATTTTTTGATTCAGCTTGATTTTTTTTCGTCTTATTTTCATTTCATACAATTTACAGCAATTTTACAATATTGTCGTTTCGCTTTTGATTTGTCTAGCAGGTGAGATCACGTTTTCATTTTTAATTAAATAAATGATTTTCATTGATGACATTAAATATTGTCACAGGGGAATTATTGAAATGAGTTTCCAGTTTTTGTCAATCCCAACTCATTCCATCAACAAAATTACTTCTATAATGCTTATCTATATACACATACGTCTATATTATGGATGTGAACATTATTTATATATAGTATGTATGTATATGTGGAAAGAAAACTTGTTACCTGAGCGTAATTAGAAGCTTTTCCGGCAGGTAAATGCTCTTCTTGGCATTAAATTTATGACAACCGCACATGTTGTACCGTTATACTTTCCCTGCAACAACAACAGATGCATTAACGACAGCAACAACTACAAGAACAGTTTGCAAAACTTTAGCAAAGACTTTGCCTTATGTGTAACAGCTGCATCATTAAAAGATTTTCCAAATTTGCAATTGTGCGAGCGAGAGAGAGAGAAAGAGAGAGAGAGAGAGAGAGAAATGGAGAGTATGAGAGAGTGAGAGGCAAAGAAAGTGCCACGTATTAGTGTACAACATATTAGCATAGAGTCATTGATTTAAAACTAGTGCTCAGCAATTTAGCCTTTTTGTGGCCAGAACTAGCCTTTTTTATAACTGTTGGATATTAGTAATAAAAAGCAGTGAAAATGAAGTGAAAAGGAGCAGTTGTCATCGATTCTGTATTATATTGTTCCAAGAAGTATTTCTACATTAATGCCTCAGTCTCGAGAACTATAAAAGCTAGAGACTTGAAAATTCAGATTTATGTTTAAAAATATCACACGTATCAGCATTTAAAAAACTTTTCTAAATTACTTAAATCATTTGCATAATATCGATAAATATCAATATATCTTTTTGGTTTTTTCAGCATAGCTTGAATACTTGAATAAAAGCTAGAGTTACCAGATTTGGCATATATCTTCTAGTACTGCAAATACAACATATGAAAAAGTCTTTTTCTGAATAATCTTACTTAAAGCCAAAAAATCAAGTGTAACTCATTTTACAGAAGAAACTCATAGAATATAATCATAAAAATAAAGTATAACTCAGTTAACAGAATAAAATGTCCTTATGTTATAGCTTTATATAATATTGAGCATTTCTAGCTGCATAATATTGCATATTGAACTACAGCAACAACAGGAGTATTCTCAGGAATATCCATCAATATCCCAAGTGCTTGCTTTGTTTATTTTTTGCCAATTACTACGAGACGATAATTATTTTCAATTGATAATGAAATGCAATTAGAAAACGTTTGTGTCGCTTGCATTTCCACGAACCGAATCAGACCACAAAAACTGAAGAAGACGAAGACGAAGCAGTTGAAGGAGATGAAGTGGATGAAGTAGGCGAAAAGCAAAGCGAAATAAGGTAAAGTGTAACAAAAACATTAATTTACACAATTTCCTTTTGGCACTCGCATTTGCCGGCGCAGGATGTCGCCGCCGTGCACTGAGCCTGCATAATGAACCATAGAGTCTGTAATTAAAGTTTGTCGAAGCCTTTTCCTAGCTGTTCACTGTTGACGATGCCAGCAGCAACAGCTGCAGCAACAGCAGCAGCAGCAGCAGCAGCAGCAGCAGAAATCATTATCAGAAAATCAATTCCCGCATCAGGATGACGCAAAATAGAATTCAATTAACGCGCTTAAATTAAACTGCCACTTCCGGTTTTGATGACGTTTTAATCTGAGCCTCCATCATCCGTCCGTGCTGCGACGTCCATCGTCCGTGCTCCTTTGTCCGTCGTTTTGTCCTGCAGACAGCAGAAAATTGCTCGCTGCGGTCCGTGTTCACGCCTTCTGCCAATCCAATCTGACGGACTGCGCCTGACTACAACGGGGTCATGTCGTCGCTTTCCTTGACACTTGCTTAAAGCCCAGCTTGACCTGACAAACACTATTGTTAATACCCTGTACTTAGTGAGAGCAGGCAAGTGGGGTATATCCCTTATTTGGACTTTTATGTGACAGGCAGTGTGTGCAGGAGTTGGAACTATAAACAAGATATTCACTTACTCTATATAGGCTTAAAGAGCTGCTATACACGAGACTTTTTCTTGACATTCGCCTATTATTAATGAGTAGATCTCTTGATTTATAAAGGCTAGAGACTTGACACTCGAAATATATATTTTTGCGTATATTACTTACAAGAATTTAATCATTTTCATTGCATAACTCTGGTAGTTTTTGAAATATCGATAAATATCGATATTTTTATACTTATATACTTTTTCAGCTAAGGCCACCAACTGATTTTATACGTTCACTCCCTTACTGATAAAAATTGATAAACTAAAATAATTTTCATATTATATTATAATAGGATTTTCATCTGAGGTGCAGTCAGCTAATCCCTTTAAAAAATAGGCTACCTCTGCATGACAAATTGGTAAATTATATATACAATATTATATATACAACAAAATCCCATCAACTTAGAGGGTATGTGCTAGTCGAGCTCTTGCACTTAGAGCACTTGAATATTTTTCCTTTTAGTTGCCAATGTCAAAACTGTTTTATATATAATTAGAATTATGTATTATAATATTGCATGTTGTAGGAAGCATTTGTTGTGCGCGCTGCAATTGACAGCAGAAAATATTAATAATTTCCTCTCAATGATTTGTTGTAAGTGCATTTTCTGGTTAATATTCTAAGGAGTTTAAGGAAAAGTGATTTGTGGCTTGAGAGAATTTTCTTAGCTAAGTAAGGCCTGTACATATTAAATATGTATTATATATACAAGGAGAATAATTTAACTTGGCTTTCTGCTTGAATTTGCTGTATTTTTTTTGTTAACCATGCAGGGTATGTGTGAGTCGGGTTTACTAGGATAATTGAAAGTGTGACAAAGCAAAATCTGAAGCTACTCGGACAGATGGGTTTCGTAGGCAGACACTTACGCCCAGCTGCCTGGTATAAATTTCCAGGGAAACCAGTAAGCAACGTCAAATCAGGCGTGCTCGACTACTAAACACCCTGTTCACCACGCAAAGCTGATTTTTCAATTGAAATAGGTTTATATTCAAAATTAGATATTGAGACATATAGGAGTAGATGGACTCATGCTTAGGAATGTGCATATGCTTTACATAACCTGTAACGACTTTAATTGCCAATTATAATAGGAAAGAATTCCGCTCAGAGCTCAATAGATCTTGAGCTGATAAAGTTTCATAAAAAGTTCTATGTAGTGCATAGAAATCGTAGAAATAAATCCATTCAAATAAATTTTTAATTTATATTCAATTAAATCTAAGAAATTTCCGTTTTCAGCTAGAAATATTTTCCTGCTCCAGTTTCAGCTGGCGATACGACGTGTGAATATCCTTTGGATTCAGACTTGTTTCTATTGCAGCTCCCGCTGGAGCATTAAAGAATTTGTTTAGGAACTTTGCGAGTTTCAAGGAACCGTCAGATATCTTCCTGCTGTTGGACTCCGAACAATGTTCACAATTGTTTTTCTTATCCAAAGTGAAATCGGCGAAAAGCCGTTGTCGAAATTTACCCTGGGGCAGGAGTCGCTCAAAGGTCAAAGCGAGCACCGAATATATCTCTTCGGCAACGGAGGAACGAATCGGAGTGAAATATCCCCGACACACGGGACACGTCTCGGTGCGAATGCGACACTCGAGGCAGAGCAAATGTCCGTTCTGGCACTGCAGAACTGGCGGCGATATCAGACATCTGCAGACGGGGCACTCGATAACTCGCAGAATGCTGTCCACAATGATGACAAGGCGCTTGAAGGCAATCGGCATGGGCACACAGCAGATACTCTGGAGGAGATGTTGGATAATTAATAATATTATTATTCTATTCTAACTTATTATATTATTGTAATATTATAATTTCCACTTACGTTCTCCTCACTGTCCAGCTGGCAGTTGCTGTTCCAGCAGAGAATTGTCACCTGATCCTTGCGACTCTTAACTATTTCAGCTACTTCGGCTATGCGCATGCCCAGAATATCTATATCATTTATCTGAAATTATAAAATTGAAGCTATAGAATACTATCGAGGATATGAACAGAACAGATTTACTCTATTATAGTATATACTAAAGAGGTATACTAAGAGGATATACTAAAAAAAACAACAAAAGTTTGTCTATCTATTTTAATCAGTTCGAAAGAAATTAAAATTCAGACTGCTGTCAAGGTTGTACTGCTTATTAGTATAAAAATCAAGCAGTGGTCTTGGCTGCTGGGACTGATCAAGAATATATATACATATATTTTATATTTTTATACACGCCGCTTTCTGCTTGCATTGAAACAAAAAACATATTCTTAAGCTACACAAATGTATTCATATCTCTCACATAGTAAACTCAAAATGATTTAGTGGAAACTAAATCTACGCCTCATCAATGTGGAACCTAATCGAACAAAGAGTTTTTACATATGTACATATAAAATTTGCTTACATTTCTTTGTTTGTTTGAATTGAACTGCTTTGTGTGTGTGTGTGTATGTGTGTGTGCTTAGGTCAAGCAGTTGCACTGCTTAAACGCCGTTAAATGGCCTACGCTGTTAAGCAACAGACTGCTGTTAATGTAACATAAAATTTTTAACGGTTGCCTTAAGCACTTAAGCAAACATACTGAAGAGTGTGTGAGAGAGTGGGCAATATGTGGGCATACACGGGCTATGTAAATAGATAAAATAAATTTGAAGAGATAACAAACTGCGTGTGCAAGTAAAAGTTGGCTATATATCTAAAATTGTTAGCTATATGATTAATTTTCAAGCATTTTTAAATTGAAAAATATTTGCATAAACCAAACTGACCTTTAGAATGCAGTCACCGGCTTTGAGACCGCGCAGCGCGGCAGGTGTGCCAGCAGCCACCTCACACACCTACAATGAAATATATATGAATGTATATAAAGAAAAAGTTAGCTCAGTTTGAATTATCACTCACCCAAGGATATGGATCCCAATTGCTGCGCGTCAAACGAAATCCATACGCTTCAATCTGCGGTGCAGCGCGCGGAATTCTTAGCAGACGCACAGCCGAAATGCGTTCCACAGGATTGGCGGCCATCGATGGTGTGGATGTTGTGTGTATGCTATTCTCTTGCATCGAACACGTGGCCGGCCCAAGGTTAACTGTATTTTGTTTTGTTATGCTTTCCGCTTTATTTCTTTTACTGTTTTTATTTATTTTTTTTTTTTTGGCGCAATCCGAACTCGAACCGCGGAGCATCTAAATCGTTACGTGCCTAACGCGTGCTCACACCAAAACATACTAAACTCTCGATTTGCATTCGGCTTCTCTGTTTAGATGAGCTATCTCAATCTCTCGTTCTCTCTCTCACTCACGCTCACACTTGCCTGAGCTTGGCAATCAAACAGCATCCACATTTGGAGTTTTTTGTTTTCATATGAAATACTCGTTTAGCGTTGTCTACGATGCATTCACCACACAGAGCTTTTCGTAGGGCCTATGAAAATATATATGTAGGTAAATCCATTAGCATTCAAAATATTTCAGCTCTCGCAGACTGCTCGACTTGAATTGAATTGTCATTGCAACATTTGCACAGTTGGTTTAAATTATGTTATTGTTGACCAGTCGAGGCGGGAGGTCTCGACTGCATAATGCTCGCTCGCAAGGCAAGAAATTGCAGAAATTATAGAAGTCTATTGCTATCTTACGATTTGACCTCATGAAAGGTTCGTATAATTTATAACACGCATTGTGAATACCCGGAATACGCTGTAACCATATAACTTAGCTCATAGAAGTTTGTTTGGGGACTCGAATTATATCCCTACATACGGGTATTATTTACCCTACACAATTATATTTCTATTTCTATCTATACAATCGTATAAGCAATACACAATAATATATTCAGCTTTTAGCTTGTAGAAAGCCAATATACTCTGTCGATCTACCTGGGCGAGCATCAGATAACATTGTGCACACATACGTAGGTTATTCTGGTAATGATTGGACGCAGTGAGTCACGTAGAGTCTATTAAAGCTCATTTAAGAGCGAGATTCAAACATTTTATTATTTGAATTTTTTTATTTTTATTTATTTGAATTTAATTGTATTATCTTATATTAAATTAAAGCTGATGACGGAAGTTGTTTACTAAATATATATAGATGTGCATATATAATAGTCTACACACATATATGTGTATTTGTAAATATTTATATGTATATTTATATTTATCTAATCTTATAAACATCTATCATTGGCGCTGTCAATTGCTCGAGCTACCGCAGCTTCAGCGTTTGAGCATAAAATTTCATGCCTTCAATTGGCGAGTTTCGAGCAACAATTAGTTTTTATTAATCCGAAGGCGAACCACTTATTAGCAAAGTTCAGTAAACTCCCTGAAATATTTATTGTTTAGGGATCGCATTAAATGAAATTTGTGCAATTTGTTAAACAATTTTAATTGGAAAACACAAATGAAACGATTTAATTAAAGAGGGAAAATATAACTTTACTAAATGTTTCCGATTTGATTAGCAACAAGAAAAGTACTGTTAGTAAAGTGTGCCTGTATAGTATATGCGTGACTGCTAGATACCCTATGAAAGTTGCCAAGCAGCTATCGCCTAAAATATACATATATTTATAGGCACATACATACACAAGCCACGCTTGCTAAGTAGCAGTTGCTCTTGCGCTTCATAGAGCGCTCCACTATGGAAACTAGTTTGATGGAACTCTGTTGCTAGCTTTTCGATCTTGATGAAATTTTCAAGATCTGACAAAAGCAGTAAAAATTAAGTGCATACTAACTTTGAAGTTGATATTTTCAGGAACAACATTTTTGAATTGAATTTTGAGTATAATAACAGGAGTATCTGAAATACAAATTTCTTATAATCTGTGCATTTATTGCAGAAGCCTTCATACCAAATTTAATGTTTCAAGCTTTAATAGTTTTTGAGTTATGCCATAATAATCAAGCTAATAAAACGTTTTTTATCGATATTAAATAAATTGTTTGGAATATTGCATACATATTAATATAACTTAAAGTTGTGTAATGTCAAGTGCATATACGTCAAATTTCAAGTCTCTAGCTCTTATAGTTCTCGAGATAGAGATTCTTAAGCAAGCCAGGAACAACAAGAGCTAGTGCTGATCAATAACACATAAATACTTAACCTGATCAGCCACCCCCCCCCTTATACAATTTACACAATTCAGAATACCCCACTTGCAATTATGCGTACAGGGTATCGAAAGCTTTCTGCAGATGGCGCTTTAAAGCTAAGGTCAGCTGTGCTGTACTATGCTTAGCTGAGCTTGGCGACTGCGACTGCGACTGCGACTGTGACTTTAGCTTGGCGTTGCGAAGTCGCAGTTCGCTTTTAGCTCTTTGAGTTTGCGCAGGTGACGCTGAACGCGAAGTGGAAGTTGAATTGTGGTACCGGCACGAGTTTCGCGTGTGCTGTTTACCACTCGATAATAGCAATAATAAATTAAGTTCCAGTAATTAAGTAAGTTGCAAGAATTGTGGAGCTATGCCAATCACAACAGTTGACATCTGCATGGAATCAGCTGTAAAATGGGAATAGATATATCATTTGTGCTTTGTGCTTTGTGTTCTGTGTCCTCATCTGTTGCTTATTTTTCTTCTTCTTTTTACTTCTCTTTATCTTCTGCTTCATCCGCTTCTGCTGCCATTAAACTTTCTTGGCTAATCATAAAGACTTTATATTAATGAATCAAATGACCTTCGCGCTAGTGTCTTGATACGAAAAGCTCTGCTGCAATCAGCTTACACTGGACAACAAGGAATTGATTACAGATTATATATATAATTTTGTAGATTATTAGCAAGAGAAACAAAAAACTGTTATATGCCGCAGCACAACTTGTGTAAACATTTGTACAGCTACAAAGTTCTTTTTGGGGGGAAAATATAAATTTATAACAGTTTACATGTATAAAAGTTTATATGTATAACAGTTTACATGTATAACGGTTTACATGTGAAACAGAATACGAATAGTACAACTTTTTACAGCTACGAAGCTCTGTAATACACATGTATAACAGTATTATTTGAAAAACAAAATTACTCACTTCTTGAATGAGTGCCACAATATTACTAGGTGATAACAATAATACACACACAGAAATCCAAATCTTTCACAAACTGTTATACTAATATATTTGTTATACAAAATATTCTATAATACTAAGCAGTCAATTGTTCAATTTTAATATGCTCTAGTATATCATATAACACTTTTAATAAAAGAACATTAAAAAAGTGTTATACAAATTTATTTGTTAGTACTAAAGTAGATTTCCCAATAAAATTTTATTGATTTTATTGTGTAACTTATTGCAAGCACTGTGCTACATGAGTATAACACATTATTTAGTTTGAAAAGACTAAACTTAGTCAACATAAAATTACATTATAAGACGCGTTTACTAAGTGTTTGCTAGAAAGCAAACTGTTATACGCAGGCATAACAGATTTTGATGAAGCCTTATTATTTATAGTTTTTATAGTTATTTGTAGACACAAAGATCTCTTGCCAATTATAACACTTCAAACTTGTAGCATAAAAAAATTGAATTTTGTTGAAGTGTGTTTGTTATTTTAATGGTAGTTTTTTCTTTTTTGCTAGCTTCCAAATTGTATAGGAACAGGAACAAAATCAATATAAACAATTTTTTGTTGTGTTTTGCCAACATAAATGTGTGTAAACAACATTTATTGTAAATATTTATGTAAATACATACGAATACAAGCTCACACACATTGTACATACATACATACATACATATGTATATGCATTTGTAATTGCTGTCGAAGTGGGCTGCGATTGCGCTGCTCGCATGCGCGCAGCGAATTTTTACTGTTTGAGGTTTTTGGGTCTCTGTCGAACGTTTCGCTGGATTTTATTTTTGTTTTGGGTTTTTTTTTTCGCGTTTTGTTTTTGTTGTTGCTGCATTTGTGTAACGGTGACGCAATGTTCGCGTGCTCTTGTTGTTGTTGTTGTTTTTGTCTCGCCTTGCTGGTCATTGGCTGAAAACGAAAGCGGCAACAAAAAATCACTGTTAATTTTACTCACACACACCGTCATGCACGCAGTGCGCTGATGTGAATGCTTGTCTGTTTGTATTTCTTTTGCTTGCACTCATTTGCTCATATGTATATTTGCCGTTATGTCGGTATGTATGTATGTATGCTTGCGTATATTTCGCTTGCACGCATGTGCTCGCGTCTCTGTGTGTGTATGTATGGCGCTATTTATGTTTGTCTGTTTGCATATCTTTAGCGTGCATATGCTCGCATGTACATACATACATACATATGTATGTTTGTGTGTTTGTATGTTGTTTTTTTTTTTGCTTGCATTACATTGCAACAGCTGTTTATTTTGTTTTTGTTTTTTGGTGTCAGCTGTTGGACTAACAATTCCGTTGCTTTAGTTACATTACGCGCGCGTCACTGATTAGTTCATTTAGAAGCGTTTGCTTCCGAACTAAACATCATTCAAATTGTGATTGAAACCAAATAAATTACGTATAACGGTAAATGTTGCAATTTATAAGGAAAAAACGTAAATTCAATTGAATTTATTGGAGCGCATCATGAGCCGATTGATGTTGGCTAATTAGCGTTAAAGTTAAGACATTTAAATGTGTGTAATTAGGCTTGCTTTTGTGCTCGTACGTGAAGTGAAGCGGGGTATATTGGTTTTGTGTAATAGTTTGTTCTGCTGTCGATGAAATGTTGAAATATGATTTGCTATTCATATGAGTGAACGAGCCCACAGGTGTGGGCGTGGCAAGTTGGAAATGGTTATACATACATATATGCTTCATAGAATGTTTTCATTTGATATTGAAGCTAGAGTTTTGGAATTTTACATATACAATTATATGCAATTGTACTGAAAACAGTTTCAATTCTTAAGAAATAGCAAGACACTAGTGCGTATTCCTATTCCTTTTGCTATATAGTTTCTAGAGATAGGAAATGTAAAATACATATATGCAGTGGTATACGGTTATAAAAATGCTCAAGGGAACGTCGTTATAGCCGAGAGACGTTATAGCCATACAAGTTTTCTCATAAGTTTTCTATTCGAATGCATTTTCGTCGTCCTTTCGTACGAACGCTATAAGCGGCGTCGTTATAACCGGATTCTACTGTATATATTTTTTTTCTCGTTTCTTCTCTATCCCAAAATTTTTGCTTTTGCCTTTTTAACACTTTAATCAAGAATTTTCTATATTATGGATCATTGAAATTGTGAAATCTAAAATCTGCAACTTTCACAGTTGCATCAAAATCAATCTGAGCTTGAATTTCTATTATGAATTGAATATTATAATAGAAAATATATTATATTATCATAAGATGGTAGATTCACGACTCTTGGGGGCACGACTCAGAGGAAATCGTTCTCAGTTTTGGAGCGAGTATTACTAATATGTAATGTTTATTGCGGAGTCCGTATTACCTAATACTCGTTAGCTTTTTTTCATCTAAACTTAGTATTAAAATATAGTATATATATTAAAATGTATACATGTATTCGAAATATCTTTTAATATTAACTAACTTTATTAATTGTGACATTTAAATTTATATATGTGAAAATTAGGTAATTAATTTTTGGTTTACAATCTGCGTAACTGCTTGGTGCAAAGACTTTGCCCAAGTTTTCTTCGCTTTAATTATGACATTCGCTTTTTACCTTTCCATTATGAACGCGTTAACGCGTTTGACGTCACACAAATTTCATGGCCAATGCCAAACAAGAAGTGAAGTGGAAGCGCGTTTAAGCCAGTTTACTGCGTATATATATGTATGTATGTATGTATTTATGTATGTGTGTGTGTGTGTTTGTGTGTGTATAATTGAATGCTGTTCACTATTGCATAGCAAATTTGTTCATTCCTCGCCAAGTAAATATAGAAGTAATAAACACTTTAGAATTATGAAATAGAAATAGAAATAGCAATGGAATAATGAAATTATATACAAATTAGGTGAGTTCTGTTCGAGCATGCTCGACTCGCAAATGTACACGAATTAGCAAAGAGCAATGTAATAAACTAGCATATACAATTTTATAGGGTATATGTATGCCATGCAATAGATAGATGCATTGACAAGTTGATGAATAAACACAAATAAAACTAGATGTTTTCAGATATACATTATGTACATTCTGCATCCAAAAGTTTGCCTTTATTTAAATTTCTTACATATATGTTCATTAGTTACAGGGTATAACAACAGTCTGACAACAATGACAACAATTATATTCATTTTTCTTTAAGATTGCGGAACTGAACTTGGGAAATCATATTTTCTACATTATTTTATATTTTAGAAAGTTAATTCAATTTGCTTACAGGGTATACAAATACTTAAATTTCTAATGAATATATTTATTATATATTTTTATCAAAACCTATTAAACTCTGCAGGCTTTTGGATTGCATTTTACATAATTCTTTCATATGGTTATAAACTTTCATTATGTACAGGGTATATTAGCCATCGCGTAATGAATATAAACCTAACAAGAATTTGTATCAACAAATTCAGCATGTTTTCATGTTCTAGCATTTATGGTTTCAATACACTTTTATTATTTATTATTTTATTATTTAGCAAAATATAGTTTATATACTTGAGAAATCTTAAGAATACTCTAGTTATATATATGTATATATATATACTTGAGCATATTTCATACAGGGTATGTTAATAGTCAACTCCTTAAAGCATTTACAAATTTTTAACAAATTTTCATCAACAACATCAACATTGACTACAGGGTATTCATATAGTGAGCACGCTCAAAAGCTTTTGCGGATGCTGTTCGACAGCGGCCTCTACTGCGTATACTTGATGTACTTGAACTTGTCTTGCCCGCCGCGACTCATTCATACAAATTACAGCAACTCTCGATTCGCAGTTCCGGCTGTGATGTACGTATGTATGTATGTATGTATGTATGCATGGCTATACCTGGTGATCTTAATTGATTTAATTCGTTATTCGTTCACATTTTTCTATTTTGTTTTTCTGGTATTTGTTTTCAGTGATTGCAATGCCAAAGTTTTGCCACCACTTTTGATTTATGTGCGTAATTTGACGCTATTTTGCCAGCCGGTTGCGGCAAGTGCGGCTAATGCGGCGTATGCTTAATTTCGAACAGTAGGCAAAAGTTCTTTCGTGGCAACTTTCAACAGCCGGCTAATTAATTGTGCTTGGCCAAGGTGCAAACATTATAAGCAGCGCGCACCCTCTCGAATCGTTAAGAAATAGAAAATGCCGATGCTGATTGAGGTACGCAAGCGTTTGCTACGTGCGCTGCATGCCAAAGCGAACCTTGAAATGGGTCCCAAACTAAAACTACGGCTTTTCATTCATTGCGCTCTATATACATATATGTATACCCTGTAGTATGGGTAAATGTTTCTAAAAGGCAGCATTAGGCGAAGTAGTAAACAGTTTGCTGAGTTGGGATGAGTTAGCATGG
The DNA here is from genome assembly GCA_030914385.1 of Drosophila antonietae. Classification (NCBI taxonomy): domain Eukaryota; kingdom Metazoa; phylum Arthropoda; class Insecta; order Diptera; family Drosophilidae; genus Drosophila; species Drosophila antonietae. The sequence continues at coordinate 1,402,949 of JAUESO010000609.1, read as the reverse complement.
AGATTGTCTATTCTGTTGGCTTCTTCTTCAAGTTAGACTCGCTGATCTCGAGCGGTATTGAAGCTAGAGACTTGAAATTTGAAGTATACATTTATATAAATCAGACAACGTAAAATATAAACAGTTTCACTCTATATTTCATGCTATTTCTATTATATCGTTAAATATCGATATTTTGTATAGAATTTTCTTGCATAACTTAAAGACTATTGCAGCTAGAGACTTGAAATTAGAAATGTATATTTATATATAGTGAATGCAATGAAATACGATCAGTTTTATTCATTATCACATGACATTTCTATTATATCTTCAGAACTTATATCTGACAGAACTCGAGAACTACCAGAGCTAGACACTTAAAATTTGAAATACATATTCCTGTATAATATACGCAGCAGATTGTTATTATTTTTAACCAATATCTTATGTCATTTTTATTATATAGATAAATATAGATATATTGTATTGGGCTTACTGGCCTAAACTCAGGATCTATAAAAGCTAGAGAAATTTCTAATCTAAGCTTTTTAGTTTTAGTAAATAAATCATCATCTTATTCATCATATTTTATATCGATTTTTTCTAGATTTTGTAAATTTGCTATGCAGATAAGATACATTATATTTGGTAACTATTTTAGATATATACCATGAAATTCTTAAAATTAGATTCTTTTAGTAGATATTATGGCTTCCTAGCTATATGGTTCTCTTATGTGCATGTCTTCAAGCACATCTGTGTTTATGCGCTTATATTTCACTTTAGAAAACTTTGCAGCTTGCGAGTAACTTCCAGTCGGGAGTTGTCTGAGGCATTCTCTCACTTGTTTTTCAATATTATATGGATGTTCTTTGATATTGCATACAACGCCCTCTCCCTCCCTCTCTCTCTCACCAGCTCTCTCTCTGTGTGCCTGCACGTCTGGCACACATTTGAGGTGTTGAAAATGAACTGAAATTTATGTTATTCCATTCCATGCCATTCCGCAACATTTCAGCCATCCTTGGCTGTGGTAAGCCCACTCGCTGCTCTGTGCATGCGTAAGCTAATATATAAATTACTTCAAATGTCTTGAACGTGCGCCCTTGAAGGTGTCAACAGCGAGTGTAGATACACGTAGCACATAAGTTGATATAGATATATATGTATTTGTAATGGTCTGTATATATAGAGTCTCACTTTTTTGTCTTACAGCTCGGTGATTATGCTGCAGCAATGCATTGTGAAGGCACCGAATGGTGCTCTGGGCTTGAATTTGAGTCGTGCACCCTGGGATCCGTATCCGTGGGTCAGCGGTGTGCAGAGCGATTCGAATGCCCAATTGGGTGGCATTTGCATTGGCGATACCCTGTTACAACTAAATGGACGAGATGTCCTCGGCCTACGTATCAGCGAGCTGGCCAAGCGACTGCGCGAGCATTGGCAAACAGGCGCTGATCATGTGATCATGCTGATGTGGCGACAGGAGCCGACAACGGCAGATTCACAGGAGGCGGCACATGTTGAGGTAAGTTATGTTAAATAATGTTAAATGTTAAGTGTTAAATGTTAAAGTTTATACAGTTAGAGATATGTGTATGTATATAGTGAAGTATATCATTGGTGAAGAGTCAACGATTCGTAATCCATGCTGCTGTCAGCTTAGGCAAACTATTCTTGATATTCATTTAGCTATTCCCTTGTAGCACCTTTCCTATATTTATATACATTCAATTTATTTATTTAAGTGATTTGTTAATGGAAATTTCGTTGTAGTCATGTCAAGCCAATCACAAATTTCTATCATTCCCAAATGCTTTGAGAGTACATTAAACATTTATATACCCTCTGTTACGCTCAAGTCAAGTCCAGTTAGTTATTATATATGTACAGCAGATACCCTTAGAAAGTGTATAAAGAGGGTATACTCATTTAATGAGGCATGCACGTAACAGGCGCAAGGTGACGAGGTTGATACTGAAGACTATATGTATATATCATAGCTTAGGATAAGCGAATTGTCTCTTGGATATCTTTTTAATACCCTGCACTCACTGAAAGCGGGATGTGCTGTGTTTGCATATATATATATCAGAGGTTGGATCAACTATATATATTTAAGATTTGAGTTGTGTGTTCGATACATTTTCATTACTTTTGACTGTTGATTCGTTTAGATGAATCTCAAAAAATATACCAGCTAGAGTAAGGAAATTCTCCAGAAAAGTCAACTTTTTATATAGTTAGACCATCTCTTAGTCAGAAAAACAGCAGCTCGATACTTTGGAGAGGGTATCACTTAGTCAGGCAAGCGTTAATTAAAACTCATTTTCAAATATATATAAGAAAAGCTAGAAGAAGCTTCTATCTCCGAGTCCGGCACGCCCAACTGGAGCACAGCTCACACCCGAAGCAATTAATAAATCTGCCTTGAATGCTTCACAGTCTTGTTAGGGCTTCCATCCAACTAATGGCGCTGCATCTTGGACTACATCGGTGTCATTTGTATTCACACGGCCCTCGAGTGCCCCAGGTGTTTATCTGTCTGCCTAACAACATTTCTAAATATACATATATATGTATATCTATATATATTTTATGAAATTTTACAATTTGTATGCAGTGCATCATTACAAATTTAATTGACCCAAATTTGACAAACACTCGAAATACATATTAAAGATGTCAAGCCTGGGCAGAGACCTCAGTTCCAAGTAAACCCAATCGCCCACTTTTTGGGCAGCTCGCACAAATCCATTCAAATTGCATTCGCATTCGGGTGAAGGTTATTTCGGGCGCTACTTAATGCGTAATCCAAAATCATTTGCTGAATCAATTGGCATGGGTTCAAGCACTTCAGACCATACAGACCTGCATATACTGTTCACTAATCAATGCGCTTAACGGCAATCGACACACATTTCGATTATAGTTCATTAGAGTGTAAAAGAGTATATTGGCTTTGTGGAGAGTGTGTCCTTGGCGTGAAAATATTTAAGTCATTTTGTGTATTATATTAGACTGAATCATATGCAGTTTTTTAAGCTAGAGTACCAGAGTGAGACTCGGGGTATCCGTTTATCCATTCCATCATCCTTCTAACTATTCATTTACTTAATTGTTTATCCGTGTACTTATTCGTTTATCTGCTTTTCCATCCCTTCATTCGTTCATTATTGTCTGTCCATCCATCGCTTTATTCGTGTATCAATCTGCCTGCGCATCCATTCATACGTCTGTCTGTTGATTTGTCCATTCATACGGTTATCCATCTGTCAATCCACACATCTATCGGCATATTTATCCGCATATTTATCCACATGTTTATCTCCATGTTTATCCGAATGTTTGTAGGCATGCTTATCCGCATGTTTATCCATATGTTTATCCATATGTTTATCCACCTGTTTATCCACCTGTTTATCTGCATGTTTATCTTCAAGTTATGTCACATGTTTGACCGCATGTTTATCGGCATGCTTATCGATATGCTTATGCATGCGTGTTTATCCGTGTATTTATTCTCCTATTATCTGTCTTTCTCTATCTTTTTATCCATTCGCTTGTTCATGTTTATCCACATGCTTGTACGCTTATTTCTTCCTCTATTATCCGTCTGCTTATCCATATACTATCCGCATGTTTATCTGTCTGTCCGCCCTTTATCCATTCGCTTGTTCATTCATGTATCCATAAGTCTATCTATCCGGCAGGCAGACCTGCGTCCTCCGTCTATCCGTCCCTTCATCTATCATCCACCTATCCGTCCGTCACTCTGCTTGAAAGCATTTAATTCAATACCTACAACAACTAGAGATTTCTATATCATTCTTAGAACAAGTCTATCTGCTCCAATGATAAATCAATATTCAAATAATTCAATTTAAATACAGAGTACTTTTTGTATGTTCAGAGTTTAGCAAAAGTATTTAAAATATACTAAAGATTAAGTACTAAATTAATTAATCATTTGCATTTGGAATGTTTCCCTCTTTGCAGCAGCATGGCATTAATCAACAATCGTTGCAAAAGTTTGCCACATGCTTGCAACATATTGCTCAACTGCTGGAATGTCCCGTCTGCTGTGATGTAAGTATGATGTATAGACTATGTATGTATGTATGTCTGACTGCTCCGCATGTGAGTTGCATATCGATGAGGCAGCGAGTTGCCAACTTCCAACTACCAACTGGCATTTGTTGGTTTTTAGTTCTAGTTTTAGTTTGTCATTATATAACTTGGCCAAAGTGAACTCGGCTCGCACAGAACTTGGCTGGGTGGGCCGTTAGTGTTGGCCTCCTGCTGCTTTGGCTTGTTTGCCTTTTGTTGTCCTCGTTCCGGCTGCTGTGCGTTGATTTAGCCCGGCGCAACTTTCGTTGCTAATCACTTGACCGTGCATAAAGTTGAAACGTCAAGCTGCATCCACTGATTGCATCGCCCGATGCCCAGGTATATATACTATACATATACATATGTAGCATGATGCCCTCTCCCCCCTCTTGTTTACACAATTACTCACAGCCTGTCGCCGCCATGACTACAAATAACTGTTGCCGCTGTTGTTAGTTAATGCCCATGCAAACCCCTTGCCTTTGACGTCACTCACAAACTATGCTATAACATATGCCTGCTCAACTATATACAATGCTGTAAGCCTTCTGAATCCCCGTTTAAGCGGGGGCTACAACGGTTTTTGTTGTAAGGACCTATGTCTGTCTGTGAATCTGTGCGCCTAAACGTGCTGCATCTATTGTTATACCCTGCAATATTTTGCTGATGGGTATTTGTGTGCATAGACATGAGTGTCTATTGTCTACCCTGTAATACTTTGCATATTAGTTTGAATAAAATGTGTGTAATAGGCAAAAGTAGCTTGGGCAGCATGAGCAGAGAGGTCTCTCTCTCTCTCTCTTTCTACCTTTCTCTATCTCTATCTCAGTCTCTCTTTCCTCTCTCTCTCTCTCGCCATATTTTTTTTACTATTTGTCGAGACATCATGAGCAGCATGAGTAGACTTGTCTTTCTCACTCTCTCCATATCTAACTCTCTCCCTCTTCCTCTCTTTCTCTCTCTCCCTCTCTCTCTTTCTCTCTCTCTCTCTCTCTATCATTTTCTCATTGCATATCTATCTCAGTATCTCTCTTTCCTCTCTCTCTCTCTTTCTGTTTCTCTATACATAAATCTCCATTGTATACCCCATATTTGTAATGCTGGTTCAATTGGGTATATTGGGCTTATTCAAATGTGCACAACATGCAAAATGAGGTTTACCAGTCAACATAGTATAGTATCTTTCTCTTCACCTATATAATAGTGCTTACTGCATACCCTGTAATACGAATAGATTTGTTAAAACGTGAAAGAGTCACAATTCTAGTTGCTGTATTCAATTTTGCAAACTCTCAAACTATCTATCTTGACTTGATAAAAACTGGAAGCATTGCAGAATATTTGAAGCTGCTTCCGACTATCTCTCAGTCGATCACTGCCCATGAAACCATGCTCACTTGTCGTTTTTTTTTTCCAAAATATTTGATTGAAACCCAATTTAGAGATATTAATATCCACATACATGTATATATGTATGTATGTACATTTATATATCTGCATATTTGGTCTGCTTGATAAATGTTTGCCATTGCATGTGATTTGATTAGTTTTGCTCTATTGGCTGGCGGCACTTAGGCGAAATATATGGAGCATGCTGTGCGATGATTGATTACGAAATTTAAAAGTCAAATATTGTCGATTAGGCATGACAGGCAATACAATTCAGTTGGGGTCAAATGCCAGAGCCAGAGCCAGAGCCAGTTCCAGTTGCTTTCCCAAATATGATGTCGAATAGAAATTCTCATGCTGAAAGCTTATTTCGGTTATTGGAGTGAAAGTCAGGTGGCAGACGAATGAATTTAATTAATTAGACAGCATAGAGCGAAGGTTAACTCTCACCTGACATAGTTCTTTTTGTAACTTTTTTTCGGACTGCATTCATATGGTAAAGTTATAATTTAAATTAAATTTATTAAGCCTGAAAAAAAGATGTCCTTTGGCCAGGCAAGGCAGCCGAGGTGTATATATATAGAGTGAAGCTCTGGGCATGTCCTGCTCACCTGCTTTTGCTGCCAACACTGCATGCATAATTTTGTTTATTAGCCTTAAAATCTGTTTATGCAGAATATCCTTTCAAAACAGAGCGACGGCTCTCTCTTTCTCTCTCTCTCTCTCAGTAGGTTACGTATTTAAGACAGCTTGCGGCGGGCTTTGCTGAGCAGAGTTGTCGACATTTGATAGAAATCTATAAGCATGTGAGTGTGATCGACTGGAAGATACTCTTTTGCTGCTTGGGCATATTCTCTAGTCTGCATAGATACATCATCAATGCATATAGCAGAGCTGTCCCAAAATATCCCTCAATTTTACTTTATACGGATTTCTGCTATTGAATAACTCGAGTTCTAGATATACGATTTTTGTCCAATCTTCAGAGCATTATGATTATAACAAAATGTTGCTGTATAGCAAATTTGAAAGCCTTTGTATGTAAGCTAATGATATATTTTTTGAGCAATGGAGCATGCTTTTTACGATGAATAGTTTTTATAATTTGTATATTCTGAGCATAAGCTTAAATGCCAAATACAGAGTTTTTAATTTTAATAAACGTCAAGATATGTCTAAAAATAAAAAATAAAAAATTTATATTTTTAAATAATAAAATATAATATAAATTTAACAACATATTGTAATAAATAGACATTTTTAGATTACCTAATATGCACAGAAATAAGTATATCAAATTTAAAGTCTTAAACTGGTATAGTTCCCGAGATCCGCTTATTTAATGAGATAAACATAGGGAAATACAAATTCAAATGACTCTCCCTCTCCCTCTTAACTCTACACTCAGTCTGCATTTACATACAATATACACCCAGGCATTCCTTCCATCACACATTACATATCAATGCACAAGCCAATATACTTTGACTTTCATTATATACAGGGTATACATCTGCATGCGTTAATAGCTTATACCATTTGCCTATGCAAACAGTAAAATCCATTAAGTTATTAAGGGATTTGTTGCGTTCGATTTTCAATATTTCCACAAGCAAATATTTCGCTCTAAACAACTTAAGCATATTTCCAGCTCAATGAATTGAATTCCTTGTTGTCTCTGGGATTGAAATTTCATTTCTATTAAATGTGCATAAAATTTGCATTTCCATAAGTTTAGGAAATTATTTTTATATTAAAATGTGTGCACAATGGAAATTAAATATGAAAATTCCAGAAATTCCAATAAATTCAATTCAGAATTGAACTTTTTCAGGTACAAATTCCAATCAATTGTTCATTCCTACTCCCTTGCGCCGAACATTTAACGTGATTTAAAACAGTTGCGTTCGATTATTCTATATAAATAATATTGAGGAGGAACCCTCTAAATTGATTGCAAGCAAATCGCTTTACATTTGTAAAGCTTCCATTCATATTTCCAAATGATACCAGAAGAAGATGAGAGAAAATAAAACAACAAAAAACAATTGCAAGCAAAATTTGTATCTTTATTGCTGCATATTTGTAGCTGAGATGGAAACACGTATCACTGCATATGTATTACATGGCTACTAGTTATATGTATGTGTGTGTGTGTGTGTGTGTGTAAATACTGACAAAATGGATCAATTGAATTTCTATATCGATGTCTGTGTGCGTGCTTCAAACGAAAAGGGTATATTAGTTTTGTGCAAGTTCTCTTGATGAACATTTGACTCACTTTCGAATAGACCTAAGTTATATGATATGAGAAAATACCATATGGATTTCTAAATCATATTAAGCCTTGTACATCTTACATATAATATGAGCAAATATCATATATACATGTGATCTAGCTGAGCTAGATTGATGAACAGTTGACTTGCTCTACAGATAGATCTATAGATATACACATACATGAAGCCTTAAGATTCGTAAAAAGATTCATAGTTCGTATAATTATATAGCCAAAGAAAAGGCATTGATATATTGATATATTGCTAAGTTTCCTTAAACAAAAATATTTATTTGACTTCTCACAAGAATATTGTTCCTGCTCAACGAGTATTATGCAGTTGGCAATGCTCGTTTGCAACTCATTCAATTGCTTTGTCTCTACTTTTTTGTGAACAAATCCCATGTTTCTGTGTGTGCAAGATTTTTTTATAGTTCACATATATATATATTTCTATAGCTTTCCGTCTGCCAAAACAGTTTTTGTGCAGCAAATGTGGAAAAAGCGGGAATTATTTTAAATCCGCTTGTAATATTTTTCCATTTTTTTTTTCTCCCAGAAGTGAAGTATTTTATACTTAAATTATTGAAATAAATTTTTGCTTTTATTGAAAAATCTCAGAACTTTTTGTTTGGTAGCCCGAACATAACAAGTTCTGATTGAAACGATGTGAAATTTGCCTTTTATTGAATAATTGCATATTTTTGTCTTTCTCCTTTGTTGTCTTCCGCAAATGCAGGTGATAAAGCCACCTGGCTGGCAGTGCTGCAACGGGCACGTGCTTTGCAATAATTGTCGCAATCGCTCTGAAAAATGTCCGGTCTGCCGAGTGCCACTGGGACCCCGCGGACGCTGCCTGCTGTCGGATAAATTATTTACGCTCCTCGCCGAGAATTTCCCCTGTGATGGCGGTAAGTCGTTGCTTCGTGCCAAATGTTGTTGTCATACTCCATTGAGAGTGGCAATGGTGGTTGGACTATGGAGTTATGCTTAAGATGTATCTAATAGGCCAAAGGAGACGTTGTCCAAGCCATAAAAGAGATCAACTTTTGATTAGTAATAATAGGCCAGTCTAGGCTAGTCGAATGGGCTCTATCCATTCCTTCTTCATTTAGCTACTGTTCGTATCTCTCTCTCTCTCTCTCTCTCTCTCTCTCTCTCTCTCTCTCTCTCTCTCTCTGCACTTGATATGTTATCTTATATTATCCTTACATATAATAATCATTAGATATTAACCCAATCCTAAATACTTCTCTAAAATCTTACTTATCCTAAAAATCTTTTTTATCTATAATTTTTTTTTTTATATATTTTATTATCGAGCTTACTGCTATCCGGAGTCGCAGCTTAATCAAGTTTTACTTTAAAATCAATCAAATTCAAGTTTATTTTTTTATATTTTTCAAATAGTCTATGGAGTATTTTGAATATTTGCTGAAAATTTTGCAGTAATCCGTTAAGAAATATAGAAGTTATTAAAGAAAACGCGAGCTCAATTGGTCAATTGGCCAAGCCAATCAGTTGAGGCATTTGCATTGTGCGTGTGCACACACACATATAAGCATGCAAAAATTCGCATTCTTATTGGTATTCTATAAATAGCATTGCAATGCCGCTTGAGTTGTTGTGTGAAATGTTAATTGATTCTTTACTTGCTCATTTGTCACCGTTGAGCATATGGTTGGGCTAGCGCTGCTGATAGAGATGAAGAACGTGGAACACATGCAACAATGAGCTTCAGAGCGGTCTCAGGTTCGAATCCCGATGGCGTCAGTGTTTCGCTGCATTTTACTTTATTTTATTTTATTTTATTTTTTTTTGTGCTTAACTAAAAGTGAAACAATTTTCTCAAACTTCAGAGCATCTCAAAGTCGCACACACTCCCCAAGACTCCTGCCCCTACTAGCCTTATTTTGCCCTTCGAGTGAATCTATTAATATGTCTTCAGTGCGTCGTCAGTTGTTGAGGCAAAAGTTTTGGGCCAACTTGTCGTAATCTACCTAAAATGGCGCCTAAATTAGCGCTGTCATTAGTATAATGTGGCCCAGGTTTGGACCATTATGGACCAGCGGGCTTACTACCTTGCACGAATTTCGAATCTCCATTCAGCAGCAACAACAACAACAACAAATGCCATTAGAAGGGCTCGCTATTTGTCAATTGCTTTGTGCAAAAGTTTGCAGCTTCGAAATTACGTTTAGTTGTAAAATTAAATAGGTATCAAGGTGTATCTAAATCTGAGAATATATAAAAAGCAGTGAAAAGGTACGACAGAAAAAATAGCCATTCGAAGTTTACTTTTGAGTGCAAGACAAAATCCCAAACAAATTTGTTTTAGATTTTTATGAATTTTGTATAAATAAGAAGAACTAGAGAATCATTCAAGCAAAACTTTTTGTGTTTTAATACCCAGGAATGGGCTAAAAGAAGGCGTGGCTGATAAGCAAAAGAGAATTTGCAATCCATGATTATGGGCTGCGAAGGTTGCGTACTTTTACGTCTTACCAACAACTCTCTCGTAAGTCTATTGTATACCCTGTAATCTGTGAAAATGGAGCAAATAGGTATGCTGTATTAGTTGAAGTTTTTGAAACTCATTTGGCTTTCTCCTTGATTGGGGCTACTCATTTGATATAGCTATAGTTGAGCCCACTTCCGACTGTCTATTGTCAGTCAGTTTTTTGTCAGTCTATTCTTGGATCTCGAGAACTATATAGACTGAGCATAGATGGAGCTTATGGGTTTAACATCTTTCGCTAATATATTCCTGCTCTACAAATTTAAGTTAGATCCTACAGCTAGAACCAGAGTTCTATTGAACTATTTCCCAAAATTGGGAACTATTGAAAGAAGAGCCTCAGCTCCCTCATAAGCTATGTATGCTTTTGCCTGAGCAGAAATGTAGATGTAGATGTATCTATCGTATCTCTTATCTTATATACAGCCTTAGACTCAACACAGCTTGCAGGATATCTCTTGGTCAATCAGTTTCGGATTCCTCTGGACCACTCCCACTTGATTTTTATTGTAGTTGAGACTTGTTGCATAATTATGTTGCATAAATTGCAAAAGTTTGTCACGCTTTACGCTCTGCCTAGCAGTTCTTTATGCTTGACATTGCTTTTCCAATTGCTGTTTTTCTTCTTCTCAGATGTCGTTAGATGTTTTCCTACATCTAAATACCCATTAAATGGCAATTGTATCGAAAAGTTTTTATAGCTGTGCAGGCCGTCACTATCAGACTATGGATGTCTTATTCTGACTTTCTCTCTATACCTTTCACACTCCTATTCTCTGTCTCTTCCTCTTTCTCTGTATCTTTCTCTTCCTCTCTCTTGCATTATTGGTCTTTCTCGTTCTTTATCGCTTCTAAAAGTTTTCCCCTTCCTCTCTCTCACTATCACAATCCATACTATTTCTCTTTTTCCCTATCTCATTATTTTCTGTATTTCATCTGCCGCTTCCTCAAACTCTTTTACTCTCTTCCACTCTCTATCTATCTTCTGATCTCCCGTGTAACTCTCACATACAGTTTTTTCTCTCTTTCGTTTTCTCATTGTTTCTCTCCTGATTTCTTGTTCTTTATCTCTCCAAATGATTGAAGTTTTTTTCCATATATCACGCTTGCTCACTCTCTCTCTCTCTTTCCTTCTCAGAGGCCTCTTCATTGTGTGACTTTCTCTAGCCTCTGGTTTGTAGTCACCCATCTCTCTCTCTCTCTCTCTCTCTCTCTCTCCTCTGGCTTCCTATCGTTCTTTCCTTATTTCTTTATTTGTTTCTTCCAATCTCTGACACGTACTTCCTTTCTACATTACTTCGACCTTCTCTCTCTCTCTCTCTCTCACTCTTTCCCCACTCACATTACAATGGGTATCTCTTGAGTCTGGTATTCCCTTGCCATACCAAAAACTTGTTGAGTTCTTCTATCAAAGAAGTTGTTGCCAGATTTCAGCATTTTCAATTTGTGCATTTCCATAAGGGTCGAGCAACGTTTGCCAAGTCGAGTTAATGCTAGTTTTGCAACAACAGCAAATGAAACATTGATGTCTCTAGTCTCTTGTCTCCTGTCTCTTGTCTCCTGTCTCTTATCTCTGAAAGCTTGTCGCTCCTTCCTCCCGTCCTCGAAGTGCAGCTCTGCTTACTTGTTGAGCTCACTTAGAATCTGGAATTTTGCTGTTTCATTCGCTCAGCACTTTGTGCGTTTTGATTGCTGCTAAATTAAGTGTGGAGACTTTTTCTGTACCCTGTAGTAAGTGAGTAGGTATGACGGGTATATTGTTTTTGATGACAATGTATGTGACATGCAGTGGTTGACTCATATATGAACTAAATGGAGAGTGAAGTTGTTACTGTAATTTCTATATGTCTTTCTTTTCTCTAGATGAGCTGTGCTGCAGTACGTCCGTTCGTCTATCTTCTCCATCTATTCGTTCTTCATGTGTCTCTCCGTCTGTCTGTATGTCCGTCCGTCTTTCCATCTATCTTTTCGTCTCTCTTATTCATTCACCCATCTATATATTTCGTTCTACTTATTCTTTTGTTTACCTATCCAATCCCTTATCTGTCTATCCGGCCGTAATACCATCCGTCTTTTGGTACATCTTTCCGTCCGTCCTTCCATCAGCCTTTGGCCTTCTGCTTTTCGTCTATTTGTCCATCTATACGTCCATTTGACATTCTATCTATCCGTCTATTTATCCATTCATCTGTCTGTGTTCTATCTATCTAACATCTATCCATATATCTATCCATCCATATAACTATCTATCTATCTACCCATATATCTATTCATAAATCTATCCATCTGTCTATTCATTTGACTTTCTATCTATCTATCCCTTAATGTGTTTATCTTTCTAATTGTGTTTATCAAATCATTAATTATAGAATCTATTCCACATGAATCACAAATCAGCATATGCATATACGTATGTACATACCCCCTATTCCTACTGGCATATAGGGTATATCCCAGATTTATTATTAAATAAAAATTTTTTCCTATATGTAAAGCGATAAATTTTACTAAAAATTTTTATTCAACTTTAATAGAATAGTTAAACAATTTTTCTAAATTTTCTTTTTCTATGCAGTGAAATCCGTTAAGAATGATGCAATGGCCAAGAGCAACAACAACAACAACAACAATGGCAATGGCAATGGCAGCAAGTGCACAAATGAATATCATAATCAACCAAAAATGGCATTGGCCAAATCGAATGCGAGTAAAAAGTGTAAAAAGTCGGCCAAACTGATGCAGATGCAGCTGCAGCTACAGATGGGCAGGGGCGTGGCGGGTGAGGGCGTGGGCGGGGGTATGGACAAGTCGGTAGATGTTGTGGCAATGCCAATGGGAAATGAGAGAAGTGCGCAAGTAGAAAATAATGTCAACGTGATAAAAGAGCTGAGGGTGGAAAGTGTCCTGAAGGAACAACAGCAACAGCAACCACAACAACAACAACAGCAACAGCAACTGGAAGATGGCAACAATATGCTCGTTAAACCAAAGTTCAAGTTGAGTAAGAAAAGTTGGCAGATTACAGACGAAGATCAAGACGAATTGCACAGCAATGAAGTTGCAAACATAAATAATGGGCAAGAGCGCTCACTGGAAGTTGGTCTGGGTCTGGGTCTGGGATGTGGTCGGCGACTGGGGCAGGTGTTGGGCCCAGAAAAATATCAAAATTATCATTGCCCAACTGGGAAATCATGCAGCAAACAGCTGAAACTTTTCCAGCCAGCGTCGCCGAGTGGTGACAACAAATTGTCAACTGCAGCAGCGAGCGTGGAGCAGGAGGAGCGAGTGCAGCAGCAGCAGCAGCAGGAGGCGGGCGCCTCAATGCAACTGCCGTTGGAATGCCTGTTGGAGCATCTGCGTGCCGAGCACGGCTTGAGCACACTCCTCAGCTCAGGCACGCTGGGTCAGCGCTTGCATCTCCAGCAGCAGGAGGCACAGATCTGCCTGCGCCTGAGTGAGCCCACAGCTGGCGCACAGGTGCAGCTGCACACCTTCTTCTTGGCCATGCTGGAGATCGGCGAGAATCGTTACGCCGTCTTCCTCTGGCATCTGGCTGCCGAGCAGCATCAGTTCCACACCAGCATCGAATCGCCCTGCAAGCAGCTCAAATGGTTTGGACCCGCACAGCCGCTGACGCGCAGCTGGTCAGAGATAAGTGCCACAGGTGAATATCTCACCTGGCTGGACAAGGGCGAGCACAATTGCAGAGGATTCGATATTATAGTTAAGCGAAAGTAGCAAAAGAAACTTTATTTTAATTATTAATAATAAGAAATGTGATGAACTGAATTTGTATTACAAATACTATACAAAATAAAGAATTTAATTTAATTATGTAACAAAGTTTTAATTTATTTTTTTTATATAAAATATTCTATCTACTTTTCATTAATTACAAAATATTTAAATAATCTCTTTTTTATTCATTTGCAAAAGAACTTTTAAAAATTCTATTTATGTGTCAGTTAATTTTAAATTATTTATGAAGCTCTGGCTTTGCAGCCATAAACTGATTTGTATTTAAAGAAAATATTTTTGTAACAAATTGTGTGCTTTGTAAATTATATTTACACATACCATGCACTCATATGTATATATTTTTTATTTTTCCGTATTATTTCAAATATGTGAAAACACAATTTTAAATGTGTTAAGTCAGCTGAATTTTTAATTAATAAAAGCATTTAGATACAAACATATATACACATATATGTATGTATGTGTGTGTGCTTGCCTGCGCTGTGCCCAGCTAGCAAGCGGCTCGCCCTACACCATGCTCCGACTCTCTTTATACGTGGTGCCGTTATTTCTTTTTTACGCTCTTCATTTTTTTCATGCCTTTATATTTGCATAAAAGCAACACCAGCAACAGCTACCACATCATGTAGACTGCGCTGCTGCTGCTGATAATTGACTTGCACGCAAATTAATGTTTCTGCTGTACACATACACACACACATGCATACGTGCATATGTATTACAGCTGAATGCATGCACATATACTCACTTTTATCTATATATGCGGGCATGGGCATCAGTGTGTGTGTGTGTGTGTGTGTGTGTATGTGTGTGGTATGGCTACTGTAAATGTGAAGCGCGCAGCGCAGTTCCATTTGAATAAATTGCTGCCGCTGCTTGACAAAATATTGCGTATACTCAAAGGCGAGCAAAAAAATTTCATCAGAAATACATTTCAGTCAATTATTCAGTCATATTTTTATATGTGTTTCAAAATACACATAAAAAATTCGAATCTATTAAGAAACAAAAAACTAAAGTCTATATGCATGCGTGTAAATTAGAATTATTCAAATATTTGCTGAATAAAATGATGGAAGTTACTCTTTGATTATATATATATTTGATATATATATATCTATGTACATATGTGGGCTTGTGTGTACAGTTACATATGTGCAGCTACTCTTGCTCTTGAACTCTCTTCGTATTTAATATAGCATAGCTTTAAGTGTGCGCCATGTTTAATTCACGCTCACCAAACACATCTGATCAGCAGGATAGACGAGTCCAGACTGATTCAGTTGGCGCTCTCGAATATCCAAAACGAGAGCGTCTTACTGTTCACACTCATGCTCAATGCGCTCTCATTACTTTAAGTTCAGCTGAATACACAACGGGATCAAAGGCGTGCTCTCTTGTGCAGTTCTACTCATAGAAGCTACAATGTGCTCACTTCATTTCCATACATATGTATGTACATTCACTCATTGGCTAAGAGGAGTTACTACGTCGTTTGTCAATTGCTGAGAAGCAATTTTGCAAGCAATTTGTTTGAATATTTTATAAATTATTTTCTAGTTTTAAATGTTTGCTACTTTTATTTATATACTTAGGGGTGATTAGCGATTCTTGATCGCTTATAAATACAATTTAATGTAACTAAAAATCAAGTTGACGCATTACATTCATTGAACAAGTGCATATACACGTGCATATGTATGTGTGTATGTGCATGCATGCATGTGTACACACAAAGAACTTGCTCAATAACAAATGTTTGTTCTCTTGCTCTTTTTGCCTCTCTTGTGTTTATACTCTTTGAAAGTAGTCAGTGAGGGGTACACGATTGATAATGAAGAGCTTTTGCTAATTATGAATATATAAATATGTATAGAAATAAAAGATATAAATATATTTGATCTATAATTAAACATTTTTGCCCTTTTATAGAGGCGTATAAGCATATAAGTTCAAGCAACTACAATATAACATAGTTACAGGGTATTTTACACTTCACCATAAGACTCTGTTCTTTCATTCGCTCTACACTTCGATTGTCTTGACCCGTGTGTATGCTTGTATGTATGTATTTAACAAATAGTTTTTGTCGATAAGCGTTGCCGCCAGGTCTGTTCCGCGTTCGCTGTGTGTATGTTCAGTGATATTTGTTTGCATTAACTTTGAAATTTATTTGCTGACAAACACAAGCGGTTGAATGTGTAATAAAATAATAAAAATCCGTTTTGCCAAAATTAATCGGACATATCCGACTTTGCGGCCACCAAAGACAGTAAGCATTAATAGTGCGCCGATAACGGTGTTTCATTCATTTCTGCTCTCTTTGGCTCGGTGTTTGTTACGTTCATCATTACGCTCTTTCGTGTGAGTTCTTCCAGTCAATTGCTCTTCAATCAGTCATTCAATTGCGTGTGTGGGAAAGAGAGCGCATTATAATTACTTCGTGCTCTTTGTATTGATGAAGTAGACCGAAATGGACAGCGAAAGTGGTGAGTGAATTGTTTTACAGGTGTTATCAGTGAAGCATTTGACATACAAATTCAAGTTGTGATCAATTTAGATGTCAATGATATTGTGGCGACGAGCGATGGGCCAGAACTGCAAAGCTTTCGCAGCAATTATGGCAATGAGGCAAAAAGTTCGAAAATTGCACGTGATCATGAATCCAATTCGACACCTGTGCAGATGTTACGCCGTGCGAGCGAGACTGTCACTCAGCATATACTGAGCGATCTAGAGCCAGAGACCCAACATCTGCTCGATGGAGCTCTGGCTGGGTTTGGCGATAATGCTCCAAAGCGACCACAGGCTCCGCCTCGATCGTACATGTCCAACAAAAGAAACGTTTCGAATGACACGGCTACAGGTGAGTGGAGCGAACGTTTTGATATCATTTAGTTAGAAGAATATATATTTCTGCAATAAATTAAGATCTGGGTATTGCGTTAGTCAGGCATGCCCGAAAGATACAACTGCAATTAGTTACAGCCAAAGTTTTGCTCCCTTTTAGCTGTTACAGCTGCGCATTTGTGGAACATAACTCTTATTATTATTGTTAGATTGCATTTACATTTGCCTCACCCTCGACCGTTTTTATTTTTGCTTTGATAATTTTCGCATAATTTGCGCAGAGCTCGCATTTAAATTAGCACGCAGAACTCTATTTAAATATGCCCAGTTAATATTGTTGGCCAACTGAGCGCGCATTGAAACAACATTTTTAGTGCGCGCAGCGAAAACTCTGGCTGCAAATGAAAGATTCCAACTTCGTTGCATACTTTTAAGCTTGCGAGACAATTTTTCTTGATGTGTACTTAAACACGGCAATAAGAGCAGGTGGAAAAGTTGAAGATTGAAAGTTGGAGTAGTAACTGACTGCGTAATGCTCGTTTCTCGGTTGAATTGAAGGAGGTGAAGATAAGAGAGAAATACAGTAGTATCCGGTTATAACGACTACGTTTATAGCATTCGCATGGTTATTGCGACGAATATTCCAAACTTTTGTAAGCAAACTTATATGGCTCTAGCGTCTTCCGGTTATAACGACGTTTCCCTGAGCGTCGCTATAACCGGATTCTATTGTATACATATGTTATATCTATGTATATATGTATGTATAGAAGTGCTCATATTTATGATTGAGCTAGCAGATTTATCGATTGAATAAGTTGAGATAATTTCAAGTGGAAAACATTTTCGTATTCTTTCAAAAAGTTTATAATTTGTGGAAGGTTTCAATTTCCATTATTTCGTGCATTGTATATAGACCACAGTATTATATTTCCAGCTTCAATTCCTCACACTTCACTCAAAGCTAATATACCTTTTTTACACCTCCTGAAGCAAGCATAAAAAACGATTTACTCTCCTTCACGTAGTCAAACCGTTGATAAATGAAACTCAGCATCTCTGCTCGTCATTCATTCGCAGATGTATTTACATTTATGTACATGCTGTTGCATGCACATGCAGTAAATGCACACACACACACACACACATATATATACACAGGTGTGCATGTTTGCATGTTTACATGCACACGCATAATAAATAGTTATAGTAACTATATCAGCGGAAACCTTTGGTCTGCCCATTGAATAGGTAACTGTTTCAGCACTCAGATGCCCGCCTCATTTCGCTTGACACACAAATATCCCTGTGCATACAGTAGTACGTTTCGCTTTGGAACACATTTACACTCAGAGGGGGGCGTGGGGGATCAGAGTTCTTAGCCCGCAATGAGCGTTGACTGTATCTGTATCAAAGCAATATGAGCTGTGTCTCGATTAAGAGGGCAAACGGGTTCATTGTGCGAATGTGTGGGAGTTATAAACGTTTACATATACCCAGTAAATGGTTTAACAAAGGGTATGACGAGCAGAGCTAGAGTTGCCATTAAACAAAATTTTAAGCTATCTATCTGTTATATCATTCGTCTTGAAAACGTCTACGATCTCTGGAACTATGAGACCAATAGACTATATAATGAGTGCAGTCAATCCAGTTATATTTAGCTATCTATCTATGATCTCGGGAACTATGAGATCTATAAACTTGGCATTACAAATATATATTCCTATGCATTAGAAGCTTAGCTCGATACAGTACTTTCATTTGCTTCATATCGATATATATTTTATTATAAATTCATTAATTTAAATATTTATTTTATTACAATTTTTAAATTAATTTTTTCGATATATTCTCTGATTTTCATCGTATCGATAAATATTGTGTACACTAGAAATTAACTTTAATTTTATATTTTTCAAATATTGAAAAATTTAGAAATTTAGAAATGTAAACCTTGTGTTCGATATATTTTCATTATTCATAA
This sequence comes from Drosophila antonietae, assembly GCA_030914385.1. NCBI lineage: Eukaryota > Metazoa > Arthropoda > Insecta > Diptera > Drosophilidae > Drosophila > Drosophila antonietae. The sequence continues at coordinate 1,384,076 of JAUESO010000609.1, read as the reverse complement.
TATCGATAATTATCGTTTTTGTTGTTTTTGATTTTTAAGTTTACTTTTAAGACTTTAAAAGCTGCAGTCACAATACTTTTTAGATTTATGGAATTACTATACATTTTACTAATGAACCTGAACTTGGATACCCTTTCTATTTCCAAAATTTACAGTCTTGTCTACGTGCATATATCACAGTGTTAGAAAAAGTCTTGAATATTTGAGAAATCAATTTTAGGGTATTTGGTAGTCATGCACTCATTGCATTCTCACAATATGACAGCTGTAAATATACGACTTAAAAATTATTTCTAGAGTTTTATTTGCAGTTTCTAGTTGAAGCTCACAAGATGCAGATGCTAAGCAGAGCTAATAAATAACTGTAATACGCTTTCTTTATGGAAATTGGAGATGTAAAAAAACTTGTCTATATATTCCTAGCCCACATAGTGCATAGAGTACAACTGTAATAGAGTTCAGTTAACGACCTCAGTTTGTCGTGCACATGCTAGAGATTTAGCAAAAACAGCTAGTTTTTGTAACTGCGGCTGCTCGGAGTTCATTTGGTTGTTTATGAATAAAGTTTTATAATAATTGAAATCAAAAAATTTTGTTCATCTAAGAAATTGCATGGGAGGGAAAGTTTCGGAAAATATTTCATTCATAGCCACTTTAGAGTTGTGGAAAATAAAGAAAGTTAAAATGGAGCAGAGCACAAAAAAAAGCTAAGGTGAAACACAGGTAAATGCTGACCAAATGGACATCAAAAGTAATAATCAGAGTCTAGGTAGGTGTACAAAGAAAAAGTAGAACATACATAAGAGCGAATATCTTTAAAGTTGCTGGCAAAAGAGAGAAAGAGAGAGAGAGAGCGAACCTTAATGACTTTTGGCAACTTGCAAAACCCAAAAGTTCATAAAAATCTTTTCTTTTTTTTTTCCAACTCTGTGAAATATCGCAATTGCAGGCCACAAACTGAATTTGCCATCTCACCTGCTCCATGCAGCCAGCTGTACATACTCCTTGCTATCTTCAGGTGACACCTTGTGCAATTTATGTTCAAATTTCAAGCAACAGAAAAGCTGGGCGTCACATTGAAAAAAACCTCGTGAAAGTGCACTAGTTGGCAGTGCACGACTAACAGATACCCAGACAATTGCAAGAGATTTGCTGATTGGGATTGGGAAGCTCTATTATTAATACAAGCACAGTGCTTACAGCAGAGCTTAAACATTGACTGCACAGTCCTTCATTATGAGCCACAGCCTGATTGAACTCAGCTTCTAGTTGCATGATCTTTTTGAAATTTTCAGATCTTGATTAGAATTCACAAATATATGTGAATATTAAATATCAAGAGTACTAGAAATGCAGTAGATTATTAGAAGAAGATCACAGACTAGGAAGTGAACGGTCAACATTTTTGTGGTTCTAGGGCGGTGTCTCTAAGATTGAAGGCTGAGCGTTCTTTTCATTAGAGATAATTTCTTTTGGTATATAAAATATATATATGTATTACACTATTATTATATTATATGAATATAGAATATATATATAGAGGAACAGGGTCGAGTTCAATCTCAAAAAAATGCAACAGATGAAGAAGCAAGTTATAATTTTTTGTACATTTGCGGAATATTTATAGATAAAGATTTATGGATCACACTCTAGAAGAAATTATTGATTAAATCAAAGTAGAAACCATGAACCACATGTGTAAAGACAATAGACAACAAATTCATAGAGTTATGTATCTAAATGGAAAAGATAAATATGCAATCCAAATTTATCTAAAACTCTCAAGCTGTCAAGAAATATCAAGCAGAGGAAAATAAAAACGTAGCTCAGCTCGTCAACTCATTTCAAACCTTTGCACAAAACCAACATACCCCATTTAGAGGTTTTGTAATGCGTGTATAAAAAGTGAGAAAATGGCTTTGCCGCAAAACTTGGAAACGCCTCACATTATTCATAAATGTTGAGCGGAGTTGCGGAGCGAAACTAACCAAGCGCGAACAGTGGAAACATTTAAAATTAATTAAGCAATGTTAAATATTTGTTGCACTTGAAGCGTTGAATTCGCATTGAATTTGTAAACATTTTATGAAGTAAATACACCCACATACACACACATACATTCACGTACGCCCATCTGCACACACACACACACGTGCCTATAGAGTGTCAGAGAGCAAGTTCAAGCGTAGCTAGATGTGATCAATATTTGCTCTTGATTATGGCTAATTAATTGATAAGCAAATGTCCAGTAAACATAATTTGCGCAGTGTTTGTGGGTCACTGGTTGGGTGCGAAGCGACATTCTCTTAACCAATTACCGATTCAAGTCGGCGACTCACATTAATTATTATTATGATTATTATTATACTTGTTTGGCATGGTGAATGAAATATATTGGCCTTTGGCTAAAGTGTTTGATTGTTAGTAATGCGATGTATGGAAGATATAATCTATGAATTTAGTGTAAAGAGATTAGTTTAAATGCTATTTATCAATCAATTAGGTAATCGGATATTTGGAATATGGTTTCAATAGCCTAAGAATATCACAAAAATTTATGATTTAAGATCATTGAAATTATTCAAGGTCGATATAGCCGTGTTCGTCCGTCCATCTTCAATATATTTTTTCTGAGGTTCGTTTATTGCACGCGCAGTACGAGTTTGTTTCAGGAATTCGATAACTTGCATATTTCCAGAGTTATCGATAAAAACAATTTAGCGAGAATCAGTTGTAAAATTATATTTCGTTTAATTTAAAAACTCTTTTATCAATAATAAAGCTACGAAGAGTGTTGAATTCGCTTTAGATAGATAGATATACATAGATCGAGCTATAAATTAGAAGACTTCATTCATAGAGCAGTAAAATTTAAATGATTATAGACATATCTGGAACTGGAATTAATTTTCCGTTTGAATGCACTCGCAGCACAATTGAAGTGTGAATCGTTTGGTTTTTTTTTGCTATCTTACTCAGCGATCGTAATGCTCTCTAGAAAATAATATATATTAATAAACTAAAAGTATATTTTTTTATTAAATTAATGCAAATAATTAACACATATTTTGTATAGTATAGAGAAGAGTCTTCGGGTTATAATTGAGAAAGTTGCTATAGATAGACGTTTTTCTCAGGTAGTCCAAGTGCGAATGAGTAGCTCTGCATAATGTTCAGGGTATCTATAAGACTATCACTCCTGGCTAAATCATTATGACTCTCTAGAGCTCATTCGATATCTGTGTAAATCAATTTTGATCTTGAATTGACCTGAAACTGTTACTGCTGCCTCGCAGCGCATGAAAAGTTCTATATGCCCGAGCAAAATTTTTTTTTTTAATATTTAATCTCATATTTGTTTAATATATCTAAGCATTGCTCGTGCGGCGACTTTGTTTGCTGTAGTTTATTAATTGTTTTGTTTTTTTATTTATAATTTTTCAACAATTTAAAAGAGAGTAAATGTGAGAGAGTAAGCAGGAGAGAGAGAGGCACAGTGAGAGAGAAATTCGTTTATGTTTTTTATTAGCATAAGATATTGGAAAAACAAACGAGCAACGCAAATATTCTCCCAGATCTATAGATGTTCTGTGGGTGCTTCTGATTCGTTTTGCAGCTTTTGTCAGGTGAACGTCGCGACGCGTCGACTGTTGCGCATCTCATCTGAGATTAGTGAGATTTACTTGTTTGATTCAACTCTTATATATATATCATTTAATCTTTTCGTCTCGGTGCGGTAGGTCGCCAGAAAGTTGTTCGATTTACGCTAATGTTTTCGACTTAATCTAAGTGCAATTTCTGTGTTTTCCTGTGCTCAAGTGTTCCAGCTAAACGGCTAAATTGTAGAATAACCCAATATTTATTGAAAGAGAGTATTAAGTTGATTTTGTGGCCAATCAGATTTACGTAATGTGAACTGATATTATATATGTATTTTAGCAAGTCAATAATAATGTGAATATATAATAAATTTTAATATTGTGAAATAAATTAGTTAAAGCTATTTCAATGTGCAAAAACTATTTAGGCTCTATGAGATTATAGAATATTATAGAATTATAGAATATATAATTATAGAATATAAAATAGTTCTCATACTTGATTTTTGTTTTGATTTCTTTGCTTTACTAGTGAAAAACATTCGCTTTTGATGCAACTTGTATATAAATCAATTTTATTATCCCCAATACTTTTTTTTATATTATACAATATGATTCCATTCTATTCCATTGCTTGTTGATTGATTGAAGCTTAGTCAATTTCACAAATTTTAAAAATATTTTTCATTAGGCCAAGCAAAATAATTGATTGCCAATTGATTCAACATTTATAGTATTTTTTCTTTTTTATGCTGTTACGACTTTTTTAACAGTTTGGCATTCAACTATGAATGAGTGTTCAGAGAGTTACAGAATTAATTGTAAAATAGGGAAGGAAAATAAATAGTAGTAGAAACTTTGAATTCTCTACCACAATTCAAATTTCATTCTTTATTACTTATTAATATAATTATTTTTATTATTAATAATCTCTTGTTAGCGAAGTGATTTAACATTTCCATACATATGTATTTAAAATTTCCTGTATTATTTCCTCAGTTTGGTATTTTTTACAAAACTGAGAAACTACTACTATTTTACTACTATTTTTTCGTAATTCTGAAAAGCTCTTTCAAATTCATTTAATTTGAGTTACAATGCATTTTAGTGAGTGACTTATTAATTCAAGTTTCACTACTATTTTTAAATCTCACTACTTTTATTTCATAATACTACCAATTACTACCTAAATTTCTAGTACTTAGTGTTATTAAGTATTTCTAGTAGTAGTGTTATTAAAGCAATCACATCTTAACATGTTATCGATAAATTTGTCTAATGAATCTGAATGCAGTTAAAGCAATCAATGTATTCCATATTTTTAAAATTATTATTATGAAATTATTATTTATTTTTATTACTAAATTTGATTCCCAATAAGTCGTTGCGAATGCTAATTGTCAACCTTGGCGATTATTAAGAGGTTTTCGCTAGTCGCGTGACAGGTTAATATATAATTAACACGTGATCCACGTTAAAGAACGATTCGAATTGACATCAAAAAATATTTGCAATCAATTAACACGTCGTCGCTGTTCGGTGACAACTGGCGAAGGGATTGTTTTGTCGAAATATATGTAAATACGATAATTGGGAGCGATCGAATGTTAAACCGGTTAGCGAGAAATTTAAATTAAGTGCTAATTGGATCGAATTTGCTTTATAACTGTGAATTGGACCTTAAGTAAATTCATTTTCATTTCTTGCTCGCAAAGAAAAACCAGGCAAACTTTGGAAATGTTTTTAATTAGCTGATATCCTGAAAAGAAGTTTTGTTGTCAGCAACAAATATGCCAATTTAGCCCCATGTTGACATCGTCAAGCAGGCAGGCGGCAGGCAGTCAGTCAGTGATAGGAGCACTTGAACCCAAATCAGCCCTAGACAACTATGGCTAGATCTTTGAATACACTTCTTGAAAGTAGGTTGATGGGGTATATTGGTTTTTAAATATATATAATGTGTTTATAGCTGAAGCAATCAGGTATTTATGTTTTAGATCGATTCATATTGATTGATTCATATTCATATTCATATTCACATTCATATTCATAAATTCGAATAAAGGTCTTCAGTATATGTTATATAATCTAGAGAGAATACGAATATGAATATGAATACGAATATGAATATGAATATGAATATGAATATGAATATGAATATGAATATGAATATGAATATGAATATGAATATGTATATGAATATGAATATGAATATGAATATGAATATGAATATGAATATGAATATCAATATGAATATAAATATATAAATTTGAATATGAATATGAATATGAAAACGAAACTGAATATCAAACCCCCATTATATGGATGAATATGAAAATTCAATCAGCCTGTTTTACATTATAATTATAAAAGCCGCCACCGCAGTTAGCATATCTTCTTTCACTTAAGAAATATATGCAGAGTAACTTCTAGTCGGATATACTCGACCAGAACACTCTTACCTGTTATTGTCAGCCTCACCTTTGCTGCTGCTGCTGCTGCTACTCGTGCTGCCATCGCAGTTGAGCGCAATCAGCGACTGTCAATCGCTGTTGCAATCTTTCGAGTTGGCTGTCATCGCACAGCAACGTCTTGAGGTATTCCGCTGCTGCACCGTTGTTGAATTTTACAATTTAAAGATGAGACAGGGCAACGGGCAACGGGCAACGGGCAGACGTTGCAGATGTCGCTGTTCTTCCTGCTCCTGCTCAGCGCTCTTAACTTATGCATGAGCTAAACAGATGAATGCAAAATGCAACATTCTGGCACTTATAACCAATTTGCTATGTTCCAGGTTAGACAGGTAACAGAAAAGTAGAAGAACAATGGGAGAATCAAGCAAGAATGCTTTGGTCGAGAGTGATTGACTGGGAGATATCCTGTTTGAAGTATTTCGAGCTGATAGAACTATTTAAGCATTTATGGGGTTACGGATCTAGATCTCATGATATCTCATATGTATATATCAGCATATCTATATGATTCAATTTTATATTATTAAGTAAGGAATTATCTAAATAAAATGATTCTTGAAGTATAATTGACTAAGTCTCGTTCTATACTTGATGTATGCAGAATTGAATTACTTTCCAACCGATATCTAGAGCTATAAGCTACAATCTCACTCAGCGCTTGATTCATATCGATATTTATCGATCTAGTCTCATTCATAACCTTCCCTGATTCGCCGCCATATATATGCTTCCAAGAAAACATCATACCCTATTACACTCACTGACTATGCAGGTTTTATCACCTACCACTTACCCGACGTCTCCCAAGGGGATCAACACATTTGAGGTATTTAAAATTTGCATGCTCGCTTTCACTACTTACAGTCAGGCGCAGCAGGCAGCAGCAGCAGCAGCAGCCCAACAAGATGACACAATGCAACACATCACAAACTAAATTAGATATAGACGATTTCTCGGAGGAGCAGCACAATAATGGGTCGTCTGAAATCGTTGGCGGCTACGATGGGCCCGAGACGCAGCCACAGAATGCAGCAACAATAATTTTAACGCCGACATCATTAAATTTAACAAACCCAACGCCGAATGCACCACACAACAATGGCCGGCCGAATGCAGCAGACACTGACACCAATGGCCGGGGTTATTCAGCGCACGGCGAGCACTACAAAGGACCCAAGTGGTAAGTGGAAAATGCTCCATTGGGGTGGGGCGTTGAGAGGGAGAGGGCGAGAGCTACATGGGAGCCTAAGCACATTTTTAAACTCAGTTCTCTCTCTCTCTCTCTCTTTCTGTATGCGCTTTTGCTTAACTCTTTTGAATGCACTTCCGGCACAGACACGCAGACAAACATACATTTATACTGTTATACATACATTCATACATACACTGGCAATGCACGCGTTTTTCGCATATCCTTTATATACCCTAGAGTCCTTTAAAAGCACAGTTGAGGCTATGCTCTCTTTGTGCACAGCTTTGCAACATGCTGTAGACTATTTGACAGAGTTTAGCAACAAGATATTTAGAATTGTTAAGCTTGAAAGTGTGTGGTATTGCCCATTGCTCTGTCCTCTGTCCGTTCTGTATTAGACCATTCTTCATTACTGAAACCTTAAACAAATATCCTTGTATGTCATTTAACATTGTTGTTTAACATTGGACATATTGCAAATAAGATAATTTAAATAAAAACAAAATATATAGCATCATATCATCCATACTCTGTGTTCTATTCATGACTTGAAAGCCAGAAAAACTAAAGTTATCAAATTCTGCAAATAGGTTCTCAGATGGAATCCCAGCTAAGCAATATTTTCAGCTGAGGAACATTTCCATTTTTTGCTACTTACGCCTTTATAAGCTCAAGAAATTAAAAACAGAAACCCATCCCAAATGACAGACTCTTGGGATTAAATATACAAACATATTCAACAGTCATAGTCAGACCCTGAAAATATGATTCAAGTCGGATTTGTAGAAGCAGAGTTCAGTCAAACCATTTATCATAGCATGGAGAAGCGTAAGAGCTCAAAGGGATACGCTGCTTATCTGCTAGTCGTGTATACCCAAGCAGTGCATTCACGCCTACTTGTTGTTGAGCTTGTTGCTTATTGTTGTAATACATTACACATTGTGCTTTGTGTTTATTTTATGTGCTGCAAATGTTGCACTGTCAGTGTCTGCTGTATTGTCAAAAAGTGTTTCCGTTGGCGCGTCTGGGTTAGGACTCTGCTTCTTCTTCATCTTTTATTTTTGGGTGGGAGGCTTGGTTTTTGGGTTTAGAGATGGCATTGAGTGGGGCAATTATTAAAGGCGTCTAGAGCACATCAGTGTGGGTGTGGGCCATCATATCTACTTTGACAAATTGATGAGCAGGGCCAGAAAGCTGTATGCATTATTGATGGTCTGCAGACAAAGAGATAATTAATTAAGATGAATAGATGTTAGATATTGGGTTAGGCTAACCTTCATAAATATGGGCAGACCTATTTCAAAGAACATGCCCGCACGCAGTTTGACAGGACGTTTCAGGAATTCCATATAGCAGTTGAGGATTTTGCGTGTAGTCACCGAATACTCCAGCCAATTGGTGTTAAATACGCTGTTTGTCAGCTGATTAGCCGAGACGGTCAACTCGTTCCCATAGTAGCAGGGCAGAAAGATTTCCACAATCATTACGCCCACAAATTGAAGAGTGGTTGCAAAAATGCCCGGACTCGATTTGCCCATTTGCACCAGTCGGTAGAGGCTGAAACAAATGATTAAAGCGCTGAGCACCACCTGCGAGACGACGTAAGGCGAGACCAGGATCTCGCATTGCTTTGTCAGACTGCGTACGCGTTTGTGTAGCTGAAAGAGGTGTCGCAATTCTGGTATAGCCTTGAACTCTGATACATCCCGCAGTGCCAGCAGACGTCGATTCATGAGGCGATAGAGCAGCGCTATATGAAACATGAAGTAACAGCCCATCGTATCGAGTAGGCAATTCGGGAGAAAGCACATAGTCATAGCTAGTACATTGTAGGTCCAGGCATAGTAGTAGAGCTCTGGAGTATGCCAATCGAATGGCACATAATAGCTGAAAGGCAATTCATATGTCTCCTGGTAAAGCACACTGATGTAACCCGTCAGGGCAACCGTCACACAGCCTCCAATGTAGGTGTAAAAGATGCGCTGAAATATTTTTTGTTCATGTTTCCAGAAATTGATTTCCTCCTTGCTCAGCAATTTGTAGGCTTCATGACTTTCCACCTCATCTATAAATTGAAAAGCCTCTTGGCGTCTATACCAAATATTGATAACCTTGATGAGCATGACGAATTCCGTCAGCGCCATATATAGCACATTTCCGGCTTCTTCTACGTTCTGAGATCTTATAACTTCCACCCATATAAGCACGGTGTAGGTAAAGGTGAATGGCAGATATAGTAGATATGGATATATTCTTTGCAATATATTCCATTTATAGTCTTCGTTTCTCCATTTCCAAATGCCCAACCAACGTTTTATTACAAGTATTTTTCGTATTGCTGATATGCGATCCGTAGTTTCAGACATTTTCCGTAAAACTCCTGACACTCAATATTAAGCGAGTAGCTGGAAATGAGCTGCTTTTATAGACTTTGGGGCTTGGGTCAAATATCATGAAAATTTTATAGATGCCAAAGACAGTGATATCGCTCTCTCTCTCTCTCCCTATCTCCCCTCTCTCTCTCTCTCTCTCCCCTCCCGTGGTTCTCCTTCACCATATATATCAACCCCTTTTCCCGTTATTGTCCTTTCGCTGAGCTTACTTTAGTTCCCAGCTGAACTGTTATACTAGTGCTAGATTGAATCTGAATCACATTAATTGCAATGATTAATATGTTGTTTTGTTCAAAATGAACTAGTTCCGTTCATCAAGAGCTCCCAGCCCTGCCAGCTGGCATTCCTAATTGCTCGTCATATTTACGTATTTAAAACCAAATTCCAATTACAATAATTAGCTCAATGACATATTAAATAACCCTAATTGTCTTTAATCGTTTATTGACTATATCACGCGATTTCTCACTGATATTTTGATAAAATGAAATTCAGTGCTGGGATAACTACGACATTGACAATAGATATGTCGTGGCATTAGCGCAAAGGAGTCTCAAATGTATTTCATTTGAGGAAAATTCTTTGGAAAATTGTTTGAAGTCTTTTTGTTTACATATTTTCTAAATTAAATTTTGACTTCATTGTTATACTAAATAATGGAATACATTTATTATCATCTCTTAGTTTATAGTTACATTCTTTCGCTTGTTTATTAGTTTTAAGATGGATTACGTAGAAAGTGAATTGAAAATTGATTCAAAGCGTGCAATCCTAGTTTCCTCTCTCGAATTTTTTAGCAAATTTCAAATTTCAATGAAATAAAATAATTTTTAATAATTTTTTGAGAAGGCATACCCTTAATAGTCGCTGCCCATTTTATTATGCAGGCTTTATAAATTATAAATAAAATATTTAAGTTGAGAAGCAAAGTATTTCTGAAAAAAAAAAAAAAAAAAATAAATAGTATTTGTGGTTTTCCAAAATATCTATTGTTTTTCTTAGCCAGGACAAATCTTTAGCCAAGATGTTAAGGATAATCAAATTGGCTATTTTATTTATTTTTTTTAAGAATTTGTTATAAGTTGTTTAAATTGTTAATTAAATATTCTATCAATTTCCAAAAGAAAATATTTATTATTCTGTAAAATTGGCACGAAATTGAATGCAGCAACAGCTTAAAATAAAAAGTTTTCGAGATAATCATTGGAATTGGTTTCGTTTTGACACATTTATGAAGTTTTTGTGATAAACATCTAACATTGCTTAACAATAAAACCTAAAAGTTGCTCCAAGGCAAAACGTTTTTATTTCGAAGGGCCGGAGCAGACAGTGTGAGAGACTAAGAGAGACTAGAGAGGCAATCTCTTTTCATCGCTTTTGCCTAATAATTCGTTAAAATATTTAAAAAAAAATTAAAAGCTATGATACCGAAGTACATAAAGTATTTATTTTTATATTGTTTATATACGTTTTCTTTAAATAATTTAAGCAAAATTTAACAATTGGCGAAACATATTCCATTTACTTTGAAGCATTGAGCAGTAGAGCAAAAAAGCTGTAAGCATTGTTCATGGTCTGCAAGAGAAAGGAGCATTAATAATATTGAAAAAATATATATTCCTTCGAGCCCAACCTTTACGAAAATGGGCAATCCAACTTCAAAGAAATAGCCAGCGCGTATCTTGACTGGTTTCTTGAGGTGCTCCATGTAGGCGATGAGCAGTTGGCGACTGCGCTTGTCGCACTGCAGCCAGTTGGTGTTGTAGACCTCGTTGGTCAGCTGATGGGCATAGACGGTGACCTCGTTGCCAAAGTAGCAGGGTAGAAATATCTCCAGTACCATGACACTGAGGAACTGCAGCATGGATATGAACTGGCCGGGATTGGCGCGAATGCCCACATGCTGCAGGCGATAGCCGCTGAAGCAGATGATGAAGGCGCTCAGCACAATCTGGGAGAGAACATAGGGCGATACCAAAGTCTGAATCTGAAAGGTTAAGCTGAAAAGTAGACAATGATTATATATGTAAGCTAGAGCTCGGCTTAAACTACCTGCGTATGCGATTATGTAGCTTGAAAATGATGATTAGCTTCTCTTTGAATGCCGCCTCACTATGCACATACTCCAATCCTCTCACTCGAAGGCCCAGCAGGCGATAGAGTAGAGATAAGTGAAAGAGAAAATAACAGCCGATTGCATCGAGGCATACATTCGAGACACTCGTCACAGTCATGCCAATCAGACTGTAGCCATAGGCATAGTAATAGCGGCGCTCATTGCGATACTCGAAGGGCACAAAGTAATCAAAGGGTAACTCGTAGTCGTGCAGAAACAGAACGCCAATGCAGCTGCTGTAGACAACGCCCAGACTCGCGAGCAGAAACAAATAGAAATACCATTTGAACAGTTTTTGCTCCTGCTGCCAATAGTTGTGCTCCTGCTCCGACTGCAGCTCGTAGTCGCTCGACTGCTTCAGCTGGCCCATTATCTGGCTGGCGAATGTGCTGCGATACCAGATATTCAAGATTTTCACAACTAGCGCGATTTCCGTCAGCGACATGTAGAGCACTTGGCCGGCTTGTTCCAGATTGTTGGACACAAACGCCTCCAGCCACATGAGTCCAATGAAAGTGAATGTGATGGGCACGTGTAGCACATAACGGTAGTTGAGTTTCAGGAATGCCAGCAACGGCGTCTCCTCCTTAGCCCTCGACCACGGCCAGAGTCCGCCAAGCCGCATTATCCTCAATACCCAGTTAATGGCCTGTGTGCGCTCTGTTTGCCTAGTCATTCCTAGTTGAGACGGAAATGAACCAAACGCCCTTTTATACCCACAAAACGAAATAATTAAAAGCAATTTGTGTATTATAAATTCGGGAGCCTGAAAGGGGAACGACGGAAATTTCTGTTTCAAATTAATAGAAGCAAAATTTTAAGGAAGTTCGTGACTCTGATATACTCTCTTGGTACTCTTTAAATCATGCTAGGTATCCTATATACAGAAAGGCTTCAATTCTAACTACACATACGCTGGCATGTGTCTAAGAGATATATATAGTTCACTTTTTATAGAGCTCTATTATGGTAAACCGCTTGATTGAACTCAGGATCCAGGTGTAGGATTTTTATAAAATTTTAATGAGATAGACCTATTGTCTAAGAACATATCTAAAATGCTATATCTGCTGCTTCTGCTGCCTTTTACGTACCTATGCCTAAAACCAATATACTCCTTTCAATCGATTACAGGGTATCATCATGAATAACTCACATAACCCACTACCTCTACTTACATCAAATATAACTCTCTTTTATACTTGTTTTAGGTGGCGCCATTTAGTATTACACTGGGGTCTCGTCTCGGAACATGTTGCGCTATTTGCCATTTTCGTGGGACTCTGGACCTTGGCCTTAGCAATAGTTCCAGACTATGCGGCACCGAATACGATCATCATGCGCATCATATTACTCTTTGTGGGTGCTCAAATAACTGGCATATTGGTGACATTCATTCATCTGCCCGACATGCTAGGCATGCTCTTCTTCGGTGTACTCTACACTAATGTGGGCTTTGCCAACTTCGAGGGCTACGAGCGATTCGAATTGTTTTTGAGGTAAGTGTTTGAGAGTAGTTGATGGCATGATGACTGATAAGTGTGGAATGAAGGAAATTTATTATTCAAGTCCTAAAAATGGTTATTATTGAGTTCTATTATACGTGCGTATAACAGTTTAGCTTTTGAGACTTTAGAGTGTTATAAAATATGAATTTGATTTAAATTTCTGCTTAGATTTGAATAATAAAAATTATGTCAATGAGAGATTATCTAATTAATAGATTAGACTATTTCAAATGAATAATGCTATATGTGTATAACAGTTTTGCTTTTGAAACTTTTTAAAGTTACATAAAAAATAAATGTTACTGATCTGATCTGAGATATTACGAATAAAACCAATGTCTATATGACAAGTCATTAAATTGTGTGGATCTATATATATATATGTATACATACATATGTATAACAGTATTGCAAAGTATGCTAATAAAGTTCCATAAAATATATCAATGTCTACATAACATTAGCTTATAGTTATTTAAGTTGGTGGATATTTAGTTTTGTATAACAGATGTGTATAACAGTTTTATAACTTTTTCTAATAAACTTGCATAAAATATATCAATGTCTATATGCCATTAGCTTAAAGTTACCAAAATAGGTTGATATTTAGTTTTGTATAACAGTTTTGTAAAGTCTGCTAATAGGCTAACGTAAAATATTTTAAGTTATTTACAAGCTATTTATTTTTATAGTTGTGAATACATGTCACATTAACTGGCAAATTGTGTTATACACGTATATAACAGTTTCATGAATACACAATTTACTATAGCAAATCCTTTCAAAATCATATCTATTCACACTTAGAATGCAGTCTTTGTAGTAAAGTGTTCTTTGTGCTTCTTTTATTGCAGAGAATTGGCTTTGATAAATATTATGCTGTTGGCTGGCCTGGGGCTGGATGCTGGTGCCTTTCGTCGGTTGTGGCTAATGGTATTGCGTCTGACACTATTGCCAACAATAGCTGAGGTGGCCATAATAGCTGTGCTGGCCTATTACACACTCTCCATGCCCTGGCCGTGGGGCATAGCCCTGGGGTAAGTATGCTACGAGAAGAGAGAAAATGAGAAAGTTGTTATGTCTATGGATTGCTTCTCTTCTAGGCTCGTCATCACCGCAGTCTCGCCGAATGTGGTTGTCACTGTTATGCTGAAGCTAAAGGAGGATCGATTGGGCCTAAACAGCGGCATTCATACACTCATCTATGCAATGACCACGTGCAATGATGTCGTGGCCATTTTCATGTTCGGCGTCGTTATCAGCATGATATTCTCAACAAGTACGTGACAGCCCAATATGAACTGTCTGTCTGCCTTGGGCAAAGTGTACTTACTTGCTTGCTTTCCTGCTTACAGACTCGCTGACACAGAAACTATTGCAAGGGCCCATCGGCATTGGAATTGGACTTGTTTTTGGCTATCTATATGGCATGCTGTTACACTATTTGCCATCGCGTAATGCGGTAAGCATGGCAGCCACTGAAAATCTATACCATATGCACGAGGGGTGTTTAGAAAGTTTTGCTATGGTTTTGATTTGATTTGTTCACAAATAGTATTCAATCTATACTGAAATATTGAAAGAGTTTAGATCTTTCAGATTTTAAGCTTGGTCTGCCAAGAGTTGCACAACTGTTATAAAATCTTAGTTCAAATTCCCACTAGTTCAATCAGCTCTGCTACTTCTGTAACCACCCTCGCAGCTCTAGTTGACTTTCACTGCATCACGCTGTTCAGTGAACACTTCTATACACTCAATCAGAGCATTTAATGGCATAAAACGTGGCTCTCAAAAGTTTCGCTCTTGCTCTCTCGCATGTGTGCTAGAATTTCTGCTGCTACTATAGAACACAGATATATATACATATATATATATAAAGGAATATGTATAACAGAAATTTGTGAGTCTTTGTGTTCGTGTTCGTGTTGGTGTCCGTGTCCGTATTTTGGGCGCATTTTGCATAAAAATACACTTAGATTCAAAGCGACGACGCGTTGTCGACGCTGCCACTGAAGCTGGCGACATTTGCGACGACAGTTACTGCCGGCAACATCCCTGGAAACTTATGACACAGCTGTGCAGCTATGCAGCCAAAGCAAACTGAAGCCAGGCCAGCTAGCTGAGAGCTGAGAGCTGAGGCTGCCGTTGTCGTTGCCGTTGCCGTTGCAGTCAGCCACAAAACTCATTGCTGCAACTTACACCGCTAATGGTGCGCATAATCAAACGCCATGGGTGGCACTGAACTGCCTTTTGAACTTGCACGGAAATGCATATGCCACCATCTCACTCACTCGCTCTCCCTCTCTCTCTCTCTCTGTCTCATAGAACACTCATAACTTTTGTTTTCCTCTGCAACATTTCCACTTGCCACAGCGCAAAAATTGCTAAAGTGTACAAAAATGTCATGCTGTGTGCTTCTCTCTCTCCCTCTCTCTCCCTCTCTCTCCCCACTCTTAAGATTCCTGCATACATTCATAGCTATTGCTATTTATTGTCACTACATGTGTGTGTGTGTGTGAGTGTATGGATGTGGGCGTGGCTGGCTGTGTATAAGTATCTCGTTTACTGCCAACACGTTCTAGAAACAAGTTTTTTTCATTTTTTGGAAACTAGATAATTAAGCGAGTAGCTAGGTTGTGCGATTGCTTTATATGAAGAGGATCTCTATTATATGATCTTCGATATTATGAAAGCTTCCTGAGATGAAATCGAAAGGATAGAATGAGAGAGAGAGAGACAGGGAGAAAATAAGAGCAAAATGAAGAGCAAAGATGGAGATGAAAGAGCGCTTGATACATAAAATTCCTCGGCCATATGAAATTCCCGGAACCACTCGTATTTTAAACTTTCTGAAATAACACTAACGAAGCTTCTTTTTAAAATTGAGTAGACAAAGAGGGGAAAAAAACGAAGTCAATTTTCTTTTCCAAAACTTCATAAGGAATACATTGAGTTTAAATTAAATTGTCTGTGATTATTATGATTGTAAATTTAGATGAGGATATGAATTATGGATGAGTTTTGAGGTTTTCGCAAGGGAGTTAGGCGTTACTCTCCTCCTTTAGCTCACTGCAGTCTACATTCATATAAATATACATATATATAGATGAAATGAAACCCGAAATTTATTTGCGCAGTCTTATGAGTAATTCATAATTGAAGTACAATGTAAGTGCAAAGTATAACGTGGTCTATGGGAGTTCATTCTTAGCTTGAGTTGATTTGTTGGACATCGCTAAGCCAACTGCAAAGCATTACTAGACTGCAGTTGAAATAGAACTTTATGTCCATATATTATAAGACTGACTGAGCCAAAATGAAATATATAAGTATTGCATAGGGCTAACAGCCATCAGGTTTCCCTTTCCGTCGCTTACTTCAGGAACTTAATTTTCACTCATGTTTTCCTACCTTCATCTCTGAACTAGGTTTATGCAAATGGACTACGCTTTGTTCTGACTATGCTGGGCGGTACGATATCCGTGATGGGCAGTCGAGTTATTGGCTACACATCGGCCGGTGCTCTAGGCTGTGCTATGCTGGCCTGCATAGCGGGCGTTGGCTGGAAGCGGGAGGTGCTCAAGATGACGCCACAGCAGTTGAAGGCTTATGAAATCGTAAGGCTCAATTCGAATTGGAAATGCGAACTCGACTTCGAATACAAAAAATTCCTCTCAATTTTCAGGCAAGTGTGCCGAAGCGCTTGGATCTACTGTGGAAATTCCTGAAGCCCGTCTCATTTGCACTCATTGGCAAGGAAATCAATTTCGCTGTGCTCGAAGGACGCGTCATTGGGTATGGAGCGCTGCTCGTATTGCTCGGAAGCTTGGTAATTTGGCTTTGCTGGCAAAATTCAGTTTATGCTTAAATGCTTTAAAATGCAAAATTTAAAATCTTGTTTTTTTCCTCTTTTGTTTTGGCTCTTTGCAGTTCCGTTTAGCTTTTGCATATTTATCTACATATGGCGGAAATCTGTCGAGCAGGGAGCGTGCCTACATTACAATTTCCGGTTTCCCCAAAGCAACTGTCCAAGTAAGTTAACATTTTCAACAACAGCTACGACGCTGCGGCTGCTCTACGTCGTATAGTGTGGCACAATGTGAAAGTGCAACTTTTTCTATATACCCTGTAGAGTTGTGGTATGTGGTATATCTGTGTGACAGGCAGAAGTTGCTATTGCTGAAAAGAGCAATTAAGACTATCTGGGATGATCTACTTTAATGCGTCAATCTTGAGAATTGCAAAAGCAACTAGCTTGAAATCTACAATACATAGTCATATATATCATAGGTTCCGTAATACATTCCGTATAATATCGATACAAATTTTATGTTTCATCTCGGATTTATTTTATTTTGTATTAATTTTTTTTATCATAGATAGATATGTATGTACATATCTAGGAAATATAGATATAAACGTTATAGTTCAATTAGACATCTCTAAATTGAAGCAATAAAACTCATTTCAATTATTAGATTATTTGGTATACACATAGTTTTGGTTGTCATATACATCATTGCAGAAATGTTATGGTTGAGATTTCAACATAGCCAGGGTATCTGTTAGTCTAGCATACACATCTCTAGCACTTGTACTTATTGCAGTTTGGCATCGGTGCCGGACATTACCCGTACCCATGGTTTTTTCGGTCAGCCATTATTTGGGTTATGTTGTTTTTCTCAAAAACCCAAAGTTATTCGTATTTTCGCATGATCATGTTGTTCTTCATGTTGTTCTTCTTGTTGTTGTTTGTGATGCTGCAGCAGCAGCTCTTGACAATTGTCTGCAGTTGAACCGCAAGAGGACATTTTGTTCACATTGTGTGTGAGTGTTAGTGTGTGTGTGTGTGTGCCTTGCCTTGCCTTTGCTTACGCGCTTATGTTGCGCTTCCCTTTTTGCGGTTAGCCGAAATGAAAATGTTACAGTTGCTCACCTAACAAACGGCTGTTGTTGGCGCGGTTTTCACATGCCTGTCTTATTGTGGATTCGAATAGAGCTGGGAGTGGGTGACTGGGAGATACCTAGTAATATGTGTAGGGCAAGTATTTGAAACAGTTTATTGAATAGATATATTCTAATACAAATACAAAAATATAATTAATTAAGCATGCGCACTACCAACACTATCCAAATTACTCCACTATGATAAAAAGCTTGATGGAACTCAGCTTCTAGTTGTGCGACTTGAATTAAATTTTCAGGGAATTATTATGATGACTATATAAGTTTGAATACCAAATATCAAAATTGTAATACTTGAAATGACTTTTCGTTGTGCTATTTGAAGTGGTTCAGGGTAGGCCTTATAAATTTGTAACATTTCAAATACATGTATGCTATGCAGAATTTGATTTGAAACACTAAGTTTAAATATAGATTTTTTCGGTAATAAGGGAATACGTTGAGTTATACGTTTACGTTACGTTACAAGTTTACTAGTAATGCATTTGGTATACAAGAACATATTTGTTTTCTTCAAAAGTCAAGAGTTAGGCTTTTAAAGTAACCAAGATTTATTCATTCACAGAACTTAGATTAGTCAGTCATATACTTTAAGTTTTCGTTGCAGTCTTCCTCTGCCTGTTACATACATACTCACAACAACATTATACCCTCTGCACGCTCCTACCAAAAGGGAATATAAATAAAAATCCTCTGACCAGAGCTCTCTGTACTGCTTAAATGTTGCTTAATAAGCGTTGTGTCTAACTTTTCATATGCGAGATTTGCGCGAGCTAAGCTCTCGTATTATATTACGTATACGCAGCGTAATTATTTTTGAAATTTGTCTTCTCTCTTGCTTTGCAGGCAGCTCTGGGCCCAGTCGCCTTGGATTTGGCTCGCTCGTACAGCGGCACAATTGACATGTCGCTGCCCAGTAACGTGCTCATCATTTCGGTGCTGGCGATTATATTTACGGCGCCATTGGGCGCCATTTTGATGCTGCGTCTGGCGCCAATCTGGCTCAAGCACGGCGATCCAGTGGAAACAGCTGAGACACCTATAACGCCAATCGAACCAAAGTCACTCAATAATCTCAATGTAACAAACTCTGAGAAACTGTGAAGTAGCTGGAAGGAACTCCATCTATAGATAGTTCTCTATAGTTTAATATAATTTTTACAAATTTAATTTTAATAACTAAACTTAAGGTGAGGGGTAGACTCTATAAGTGTAAAAGTTTCTCAACTGTCATAGTCTTAAAAATTATATTACTTTTGATATGTATAATATATTTTCCATTTTAAACTTAACTAAATGAATTGATTTTATATTCCTTTAATGTGTTTTTCAGCTGCTTTCGATTCGCATCATTTAAAAGCTCGCATAAATTATCAAAATCTCAACCCTAAGCTTCAGAAACCTTAAAGCCAGCGGCAGTCATAAAGAGAGAGAGAGAGAGAGAGAGACATAAAAAAACTTGCCCAAAAAAACCTTCTCAAATTTAATTGTTTTCATTGAATTGCTAATTATGATGGGATTAGTGTTAATCTGTGAACTGGATTATAATAATTGCTCGGGCAATTAATTTAAAAGGATTTTGAGGGCTTTGCCGTTGTCAGCGTTGTTCGTTTATAAATATTTTTGGTGTTTTTTGCCACTTGTTGTTGTTGAGTATTATAAAATAATATAAGCTGATCTCTCATTAAATTAACTTTTTTTTTTAAACCGCAGTGAAAAATATTTAAATTCCGGTTCGTTGGCCAAATATGTTTAGAATAATATTTTGAAAGCTGATTTGAGCTTTGGTTGAATTAAAATTTAATTTCATGTCTTATAACAGTATATTGATTGAGTTATAATGGTATAGAGCTCACAGTTATAGTGCAAGCATGCAAGAGTGTTCGTTTTCCTTACACATAAGCATAACCATATAAGCAAGCAGTAGCGCATATTCACTCACTCTTGCTCGTTACTGTATATACATATATAACCGTTCACGCTCTATTCACGAGATCAACTGAGCAAGAGCCTTCGTTTTTATTCGTTTTGATCTTCGGTAGCGCGCTTCGATTCGTGTTTTAACGAACATCGTTTAGGTGACGACACGATTGGCGCTCGCCTAATGAGGGTCAGCCAGTGAGAGCAGGTAAACGCAGAGAGCCTATGCAAATGTTCTTCACTTGCACACACACATGTACACATTCACACTCACTCACTCCTACGCCATTGATGTGTTTAGCGAAGACAACTCTCGCCTACACACCAATACATACACAAAAGCCATTTCTGTCTGTCCAATCACGAACGAGCTCGCTGAAGAATCGATGCAATCGGCAGCTCTCTGTGTTTTTCCTTATTTGCTGAAATTGAGAAATGCTCAATATAAACAAAGCTTAAAATTAGACTTCAATCACAATGTTTGTATAATAATCTAACCTAGTAAGTTTTCATTCAGGCAACATCCCCAATTTCTACTTCGTTTCATTACCAACTCCCTTAATGAACCGCGCGCTTTGTTTATGAAAAAAAAAACAAAAACTTTCATATAAAGAATTCGTGCTTAACAAAGCAGTTAATAAGCATAAAGCAAAACAGGAATTCATCAGCGCATGAATGTTTTGTGATTCAGTTTTATTCTCCATTTTATTTGCTTCTCTTCAGCTCTCTCTCTCTCTCTCTCTCTCTTTCTGCAAAAGCGCGCTGCAAGCTATAGGTAAATTACAGTTATTAAAATAGTTACATTGAAATAATTGCGCAACTTAATGAGTGTTTTAATGAAAATGCTTTGGTTTTGCATTTCGTTTCTTTTTTCCCTATATTATTGTGATTTGCTTTTATAATGAAAACTCAAATGTACAGATTAAACAGTCTTTTGTAGTGCTCTGACTGGATGCACTCTAATTTACCTTTGTTCACTGACAATATCATTAATATTTGTGACTTTTGCTAGCTTAATTCAACAGCATAACTGTGAATGCAGACTGTGGCGGGGCATGGCTGTTATCATGAAGTGCAGGAGGCATTGCTGATGGCAAGTAAAAGTCAATTCGATTCAAACTAAAAGTAGCTTCAGTTCATTTTTCCATATCTCCCACAGCATAAAGGCTAGTGTAACCAAATTTGGTATTTATTTAAATTTTTTGATATTTTTTATATACATACATATGTAATTCTTAGAGTATTATGTTGATTTGCTGCAAATTTCAATGGAATCCCTTGAGCAGCGCCAAAGCTATTGAAGTAAACGTGAGGTCCAATTGGCAAAGCATTTGGCATTTGCGCTATGCGTGCACACACACACACACACACACACACACACACACCCACATGCATACATACATTGTAAGGCTCGCATTCTTATTGGAATTCTATAAATAGAATTGCAATGCTGATTGAATTGTATATGAATTGTTAGCTGATTCTTTAGTTGAATATTTGTCACAGAGAGGATAAGCATTTGGTGTGATGGCATTATGCGAGGAATTTAATATTGAGAAGAGTCGGATTTGGATTCCAGCTGTGCTAAGCTTATTCACTCTCTTACATATTATTAAATTGTGGCTCAGTGGATGTAAGACTATGTAATGGGTATATGCTAATCGAGCAGCGCTCTTAAATAATGTTAGCAGCAACTGCATTCGTTTAACTGCTAATCGATCATACACTGTCTTCAGTATCGGTTTGTTAAATGACATATAATAGGCAAGTGCCCGGCTGAATATCTTGCCAGTGCACAATTACCGCTAAGCAATTGAGTTATGCTGCCTTTCAATCACACTCAAATGGCTGTTTGGCACGCCCGCTGGCTGGCCTAATCCTTCGACAATCGTTGCCCTTATCGCAGCTCATTGGAATTCCTATAAATATGTATATACCATAGATCATGCTTATCAGCGCAGCTAATGCTCGTAAGTATTTTCCTGTAAATAAAATAAATTTCATCACTTTATTATTGTAATTCGCATGGCAAATTTCTATAGCATCCAGCCAGCGCCACTTGCCCGCCATTGTGAGTGGGGCCAACAGACAACACGCATAACACAAATACCACGACAAACTACCAGAAACAAAACGCAGAAAATAAAAAAAAAAAACATAAAAAAAAAAGAAGAGACAGCAGGGCGTTATCAACTGAGGAATACCAGCTCGTGTTCATAATATCAGAGATAAATAAATTTAAAAATAATTTCATTTTCATTTTTACTCTACGAGTCTATCAATGAGATTGCTTATTAGAAAGAGAGAGATAGACAAGCTTGCTTCACTCAAAACTAATATGCTCATTTGTGTTCATGTTTGAAAGGGTATTGAAAGAGTACAGAAAAGTAGAGCTGAGGCAAAAATCAAATCAAAAAGTTCACAAAAATACCAAAACCAGCGACGAGACGAAAACAAAACACACACACACATATAGGGAGTGAGAGAGAGCGAGAGGGGGATGTGTGAGTGAGAGAGTGGGTAAAATTGTGGAGCTGAAATTAAGTTATAAAATTTTAAGGGCCGAGTGCGGTTTAATTTCCAAATGCCACGGCAGCTCCAGACACAGGTGGGCTAGGCAGGTGTGTCGGCTGGTTGGAATTTGACTTGAGGTACGGCCATACAGTGAGGGGGCGTGGCGGCGTGGAGGCGGGCGTGGGTTTGATTACCATAAACACAAGCAGAAGTAAAGTCGGTTTGACGGAAGCGGAAATCAAGAAAAACAAAAAGAATGAGCCTAAATGAAGTCAAAGTTTGTGGTGCGCACAGTCAATTAATAAAGTTTCGTTGCGTTTGAGTTGACTGTTAAAATTGCAGAGTTATAAGCGCGCAAATTATGGCTTACAACAATGGGCCCACAACAATAACAATAACAGCCAAATAGCAGCGCAGCTCGTCCAAAGTCAAACAATTAACATAAGGAAGACACATCAAAAATCCCACCCACTCTCCGAGGCTCTCGCAGCTTTGGAATTTCTATGACGAAATGTTCTCTAATCACGTGATGCGACGCACTCGCTGCTGACCTCGTCTCAGCTCTGTCTGCGCCTTGTCATTTGGCTCGCTTTATTAGTTCGACTCTTGTGGCTAGTCCACTCTGTCCACCCAGCCACCACCCATCGAGGCGCAGCCAGGGGCTGGGCTCAATTTTCATTTCTAACACCCGCAAACAGGCGACAGAACAACTCACTTATGCTTGCTCATCGCAATGAACTGGGCATATTGGTTTTGAGTGTATGTCGAGGGAGTGAAAGAGAGCTGAAAGTTGGCGCATTCTCCTATGAATTTATTTAAGCTTTAATGTTTTATCTTTAGCTATTTCGTATTTTTCGTTTAATTTTATATTTGATGGATCTCTCAAAAAGGCGTGGCATACTTTACGACTTCTTTCATGAACTTCCCAAAAGAAAAGAGCTTACGCATTTCTCTCTCTCTCTCTCTCTGTCTCTCTCTCTCTCGCTCTAGTTTTCTAGTGACGTTAGAGTCTAGAGCTGCAAGCATTCAGTTCTTGCATGTTTTGACTTGCCTGCCAGATCTGACAAATAGCACACATTTAGCTTTTTTCCAGCTAAATTTGAATCTAACTCAAGCGCGCATCAAGCAGTCGTTCGCAGCCAACCGCCCCCAGTACTTGCCCATTTATGAGCTGTTTTAACACATGTTCTCAGGTAAATTGTAAATTGTTGACAAAATAGTTGGGCGTCACGTCAGGCCACGCCCAGTTCGTTAGCTCATTAATGAATGTGTTTTGGCTTTAGTTTTTGTTTTTTTTTTTATTATTCATATAAACCACAACAATTTTATTATACAAAAGTTATTTGGAAGACTTGTTTTACCATATCTCGCGGCAACGTCCACGACTGTCGGGCAGATAGCCCGGCTGGCAGGGGAAGTCGATCATGGCCACTTCCATGATCTTCTCAGTGGTTGCCGCTGAGCCGGACGAGGGTCGCACCGTGGTGGCCTCGTAGTCGGCCAGGACCTGGGACTCGTCCAGCTCGACGCACTGGTTGGGCTTGCCGCGAATCACCTTGTTATTGGGGCACTCGATGCGCTTCAGGCAGTACTTGACGCAGGGCCGAGGCGCGGCCACGTTCGTCAGCTTCTTGCTGCACGCGTAATGCCCAATGCATTGCGGCTCCACTTGCGGCAAATTGTTGTTGATATAAAGTCGTTTGGCAGAACTCTCAGTTGTCGTCGTCGTCGTCGTCGTCTTTGATGCATCGCGATGCAGCAGGCGCGAGAGCAGCCCTTCGCCATTACAATGTAAGCAACAGGCACAGAGTGCGAATAGAATGAATAAACTTTTCATTTTCTATATGCTTACGCTTAGAGATGTCGACATGGAAATGAGTCTTGCTCGCCTAAGCTAGATTCAAATTCAAATTCTTATCAACTGAGCTGAGCTGAGGCGCAGTGCCGACATTGATAACCTTTCAAGCGATAGACAGTTAGACGATGGAAAGAACAAAATAAAAAACAAAATAAATACTTAAATATATGATTATGATTTGTGTGAAATCCCAAGTTAGAACGAGAGAGAGAGAGAGAGAGAGAGATGGGATTCATAATATTTCTAAAGTTCTTAGTCTGTTTACATGCTTTATGAATTTATTATTTGTTTTGATTTTTGTTTTTTAATATTTTATTATGCATCATGTGTAGAACCCGTATGTAGTACCTCAACAATATATATAAAATTATTATGAAGTCTATAAAATTGATAACTACAAACAACGTAAAAAGAGCTATTGCTTAGGCAATTTAGAGGGTGTCTACATGCGAGTCTTATTAAGAATCTATACATCTACCTCTGCCCAATAAAATAAAATACATCTGTAGATAAAGATTCTCTACTTTTGAAACTTTGCAGATAAATAGCATAACGTCAGATACTAGTTTTCTCGCTCTCATTCTGAGCAGGAGATTTTAGTTTGTTTCGTTTCCGTCTACGTCTGAGAGTTTTGCTTTGAGCTATTCGCGTTAAACTCATTTAAAGATACTTATTTCACGAGCTATATGATAGACGCTCGCACACTGCAACTTATTCGGTGATGGAGATCTCAAAAGGGCATCATGGGAAAGCCCAAGAGATCTTTGCTGTCTGAGTATGAGCGCGTTCGTTCGTTCGATCTTTGAGAAATGCTCAACGAATACGTGCAACCTCTGGCATTCATGTATGTATAAATGTATGTGTCTATGTATCTTTCTAGTTCCCAGCTTTTCCTCTGCATAGTGCAGGGTATTTCGCAGTCAGGCACTCGCCTAAGCGCAAACTCTCACTTGTTAAGCTCAAGAAATACTTTCCACTGTCTCACAGAGTGTCTGCTGCTATTATGAGACGTTTCACTTGCACTCAATGCTTGTGCTGCTCTAGTTTCAATGGCAGAGAGGCCTGCCTTTGATATTATTAATAAAGCATTATGAATTTTGCATAACGACTTCTGCTGCAGCTGCTCCTCCTGCTGCTGCTGCAGCTGCTGTTGTTGTTAATGCACTTGCCTGGGCGCCAGAGAGTTGCAGCAGCGAAATGATTTGAATAATTGATATAAATTATATCCGAATGCTGTCAAAATGCATTTTATGTACACAATTATTAATGATGATTATTTTAGAGTAGAGAGAGAGAGAGAGAGAGAGGGCGAGAGCAAACAAAGGCATTAATTTTACTTTCCAGCCAATTATTGATGAAGATGAAGATGAAGATGAAGACGAAGCTGAGGCCACAGAAGGCCGAACATGCTGTCCGGTCTAGCCCGCTGGGCATATGCCTCTAATAAGTATTAACATTTATTGCCTTTGGTGAGATGCTGTGCATAGAAAAATCGATGTGAAGGCCAAAGCTGGCCGGAAATTGCCAAACACTGATACATCCGCCGGAAATAAGCTCAATTGTAGTTGAGTTGAGCAGCAGGAGCCGGAGGAGAGGCCACTTGCTTGTGGTGTGGGGGCAGCAAGTCTCGAAAACTTTATGTATTAACTTGAATGAACTTTAATATAATTGCCGACCATCGAAGTCGACTCTGAAACTCGCAGACTCACACTCTTCACACACTGAGCTGACAAATGGAAAACTGAAACTATCTTGTTATGCATAACTCTGAGGCTCAAGACAGTCAACACAATAACACAGATCATAATCTGTGCGAGCTGAAAATAAAATAAAATAAATGCGATTCCAAGACAGTTGAAGATGATATTTATGTCTGACGGGTCAATTGAGACTTGGGTAGAGACGAGTTCATTTTATAGTCGTTCAAGAAGCGACAAAGCGATGGAGACATTTTGATAAGCTCACTCCTTTCCATTTGATAAGAGATATTCTATAGGAATATTCAACTTTGTTATGCAAAGTGGAAAGAATATCAATAGAAAGACCCTCTGTCTCTCTCTCTTTCTCCATCAACATCTCTCACTCTCTTTTTCACACATCTTTGTCTTTGTCTCTCTTGCTGCATCTATAAAGAGAGATAACTCTTTCTCTCTTTTACTCAATCTGTGTTTCTCATTCTCTCTCAATCTCGCTCTCTCTCTCTGACTGCCTCTCGCTGTCTCTATCTGTTATCTCTCTTTTACTCAATCTGTTTTTATCACTCTCTCTCAATCTCTCTCTTTTTGTCTCTATGTCTGCCTCTGTCTGTCTCTATCTCGTAGGCAACCTCTCCCTTTCTCTCTTTTACTCAATGTCTCTCTCTCGCTCTCTCTCCCCCAGACTGGCTTTCGCTGTCTCTATCTCTCATTGATTCACTCTTTCTCTCTCTCTGTTTTACTCAATCTGCGTCTTTCTTTCTCCTTCAAGCTCTTTCTACCTTCTTTAGCTTTCTCTTCTTCTCTCCTTCGCTTACATTTTCCATCTGAGATTTTCGTACTCGTTTCGATCCATTACATCAATGTTTCATCCAGTATTGCATTTTGTTCATTTGCTGCCCTTTCACACTTAAGCCTCAATTAATGAGGCTCACATTTTAATACCTATTCACATATTCATTTATTGAATATGAATATGAATATGAATAGGAAATATAAATTTAGCGCTAGAGCTGATAATAATTTGTACTCTCACATTTAATGAATGGCTAAACTAATTGTTGGAATAAATTACAGGACTATCTCGATAGAAATGCATTTGGGGTAAAATATGATTATTAATAATTTATCGATCGACACTTGGTTTGGTAATTTTCCTTCATGCGAATGGTTGAACCCGCCTCGAGTGGGCTCCGGAACGTGTTCAATGGATTATGGCCGTCGAGTACCGAGTGTCGAGTGTCGAGTGTGTGTGTGTGTGTGTGTGTGTGTGTGTGTGTGTAACGTGCTCTATAAAGCTTTGTTTGAGTTTTGGAATGCGAACACGATTTACCTGCAGCTCGAAATTATCTTGATTCACTTTGGCCAACAATTTAATTGCATACAAACAGGCGAAACGCAATTTAGCCGATTAGCGTCCAATTAATTTCGGCTCCACATTATTTTAAGCATAAATGAACATTCGGAAAGTCAACTCGACGATAACAAAGGCAAATAGAGCGCAGAGCGCAGGCCTTCTGGCAGCAGCAGCAGTTTCTATTTGCTATTTATTTACTCTTTGCCATTTGTATGCAAAATGCCAAATGTAATTTTAATTTTAATTCGATTTCAACTATATACATATATATTTTACTCTGTTTTGTTTCACGTTATCGAAATGTGTTCAAACAATGTTCCATGATGTCGGCAATCTGACTTCCATGTGTCTAATCGCATATTTTTCGCTTGTTTGCCCTGCTTTATATATTTTATATATTTATACAAATTTCTAATTCATATCTTTCAACATTTATATAATTTATATATAATAATAAATTAAATAATTGAGATATGAGTTATAAAGAAATATAATACATAAAATAATTAAGGTATGATATATTTCTGATACAATTCACTCAACTCGGATAATCAAATTGTAAAGCTTTACTTCAGTTTGATTAAATTTCAATCGATTTAAATCGATTTCTGGTTCGCTCAGACGTGAAATCGAACTGAATAGACTTCATTCCGCATAGTTAGTATCATTTAGTAGACATGCATAATGGATATAATGGAGCTTAAAGTGAAAGGTAATTCCCTTTGAATTGAGAAGGTATTTGAATGCGGTCGCGGGGCTTAAGGCTAGAGTTTCACACGTGATTACGCCGTCGGATGCTGAGATGGAGTTGGAAGTAGAAGTGAATGGATGAGGCGAACGCCACTTGAGTTCAATTAAAACCGCACTCGTGTTTGTTTGCACAACAAACACACTTGACCAGCTGAGCGTATGGCCATAGGACAACAACTTTTTCAACTTTTGCTGCCCTTTCACACTTAAGCCTCAATTAATGAGGCTCACATTTTAATACCTATTCACATATTCATTTATTGAATTTGAATATGAATATGAATAGGAAATATAAATTTAGCGCTAGAGCTGATAATAATTTGTACTCTCACATTTAATGAATGGCTAAACTAATTGTTGGAATAAATTACAGGACTATCTCGATAGAAATGCATTTGGGGTAAAATATGATTATTAATAATTTATCGATCGACACTTGGTTTGGTAATTTTCCTTCATGCGAATGGTTGAACCCGCCTCGAGTGGGCTCCGGAACGTGTTCAATGGATTATGGCCGTCGAGTACCGAGTGTCGAGTGTCGAGTGTGTGTGTGTGTGTGTGTGTGTGTGTGTGTGTGTAACGTGCTCTATAAAGCTTTGTTTGAGTTTTGGAATGCGAACACGATTTACCTGCAGCTCGAAATTATCTTGATTCACTTTGGCCAACAATTTAATTGCATACAAACAGGCGAAACGCAATTTAGCCGATTAGCGTCCAATTAATTTCGGCTCCACATTATTTTAAGCATAAATGAACATTCGGAAAGTCAACTCGACGATAACAAAGGCAAATAGAGCGCAGAGCGCAGGCCTTCTGGCAGCAGCAGCAGCAGTTTCTATTTGCTATTATTTACTCTTTGCCATTTGTATGCAAAATGCCAATGTAATTTTAATTTTAATTCGATTTCAACTATATACATATATATTTTACTCTGTTTTGTTTCACGTTATCGAAATGTGTTCAAACAATGTTCCATGATGTCGGCAATCTGACTTCCATGTGTCTAATCGCATATTTTTCGCTTGTTTGCCCTGCTTTATATATTTTATATATTTATACAAATTTCTAATTCATATCTTTCAACATTTATATAATTTATATATAATAATAAATTAAATAATTGAGATATGAGTTATAAAGAAATATAATACATAAAATAATTAAGGTATGATATATTTCTGATACAATTCACTCAACTCGGATAATCAAATTGTAAAGCTTTACTTCAGTTTGATTAAATTTCAATCGATTTAAATCGATTTCTGGTTCGCTCAGACGTGAAATCGAACTGAATAGACTTCATTCCGCATAGTTAGTATCATTTAGTAGACATGCATAATGGATATAATGGAGCTTAAAGTGAAAGGTAATTCCCTTTGAATTGAGAAGGTATTTGAATGCGGTCGCGGGGCTTAAGGCTAGAGTTTCACACGTGATTACGCCGTCGGATGCTGAGATGGAGTTGGAAGTAGAAGTGAATGGATGAGGCGAACGCCACTTGAGTTCAATTAAAACCGCACTCGTGTTTGTTTGCACAACAAACACACTTGACCAGCTGAGCGTATGGCCATAGGACAACAACTTTTTCACCCACGCAGCGGGGGTGGGAGGGGGTGGGGTAGCTGCTTGCAGAGCTTTCATTGCTGGCCATTGTTTAACAATTAACCCCAAATTGAATGCAATTAAATAAATAACGGTGTTGAAGCTTTACGTAAACGTAAACGTAAACGCAAACGCAGACGCAAATGCTCGTAGGCGTCGTGTCGTTGCAGCCTTTACCTTTGTTATGCCAATAGCAAACGGGCAGGTAAACACACACACACACACACACACGCACACACGCACACATGCACGCACAATTGTGTTTCGGTATCCAGCGCACATATGAGTGTATCCAGCTGTGTTGTGCAAATGAAATGAAATATTACGTATACGTCACGGCGGTCCATTTGCCAGTTCACAGAGAGTGAGCGAGAGAGGCACAACAATGGCTGCTGCCGACTGTTGTTGGAGTATTTGTTTAAGGCCATTGTTGTAAATGTCGCTCGGACCTATTGGCAGTGAAAAACAATTTACTGAACATGCAGCCACAGCCAGCAACAATGTCTAGCAGCACACGCTGCACTAGTGCCAATTACACAGCACAACAAAATGCCTGGGAATATCCGCATATGAGAGAATACATCTGAATATGAAGTTTGATGTGAGCAGCGAATGCTACAAAATGTCAGGCATATATACATATATACCTGAATATATTTGAATATGATTTCTGTGAAAGTGAATTGTGAGCGGCAGCAAGAGTTGAGCTTGCATCTTGCTTGTTGCACGAAATTGGGGTAAGTTTAATGCTGAGACAAATCTTTTGTTGAGTCTAGGCGAGTCTACTCTTAAAGTAAACAGTAATTGGCTGATACAAGTTGCTTTACTAAATAAAAGTATTTTTTACTGGGGCAGCCTTAAATAGTAAAAGAATAGAAGAACTATTTCGATATTGGCTGACACAGTAAGAGCAATAGCTGAGAAAATTGCAATTAAGCGAAAATGGTTAAAGATATTATATTTTATTTATGTTTATCTTCAAGCTACAGTCTTGCCTTTATTTGTAATACATTTTTTCTATACCTTGACTCTCTGTTGATGCCTCAATCAGCTTTATGGTTGTGAGTCTTTGCTCATTTTGGCTTGCAAAACTCATAACTTTACAAATTTGGTATATTATAGAGAATTTAGGGGAATAAGGGAAGATGTTTGAATTGATATTGAATTGAACTGCATAAATTTGAGTGCGAGTAGTGTATAATCTCCACTCTAGCAGCAGCTGTTGTTGTTATGAAGAAGAATTCGATCCTACGATCCTACTTTTAATTGAACTGAGTAAAACTTTTGTAGTACCTAAAGTATCCATATCAAGAATTAAATAGATATTCCAATCGTTTTCTGTATGTTGCAAGCAGATATGATTTAACTTAAGCTCAGACTATTTTATTATTGATTGAGCCACAAAGTCTTAACTGAATGATGGAAGTCACATTCAGTATTCACAATTCTTTAACTAGTACTTTATAGTTATAGTTTATAGTTGATAATACAAATTGAATATGTCGGAGATGGCTCGGATTCCATATTTTCTCATCTTAATTCGCCATGCTATATCACGAATTCCCTTTTTGCTTTCTTAGTTCTCTCTTCATCATCATAGACCTGTGAATTCGGTCTTTTCTTAATAACCAGGGACTACGTACAGCAGCAGGCAATTTGAGTATGTCAAGAATGGTCCTGCCAACTTAGGTAACTACTTCGATACCTACTCTAACAATATCAAGGCACGATTATAATCGCGCCACGACAAATACAAATTAAAAGTAATGAAAAATAATAAATTAATAAAATGGCAAATTTCAGTAAATACTTTAATATTCAAATGCTATTCTTAATATAAACACTTGCTGAAATTTCACTCTTGCTTGGTCAACTATTGTCACTCAATGCTGAGGGCAATTTCCACGTTTTGTTATCTGTAATGTGTATATACAAAGATAGGTAAGATTTTACATATATGCTTCTGTATTCATAGAGTCTTTAGTCTTTATACTCTTTACACTACCGAATTGTGTAGGCTAGTGTTATTAACGCTGCGTGTTGCCTATTTGCGTGCAAGTCGCCAACTCACTTGGCGCATTTCAATCCAGTTGTAATTTTTTATTAGCCATTTGTAAATATAATGGAATTAAAAACAGATTTTCACACACTACAGCAACACGCAGAAGAAAGATGAATCTGTTGCCCTGCATCTGCATCTCTTCAGTCTCTCTCTCTCTGCAGTCAAGTCGAGGCTGTTCCCATTTGCATTGTTTGACAAAGACATTGCAATTTCGCTTTTATTGTGGCACTCAGACAGGTGTGTGTATGTGATGCGCATGCCTTGTTCAAATATAAATAGAAATATTTCATAAAACGTATGAAATGGCCAAAAATGTAGCTGGCACGAAACACGAAACGACAAAAGTCAAATGTGACTCTGACACGCAAAGTTCTTGTCACACATTGCGATTTGTTTGATCGGACGACAGTGGCTGCCATTTGTCTGCACCACTCTACTCTAGTCTGCTCTGCTCTTTTTGCAATATTCTTTAAATTTGGAGCATATATATCTGTGTCTAATAGCGAGCATTGCCTGATGGGCCTTTGACAATTTATTGCCTGGTGTTTGATCAAATTGATTTGTATTGCGGCTGGCAAAGTGATTTGCAAATGAAATTGCATATGCCACTGCCAAGAAGTGAAAAGGATTCCAAACTCATAAGGAATAGAAAGCAATGTTCAAATGGCTGAATATTTATAGTAAATCTAAGCTGTTTGGGACTGTCCGACTTGGAGATACTCAGTCTTGTCTGATGGATAGCTACTTCAAGTAGTTTGAGTTGCTGAATAACTGTCAGATATATTTATTTTCCTATTACATCATTACATTTATTTCACTCTTCATTCCTCTCGTTATTATCTCTCGAGTTAAAAAACAGCAGCTCAACTATAATTAGTATTATTTAATCATCTATGAAACTTGACTGTCACGGACTATGGCTGAGCTATAAGAAAGTTGTTTTCTGGTTTACTTCACTTGCGATTAATTGCCATCTGAGTTGTGTTTTTTTGTATCTTGACTGGTTCTTCTTCCACAGTTTCTGAGCCAAGCAAGAAAAACAAAGATCGAAGTCAAGTTTTGTGTGAATTACATATTTATTCGCTGCGAAACCCTTGATGTTAGCCCTTGGACTCTCTGTTTTGTTTCTTCTCCTGCTCATTAATTGTAATTGAAGTTTGTAATTAAAAAGTTTGCTCACAGCCTGGTCAGGCTGGGTGAGGGCCATTAAAACGAGAGCGAGAGAGAGAGAGAGTTGCGCCCAGGCTGAGCACAAGTTTTGATTTAAATGGTGTGTAAACATTTTAGGACTTGCTGCCTTCTACCCAAATAGATATATATGTATATATATATTTTATCCGTTCACGTAATTAGCTCGCTGTTCGCCAAAGTCAACTCAAATGAAGCTATAAATTGGCCACGCAATGCCTACAACTGTAAATTTATGAATATTGTGAATGCTCGAGTGGCCTCAGCTCAGTTCGTGGCTTAAAGACTTTAACCATTAACGACATTTCACACATACAATATATCGAACATCATCATGAGCCACCCCATCCAGAGCCCTAACATGCTTTAAGAACGTGACAACGATGACTCAAACCCAATCACAGCAAAGGCAATCGGGCGTTATCGACTGTAGAATACCTGCTCATAGACCAATGGTTGAAGAAGTTGTTGATTTTCTTTTTATTTATCATGCCTCTACCTAGCTCTAGCGCTAGGGTTTCTGTGCAGGTTAACAGGGTTAACTCTAGAAGCTATTGGGTTTTCAGACTAGTCTCAGTCTAAGAGACAAGTAGATTAATAGCGTTTGATAAGCATATGAGGAAGGTCTAATGACTCAAGAGAAGACGAAGAGTTGAATCTCTATTGATCTTTGACATTTTAATTTTATGCTAATTTTTATTTTTTATTATTATATTTCCATTTTATGTAACACTCTATTAGGTTAACACATATGGTAACAGAATAATTTAAATGAATTTTAAATGAATAGAAAATAAACAAATCTCAATTTTTCAGTCTTTGTTTCTTATTTTCATAGAGGGTATACAGAGCAAGTCTTACATGGGTATTAGACTAGAATATACTATATAAGCATTTGCTATACATTTCAACTCAAGTTGTTTTGTCGTAAATCAAGATACATGACTTACTGCAAACATATAGTATAAAAAGAGTACACTGTTAATATATAATGTAAAAGGAGTATATTGGTTTTAGTTAGTGTTAATGAAGTTGGACTTCCAAAGTTCCTTAAATAAGTCTGCTTGCAGGCAATGCAAGAAGCATTGACATTATACAAAAACCAATATACCCCTTTCACACCATAAACCAGTATCACACATATCTCAACACGAGTGAGCTCAAGTCAAGGCATTTATAAGAACAGCTGAACAAACTCTCTGCAGCTACATCACTTGCCATACTTACGCAACTAATATACCCACAATTGCACATGTAACAGAGTATGCCATGCTTGAGGTTGGGGCAGAAAGCGAGCTATAAAAGACGAACGACATATTAAATATGCGTGTCATGTGCATGTGTTTGCCTGGCTCCGTTGTCACCTTTCGCTCGGGTGTTTGCTTCAGTCAACACTGAAGAAGAAGACTTTTGTGTTTTTTTTATTAATCAAAGTCAAAATCAAAATCCGAATCAAATGAAATCAGTTCACAATAAGGGTCAACATTTGATTGCAGCCATTGGCCTAGACGTCTGTTTTTTGTCTGGTTTACAACCATCTGTAAATATGTCAAACATGGGCTATAATACGCGCTCAAGGATTGTATAATGGGCATATTGCTTCTGCATGTGGTAATTGGATAGATGTGCAGGAGATTGATCAATATTTCTGTGAAGCGAGATATGGTAAATGGATTCATAAGAATTCGCTTGTTGATCTTTGCTTCGTAATGCCCAAAGACAACTTGTCAAATTTGTAAGTTTATGGAATTTGAGGCATATGCTCGATAGACATTTAGACTTTTATATTTATTGTTTACCTTTCCAAAGTGTTTTTGGAAGCTTTGCCTTTGGGCAAGTGACGGAAATTGTAGACTTTAAAAGCTGAAAGTCAGATACTTATAATTTAAAGAGAATTAATTTTTAGAGTTTTAGCTTTTAAGCCTTTTTAGCACTCGACAGATAGCTAAGCCTTCAAAATGACATGAGAAAGGTCTCACATTATGTCTACAGAAAAAGTTAACTCTGAGCGCCAAAGGTTCTTGTAATTAATGTAATATAAATATTTATTTAAATTTCTATTGATTCAATATTTATTTGACTGCCTTAGATGACTATGGAGCTACTATGCCCGACTCGCCAAGTTCTCTCATTTGACAAGTTCGAAGAGAACTTGAAGTTCCAGTACTCCCATCTAGTTCCGTCTTTAACATACGATACGAAGACACAAGCTTATGGTTTCTTCTACTTGACCGAGGGAGGGGAATGCATAATTTAGGAACTTATTTAAATGCGAGCATAGAATAAATGCTGGCTTCAATGTTTGCTTATTTAGCGCCCACTGCTGACCTTTGAGGAAATACCCAAATAAATCAGATAGTGAACAATTTGGTCTGGCATAAATAATTTTTATTGCCCGTAGCCGGCCGAGCTTGTAGCTTGTAGGAGAAGAATGACAGCGAGAGAAGATTTTTATTATATTTCGGCTTCATAAATTATAGGCAGCCATTAGGGAGAGGAGAAGTGGGGCAACGAATTCTTCTAGCCGACTTTCTTTTCCTGTGGCACAACTATTCAATCATGGCTGAAGCAAGTGAAATAATTTGGAATATTCACATATTATGCGGCTCGGCTGAGCGCGTTTAACAAATTATGGCCATAATGTATTCTCTTTCAGTATAATATGCTAATTTGATTAATCTCCATTGTGTGGGTAAGCAAATTAATTTCCAGATACTCGCGTGCGCCCTCAAAAATGCTAACTACACGAATATGTTTGAACAAATGTGAAGCATCTAATACGAATTTCCTAGCATTTTCTTTCCCTTTGTTGGCTAACCAAGCCATGTAAATCAGTTGGCCAGAGTCACCTGGCTGGTGCCCAATTAGGATAAACGTCGGGGCTGGGGGAAATGTTGATTTAAACGTGAATGATGGTTTCCATTGCCTATAAAATTGCCTTCTAGCCGAGTCGCCTTTCGTGCTGTGACAGTTGCGTGCGTCGCCCAGGAGGGGGGAGGGGGGGGGGGAGGGGGGCGTGGGATCAAGCCAAAGAATGCCACTGACTGCGGTAATGCGATTGGATTGTATACGGCGCTTGGCTGAACTTCAATTTGAATTAGATTCTCTCGTGACAAGCAGCCATGAGCAGCAATAACATAATTTATAGCCAGAACAAGCAGCCAAACCAGATAGCTGAAGCGAGCTCTGCGAGTGCCAATGCAGCATCAAAGCGAGAAAACTTTCAATTCAACTACATGGAATATGAAATACTAGCTACCCAACTGCTATGCTAGCCCAGTTGACACACATTAAATCTAATCACATGTCTCCACACATAACGTGGAACTTGACTCGGGTCAAATCTTATCGCTTCACTAACGAAGTAACGCCATTAGCCATTTGCTTGGGGCGCAACGACAAATAATAGCATAGTAAAAAAAAAAAAAAAACAGTGGAAAAGAAAAAACTAAACTGGAAACCGCCAACAAGCCGGACATTAGGCAATAAGTGGTCAGCGCTGGGTGGCGGCAAAGTCTAATGAAATTCCGTAGAAACATGTTCTCGCCTGATAAGCGACCATTGGTCAACGGGCTGCAGGATAAAGCAGGATACGTGGCATGCAATGCTCCACCAAATGTGCACCACGCAGGCGAAGGCGCGGAAGCGAGCGTGACTTCTGTTGAGCGAGTATCATGGCTAAAGTCACATAAAATATAAACACTCACGAGAGTGAGCGTGAGATGAGAGTGCACGACTAGAGGATACCCTAATAGAGAGCAGGTAGAGCTTATGGATTACTTCTATTGAGCGAGTATCATGGCAAGCGTCAAATAGTCAAGTTAAGAGTGTGAGCGAGAGTTGAGAGGGAACGACTTGAGGATACCCTATGGGTTGCAGGTAGATGAAATACTCAGGCTTATAGAATACTTCTGTAAACTCACATAAATTATAAACAGCCAAGAGAGTGAGTCAGAGAAAGAGAGTGTAGAGTGAACGACTAGAGGATACCCTAAAAGGAAACAGGTAAAGCTTATGGTCTCCTGCTTGAGTGAGTATGAGCTGAGAGTGAACGACTAAGAGATACGCTCATGTGAAGCAGGGGATATAAATTAATTTGCTTCTGGCATATTCTAGTGGAGAATGATTGATTAGGGCATACCCGAATTTGTGGCAGTTTATAGAAATTCTTTAGCTAACTCATGGGCTACCACACTTATTTCTGCATTTGCACAAAACTAATATACCCGCTTTGAACAGCTTAGTCGAGGTATACAAACCACAAAGGCACACAATTCAAGTTGCACAAACTCATATTATGATATAATGAAAGGCGAAGGACTCTAGCCTAAAGAAAAAAGAAAGGGAAAGAAATAACATCTGTGCATTGAAGTTGAGGCTAAAAAGGATTAGCCATTTTCCTTGAAAGCATCTTTGACAGAATTTTTTCCAGGTTGTTTCCCGCTTGTTTTTATTTAACTCGAACTCGCCAAACCCTTTTCGCTTTTCGCAACTGGGCCAACTTTGAGGCATTTATGTTAATGAAAAGAAAACGCTTAACGCGCGCTCAGCACCTGGGCTGTTCAACATAAGCTTCATTGTTTTATTTGAAATGGGCAGAAGCCGAAACGTTTTCCGTCGCCTGATCCTGCGCTGAATTTTATGCAACGCAATGGGGTATACCAGCCAGACCGAAGCCCCAACTCGTTCGCTGCCTTTGTGTTGGCCCAAACAAAAGTGAGAGATAAACTTTTGTTCTGCGTGAACTCTGTCGCTGTCTCTGCTGTTGCTGTTGCTTTATATTTACCTATACAAAGTTTGTTTGTTTTGTTTTTGTTCACAGTTTAAAAAACTGAGTTAAGCATAATTCGTAGCAGCACAGACAGCTGAGTGAGTGCGACGAAAATTGTTGTCAAGTTTCTCTCATTGCCCAAGTAATTGTCATAAGATAAAGAGTTTTTGAGATGGGATCTTGTCTTTAGTCTTGCTTTAAAGGTATATCGCATGCCATTCTTTTAAAATTAGCAATTCATTCATTTATAATTAAAATTCAGAATGATTTGTTTCAATGTGCCGACACTCTTTTGTTGAGAATTTCATAACGTGGCTGCTTCGATAATGTTTCAATGTTTCATATGAATCCAAGCCTAAATGCAGGTAACTCTCAGGCAAAGCCTTCAACTGTATATTGAAGTCATGATGACAATCCACTTCACAATTAGCTCTGAAATTTGTTGTAATTTTAAATTATTTTCATATCTGTAGTTAGTTACAAATGATTTACAATAAAATGGCAAAACAGACTATAAAACAGCTGCTGAAATATAATTACTCAAAGTAGTATCACTTCTGCCTGGTCACTCCGCTTCAAGTCTGCTTTAAGCCTTGTTGATTTATTAATGCATTGAAGTAAGTTTTCATGTTGGAATCGAAGAGCGTAGCTTATAAGCGAGAGTATGTCTAAATTGTTTATTATTCAATTTGGCAATGGCAGTGGAGCAATGGCTGAATGTGTTTCACTCGCTGGCAATCAGGCGAGTGATGAGAAAGGCGAATGGCAAAAGCCGCTAGAATGCCGCCAAACACCAAAGCAATGAATTATGCAAAAATCTCAAGCGGCTAACGTGTTACAGCCAGACCTGAAAGCCTGTCGAGAGAAGAGAAGGAGTCAAGAAAAAAGAACAGAACAGCAAAAAAAGAGAGAATCAAACAAAATCGATTGATGTACAAATTTTTCTTAGCATCCGCAAACAATTTGCTCGAGCGGGGCGAGTAGGCGGCCTTTTGATTTGTGCCTGACTTCTTCATTGGCAGCCAGCTTCTAAATTATGTAGATTTGTTTTACCATAACGCTTGTCTGAGTGGGTGGGCGTGGGTGGGCGTGTGTGGGTGTGGATGGGTGTGTGTTTATGTGGTTTTTTTTTCCTCGAGTATCTTTGCCTCCGCTTCGACGTACAACATTTTAAACCGTCATTAAGCTGCGCCCATAAATATCAGGGCGTCTTTTGCTGCTGCTGCCGCTGCTGCTGCTGCTGCTCTTCCTTTACGGCTTTTGCTTTTGACTGTAAAATTATGTAAATTTATTTGGCCATAGCATTGCCCTTTTGCTGTTGCCTTTAGTTTAGAGCTCGCCGTGCCAACGAAACTTGTAAATTTTTGCTGAATTATGGCTAGGCGTAGACATCGGGCTAGTTAACTTTGTTTGCTGCTCTTCTCTATGTGTCACGTGTTCCAACTTCGATATTTAGCTCTCATTTGCCCACTCTTCTATTCTCGCATTTTCGCATTTTCGCATTTTCTCGTTTTCTCGTTCTCTCTTTCATTTCCATTTTACTTGCTCATGCACTACATTTGATAGCAAAAACTTTTCCATCTGCTTAAATCAGTCGAAAATTAATTTAATTCGCAGTTTCGTTTAAAAAAGTTTTCCCTTCATGTAGCTTTATGATTTGACGGCATCTACTTCCTTTTTTTGTAGAAATTATGTAAATGGGGTATATTGGTGTGGTTCAAGTGGACTCGAATGGAAAAGTGTTTGATAATTTCATTTATTTCGCATCATATTCTCTTGTCGATCTCGAAAACTATTTAAGTTAGCGACTTGAAACTTGATATATATTATCTTGTTATCGTAAGTAAAAGAATTCTAATTTTTTTTTTCGATATGTCATCTAGAAATGTAAAATATGATAGGTAGATCTTTTGTAATGATTATCAACCTCATGATAATATCCGCTTGTAGATATTAATTTTAAATATCCTTAAAAAAGAAGTAAATATTTTATTTCAAAGAGTATTGTCTTGATTTTAAGTATGCACACATAAAATATGATAATTTTCATGCTCTGAAAATTTCACCAACATCGTACGACTAGAAGCCGAGTTCCTTCAGTATATCTTACACGAGAACCAGCTCAGACGCTGTATGGAATGTGCAATTAGTTGGCTATGCAGTCAACATAGTATGTGGATGTACTTGTATATGTATATGTGATATGTGAGCAGTCTGCTCGGTATCTCATAGTCGTACACATCAGTATCGAACAGTGAATGAAATAACCAAGATGCAAAATTTTTAATTATAAAAGTTTGAATCGCAATTCGCCTTGCCGCCTCGTCGCCAGTCCGTGCATCAGTCCATCTGTCAGAGCCAAAGAAACAATGCAATGCTGAAACCATTTGAAATTGTTGCCACTTTTATAATGCAGCGAATCGCTGACGTTGATGCTGGATGCTGGATGCTGGGATGCTGTTGCCCTTGGCCTGCCTTGCCTTGCTTTGCCTTGCCAATTTTACCAATATTAATTATGATTTCATTTCATTTCAGAGTAGTGTCCGGGGGTACTTAACAATTGAGTGTTGAAAGTTTGCTTCATGATGCAGTTGCCGTTAATGTGAATCTGAATGTGACTGTGAATGTGAATGTGAATGTCCTGGGAGAGTTTTGCTTGTGGCGTAACTTAATTAATTTTACATTGCTTTGAAATTCAGCGAGCTGGCTGTCAGAAAAGTGTTCAAATGATAAACGAGCTAATTAATATGCGCTAAAAAACTTTTCGCACTGACTGCAAATTAACGCTTGTGGCGCTCCAATTATGCATTGTGATATGCCAGAAGCAAAGAAGCTGAAGCAATTGCCTGCAGCCAACAAAAAAGATTTCCTAGAGCTCCTTGAGTCGCTTTGGGTGGGTCAACGACATTTTAACTCTGTTGCTGTTGTTGCAACGCCTTTGGTTCCGTTCGGCAGCTGCATACGCAAAAATTGCATTAAAATTCATGTGAAATATATTGAGACTTGCATGCATAATGGTCACTAAAGTTTGAAATGTGCACAAAACTTGTGTCAAGTGTGCCACGCCCACCCGTACCCACCTACACAGCTACCCAGCTACCTACATACCTACATACATAGCACTGGCATGCCTGTGCTCAAATATGCAAATAGGCAACGTCGACATACACACACACAGAGAGAGAGAAAGAGAGAGGGAGAGAGAGAGGGAGAGCATAGGAGAACAGAAATTTCCGGGTTGCTTCAGCCCACCTTCTCGCCTTCGCTTTGGCCATCCTTTTTGCGTTTTTAATGCATTTCTCTAAAAACGAAGCTCAAGTAGTTTTGCGCTCTATAAAATTTCATGCATAAACTTTAGCAAAATGCTAAAGTTTTTATAATTTAAGCCCAGCACGTATGCGTTTGTCCACTGTGTGGAGAAGCTTAGCAACTGCTCGAGGCAACACACATACACACACACACACACACACATACATATATCTATATAGCATATCTATGCTATGTATGTATATGTGGCAGTAGCATCGTAGCTAAAAGCTATTGCTAATACTTAAAATATCATTCTCAATTATCAGAAAACTTCAATGAGACTTGTTAATGGGCTTTAAGTGACAATATGTGGCATGACCGTAAATACTTCAATATTTGCATTGAACCTTTCAACTGGTTTGCATTGCTCAAATGCAAATAGGGTAGAAATTGGGCTAGGTACACTGGACAGCAAGAATTATTCTTAGTTTGTATACGTACTCAACTAGTAAAAGTTGCCTTTGTCATATGGCTATTTTGCGTATGACGAATGAATGCTATGCATGTTAGAGCGAATATCGTATATCAAATAACGTAAATACTACAACGACTACTAAAAATCGTCTTAAGGGTTTATGAATGACGAATAGCACATATCATTTAATATGATTATTTAACAAATTTAAGAAATATTACGAATATCATATGAGAAATATCGTATATCGTTGATATATTTTCTTTAATAGCTGAATCAGCGTGCACGAATATCGTATACATCAAATTAAGGTACTATATTATTTTTGGCAAATGTATATGCATATATTATTCAATAAGCTTTTTTATTCGATTTTTTTTACCGTATTCCATAGTCTTAAATTCGTATTTTTTCTAACAACAAAATTTATATAAATAATATAATTTAATTTTTTTACTTAGGTATTTTGTAAATCCTTTTTTTGTTGTATTCTATAAAATTTTAGATATAACATAAATGAAAAAAAAAAATAAAAATAAATAAATAAAATAAAATAAATATATAATAAAATACATAAATATATTTGCTGTATAGCAATCACCCGAAATTTCCAAACTCCTCCCCACGCCATAGCCTTTCGATGATAAATAAAACAATTTGTGAATTTGGTATTTTTATTTATTTTACATCTAATGCTTTATTTTGTATTTGAATAATTTAAAGATTCTTTCTTATAATGTTTCTTATGCACAATTAATTTAGCATAGTTCTAGTTAATAATTAGTGAATTTTATAGATACGTTTTCTGGTTTCGCTTTCATAGCACTGAGAAAACTCGACTTGATGCATTTTGCTTTTACTCTTTCTTTTTCTTGCGTTTTGCTTCTTGGTTAATTATTTATTTATTTATATGTATATGCAGTAAATACAGTCTAGCGTTAATATTATATTACTTGTCTGAAAGTTGTCGATCGATTCGCGGAATACCTTAAAGCTAATATGTATTGCTAGCCATGATTTCAAATTGGTTTATGAACACATATAGATAATATATGTAACACATTGCTCAAGCAGTTCCAGGTTTGACTTTGGATGGAGTTCTATTGAAAATAAATTATGATTGCTGAGATTTAGTAGTTCTCCAGAAAGTTCAGTAACTCATATTGTTTGGAATTGGTATATGATTTGAAGAGTCTATAGGAAAACTGTGTGTTTGAAGCTTAAATCTTTTAACTATGAGGAAACTGTGCTTGAATTTGCTGTCGATTCCATATCCCCGGAACATATTGAGATCGTGTGCTCTATATTGCGTTCATTTGTTACCTCAAGTACTACTACACAGAAATCGCAATTGGGTGAGCTTACATGTTAGCTTGGCCTATTAGTTTTAGTGGCTTTA
Source organism: Drosophila antonietae (assembly GCA_030914385.1). Classification (NCBI taxonomy): domain Eukaryota; kingdom Metazoa; phylum Arthropoda; class Insecta; order Diptera; family Drosophilidae; genus Drosophila; species Drosophila antonietae. Next base: position 1,340,990 of record JAUESO010000609.1, on the reverse strand, counting down.
TGACGAATGGATAATATACAAGTACAAACGACTATCGTAAATCGAATATCGTATGGCGAATATCGTATAACAATATTGTGTGACGAATGTCGAATAGCAATTATCGCATAACGAATATCGTGCAACGAATATCGTATATCGTTAGGTGATTAAGCTGCACAAATACAGCGCCCTTAATGGCTTTACTCTACACAGTAATTTCAAATTTCGTAAAATGCATCATTTTGTATTTCATATCTTTGGATTTATTTATGGTATTCTTGATATTTTGGTGGTACAACATGGTTCCTTAAACACTAGAAAATGTCAATTGAAAAAACTTGACGCTATTCATAAATTAGTGATCGTTGAGTGCGCTTAAAACTAAGTTGAGCGAAATAAAAGAAAACCAGGAATAAGAACAATCAATATCAACAAAAACATGTTTTGTTTGTCTTTAAAAAAATATCTTATGGCTAACGTTTTACAATGGTGTTTCAATTTGGTATTCATGAATTTATTTTAAACTAAATATCACTATAAAATGCTGGCTTAATTTACATACATATATATTATTTACGCAGTGTAGCTTTTGTGGGTGTTTTTTCTGATTTTTGTTTGTTTTTTTTTTTTTCTGTTTGCTTTAATGAAATACATAAAATGTAATTCACATTCAAATATCTAATGCATATTTACATGACCTACTTCGACTGGATTATCCAACTATGGATTTACTGCTCTTACACATAAACGCACACACATATAAACATATATATATATAACTGTAAGTATATATATATGTATTCTATATTCGTATATTGCATTTCGCATTTTATGTTTCCGATTTTATAATTCTCGTTGGTTTTTGGTTTTCATTTTTAATTTAATTTTTTTTTTTTTAGTTTTAGTTTTTGCTAATTAAATCGCTGACAAAATGCTTCATAAATTATTTACATTGGATGTTGTTTAGTTGGTTTCGTTTTCTTTTTTGTTTTTTCATAATTTTTACACATATCTTCATGAAAACTCATATGGCTATCTCTTTGGTTTGTTTTTCATGCGATAAAATAATAATAATAATACAATTGTATATTCATTGACAAAATTTAAATAAAAGTGCTGATAAACTATTGTTGCAACTGCAAAGCATCTTACACAGGCCAACAAAATAGAAGGCAACAAGAATCAAACTGAGTTAATAGATATAGATATACTAGTTTATTATCAGCTGCAGGTTAAGTTTGAGAGAATTGCTAAGATAAATAATTTTTAAGCTTCTAGAGCATTTCAGGCTTGCCTGCATTCAACTCTAATTCAGCAAACGATATTTCAGTGATATAAAAACATCTCTTAAAAATGTATAAAAGGCTTTCAAGTGGAGAGAGAGTACTTTCAGAAATAATAAGTATTTTTAAAAAAAATTTAAATTGCTCTTAATACCCATGCTCTTAGATTAAGTCTGGTATTTCGTAAAGTTGACTTTGAAAAGTCTTCTTTTTATATCCAAGCAGACCACATAGCTAAAAATCTGACTTTAAAGTTGCATTCAATTGTCATTATACTCTGTTCCCAAAGGGAAAAAGAGTATATAGGTTTTTTCTCTAAAAGCTCTCTAAAAAACTGTTAAGCAAAGTAAAGTTTGATTCCTGTTTACCAAAAATGTTATTGGCTTGTGTAGTATTAGTTTTCATTTATACTACGCGATCGTAGTTAGCAAATAAATATAAATTTAACATTTTTATGCAAGCTTTAGCCAATGCGCAATCTGTGGAATCTCCATGCTTACCCCAAGCCCAGTCGCAGCCTATTGAACTGACAATTCCGTAGGCCAAAGACGAGCAGCAAAGCGCCAATTAGCAGCAGACAGTGGGACAAAGCATTCTGGCGAGTGCTCAGAGCACCACTATTGCTTCTCGACTTCGAACTGGCCACAACTTCCGCATCTTCGGGCGCAATATCCATGCTATTGCTGGCGACAATGAACTGAAAGATATCGCTGACCTGAGAGAGGCAAAAGAAGAGTAAATGGAAAAGTGAAGATATATTTAGTATAAGTGAAGTAAAGTGTATAGAATAGAGTATGTACGAATATATCTAATAGCATTTTCTGTAAACTAATTCAACTCACCTCATTCCAGCCATAGCGATTCTTAGCCTGAACAATTGCTTCGTAATAGGCGCCTGGATGCAAATGCTTAATGGTATACGACATGATGTGAGTTAGCGGCTCAGAGGCTGGACGATGCTCGGGTGTTAGTATAAAGTCATGCCATCTGCCTGGCTGCTGGAAAGTATCATTCATCTGCGAATCGGAAGAAAAGTCAAAGTGAAATTAGATATTGAAAAGAATTTCATTATTGTTCCGTTCACTTACCAGCACACGTCTATAGAGCAAACGCACTTCCTCCAAAGGTGGATAACTATCTATTTTCCAGGTCAAGTTGTAGCTGTCCGATGAGCGACCCCATTTGGGCGAATAGAATTCAGCCGGGCCTGGTCGTCCCGACAGCTCCATGTACTTGCGTGAACGTCCCAAAGAGTTGTCAGCAACGCAGCTGTTTAGATGAAAGTTGAGTTCAGAAATTGTTTCTTCATTAATAGCTAAGCTCGTTCAGCATGTAAAAGGAGTGAACGGTGCCCCTCAAAGTGGCTAAAACTGTCAGCCAGCAAATACACTTGACGACGTATGGGTTCGATGCAGTCAACTCGAGTCTGTAGACTAAGTAGACGATTGGCAAAAACAAAAACTTTCTTGGCTACATGTGAAATGTTTTGTCAACGTGGCCAAAGTTTCAGACAGACTGACATTGATGGGCTGCAAACTTGTTTGCTTCAATAAATGGGGGGGAGTCGAATGGAAAGACAGCTATATGTAACTTGGTTAACTGTCCTTCAAGTTCTCTGATTTGGTCTAACTCTCACCTGTAGTTGCCAAAGTCCTCCTGCTGGATGTGCCTTATGGTCAGTGTGTGGCGATTGGCTCTTGTGTTCATAATTCGTCGATCAGTTGTTTGTATTGGGAATGAGTTCTGATACCAGGATACCTGCAGAGATAAACATGATAATTATGATTGATGAAGTTGCTTAAGTTGTTGCAAAGAGAGACGGAGCATCATGGGAAATTATGAAGAGCTCAACGCACCGTAGCAACTGGATCAGCGTACACAATGCAAACGAGCTTCGCCTCAAATCCCTCGCCAGAATGTATCCAGGATTTCTCCACCTGAATATCGGGTGGGTCTGGAAATAAATAGAAATTTTTCAGATTAATATCTAGCATGATTGTGCATCTATATTTTTAATTATTCATTAAAGTCTGCTAATTTTAATATCATAAATATTTCAATGCATTCACTCACATGAATTTAATGTAGCATAAATAAATTAAAATTCATTATGGTAAATGTTTTCACTGCTAATTAAAAACCTAAGTTGCTTTTTTATGAGAGAGAAAACAATGGCATAAAATAAACGTGAGCTAATTTCTAGTTATATGCAAAATTAATATTTAAAAAAAATTGTTGAAATAATTTTATTAAATTTGTATTCAAGATTTTGTTTATCTATAGCTAAAATATTTGTATTTATAATAAATTTGCTTAGCCTTAATTTAAATTAATATTTCAATGTTTGAACTGCTTTGTTCCATAATTTTACACAGAACACTGTTCAACAAAATTGCTGCTACTGAATAATAATATAGCTTAAGTTGATGCTAAGATATTGTTTTTTGAGGTTTAAGATCTGTAAGTGATAGAATATCTGGCTGTGCTCTCAGAATCTGAAATTCTCAGAAATTTGTTTATTTGAGAAATTTTGCAATTTATAAAGTAAATATTTTGTGACTTCTCTGAGAAAAATTTCTTTTTTAAGATTTTGTTATAGCCACTTAGCTTTATATTGTAGCACTTATACATAAATATAAAAAATGCTAAATTAAAAACTTTAGAAGCTCAGCTTTTGATACTAAGTAATTTAATTTAAAAAGATTTTTACTTCTAAATAAAATTCAAGGATTAGAAAAATAAATATTTTTAAAATTCCTTCAACATTTTCAGTCAAATAAAGTGGCAAATGCCAATTGCACATATTTTATTTTTGAATGAATTCTGTATACAAAATATTTATTTAAGTGCATTAAAAATTCTTTTAGAACTTTAAAACTCAACGAAAACGTCAAAAGCAAAGTAAAATTTGGCTGTGTAGTGTAAGAAAGATTTGCAAATTTTATAGTGAAATGCTAAATAAACAAATATATTATATATATACATATATATGCATTTTAATGAATTGATGATTTGAGCTAAACTCACATAAAACATCCAGACGCATGTCGACCGTAACTGGGTCGCCGACTCCATTGTCGGCGGTGCATTGATAGACGCCCGCCTGCTGGCGCTCCAGTTTGTCCAATGTGAGGATGGGTCCATCGCCGATGCGGGCTGGCGATTTACCCGTGCCGCTCTATAAGAAAGACAGAAGAAGATGAAGTGAATTGCTTGGCAATAAATGTAAAGTCATTGAGGGCAAGAGTACGAGATGTCAAAAAGTCAACTACAGTTGTCAACAGAGAGCGAAAAAAATAGAAAAGAAAAGAGAAGAGAGGAGAAGAAAGGGCTGAAAACGACTCGAAGATATGTAACAGAGGAGTTAACCCGTTGTTCCTACAACAAGCAAATCGAGAACAAGCTGAAAGTGGCAGAGAGACATCTAGATAGAGAGAGAGAGAGAGAGGGAGATAGAGTGTCACAAGAGGCCATGTAGATGTAGCCAAGTCTGTCTTTTGGCTGAGACAGTTGCCTCGTGGGCCAACGGGGAACACGTGTCGATATCAGCTCGAAAAGCAAATAGAAAATCGAACTTACATGCTGTGGGTCGTGTTAAGGTTGCCGGAAATGGCACTAGATTGAAGCGAAATTAAATGACATACAACTTCTACTACTTCTACAACTTCTGCTTCTTCTACACACACACACACACACAATCGCATCGAGTGATTGAGCTTTGGCCATGTCAAGAGCAAAGCATGCAAGCAAACAAATCGAACGGAAATGTCTAAAAGTGCAGCAAGCCAAACGTTGTCTCTGCATTGCCAAGCCGGCAAAAGCCGGCAGATAGCGCAGGTGGCAGAAAACTTGATATATATATTCTCTATCTCTTTCTCTCTTTCTCCCTCTCTCTCTCTCTCTCTGTCTCACTGAGCACATTTTGTCACTTGTTTCATTGAAAAGTTGCTAAATATCTCTAGTTCAATTGTTATTGTTGTTGGAATATGCTGTACGGTTTAAGGCTAGGCATTTAGAGGTAAACCTATGAGCTGATAAAGCGTATATTAGTTATGAATTGTCTTGGATACAATGGAAATGGATGCTCAGCTGTTGTGGCTGAGAAGGCTGAGAGTTGTTAAAGAGTTATATGCAGACGCTGCTTAGCTTACGATGAGAGTTAATGAAGAACTCAAACGAGTTTCTCTGATGATCTAGGAGATCTAGGGTTTCGACTCAATTGAACTATAGAAAATAAAACATTTCTGCAATACAAATGAAGCTTCGAATGATTCATACAGCAACTCAACTCGAATTCAGGGTATTCACTAGTGCAGCATACCCTAATCGATAGCTCTCACTTGTTTTCTCTATGCTTACATCGACCTCTTAACTTGTCATTGTCGAACTAACATTGCATATATTGAAATGGGTTTCTTATGCTTGAAGCAGCAAAGGCGTCGATTTGAAGTGATGTAGATATCAACTTGTTTCAGATATTATTGAAACTACAATCTAGCTGTTATATTTCAATTTAATGACATGCAATATATTTCATAAATAAATCAAAAACATTTCGATAACTGCAATTTTTAAGCATATTAATTGATTTACGTTTCATATCACTCTTATTGGGTCAATAGCTAAAAACTTGAAATATTGAATATACGATAAATTATAATATATCAATATACTACAGCTTCCGATAATATATTAAATAATTATTATTTATTTATTATTAAATCTTGAATTAACTAAAATGTTATCAGAAGATCCCAGTCATGGGATATATATAGTAACTAACTATTAGAGCTATGTCAAACTGCTCGCAATAAATCTAAAGTTGCATTCAACTAGTCACATCTTTCCTCTATCTTTAATAGAGTCCGTACGTACCTTTTTGGTCCAGTAAATGGATGGCACCGGATTGCCCGAGCCCTTGCACTCCAGCGTAATGGGTCCGCCCTTGCGTGCCTGCAGTTGGCCCGATGTGGGTATGGCACGCACGCTGGGAGGCACTGTTTGAGGAGTAATGAAGAGAAAAGTATTAATTGAATATATTCTCATTTAGTCTCATTTCGAGTTGTGCTAGTTTCTAGTTTACTTTAGTCACGGTCACACACTCACCTAATATTTCCACCGTGTGCACTTGATCCCGATTGATTTTGTCACTGATTTGGCAAACGTAGTCGCCAGCATCTTGTGGCTCCAAATCGGATATCTCCAGATTATAGCCATCTATCAGTCTCACGCGCTCATCCCGTGTCACCATAATGTTCGAGGCGGTGAGCACATTTGTGCCGCGGCGCCACAACAATACGAAATTGCCTGCAGAGGAGCCGTGCATTGCATGGGGGGCGAGGGGGGAAACAAACACACAAAATATATATATGTATATAGTATATATGAAAAGGCGTTAACAAAAATGTCAGCATATCTGCTGCAAGTTGTTGTTGTTGTTGTGCGCTGGAAAATTTATTGTTAAATACCGCAATACAAACATCAAGAGACCTACAGTGGCCGAGGGTGGCACGAAGAGAATGGGAAAGAGTTTGAGCAGACTGTAGAGTTTACGACAATTAAGAGAATTATCTTTGTGTATTGTTTTCTCTAGATTTATTGATAGTATTAAGAGCTTGAATGTTGGCAAATCATTTTGCCTTATGTTTCTCTTCTTCATAGTTCGTAAATCTTTTTTCCTGAAGCTTCTCATAATATGACTTCGCGAACTGAAAACAACTATATTCTAATGCATTCCTGCGACTTTTAGAGGATTCTTTGTGCTGTCTACTCTTGCACCAAAAGTCATAACATAAATTTTTATTTTATTTACTTATTTTATTATTTATTATTAAATTTGCAAATGAAAAGCTCTCTTGTAATATTTTCAAATTCAGAACTTTCAAAGAGAATTTCACAATATTCCATAAGTAGCTCCAACTCATATAAATTATAAAGAAATAGGTAAAATCACAAGAAAAATGAACTTTTTGGTGTACAAGTTGCAAGAACTTAAAGCTTAAGCTGCTTAAAGTTCATGCTTTATAGAATAGTAGAATTTTTCAAGTGACACTGAACCTTGATTATGTCTGGCTGAAAACTGCTGAAGCAACCCTCGCACTTTCAAAAAAAGCTAAATAAATGACATTCAAGTGGACAGCAGAGTTCAAATTGTAGTTGTAGACTAACCACATACAAAGCGAGTCAGAGAGAGAGAGAGAGAGAGAGAGAGAGAGAGAAAGAGAGAGAGAGAGAGAGAGAGACATAGATATAATATAAAGCCATCTATCTAATATGCTAGCCGCTTTCGGGTCTGTCTGCTAAGCTGTGTACAGTCTCTTGTTTGGCTATCCAATTGGATGCTGTCCGCTGTCTGTAGTCTGTTGTCCGTAGTCCGTTGTCTGCTCGGTCTTCTGGTGTTTTCATCTATTTTTTAGTGTGTTTGCTCATATAAATGACATAATTTCCCAGATGTTGCCAACAGATTTTCTTTTTGTGCTTGTGTCTTTTTCCTTTTGCTTTTCCATTTCTTTTTGCATATTTTATATAACTTACGTTTCTTTATGGCTGGCAAAGCATAAATTTGTTAAACGCGTTTGCCCGACGCATAATTTATTTATTTATTATTGCTTACGCTCAACTTGGCCATCTACATTAACGAACACTGAAAAGATTCGACTTTAGCTTTAAAGCTAAAAACAATTAGGATATTATCTAGGATATCATGATGGATATCATATATGCTGTTTTTTTTTTACTTTTGCTTCATTTACTTCAGATTTGAAAGAAAAATTACATTTTGTATAATATAAGAATGCTTTAAGAAGTGAGAGTGCCTGACTTGTATATACCTTATGCTTTAGGCTGACCTTCTGGATACACCTAAATTCTAAATTCCATAATTGCTTCTGCTCTAGTGTTCTCTATCATTTGGCATACGTAAGAAGTAATAAAGCTCTAGTTGAGACGGCTTGACTACGAGATACCCTGCAAAGAAGCTAATACTCTTCTTCTTTACGAGCACGCGCTCTGCTAACCGCGCAGTTGCTGCCGTGGCTTGGGTGTGGATTGGGCTCAACTTTGGAAGCTTATAACTCCTTTTCTAGATGTACGATCCTTATGAAACTTTCAGAATATATAAGTAGCATCCAAATGTGTCCATTTGCCAAATCTCGAGTATTTCATTTAAATATATTTATATAAATATATATTTATCTATTACATAAATATATTATTTTCCTTCATTTAAAGTTCAGCATAAAGTGCATAATGCTCACATTGTTTCACTTTCATGTTGAAGACTTTTTTTTTTGGCTAAAAATTCATATGCAGCACAACAGCAAAGCAAGAAGAAGAGCTTATTCTAACATGGCTAACTTAATAGAATGCAATGTAAAATTGAAAATTATGAAAATAAATTAAATTTTGCCTGCAGCAGACAGCTCTTGCTGTATTTGCATGTATGCAATCCGATTATAACTAAATAAAATAATAATTGACTAAGCAAATTTGATGGAAATACATTCAAGGTAAAAGTTTTCAATGTTCCCACTATTACTACGACAACAGCAGATGAATTGTAATGCTAACTGCATTAGGCATTCTAAATGCTAACAACAACTTGAATTGGCCACAAAATTTGTGTGTGGCTTGACGTAAACATACATACACACATACGTGAATGTTTGGGACAGCACATAAATATTTACGTGAGTGCAGGGATAAAGGATATAAGTAGACAACAAAAAAAAAAAAACTGTCTCTTATGAGCATTTACTTGTACCCTGCCCCACTCATAAAATCGACTTAAACGCACACAATCATCTTTTTATGACTTTGATTATTATTGAATCGGATTGAAATTTCGTATTGCTCGCTCGTAATTGTTCTGTATTTGAGTCGAGCGCTGGCGAGGGCTGGCGAGGACAGCAAAAGGCCAAAAGGTTTGTTTCAGCTCAGCTCAACTCGGCTCGACTCGTCAGCTGTGTCCTTCCCCCTCTTGGGCAGTGTATTCATATTATTGAGCTCAGCACACATTTAGGCCAATAAAAATTGAGTTTTATTTATATTTTATAACTTTTTTATTTGTAAAACATGAATTTGTGCCAAAGTTGCCAACAAATTGCAAGACCTGAAGCTGTAGCTGTTGGCAAATGTTTCCAACAGTTGAGCTAAGCTTGGAGAGGCTTCCATTACATACAATGAGCGCATAGTAAGCAATGAACGACTAGAAGATATCCTTACATTGTGAATACTCTAACTCTGCAGTTGAATATTTATTTATAAGAGAGCTGCAAAAGTCAAGGAAATAAAGTCAATTGACTGAGTGAACATTGTTCATTCGAACTGGTTCGCTTTTTTTCATTCATTCATGCAGTCCATTGACAGGGCATTGCCAAGTCAGTTTCGAATCACTTTTATCCCATTCACTTTTTAAATTGTTTAATTGCATTTCCTATACAACTTTATGCACTAGTTAATGCAGTCTTTCGCCCCATCGATCCATTCATGTTGTTGTTTTTATTCGTTAAGCATTTGCATGACGCAGGGCTTCACCAACCGTTTGATACTTAATTTCTTTTATTGGATTAAATACTTTTGTGCCCTGGGCCGACTTGTCTTTCTTTCTCAATTGTGTCAATTAATCCCTGTTTTTTTTTGTCGCCCCTCCCGCTGCCAACTTTTACCGCACTTGGCAGGTAATTTAATAGCGCAATTAAAGCGTCCCATCGCATTCGCACGCTTTAAAGCCCAAATGGCGATTAAATGCAGTAAGGCAAAGATAATAGTCGTAGAGTCGAGTTAATGTTTGCCTTCTACACATCGATGTTTGTTTTGCTATTAGTTTGTTGACTAAACACCAACATATGTCACGAGACTTGCTTATCTTAACACTCATTGAAGATGACACCTTAATGTTGAACCGTCTCGAGTTTGCTTATAGAATGAAGAAGAAGAAGTTATTCAAAGAGGTATATTGGTTTTGTAGAGGAGTATGTGATAGGCAGAAGAAGGCATGATCCTAGACAAATATCCTGTATAGCAGATGAGTTGCTGCATACCCAATTGTCTGTCGCTGGGTCCCACTATATTCTAAGTACATTTGAGTCAATCTCGAGAACTATTAGAGCTAAACACTTTATATTTTAAATATAGATTTGTATATATTTAATGAAAAACAATTTATTCAGTTCAGTGATAAAAATTAAATTTTGACCTATGATATGGGTGATTGGCTTTTAGTTGAGTTTAAAGAATATGCATATTTTGTATTTAAGATGTATTTTTATCAAAACATTTCTAATTTAAAATGTATTTTAAAACATAGAGCCTTGAAATTTAGCACACATACATAATTTGCTGTCAACTATAAACTCTGAAAATTTCATAAAGATTGTTCCGCTAGAAGCTGGGTTCAATCAGTCTGTTAGCCATTGTGGTGGCTCTGGGCCATGTGTGTATATGTACGCACACCTACTTAACAGCAGCATTTAGCTGAGCTCAAAGCTTATGCTCACTGGATCCCTCTCTTGTAATAACAGAAATATGAAAGTTGATTAAATTCGCACATTTCAATGATTTCAACAATATTATTTAAAATATGTACATAGGCAGCAACTGTGTTTGATTAAACAAATATGCATGGTGCGGCAATATTTCAGCTGTTGATAGAATGTGTAGCATTTATCTCTGCTGCTGCTGCTGGCTTCCATATGGCCCAATGATAACTGACAGCCTGAACAGATTTCGGTCGCATTGTCGTCGATGCCGTCAATGTTCAATTTATTTTCATTTCGCTGAACGAACGAGCCATCGAGCCAACGAGCCAACGAGCGAGCGGTTGGTTAATTGCATTTTATTTATTGGCTTGTCAACGGCAGCTGCAATTAAAACTCTTTGCAACAATTTCTCCCTTTAAACTAGGTCATGTGCGTGTGTGTGTGTGTGTGTGTGGCCCTATGATAAATGATTTCTGTGCATTTTTTATTTATTTATTAATGCTTAAAATGCTTTTACCTTCACAGGTGTTTAAACGGCCTCTCTGTGAATTTACAAAAATTACTTTTGAAGTATTTGCAAATTTGTTTGTTCAACAGCCAACACGAATCCTTAAGTTCATGTAGAAGAGTTGAAAAACTTTTTAATTACTCATTGAATCATATTGAAATAATTTGGCAAAGTTGTATTATGCAAAGTTTCATTGTTTCTCTTATTAATTAAATATATCTAAAAAGTCTGCTCTACAAATGAATATTCAGCTTTAAAGCGCTCGGAGATATTTTATATCGTATTTCTCTCTACGACTCAATGGACAATTCAAAAGCTTCTCAAGGCCAGGCCACGGAAATTGTGTTTCCAGTAAAGTCAAGTCAAACTCTTTACGTCAAGAACAACCTTGAAAGTATTTTCTGCATTGCAACGCAATGGAGAACATAAATTAGATTTAGCAGAAGAAATCTTAAAGCTAAGCAAACCATGGCCAAATACTCAGCCAAGCATCAACGTCAATGCTCAAATCGAATGGACATGGCCAGAAATCGAATGCTGAGCCTCTGCTTGTGGCAGCGGCTTGAATTAAGCTAACTTGAGCTTGTTGAGCCTAAGGAAACTTTGATAGGAAAACTATACCAAGCAACTGTCATGATGCCAAAGTGAAGATCTCCTTGAAGGCAGCTAAGCAAGTGGACTTGGGCTTCATTATGGAATGAGATGAGTTCATGCCAAATATTTAAATAGGTATAGCTATAGGTATATATAGGACTTAGGAAGTATATGAAGCAAGGATATTATTGTGCTTATCTATCTTACAAATGTAAAACTTTCATCTTAACGAGTAAATTCTCAATATAAAATTCAATTTCCTATAGATATTCCAACTGACATCACTTCAAATTTAGTTTCTATTTCAATGTTAAAGCAAAATTAGAATTTTTTTGGCACGCCCATTTGCCCACGAATGACTTTAATTATCGAATTCGATTTGGGTTTATAAATTTATAGCTGTCATTTGATAAATATGCTGTCGTTGGCCTGTGCAGGGAAACGACGAGCGACAAGCTGTTGACAGCTGTTGGTTTTGCATTGTTGCTCAGTTGATGTTGCTGCTCTCTCTCTCTCTCTCTCTCTCTTAGTTTGGGCATTGTTTATGGATGTTTTTGTAAAATTTATGCAGAACGACATTTTGGCTAGCAACATATTTGCATATTTGTTATTTGGCTTTGCGGCTTACGGTAATCGAACGAAATGCGATTGGAATTCACGATATTTTATGCCAATAATAATGATCTATTAATTATGCGAATTTCCCCACGAGTATATATCCATATCTATATGTTCGTGTTAGTGTTATGCTTACCCAGATTTTCAACTTGACAGGGCAGCACCAGAGTATCGCCCACAACAGCTCGATAGGTGTGTCCGCGTGAGAGGAAGCGCGGCTGCGCCGCAGTCAGCGAGGTGCTCGAAGAGGACGCAAGGGGCTGAGCGGCATTGTTACCTGAAAGTAGAAGAAGAAGCAGCACATACATAAGCATATACATGTATATAAGAGTAGATAGATAGAAGAGGAAGCTGTTATTGGTTATAAATTTATGTTCCATTAGAATGTCTTTCAATTAGCATAAAAATATATTGCCCTACACTGGCACTCGACTCAAAACTCCCCGGCTGCTCGTAAGCATTTGGCTGGCTGTACTGGCGCGTATCAATGGCACCTGATATGCTCCATGTTAATCGGCGCCACACTCTGCTGCGGCAGCATATTGAACCATTTGGTTTCCTTGGGGCATCGTTTGCTGTGGCGCAAATGCCTTAAGCCACTTTCCACGACGTCTTAAGCTCGTTTGACTTAGGCCAGACACCAAGACAGTCAGCCATTCTGTTAGCCAGTTACCCAGTTAGCCAGTTTGCCAGTTTGCCAGTTAGCTAGCTGGCCAAGACATGTTCGCCTTTTCGCATTGGCGACAAATGTGCGCGACGAGGCAACTAAAGTCTGCCCTCAAGACCCTAAGCGAACTTTCAGTAGTTGCTCAACTTCTTAGCTCAAACACCAACGCAGCGTGACAAATTTGATTACAATAGCTGCAACAACAACAACAACAACAACAACAACAGGATTCGTGGCAAAAAAAATATAAAAACAAATAAAAGTTTGCCATCAAAAAAGCGCCCCGAGGAGCAAGTAAGACTGTTGGCATTAAGCAGGCAGGTACTGCCAAAAAAGGACGAGAGTGAACGACTAGCAGATACCTTGTACATTTGTGTACAGATGTTGTATAGAGTAAAGTGAAGAGATTGTGCGAGAGCAAGATATATGTATATAGAGTGTATATACTACACTCAACTGTAGTAAAGCTCCGTCTCTCTCTACTATGGGAATTAATGTACCAATTGAACTTGGGCTCTAGCTGTGCGTTCTTAATGATATTTTCAGTCTACGTAGTCTACTCTTTACTATCAGAGTTCTGTGCTATGGGAGCTGTGAAATATTTTTAGCATAGAACGTTGTAGTCTCTACTCTTACAAATGAGTTGAACTGGCGTTCTAGCTGTGGAACCTTCTTGTTAAAATATTTTCAAGACTTGCATAGCTTATGTAGCTGTTGTCGTCGTATATCGTTAACAAGCACTGCATTTCCCTGCTCTGCTCTTAACAGCATTATGCGCTGTTAATAACATAACTCTCCAGTTCTCCAATTCTCTTAATGATATGTCATCGACACTTGGCATTTGGACTTTTATACTACTTCGAGTACTTAAACTTCAAAGCTCCCACTCCCACAGGTAGATCTTCGACTCGTATTTTTATTCACCCACCTACACGGCCACCTAGATAATTATTCTATATCTACACAAAATTATATATATTTATATGCTGGCACTTTTGACTGGACATATTTTCATGCTTTTGTAGAACTGATTTTGCAAAATTGCCATTTACTCCTTCTAAAATTTTAAAGGACAGTCGAGCTAGAGCCATAAAAAGTTCAAATGGTTTTTTTCTTATCAGAAAATATAAATATCTTATTGATTCGATTCCACCCGCCAACACATGATACCTCATTTAATATGTCTACAGGGTATCAAACTGGCTACATCAGCAAATTTGTCTTACAGTGTTCCCCTGATGCTCTCACTCCACACATTTCACTCTCACTCTCTCTCTCCCCTACTCTCCGTCTCTCTCCCCACGCGTATACGCACTGACTGCACTTTTGCATTTTTACGACGCCCAGAGACATTTGGTCTGGACATTGGCAATGTTTTGCACTGCATGGCCAACATCTTAGTCGCTGTCCTGGCTCTGGCTCTGGCACTTGGCTAGCAGGCGAATCTGGGCTGGACTTAGCCTTGCTTCGCCTAGTTCACTGTGGCTGCACATTCCCCGTTTTATGACCGCAAGACGAAGCAAATAACCTGGAAACTCGTGTGAAATGAGCATTAAATTTGCCAAGAAGCGAATCAAGAACTTAAAGCTGCAGCGGGCGACATGTGAATGAAGTTTATGTTCTTGAGTTACCCGATACACACAGCTACCCCAAGCTACTCTGTCTTAGTCAAGACAGCAAGATTTCACTTCTTTTGAAGTCGCTGTCAAACTGTGCTCAACGTCACCGCGGGTGGCATAACATCAATATCTCCTTCAAAGTCGAAGTGGAAGCTGCAATTTCTGAGGCAGATTACTTTGAACAACATGAAAGCTGAAAAATAGTTAAATATATTCTGATAAGAATATATTTGAAGTCAACTTTTTGTAGATTTTTCTGCAGCACCTTCATCTGCATTGTCTTAGGTGCAGCTAGAAGAAAGCCTTCAGCCTCTCAGCAGAATCATTCGTGCCAGCTGAGCCCCAGCGAAATATGTCAGAGCCTTGGACACATGCATGCATGCGCTGGCCTTAAATTTCATGCATGAAATGCATAAGAAATTTGTAGCAATTCGAGTCGTGCTAGCTGTGAGTGAGTCGGAATAACAAAGTCTGCTGTAATCGGGTATGCCCGACTAAGTAAGTATTCTTTTATACAAGGGATACAGTTAAGGTTTGTAGGTGATGGAAGAGCTTTAGTTCAAGTAGCTGAAACATAGAATGATCTTAGTCGAGTATGACCCATTGAAGAAATATTTCTTTTATTTTTAATACACATGATATTTAGTATTTATATATTAAGGTAAGTGAAACAAGAGAACAGTACTTACTGTCATATAAATTTGAACTATAACAAAGACAAAGTCTGCTGTAATCGGGTTATTGTCTTTTCAGACAAGTAGTATTCTTTATACAAGGGATACAGTTAAGGTTTGTAGGTGATGGAGAGCTTTAGTAGTTAATGTATGTATGAACTGCAAATATTATGAATGATCTAGTCTGAGTATGACCATTGATTATTTGAACATTTACTTTCTTGTTTACTTTGTAACCTTATATTTCCATGATATTACGTATTTTATATTAACCGGTTAAGTGGAAACCCAATTTTTGCAGTATTTATTACCCCAGCTACTTCAATTGTCATAGTTAATTGACATACTAAAACACACAGTGTGCTTTAGCTTTCGGTATGCCCTTGAAAAATAATGTTCGATAGAAGTTTCATTATTGCAAGCCAGATTCACGTAACGTTGTAGCTTGAATTTTTTTATGTATTTAACCCGGGGTCATGTTTATTGCGACTGTATACATTTCATTTGCTATTGCCAATTGCAAGCGACTTCACGTTACGGTCACCTGAAAGTTCTCTGTATTCTAGCGTGGTATGCACGATTTCCTGTTATTACATTTATATGTATTTTGTTTGTCAAGACGTTTAGACGAATACTGGATTTCAATTCTTGCTTTTTGTAAGTTGCAAGGAGATACAGTGCTATAGAAGAGTGCTATGATGGGTCATGCATGACGATTGGACTAGTACCCATTCTAATCTCTTTGTGGTCTTATTGTGACAATGTATCAAAGCCCCTAAGGACACCTCTGTACATCTCAAGATCAGTCTTTCAGTGCCCATATTTTTCCACATCCACTAGTATAAGCCACAGTGTTCCTACCCCTTTTCATCAGCTTTGATTGCCGGTTTTCCAGTGCATAATGTCAGTACTGACTGCCACCCAAGTTCACCTTTTCACGGAGTGCAATACTACACTTAACGTCTGAAATCAACTTTAATAGTCTAAGGTGTTGTCTGTATAATCAGTTTGCCTCGTCGCTTGGCATCCATTGAGTCAAAAACTTTGTACGGATTGACTGCCAACCCACCCCCCTTGGATTTGTTAGGCGTTTCATTCTATAATTCATTGCTATTAGTCTCTATTTAGGCTGCCCCCTTCGTTTCGGTCAACCTCTAATGGGATACACCCCATCTGAGCGACCCGTTTACTTATTAACGTATGACCCCACAACCCCCACCACCCCTTACCCCTCACCTCGCTCTTATCTCTCTCTCTTTCTCGTGCACCTTCAGTTAGAGATTTCAAAGTTCGTTTCAAGTGTTGTCTGTTTTTTCTTGGTATTGTTTTTGCTGACCTGTAATCGGTGACACGCTTCTGGCTCAGAGTATTTTGATTTTCGCGCTGGTAATATTATTTCTCCTTACTGATGCCCCTGAAAGTCTTTCTATAACTTTTAGTTTTTGTGGCCATGACTGAAATTAGGTCACAATACATAACCACAGTCTGTGCCAGATAGGTATACGAAAACAAATGACACCTGCTCAGGCCCCGGGGTTTGTGTGTATGGGGCTTGTGCTGGAGGTATTTACGGCTTTATTGATTGTGCTCGATGTGCGTAACACAAATGCCGCCTCGATCGGCTGTCGACATAACAAACTCGATTTTAAAAAGACGCAGTTGTTGCTGATTACTCATTACTCAAATTATTCACACACCCAATCGCCACGTTTTTGTTTGATTAGTGTCATGGTAGCGAAGTACAGGTGTACCCGTCGGCAATACACAAACATACGAAACACAGCCTCCCGCCTTATTGCTTTTCACACTCGAAACCCGCGCAATTGCTGGCGCTCGCTGTGTGTTACGTACGCCTATGTGGCTATCCCCCTATGTACGCTTTTTGTGTGTGTGGAATGTGGTATTGGCGCTTTGTGTTTGTTGTCCCTAAAACGCAGCGCCATCTTTTTGCAAAGGGCTTGTTCGTTCAACACGCGTTTCCTTGCCATCCCAGCGATAGAATAGACAGACCAAACAGACAGACAGGAAAGACCATCCTTCATATGACGAATGTCATCATATCGACGTGTTCACGGCAGCTTCCAAATTTTTTCCCATCTATGGTCTCCACTGTACTTTATTTTGGGCCTTCCTTTTCCTCTTTCTTTTTGACGTGAAATCATTTGCATAACTATTGAAATGAAAAAACATGCTAGCCCCTCACACAGATGATACTGCTGTTCTGCGCCTAAACTTAGCGTAGCTAGCTGTTTGTGTTTTGTCGAAATTGACACTTGCACCTGCTTAACTGCTTCATGCTAAAATTTAGGTTTGCCTTTGAAAGAATTTCCCGTTTTGTCCTTTAACAGCCCCTGTTTTTTTTTTTGGTTATGCATTTATTATATGTGCGACTGCACCCCGGTAAAATGTTATTATTGTCAAGTCGGTTAAAATATTCACAAGGTTTGTCATTCTATGATCTTGTCAAGTTTATTACCATCGCGACTTCTGGCACCGAATACCCAAAGCTAGACGCCTTTGAAATGTGTAATGATTTGCTATTCCTGTCATAGTATAAGCGCAATAGAAGCTACCATATTTTCTCTCCTTCGAGCATCAATTACATTTTTATATACAATTAAACAATCGATTTGTATGTTTGTATTATTGTGAGCATAAACTTCACACTACCCCCTGCAAATAGGTAAAGTAATCGAAAAACCCCCGGCTGCTCATGTTTGTAATCGACATCGGTATGGGGATTCTAGGAATAGTAAAGATTTATAAACACGCACAGTCTCCTAAGTCCTTGCTGAAGCTTTCTTCATTTTTTTGAGCACACAGTACAAAGTCTGGATCGTGGTATTGCATTGAACATTTTTAAGATGTCATATGCATGCTCTTCAGTTTCTCATCAGATCGTGATTTGTCTACGCACACACCAATTCCATTCAGTTTACAACTGTCCTAAGGCTGGATTGTTATAAAAACACCAGCCCCTACATTGTAAACGTTCTTTGCCACTTCCCTAAGTACTGAGAACGCAGTTTTATTCACTGCATGTTCGCCTATGTATAGTCCCCGTTACTACTACACCACCCTAGTACAATGCGGACCCCTTGATGTTATTGCGTGTCTCCACCTTAATTTATTAGGTATATCTTGTATCCCCTAAATTAGCTCCTTTAGACTACCATCCGATAATACACCACTCCCTCCCCCAACCTGTCTTACGCATTCACATCAACTAACAATTCAACGTCAGTTTCAGGTATTGTTCCTAGCTATAGGACTAACATCTATCTTTACCCTTCCCCCTTCTTTTTAATAAATTTTCTCTTACTCTGAGGGTCGCCTACTATCCGTCTCTGAATTCGCCAATACAATCTTCGTCCGCCTCGTGAGTGCTTATCTTCCTAACATGATTCATTACACTACAAATGGACCATGGGTACAACAGTTTGTTCAAGATGTAAAATGGCGAATTCGCTCATCATTAAACTTAGCACGCGCTCACCTTGGAGCTGGTGCCTTCACCTCGCCGTGACAGGTGAGTCATATGCATATTGCAACATACCGTGTTCCGCTTGTCCATTGGTTAGCCCTTTTCTACTGATCCTCGCTGGCTGGCTGGACTGGGCGTGGGGCTTGGGCCTTTAATTGTGGCGGATGATGTTGGTGGAGTGAGGGGCTTGGGTGATCTAGACCAAACCTCGGTTTCGGTTTTTTGGCGGTGTTTTGGGAAATGTTGGCCACGATTTTTTTGACGACTGACCACCTTTCAAACTGACATGGCGCTTGTGCATTGGGGAACAGACTCAGGTGTTGAACACCGTCATTCCTTGTATCACTCTGTCGGTTTGATAATGTTTTTATCAATTGCACTAACGGAACCAACCTGGCCACATTTGTTTCATTAAACTTTGTGTTTTGCGCACATTAGTTTATATGTTGTCTTGTCGTGTTTGTGTGTGTGGCTGGATGACGTTAGTCATTGCCATTGGATTTGCATGTTTGTTATTAAGTTGTGTTTTGGTACTCTTCCTTTGCCATCTCACACCTGACGCGCTGTGCCCTCGACTACTGCATCTTACAGCATTTAAATTATGCCAGAAAACAAACGCACGAAGATACCGCGGAAAAATAAACTAACACCTAATATGATTATCTTGCCCCCCACAAAAAATATATACTTGAGCAGAGGCTGATATGAGCAAATCTTAAAAAGAAAGACATTTGCAACACACACCACCAAACCAATCTTTTTATGGATTATATTGTAATAAAAAAACTTATATTTTAGTTTAGGAAGTAAAGTAAACGATTTGTGAATGACTAGGACCTAAAGATAAATTTTTCTTAAATATCATATTTGTCACAACTAGAAATTGTTTCAGCAATTTAACACAAATAATTTATTATATGAGTTCTCTCTTGAAGAGATTTTGATCAGTAAAGAATTTTACTTGTATTCAAAATTCACTCCATACTTGGTACTTCATCTGTCGACTATTTTATTCTATTGATATGATGTTTGACATTGCATCTGCTGTATGTATATGCATGAGTTCGGTTCAAAGTTACTGTTTGAGTCACATAGAGGTTCTTACCTATGAGCTCTTGACCTCGATGCTCTTAGCAGATAAAATCTAATATGTATTTTTGTTTTAGAGTCTGCCACCTAGAGTTAGATAAAACATATGCAATATACTAGAATGATATTATAAAGTGGGATAACTTTACCTTATGCCCTTAGTTTGTTATTTCATTCATATAAGGTCAAGTCTTCTCATTTTGTATCACATTTTTTGATTAATCTCATCATACAGCAGGCAACCTGTCTCAAATCTTAGAGCGGTAACTGCAGTATTTATTCGCCAAATTCGAATTAGAGGCCCCACATGCTTCCCGTTCATCAAGGTGCGACGAAAAGCACAAACTTTACACAAAAACAAAAAACCAAACCATGTAATTTTCACATTTGCCTCTAGAGGCATGAATTTGGCTTCTCCTTTGTTGTTAGTTGAGGATTTCCACTGACAACAAGTTTTTTTGGCTTTGCGAGCTAATATGGCCTTTACCCTGTGCTGGTTCTTTCTTTTTTCTCCTACAACATAGTGTTTCAAATGCATATTTTGAAAGGCAGTGGCACAAATTATTACTACCTGCCATAGCAAGTCCACTTCGAGCTGGTTCCATCAAAAGAGCTTATTGCAGCACGTGAATAGAAGAGCGGACGCTCGACCATTTATTTTTAGCTGCATATTTTTTCAAGTTTTATTGTTTTGTTCGTTAATCTTAGCAGTTTAGTATGTTGTAGGACATTGACAAAGGCGCCTCGGGCTGTCAGTTGCCATAAGATGATGACCGTTGGGCTTGACTCACTTGACTTCCCATCGAAGCATTTATTCAAAATAACGCTTTCAATCTCTTTTCTTTCCTCCCCCTCTCCCTTCCTTTTTCTCCTCTCATTCCTCCTTTTTCTCTTCTCCGCCCTTCTTCTCCTCCCTTTTGCCCTTTTTTCATCCTTCCCTCCTCCTCTTTCCCCTTCCTCTTTCTTTTTTTGATTCTTGTTCCCCCTCCCCTTTTCCCTCTCTTTCTTTCCCTCTTTTTCCCCTTCCCCTCTCCTTTTTGCCTCTTTTTTTTTCTTTTCTCTTTCTCTTTCCCCCTTCCCTCTTCCTTTTTCCCCCCGGTGCACTCGCTACCCAGCATTTAATAACGATTTAAAACGAGAGAGATTCGAGATGACGAGAGGAGTAGCCGAGTACGAGATGAGAGAGGATGCAAAAAAAAAGCTAAAGTGCCAACGTCACTTTTGGTTGACAAAGTCGGCTTTTCAGCGCGTTCACATGCCAACGCCGATATTTCCTGGCACACAAATTCGCTTTTTGTGCCACAATTTCGGACTTAAACACTAGGCTTCATTTGTCATTCTTTCGCATTTGAAGCCAATACATTCATCTACAATGTGGGCCTTTTTTTTTTCCCCCGTGTCGAAAGTTGGGCCCTCAAGGGCCAAGACCACCGTTGACACCTCAAAGAAGCTAAGATACATGGACTGTCGGTTGGCATCGTCGTTTGCTTTCAAACTTTCCAATTTATCGTCTTTGTGGGCATAAAGCGTAAATTTATTTGATAATCCGCGTATTGATGAGAGTTAGATCAAATGCAAAAGATAATTTGTTACACTAAGAGATGGATAATTAGAGAAGATAGATAATATAGATAGATTGATTGAGATTCCAATGTGTACATGGATTGAAAAACCGCGATAAATCGGATAGAGATAGATTGCTGGATGATTAGTGAATAGATTAGGTAGGAAATGTATGTATGCATGACTACTACTATGAGCGAGGTAGAACTAGACTAGATAGACAGATTCGTGACTAAGACAACCGAACATAAACACCCTAATGCGATTAATCCTCCTTCCCTTTCCCCCCCTTTTTTTTTCTTTTTTTATTATAATTTATAATGTATATAGTATAGACTTGATGGGCATTTCGATTTAGAATAATCGATAGATACATTTATCGCTAGGTAGTTGGGCACATTTGTCCAAAGTTCAGCATTATGTAGGGACTCTTTTTTGTCTCAAAACATTGATGAAGTTTTCATCAATTTCGCATACATAATCTGAACGTAATAGTTGATTAGACACTGGCCTTGCATATATGCACTTAATTTCCGTAGAGTAGCTATTATTACTGAGTTATTTAAGTTGAAGTGATTGTCTTGAGTATGTAAATATGCATAATGTTGCATAGCTCTTGCGCTTTTGATGTAAGCCCACCAGAGTTTCGAACGCCGAGTGTAAACCGTGGCAATTTATCTGCTGTTAAGCGTTTTCGTTCTATGTTGATAGTCATCTTGATTTTCATTTTAACTGGTTTCATCATTTGAACAAGCTGCCAGTCATTTGTGGTGAAGTGTTTTCCCCCCCCTTTTTTTTACTATGATTTGCTTGTTGTTATGCAGTGCCCGATTTTTTCAGATGGTGTGGGGGCTCCCTGATCACGAGTGGGCTTCACCTGTTTCCCCCCCCTCTGTGAATCTCGTTGGACTTTTATGCCATAGCATTGGCCCCATACCATGATTTATCTATCGCCCACTTCGCGTCCTATTAATATCTTTTCAGATTCCTCAGGCTAATATCCAGCAAGTTCGAAACTGCTTTTGCACCACGCCTTCTATGTCCATATTCTAACCATTTTTTTTGTGTTCGTCACATTTCACCCGGACGTTAATATCGCTTCCTGACCAGCCGTGTATGACACTGTGCCATTAGTTCGCTCTGACCATCAGCTCTGGTCCGCTTCTTGATCCATCCAATTCTCAACTCTGCTTGATACTGACCTTCCCCCATGGTGTCGTTATCGATTCCAAACAATCTCTGACTCCACATTCGAACTTCGCACTCCGAAAGATGTTGCTGCATTTGCATCGCAACTTGATTGCTCGCGGTGATTTACTGCAAGCGTTGTTGTAGTGTGTGGCCTCTGTTTGCTTACTAATGTCCTAGGACAATTGCTGACCCAGGCGTTCTTAATTGGAAATAGACTCTTGACTGGCATTCTCGAGGGGGCTGTTGTGCGTAGCGCATCTCTGAACTATGAAATGCTGTTTATAACGATGATGCCAAGCTTGGTAGCATCATTTACTGTGGCCTTGTGATATTTGTTCACCGTCCCGTGTTGAAGTTAAATCATAATATTACGACATGCTGCTAACCATTGAAACGATTACCTTCTCCCCCTTCCCCCCCCTTCTCGTACATCAGACATTTTCAGATCTGAGAAGTGATTGTATATGGAATGTCGTTGTGTATCTTCGGTTGTTTTTTTATAGTATCTATTATATTGGCTTTCCCCAGTACCGTGCATAGAGCCAACGCATTGTTGAGCACTACCCTAAACTTTCTATTTTTAATATATTATCATGTCTAATTAAATACCCATAAAATAAATATGGCAACCGTATATTGATGTCCTTACAAAACTTGTTCGAATCCTGAGATGCTTTTAATAGAACAAGAATGGCTCCCGTGCTCCCCCGGAATTTTCTTCCCCCCCCTTTCCCTTTTTTTTTTCCCCTTTTAATTAAAGAATCTTTGCCATTTTATGCTATAGGCAGCCTAGTAATTTTAGCCTTTCATCGAGCTAATCAGTGAGAGATGTCTCACTGATAGAGCTCGAATTATGGTTGTATAGTTGTCGTATATAAATGTCACACCCTATCATTTATATGTAATTATTTTTTCCCGACTATATGAAATTGAAAAATACAACCCACTATTACCAGTAATTGTTGTATTCTAAATTGTATAAAACATTAACAAACTTCCGTTATCACAATATGTAACGTTATCAAAGTTGTACGCAAGTTGGCAGCACGAGAGTGAGACGAGTATAGCTTTGCTGCTGCAACGTAGGCTCTGCTGTTTCGCCTGACGATGCGACAGATTGATTGCTGTAGACTTCAATAAAAACGGTTTACATTGGTATCGGCTAGGTGCCGATGCTTAGCCCACGCACGCTTTACTTTGAAAGTCAACATGAGTAGACAACGCTTGGGATGGTGAATTCGACTAGTAGGCACCATATGGTATTAATATGAACAATCTCTGTACATAAGTTAAGTGAACATGTAACTAAGACCTAAATGTCTTAGAGCCTATTGCCATAGGTGATTAAATTTTCATCACCGAACGCAAATGGATGGTACATAGATAACATTGTAAGCTCTCTCTTCTGAGCCCAAAGCATAATATGCCCGTAAGTTACCATCATTCCACGCCTTCAGGTACTATAAGACAAGGAACTGCCTATATATCACTATTGTCAATGGGTAAGTGTCACTATGTATGTTTTATATAGCTACAAATCCATCTCTACTATTTTTATATTAACTCGCACATTATATGAGTAACGTAGTTCCCGTCTTTATAGAGCTCTACTAACCGATTGTTTCTACAATTTCTCATTTTAGTGAGGCCCACTTAAACATCAGATTAACTTTGAAATGCCAACTTCAATTTAAAACAAACTTGTTAAGCTCTGTGGCCACATGTTGATCACTTTCTTATTGCTTGGACAAATGACATTAATGAGTTCCGCAGTTAACTTTGTTGCGCGCGGTTTGGCTGTTGGAGTCGCTCTTTTGTTACGTATGGCCACCTATTAATTCTGTCCACCGCCTAAAAATGTTTACGCAACATTAAACAAATGCAGCGACAGAAGAATTACCCCCCCACTAAATTAAGCACTGCACAGCATGACAGGACGCCCGGATTGACTGGCCCTTACAGGCACGTGCTAGGCGTAGAGGTACGTAGGTAGCTTTGGCATTGCAGCCCAGTGCGTACGGAAATTAATATCGCATTAAGAATTGTTAAATTACATTAAATTAAAACGCATGGCTAAAAGGTGGTGTACATGTTGTTGCTGTTGCTGTTGACTTCCCCTTTCTTTCTATCTGTTTTCGGTGAAATCTGACCACGTCAGGTAGGGCGCATTTGGCCACATGGTGGGGTATGTCTTATGTCCACGATTACTGGGCATGGGCAGTTCGCTGCATTGGTAACTTTAAAAGCTGCCACATCTATGGCCATTTGCTAGTATTTAAGTTACTAATGCGCAGCCAGCTAATGCCTGTGCACCTCTGATCCTTATTTTCTTCTATTCTTTATCTATACCACTTTCTAGTGCACCGGCATTTACAATTTTGCCCGCCTTTTCATCTTTCTCCATTTCCATTGTCATTGTCTTTGAACTTCTTAACATTTGGCATTCGTCCTGGGGCTGTCGTGATAAACCAGTTGTTCCACACACTTATATCAAGACGTCTCCAGTGGCCGAATTCTTCAGTTGCTGATGTGTCAGTAATTATACTTACTCTCACACGTTATGCCTCGACTCAGTGACTGTCGGGACCTAGTTTGAAAGT
Source organism: Drosophila antonietae (assembly GCA_030914385.1). Classification (NCBI taxonomy): domain Eukaryota; kingdom Metazoa; phylum Arthropoda; class Insecta; order Diptera; family Drosophilidae; genus Drosophila; species Drosophila antonietae. The sequence goes on along the minus strand of JAUESO010000609.1, from coordinate 1,315,639 downwards.
ATATGTGTTGACAGGACTACTGTGACAGACTTATTAGAGCTGAACATCAGATATGAACAGTAAGCTTCATCACTCTGTTTGTGGTGTTCTGCTGAAGATATCTCTATGCTACCTCTAGAATATGGGCAAGACGAGCTTTTGTTGTCTTTAAATCACCTTCTTAGAGAAACTTGTATTCAAAATGCTCAGACTACTTTTAAGCAGAAGATACCTTTCAAAACTTATGGCAAAAACCCTAAGGGTAGAGCTGCCCAGTTCTCATATATTAACCTGAGGGGGATTGTAAGAAGCGATGAGAATTCCTTATATTATGGGCGTAAGGTTTCGCCCAGTCTTCTTAGAGGTGTTGACAGATAGCTCTTATTGCTCCTTCGACAGTTCTCACTATCCACCGTAGCAACTCTATCTATTCCCGCTTTGGGAGCTTACCAAAATTTTAATTTCAACTCTTTTTTTTATTACGTCATTCGAGTTACTCTCGTCTAAAATCCTTGCTTCTGAGCGAGCATTTGGGTAAGTGGTTTAATTGAGATTCTTATGTCGCACACATTCCTTAATGGTTTTGGCAGTTGTTCTATGCTTCATTTGCCAATTCTTCTGTCCCAGTGTATGCCTTATCCGTCTATCCTGCTCGCTTTGATTCCTGGTTGTGTGCTGCTGTTCTGTGGCATATCCTGGCGCTTGTAAAATTGTCAATTCTCTTTATCTGTTTTCAGGCTGCTCCCATTCATTATATTAGTATGTGTATTTATTACAGTCCAGTCTTTCCACCTCTCCCCTCTCTGAGACATTATCTCTCTCTCTTCTCTCTCTTTCTGCTGATAGCTATAGCTAGTTTTAGCACTCGTTTACCTTGATCCACTAGCTGCGATGATAAGAGACCTCGATTCATTATAATTCTGTATTTGAAAATGCCTCGTACCACTGTTCATTTTGCATTGAATCTATTGCTCGTTTCATCTGCCTATCCGATTATGCATCAGTCATTGAGGGTTGCTCTGAGGTGTAAAATATCACCTTGATTTTATATCTAGTTTTTTTGCTCTATAACTCGATTTGCAACTCGTTATTTGATTTGTAATGCTCTTTCCTCTTTCGGTTTGTTGTTCTTGCTTGCTGATGGTCAGTACGGTGCTGCGTCGTCGTGTGTCTCTGCTCTGTTTTTTTGAATCCGTTTGAGCCCACAACGATGTAAGCGTGATAACGGGCGAGTTGGTTTGTTTTGTTTGTGTTTGCTTTCATTGCATTTGACTGTACCCCCCTATACCTCGTTTGCCCTTAAGGACGCCTGCGTTTTATGACAAACTTTACATTAATTGGAGCTTATTTTATTGTGTGTGTTTGTTTCATTATTTGGCGTGCAGAAATTCAAAATGCGACCCTGCAACTGATTTATGACGCACACACCCTGTTCATACTTGGTGTCTTTATAGATAGAATGTAAATTGAATATCAGAATGTTTGACGAACTAAATGATGTGCCTTAAAATTATGGAAAATGACATGTGATTGTAGGTTCTTTTGGTAAATGTTTACCTTGACATTTAGACTATTAGCCCTGCTAGAATTATTTTAAGCGAATTGCAATTGATGCCTTTTGAATACTGTAAAAAATATGAGTATGCTGAATGCAGGCCAAAGCGGGTCCAGATCAGGCGCGTGTTGGTTTTTTTTTTTTTTTTAGATTATTATAAGTAGTATGTATATTTCACCAAACTTTGGCTATGATATGAGGTCAGTGGCTTAAGCTACTGCCGTATACTTGCTGACAACCTTGCCGCTTGGCAAATTCAAGCTTGCAATTTGCTACTAGGTTTATCTCCAGGAAGACTTTGGTGTTACCTGAGGTTTTGACTGCAGTTCCACACCTAGGTTTACAACTTTAATAACCTGGTTACTAGTATAAGCCTTCAACAGAGTTTATTATGATGCCCAGCTTCGTTGCGTCATGCCATAATATCTGTCTCCTTTTAGTTTGCTGCTGGTTATAGCTTTTAAAGTTTCCGTTTGTCTTACAAATTCTCCCAGATGGTTGGCCAGATATTGAGTTATCTTACATCTTCTAATCTCCAGCTTTGTACTTTCAAAAACCAACGATAGCTCAGCAGCTCATCAACATTGGTTGCCACTACTCACCAACAAACCCCCACACAAAGCTTTTTGCCCCATCGCAATACTTCCCACTATCTTAATTTTATCAAGGCACTCAACCTCTTTATTGCTTGACCCAATATACAGTCTACCAGTTTTCTGAGCCAGTATGTCCCTGCCAAGTTAATTCAACAAGTTTTTTACTGAAAAGCCCGCACCGCCGTTGTCTAATTGCCTCTTATAGTTTGGATCCGTATTACAAAATTTATTTGTTTGTTTATGCCTCTAGGCCCACAGTTTGGTTATGAATCTAAATCGTTGATTTATCCTTTTTGCCCAATACAATTCATGCAGCCGAACACTAGGGTTCAATATTCATCCCAATCCGCATAGATCATCTATATAGATAACTGCAGCTTGTTTATGTGGCTCACGTCCCCACTTCTCAATGGCTGACCTGGCAACAATTTGTTATGTTCAGGCACGGGGATAGCGGATATTACGGAATAGTTTTATATGTTCTGCACATGACCGTTCGAACACGCGCAGGAAGGATTCAGTTCCGAGCGCACCATTCGCACACGATCTTTGGGTCCACATTCCGCAAGAACCAAAACAGATTTCTTGACAAGCTGCTCACACATACCGGACCCTATCATTTACATGTAGTATGCACATGCATGCTATTGTTATGTGTAACGGAATGCGGCTGCACTATGTCCCATTGGCTTGCCCATAGCTACAACATATCAAATGAAACTCCAAAAACAGTGCCATTTAACTTTTGTTAAGCTTAAAAACTAAAGACCAATTGCTGACCACTCAATTTTATGGGAGCCCATTATTGCAACACAGTTAGCTTGCTTCTTATTGGATTATTACAAATAGGGCTACTAAGAGTTGAGGGTCGACTGCATGATACTACTCGTCTGCCCTTTATATAAAGGTGGATGGAACCAGATCCAAGCTGTTTCCGGTGATAGTATTTTTAAAATTAAGTTCCGTGAATGGTTCGAAACACTCAAATAGGGGACCGTACAATAGCTTATCGATATATATGAACTCAGATTCGCAGGGCACTAAATCTGATTCTAGAGTGCTGTGTGAAATGTATATATTATAATATTTAATGAGACAGGATTGAGATATATAGGAGAGACTGATGAGCGAGAGACCGACGATTGTGTACGATGTATCCCCGGGAGATGATGAGATGGAAGTAGTATTGACTTAGACGGCATGAGAGGACATAGATTATGTAGATTAGAAATGTGCATTGCCCCATATGCGGATAGCCTAAAAGATATAAGATCGATACAGATAGTAATATAGATTAAAAGACCTTTATGATAAAGTTATAGATACGTAGATAGTAATAGAGACCGAGAGACCTATGAGAGAGACCCGTCAGGAACGCATGATGTAGAGATTCTAAGGACGTGGCTTAATCGATTATCCCGCTGTTTCAGCCGATCAAGCCCCCTGTTTATTACTCCCATACCTTGGAACGGTAGTGACTACCCAATTCGCCTTCTTCTGCTCCATACCACGAATCCATTAATCTGGCTTCCATGGTGAAATGAGCGTGCAGTGGCCCCAACTAATTTGCGTTATCGCCTAATTTCGACGGTATTGCGTATTGCCAACATGAAAGCGACAGTGATACAGTGTTTTAGTATAAGCTCAGCCTCGCTCATGTACTCCTTTTCTTGATCAGGATCGCGACATTTATCATTAATTTGATTTGATTTCTGACGCTCATTGAACTTGCCTTATTGATTATTTCTCGCTGCCTCTAAATTTCATTTGACACCCCCCTCCGCTTATTACCCATATTGCCTAACCCCATTACATAATGTATAATGATGAATCATATTTTTCTTTTTTATTTGTATGCCCATTGACATGTTATTCATTATATATCTTTACCTGGCCCACTATATGTTGATGCTATTTGACCACTAGTGTCAATGCAAAGTCTCGGGTCATGACATGATCGCTAAGTATATAAAATTGCAAACTGTACAATGCAAAAAATTATTACACTTTTATTTAGTCTGAATTTGTTTGTTTCACTGTACTTTTGTGGTCGTCCTTTTTCTTGTGCCACCTTTTTGGCACCCACTGTTTCGTACTTGTTGTTTTAATTTGCAAAATATTTACTTATATTTACTTTATTCCCTAAACTCCATATATAGTTTTTTAGTATCTCATCCGCAATCCATCAAATAAATGGTAAACAAATTTGACTTTAAATAAATATTACTTACTAATGGTCAACGCGCCATGAAACTTTTATTTATGTTTGCTATTCCTTTTGTGTTTTCTTGGTTGGTTTTGCTCATTTTTGTAAATTAATTAAGGGCTTATTTTGAAACATTAGGAAATAATGAAGTGGAGTCGTCTATGTGTTTAGTTTTATCCTCAACTATATTTCTTACAATGCACAAATAGCTCCAGGCTATCGCGCAACGTTTTTCTAACTGGATACTATAAACACAAATTTGTCATACCATTGATATTGTTTGGCCCCGTTTCGACTTTGAGCTTGAATTGTTGAAAGTTGACTTTTAATTGTGCAATTACAGAAAATGTTTTATGTACCACGCTTTATAATGTGATATGGTTCATTTCCAAATTCACATTACTCCAGTTCAACCCTAAACAATTACATGCCTAAGGATTTGGAAATGCAAGTGTTGGGGTTATTATTGGTTTAGTTCTACCAACCTGATGTACGAGAGTAGATGAATTATGAGCTGGCACTAGCCTTTTTCGTAACGCCACTTATATTATTTGTGTCGAATGATCGGCCGAGCTTTTGGATCGATCCGCCGTGCGTTTTAGCTATATTATCGGCGTCGATTTTTTCCCCGTCCTAATCGTGCCTTCGGAAACTCTATACTATGTTCATTAAGTCCAACATCACTCTTCATGTTAGAGTCTTGCTGCGTTAAACTTCATACCTATACAAATCTGCCTATGCTCATATGTGCGTTCTCATTTTGAAAAATGTCTTGTATCAGAAAATTTGATTCCAGTTTACAGCCACCCTTATTTGAACAATTGAGCTGCCATAACCCTGACGCCCTACCTTAACGAAGCACTGAGATGCGATAGCTATTTGTAGAGCTTTTAGGATCTTCCGTCTTGTGATCGTATGGGTATCTGCTCGTCCACGCAGCACTTAACCCCCAGATACCTAGCCTACCACGAGATCTTTTATTGTTTTCTCAAATTATTTGTGGCTATCCATCACGAATCTGGTATCTTTACTGTGCTGCCTGCGCTCTCTGTCGGTTCCACATTTCTATCTGTTAAAATTATTTTACGCTCCCCTTAACTTTTAGTGAACCGCGTGGTAATTTGTGAAACGCAACCCAAACATTTCATAATGTGTCTGTTGTTCGTCTGTCGTATTACTTTTTTTTTTGTTTTGTTGTTTAGTTCTCGTCTTCATTACGTGCCCAGCATTTTCCGGAGGTTGATTCATGTGCGTATTGCCAGCCACAGTTTTCCTTTTTTTTTTGGTTTTTTCTTGCTGCCGTGTCGTGCAGTATTCCCCAACGCGAAGGCAGTTGAGTGTGGTGACTGCCATTTATCAAATTTGCCCTCAAATGCGTGCCTTTGGTTTCTTCCGCGCACTTTACCTCAAAGCCGTTACCAATCTAGTCTTAACCCCAATACATGCCGAGTACTATATACCCTATATTACTATGAGGTATATCCTATACAGGGGTGTGTTATGCTTTTTGCATATGTTACAATAATCCTCCGGCTAATCAGTGAATTGCGTTCGATTATCTGACCTACAGCAAACAATAAGGGCTTCGATTGAACTTTCAAACATTTTTGCTTGTCATGGCGGGAGCTGAGTAATCGGTTTAGGGGAACGCTCGTGTGGCCGTGCCCCCGTTAGATAGATAACTATGCTGAAAGACCTAGAAATATTGATAGTCCTTCTAACTTTAGTTTTTACTATTATTAAAGTTTCGGCGTTCATAGAAACTGGTAAATGATTAGCAATGGACATAGACCCCCCGATTTCTTAAGCACCACTCCCGCCCTAGGGTTTCTCATTCTTTATTGGACTTGGGACTTATTCTATACTTCTAGAGGATATTTGTCTACTGAGTTAACCGCCATATTCTTATTCGAAAATCCTAGATTCAGGTGTCTCACAAAGGATATCCAAGATATATATAGTCATGTACGAATTGCATTCCGGACCCTCTTGAACCTTGAGCCCATGCTCACTTGCTGCACAGCTTGGTCAGATCTCCGGCATTTGGCCTTAATATGGCGCTGCTATGTTCGCACTTACCAACCGCACTTGCAAAGTTCTCTAGGTTAATCTCCGGCATGCATTGTTCACCCCTGTCGGCATATTATTTTCCAGCAACGTTTTTATCAAAATATTATTCGCTTTGTAATGGTCCCACTGTTTTAGTTTGAACAAGTTTGCTTAAGTTATGTTTACACTGTGTAAGACCCACCTTATTGTCCCTGCGATTTGTATTGTGATTGTCTAGGTTATTATTCTGACGTTGAACTTAGTTTGCCTCTTATTGTTGCAACCTAATATCTTGAGTTGCATTAATTTTTAATGTTTTTTTTTCACTACAATTTAGTAACTTAAATTTACACTGGGCAACACCCATTTTCAAACGAATTTTCCTTGCTCTGTGCTCTATGTCGTAATGCTATCCTAATATTGCTTGTTTATATGATGGAGTTATGCCGCCATGCCATTCCTTCTCATTTTCTCATTTCTGTCCTTTTCGTATTACATTCGCCTTTTATAAAAGTTGTTATACAGAATCCGCTCTAATTCATTTATTTAAGCTTAAAATACATCATTTGCCTTAACAGTCTGGTCTTACAACATTCATCTTTTTCATTGGACTACCTCGCCCTTTTTTTCCTGGTTCACTAACATGTATAACATTACAGGTAGAATCCTTTTTTCAAAAATTCCATTACTCTAATGACTTAGTATATTCTTGTGAGTTCACTTTGTATCTTTGTGAATTGCTACTTAGCATACTATGATGAAACGCTAGCATTTAATACCACGTTTTCAACATAGGTTAAATTGCCTTTTATGCCCTTGCTATCCATTCACACGTTATAACCCAGCCTTTGACCTATATTTAGCATCTTTCCGCCTTATTTTATGACTTTCCACAACGTTGTCTCTAAACATTTCTCCGGTCCCAAATTGTACAATTCCCATTGTTCGCACTCACTATTTTGATTAATCTGAGCTCCCACTTTTCTGTTTACTCAATACGTATAATTCAATTTGTATAAACACAATCAGCCTCTCAACTTGGTTGTGTATTCACGTTCAGCGCATTCCCCTCACTCAGGAAAAAAAAATTATTCCGCAAATGACCAAAAACATATTTCCATATAAAATTTGTGCTTGCTCTTTAGCTCTCGCAGCTTAACCGTTCTGCAAGTTTTGATCCTTCTTAGTGGAAACTGCATGGACACGATTTGTCTTGTCACTTAGCTGGACAGGCCTCGCGCAACACAAATTGCATCTCACAATGCTGTTTGCTTATGTTCTAACAGCGGCTTTCCCACACCTTCCACATAAGAAGACTTACCAAACGCTTGTACTGTTTTTGTGCTGTGTGTTTGGGCGTTTTTTTTGTTTTTCTATAATATAGTAAAACAGAAAAATGCCTGTTTTGTGACAATCTGGTTTGAGACGGCCCCTGATCTGGCGGTTTGGCGGACATGGTTGGACCGGCCCGGCTTATTCAGCTGGCATGTTGACTTCAGTTCTAATGACATCCCCTTCCCCCTTCTCCTTTCCCTTTGGATAACCTTCCACCCTATTTCCCGTTTCACTTTTCTGTCTGCACTTTCTCTTTCCCCCAATGACAATAAACAGCAAATGGAATTGGGAGTATTCCGCATTAATGGCACAAAAGCAACCATTTTAAATATTTTATAATTCCTTCTCCAAGGACGAAAAGGAAAGAGAAGAGAATGCCTAGGTTTCAAATATTAACTCGGGGCTATTCATTAAGTAGTCTTTTGGCTCATGTGCCCACTACGCCGAGGCTGTCCTCGGGCCGGGCTGGCAACATGTGGAGCTGGGTGGCGCTTGAAGCCTCTCTCTGGAGGGGTCCGGGTCTTAGTCGTCTCTGCAAGCTTTATTTCTAATTTCATTTATCCATTTATTCCATTTTGTGTCACTTTTCATTTCAAATATTTCTGCCAAGTGATTTCGTCTTCGCCTCGCTCTTATTATTATTATTATTATTATTATTGTTGTCGTCTTATTATAATGCCTCGCGCTGCGTACAGCTGTCGTCTGGCGGCATTAAAGAGCTTAGTTATCATTGCTGTCCGCCTTTGGCTGTTTGCTCTGTGTGCTCCGGCTCCTGCTGACGCTCGTACTCCTGCTGCTTGTCCTGCTGCTCCTGCTTCGCTCGTCTGGGCCATTAAACACACCTGATGTGCAAAAATTGCTTAATTGAAACATAAGCCGCTATAATTTTGCCAGCATTCGGAGACAAATTATTCAAATTTGTGCTCTGCATATTAAAAGGCACGTCTGCCTGCTGCCTAAAATCTGACGATTTCGTCTGCATTTTTCACTGGATGCGCCAGAAATTCAACAGCTGCCGGCAATTAAACGGCCATTCTTGGGTCTCTGCTTCTTTTCTTTGTTTTTGCTTCAATTGATTTGGTGAACCAGAGCTAAACATTTTCAATTCATCGCAAGGTAAAAATTGTCAAAAACTAAAATTTACCTAATAAAAAAAAGAGGCACATTTATATTTTTCAAATTCATATATTTAACATTTGCTGATTTCATATATTATTTGCCATTACTGAAGTCCTCATTTAGCCTTTTTTTTATTTATAATTTGTTCTCAACAATTTATCGTCTATGGAACTGACTGAGCCAGACGTTATCTCGCTTGCTAATAAAGATTAGAGAAAACCCAAATAAGGGCTCTTGATAGCCTTGAGCAATATTTCGGCAACATTAAAGGTTTTTTTTTTTTTTTTAAAAGAAGTAATGCACATATTGTCCTTCTTAGATCTCTTGAAAGCCTCAAGGGATAGCACAATCCGACGTAGCATCGCTCGATAAGCTAATGCGATAACTCCACTCTGGTCTCAGTTTCATATTCAGGGACATTCAATGAATCTTTCAAAAAGTAAAGTCTGTTTTTTATACCTATTAAAAACATGTTGGGCTGTGTAATTCCAAGCAGCAACGACTCGCTTTCGACAGCTTCGAGTTATAGCCATTGTAATAGCTTTTTGGCCCGGTTTACTTTGCTTAACTTCAGCTCTGTCAAGTTTCTTTTAACTGTTTCTTTTCTTTTTTGCCTCCCCTTTGTCTTTTTTATATGTTCTTTTATTTTTTGGCTCAATGTCAAAGGAAATGTCTAACATAATTATCGGAGTTTTGAAAATGTGCCCGGACGGCGGAATTTTGCGGGTTATCTCCGTGAATATTCCCCGCAGCAGTTGCACCCTTTACTCTCTCTCTCCCATTTCCCTTGACGGCTGTTTTTATAATTTCTGTCAAACGTTAAATCACAGCGCACTTCGCTCGCAACGGGGGCGGCTTCTGATTGTAGCTTGCGTAATTTATATAGCGCCTTTGTCATGAATACGCACGCGTTGCCATCTCCTTGCGATTGTGGTCCACGCTTTCCAAAGGTAAAGACTTTGCTCTGTCGCTGCCGCTGCTTAGCATCTCAATTTGTTATGGGTTGCTAGCTATCTGAAGGCATTGACAACTGCCTGGCACTCGTTGCGATAAAAAGACACTCGACAGCAGACGCCCACCCACTCCAGCAGCCCCCCAGCAGCCTCCTGTCCCAGGGGTGTGCCTCGCTTTAACGCCTTGGCACAGTCAGGCTCTGATTTCTTTCATTCAGCTAAAGACACCTCAGACCGCATTAGAGACTCAATTCGAAATTTAAACTCGCGTCTAAGGAGTGTTTGTGTGCGCCCCATAAACTCGTGTGAAAATCTCTATAAGTAAATTAAGTTTAGCTAAATACTTAATGCAGCTCTGCATGCTTAACGTGGATAGACATCAAATTCTCAGTAAGTCTCTTTGTCTTTACTAGTATATTTCTAGATCTCCTAGCGTCTCTCTATTGCCCTTGTTTAGTCCTCTCTTCAGTTTATTAATTTAATTTTCTCTTCTTCGTCTTCCCTTCTTTTTCTTCTAACTCTTATTCTCATTTTTTTTTTTTTTTTTGCAAGCCTCAAGTCGTTCTCTCTCTCTCTCTCTCATATCTCTACGTCTCTCCTTTGACTTTGTTTAGTATTCTCCTCTGCTTATCTTAGTATTCTCTTCTGCTTAGTTTATTTTTATTTTCTCTCCTTTTGCTTCATTTTATTTGATTTCCTTCTCTTTCTAATTCTGATCTCTGTTTCCGTTTTCCACTTTCTTTTTCGCTAGCTCATCATTTTCCTTCTCTGATTCTTTCGCTCTTCTATCTGCTCTTTTCTCTTGTTTTCTTTTGCCGTTTTTCTCATATATTTTCTTTCTACTGTCACTTCAAATATCTTTTCTTTTCTTCTTCTGCCTTCAATTTTTCTCTTTTTTCTCTTCTCTTTTACTTGATCTTTTCACCTCTGTTTTCTTGTTTTAGATTTAGCAATTCCCTTTCTCTTCATCTCTCTCCTTTTGTCATTATTTTTCATGTTTATCTCTCTTCTTTCTTTTCTCTTTTCTCCGCTGATAGTTTTTTACTTAAATCTCTTTTTCCTCTTTGCTCTCGCCTCCTCCTCTTTCACCTTTTTTCTTGTCTCTTCGCTCTCATCAGTTTCTCCTCCTCTCAGTTCTATAGTTTCTTTTTTTCGAAATTGCTCGTGTGATGAATATTAAAGCTGCCTTCAAACTAAATCTCTTGAGGAAAAAAGAAAGAAAAACTAAATACAAATAGTGAATGTGGCCGCAGCAGGAAACTTTTCCAATTTGCGGGCATAGACCAACTAAGCATTGAGTAAATACAGAAATACACAGACATTGACCAAACACACGAGATGCACCTGTAGCCACACGTGCATATACATACATATATACATATACATGTGTATATATATATATATATATATATATATATATATATATATATATTTATATATATATTGGAGGAAACTTTCCATTGGCAATCAAACGAATGTTAACCTGAACATGGCTTGGCCTAAAATCGAGCAACAAACTAATCGAAGTAAAATGCTCGTAACGAATGCCTGATTTCTCGAGAGTGCCCAGGGCTGAGCTGCTCCTCCTGCTTCTCCTCCTGTTGCTCCTGCTGCTGCTGTTGTTCGACACAAATCCCACAATTCACCAAAGCTGCAAAAAACTATTGAAAACCCATACAAAAAGAAAAAAATGTTGATAGCTCATCAGTTCTTTTTATAGATTATCTCTTGACCACTTAAGCAAAAAGTATAATTAGCTAAAGCAGAGCCTGAGCTGCGACTCAGACGGTCGTAGGCTGGGCTTACCTCTGCTGAAACTAAAACGAAATGAAAACCTACGAAAAGGGTTTCCCACAGATTTTGCACCCAAGTTTGTGCGCTAATTAAATTGCATAAACCCAATTCTTACATCATTTGCATTTTGCTTATGTATACTTATATTGCTTATACTTGTTCCAGCAGTAAAAACGAGTATATTGGTTATGTAACATTGTGAAGTTTACAATGATGCTACAGATCTAGATATGTATCGTTAGAATCAGTTACGATATATATTGTGCGATATGTAAATAGATCTCAGTTCTTTATTTTCTGTGGGCCTGCCCAATTGGAGACGCAAAAAATTATGTATTTCATTTATTTTTCTTCTTTATATATTTTTTTACTAAACTGAAAACAGTATTACAATTGAAGAATAAAAAAGATATACATATCTGAGTATGTGGAGAATCTTACATATATGTTAAGGTCATTTATAGACATTTTGTTAGACTGAGAAAATCAGGAAAGTTTCTTGCTCAACAGCTTTACAATTAATAAAACTCCTCTATAGATAACCTCAAAATGAGATATATACCTCTTCAGGGAACATCCATAATAAATATGCAATATTTCCCATAGTCAGGCTTGTCGAATCTTGCATTAGCTTCTAATACTTCTTCTCTACAGATAAACCACCATTTAATATGATTCACGCCATAGTCTGACGAACCTTGAGCGAGTATTAAACAGTCGCCCGAAATACTTTCTTTTTATTTACTTGGCTTTTTACTTTCCAGAACTTAAATTAAATCATTTAAATATTATGAAAAATATGCAGGCAGTTGCCTTTTTTTTTATCAGGACATTAGGCTTAGAGCAGATTCAGCATATTGCGGCTTATAAATGAGCGTAAGCGTATTGGGAGAGCAGTAAGAGAGAGAGAGAGAAAAAAAGATTTAACCATGTTTCTGGTCATTTTTGGTGTTATTGCAAAGGTTTTTCTTATTCGGATTACCAATTTCATTTAATACTATGGACAACATCACATTTTTGCCCACTTTACGTTTCTGTTGTTGTTTTTGTTGCTGTGCATATTTGGGTCCGGGTTGCCAGTTCCCGGTTCTCGGTTCTCGGTTTTCGATTCCGGGTGTCCGCCCGTTTGGCTGTCATTACAGACGCGACTCTCGCAGCGGCGTGGCAAAGTCGTAAAGTACATTTTTTAATTAGAGTCACGAGTAAAACAAAGCAATTAGAAAGGCTGTCAGAGCAATCCTTTTACATTTCCCTTCTGTCCCAGAAACAATTTCATAGCATTGCGCCGTATTTTTAATTTCTTTGCCATGTCTTTTCGTTTCTTTTCTTAATTTTTTTTTCTCAAAATTTACGCGCGACCGTGTGAATTATTAAAACACACAAAATAAAAGAGCAGCAAATTATGTACAAAGGAGCAAATTAAAGGAGCAGCACAACTGACGGCCCAAAACCTTTTCACTTAATATACGAAATCAGAGCGTAACACTTGCTCAGCATTACGGCGGTCACTCAAGATGAGTGATTGTGGACAAAGGTAAATGTCTCCGTTGGACGTGGCTATATTTTTTACTGGAGTAAGTTCTATTAACTTTAAATTTTCTTAACTGTCTATTTGCTCGTTTGCTTATCCGTCCGTCTCTGCTTGTGTGGGAATATGCGTATCTGTTCGTCTTTCTATTTGACTGTCCGTCCGTTTACTTGTTTATCCATTCGTCAACTGTCCATCCGGTTGCTTGTCTGTCCCTCAATCTTTCCGTCAATTTGTATTTCCGTCCGTTTATTCGACAGTCCGTCTATCTGGCTGTCTTTCCGTCCATATAGTCGCCTGTCCGTCTGTCTGCTTGTTTATCAGTCCGTCTATTCGTCGTCCGCTCGTCTATCCGTATATTTGTCTGCCCACCTGTCTGCTTGTAGACGTTGTTCTCAGAAGCTAACTTTTCATATGGTGAGCATAATCAGCAATCAATGCCCGTAATTGATACCTTTACGCATTTTCATTAAATCAATTTAAACTTTTATCGAGCTTTAGTTGATTGAGCCTTATAGGCACCGGAGAGCTAACTAATTTAATATGTATTTCAATTGACATGGCTAAGTTCATGTCTAAACTTGACGTTAATAAGCAATGAGACTCTATTTGGGTTCTTGTAAAAAGAGTGTATTATGAAAAAATGTTAAAGTAAAAATTTAAAATGTTACCATAAAAGTCAGAGCTAAGTTTTATCCTGTTACCTCTCACTTTTCTCATACTCATCTAAGCCTTTAAGCCAGAGTGACTAAGGTACTCTTGTCTAGGTATTCTCTTCTCATATACACCTTTATGTGTGTATAGCTATATATGTATATAGTGTTAAGTAATACCGAGTCAGACTGTCTTATATGTAGACTCTTTTCTCAAACTCAGTTATAGTATGTTCCCTCTATTCTAGAGTCTATTTATCCATATCACATCTGTATCTATAGTTTCCCATCAGACAACGCAGACTAATTCCTAATTAGTGAATCCCGTCTAGACCTCACTTTCCCTTATATTAATTTATATTTTACAAAATTTACATATGCTTCGTAGGTCCATTAATGTCAGCCCAAAAACAGAGTATTTTATAGACAGCCAGCACTCAAAACACTTTTTTTTCTAGAAATTTATATATTTGCTGGTTCGATGGAAAGTGCATGAAGCTTTGGTCCAGGTCGCAACAGAGTGGCAAAGTTTTGGACTTGGCCGCAGTTGCGTGGCTAGCAAAAAAACAAAGTTATTAAGCAGAAACTGTGCGCTGTGCGAGGGCTGGTTCCACAGTTGTTGGTTGGTTTGCTGGGTGTGGCTGTGGGTGTGTGGTTTGCTGCTTGCTGCTGCTATTGTTGTTGTTGTTGTTGCTATTGCTTTTAGTTTATGTTTAGTGCATTTTGGGTGCAAACGTGTGGCAGCAACAAGAGCAACAAGAGCAACACATTGACATTCGCAGGAAGTCGCTTGGCCCTGGAACCCACTGAATTCAAGCAATGGCTGTATGAAGCTTGTCGCATACCGCGACGACCATAACGCCCTCTCCCCCCCCCCTCTCTCTTTCCCTTTCTCTGTTTCTGTTTCAGTTTCAGAGTCAGCTTCTGGCTGCAGCTGCAGCATCCGCCCGTGTTGCCAAATTTATTGCACTTCCACTTGCCAGCAGTAAAATATTTGCGGTGTTCACAATTTACATTTTACATTTTACATTTTTACGTATTAAATACTTTGTTTATTTACGAGCTATGCCATGATTTATCTTACATATTTGGCAGTCCTATGAGTCTTATTAGCTGGATATACTAAACGTTAATATCTATATACCATAAATATAGTACAAAACACAAGCTGATAATTGTCTCCATATAAAAGTGCAGCATATACAGACAATTATGTCTCTTGTAGCAGTAGAAAGTTTAATTGGTTTTTAGTTAACTAACATTTAATATAGAGAGAGAGAGAGAGAGAGAGAGAGAGAGAGAGAGAGAGAGGGGTGTGAGATTGAGAGAGAGAGATCGATGAAGGAGAGAGCGAGATTGAGAGAGAAAGATCGAGAAGATCGCCTTAGCAAGCTGCCAATAGAATTTTATAATCATGATTGTCAATGAACTTCATATGATAAATTAGATTAACTTAAGAAAAGTAAGTTATCGATTCTAATCGATTTCATTATAATCTCAAATATTATTAATAAAGAAGTTAATAGTTAAGAAGTTAATAGTTAGTTAAGTTCCGAAAAGACTTCTTCAAACATGCATATCAAGAGACAATCAGAAAGATTATCTGATGTAAGCAAGAGCTGACAGAAGGATAGACACGTGGTTCAATAGAACTAGATCAGCTTAGCTATTGATGCAGATCAAGTATGCCTTCCTCTGATAATCATATGAATGCATATACTACATTCATATTGCAGGAACTCTGATCGAAGGAATGAACACAAATCTGTTGAGAACGAGATTAGTTTAGTTGTTGATTCAGATCAGCTCAGCACATCTTCTTTAGCTAACAAAATACGAGCTGGAGACAATCGAATTTATTCCGCTGCGACTTTGACACAAATATTCTTAGAACTAGATCAGTTCAGTTGTTGATTCAGATCAAGATTTAGCTCAACAGGAATTTCTCTGCCAACAAGCGGGAAAAATGCATTCATAGCAGAGGCTTAGATACAAAACTCCACAGCTTGCTCCACACCTTCTCCTTCCCTCTCTCTCTCTCTCTCTCTCTCACTCTCTCTCTCTCTCTCTGTCTCTGTTTTTCTGACCCAACTGCAACTAAATAAAATGTATTTATATTTCTAGTTGTTATTGTTACTTTTCTTGCCATTTCCCCATCAGCCATTTGCCAGCCCCAAGGTTGTTTCTTTATTTCGACTAAAAAAAAAAAACATTATTACTCTAGCTTTCACTCGCAACAGAAATGCGTTGCTGTAAGTGGCGCATACTTCCAAGGACTTGGTTGAAGTAAAGGACTTACTATTGCTCAGTTATATATATTATACATTTATATATATGTTGTCAAAAGCTTGCTAACTGCAGCTGAGCACAGACTTTTAACGCACTAAGCAGAATTTCTAATATTTTGGCTCGTTTGGACTATGAGCAAAGTCTAGAAGACTTCAAGGCGCAGGCAATTGATGCAATCGCCTTTCGCCGAGAAGCACTCGAAACGAGTGCGTATAGCCAAATGGACTCGAACGATGCACGAAAAATTCAACTGTATTGATTTATGACCAAGGTGTGTGTGTGTGTGTGAGCAGTAAAAACTTTGTCCTGCAATATACAGAAGGCGAAGGCGATTGCTTTAGCTTGTTCAAAGTTCAATGAAGTATGGAACTACACTCGACTCTTGAGTAGAGTCTTGAGCGTGGAGTCCAGGTCGAGGGCGTAACAAGAGTCTGAAGTCGAATTGATCAAAGTTGCGTCCCATCCATTGGCAGATTGAAAACTTTGTCAAAGTCAAACACAAAGTCGCCCAAGCGAGCACACACTGTATCTGTGTTGGCTGTGAGCGAGGGCGTCAACTTGTCCAGCATTAGCAGTGCATTAGCTGCTTGCTGCATTATTAATGCGCTCGCATGCTTCTTCGATTAGCCGAGTCCAACCTCAATACTAATTGGCTTCGACCATGTCTGCCATGGCTTGGCCAATTACTGGACACAGATAAGTTTCACCGGCTGTTCGTGTGCGTGTGTGTGTGTTCGTGTGCGTGAGCTCGACTTCAGCTTCAACTGCGACCCCCTTAACCTGTTGCATGATGACCCAAAGTTAATTACTTTGATTTATTCGTTAATTATTTAGCTGCCGTTGTTGTATGCGTGTTTGCCTGTCACAGATTTCAAATTGCACTTAATTACGATTCCATGTACTTACAAATTAACAAAATTGCTTTGGGAATGAGTGCGGCGCAGGTGTTTTCGGGGTAACAACAATCTAGTACTGAGGAATGTTCGCACTGAGCAATGAGAGAATATTTCAAAGTATTTATTATGACAAGAGAGAGAGAGAACTCAAGTGGGGCATGCACGACTAGCAAATACCCTGAAACGGCCGTGAAGTTAAATGAACTATGATCAAATTTTTCTATATGAATATAAATGAATATTTAATGAATATATGAATATACATGAATGTATGATATATGTACATATATGTAAGTAAGGAAAACAATAGCTAAGTCTGCTTTTATTCTTTATACAGCCCCTATTATGAAGAGTAGCTTGACTTAACTCTGGTTCTAGTTTACCGATTTGAAGGAGAGTTATGTTTATAATAGTTCAATTCATATGCATACCAAAGTTCAGACCTCTAATCTAATAGTATCTCGATTACGAGATCCCCTGAGCGCTTCGAAGAACCAATTAGTTCAGGGTATACAAAATAAATTAAATGAAAATTCATAGCTCAAGTATAAGCCTATCTTGAATTTATGCTTGATCGAAATATCGATAATTATCGATAGTATAAAATTGCTTTGAATATTATAAAATTTCTATTCTAGAGTTTCTGCGTAGCAGATGAGCTTGATCAGCGAAGAAAAGCTGAATGAACGGGTATACGAAATAATGAATGGGACAGAAAGAATACAGAAAGATATCGAATAAGCCTTCAGGGAGTCAGCGATTCAGCTGCATCACAAACTACATACTGTTTCCCCATCTATTTTCTGTTAAATACATTGCAGAACGACCTCATATCCATTAACTGATTACAGGGTATGAAAGCCATGTAAATATTCCCCTCTTCATATGCCATAAAAATAATATACCATTTACATAAATATACAATATATATATATAAATGTAAAAAGTATTTAAGACCGACATAATCTCAATTAAACGAAATTATAGCCGAGATAATGACAGCATTGATGGCAATGATAAACATTCGCTTTAATCGCCTTAAATCTGTGGCGGAATTAAGGCAAACGCTGAAACGAACAATGAAAAACTGCCAACTATCAAATTGATATTAAATAATTTACAATACAAAATTTGCATTCGCTTTACGCTGCAGATGCAGTTGAAGTCATTAAAGATGCTGAGCCATCTCTCTCTCTCTCTCTCTCTCTTTCTCTGTTTTGCTCTCGCTCTGCCTGAACATGTCTTTTGAGTTTCCGTTCTCAATATTTACGCTTGGTTTCGGCTGCCGAACTTTATTATTAGAAAAGTTTTAATGTATTTGGCAAAAGCAGAAGAGGAAGCAACACAAGGCAAGGCAGGAAAAACCCGAGCCTGAACCCGAAAAACCTCAACAGAAAACAGGAAAAACATGTTCTGCATCACAGTAGGGGCATCCCAGCCACAGCCATATTTGAAGTGGGGAAATCCAATGATTATCGATTGATTGCTTGGAAAAAACTTAATTCAATCAAGGTAGCTCGCAGGTTTCCACACTCGAATGGAATTCGTAAGCTCGCTCAATTCAAGGGCAGTCAAAATAATGTTTATTCATATCGGCTGGGCTTGGGCCGACCCTATATATATATATATGTATATATCGCTGCATATTTGCATATTTGTATAGACATAGAAAACTTAAAACTTAGAATTTAACTTTGTTGCCATCGAACTCAACTGAGTTTCGCCTTGGCGTCTGCTGTCGCCTCAGTCTCAGTCTCAGTCTCAATCCCAATCTCATTCCGAGTTGGCTTCGCCTTGCGTATGTAAGTCTTGTAATAGAAGTCAAAGAACATGGCAAACATAAAGATGTTCTGTATGAAGCCAATGAAGGCGATCAGCACCGGGAACTGGCAGGGATTCCGCACGATGACGAGCAGGAAGTGCAGAGTCAGATAGCCGAACTGCAGCAGCTGCAGCTGTGTGATGTGCCGCTTCCACCAGAGCAGATGCTTGACGGCGCCCTGCGAGCTGGCAAAGTAGTAGGCATACATGACCGAGTGCACCAGGAGATTGATCACGCCCAGCATGGTGCAGTGCGAGCCGGCCAGGAAGGTCATGTAGATGGAGACGCCAAAGATCATGCCGGCATGATGATAAACGTGCAGGAAGCTCACCTGCGAGTTCTTCTTGCGCAGCACTATAAACACCTGCGAAGATCAACAGGAGCAGAGATAGAGAGAAAGAGAGAGAGTGAATTCAGGCTCGAGCCAGTCACTAACCGTGTCAAACAGATCCAGATACTTGAGCAGATAGTAGCCATAGCTGGCATAGATCAGTCGCATCATCTGCGGCGTCGTATTCTGATGCTCCACGGGCTGGCAGCTCAGGCTGTAGTCCGGCTGCAGCAGCGAGTAGTAGACGCCGTAGACGAAGAGCAGCGAATTGGCCACCACCTGGACGACATTGTATAGCTGCATGACGAACTTCAGCTCGAAGGGCGCTCGCTTGGCCATCCACTTGGGGCCAAAGTGCAGCACGAATGCCAGATATGCAATGATCACCAGTGCCACGCCCCACAGGTCGCCAACGAGCGGCAGATGGGCGACACGCGGATCCTTGTGCTGATCGTACACATCCCGCGCCACATAATACAAATAGGCAATAACATTCGGCGCCATCGGACACAGGACACAGGACACAGGACACTCTCGACTACGGCAACTGGAAATATGTCAGCGTTTAGCACAGCTCGAATGTCGATATTCTTCTGTGGCCAAACGCCGCTGGCATTCCCACGTGCTCAGCTGCTCGCCGAGCCAAGCTGCGTATGGTAATGACCGCTAAATGAGAAGCGTTACCGCCGCCCGATTGACCCCAAAGCTAAATGTTGCTGTTGCCGTTGCTGTAGCTGCTGCCCGCAATGGAATTTTAGCACTTGGCCATTGGCCCCGCCGACAACTGAAGCTTTAATGACCACAATGACGACAGAACAGTGACGATAACAGCAATACAATTTGCTAATTCCGTTCAATATTTACTTACTTGTATTTACTTTGTTTCATTTGCTGCAACTATTACGAGAATCAACATTCCATTACATGCTTTATATGGGAGCTTAGTGTTGAAGATAAAGAGAGTATATTGGTTTTTCTAGTAGCTATTATATATAATGGTAAATCTTAATTTGCAAAAAGTATTTCCCAGTATTATAAAGCTTTTGAGATACATCTTAAGTCAACATTCAGAATGTGCTCTATAGAAAACGTTCGGATCATTAGTAAACATTACTTTAATTAATATGCATTCGATCTTTAATTTCGTACATTGTACTAAATTAACATATTTGGGCGACTCACACAACAATTTAAATGGAAATTTAAACTTAATTGTAAATATCTTTGCCCCCGCTTCCACTCTATATTAGAGGCATTGCATAGATTGTAATTTCATTTCAGACTAAGTATTCTCGACTTTATCAATTAAAAATCTCTTTTATTAGCAGCACTCCACATCAAATGAATCACTGCCCAACTGATTTATCTACCTATCTACCTGGATACACTCATTGAGGCCTGTCAAATTGATAAACTTTGATTTCTTAATGAATTTAGTTGCCTGGCGAACCATGAGCGAGAGTATTATTCGCATCAAGCTGTCCATGACAGGCTTGTGCTTGCACATATCAAAAGTCAATTAAGCTCAGCTGAACATGGATCAATCTAGATAGATTACACACACACACACACACAGTCGACCTTTGCGTATTGAATGACCTTGTTTTAGTTGTTGCTGCTTTGGCTAGCACCTTGTTGGGCCAAGGGAAACATTTGCATTTAGCTGGTGGCAGCTGGCAAGCTGGCGAATAGTATGACAATAAACGAGCTGCAGCAGCTCATTTGCACAAATAAGCCATAACCGCATGACTGTTGGCGGCCATTCGGCATTCGACTTGGTCTTGGAGCGTGGCTGGCTGGCAATGTAAAGTGTGCCGCTGGTAGTGTAATAACCATAATGCCAACGTTTATGGCCACAGCAAACAACAAAAATAATAATGGTAATCATTTTGCCGTTCGCCATTTGCCGGAAGTATGCAAATATACGAGACGACTGCGCTGATGATGGCAATGTCGATGACGATGTCGATGTCGATGAGAATGACGTTGACGAGGTCGCCTTCAGCTTGGCCAAGGCCATGAACTGCTTCAAGGATGTAGTACGAGTAAATGGACATTCATTCGACCATCTTTCCTCAGCGCTCACCTTGAGCTGTGTTTCGCTTCCATTCTGTTTGCTCCATAAATGATGCGTTAATGAACGTGACACAGAATCAAGCATAAAGTCAACTGAAGCGCAACTGTCTCTGGCTCTCGAGAGTCATTCGCTCTCTCTCTTTCTGTAATCATGGCTCAGTGAATGAAAATAATAATAATCTCTCTTTTGGCAGGAAATGAAGGGAAATTCAACAGGAAACTTTTGTGACGTGCCGCAAACATTTCGTGCCACATAGCAATTCTCTCTGTTCTCTCTCACTCTCTCTCTCTCTCTCTCTCTCTCTGATTATATATGTGTGTATGTGTGAAAGCCTCTTTAGTGGCATTTCAAATATTTAATTTTCATACACGTGCAGTTTTAAGAAAAATACGCCATGCTGTTTGACTACCTCAAGACCAAAGTAGAAAATTCTCTTTGGACAGGTTTGAAACTATAGATATAGATTTGAAAAATTGAATGCGAACAGCATAAATATTCCCTCTGTAAGATATGAATCTATCTAAGTGTACTTTCTACTACTATTAACATAGAACCCACGTAACCTTCTAAAACCCTTTGTTCTTCATATCAACAAAGAGTAAAGATAAATTTATAAATTATTTACTCTCTCTGTACCTCTTTGTCGTATATATCCTCTAAAATCTTTAAACGCCCAATACGCTCTATATAATTTATATACTTCTTACGCTCCACACTTATATACTCTCTCTACCCTGTATACCCTTTATACCTCTTTAGGCTTTATACCATTTTATTTTTCCATTTTTATTTAAATTTAGATTTTTCTATATCCTCCACAGCTTTACAGCATGAAAACTGTGACATGAGAGAATGTAATATTTTTTCTGAATTTTTCTAGCTGTTTTCTGAATTTTTCTAGCTATTTTCTGCATTTTTTTTAGCTAGAAGTCTCTGTTTTACCTACCTATTAGAGAATTATAATAGAATTCTAAGAATATGTCATCAATTCTGTCGTTTCTATATGTTCTCAATTTGCTAAGATATTTTCTATTATATATTCCTAATTTTACATTAACTATTATATTTCTCTATTCTATTCTATTCTTTATTTTATATCTATTCTCTACTCTCTGTTCTCTATTCTCTCTTTTCATGTTGCATTTCTTATCACAAAAATTGAGCAATTTCAACTTTTAATATTTCCAACTACTTTCTGCTCAACTTTCTATAGCTCGTTTCCAGCTGAAGCTCTTCACCTATCTATAGCTCGTTTACCGGGCTCCATCTGCTCACCTGTATCATCCAACTCACTTTAAAGTATTGTATTGCTATCAGCATATTACTTTCAATGAGCGTGTTAATTAGTTCTCGCTGCAGTTCTGCCTCGCGCCTGCAAGACAATTGCCCGCAACTACTCTTCTCTCTCTCTCACTCTCCCTCGCTCTCTGTCCCACTCTCACTCTCTTAATGGCTGCTGCTGCAACTATCGCCAAAAGGCAATAAAAACGTTTTCATGCTGTCGTCATTACACAAGCATTTGCATTTCAAGAATGTTAACGTAAATGTAACTCTACAGCTGTTGGTAATTATTGCCGTGATAATGACTTCAGTTGCGCCCAAGACGAAGTTAAATGCTGGAAAATTGCTGAGATTTTCAATGTGCTTTCGGCAATTGCCAATTGCCATTGATTTTTGCCTCAAACTGAATTTTATGATAAAAAGAAAAAATTCGCATTTTTCTATAGCATATTTTTAGGTAACTAACGATACAAAGTGTATTCAATGCCTCAACATTTCGTTCTTTGTGCTCGGTTTGGCCCTGAGACAGCTTTGCTCATTGAATGGAAAGGAATTGAGTCGTGAACATGCTATAAAAGGTGATTTGAAAGCGAAGCAGTTGTGACTCGACATGGACTTATTATGTTTATATAATGTATATAACTCACATATCTTTTTTTATCGATATCATGAATATGCAACATGTTATCGATGACTTAAGCTAAAGAGAAAAACCTGAATGGAAATTCAATTTGAATTGAATTCTGATTAATATATGTATCTATGAAGGCAAACTAGTACAACAATAAGAACTTATCAGCTTTCACAGTTCTAGTTCTAGTTCTGCAACAAAAAGAAGACAGCTGATATAGGCTGCTATTAATTCGAAATCAATCAGGTTTATTTCGTTATCGCGCACAGGACACGGGACAAGAAGCCAAATCCCTGGCACAAAGCACGAGGGCAGTAATAGAAACGATTTCGTAAAAATATGACAAACAATCAAATCGCATTCGTAAAAAGCCGCAACAAAACATGCCAGCTGAGCCAGAGATTTGTTGCCCAGCAGCAGGAGCAGCAGGAGTGGCAGCAGGAGCAGCTACCGAGTTGGAATCAGCCTAGTCAAGCTGCCCAAGTGCTGGGCGTTGCTTGTTGTTGTTCTCGTTGTCGTTGCTGTCGTTGTTGTTGTTGTTTGTTAGTTAATGGTGATGGAGGCGCGGTTGACGTGAAGTAGGAAAAATAGCTGCTGCAGGAATAGCAACAGCAACAGCAACAGCTACAGCAACAGCTACAGCAACAGCAATGCCAGCAGGAGGAGGAGGAAGAGCTAGAGTTGTAGGACTGATGAAAATTTATTGCTGCCAACATACCCAAAGGGATTCGCAAATATAATACTACAACCACAGCGGGGCGTAGCCCAGCATTTGGACGGATGAGCGCGCGAACAGATGGCAAGCAGGCGTCGACGTCAACATCGACGTCGACGTTGGCAGCGACAGCGAGAGAAGGCTAGGCAACTGCATATAAACACGTACAACATGTCATGCAGTTTGCCTGTTCCCTGTTCGCTGGATCTGAATCTCTATATATATATGGTCTATGCGCTCTCGTTGCTATGCTAACATGCTTCTCATGCATCTGTGTGTGTGTGTGTGTATGCAGATGTGTGCGCCTGGAATGTGTGTTGCTGGGGCGTGCGTATGGCAAAAAACTAAATCTATGAAAAATTTTTTACAAAAGCAAAACATATAAAATGCGGTTTCGCAGCGCAAGAAATCTGTATTAAAAAAAAAACTATACAAACACAAATGCTTTGAGGAATAAGTGAACGACTAGCAAATACCCTTTATGAAGCTGCAGAGCTTATCCATCTATCTAGTTCTTATATATAAACTTTAGCTTGTAGATCATATGTAGGCAGACTTGTAAAGTTATGTACACAATTATGTTAGATTTCAAGAATGTTGCTTAAACAGTTTTCCAGAGTGAGATATCGACTGAACTGACTGATTGAACTCAGTTTCTAGAAGCGTGAGCTCAATGAAAATTTCTGGAAAGATGTATAATAGCTAAAAGTATGTGTATAACAAAGCATAAGTTTGTATTGTATTTCTTATCCCACATATTATGAAATGGGCGTGCATCTACCACTTATCAGTGTATTCAAGGGGATATATATTTTACATTTAGTATCTTTGTCACTCGTAGCTTTCAAGTTTAATCAGAGTTACGGTCACCTCTTACATATGAAACGAGCATGCATGCATGCTCTCTTAAATTCCAGGGTATCGAAAATAGTTGTATATATATACTACATGTGTGTATGACAGCTAGAACATGCATGTACAGAGCGGTTCATCCTCTCACCTCAACTCTCATCCAATCTCAGCTAGTGTTGCTGTACATCGTGCTCAGCATAGACAAGCGCGCCCGAGCACGCACTCTTCATGTTTTGTTATGAAAATTTAAGTGAAATCACTTAAAATGCCAAACAAAACTACCAAATGGGCGTGAACAGAGAAGCAGTGAGACAGAGAGGGAGTCAGAGAGAGAGAGAGAGAGAGAGAGAGAGAGAGAGAGAGAGAGAGGTCTACGTGTAATGCAGTTCACTATTATTTACAATATAAACTATTGTCACTTGATGTGTGTGCTAAGTGCTTCTTTGGTGCAAATGTTGCGGAATATGACTTGGAATATGGGTCAGGCCCCCTTCATAATGTGAATGTGGCACAAATCTCAAAGCCGTTAAGGACTTTTCAGCTAATGCTGTTTGGGCTGCTCACGGATAAGCAACCCACTTGGAGGCAATGCTGCCAATTTGCAGCGGAAGTTCGTCGCTCGCATTCCCTCCTTCCTTTATTCACTCTCCCTCTCCCAGTCTCCGCCCCCCTCTCAATATATTTGTCGTTGTCAATAGCTACGTTTTATTGCCTTGTCCTTTACACTCAAGAACAATAGAGAACTTTCGCAATAGGCATGACACTCACGCTCACGCAGCTAGTTCAAAAATTTATGATCAGTGACAAAAGCACATTTCCACCTGTGATATACCTTTACTGCTGCTGCTGCTGCTGCTGCTCCTGCTGCTGCTGTTCACTTGTTTTCCCTCATCTCTCACTCTCTGTGCACGTCTATTATTGTTGTGTGTGTGTTTTTTTTACGTCGCAGCGTACACGCCTTTTCAGTGCCATTGTTACGGCCACGCCCCCCGCCTACAGGTTGACGAAAAAAACCAAAAAAAAAAAAAAAAAAAGAAAAACATTGGCAATTCCATGCTGCGCCACGCATCGATGGTCCTTTTATGCGCTTCGCAGTTTTCACATATTTCTCTTACTTGTTTTTTTTTTTTTTGTGTGTGATACTCGCTCGAGCAGCGTGGAGAGGGGTATATAGGTTTTCGGGTGCGAAAATTTAAAAATTGTTTTCTGAGTAAGTAGATTCGTGGTGTGTAGCCTAGGTCTTATCATGTCTACAAATTGAATATGAATAGTAGAATATGTTTTCAGAGGGGCGTGGCAAAATGGGTTGCAGCATGGCCTTAAAGTAAGTGAAAGCTAAAAAGTTTATGCTATATACTTGAGGGTCATATCTAAGAGTCTAGAGAGAGTCTAGTTAGGGATATTCCCTTTCGATTAACTTTCGCTCTAAATACTACAACAGATTTAGAAGAGACTTCAGCAGCGGGTATGGCAGAGTCTTAGAGTGAACCTTTAAGATAAAAGACTTGAAGTATGTATTAGTTCTTCAGAAGTTGTCTTACTTTTGATCCTGCTCTCTCTAGATACTTCAGCCTTTGAGCTACTCTCTAAGAAAGAAAGTATAAAATCTATACATGTCCTTTATAAGATGTCTTACTCTTGACATTGTCATAGTCTTACAGCTAGGCTATTAAAGCTCTTCTACTGCTCTACCAATTGATGCACATATACTAGTTTTCCTCACGAGCATTACGCAATCAGTTAGACCTTCTTTTAGCACGGCCTTTACTTGTTTTGTTTTACGCGCCTTTGCCTTGGATTTCAGCGATAATGGAGACAAATGTTGGGCTCTTAAATTTATCGATTGGTCGCTCGCTTTTTGTAGAAGTTGCTAAGGCACAAAATATGGCCCTGGCATGTGAATTTGCTTTTATAGCCCAGCCAGTTGGGTCAGGTGGACTGGGCAGGGCCAGATTTAATGCTTAAAGTCGCACACCTGAACTTTCAATTTATTTTGTGTTTTCCAGTGCCTAATAGAAGAAAAGCAAAGTCGTCGCCCAAGATAAACTTGCGGCCAAGATAAGCCAAACTATTTGCGCAATGTAACCAGCATTGCGCCCCGGCATAGTTTCAAGAATTTGCAATTTTGCGACTGCCAGACCGAGAGCCGGACCCAGCCCCGGACCCGGATGCTGCGTCTGGTCTACGTCCAGATTCACAGGTTCTGCTCCTGTTATAAACTTTCAAATTGAAAGTTCATCGCATTTTGGCAGCTGTTCCGGTTCGCAGCTGGCAGGCAAATTTGCTGAAACATTTGTTAGGTTTCATCTGAGATTTTTAAATTTTTACTCGCATTTCTTTAACGTGTTCTATTTTTCTGCTTTTTTCGGTCAGCGATTTGCATTGTGTGTGTGTATGTGTGTGCTTAAGTAAAGTTTTAATGTTTTTTCACGCTTATTCAACTCGAGCCGAGCATCAAGCGGCTCGGTTCAAAGCGATTAGGGCAACGTGCTCAAGAGGCACGCCACACGGATTTAGTTAGCATTTAAAAATGCTCGCGATGGCTCCACGAAATGCGTGCTCGCATATTTTCTATTATGCAAAAAACATAAATGCAACTAGCCTTGGCTGAATGTGGTTAGGGCGAAATGAAAAAGAGTTGAAAATTGCAAATTTCTTGCAGAGAATGATGAACTGTGAAATACCCAATATGTTCGATCAATTTGAGTTATTTTTGGTTGGTAGAGCGCCTTTTAGTAGTATACTCAGATTGGATCTACATGAGAGTGAGACAAACATAGCTGCTACTGAGCGAAAGAGATGGCATGTAGCACTCTTGATGAAAGGTAGTGGGAGTTCGTCTATGTGGTTGCTGGAGAGCAATATAGACGCTGCTATAAGACCTAGATATAAGAAAGGGAGAGCGAGAAAACTTGAGAAGAAGCTTACAGTTTGGGGAAATCTTCATAGAGAGTAGCTAGAAATGTTTGTAAATATTAAATATGGTGTATATATTATATATATGTATATATTTATCTCATAGAGCTTAGCAAGGAAATTACACATTCAAATCAGGAAATTAAAACATTTGAAAAAGAGAATCAAAAGAAAGAACAAACGTACGTATGTACATGCAAAAGAGATTTATGCCTAGAAAATGTTTAATTTAAAAAAAATCTGAAATAAATAATATCACTTTTATAATATTATTATAGATATAGAATTCTTATAGAGTAAATCTTACGATAATCCAATTTCAAATGAATAATATCTTCTTGAAAAGTGAAGTATATATTGACATTTCTTAAAAAAATTCCACTTTTTGTAACGCTAGAGATATCTCTAGCCTAATTCTCTAGCCTAATTCTAATCTAATTACAAAGCTAGCCAGACTCCCCATACATTTTATTTAAATAACTTCTATGAATACCTTTGTGTTACACAACTTTACAGGGTATAGTCAAGTGTGTAAAACATGAATATGGAAAAAAAAGAAGAATATAAAATAAAAATATATGTAATTTTATATATGTATGTGTATATGAACTTGTTCACGTTAAATGCATAAGCTCTGGCACAGAGCGGGCATCACTTCCACTTGCCTAACTTCACCTAAAATGCCAGCGGCCACTCATGCTTCTAGTGGCATGAGGCAGCTTTTGTTCAGTCAGCCCAAGGATGGAGAGTGTGAGTGAGGGAGATGGCACGTTTCTGTGTCTACTTACCTCGATTCGAAATGGCAGCATCGGCGTGCAGCAGCCATGCCAGGCTAATTACAATCAGAATGGAACAATTCATTTCGCGGGGGCGTCGCGACGTTGAGGATGTCGCTAAATTCCCGCGACGTATGCTACGTAAAATGATTCTCATTGTTTTGCGTTTGCCAGTGCTAAACGCATACGCAGACACAGACGCAGTCGCAGTCGCAGTCGCAGTCGCAGCTTTTGCTTGTAATTGCTTGAAGTGGTCTCGCGTTGTGTCAACTGTAATTGATATGATTTATAAAATTCTTTGTGCTGTATTCTGGCCGCTGTCTTTTGTTTTTGTCTCTTTTGTTTTTCAAGTCCTCACATCACTTGATTTTTTATAGAATTTATTTGCTTATGCGAAAATTCTTCTTTTCACAATTGTGGATATCAAGAATTCTCTTTGTATTATGGTTTAATTTTCAAAAAGTTTTGAGTTTATCTGTAAATAAATGCGAATATTTATTTATTATTAAAATTGCATTATATTTTATTTACAATATTAATATAATAATTATTATAAATAATGTATATAAAATAATTATAATTTAAATTAATTATATTTTAAATATTTCGACTAAATTGATCTATATTCAGCTATATTTCAAAAGCCACAATATCATTTTCAAATATTAACAATTAAGTTTAAAGCTTTGCGTTTTTAGCAGCTTTAAAGATTGTTGCTTGTTATCAATAGACTTATTCATTTCAAAGAATGTCTGGCTTTTATTGACACTCTGAAAAATTTCAACACGTTTATCAAACGAGCTTATTTGCACAGCAAAGGCTTGTTTTTTAATAATCCCTGGAGTGCAAACTTTAAGAGAACTTAAGAAGCATGTGCAAACTCTTATTGGGAGGGGGGAGGGATGTAAAAAGCCTAACGCTGATGGGGCCAAAGTAAACGAAACTTGAACAGTAAAGCTCATAGTCAAATAACGAATTGCTCTTAAGGACATGCTCATGTATGCACACACGGCCCCAGCTCTACGCTGCTCTGCTGTCATATTTAAAGACAAAGTTTTACATAATTTAATGAGTTTGCCTTTTGTAATGGGCAAGCAAGCAGCAGGACCAAAAGCTGGCCACTGCATGTGTGACCCTTGGCTCCGGGTAAGCCCAAGAAAAATAAGCAAACAAAAAAGTTCAAATTATTTCATTATCACTTTCGAGCAGGGCAAAAAGCAACAATACAGAGACTCGAAAAAAAAATAAACGTAAAAAACAGGCAAGAGCGAGTTTATTAAATGAGCATGACTAGCAGATACCCTGGCCGAATAGTCAAAGGATGTGAACTTGACTAAACCGATTAAAATCTGAGTTTCAATTTTGGTATTAAAAACTGGATATTTAATAGTTTACATAAGATATCATAGCTCATTGAAAATATTATGTTTCCTATGATATTCAAGAATTTATATATCAACTTTTAAGTTTCTAGTATCTATAGTGCTCGAGATCGTGCAGCTTACATGAGCAGACAGATGGAATGAAATACGTTGTTGACTATATATCGATTCATCATATCATCCATGCCTTCTTCTACCTCTTAAACCCACTCGCCCTAGTCAATTACACTCCATTCATCTACTTTCTATGATTACAGGGTATCACAATTGCTTTAAAGCCATAAAATTCGTTTCGTTTTTTGGGCAGCTTGAAGTTGAGAGCTGCGGGCGAGACGCGACTGCTCATAAAAAATAAAGTTATAAATTTAGATTAGTTCGCGCCGAGCAGAGCCGATATACACGAAGGAACAAAACGGGCTACCGTCGAGACTAAAGTCTGCAGTCTATGAAGGGTCCGGGCCCCTTGCAGTTGGCAAACCCATTAAAGTCACTGCGCTTGTGTTTAAGAGTACGTCATGTATATAATTATCTATCGTATTCATTATTGCCATGGATAGCCAGGGGCGGCGCAAGGTTCTCTCTCGTTGCCTCCTCGCTCCATGTCCTCGAGGAGCAATAAAATATTTGTATCTATTTCGTACGCTGCACAGCATTGAAGCGAGGTGCTGCCACACACACACACACACACACAGACACATTAATGTTTATATGTGTGTATCTGTGCTAGCCATGTAATTACTCAAAATGATGTAAGGTATTTTATGGTAACGGAGGTCAGCAGGAAGTTGGAAGCTTTTATATGTCGGCCCTTGGTCTTCTGCTGGCCGAAAAAGCTTTTATCACGTGGTGCTAAAGAGTCATAAACAAAACCGTCCAGCCTGCCATATAAGGAGGCAGCGCAGCGGGCGACTCTACAAATAGCCAGCGTCCATTGTCCATTGGCCATTGTCATCTTAGACGCAGCATTAGGCCACGTTGCTGTTGACCAAGGTTATCAGTTTTATGGTTGTATGGCCTACAGATTTATATATACCCTGCTCTATACCTATGTGAATAGTTTAAATCGGGTCTATTGGTTCTATGCATCCAATAGAAGGCGTGGGTGCTGCCATTGAGTTTTTAAGGTGGGCCAGCTAAATCGATTTGTTTAAACTGGGTATGCAGGTTTTCGTTTGAAAGTCTAGATCTTGAGAACTACAAAAGACAAAGACTCTACATTTTCATACATCAGTTCTTGTATACTCTACGCTATTAGGATCGTGTTGTTGCTTTCGTTACCTCATGCCATTTTCATTATATCGATAAATATCGATATTTCCATGTAGTTTCTTGAGCCCAAGTTGAAGAGCGTTAAAGATAGATAGGTAGACAGATTATCTAATTGAATATACATTTATAGATTATAGTCTGGAACATATCAATGAGAACGCACATCTAGAACCAGAGTTCCTTCAGTCCTTTAGTTCTTGCCTTGCCTAAGTTCTTGTCTTGGTGTCTGTATCTGCTCTACTTATAGGTATCTCGCAGGTATCTCCTAGTCGAGCATTCCCTCCTCAGCAGCATTCTTGCGCGTTATATACTACATACATCTATGGCCACACGCTGTGCGCGTAATTTTCCTTTAGCTTTAATTTATGACACTGCCTCACGGGGCACTCGCTGGACTTATTGCTCAAGCCAAGATCTTGACTTTGATTTTCTGCCTGCACAAATCTAGTTTGAAATGCCTTGGTATGGCAATTGTCGTCTCTATCACTGCTAGTGCTGCTAAGATCAACTGATTTATATCCCCATTGGCTGTGCTAGAGAGTTGAATACTCTCCATCTGCTTGTCCCATCATCTTTAAGTGGTTCGCATTAACATTTTACGTGCGATTGCAGTTGGTTTTGGAATTTTCATTCAAGTTTGCCAGTTAGCCTTAACTGTTTTGGTGACTTTCGCTTTTGGCCAAGTTCCGATGGTTCGGTCCTTTTGGCCTGGCCAGCATATAAATTGCACTTTGCGGTATAATTGCGAGCTACAAGTTGCCTGCGCAATTAGTTTTTTGCTGGTTAAACTGATTTTCTGCCAGCAGACGCTGACACAGGATGAGCCCCAGTGGGGGGGATGTGAATAAAGGCGAAACAGAAACAGGCGGAAGGCAAAAGCCAAGTCTTTTGTCAGTCAGTTTGCTGTGGCCGACAACCGAAACTTTAAAATGGGTTAATTGCATTGTAAACTAGACAAACAAATGGCAAACAAGTTCAAGCCACCCCGCTTCATGCCCTGCATTCCACTACTCTCTACCCTCCACACAACACACACAAAACGGAAAAAAAAGAGTCACTGAGTAAATTGGAACAGCTATTCGCTATATTCGCCAGAGCCCGACTCGGATTCGATTTAAGCAGTTGACTTTTTTAATCTGTCTCTGGCACTCTTAGGGAATATCAAGTGCTAGATACGTGTTTGTGTCTCCAAATGCACTCGAATATATATTTTTTAGAAGAAATCAACTATATTCTACCTTTCTAGCTATTTAACTGTGGAACTACTTTGCTTAGCATGGCTCGCAAATAACTATTAACCATTTCAACCTTCATGCTCTGATCATTCGTGAATAAATCATACTCTCTCGCTCTCACTCTGAGCCAGAGTTCTTTTCCTTTTGATCTTCGATTGAGCGATTCTCGTTTCCCGAACGGAGGTCAGTAAGTGAGAGCAGATAACTCTAAGAGTCTTCAGTTTCATACGCTCATGTATGATATCGATAGCTCTCGCTTTCACACCAATACAGACAAAGAAGACTTTTTCATTTTCTTTCTTTTCTTTCAACTCGCAAACAAACTGGTTGCAGCACCGACGTAATCGTTTGCTCTCTGAGATTTTTCACGAAGTGAGTGAGAGACACTTATTTGTAGACATTAAGAAACACTTTACAGCTAAGCTGTGAGCTCTGCTCCACATGCATATATTTATTCATTTCTATCTATTATTTCTTATTTACATATTTAACTAGATAATTTTATATATTTCACCATTGATTTTCTAGTTTAGCATCAATTATAATAATGCTCAGCTCTGTGGAGCAGAGATGATGATAAACCAATTTTGATTTCATTCAACATTCACCTTCAGTTCAGTGCAGCTCTCTCATTCAAGATATTTGAACTTTACACAACAGTTAACAAAGTTTTTTTAAATTTGTAATAGAAATCAGCCAATACTATAGCAAACGAAATTATAAATATTTTATGCTTGAATAAATCAAAAAATATTTGCTTTAAGCAAAATCTTGGCTGCATTCCAAGTAAAGCAATTCCTGTTTCACTATTTAATCGAGAAAAGTAAATATTTCATTATTTATTCAGCTACTCTCTTGCTCAATCGACTCTTGCCTTCTGCTCAATATATTTCCAGTTAAATAATGTGCATACATTTTACACTTAGAAGCTTAAAGGGATTACAAGTTTTGTTTGTTTAAGATTCAATTCAATTTGCATAGTTTTTATTACTTAATTATTTACCTAAGACTTCAATTTGGGAGTCATAACTGTTTTGAATTTATATTGAATTTTTTTTAATTATGGAAACATTTGTTTGACAACATGAATACATCAAGTCTCCAGCTCTGACCTATATAACATAGTATACCCAAGTATATATACAATATATAGATCAAAAGATTCCCTATTTACCACAACCAGCTTCCCTTTCTAGACATTCTCAGCTACCTCTCACACCATCAGCAGCTCACATCAAAGTCGTTCATTGATCCCAACCAATATACTCCTCTGTCACTGATGTGAGCGAGTGTAATTAGCAGAAGCTCTCATTGCCGCAGTCTGCTAAAGACAATAAATGAGCTAAGCAGAGCTCATTTCATGCTCGACTGCAATCACGTTGCGCAGGTTTGTGCTGAGCTGAGCTGTGCAGCAGCCTATGAATGCGTTAGCCTTAGCTCCTGGCGAGTGAGGGACACCGGAGAGTGGTGAGCATGTGATATTGTAACGATTTCAAATATGCCGTTCATCTCCAGCTGCTGGCTGAGGTTAAAAGTTCAAAGTTCGCGCCACAAGTTCAGCAAGTCAAGCAGCGCTGGGACAAACACTCGTGACAATGCGTACAACTTTGACGAGCCCAATACATATATATGTGTGTGTGTGTGTGCGTGTATGGATATGTATCTCTAGGCGAGTCTAAGAACTTTCTAATATAAAAGAACTGATAGAAGATTATTAAAATTTTCCAAACGAATTCGCACAAGTTGCACAGTGCAACAGTTTTTCAAGTATTTGCCTTGGCTCAAAAGGTTATCTGTCGCTGTCGCCATATGCCATAGAGGAGATGCCATCGAGCTGACATGTGGAGAGGGAGTTAGATTGATGCTAAAGGAGAGAGAGAGAGAGAGCGGCAACGGGATGCCTTTCACATACTTCACTTCTGAGTACCGAGTCTGTAAAGTTTTGTAGCCAAGCGACGCACACACATGAAATTTGCTGAGCTATGCGTTATGCTGCTGCATATTTATTAAAGATTTCTCTAAAGTGAATGGCTTGGTTAAAGCTTGAGCCAGATAGCTCGTCTCAGTCTGGCATGGCAAAATAATAATCTCCTGATGTGGTTAACTGTTAACTGGCCAAGCCTTTGAGTTCACCTAAGTCATTTATTGCGTGCACTCGTAGTAATCTGAGCTCTTTTTGCTTCAAATTCATTTCTCTTTACACTCGTGCAATTTCCAGCTTGAAAGCTTTTAGGTTTACCTCATTATGGCCCAGGCAGCGGGGATATCAACATGTGTTGGAGATTATTCTTAAAGCCAGGCTTACTTGACTTGACAACGTTTGACGTCACAGGTGAGACATCAGGAAAAGATACTTTTCATAGATATTTACTTATGAAGTGATAAGAGTATGAGTATGAACGTCCTGCTATCTATGCATTGCTTAATATGAAAACACATATTATGAAGCTAGAGACTTGATAAGTGATTGCCCTTTCCCTGGCCCTGCTCGCGTCTCTTCTCTCTCCGCAGGCCGGTAAGCGCTTCTGCTCCCTTCTCTCAGACTTTGTTCTGCTCCAGCTTTCTCCTGCCCCTGGCCTCCGCCCCCTCCGCTCCGTTTGTTGCGTCTTCCGCCCTCGCCAGTTCGCGGTGCGCTGCTCTTTCTTCGCCTCATGCGCCCCATTCCTGCCCTCCTTTCCTTGCCTTTTTTCCCGGCCCTTCCCGCCCCCTTCCCCTTGCCCCCCACGCCCTTCCCCGCCTCCTTCCCAGTATGCTTTCTGCCCTGAAGTCTCATCGGCTGCACCCGAGCCCGCCAGGCCGCCGGCGCAGTGCCCCCCGGTTCGAGCGCTGTCTAGTCCCATCCCAGACCATTGTCTGTGCTGTTTCCAGCTCCAGCCCGAGTCGTCAATCCCACTGGGTTCTGAATCTCAAACCGCTCTCTTTTCTCTTGGGCTTCTCTTCATGGCCACTCCGTTCCCCGCACTTTCAGGCCCTTCTCCCGTTCGGTTTGCTCCTTTCGCCTTTCCTTCTTTCTTTCGCCATATACTCTACTACTCTATCCTCTGGCCTGCCCTCCGCTCTCTGCCTCTTTCCCGTTCCCCTCCGCCTTCCCCCCTCACTCACTAGAACTGTGTCCCTTGCAGTTCTACCTTGCTTTGGCCCCCATTGACACCACGGTGTGCTTCCCACATGCTCTGCCCCTCCCGCCCTTGCCCCCACCCCCCCCGCTGTTGCCTGGCCCTTTGCCCCCCCCCCCCAAACCAACATTCCTCCCCCGCTAATCCCTGTCCCCTTCCTCCCTCCTCCCCCCTCCCCCCTCTTCCCCCCCCCCCTGCTCCCTTGCGTGTCCGCACCATCACCTTCTTTGTTTCGGGCCCGCTTCCGCGCTTCCCCTCCGCCTCCATCTGACGGCTTTCCCGCTCCTAATTTGCTCCTCCCCCTTCCCCCTTGCCTCCCCTCTGGGCTCGCGCCCGGCCTTCTTCTTCTCGCTCCTTTTAGCTGCCTGGCCCTAGTCGTGTCGACCCACTTCCAACCAAAAACGTTTTCGCTGAAGCTGGATGTTTTGAAAACCCCACACCCCTCCTACCCCACCCCACCCCACTCGTGTACCTTGTTGTCCCCCCGTCCTATACTGCTGGACTAAGAAGAACACGAGAAAAAAAAAAAAAAAAAAAACAAAAAAAAAAAAAAAAAAACACGAAGCAGGAAGAGGAAAGAGAAAAGAAAGAGAGAACAAAAAAGGGCAGAAGAAGAGAAAGAAGAAAGAAAAAGAGCGCGAAGGAAGAAAAGAAGAAAGAAGTAAAGAGAGCAAAGAGGCTGGGAAAAAGAAAAGAGGTAAAAAGAAGCGAAGGAGCAAAGCAGAAGAAGAGGGAAAAAAAAACAAGAAGCAGAAGCGGAAAGAGAAGAAAAAGAAAAGAAGGAGAAGAGATAATAAGCAAAAAATATATTGAAGATATTTAAAAATAAAAGATATAAAAATATAATGGTAGAAATAATAATAATATTAAAAAAAACAATAACAAAAAAATATATTAAATATACTTCAAAATAAATATATAATAAAATACATAATCTATAAATAAGTTATATTAAAACTTTAATTTCAATATTTGCATTTAATCATATATTTTCCATACTATTCAACGCATCATTAGAATACTATTTCTATATAAAGCAAGGATTCCTGCGCGCCTCTTTTCCATTCCATTTAAATTGACATAATTAAACCCAGAATTTCCATATTCAATGAGTTCAGGATAAAAATACAAAAGCCTCCAGAGTTCACTTAATTAATTGTTTATCAAATGCCTTGACCTCCAGCAACAGCAACAAGAGCTGTTGACTAGCTAACTAACATATAAAGCCAGAGAGCCAGATGGACTTGGATAGGAAAAGTCAGGCTACCAGGACAGCGCAGACAATGTAATTATGCTATTCAACTCATTAATTTTCAGTGACAGACAGATAGACAGTCAGACAGACAGGGTGCTCTCTGTTCGAGTGTGTGACGAACGCGATTCCTCAACGATTCCCAACAAATAGCCAATAGCAAGAAATGCCCCGAGGACTGTAATTTACATGGGCTGCACAATAACCGCGCACCTGTCACACCTGACAGCGCGAATTGAGCGCGGCAGGAGCGAGGTAGATATATATATAGGATAGCCAAGTGTCACGCCCAGACAGTTAGACAATGTTCACCTTTTGTTTACAGCCACAGCTCGACAGCTCGAGCTCAAAGTGCACGACATACAATGACACTTGACAAATTGTGTGTTGGCAAAGAAACTGTTTTGCTTGACGAACAACTTGTAGATCAGCTTGTCAGATTGGCTTTACATATCAATATAGGCAACATGGGGTAGGTGAGAGGGGCAGCGAGGCAGCAAAGGGCAGAAAAGAGAAAAGATGCGCATAAGCCTTGAAATCACGCTTAATGACTTTTTCAGGATTTGCTTTGAATTCTGAGGATTTTTTTCAGATTGCGAAATTTATTATTATTATTAATTATAATAATGTAATAAAATAAATATTTAATTAAATTGATTAGATTGCTAAATTTATATTATATTTATATTATATTTATATTATATTATATTATATTATATTATCAAATATTAAATTAAATATTCCATTAAGAATACAAATAATAATAATAATAATAATAATAATAATTAAATTAAAATAAAATTAAAGTTATATTTTTGTAGTTTTAATTTTTTTTTATTTATTTTTTTTTAGTTTTTATTATTATTTGTTTACTTTATTTATTTATTTATTTTTATTTTTTTTTGTATTATTATTTTTATTTTATTTATTTAATTTTTATTTATTTATTTATTTATTTTATTTTTATTTAAAATAACTATAAATTTGTTTTAGTATAAATTGATTCCTATGCATCTCAATTCAACTCCACTCATTGAGCAATTCGCAAATCCGTAATTCACTCTATTCTCTTGCCTACACGTAGACCTCTCCCATTTCGAGTCTCTCTGCGACACTTGCATAGAAATATCTCAGAGAGCAAGCAATTTAATGTGTCTCTTATGGATTGCATTCATTCACTTGCTTGCGAGTTTGTTAATTAATTGAAATTTCAATCGCAGTTAGTCTGCATGAGTCGAGTCGGGGCGTATGTTAAGGACTCTCACTCAGGAGTGGCCTTGCGGCTATCTTGCTTAGGCAAACAACTCGCAGCTCGCATGCAACGTGATGAATTCACTTGGCCTGGCTCAAAACGTGCAAAGTTTTCTGCAAGACTTTGTACTGGTTGTCAGCAGCACTTGTTAAACGCTTTTCCTGTTCTCTTTTCTCTCGCTCTCTTTCTTTTGTTATGCTAGTTTTCATAAACTTTCCCTCCCAGCATGTGTGTGCACGTGTGTGTGTGTGTCTGTGTGTGTGTGTGTCACAAAAGCTGTTGCTTGCTTTGCTACTTAGGCGTTAGCTAAATGCTTTGCCCGCTGGGGTCAGGAGGCACCAGACACGTCGCAGGACCGACCCTCGTGCCGCTCACAATGCATGGCTGAGGCTCTTGGCCATACTAAAGACTTTGGCTCGCTGTTTGGCGGCCATGTTGCTTGTCGTTGGGGTTTTTTTTTTCTACTCCTTCTCCTCCTCGTCGTCGTCTTCTTCTTGCTCTTTTCAAACAACGTTGACTTCCTTGCTGCTATTAACTATAATTACCGCATTAAACGCCAAAGTGTCTTAATATTCAATTATAAGTTTCTTTTTTCATCGAATACATTGTGCTATTTGTGGTGTGATGTGGGCAAAACTTTTCTTAATATACATTTCAGCTGCCTGTTTATATACTCCTTAATATAGTTGTGTGTGTGTATAGAATGTGCGGGAGTATATTGGTTATGTGAACCAGCTTGAATTCATGTGTGTATAAGCCGAGCTGAACAGGTCTAGTCGGATATTGCTTCCGTGCTCTGTTTATTCTTCTTTCCGTTCCTTCCTACGGCAACTAGTTTCGATCTTCCTGTGTCGCTCACAGCTCAACATACTGATAATATTCTATGAATATAGATCATAGCATAGAAGTGTATTAGATCAGTCGTGCTGTCCTTCCTTGCTCTGTTTATTCTGTCTTCCTTTTGTCGCTCTTTATGTAAAATGCTTTGGATGGGTTTTCCTATGTTAATCGCAGCTCAACTTGCCGATAATGCACTATGAAATCAATATTAAACTTTTGCTGTTTGAGCATATATAAAAGATTTTTAGATCCTTTCTTCTCTGTTTCCTTTCTCTATTTATCCTTACCTTTCCAATGCGTCTCTCAGCTCAAGTTTGATTCAACGTATCGATAACACACTCAGAAATCGATAAAAATCGATAGCCTTGAGCAAATCTTAAAGACTCGAACAGTTTAGGATCTCCCTCTCCTGCCACATACATATCCAATGATAATATTTATATACGAGTTTCACTAAACCAACTTTATAGGGTAACTGCTAGTCAGATCTATCTTTATTCCGTCACAATGTCTTTGTGTACTCAGTTAGCCGCCTTAATGACGCTTGAGTGCGTACAAATTATATCAGTAAATCTTAATGCTTCTATTGCTTTTGATTTTGTGCCAAAGCAAAGCAAAGCAAAGGCTGGCCGAGTTTCTGGCGACTCTTTGTACTCGGCTATCTATTGAACGCTCGAGTCGGGCAGAAGTATGTGCGCCATTTGTTTTATTGGCGCATCGATAAAATAAATTGTATGTGTGGCCCTTCCGGCACGGCTAATGGCCACAAGTTGAAAGTTTCGACATCGATGGCTGATGTTCGTTACGTTGCCAAATAGAGGGAGAGAGTGCGAGAGAGAGGGAGGTGGTGGGAGGGAGAGCTGTGCAAGATAGGTCTAATGAAATTACAAGTTTTCACCCCCACACTGTGACTTGTTGTAAGTAACTTGGCAAATTGTCATAGGAAATTCAATTCGGGTTGACTTACGCGCACTTGCCCAAACTAATGAAGGCTCTTAAAGTCGTTGCTCGCCACAGAAGCTTAATTAACTAATTTTGCATATTAATAATTGCGAACGAAGGTCTTTGCCCGACACGCGCACACGAAGCCAATAAATAATGCGAGCTGTATACAAATTTTCTAGCACGCCTCGAATTTAAGTTGAATTTAATTTCATTTCAACTCAATGCACACGAAACAGCTTTAGCTTCAGCTTCAGCTTCAGCTTCAGCTCCTGCTCAAGGCTGCCAGCCCACAGATAATAATAAGAATATTTATTACATATATAGACAAGCTCTCTCTCTCTCTCTCTATTTCTCTACCTCTATCTCGCTCTTTTTCTGTACTGAATGGAAGCAAATTTCATTTAATTCCACAAAATTATTTTTGATTTTGCGTCTTTAACTTAGGCTGCCTACAATTTGCCTACTGATTTTTGGTTTATGACTTTAAGAGTTTCTTTCCATTGAATTTTGACTGAGAGATATCCTATAGCGGCCTATACTTAGTATATAAGCACTGGCCCATGAATGCTGTGCCTCGTCGTTCCTCTTCGATCTATCCTTTTCCATGCTCAATGTAATAGGAATTGTTTTTGCATGAGAGAAAATCCATTTTGGTATGCCTTGAACCCATTACCAAAAGTGAATTCAGACAGAAATGAATGCATTTGGCACAAGGAGTCAGGAAGACAAGCAGCATTAATTTGACCATGCTCTGCCCTTCTATCCGTCTGTTTATAAGAGGACGTGTATATGTCTATAGGCATATTTGGTTTTTCTTATCTACTGTGGGTTGCAGATATTGCCTAGTCAGGCATTCTCGATTCAAACTTGGACTGACTGAAAGGTAAGTAGATGAAATTGAATTGCTTTAACTCCAGTGACCCCAACTGAGATTCTGTGGGTTAGGTCAAGTCTTCAATTCCTCGAACTTCTAATGCCCTATTTACACATGTTCAATAAGTTCAGGCAATAACAAGTTGAAAAACGTATAAAACCGAGTATTTTACCTAAGCTTATTCCAATACCTTCGCTTCCCACTCTAGCATAAAGTGATTAGGTAAACGTTCAAGTAATTCGCACTTGCCTTTCACCAGGAACCCATAAACTTTGTTAAACACAACAAAGTCTTGGCAAAATCCTATATATGCCAGTTGAAAGAAAACTCTAAAAGGAAATGAAGGTGAACATTTGTGTTTATGGTTTGGTTTGCCTTTGGAGCCCTTTCAGCTTGACAATGGCCGTAATAGGGCAAGAGCAACAGGGAGGAAAAAAAAGGTTAAATAGCATTTGTTGAGGCTTATTTGGGTGCTATAGAAAATATTCTGGGAAAATAATCTAAATGCAAACACAACTATTCCGAGACGATTTCCTGCAACAATAGAGTTGCGCAACAAAAGCGGGAATAAAACATAAATTTCATAAATTAAAGCTGGCTTCTGAATGGACCCGAAAAGTATGCAACAAAAGCGAGTGCAAAAAACACATTTCTATAATAAAGAACTAAGAAGATATACATATATATGAGTGTGTACGAAAAAGATGTACATACATATAAATGAGTGTGGGAGCAGCTAACGAAATGAACATAGGAAAGTTGTCTGCCAATCCGTCAGCTGGTTTTTCTTGGTAGATGAAACCGCGCTCTGTCCTGACAAAGATTTGTTGTAGGCGAAAAGTTTTGCAACATGGAAAATTCCTGGCATAGAAGCTGTCAGCAGCGCTAAGACGCATAATTAGTGAGACACGAGAAGAAAGAAATGCTGAAAAATTGCCTAAAACTGTGCGGCCTGGCCAGGTTCTTAAAGTCCAGCCATATCCCCCGTTCTATAAGCCAGCAAATTAGGCAACAGGCTATAAATGTTCATAGCCAACAATTTGCAAGTAAATAACTTGTTTTGTCTCGAGCAAGAAGTTCAAAATGAAAACGCTCCAGCTGCTGCCGCTGTTACCTTCTTAAACGTTACCAAAAATAGACGAAGAAGAAGCAGAACGCAGCCAACAACAGCTGTGGACCTTCTGGCAGGCTACGAATGCCATGCTCAGTTGCCATTTCTGCTTTGTAGACAAATTATTCTTTGATTCTCCTATATATATATATATTTCGTGCACAGCTTCTAAATATTCCATTCAGCTTTAACAAATATTACAAATAATGACAGGCAGTAGTAGTCGTGCAGCGAAGGCATTACTTCTGCCACTGGCAGCAGCAGACATTTGCCTAGCTTCCTGGCTTCCTTGCTGCCTTGGCTCTTAGTGGAAATAGCTGAGAGATAAATGCCCATCATGCCCCGTGCACACAAACATTTCGAAGACATTCAAAAGTCGGCATGAAATTTAATTAAAAATGTTATTCCAACTACAGCTGAGTTGTAGTAAAAACCAAAAGCCAACTCTGACTATTTATATTGCTTCCAAGGCAAGTCTGACGTATATAGAGGAGGCGTCCATAAGGCTTGCTTGTTTACATGTAAACATACGACTGCTCAGCCCCTAGCTACCCACATAGTGTCTGATTGAACTTGACTTCCATCTGTCAGATCTTAATGAAATTTTCAACACATGAATAGGTCTCGAATGTTACTTGTAATATATTTGTTTGGAGTCATTTCAGTTGAATGTAACTAAAAGCTGAAATAAATACAAACTGCGTTTTCTTTACCAGAATCTTATATCTCTAAGTCGAATTTTATGTATCGATATTTATCGATATTAGAAAATACAATTGAGTTATTGAATAACAAGCAGAAGCTTTTGAAGCGTTAGGTAAACATGAAAAACTAGTTTAAATTTCAAGTCTCTAGACTTTGTAGTTCCAGAGATTGATGCAACGGATGGAAAGAACAGATGGACAGAACAACCTAGGCCAATGGAGCCCTCTTTACCCCGCCCATCACATACTAGTATATAGACAACACTATACATAAAGTGTTGATGAATTCTCTATCTATTCCATAATAGGCTGTGAATTGTTCCCTAAATTGAGCTGATCCCCAACTCTTCACACATTTCAATGAATTCGTTTCGTGTAGAAATTCGCTGTGCTACTTCCGAAATTGTCGATGTTTAGTGGTTGAGCATATGTTGCTAGTTAACTGACTAATCGCATTAGATTAACACATATACAAATAAAACTCTTGACGGCCGACAACAAAGCCACAACAATTACAAGGCAGATAGTAAAGGGCAGCTTAAGCAAGCGATGAAAAAAAAAAAGAAGAAGAAGTGAACCAAGCAAGAAAAGTATAAGGCGAGAGAACAAAAAACCAATCCAATATAGTTGTTATTGCCTTTGTGCTGTGCCTCGCAAAAGGCGTTTATAAATTACTTAAAGCACTTAATGCGGCACGAAAGAAAACTGGCAGAGCAACAGGAAGGAACATCCCAGCCCCAACCCCAACCCCAATCCCAATCCCAACCCGCAGCCCGTTGCCCGAAGCCCGAAACCCAAGAACCAACAACCAGAACAGAAAACAACTTGTGGCATGACCAACCCATACGCACCATTGCAATATGCTTTCTTTCTCTCTTCCTCTTTTTTTATTTTTTTTTTTTCTTTCTGCTGTCTTGGCCAGATTAAAGCGTATCATGTTAGCAGCAAGTCCAAACCGCAGGCAGTTGAAGTAAGAACAGTTCAGTCGGGCGCAACCGACTGTCCTATGCTCGTTGAGGGTTCAAGTCGTTGAGGGAAAGTCAACAGAGATATGTAGATTAAAACTGAAGATGTTATATGTTAAGTTACCAGAACTCTAATCGCTATGTAGAAGCTCTAGGATTCGTAAAGTGCAAGACTACGACGGAAAAACTCTGCTCTCAACTCTCTTTAGGTCAAACCTTAAAACAAAGAAGCCAATCCACTCTGTTTCACTGCACCCATGAGCGAGTATAACTGGGACTACAGCTAGAGCAGTGGAGCTGGCGTGTGTCTGCTATAGGCATAAGAAAATCCTCTCAATTGATTATCAATCAATTTCTGTGGCAGTATTGTTTCCCTACCGCCAGTAGGGCGGCCAGTGCGAAACAAAGGCGAACAACTGTTCCATGGCCTATACAAGATTGGGCTAATGGAATTAAAACTGGGCAGGAGACAGACGAGTCTTAGCCAGCAGTAAAACAATAAAAACGTGTCAACACAAATCAATTGCATTAAACGGACAGCTCGTCGGAACGGCGGAGTCCTTGCCCCTTGCGATGGGTCCGCTAATGTGGTTTAGACCCGTAAAACGAAATTGAGTCGACTAATCGGGTGCTCAAATTAATGCTAATGCCAACAGCTGGCAGCGACTTATTTATGCAATGCATTGCGAAATTTTTGCTGCTCCTCATAATAATTAAGGATTATTTTGTGGGCTTCCTCAAAGCATTTTGCTCAAATTCCCGAAATTCCGCCACAGAGCATAATGGAAATATCTCTCTCTCTCTCTCTCGCTCGCTCTCGCTCTCTTCTCTTTGTATCTTGACGTTATTAGAGGCAGCAAGCAGAAATATTTCCTTTGGCCATTTTTCCGACCAAACATCCTACGCCTGAGGTCTCCATCGTCCCATCTTGGAATTGAATAAAAGTCAGCACAGTACATGCAATATCCAAGTTGAGACATAGTCGCATATTGCTTGCCTTTCTTTTGATACCCTCAACCCTCATTGAAAAGGGTATAATGTTTGCGGTAATGTATGTATGTAGGCCAAAGGAGCTTAGAATGAACCCTCAGATGCTTGATTGGGGTCAATTTACCCCTGTCCATCCGTCAATCAGTATGCCCAGCTGTCCTCCTGTTCCGCCCGTATACCTTTATGTATGAACACGTGGATCTGTGAACCACTAAGAGATGGAAGTTTTGCACCTCAGACGTTATCTGAAGTCGGCTTTAATTAATCGATTACTCTGTTAATTACTAAAAAAAATCGATTATAATCTGTATTTAAAGTTTTATTTATTTGAGCATTTTTCAATTATTATATAAACCCAAAGTATAGATGATATAGCCTTGTGGAGTTCCTTCCCTATCCTAAAAATTCGAAATCAACATACTTCTGAAAGAATCCCAAGAAATGGGATATGTTAAATTCAAATTGAAGTTTTAGTGTAGTTTATATCATCCAAAAATATTTACAAATTACATGTTTTTATATACATATTTAAGATAAAGTATAGAAAATAATAAGTTCAGTAGATATACAGGTTACTGTTCAGTTATCCGCTTTATACTATATACCTACTATCTTTAACTTCATTTCACTCCCCACTACATCAACAGTCTCTCTTAGAAGGTAACTCCAAGTCTTTCACTGCCAAGTCGAATTCTATCTCC
This sequence comes from Drosophila antonietae, assembly GCA_030914385.1. NCBI lineage: Eukaryota > Metazoa > Arthropoda > Insecta > Diptera > Drosophilidae > Drosophila > Drosophila antonietae. Next base: position 1,270,650 of record JAUESO010000609.1, on the reverse strand, counting down.
GTCTTGATTTTGCTTTAGAGTATAACGGCTGCCCGACTCAATCACTCTATCTCTGTCTTTTCCTATTGCTTCCCTACTCAATCACTCTGTCACTGTCTTTATTTTCTTTTAGAGGATAACTCCAAGTCGTTCACTTCCGACTCGACTCGACTCAACTTGACTCTGTCTGACTTGATTTGCTTTTTCACACGTCGACGCATGTGTTTATTCTCACTTCGCACAGTTTAGCTTCCTCTTTGGCCTTTCTTTTTGTATATATAAAATTTCTCTTCTTTTTTTTTTTTTGTGCTTTCCTGTTTTGGCATTTGCACAACAATTTCTGCGTCTTGAATGGAAATTCTCTTTCAAAAAAACACAATTCGCCGCCTTAAGCCAACGCAAAACAATGAAAATTGGTTTTGTTACAACGTCTGTTGGCCAAGTTTGCGGCTGGCGGCTGATGGCTGGCGTCAGAGGCTCTGTGCAAAAGACGTTCGCGTCTTTTTATTGCCACAGTTATTGTTGCTGTATTTATTTGGCAACAGTGAGTGTGGCCAAGGAATGCACATTCCTGCCTTAGTTGCCTTTTCTCTTTCTGTTTATGGTGTTGGGGGATATTATCTCATAAAATATAAAATGTAAACACTGGTAGGCTGTCAGACAGACAGAGAGACACTGAGCCTAGCTGGTTGGCTGCTTGGCTGCTTGGCTGGTTTTGTCTCTTTAGCACGTACACGTTTATATTCCTTAATGTGATATTCAGTGTCAAGAGGAATGCCAAAAATCAAGAGGACTTTCAATAATCGACAAATATATATATATATATATGTTTATGCATGTTTATATTATGAGTGTTTGCACTCCCATACAAATATTTATTACCTTCGTTTTTATGGCTGCTACGCGAAGAGTCGACGAGTACACTTGCACTTTCTAAACACTTTCCGTTATCAGTTCACAGTTATTAGTTCACAGTTATTTATTCATTTAACTGACTAAAGTGGTCCATAGTACTTGGCTTATTCCATTCAACATCTCAGCAGCTGTCGCAGCACAATCGCCACAGTCACACACACGCACATTTGCCGTACGCATAAAAGGATGCCAGAGCAACGGTATCTTTAACTGTAGCTTGCTTTTGAGCATGTACCGTTGGCAGAATAATGAATAAACGCGCGCGTCACGTTTCACTGTGTGTCCGCCTTGTATAAGAGTTCACTTTCTACTAAACACTTTAGTGTTGAGCGCGGGCTGCCGATTACCGTTATTCGTTCGGTTTGCCTTTCGGCCAAGCTTCGTGTGCGAACGCGACGAAGTTGTTCTTCGTGCCAAATGTGTGCTTCGGTTGCTGAGCGCTGACAAGGCGACACACATCGCTTGCGCTCTCAACTGTCATGCGGCCAAGGTTCGGGTTGCGGCAAATTAGCTATGCGGCGAATTCGAGCAGTAAGAAGTTTGTATGATGAAGAGAGGGGCAATGCGATCGCACTTAGTTGATTTATGTTAAAATTATATATTATTTACTATATTGATATATTATTTTTATGCTTATTTAACCATTTTCAAAGTTGGGAAATATAATGTGTGTTGATTAAAGATTTCTTCAGACACAAGCTTGCCTGCTTTTGGCTTGCCTTACTTATTTCCCCAGCCAACATACAACGGCACTTTGCTGTTCGAACTTCGAAGGGGTAGCCGTCGCTTGCAACATGTTCGCTCGCAACATGTTCGCCGCGCCAGCTCATACATGTTTCAGCGGCGAAGTATCAGAATACAGGAGACGCCGTGGATCACAGTTGCGTGTAATTAAAACCAAACAGATTCGCGCTGCCCTCAAACCCCGCCGCCACGCGCTCTGCCATGGGTCGTCGTGGGTCAACCTGATAAGCAGCGATGCCAAGTCAAAATTTGAAAAATACGTAGCCAGGCTCCAAAATCTACGTATTTTTCCGTAGCACAATTTTGCTGAAATACGTAGATCTACGTACTTTTTTTTTAAGTTTAAAAATAATAAAAAAAACTGTAACAAATTATACATATTTATTTATGTACACGTATCACAAAAATGTATACATGTTTTGATTAAAATATTTTAGATGTTTGCCAGAAGGCTCTAAGTTTTCTAAGTTTTCTTTTAACCCACTTTTGGTGTGAAGTAACCCTTTTAACGTCTCTGTGTCTAATTTGTTTCTATTATTTGTCTTAATTAAATTAATCTCCGAAAATAACCGCTCAACATTAGCACTGCTATGTGGCAAAATAAGCAAGTTTTGGGTTAACTCCGCCAAAATGGGAAACATGTGGGTTGAATTTCCCTGTTTTAGGTTTGCAAGCATAAGATGCGCAGAGGTGAAATGAGTGACATATACATTTAATCAAAAACAAATTCGGAATATCCTTCTTCAGCAGTTGCGAAAGAGAATGGTTTTCGCCAAACATTGCATTGCATCCATCCGCAGCAAATCCTATCATGTTCTTCTCATATGGTATGCCCCTTTCTTCAAAAAATTTCTTGCATTCATTATGCAATGCCGTGGCAGAGCTGTCACTGACTGCAATAAGCCCCAAAAAGGTATCTTGTACTTTAAATGCTACTGCAGTTCTTGCAATAAGAGCAAAATGTTTCGTTGTAGATCTGTCTGTACTTTCATCGACAAATGAGCGAAAACTTTTTCGATTTTAACCGTTCTATTAACTCGTCCTCTGCCACTTGTCCAGTTACCGATGTTATTATAGCTTGAGCCTTTGTCCGTCCAAAGTTTAATGAATGTACGACTTTGGAATCGCTAGCAACAGATTGCATGACACTGCTTAAGTCATTCGCCAAAGCAAAGGGAAGATTGTTTTTCGCCAAAAACAACGCCATCTTTATTTCAGCACATTTAACCATATTTTTATGAGTTGACACCTCAGGCAATATAGAAAATATAGTTGGTTGATCGCTGTCTAACAGTAAAATAATAACAATAAAACTGATTAAAATAACATATAAAAAACAACATAAAACACTGTTTAGTAAATTTTTCACAAAACAATTAATAAATTGTTAAATATTAAAAGAAATCGAACTACGAACGTATAAATGGAGCACAAAAAGCACGCGACACAAACTCGACAATTATAAAACGCAACGCTATACATACTTCTCAAATATTTTTTATGCTTTACAGAAGCTTCATGCTTCTCTAAGTCCCTCTTGCCTGAAGAGCATTTGAGATCTGCTTTGCAAGATTTGCAATTAAAAACAAGTAAGAAAACTCTAGTCGAGAGTGCTCGACTAGATAATACCCTGAACCCAATTTTAATAAAATAAAATAATAATCTGTACTGTAGTTTGGTTTTTTTAATTGTCTTGAAAATGCATCAATTTTAGTGCTGAAATGGCAAAAAAACTTCTTTATTTTGACAAATAGTTAAATATATTGCTCTTGATTAGTACTAAAATTAATCCGTTTTCAAGATAATTACAAAAAACCAGTGTCGAACGTGACAAAAAGTTGACTTTTCTGGAGAATTACCCATATGGATAAATCAGAAAGTATACATAAGAATGTATGCGTGTAACTTTCAAAATGTACATATATATACATTGCATACATATACATTGCATTGCCAAAAAAAAATAATAGATGGCGCTTATATTAGTTGAAATTCGAAAAATTTTATATTATTAAATATCATTAAAAATAGACCCAACAAATAGGCATTCCTCGATTAACAGGCATTACCTTAATTAACACAGACACTTCATAATTGTAAAAGAAATATATCAATGCCACTCGAAGCTGTAATAGCCATAGTAAATAAGTTCACTGCTAAAGCGCCATCTAGCAAGTTTAAATTTTTAGACCATGCTAGGCTAGGAAAACCCCAGATGCCACGTGCTTTTGTTATTTGGGCAAACTTTCTGTTTATTATTTTCTGTTGACTTAACGGAATAAAATATAATTGAAACAAAAACACTTTCAGAAATGATGCTATTAAATATTTGAAATTAAAAAAAACGCAATTATTCACAATTAGTTAAACTACCAACTGACTTTCAAAGGTATCAAATACAAAAGAATAAATAATAATAAAAAAGAAAGAAATAATAAAAAAAAAAAATTAAAAAATAAGAAATTATGAAGGGCTTAGGCGAGGCTAGAACCTGCGACATCCTAACATTCGGTGCATCTGCCTAGCCATCTACACCACGGCTCACTTAAACGGCAGAGTAGCGAAAACGAATAAAATTGGCCATATACGAAAGAAACACTAAAGCAGTGGCTGAAAATACAAATACAATACAAATACAATTCAAAGACAATGCTAACGCAATTCAAAAACAATTGTGATTCTTAGAATTTGCACGCATAGCAACATAGAAAACGGCCCAATATTTTTTGTGTGTATATGTGCACACGCATACGAAAATTGATTTGCATTGCCCAACGTTGCTTGCATTTCCATTGTTATTTTAATTGTTTTAAAATTTTTAAAATATATAATGGAATGTAATGAGAGTTTCAGCATATGATCTATATATTCTATTTAACAATTTAGGTTTTTTTAGAAATCATAACTCTTTTACAATTAGCTTTACATGCACAAATATGTAGATATGTATGTACGATTGCAGCCACACGCTGATCTACGCTTGCACACATATACATACATATTTACATACATATGTATGTATGTATGTATGTATGTATGTATGTGCGCCCACAATGCGTCTTGCTTTGTCGCTGCCTTGCTTGCTGCGCCACATGGGTTTTGATGAGAAAACTTTATAGACTAATAATTCTGTTTCTAGATGGACAATCGTATTGATATGTTCAGATTAAGATTATGATATTCATATCTATATGCCAAACCAAACTGTATGTCTCTAGTATTTGAAATGCATTTTTTACACATTTGGGGGTGGTGGGGCGAATTGGGGACCGGAATCCAAAATCTGACAAAAACCGAAATTGTATTAAATTAGTATCTATATATATGCAGAAGACTTGGAGACTCTAACTCTAAAGATGAATTAGCTAGAATTTTATAACTGGTTCCCGATAATTTCAGTTATCGATAACTAAGCAAATATACAAGTTATCGAATTTCTGAAACAAACTCGTACTGCGCGTGCAATATACGGACCTAACACAAAAAGAATGAACTCTCTAGCTTTTGTATCTTCGGAAATCGACGCGTTCAAACATACGGACAGACGGACAGACGGACAGACGGACAGACGGACGGACGGACGGACAGACAGACGGACATGGCTATATCAACTTTTCTCGTCACCCTGATCAAGAATATATATACTTTATGGGGTCTGCCACGCCTCCTTCTGCCTGTTACATACTTTTAACAAAACCATTATACCCTGATTTCCCATTTTCAATGGGTTCAGGGTATAAAAAGGATTACCCTTGCTGCTTTTTGTTATCCAGGAATACTTTTTTTCCCAATCTGCTGAGTACTTGACATCGTAGTGCACCTTCCTTTTCTTTGTTGGAGTTAAGATGCATTCTTCGTCGGTGTCACTTGCCATTTCCATAAATTTTGTTCGTTCAAATTTCAACACAAATTGTAAAGAGATTGTAAGCGTTGCCAGTCTTTTTTGGCAATTTAGCGCTGAAAATGGCATTCGTAAACATATTGAAAACGGAATTTAGTGCTGCTAACCCAATATAAATCATATATATATTTTTTTTAAATTCATAATATATTGATTTTACCCAACAATTTTAGTTTTTAGGGTATTTTGCAATATTTTTAAAAAGTACGTAGTTTTAGTCTCTTCACACGTAGGTACGTAGATCTCTTTCAAAATACGGAGATCTACGTAAAAAGACGGAGGGTTGGCAACCCTGCTGATAAGGCAACTGTTGCCACGAAGACAGCGAACGGTTTGTCAGCATTTTGTTGTTGTTGTTGCTGTTGTTGCTGGAGTAACAAAAGCGAAACGTTCACATTCTGCGCTTTATTATGCTGAAGCGTCCAAAGGTCGTGAATTAAAAAACTGAATGCAAATTTTTCGCTGGCTCTGCAAAAGTATTAAAAAATAGGCAAAATATGTAATGAAATTATAAGGAATAAATATATATGTTTATAAGCTGTCATGAAATTAATTTGAATATATTTTCTTTTTTTAAATTTTATTCTTTTGCTATTGCCTTGGTAATCATTTTTATCTAGCTAAGATGGACTCAAGAACATATTTTTTGTTTACTAAATTATTAATTATTTTCCCAAGTTCTTAGCTTTTGCTATATTTTGTGAACTGAATCTAGCTAAATTTTGTTTACTAATTTGCAACGGGAAAAAATCTTAAATTTTAGTATGCCACAAAGCGGATTCGTCAGCTTAGTTTATGTCATTTCCGTTATTCTCTAAAAGAAAGAGAAGAGAATAAGGGATTATGAATAAAAACTTGACAGTTTCATAATAGAAAATATTTCTGAGCATAGCAAAACCATAGAAATAACAAGCTCTTTATAATACACGTTCATTTGTAGCTGAATGAGTATATTGGGTTCCAACTGGAGATTGAAAAGTCAAGAGAAGAAGGAGGAGAAGCAGAAGAAAGAGGAGAAGGGAAGAGGAAGAAGAAGAAAGGAAGTTGGAAAAAAATTAATGGAAATAAAAATGGATAAGGAAAAGAAAGGAGAACACAAGCAGGTAAAAGGGAAATACGAGGAGAACCCTAGTAACCTAACCCTCAAAAATATAGTTAATGCTAGTGTTAAGCAGAGATGTCTAGAGATTGATCAATGTTAGATCGAATTACATATCTTGAAGATCGTTAAGGACGAGCATTACTAGAAGGCGAAATAGAGATAGGACTGTTTATAGATTTATCAGTCAGAGCTTAACTTTAGACCATCTATCAATCTATTTTCAAGTAACTTGATATAGCAAATAATCGATGTCTAATTCCTTCAAAAAACAACCTCAATAATCGACAGAAAAAGGCTAGACTAGATCAGAAAAACTCTAGATCGGAAAAACCCTGCATTACAGGGTTTCAGGTGCTAGTACTAGGGTTACTAAAGGAATCAAGGTCCAGATATTAGCCCTATGCACAAATGTTCTATTCAGTTTTATCATATGTTTCTTCTTTCCATTTCCACTTTCCTCTTTCTTTCAACTCATTCAACACTTTTTGTAGCAGAGTGTAAAGTGTTTAAATTATATATAAACTTTTCATTAACATTTTAAATGCAAAACTCAAGTTGTACTTTAATGCCATGAAATGTAATCAGAGTCGGATTCTTTGTGGTGCAGTTTCAAGAGTTGAACTAGGGGAACTTCTAGGGCACTCAGTGGGTGAGCTTATCTTTGCGAGTGAGTTGAAGTTATTGCTGCACTCAGCTGGAGCAGGAGCTCGCAGGAGGCCAATGTCGGATTATGTGTCGATTTCAATTTACTTGGCACTAGGTGCATATGGGATGCCTGCTGCACGGGGAATGGGGGACGGGGCTAGGCCACTGGCCATACCGGAAGTCACAGAGTGGGGGGGTGGTGGCAAATAGCGAGAAGAACTACAAACAGGCAAACAAATAAACAAGCGGCAAACAAACATGCCTTCACGCTCCGCGCTCTGATTGCCGCACATTTGCGCAAAAAGGCAAAACAATTCAATTCAATTGACAACAACAGCTCGAAGCGAATCCGAGGGGTTGTCAGAGAGAGAGAGAGAGAGGGAGCGTAAGGGAGAGAGCGAGAGAATGTGAGTGAACATGGGCTTAAGAGAACAGGGCTGACAATGGTGCTGATAGTATTAAAACAAGTTGTAATGCGTGCGAAGCGAGCATAACTGACTGTTCAATACACGCTCAACAGCAGCAGAGGAGCATATAGGAGATCGCTAGCGTTGCAGCGTGAGCTGTAGAGCTCAAACCATTCCCAGTGGTAGAGTAGATATGAAAGTCATATCATCATGGGTAGTGCTGTACTTCGCTCTATAGAGAAATACTTTTGAATGTTCTAATTATGAGAGACATCCAGCTTAACTGACTTGTAATGTGCCCTAAGAAGGTATTCGATCAGAATAGGGCATAGTCGAATATCTGAATGTTGGACTGAGAGCCAAATATACATTCAGATGAAGCAGAACCAGAGAAACTCTGTGTTTTCAGGGAGATTGAGCAAATCTCTAAACTGATATATATATATGTTCATATATCTAAAGAATCTATTATGCATTCACATAGACAGGTGCAGAGGCACATATGAAATTACTAGATCTGAAATACATATACTAAGAATATAGTATATAGCAAATCGCAAACTGAACCATAGGCAATCATATCACACAATTCCAATATACTCCCATACACAAAATTATTCATCAATCAGCGTATGAGTTTACATTTCCATTCTTCTTCTTCTACTACTGCAAGATCCAGCAAATCTCTAAACTAACATACTGAGAACTCACTCTGAGGACTCTAACATGCCACAGAAAGCAAAGTATGATATTAGCATGACTCTATTAGATCGGAAATACTATTCTGGTATTCTGTGCAGTAGAGAATATATATATATCGTAAATCTCTCTATATCTAAGAATAGATATGCCAAATCGCAAATCTCTACTCAAGCTACTATCACGCACTATCAATATTATTCATATGCATAGCACAAAAATCAATCATCATCATCATCAACGAATATACTCACATCACTTGATGCGAACGTGCATAAACATACCTCTATGAGGTCGCCTGGTAAATGCGTGCAACCGAAAGTCCTAGCCACCAGCGTTGCATGACCAATCTGTGCGTTGTCTGTTGTCCATTGTCGATCCATTGTTGTTGTTGTTGTTGCTGTTGTTGTTGTTTGATGTTGTTTGCGCTGCACTCGAATGCTTTTTGCAATGTAAACAGTCTCTGCGAGCAACACCCTCATCTCAGCATTCCCGCACCCCTGCACACTCTGTCATGCACTCAGCCAGATATTCTCACTTTTTTTTTTCGCTTACTTTTTTTTTATTTTGATATATTTTTGTTTATTTGCTTTAGTGTGGTTAATTTCCCCAGCACCCCCTCCCCTTGCTTCGGATGCCCGCAAATTAGTTGAATTTCAGTAAAAGCCGACAAGGCTCATCTACAGTTTTTTCTGTACGAGTTTTGGCCCGAACCAGCTGGGACATAGGCCTTGCACGGTTCACCCTTATTTTTGCTGGTCTTTGCCTTGAACTGAGTACGTTTCGGAACTTAATCCGCTTAAAATTTGAAAATGCTAATAGTTTTTCATGTTACATCCCTCCGTGACTTTCGAGGTTGACCAAAACCATCCACTGTGGCTACACGCTTTCCCAACTTCTCTTTCGCCTTTTTTTTACCCCAAATAAAAGGTGTTAAAAGCCAATAACTTATACGCTTAGCATTTTCATTTAAGGCTGTCCGTGCCCGAGTCGGGCTCTGTCTGGCCTGCGCTCATCTCCAATCATCTAATCACAACATTATATATGCTTTGTAATAATTGCGTAACTATTTCTGTTTATATCAGCTACCCTCGAGCCATGCCCTTGCCAGAGGGGGTATATTGCTTATTGTTCGCATGTGATATGTGTGCGCAATGGGCAGCAGGAGGCGTGGCTGAGCAAATAATTTATATTCTTGATTGCTTCTGTTAGCTGAGCCTGATCGATTAGTCTATCTGTCCTCTGTCACTTTGTCTGTCTGTGCGTTCATCTCTTGGTTCCTCTATAAGACTTTGAGACTTTGTAGTCTAGTGTAGCTCTTTCGATTGCATGCTTATAACTGCTTCAACATATCGATATTATACCATTCACCAGTCTCTCCTCAACCTTTATCCTTTATCCTACTTATAATACCTTGTTACTAGACTTGATATGCATGTCTATCGATAACACTTATAGATTTACTTCTTAATAATTGATATTTCAATCAACTTTCTTCCTTCGCTCTATGCATTCCACTTTCCGACCATTCGTCTGTCTATAAGAGATTGCGACTGATTTTTCAGGACAAGTTTTAGAGTTATCGATAAATTTCCCATAATTGCCCATTCGTCTATCATCCTACTTCATCAGTTAGCTCAAACTCAGATCAAGCTACAAATCATCAATATCATATCTCTCTATCCGACTATCTCTCTCTCTCTCTCTTATTCCCTCTCACTCTCTCTCTCTCTCTCTCTCTCTCTTTCTCTCTCTCTCTCCCTTTCTCTTTCTCTATCTCTCGCTATCTCTATAACTATCTCTTTCAATCGCTATTACTATCTCTCCCTCTATCTCGTTCTTTCATTCTCTCACTCACCATATCGTCTCCTTCTCAGTAATCAGACTCTAATATTCTGCCTCTCTCCTTCTAATATGATTCTAGAATAAGAACCCCCCAATATTTTCTATGCTATAGTCAAGCACGTTCGTCTGGCTCTACTTTCATTTATTCTTCTTCTTTTTTTATATTCTATATCAATTTGACCGCAGCATAAAGCAAACGATTTTATTAAAATATTCTTAAAGCTCGTTTTTCATAATTTAAGCACGTAGGTTAAAGGAAAATCCTTTTGCTATTTGCTGTTTGCCAACAATAACACTGTGCAACAAATCGAACATTCTTTTTCGTTTTTCTCTTTTATAAGCTGCCACGATAGAAATATGATATGCGAGCGAAAGAAATTCTGTGAAAATTCTGTGGAAACTCGACAGTTGATTTTTTGTTTACCTCATTTTGATTGATTGAAAACGCATTGCAGCTGTGCGGCAGCAAATACAGAAGAAGAGAAATGTTATTTAAAAATCATTGCAATAGGGACATGAATAAAGCAACAATTTGTGGGCGAGTGTAAATTAGGCATTTTTTAAACTTTTGAATAACAATTTTGTGGCAACTGCAAATAAAATATCCAAAATGATAATGTATCTAAATGATGCTGTGCACTTCCTCATTCTTGTTGTTTAGTGTAATTTTTAGTTTGTTTTTTTTTCGGCCACCCCAAATCAATATGAGCCACAAGGCAACATTTGCACGTTCCACTCACCCTCGGAGAAATCATATATAGGAAATTCCTGTTATAAATAAACTTTATGCATTTGTCTTCACAATTATGCAGAAAACTAATTGCAAATAGGTGTGTATTTGCTGGGAGGGGGTGCGAGAGGGTAGGATATTAGACAGGTTTTATGGGACATGCAACAATGCATTAAAATTATTTCTCTCTAGCTTCTCTCTTGGCATATTTGCTTTGCCACGCCCAGACTTTGGCTAGCGGCTGTGACATTCTATTAATAATAATAATATTTTAGCACTTAGCTAGGCAAAAACTTGATGCGAAAATAAAAGCCTCATAGGCGGAGGCGGTGGCGGAACAACAACACATATGGCCGGACATCCTGGGGGTGTATTTGAGTCCCTGTCGGCTCCTGCTCTTTTATTTATGATAATGTCTGGCCATTCGTTTGGTTTATTGTGCTAATGTGCCGCAATTAAGATTAAGAAGATGATTTTCCTGTTTTCCCAGACTGCACACAGCAGCCCAACAACAAAACACGTGTGCGAATATTTGCGAATACACGAACGTATATATATATACATATATATATATAGCTGTTTATCTATCTGTATGCGTATATGGAGAGAGTCTATTGCTCTTCTGTTTTTCATCTATAAATAAATTTATTTGCCACATGTTGACATTTATATGCATACCTGTATTGAGGTTGCGATCATAAATTATTAACAGCAATATGAATTCGACGGGTTCTTCGAATCGAATTCATTTTGTGGTTTTCATAAACTTGAATTATTGGAAATGCAAATTTTGGGGCATATTGGTTTATGATAGTTAATAAGTAGAAATAGACATGACATAAACTTTGTGTATAGGTTTGCTATGAATCAGTTTATCTATCTATTTGTTTGCTTCAATCTCGAGAACCACAAAAGCTGGGCACTCGAAATTTTGAATATATATAATACTAGGGCTAATGTACTAGAAAATAGACATTGTTAAGCAATATTTCCATTCATTTTTTTAATAAACGATAAATAGTGTTTTTTTGGGAATATCCTGATTATGTTTGTTTTTATCCATTATATACTTTTACCTTTTTCATCTATATTACGAATAAGAAGATATTTTAAGATAGTTAAAGTATGAGCTTTTGTATGTGCACATATTTAACTGTCATAAGCACGCTCAGAATATTTCATGAAGATCGTGCGTCTAGAACTCGAGTTCAATCAGACTAGTTTTCATAGTGGGGAGCTACGAGCAGCGAGATTTAGTATAAAGTCACTTTTGCTTGTGTCAAATGAATTTCTGTTTAATAATTCTGCGCAGGGTATCTCTTAGTCAATCCCACCCCAACTCAAGCACACTTAATTCTTCCATTTTGTATTTTAATTGAAGTTCCTTATTGCTGAGGTGGCAGCGGATGATATTGGCAGCTGTAGTCCCAGCAAGTGCGCACTACAAATGGCCTTGGTTTTGAATTTGTGCTTTGTCGATTTGTGATTAATGTGTTTTTGGCCAGTTGGGCGAGGAGATGTGGGAATGTGGGAATGTGGAGCTGGGTAGCTCCACCCGCTCGGTAATGGGCCCAATGTCGCGCCGTTTACAAAATCGTGCGATAAAAAGTCTTAAACATCAATTTCCATGGGCTTGGGCCTTTCTCGAAACGAAAACCTTGCGCATTTATTTATGACAATCATTTATCACGAGTGCGAGTAAAAGAGAAAAGTTTGACGCGATTACGCTTTACCATTTAGCCATTGTGAATGCTTCGCTCTGATCCCTTCTTTACAAATTTGTAGCCGAACAACTTTTGGTCAGTTTTGTTTTACTTGAATTTACTATATATAGTATAGAAATTATGTATGTATATATTTAAGGTTAAGCTAAATACAGCAGCTGCGAACAGCGAGAAACTTGAATAGATGTAAATGATTCGATTGTAAATTATTCACAATAGAGAAATGATTCAGCGAATGCTACTCTCTGCTTTGCCCTTTTAGTTTGTATTTGAAGATAGTAAAGTACAAAGAAATACTTATATTTAGGTACTAGAAGAGAGAAGCTTGAATAAGTTTTGTGAATGATTCTTTCTGTTTTTTCATTGAATTTTAATGTGAAGAATTTAACGCAATCTTTTTTGATTAGCTTTTTATCTTTTGAGTAATTATTCTATGGATAGATATTGAGCTGCTAAAAGAGAGAATCTTGAACAGGATATAATCATATTATGAATGCTATTCTCTACACTTTCCTTCTAGCTTTTATTGTCAGACTTTTACTTAGTCTTGTTTAACTAGCATTTCTCTATATATATGTATTTAGCTGCCAGAAGAGAGAAGCTTGAACATAGTATAAGGTTTCTAAGGTTTGCTCGTCCTCCTCTTTTGATCAGAAGTATTTAACACCGGCTTCTTTACTATATTCTCTCTATATAAGTGTTTACTTGCCAGAAGAGAGAAGCTTGAAGTGCTTATTTTCCCTCTTCAATGCTTCAATACTTCTCTCTTTGCTTTCACCTTAAAATTTCATACTTTACAGCTTTGATTTAGTCTTACAAGCATTTCTATTTATTTATATATTTATTTAAATACATATACATTTATCTAGCAGCAGAGAGAAACTTGGAGCTCCTTTCATTGAAATGCTTAAACTGTTTATCTATCTGCACACACATTCAATTGAAATGCAATTTAATTTTGTTATTTTATTCGTTATCGTTCGATTTGTTTTCCTTCCATTTGTTGCAGCAAACACATATATATTTAATTGCTCTGCAGGGCTCCGGGGAAATTGCGGTTATTTCGATAAGCATAGATTAGATGAACGAGCATTTGTAATAGCTAACAAAACTTACGCAGAAACTTCGCCATGATTCCAATTGAGATGCTTGCACAGAGAGATTCCCTTGATTACTTGTTTTGTTGCTCCGTTTTTGCTGCCAGCTGGCAGAATGAAACATATATATTACGTAGACGTCGATGCAAAGCAAATCCAAATCCAAAACCCAAGACCAAGACTAAGACCAGGCCTGTGGCCCAGCTCAAACCCAAATCCATGTGGGAGCTTCCAAAAGTTCTTTCCGTGTTAAATTAAATCGAACTCTATGATTCGTTCGCTCTCTACCTTTGCTTACGCCAGTCCATCCATCCCATCCCATCGTGTGTCTCTCTGCATCATCGAACTGTTTTTGGGCAGGCTTGGGTTATGCATGAATATCATTTGAGTTTTTCCCAGATCAAATCTCCAAGGAACTTTTGCAGCCAGCAAAACGTGCGCAAATTTGCTTGCTCAACTCTAATTAGCTTTGTGGCTAAAGTGCAAATGCTGAATTTGTAATATTTTCCAGTTATGCCACCTAGTTACATAGATAATCCCAAGTGGTGTCTCGGAGCCGACAAAATGAATTGCGCTTTGCGCAGCATCGAAACTGGATGCCGGAAGTCCGTCAGCATTAATGAAACTCAATGAAACGCAATGAAACTCAATCTGGTCGGGGAATGACCCAATCGTGAGGCAGTTCGAAGATGCTGTAAAGGAAGAGTTCAGGAAGTCGCATTTGCGGAATCCATTGGAAAATCTATTAGCTATAGCTACATTATAAATACCTTTTTGGTATATTGAAAATACATTTCTTGGCATTACTTTCTCTTTTTGGTTGTTCTGCATATGTTTGACTCTCTCTCGCTCTCTCTCTCTCTCTCTCTTGCTCTGTTTTCCACTTTATTTCTGTTAGTCCTACTTACCCTCCATAGTCTCTAAGTTCCAATAGTCATCCTTTGTTTCTCTTTCTATGTAACACTTTTTCTTTTGTCTTTCTTCTGTGCCTATGACACGATTTTCTCTCCCTCTCTCTCTCTCTCTCTCTTTCTTTCTTCACTTCTTTTTTCGTACTTTCCTTCCCTCTCTTTGTGTCCTCCCTCTTTCACATCATTTCACTCTCAATTTCTCTTTCTACTTATGGCTTTCTTCTTTTCTCCTATCTTTTGAATATTATTCTCTCTCTCACTTACTTTTTCATTCGCATTTCCACTGTGTCCACGTCACGTCTGTCTCTCTGTCACTCTCTCTCTCTCTCTCTCTCTCTCTCTCTCTCACTCTCTCTATCTTTCTTCACTTAGTTTCTGTAACCTTTTCTTCCTCTCTTCGTGATCCTCTCACATTATTTTACTCTCTTTCTGCTTATGGCTTTCTGCTTTTCTTCCCGTTTGGCTGAAACTCGCTCTCTCTCTATCTCTCTTTACCTTTATCTCTCTTCTGTCACTTTCTCTCTTTGTATTGGTATGTATCTCACGCTTTTCGTCTTGCTCTCTCTCTCTCTCTCTCTCTCTCTCTCTCTCTCTCTCTCTCTCTCTTCGTCTATCTGTCTGTTCGCATTTCCGCATTTATATACAGCAATCACTCCATCTCGACTCTGGCCATTTTTCAACACGCACAGAGATTACAAAAGCATTACAAGCCCTGCCTGCAAAAGTTAAAGCTCCTTGGCTGAGATTTCCAGTCCAGCCAGATGCGAAAAGCTGCAACTCATGGCCATGAGTCGAAGTCAAGTGGACGCTCGATGTGCGTGGACTGTGTCAATCGACCAAACATTTTTACAGTCATGCCGCACAAAGGGCGACAGCGCATTGCGGGGGCGGCGAGGACACACGTTCCGTAGCCGTAGCCGTAGTCGAAACCGCCTCAGAGCCGCTGTTAAGAAGCAATCACGCATCGAAAGCTGAATCGGCAAAGTGAGTCCGGCCTGAGACAGAAATTGGCATGGCAAAAAATTGTGTGCGAGTGTGTGTGTGTGTGTGTGTGTGTGTGTGTGTGTGTGTGTGTGTGTGTGCGGCTGAGGTCGACGATTTTCTGCAATATCATCAACTATAAATTACGAATATTGAGGCACAACAACAAGAGCTGCGAGTGCGAGTACGTGGCGTGATAATGGATATTTGTCAGATATGTGAACATTTTAAATTCCCGCCTACGACCCACCCCCAGCCCCACCCCCAGTGCAGAGGGCTCGTCGTGGTGGTTTCTCGGCCGCACTCGGCTCACTTTTGGGCATAAACATAAAAAGGTAATACGCCGCCTGGGATTTCACTGGGCGAGCGGAACAAAATAAGCAGCAAAAGTGAGCCAAATGTGTGCCACTCTGATTGCAGTTGCCTGAGTGCAAAAGAAGCGTAAAAGCAAAGGGCGCCGATATAACTAAGATAGCAAATATATAGCTGAAGCGAGATGCGAATTACCAAATGCGAAATGCGAAATAAGAAATGGTCACGTCGAATGGTTCTCAATGATTCGGCAGGTTTCATCTCAATACTCGTTCACATTGTGATACGAGTCCATTAGTTTTGCACTACTTACTACATATACATTACTAAATCTATCATAATATATTCTCGTTCTCTCGTTCACATTGTGATGAAAAAGAGTCAATTAGTTTTGGGGGAAATATTCCTTTTACGGTAAGATCGTTTTCCGTTTGGAGCACAATACTTGAGATTGCGAATGAATATAGATTTAAATTCCACCTTTGGTACTACAAACTCTTTCTTGTATATATTGTATACATATAAATTGACAAAAGAGAGTCCATTAGTTTCGGGTAATAAAAAAAGTTTCGGAGACTTGCGATTGAGAATGAATATAGCTGCATATTCGAGCTCCATTTTGTACAATCCTTAACCCTTAAATAGATAAACCTTATACTATATATTTAAGAGGCCTCTGGTATATGAGAAAAAATCTAATCT
The DNA here is from genome assembly GCA_030914385.1 of Drosophila antonietae. Classification (NCBI taxonomy): domain Eukaryota; kingdom Metazoa; phylum Arthropoda; class Insecta; order Diptera; family Drosophilidae; genus Drosophila; species Drosophila antonietae. The sequence goes on along the minus strand of JAUESO010000609.1, from coordinate 1,253,956 downwards.
AATAGGCTGATTCTGAAGACTTGCAGTTGAGCCACATTATAAATAATATGACAATATCAATATCTCATAAGACAATATCAAATCAGCAATCATAGATTTTTCACTCACTTTAGCATTTTCTTTTAAGTAGTAAACAAGTATCAAGCAGTCAGTTATGCCCAAGCACAGGTTTTGCCCAACTTGGATTTGCGATTAGCTGAGCCCACAACTAAATACGAGGGTTGCTTGACTGCTTGTAAATTGTGCACTAAACTTTAAGAACTTGCGAAGGAGAAAGAGTTTTATAGTTGTTTTTTTCCTTTTCCGTTTTTTGTTGTTTTAGAAGACAAACCAATATACTTTCAATGCTTGTTGTTCGCACCTGGTTTTGTGACATTGAGATTTAGGAATAGACCTTAGACGCTGTCTCAATGAAATTCACGGACATAATAAAAATCCCTTCTGGCTCAACCTTAGCAAAAACTTTCGGTTATCATTGTTGTCAGCTAGTGTGTGAGAGAGAGAGAGAGAGAGAGAGAGAGAGAGCGGTAGAGGCAGAGCAAAACTTCTTTGCAAACTTTTGCATATCCTGCACATATTTTGCTCTATTTTTTTCGCTTCTTTGCATTTTACAACAGCAACTTCCGACTTCCGTTCAAAATAAACTAAAACTTGTCTCGTAACTGCTTCAAGTATATGTATATGATTGTTGTTGTTGTTGTTGTTGCCGTTGTTTTCCTCGCCTTGTTTTCACTTTTCAGCAAAGGTTCAACTGTTTTGAGCAAGTGCAAAAGAAAGTTTTTCCGCCAAGAGGCCTCGAGTTATGTTTTTAACTATGAACGCCAGAGAACGCATATTTCTCCATATATGAATGAATGTTAAATAATATTTGCTTTCAGGTAACTGCTAAATACACTGATAACAACAATGTGAAATCTAGGCAAAGTCTTGAATAACTCATTACAAATGTACATTCAAGGGTAGCACGGGCAATGGAAGAGCCTAAGTAATAAACATAGGAGAGTGTTTTAGCTGCAGCTGCTCGACTGGGAAATACCCTTTACACTCTAAAAATATTTGTGACTGCTTTTAGACATTCACACATACATCGATATACATGATGTACGCCGGATTCTTCTTCGTCAACATTATGGAGTCTCAGTTCAGTAATATCTTCTTCTTTTTGGATTAATGGGCATTCTATGATCTTGTTGTAGACTTTCAAGTCTCTGGCTCTTCAAGACTTCGAGATTGACGAATTCATGCATAGATAGCAGAAAAGGAAGACAGAATGGGGCAGTAGAACAGATAGATTAACAGAAGTAGAAAGAACGAAAGATATATGGAAGATTGGATAGAAAGTCGTCGGAAGGATATTTCAGTCTAGGCGCATGGATAGCAGATACATAATGAATGATAAAATAAGCTTGTGATATATCGCTTGGCACCTTGACTGATATTCATCGATTCGCCTGTTTGTACGCCTGTCTATTCGCTCTTCCATCTGTTTATCCATCAAGAAGCAAGGATAAATCAGTTCATGGAAAAGATGATAAAAAAAAAAAGATTGATAAAAAAAGAAAAAAAATTATTAACATTTAAACTGGCCAATGAATGGATTGAGAGATAAGTAGAGGGCGATGCAGCTGTTGCAACCGAGCAAGAATATGTATATTATACAAATTGGTCTACATTTATTAAATATTTTTGCGTGGAACTAAACTACCTCACTTAACCACTTACATAGGGTATATGCTATAAAATCAAATGTACAGCAATTGTCTGTCAATTTCAAAAAGAAATTGTCTAACACGAAATTTCCAGGAAAGTGACTTGCAGGCATTCAACAAAATATACAGACATACATACATTTGTCTGTATATATATATATAATTAATTGAACCATGCAAGTTGTATGACATCCATAAAGAAACCTGGCTCACAGCACACCCAAAAAAAAAAAAAAAAAAAGAAGCAGAACACAAATGGAAACACGTTACGCAAGACTAACAAGGGCTGGGAAAAGGGATTAACAACCCTTGGCCTAATGACGACTGCAATGTGTGCATGTCTAAATGCCAAATAAAAGCGTTGAACTAAATGAAAACAAATTACGATTGCATGTGAGATGGCCAAGAAGGAAAAGGGCGTGTAGCAAGGGCCTCACTCACTCGCAGAGGCCTAGCTTTAGCCACGGGCCAATGCAATATGCTGTCCGCTCGCTTCCCCCTCGGGCAATGCAGAACGAATCCTTTGCAGGACTTTAAGTTGACATCTAACAAAAAAGGGGGGCAGATAGCCGAAACATTAATGAAAACGCAGCCTGAAACGAGCTGCGTTTAGCTATTAATGAGCAGCGCCCATTGGCCTAATGACAGAACGACAGCACCAAACAAAACCCAACTCGAACTGAACCCGAACCCGAACTGAAACAAACGAGAGTCAAATGAAGTTGTGACTGGAATTCAAATTGTCTGGTCTGCTAGCCAGCTAGCCAGCTTTCAGTTCTCAATTAATTGAGCCTGGAGCTGAGCGTCTATGAAATATATTTTCGTTTAACCTGATGAAATGCTTGAAAACAACAGGCGTCCAATGACGTTGGTGCATATGTGTTAGTCAAGGCACTTCGAGGCCATTTGAGCTCTGCTATGATATCCTCTTACGAATACCAGACACTATGGGGGTTTCCCCACAAAACGCCAACAGTGTCTGCCAATGAACTGTAATAAATCTCAATAAAGTTCACGCGACAGCAAGAGCCAAGCAAAACAAACAACTGTTGGGTGTCCTAAAGCAAAAACGGAAAATAAATAGAGCGAGAGAAAGAGAAAGAGAGAGAGAGAGAGAGAAGTATTTGTATGCCCTTAGCCTAGTGAAAATGAATTGACAGGGTATAAGGTCTTTGATATGTAACAGACAGTAGCTGCCGTAGAGGAACTCTAGCTGAATAACTGAGACAGTCCAATCTTGCTCGACTGTCTATCTATAACTCTGTGAGTACATAAGCTAGAGACTTGAAATTTGAAATATATATTCTAATGTCTTAAATGCAGTAAATGTTACTACAGTTACTACAATAACTCCACTCGATTGTCATAATATCGTTAAATATTGATATTTGCAATTGGTTTTGAGAGCATAACTTAAAGTCCATGAATGTGAGAGACGCCTAATTTGGCATTTATACTTCATTGCTGACTAGATAGCTTTTTTATTACTATAATATTATATATCTGCATTTAATTAGCTAAATAAATATATTTAAAATATATTTCAAATAGTAGAGTCTTTGTTGTTTATATGCACACACATTTCGATCACATAATCGCATGCTGAAAATTTCATTAAGATACTACAACTAGAACTCGAGTTCAATCAAACCTTTTGCTTGTGTATAGGCAGTTGAGACTACCCACAGCAAGCTCTGACAGCACATGCATTCTATACATATGTGTGTGTGTGGGAGGAATCATTAAAAATTCGCTTTTTGCACAGGCTGTCACGGTATCTGCTAGTCGTTCACTCCCTCCACAAGGCACTTCATGTTGCTTAAATTTGATTATCGCAAAGAGTGTGATGACGGCGCCGATTATATGATTTGTGTATTATGTCAAACGTATTTGCAATACGAGACTCACGCTCTCAATGGGGGGTGCTGCAGGAGGAGAAAGAGACAAAGAGAGAGAGAAAGAGACAGAGAGAGAGAGGGAGAGATTTATAGAGATATGCGTCTAGCTTTTGGGGTTGTGCGTACAAAGTTTGTTTACATTATTAACAAGTTTTTTACTATGGCCAAGGGGGGGAGTTGGGCGTGTTCAAACACACGCAGACACACTCCCTTGTCGTGGATTAAAAACTCTTAGGAAGTTTCGCTACCCCCGGCTGGCAACCGGCAGCAACCCCTTGTGAAACACGAGACGCACAATTCAATTTTCATTGTTTATCAATTTTCTGCTATTTTGAGCACCTTAAAGCGTCGATTCAGTTACTTTTTTTTTCTGTTTGTGCTCTGCTCTGCTGTTTGTAATTAAGTTTGGCTAGCTGCCAACAGCGCATAAATCAACGCACAATGATGAGTATTCAGCGACTGACGATGATTATGATGATGCACATTCGAGCACATGGATAGCACAAAATTGTTGGCAAGCAGCGCGTCTGCCTTGCCAGCCACTGCAAATGCGTGTTTGGTTCCATTGTCTTGGCGCAGACAAAGTTTTTGGTTCAACTTCCTGCACGGGTTTCTGCTGGCCACGCAAAAGACGCAATAGAAATATGTCGAGGCAGTGGTTGACTGCCTAATACTCGTTGGAGGTTTATAGGGAGCGAAGGTTAGAGAGAGTGGGTAAATATATAAAATAGATCTACAAAGATCTAAGTGAAAGGCTGAGGAATCTCCTTGAAGACATAAATATAATATTTCGGCAGATGCAGTATTTTTTTCATTTCCAGAATCCTAGCTGCTATCCTAGGGGAATCGGAGTATATAGAGTAAGTGCTTTCTCTAAATGACTGCAAATTAAGTTAAGACTCGAACTAAAGATAATTTACAGCACTTTAAAGTATCTCAGAAAGGGTTGAATACGAAAGTCTAAGGGTTCTATTGAGTAGGTAAAGAGAACCGCCAAATGGTATTAGATATTGTATTTCCATCAAGAAGTTTTATACCTAACATATTGTATTCAGATTCACCACAATCTTAGCAAATCGCAAATCCAAGTTCTTCAATAGGGAAGAAGATAGCTGATTTTGCCAAATAGAAGTATTTCAAGATGAGATGAGATGAGAGCATGAGATGATGAGATTACCATCGGTTTCCTCACTTTTCTAGGAATTCAGTAATCTAAGAACTATCCTACGGCCACATAGTCTACTTTAGCGTACTATATTAAAGAGAGACTCAAATCAGTTATTAATATTGCTCAGCAATCTAAGTAGTTCCACAAAGAAGATGAAAAGCTAGCCTTCTGCTAGTCTAGTCTCGTCTACTATATAAGGCAGGGATTCAGGGTAGGTCAAACAGGTAAACAACTAACCTGCTACTTTATAGACCTATTTATCGCCAGATTATATACCACACTAAATATATAGATATTATACATTGCAACATTCAAGTATCTATCAAAACCAATCAACTCCTTTGCCAATTTCTTGAGCCAGCAGCAAAAAGAAATCGAAATGAACTGTTCATATTTTTGTCTATGGCCGGCACAGACACATAAATCTCATAGACAATAAGGATACTGGTGTATCTATGCATGTAGCATTTGCTGATTTGAATTTATGAGAAACAGATTACAGTTCGGCGGGCAGCTCGGATGAAAATAATATCGGAATCGGAAGGCGAGCGATGCAGACAATGAGACAGTCCGAAGATATATTTGTGTGCGAGTGCAGGCCGCGTGCCAAAGCAGTTAGCGAGAGAGAGAGAGAGAGAGAGAGAGAGCACACACGTATATACATATATATTATAATAGATATAGTTGCATATATACAGACATGTGTGAACCATGAATTGGATTATGCCTTTAGCCAGGGCAGAGATAGATTCATGGCCACGTGACTGGCGTCATGCATCGCTTTGGACAACAAATGCTAGAGGAAGCCACAGGCAGCCGCTTCAACACTTATTTGAATCTTATTGAAAGGTCAACCGAAAGTGTGGCAGCTCCATCTGTCGCCTCGCCTCTCTGTTGCTGCTGTTGGTTTTGAAGTGGGCGAGTCTGGAAGGGTCCTCGACTCGACTCGCTGCATGGGTCGCTTCGTACAATCAGCACTTCATTAGACGCGTGGCCAGCCGCGCAATAAAAAGCCAGAACGCGCCAGGGCAGACAAATAACAACAAGCAGCAGCAACTAGAACTAAGTATGTTGAGTACTTTAACCCTTACCCTTGCCCTCTTCCCTTATGGATTCGCTGTACCCATTTCAAATGAGAGTTTTGGGTATATTGTTTGCGTGCCAATTGATGTAATAGGCGGCAGGAGGGGTGAAGGAACTCATAAAAATAATATATAACCATGAAGTGCATAGATCTAACCATGTGCCTCTCTCAATGGTTCTTTCGTCCTTCCGAACGTACGCATGTAGATAACTCGGAAACTGTAAAGGTTAGCTACTTGAGATTTGGAATCTGAATGAATCTATGCTAAACGCAGTTAAATTTTAATATGTTTATTGCGTAACTTGGCTTAATTCTATAATATCGATAAATATCGATATTTTGTTATAGGTTTTCTGGGCATAACATTGAAGTTAGAGCTGCTAAATTTGATAGGCAAGTTTCTGTGTTGGTTCCATTCATTACTCATTGATTTCGATAGACTACTCATAGATAACCCTTTCCATTAGCACATAAGGAAACCCTTACCCCCAAAAATTCCATCAAGATCGATACAGCTAGAATCCGAGTTCAATCAAAATACTTCTCTTGTGGCAGAGCTAGAAAGAAGCAGAAGAACATATGCAATTCACTGCAGCTTGTGCTCTGCTTGTTTAGGGTATCTTGCAGTCATCCACAACCCACTGCAGCAGTCTCTTCATTGATGTAGTTCAAGCTGTGCGCTGAAGTGTGGCACACACTGCGCGAAAGGTCCGTCCACCTTGCGGTCGTCCAGGGCATTGGGGCAATTCCTGGTTCTTGGTTTTGCTTTGGCAAATTTGAAATTGATATTCGCACGGCGTGAAATCAGTTTCAGTTTCAGTTTCCATTTCGTTTGCCCATTCGCCATTTGGTTTCCCGTTCGGCCTTTAACTATTTTTATGGCGCGTCTTTGTTGCGTTTTCTCTTCTCCTCTGCTCTCCTTGATTTCTGTTTTCCTTCTCTCCCGGACAGCTGGACAGCGCGGCGCCCCATTTTTCGTTGACGCTTACAATTGCAAGGGCGCAGCTGTGAGGAGGCGGTGCTGGTAGTGGGTGGTGGGGGTAGAGGGTAGAGGGTTTCACTTGATTTATTGAGTTGCATAAACAGAAATGGCAACGCAATCATGTCGCAACCGGCGTAAAGTGAACGCCTTGGCATGCTGGCTACCTCAGCCCCGGTTGTTGTTAAAGGAATTTACCGAAGTGAGCTCAGCTTTCAACTCAATTGCTTCACAAGTCGTTAGGCGTCATCGAGAGGCTGCTGCCGGCAGTCCCTGTCCCTGCACTTTACGGTCGATGCGGGTGCGAGCCCTGAGCGAGCTTTTCCCTCCAGACACCGTCCGGCCCGTCCAGACATTCTGTCTCTAGCCACAAATTTTTGGGTCTCTCCTGCAGCAACCGGCAACCGACAACCAACAACGGCAACCGGCAACAGCCACAGCCACAGCAGCAGCCCTTGTATAAATCACAAATAGATTTCCTTGCCCTTGTTCGCTTGGTCTCTAGTTTATGTCGGAGGCATCGCTGGCACTTTCTGCTGTTTTGTGTTGCGCTTCAATGAGGTCGAAATGGCTCAAAAAATAATGTGAAAAGTTGCCTTTAACCATTTTTTCCCTCTGCACAAAACAAAAAAAAAAAAAAACAATGGAAGACACTCGACTCTCTGTCTTGACTCGTTTTTTTCTTTTCCAGCCAGAATTTACTCCTTTCAGTGCAATGCAGTGTCTCGACTGCCTTTGACGCTCAAGTTATGTGACTTTGGGGAATCGTCAGAGCCCTTAGCTGCCTCTCTCTCTCTCTCCTTTGGCTCTTGCAAAACTTTGTTTGCAACTCTTTTCTACAATTGTTGTTGGTGCTTAGGAGGAGTTATGCGACAGCAGCCCCTTAGATATTGATAGTGAAAACTTGTTCAACTTTCGGTGGCTAATGTTGCGGAATGTAACCACAGCAACTGCAGATGTCACTCTGCCTAGCTGTATTTAAATCAAGACGTTTCAATTTGCCAAATCATTGCCATTCGTTCGTTTTTCTCAGAAAAGGAATTCAAATTAAAGCTGGCCAAGGCCGCAAACAGACGATGAAATCGCAGTGCCAATTAATGCAATTAGCTCAAACGCTAGAAAACGCAAAATGTTGCCACAATTGTGGCATGGACAATGGCACACAGGCAAATTCAGTCTTGGCCCAGCAGCAGAAAGTATTAAGATAAACGGCGACAGAGAAAGAGAGAGAACTACAGAGATAGAGTTGGAGACAATGTCGAGACACCAACTGCCAGCTGTTGATAAGTGAAGAGCAGTTCAGTTAGGAGCAAGTAGTTGAGGCTCACTGACTGCTTGATACTTGTTCAAGGCACATTGAAGGAGTTTCAGTTGGTGTAAAGTGTAATTTGTAAAGTATTTATTAGGAGAGAAAGTCAACTTCAAGCTGGTCGAAAAGCTAACCCTAAGCAACCTCTATGTAGTAAAGCCTATGTCTGTAATGTTAATACTATGTTATAGTTATGTTAGTCCTCTGTTATTCTTGTTTATGTTTATGTCAGTAAAGCAAACTTTTGAAATGCATCTGTGAATGAAAAAAGCAAAGATAAAAATGCTTTACAATTAATATTTCTACAAGACTCAAACTGTATAGATTATACTAACTTTAGTATTCATCTCAACAAAAGACGACCTCAGACCAAGAGAGAATTCAGAGGACTCTATTCTGCGCAACACTTCAAGTCTCTAGACATTCAGCTGAACGGACAATGTGACAAAGAGCAAATATACTTGTCTTCACTTCATGAACAAGTATATATAGTCTATAGCAAGAGTGACGAATAGAAGCAAATACAAAGATAGACAGAGAGAGTGAGTGCCTGAGTGAGTGAGTGAGACAGCTAGAGTGATGCCTAGTGACAGCAAAAGTCTGGTCTGCTGTGCTGGTGACTTTTGGTGTCGCTGTGCCAGCAGCAGCAGCAGCAGCAGCTCAATTAAGATGTTTTAATTGGCCTAATTAATTTACGCTCAAACGCTCTTGAAGTCTAAACGTGTTCAGCACAGCTCGAGCAGCCGTGCGTCGTCGTCGTCGTCGTCGTCATCGTCGTCTTGCTTTGAGAAGGGTTGCGGTCTGCGTCTCACTCCTACGGCTTCTACCACTCTCCCCCCTCACCACGCCCGACCACGGCTGGCAGCCCTGAAATATGCATTAAGCCACAGATTTGCCGCACGCAAAACAAAAGCTGCGACGGCCATAATAAAGCAGCGGCAACATTTTGCACCGCCACAAAAAGATTTCAGCAAGCTTGAGCCCTGCCCTGCCTGGAAAGGTAACAAACGCTGCCAGCTCGAGCAATCAGCGAGGGGGGCGTGTGCCGAGGCTGCCTTTTTGCAAAATATCAAGTTATGCGTTTAATGAGCGGCACGTGATGCCGACCCCAAGCCAGACCCATCCCCAACGCCAACCCCAACCCCAAGACTCCAATGGCCTTGACTCTGCAGGTTTCTGCAATTTTTCAATGAGCTGCACGACAGTGAAGCAGCCAACGCTTCTCATTTGTATGAAAATGTTTTTGAATGCTTAAGATATTCTTTGTCCAAGATTCATAATGTAAATCAAAGTTTCCAATTCACTGAATTTTTATGGAAGAGGCGCGGGAGCACTGACAAGTGACAAGTGAGGTGCATCGAGATAGATTGTATCTGAGAGTAAAGATGAGATATTGCTGATATTAGTTTGTGCATTAATAATAGCTTGGTGGATTTTCAGAGTTGCTTTCATCTATCCTTATCTGCTCCAAGCTGCCCATAACAGCCCCTCTCTGTCTTCTCCTTTGCTATGTAGACTCTTCTAGAGCACCTCATATTATATATATTATTAAAGCTAACTAACAAATTGAATATTTCTTCTTAGATGGTGAATTAGATTAATTAGACTAACTTAGACTCAAAGTGCATCCAAAAATATTGCTCTTAGTCGCATAACAGTTTCCATATGCTATAATCTTTATGTCTAGCACGAATTCATGCGTATCACCGAGTATTTGAGAACTACTCTACTTTAGCTACATTTGCACTTTAAGATTTCCATTGCTGTAAGATAATATAAGTGGAATATATAAATATTAAGTCTGGCGCTGGCATCAATTAATTAATTATGATCTATATATTTACACACTGATGTCTGCAGACATGACTTTCGACTCATATATTTCGTAGACCTTATTCAATAATGAATCTTAAAGATTTATGCAAAATGCTCTCTGAAAACAAGGAAATACTTCCTGCACTGCATGGCGTAATGAGCGATTTTCATATGCTCGACTGAGCAACCGGACAGACCATGAATATTCACAAGAGTTAAAGATAAAGTGCAGCGCTCTGACTCGAGCTGCAGGCAGTCGACAGTCGGCAGTCGGGAAGTGAATCCAAATGCGCCATTACAATAAAAATTCATTACGGAAAACGAAAAGTACGAAAACTGTACACAAAAAAAAATGGAAAAAATGCGAAAGAGTCGAAGAAAATGGCAAAAGAAAAACCGCAATAATTTTTCGCAAGGAAAATAAGAGCTCTGCCAGTTACATGAAGAAATATAGCCGCTGCGAACTGCTGTCCACCTACTTAAAATTAATTTGCAGCAAGCCGCCGAACAACAGACGTCGAGCTCATCTCCCGCAGCGTCGAGCGTGTTTAAAGAAACGGGATTGTCTAGGGTTGTTGCTATTGCTACATGGCCAGGGGTTGATTGGGTGTGGTCCTTAAGCTGCCATTGCGCTCTGACTTTTGCTGCGTATGTCAAAATATTGAAATATTAAGCAACAAACAGCAAGCAGAGCTAGCAGCGAGCCAATAGCAAATGGCAATGAGCAGGCGGCTATAATGAGTCGGTTTGTTGGCCTAATGAATGTGCTTCGTACACGACATCCTCATAAACCCCGCCACCCTCACACACACACACATTCTCACTTACATACTTACCAAATTAGTACAAGTTACAAAACTCACAAAGGGAGAGGGGCGCCGATTGCAGCCGCGTGATAACGCAATGTCAAGCGGCGCACTCTTTCAGCTCGCAGCGGGACAGCCTGGAGCAGCTGGAGAGAGCTCGACTACACTACAGCAAATGCTACACATTAAAAACTACAGGGAATCTGTGAAGTTACCCATTGAAGATGTGTTTAATGGGTATATAGTTTGAGGTGTAAGTGTGGGTGGCATGTGAAAGCATTTGTGATCAGTAGAACGAGCATCGTCAGTCAAGACATCTTCCTGCTTTCTATATTGCTCGAGTACCACAAGAATCAAGGACCTGAAATTTGAAATATATATTCCTATATGATACACGCTATTAAAGTTGATCAGTTGAGATTAATATATCAGTGGATGTCCATGATATCGATAAATATCGATATTTCAAATTGATTTTTGTGAATAACTTAAAAATCATAGAAGCTGCAGACTTTTAAATAATTTTGTGGGCTCTAAGTATGATCAAACAGGCTGTGATTCTTTCAGAGTTCAGCTACTTCTATAATTTAAGTCCATAAAAATGGAGATAAAAATATAAGCGATTCAGATAGGTCTTCTATAAGTCAAAAAAGGAAACAACAACAAAATGAGCAAAAATTGCAATTGGACAGCTTCAATCTTGGATACATGTACACATTCAGATGTCATATATGTGCCTCAACAATTTCAGTATGATATTCCATCTGGTAGCCAAGTTCAATCAGTCCATTTCTCATACTGGGTGGTTCTATGACAAAAACGTGCAGTCACTGCATCTGCCTGTGTTTCTATCTATACATATTTCAATGCTACAATAATTTTTAAAAGAAAACCAGCTCTGTCTCTAGCTCTCGTGTATCTCATTGTCGTGCTCTCCCTACCAGCGGCACACCTAGCTGATTTTCTGTTTACAGACCTATTTGAAGCACAGCTTCGGCTGTAAATTGCAATTGGTACGTGAAGCAGCAGACTGTAGCGACTGGCTGCCATGGGAGCCGTTATTAATAAAAAAGCATCGCTAATAGGAGCAAAAATTATCCATCTCATTTAACAAGTTCATTTATCGCCGCTGCCTCCACGTCGAACACTCAGTGTCTCTCTCATATGTGGTAGCTGGTTTCTAGCAACAGCATATAATGCCCCCCCTCATTTGCCGTTGCCCCGAGGCGCACATAAAGCCATTAAGCCCCCGCTCAACCCTTTCGAGTTTGGCGTAATTTAGAGAACGATTTCTTGTTTGGGTTTTTGCTCACTGCTAACCTTCGACCCTCATAAATTATTATACACAAATAAGCCAACTGGAAGCTGGAGCATGGAAGTTGTAAAATAGAGTCTAGACACCGCTATAAACTAAGCTTGATTGCGAATCGTTCTTGATCTTAGATAAGATAACAATGAAATCGCTTCCGAATTGCAATACAATGTGTGTACTTAGGTAGGGTCTAATTGAGGTTAACTAATGGGTATACGAAAGGTGTACAATAGTAATTAACATAGTTTCTAATGTTTATCTTCTATTTGCCATTTGATATCTTTATAATCTATCATCTATCCAGATATCATCTATCAACTATCATATCTCATCTATCATTTATCATCTATGCCCTATCATCTTTCAATCTATATTATATTATCATCTTCCAAATTTTTTGTTGGATCTATCATATATCATCTTTCATCTGTCTTATATTATCTTTCAACTTTTTAGGTTAATCTTTCATCTATCATCTAGCAAATGTAGAATTGATCATTTTCCATCTTCCATCTTCTATCTTTTATCTTTGATCTCCATCTTCCAACTTTCTTATTTTATCTTTCACCTTCCATATTTTATCTTCCCTCTTTCGTCTGCCTCTGCCACATTTCCATTGAGTCACAAATTATAATGATTCGTATGATTGTTTTCAATTTAATGATTGGCATAGGTTTTCCACTTAACTTAAAAGGTAAAGAGAGAGAGGAGCAGAGAGATAGAGAGAGAGAGATGGCAGTGAGCAGCGAGTTCATTGAATGCACTGCGCCAAATATCTGTGGCCTGTGAGAGCACTAAGCAAATGGGTTGAAAATACTTTCCCCTCAAAATAAATCAAACTCCGACGCGACAGGGCAAACAAACAAGCAACAAACAACAAAAAGCCAAGCCACATAAACTAATCCAGCTATGAAAGCCAACATACTCTCGGGAGTGCTGCCAGGTGAGCAGGTGAGCAGGTGAGCAGAGAGCAAAGAGCTGGAGCATCGTGCAGGTAGCATGGAGGCAATTCAATTATATTTTTGCAATAATTTTCAATACACTTAAGTGCAGATATAGCATTGGAGCATGGCTATATTGGAGCATTGGAGCATTCGAGCATTGGAGGATTGGAGTAGCAGCGTCGCTGCACACCTTTTCTCTGCTCTGCTCGCCGCAACTTTGGCGGCAGTTTAGAAAAACAAATAACAGTCAATACAAGCATATAGACATATACATATATGTAGATAGAGATATAGGTATAGGCAGTCTGCTATATTTGCTTATGTGGCTCCTGCTGCTGTTGCATATATATTCTTTATTTTATTGGCCTGGGTCGCTTGTGCATGTTAATGGAAATTGAAACAGCGATTGGCTTTTGGTTTGCTTTTTCAACTCAAGGCAAGAGTTTGGGTCGCAAACTTCTTGAATTATAAAAAGCCAACTGAAAATTAACTTAAATTGTTTTTTCCACTGAGGTAAGCTAACTGCTTATTAAAGTGGATTACAATTTCAATAGAGATAAGTTGATTGCCTTCGAGTGTCTTTCAATCACATTTATATGTAACTGTGTGGGTGGTGTAATGCGTGTGTGTGTGTGTTAGCTCTATGGTGTCTTAAGCCTACTCAGCACGTCGTCTGCTTCGCTTCTGAGAAATTGCAACATGATATAGGAGTTCATATCTTGCTCAGATTCTAGCATGCTCCTCATCAGCCTGTCTGCTGCAGGTCACATACTACATATGTATGTTGTATCGTTCCACTTTATCTTATTTTCTCTTAGTACATTTGATGCTTAGTTTTTTTGCTTTTCATCTTCATATGTGGAACACTCATCTCCTTTGTCTTAGCCCACTCACTTCAACGCACTTCGTATGGCTAGAGCTACTGCTCCAGCTAAGAGTAGCTTTCAGTCTGCGATTCCATTGATATATATTTGATACAATTATTTGTAGATAATTCGAGACGTAACATGATGTAGAGAGAGAGAAAGAGAGAGAGAGAGAGAGATAGAGAGAGAGAGAGAGAGAGAGAGAGAGAGAGAGTGAGAGATAGGAGAGATAGGGATAGAGAGTTGATTGCTGAGAGTATGTGTGTGAGAGTTAAATGGATCTCTGAACTTGATATTGATTTCATTTCATCTATTTTAAGTCAATGATCTTCTGAGACATAAACGAGCGCCATATCATTTTAGACTCTGCTGATCATAAGACTGATCTGTCTTGAAGGACTTCTCTAATGAAGGGATTTGCTGATGCTCAAAAGCTCCTTGAATACTGAAGGGATATTCTTATAGTGCAGTGATCTAAAACTAGTCATATCCTGATAGAGGAATATTTTAATGCTAAAGAATCTAAGGATATTTTGGGAATTTTCCATTGAAGAAGTCTCTTACTACTTAAGACGTGTGCTGATTCATTCCTGATACAGAGACTAAAGATATCTCTATATATGTATTACTATACTGAGGAAAACTCCTTAAATTCAATTCCTTGATTAGGGTAGCTCTTGATAGTAAAGCAATCTTTTCATACTGAAGCAATCTCCTATTGTCTATATCATCTCCGTGAACGTGTCATAATTTGTGAGATTTGAGCTTCTCATGAATCAGCTCGCCTCTCATGAAATGTCATTCTTCGTTGTCTCTCAAAGGAAGGTCTCTCATACAATGCTGCCGTATTCCAATCTTGATGTGTTTCAACTTGACCAACAACTGCCTTCAGTTCGCATTTGGCTCCTCCCTTAGCTGTCAGCCAGTGCAGTATGCAGTCGTTACTTGTGCTGCATATGAACTGCTGAGCTCGGGGACAGCCGTGCCTCGATGGCAACATCATCAGCAAAGTGTTTGTGTCTGTGTCTCGTAAATTCCAAGCAATTGCTTACAAATCACTCGAAAATTGCCATCGAAGCTGATAAAATGTCGCGCATGTCGTGTATTAAGTGCAACTGCTCCAGAACTTCTCTAGACAGCGGCGACATCAGTTAAGTACAGCGCGAAGGACATCCGAACAGGATAACTTCAACACGAACAGAGAGAGCGAGAGAGAGGTAGAGGGAGGAGAAGAGCGAGCTAGCTGCAGCTAACCCACTTTGACATTGACATTCGATATTATCTCGCGAAAACGATCAGAAATTGAAAAGGAGTTTTCATTTTCTGTTTTTTTTTTAAGGACTTTTACAAATCGAGCGACTGGGTACGAATTCATAAGCGTGCACGAGCTTATCTAAACGCACTTTGTCACAGCTTATCAACATCTCTCTCGACTCGCAGCGAGGGTGGCTGCACTTTGTGTGGTGCGGTAGAGGAGGAGGCGGAGGAGGAGAAAGGGCATGCAGAGATAAAAAAAAGTGAAGGAAGCAAAATACACAACAGCGCAGTGATTAAAGCAATTTACAGATTGAATGCGAACTCTCAGCTACGCCTCAGCGGACACTGCACAAAGCTTCAATAACTTTAAACTGCTGAGCTGCATTGCAATTGTTGGATAAAGAAATAACTAAGCGCAGTCGAAGCGAAAAAGAACGACGAACATATACACTCCTCACCTTAGTTATTATATATAATGCTTCGGGGTTTAATTCGATTCAGTTCAGTTCATACTAAAACGAGGTTAGGTGATTTGTTAGCTCTCATTTGATTTACTCAGCTGAAATGTTTGCTCAGACTATAGAAAATTTATTTACATTTCAAATAAAAATTAAATGAATAAATAAATTATTATAAATAAAAAATAAAAAAAAAAAATAAAAATATATTCAATTTTCATTTGAAATTAAAATTTATAAATAAATTATTAGAAATATGAATATATTAAAACAATTTTAACTGAACTTTAAATTATGAAAAATTAAAAATAAAAATTTAATGGAATAAAATCTTTATTTTTATTTGTAATTTAAATGTATACCTAACTTATTACAAAATAAAAAAAAACTTACGAAATATGCTCATTAAATTGAAGATTTATATCGATTTCTATCGATTTTTATTCATTTAATGAATAGATATGCAAGAGCTATCGATAGTTTGAAAGAAAGTTACTTTGTTGTAATCTCTATTGATATAATAGATATTTTAGAACATTTGCATCTCAAGCAATATCGATACTTATCGGTTTCTTGCATGCTTATCAATAGTTAATCGAGTCTGTAAAAGCAACATTAGCTGCATGTGATATAGGAGTTACTATATTTCAGTCTCATTTACTTATACCTCTACAGAGCGAGACAGACAATCAGAGCTAGATCTCAACATCATCAAAAATATACTATACTTTATGAAAGTAGCTACGCCTCCCATTGGCTGCTACATATGTATATTACGTGCTGCCACTGCCTGTTACATGCTTATACACAAAATTTATATGCCCATCTTTACTCACTTTTGATGGGTAACAACAACAACAGTAACTGCCACGCCAACATTATCATCTACGCTGGCAGCCCTTCGACAGTTGGTGCGCTGTGAGTTGTTAGGGGGTGGGTGGGAATGAGGGGTTGAGGGGGTGGCGGTGTTATGAGACAACAGACAGTAGACAGCAGACAGCAGACAACAGAGAGCGAGCGTCAGGGCTGTACGATATAGTAAAAGTCTTATGAAATGCAACCATTTGGAAAATCCAGCCAATACTTTTATTGTTATTGCTTCATGTAGCGGGCCAACAGAGCTGAGCAGCAGGAGGTGGGGGTTGGAGGAGCAGGAGTAGCTAGAGCCCTTGTCGGGGTCTTAACTGGCATATGGAGTACATATGCTGCCACTTTGAAGGCACTTTTGTCAGCCTTTTTAACAATTTGCAGTTTCGATTTTGCACGCTTCTCAAAATTTATATTTATATCGCCGCTTCGCTGCCCACACACACAGAGAGAGAGACGCTTTCGGTCGAGTGCAGTGATTTGCTGCATTTCATTTTTTCTAGAAGTATAGATAATAATAATAGCGCAATAAAAGTCAATCAACATCAATTTCAATTAGCAGCAACGTCGAAGAAGTAACAGACAGAGAAATGAGCTCACTGGCTCCAGCCAAAAAACATTCAAAGCCTTTGCCATCAAGTGTATATATACTCTATATATATCTATGTATATATGTATTGTATATATGTATATACAGCACTCTTTAGCAAACATCATGCTGCTGCTGCTGCTGCTGCTGCTGCTGCAGTCTCAACTTCCGACAGCGTCTGCAAATTCAACCGAATCAACATTCACTTCAAATTGTTCTTTCAACCTGTGAAAAAATAAAAAAAACACACACAAAATATAAACGAAAAAGAAAACGAACTGATATTGATTTAAATTCCAACAAATGTCAACAAATACAGCTCGATAACAGGACCAAGTGAATTTGTATGTAATTTATTAAAGTTCAATACATTTAAGCGCATTTTCGCATTGCCAAATTGAAAATTCTTGTATAAAGAATTTTATGAAACAAGCAAAAACTGTTGCCATTGGGGCATAATTGACTGCACAATGCTCGTTTATACAAAACTGAAAATAATTGCTTGAGCTTTGCAACAATGAATGTGGCGTAGAAGGATTAGATTAGACGAGTTCATAAACTCGAACTCGCAAGAGATGTATATATATGATACCTACATATATAAAGTATATTTATACACTAGTATATATTTAGTAAACTGTTTAGAGAGCTCTATCTATATTTATGCCCATAATATGCTATCGAAGTTGTGCACAAGCAATGAGAATTTAGCTGTGAGCTCTTCTATCTTCGTGACTTAAACTCATTTATCAACTATCAATATTCAGATAGATATTGGCATAATTTGTAGAAAATATATATGCTTTAGCAATTAGTATTGAAGCAGTCAAAAAATATTCATGCGATGCTCGACAGCTTAGCTGGGAGCTAAGATATCCAGCGAAATTATGCAAAATTTGGTATTTATTAAAAAAACTATTATTTTATTAAAATTGGCATGATTTCAAGTTTTATATAATAATTAAATGAATATAATATTTTAAACAATTTTTAATTCATTCCAATTTCTTGTTCCCCTGTCGAGTCAGCTTCTATCTCTAATGGCAGAGATTGAACGGAAGAACTATGAACTAAGTATTATTAAATATATATTCATAAGTGATTTGACTTAGCTTCAGTGAATATTATGCATAACTTGTTTACTTGAGCTGTGAATATTCTCAACTTTTCTATAAATATATAGCAAATATCCAATCTCTAGCAGGAAGTTAGACCATACCACGATTACTGTAGAAAACCAATATGCTCACTTTCTCTCACTCTCTTCTCTTGCTTCACGTGTATAACAACAGCACTCAGAATGAGACAACAACAACAAGCAGCTGTGTGAGCCTCGCCTCGCCTCGCCTTGGCAGCCAACACAATCAGGAGTTTTGCTGATTGTTTATTTTGTGACATATGCGAGCGTTGAGATGCAAATTATATGCAAATACAAATTTAAAATTTCAAAATGCGTATTTTTGATTGAGAGAGATAGAGAAAGAGAGAGAGAGAGAGAGAGCACGAGTGCATGCGTGGGTGTTGGCTAATCAAGCAGCAGTGCCACAGCGCAAAATACTCAACTTAAAAATGAGTGTTCAATCGAACGAGGAACGCGGAACGAGTGGAGCAGGAGGCACAGCTTGAAACATGCCTGCGAGCCAATTGGCATCAGAGCAGAGCAGCTAGCAGAGGCAAATAGACTCATTTAAATTTAAGCGAAATGAATTGAAACGATTTCAGAGCGAGTGAGCACACCAAACGCCACATCAATGAGAATCCCTTCGAACTACCCTCTTCCCTCTCCCACTCCCTCTTGGACAGGGCGTTTATGACGCCTCGAGCAAGAGGCCGAAACGAACTTCAGCTAATAACAATTTGTGTAAAAATCTACGGAAATGAAGAAATGCTAACAACAATTCTGTACACAGCTAATCAAACAGTTATTTGATTATAGACTAGAATTTAGATATATATATATATATATATATATATATATATATATATATACATCAATTAGTTGAGTTTTAGCGCTTGAAGTTATTTAGCGAAAGTTTTTGATTTATTATTAAAATTTTGGTTTTTCTTTTTAGCATCAAATTACAAATTATAAATTTTAATATTTAACTGAAGAATAAACAGAATTAATAGAAAAGAGAGCTGCTGCTGCCGCTGCTGCTGCTTGCTGAGAATTAATGCAAAGTCCAAGCAAAAAAACAACATTGAAATTCTGAAATTGAAATAGAGGGAACAGAGCGAAATAGAAAGGACAGCAGACTTTGTGTATATAATTTGGAGTTTATTAATTTAAAGAAGTCTCGTGTGGCCTCGATAAACTGTTTTGCGCGATCTGAAAGCTTTTCGAAAGAGTGCTTTAGCTCATTGACCCGAAATGTACTTCAGGGTATCGGTATAAGCCCTTTTCTGTTTTGGCCAAATGCAATTTTCTGAATAGATAAAAGTCACAGGAAGAATACGGTAAATGCTTGATACTTAAAGTGCGCTTTCTAGCCATGAAAAGGTTAAAAAAAAAAAATGGCTATATAAGATTATTTACTGATGCCACAAAAATGTTAAATAATCTTTGATGTAATAATTGAACTGAATAGAAACAAGATTTTCAATTGAATTTCATAGGATTGTGCATAATCAGAAGCTCTCATATAATCATGATATATCAGAAATCTATCATAGCTTAAGATGATTCAATATAATACAATGATTGCTCGGTTAACGAACACAATTTGTTCCAGCAGCTTGTTCGTTAAGCGAAACGTTCGTTAACCGAAACCAAACAGATCCTAACAAAAATTGCATACAATAAATATTTTCAAAATTTTCGTTTGTTTGTTAAGCAAAACTTATTTTTGCAAAAAAAAATTTTTTTAAGAAATGTTTGTTATCCGAGGCATTCGTTAATCGGAAGTCCAATGTATATATAATATATTTAATATATGAATATAAATGAGATATAATTTATAAAATCTATCATATCTTCCTTTCATATATATATAATTAACATCTCTTATACCTTTCTATCTATCATAGAACCATTTCAGCCTCTTTATGCCTAAAGACCACAAACATTCAAATTTTCTAAATTCTAAAAAACACTTTGTGCGCTGCACCCCATCGATTTTCGTATTTAGCCAAACCGCAACAGAAAAACTCACCACTTCACAGTTTGCAATGCTTTCGCTTGGCTCATTATGATGTAAAAAGCAATTTGCCAACAGCGGCACAGATGGCAGCAAATGCTAAATAGAGAGAGCGAGAGAGATCTGCGTGAATATTTGCCATTAGCATTGAAAGTATTTGGGCTCTGGGGAATTTCCAGATTTCGAATTGTGACAGAAATCACAATAAAATAAAGTGAGATTTGTTGATAGGACTAATCTAACGCAAGGAAGATCTGAGTTATCTGACCAGAACATCATGGAAGCAATTAAAGATGGGAAAAAGAGAGCGGGGAGAGATGAATGTTAATGGAGAGTTATTGCAAGTGAGCAAAATAGAGTTGGAAAAGAAATATATATCAGAGAGAAATTTATATCGCAGAAAGAGAAGGGAAAAATCTTACCCAGCTGTAACTACATTGATAACTCGATAGAAGCAGCTGTTGGATATCATATATAGTGAAATATTTGCTGATGAAGAGTTGACATTATTATGCAAGAAAGTTCATCATATTGAGGGCGGCAGCTGATCTTGCTAGAAAAGAAAGATTCCGAAGTCTCTATTGATGAAGAGCTGCAATAAGTGAACATTCTAAAATCGATAAAAAGTAATTGCGGAATAAGAACAATTACTAAAGACTAAATCTTGCTTAGCTGAATAGGAGAGGCAAGAAGAAGGCTTAGACAAAACTTGTTAACCTGAAGCAGCAGCAGGTTTATTGATCAGTTAGAGATTAAGCAGAAGCAAAAGTCAACTTGAGTTTGACCTAGCTGATTTTGACATGATGAATATTACTATATATGCTGTTGAGAAACAAACATCACTTTTCTTCTAAATATATTACATATATTGTCTTATATTACTTCAAGTATTTTTCCCCATGTTCTTATGCCTAATTGTTTTAAAGTTCCCAAGTTTCCATATGCAAACGAAATTTCTCTATATGAAGCTGAATTGTTGATAACTTCAGGGTTGATGTGATATTTTGATGATATTTTGAACTTATTAGTTGATTTAGTTGATGTAAATATCATGTTTGACGCAACGTACTTGAAAAACGCATAATCATAAAATAAACAAAAACAATTTCTTAAGAGATATAAATACATGCACATATATATGTATATATCTATGTGTATAGCTATATGTCTGTATGTTTGCCTGGCATTTCGTGGCATAATTGAACTGTGCTCATTAGGCCATAATGATGCCGCTGCCTATGCCTACATGGACAGCAACGGCCTCATTTATAGCCAAGCTCGAGCTGAGCCAACTGATTATAGACAACAAACATGGAAATGCAATTAACGGGTTAATGTCAACACGAAATGACCGTCAACTGTTGTTGTTGTTGTTGTTGTTGTCGCTGTTGCAGCAGCCAAATTTGATGGCAAAAAAAAAAAACAGAATAAAGATGACCCTATGAACTGACCTTTTTGATACACAAATTCTCCAATTGCCCACTGTAATGGCCACGCCAAATGCAAATATATGTTTACGGAGTTATTTAATTAACAAGTCGTTAGATGCGAACAATGCGTTGACGGCGGCTTTTGGTCATTTCGTTTGCTAATTGCATTGCAACCTGTGGCGCACAGCAGCAAAAACAAGAAAATATATAATAACAACAACAACAACAATAACAATAACAAACTATAGCAAACGATTTGGCACAAACGCAATCACTAATTATAAACACTTTTCTACCACCCAGACAGCTCGTGCTGCGGCCGCGTGTTGCATAGTAAATTGGTTTGCCTTTGTTTTACCAACTGCCACAGACTCCACTCTATAGGTCTCTCTCTCTGTATCCCTCTCTCTCTTTCTCTTTCTCTCTCTGTGTGCGTGTGTGGGTTGCGTGGGCTGCTGCTGCATAACGGAATTATGTTGCAACAGCATAGATGCGGTTTCGCTGCATAACAGCCACTGCCACTAGCTCCTTCTCTTCCTCTCTCTCTCTGCCTATCTCATCTTTGCTCTGCGGCTATTGCCACGGCCAACCAACCATTGCTGGCAGCTCTGATTTTCTAATTAGACAAAGTTCGCAGACCATTTTCGTTGGCCACCAACTCGCGTTCAGGCAATTTACGCATTTCAGTCGAGAGCTACCCCAAAATGCTCACCTGCCTCTGAATTACTTACAAAAGTGAAAAAAACATTTTGCATAAAACATGTAAAGAACGTTATCAAGCGCATATGATAGCCTAGCAGTTACCCTCTGCTACTCACGATATAAATATGTTATATTCTATATCTGATACTCTCTCCTCAAGCTCCCTTAGCCAGACTCCTATCAATCACTTCTAAAGACTTTTTAGCAAAAACTCAAAATTTTCAATTTTTATATTCTCAATCTATATTTTCTAGAAAAATATACTATAAATATATATTTTCTAAAAACTATTTATATATACAAACCTCTAAAATGTCAACCTATCTTAGACTAACTAATTCAAGTCCAACACTTAAATCATATACATATATATTTTTCATTATACATATAATATGTATAATCGAGTGGATTATATTTAGGAATCTTCTTCATTCTCTTTCGGAAACAAAGTCTTCAAAGAACTTTTTATTTTTACGTGACCTTTACAGAAATTTATATAAGAAATTTTATGATACAAAGCTTGCGCAGAATAAATAGAGCTCTTGTAAGGCAATCGATTTTTATCGATTTTCTGAAACCAAAAAAAAGTATTGGCAAAACAGCCTCAAACTACTAGAGCTAAAAGACACTTAAAATGAAAACTTCAAGAGAGTAACATAAAACATAAGGTGTCATAGAAAGGGAAGAACGAAAAGAACTAACTGTTAGGAGCGAGGTTGGATTCGCGAACAGAGGCCCAGAAGGGCGGAGAGACGAACCGTTGAATAGACGTTCGTAAACACGGGATACATTTGACTGCAAAAATAGATATACTTCCAGGCTACAGACCAGCTCACCTCAGCAACAAACACAATATACCCCGCCTGGGCATTCCCAATGGGTTTTAGGGATATAAGAAAATTGTTATATTCGTTATGACGAATGCTGACGACAAGTATCTTTATGACTCGGGCTACATTTTGCAGAATATTTGGGCAAAATTGTGTTCCCCTTCCAGTTGGACTACACATAGGCAACGCCTCCTGCTCCGCCTTCTGTTTCCTTCTTCAAGCCACAAACTACGCATAATAAATTCAGGCAGCTCAGTGAGCTATATCCCCACAGATCTTAGCGAAAATTGCGATGCGCACGGCAAAAGGTGCGAAAAACAGGCCGCAAATGCAGATATGTTTATCTCTGTGTGTGTAAGTGCGAGTGCGAATATATATGAATATATATGATATGTATTTTACATACACTCGCGTGTAAGTGTGAGTGTGAGTGTGAGTGTGAGTGAGTGTGTAAGACGCAAGCCACAGGATAAGCGAAGGTGCAAGGAGATGGAGCGTGAACGTCCGGGGTAATCTCAGGCGATTGGCGGGCGAATGGGCGAGAGACTGGGAAAAAATTGCGTTGAGTTGTAAATGCCACGCAGGGATTTACGTTTTCATTACGTTTGTTAAAAAGAAGTCCGACCTGGCTGCCC
The DNA here is from genome assembly GCA_030914385.1 of Drosophila antonietae. NCBI lineage: Eukaryota > Metazoa > Arthropoda > Insecta > Diptera > Drosophilidae > Drosophila > Drosophila antonietae. Next base: position 1,230,161 of record JAUESO010000609.1, on the reverse strand, counting down.
AACTGTACACGCGTGTGTGTGTCTGTGTGTGTGTGTGTGTGTGTGTGTATAGGTAAATTGCTGTCTGTTGTGTGTTTCGTGTGTAATTTATGTTGCTTATTGTCTGCCGGCCAAAGAGTGCGATGGTTGCTTAACAGAACCGACTCCATTCGCTGTAGTTGCGATCCTTTGTGACAGCCTTTGGGCACAGCTGCAGCAGCCCAGGACATTGGCTACCCGTTCAAGGATTCAGCGCCCACGCAGAAATTAAATTTAATCGTTCCTGCACAAGTGACAGAGGGGCAGAGCTGAAAAGGGAGAGGTAGAGGCTGGTAGGGGCTGGTAGGGGCTGGTAGGGGCTGGTAGGGGCTGGTAGAGGCAGTGCCTACTCACCTCCCTCATAAGCACGTGGCGTCCTTCTCTCGAGTGGGTAATAAAAAGTCCCAAGTTTTTCGCTGTTGCTGCTTGTTAATGTGGCACTTGTGCTGCGCTGTAGCTGTTAGCTGTTAGCTGTTGCTGTTGCCGTAGCAGTTAGCTGTTAGCTGTTGGCTGTTGCCCTTACTGGCTCTAAGTGGGAACTTCATCATCGCGGACACCGCGCCTCAAGTTGCAATCTCGAGCTACCATAATTGTATTCAACAAGCTGTCGTCGCTTCAGATTCTTTTTCTTCATTTCTTTCTCTCTCTCTCTCTTCACCTGGCTAGCGCACAATTTTTTCATTTTGAAACCCGTAAACATAAGCCAGCTACCAGCCGTGCCCCTCGCCCTCGTGGATACCTTATGAAAATTACAAAATTTATTAGCTGACTTTCTTCATTTTCGGCCCTGCTTAAGATATTTATTTAATGTACTTGAGTTTTAATTTGCATCCCTCTGATTTACAGCTCGCCCTTAAGCCAAGTGACATTATAATAGATCCGATCTGGGAATGAGTGAGAGAGAAAACTCAAATTAAATTCATTCACCTTGCTAACTTTAATGTCATGCGACTCTGTTCAGCCAAAGTCAACGTTGACTGGCATACAGAGATGTTCAGATAGAGAATCAATTTATTAATTTTGCTGGAAATGCAATAATTACATGGTTACATGGGCGCCGTTTCCGAGGCATTACTCACAGCGGCATCCCTTGATGTTCAGCATGCAACATGTTGGCATGTCAACTCTGGGTCTTCCCCATCAACAACAACAACAACAAGAGGGAGACGAAGACAAGGACAACAACAAAGACGACGACGACGACGACGACATGTGAATGTTAACTATAACTGAGGCACATTCCTGCATGTACATACATGTGTCCTAAGGTTGGCTTGTTGAACACTTGATGAGATATTAAGATTATGTTAATGAGTTAATTAACTCACAGAAGCAAACAGCAGCCAACAGCGAGACATAGGACATAGAATGGAAGCCTATTCGAAATGTATGTAGAGGAGGGCGAGGAGATTCTGTATAGAATGGAAGTCTATTCGAAGTGAAGGAAGGGAGGAAGGAGGAGGTACTAGATGTTGACGATAATTGAAATTATTATGAATGAATGATGATGAATAATGAATGGTGCATGATGAATGATGAGTACTGAATGATGAATGATGCATGATGAATGATGAATAATGCATGATGGTAAGTAATAAATGATGAGTAATGACTAATGAATAATGAGTAATGTATGATGAATAATGAATGGTCATTAATGATTAATGAGTAATAAATAGTAGCTCATTTATGCATAATAATGAAAAATGCATGATTAAAAATTAATAGACTACGATCAGTGATGACTAATGAGTAATGAGCTATGAACAATGAATACAGTGAATAAAATAATTATTACTAAATAATGAATAACAAATAATGACTAATTCATGATTAATGAGGAATAATAAATAATTGATAAAGCATGATGAACAATGAAAAATGAATAATGAAAAATGAATAATGAAAAATGAATAATAAATAGTTGATCAAGTTATAATGAGTAGTTACTATTGAATAAAGAATAACAAATAATGACTAATTCATGATTAATAAGGAATAACAAATAATTTCTGATGAATGATGAATAATGTGTAGTGAAAAATGAATAATAAATAATTGAATAAGTAATTTAATTAATTAATTAATTTAAAAATAAAATTAAGAATGCTTGATTAATATTAATAAGCAATGACTAATGAACAATGAATTAACAATACAATAGTATTAAAGCGCTGGCTAATACACAACACACACAATTTTGTAGCCTCAGGCAAGGCAACTTTAATGCGATTGTGTTAGAGTTGGCTGCAAATGATTTCAAGTTGATCGATTGTGTATTTGTCAAACTGATTTATAGAGTGTTTCGATTTGATGGCGCGGAAATCTGTGCACACACACACCTCACTCATTCAGACACACACACACACACACACGCACACAGGTGCAGATAACCAAAAACACACACAAATGGACCCGCATCGAGTAATGATATGCAAATAGCATGCGCTTTTCAGTGGCAATCGCACATGTCTCTTTCTCACTCTCACACTCCCTTTCCCTCTCTACCTTACTGTCTCTCTCTCTCTCTCTGTGTTTTTGCAGTCACTCAAATCCCCAGAAAACCTCATTTCAATCTCAGCTGAGCTCGCACTGAGCTGTGCCGCAGTCAGCTCTGATGAAACCAGATGCCGACAATCAGACGAGCGTTCGTACAGTGTGTCACATAAGTATGTGCGCACTCGCATTGACTTCATACCCAGCGGTTCGATGTAACGCTGCAGATAACCAAAGTCATTACTGTGTATGACTCCCTTCACACACACCCTCCACCCGTCATGCACCTTTCTTTTTTGGCAGTATTTTAGTGCTCGTTCACCTGGCTGGAGATTGAATTTAAAGCTGTGCCAAATCAAATGCAATTTGTTTTGGTTTGGCAGTCAAGCGCAGTTGAGTGCTTAAATGAATGTTGCTATTTTTAATATTTCTTACACATTTTCAGCCAATTTCGCATATTTGTTGAGGTCAATTTTAAATTATACACTTCCGCTTCTCTGCGCCAAGTGTTCGCTCGATTGACGCCGTTGCCGGGCCAGCGACTTGGCAGCCAAGTTCTTTCTTACCACCCTCGCTGTTCGCTCCCTTCATATCCTGTGTAAATATTGAAATCGATTCAGTTTTCTCTTTTTCTCTCAGTTCCAGGTGCAGCCCGTCTGCCGAGATGTTTTGGCCAAGGCCGGGACAGGCCAGGCCAGGGCAGGCCAGGCCAGACCGAGACACCAGGCAGGGAGGGTTTCGTGGTTTCATCTCCTTGTTGTATGCTTCATGTTTGTGCCTAGCTGTTGTCGTCGCTCTGACTCTGGCTCTGGCTCTGGCTCTGGCTGTAGCTGTTTATGCAAGTGGATTACGGTGTTTGGGCTCTGATTATAAATCATCTTTATAATCCGTAAATCGTGTTTGGTTAACATAATGGAATAAATTTATTTTATTTATTACAGCTGTAAGTTTTAATAAGATTTCCAGCTCTGACTTTATGCTGCCTTTGCCAAGCTTGAGTTTTAAAGACAGCAACTGCATGGAATGCCCAATGCCCAATGCCCAATGCCCAATGCCTCGTTGCCTCATTGCCCATTGCTCTCTGACATTGCTCCGGCAATTATTGTAAATTGCTCAGTGTCATTTACACACTTTCCACGCATTTTCACGCTACACATTTTCGGCTGCTTCGTTGCCAGTGCACGTTGTCTGCCTGCCTGCCTGCATTGTTCTGCTACCACTTGGTGCCGCCTCTTCTTCTGCTTCTGCTTCTTCTTCTGGTCTCTTCAAGTGTCCCTCCGGTCGTTGCGTTTACCAACCTGCCCGCAAAATGGCAGCGCCACAGCCACATTGCCTCATTGCCTCATTGCCTCACTGCAGCTCATTAAACGCATGCACAGCAAATTGCAAATATATATAAAGTAAGACAGAGTAAGCGAGCGGGTGGGAGAGCCAGCCAGAGGCAGATAGTTGTGTAGGGGGCGTGGCAGACAAGGCCATAACTGCGGGCCAAAGTTGTTCACGCCACTTGCCATCGCCTCAGCTGTGCACAATTTTACTTTTTGTAATACTTAAAGAATAAGCTGCTGCTGCTGCAGTCGACTCTAAATTGTGTTAAGTCTGTGTTTGGCAATATATTAACACTTTAATGCCATATGCCTGCACTTTAAAGGTGATAATGTGACCTGGAATAGCTAGTTGCAGGCAGCACCTGGCACTAGCTACAGCCATGGCGCTTGAACGCTCTTTGCTAATACGATTTAGCTTAGAATGTGGCGCTTAAAGTAAGCTGAGGTTCTTAGTTCTCATTTGTGGACAAATATGAAATCTCTTACTAGCTTAAAGGTAATAACTCTTCTTCATTTTCTTTGGCATTTTCCACGTACATATGTGTCTGCCTTGCCAAGCCAAGATTCTTGCATCTAATGATAAGCCAAGGCAAGGGCAATCGCCTGGAGATAGTCGTGGCAGTAGAATGAAGTTAGTTAAATATCTGATTGATAAGATTGAGGGTATAAGTTGATCGAGCTATGTCCGTCTAACCATCCATCCCTCTGAACGTTTTTCTGTCAATTCTTTTGCTCTACTAATCATTCTATTGTCCTTTCCACTATTCACCCGTCTGTCCATAGTTCTAGCGCTAAGTCCATGTCTCTATTCCTTCCTTGATTCATTCGTCCATCCATCTGATTATCCGTCCATCTTGAAATTTGCAATATTTGAGATATTTGTATTAGCCAAAGGCAGCCGAAGTCGATAACGATTACATAATATCGATGATAATTACATTATGCATCAAACATTCTTTGATGCCCAATGAGTATAGATTTCGAGACCAGCAGCAACTCCCTCACCACCCAAAAGAAACAGATGAAAGACTCGCTTAAATAGTAGCGTCTTCTTCTAGAATATTAAACTTTGTTTTGAAGTCATTTTCAATACCTGAAAATTTGATGAAAATCGCACATGTAGAATCCAAGTTCAATCAGTCTATATCGCATAAAGAGAATTCAGCAGGAAGCACACGCTCAGTGCAATATCTACCAGCTCCACTCATGATTGACATTATAACTCTCACTTACTTCCTCTCGATTAGTGAACTCTTAATTGCTCACTCTCTCTCTCTTTGGTCTCTGTCCATTCCCCATATTTCAAGTGCCAAATGCAGTCGAGTCTCACTAATTTGCTAACGGACAATTAAGAATATGCACTCACATATGGTTTGTAAGCCAACAAGTTTGAAAAGAACTGCAGTTAGACGAGCTGGAAAGTAGAAGAAGAGCACTTGCCACAAAATGCTGACGTTGATTATATCAAAAAGCCCCAAAAAACTAAAGAGCGTATGTAAAAAGAGTAAATATATATATATTTCTAGCTAACTTTGGATGGTTTGCTCTGCGGGTGCGCCCCGTATGCCCCGTTGGCTGGGCCAATTTATGGCTCTGTATTTGTCTGGATAGCATTTGGATTTTGAGCGCAATTTACCAGCAAATTAAAGCGCACTTTCACACACTGAAGCACACACACACACACGCACACACACTTATGTGGACCTAGCTCTGCCATATGGTTAGCCTTTTCAGATACCCTGTGAAAAGAAGTTAAATGAGGTAATTCAGTTGAAAATAAAATTACTTTGAAATTAAATCAAATTTCGCTTCAATGCATCTTAGTCTTTACTCAGTAGAGTTTTCATGGCAGGCATAAAAGTTCACTTTCAGCACAGGGTATCTCTCAGGCGATCATTGATTTTGTGCTTGCTGCGCTGCTGCTTGCTTTCAAATTGAAAAAGTTTTTGGCTTTTCCCCGCTAAAAGTTATGTTGTGTGTGTTTCTATGCAATTTATTGAGAGACTACGCTCGCATTGACGCATATTGAGGAGAGCCCGCCGCAGCGGCACTGATTTATACGCTCCTTAGCTGCAGCGAGGCTCTCGAATAAATATGAGCCACACTCACACACACACACACACAGGCCAAAGGGGGCGTGTCGGGTCGAGCCGCGGCACTCTAATATCATATTTTCACTTTGTGTGTGCGAAACTAATTAAAAAGTATTTAATATCCGTAAACATGGCCAAAATAAAGTCTACTATCGCGAGAGTGCCAAAAAAAGTACAAGCTCAAGTGGGTTGATGGGGCTTGAACGACTTGAAGATACCCTGAACAAGGCAGAGTGCGAATATACAACTATATGAATGCATATAGGAGCTTATATGTATGAGCTGAGATTATTCCTTCAACAGACACGTACTAAGAGAACTAGAGAGAGTGGGAGAGAGTGAGACAACAAAACTCATAGCTCGTACATAACAGTTAAGCGTTTCAACTCTCAACGAAAAGAATCATACTCAATCGCTTTCGCTCACGAGCTGGAGCCTTCGGTTCTTGTCGTTTTTATTTTCGGCTGTGCGCTCTGCGTTAAGCTATTCATGTGGTGCTCTTTTAACGAACATCGTTTGGCGATCGCGCAATGAGAGCAGGTAGACGCAAAGAGTCTATGCAAAAGGTCTTCTCATTCGCACACACGCACACACTCTCACTCACTCACTCGTAAGCTGTTGATGTGTTTAGCGAAGTCAACCATCGCTGTCGATCGCGAATGAGCTCGTTGAAGAAGCGACGCAATCGGCTGCTCTCTGACTCTATTCTTGGAGTGCGAGTGAAAAGCAACAATTTGCAGACATTAAGAAACTGTAAACACTTATTTGTGAGCTATGATAATACTATTAATATGCAGGAAACTATGTTTCAAATATTAGGTCTGTTGTTTTTGAGATCTTACACCATCCTATCTCAGCTCACCATCTTGATCGCGCATAAAATTCAAGTGATGCTGCTGCCTCAACCAATATACCCAGTTCAGCCATTTTTAATAGGTTTAGCGTATGAAAACTTTGTCATATCTGCCATTAAAATGCCGCTTTTGCTATATGCTCACCCCCTCTTCCTCTCTGTTTCTCTATAACCCACTCTCTATGTGTAATGCCAGCAGGCACATCATCAACAAGAGCAATGTGAAACTCAGTGATTGTCGTCTCATTGTTGCCCGACTGTCGCTCATGTTGCCAAAAAAAAATAGGAAAACGAAAAATAAAAATTCTGTAGTTGTCCAGTGAACGCTTTTGCTTGCTCATTAGAAACATTGAAGTTGGCTGCCAAACAGTAGCAGCAGGAGCAGCAGCAGGAGGAGGAGGAGCAGCAACAGCAGCAGAAGCCATTTGTTTGTTCCACTTTTGGCTCATTTTTCAGCGGAAATGCTTTGTTTTCGCAAAAGTTGAACTTTGTGCTCTGTGCTGAGCTCTTCGGGCAGTTAAAGGCTTTTCGCACCAGCAGCAACAGCACATTTTTGGCACCAGACATCGAATCCGAGTCCGAATTGTGGCCAGCGAGTTTTTTAATACTTTTGCTTTGCATAAGCAACAACAATTTTAATATGAATTTTAATTTGCATAGAGTTCTCTCCCTCTCTCTCTTTCTATATGTATATATGTATATAAGGAAGTGCGTGAAGCGACAAATACATGTGAAATTGCTCGAAGTTTTTTTTTTTTTTTTTTTTTTTTTTTTTTTTTATACCCTGAACACATTGAAAATGGGAATTCAGGGTATAATGGTTTTGTAAAAATGTATGTAACAGGCAGAAAGAGACCTCGCAGACCCCATATATTCTTGATCAGCACAAAAATTAAGTTGATATAGCTCTGTTCGTCTGTCCGTCCATATGAACGTGGAGATTTCGGAAACTACAAAAGCTAGAGAGCTGAAATTTCACATGAATACTCGTATCTCTAGAAAATTCGTTTACTTTTTTAAACGTTTTTCCAAAAACCATTCTGAGATTAAGTTCTACACCGTTTGAGCTAGAGACTTTAAATTTGTATATTTAGATTGATATATTTAGACTTGTAATTTGGCAAAAAGACACATTTAGATGCTATTAATATATTCTGAATGTTTCTTCGTAAAGAAGAAGAGTATTAAATTTTTTCCAGGGTTCAGGGTATCTCGTAGTCGAGCCCTCTCGACTAGAGCTTTCTTACTTGTTTTTTTTGCTGGCGAGCGGGAAAAAGTTTTTCCAGCTGAACGTCCAGTGGAGTTTCCAATGTGTAATTGTAAAATGTTTTTCTTTAACTAGCTGCATGTTTATTATTCTTGAAAAATGTGCAGAGTGAGCAGACTCTTGCCTGGGCCATTTCGAGAGGGCTTGACATTTATTTCGAATGTATTTTTCAAACTAAATTGAATTGAGCTAAAGACGACTATTATTGTTAGTTACTATGAGAGTTAGCCAAATGTTACTTTATGGGCTAGTTCTATGCTTGCTTAGAAATATTGCTTTGATCTAGGCTGACCAAATAGGAAAAGTAGTAGAAGAAAATGCAATAGAGTTCCGATTGTTTCTTGTGTAATGCTCATGCTGTAAGCCTAACATTGTGGAGTTTTAGAGTTTGGCTTGTGAAGCTCGAAAGAGAAGCTGTAATTTTATATGAATTAGCTCTCAATGTTTTAATTCCCTTAATCCTATAATGAAAGTTGTATTCAAATATATTTTGTTCATCTGCATTGTTTACCAAATATTTCTTATTGATGTTTAGGGAGTCTAATGCTATAACCTATCAAGCATGAACATCCTTCAATACTAAATTTATAATATAATAAAGTATGACTTCACATAGCTATGTATTTGGAGAAATTGCTTCAATTACAAATAAAGTCTCTCTAATATTATTATTATTATTTAAAATTTTAAAAATTATTTTTGCGATTTATTTATCATTGAAATTATTTTTGACAATATATATTCATATAAATCTCATGAGTAAATTTATATATTATACAGTGTTTAGCTGCTGTTTATCAACTGAGAAATCTTTATCAAATATTAAATTTCATATTGTCCGTAGTAATTAGTTGTAATTATTTGAAATGTTCAGCCGCAAGTCAAAGTCTCGCGCACTCGAGACCCCCATCAGGCTCTCATCGAATATTAGTTTAATTAGAACGAGCTCTTATCGGCCAATCGGCAAGTTATCAGCAAAAGCTGTGCAATTAAATGGAAATGAAAATGAAAATGAAAATGAATATGAATACGAAATTGATATATGCAAATTTGAATGAAGTAACTGGAATAACAGGCGAGTGCAGTAAATCTGCGACCAAAAGCAAGTATCTCATTAATCCAATTAAGCTAAATTAATTGATATGCAAATCGACTAATGAGCCCGATGCAACGCACACATGAATCCGAAGGTCGACAGAAGGCAAGGCGAGACTGTACTCTGTGTACTCGATGTCTGCTTGGTGTGGGTGTAGTTTGAAGTGCATTAAAATATGTTTTAATGGCATGTCGGGGCAAATTAGATGACTGTGTGGCACGCATACGCCGTGTTGTACATTGATGAAGCACTTCGATAAGACATCACGGCGCGCCACACAAAAGCCTAAAGCTGCCATATTCGGAAACCTGTGGGCAGAGAGCTCGTGCCTGAGCGAAGTGGAGCACATTAATGCTCATGCGGAATGACCGCCGCGAGTTGTTAACAAGCTTATGTCCCTTGATTTATATATTGCATATGCGACAGCTGAGGCCGCAGACGGCGTGCTAAGCGTATTAAAATTCTAATCAATTTACAGATACGACTCAGCTAGGCATGCAATCAAGCCACCATTAGCAGTAGGTGGGTTTGCCTTGATTTCTATAATTAGTATTACTATTAAGTGTCGGTGTTCAGATAAAAGTTTTTGATTTGTTCGGAAATCAAATGAAAATGTTTACGGAGGGGAGTTTTGATTCTGTGAAAAGGTATGCTAAAGAACTATAAGTAATATCTATCTAAAACTGTTAGTTGCATTATTCCTAATAAGAACACATAGCTGAGTCGTCGCGTTACATCAGTTTCTCTATCTGTCTGGCCATATAAGCTCAACGATCTCGAGATCTATAAAAGCTAGAGTCTTGAAATTTGAAATATACTTGCTTGAATACTCTACGCAGACTAAGCTCTACATTTTAATTCCTTCTCACTTCTAATTGATTTTAAATCGATAAAATTAGATATTTCTGATTGGTTTCTTGTGCATAACTTGATGAGCATTCATGTTAGAAATACTTCATTTGGCATAGGCATATATAAGCTATTGTTATGTTATGCCTGAAAATTTCATTGAGATCGTACATCTAGAACCCGAGTTCAATCAGGCTATTGCTCATAATATGGATCTCTCGAAGAAGCCTGTGCTTCTACATACTTTTTCATGCATTCTAGCATGTTCTATATCTTCTAGTCTGCGGTATCTACTAGTCGAGCACTCCTCATGATAGCAATTTGTAAATTGTGTGTTAGGGGCGACATGCGGCAGGCCGGAGGTTATCAATTTTAAATCAACTTCAACTCAGTTAAATATTAACATGTTCCACTTGATTATTTGAGGCTGTTTTATTTGCCCACGCCTCGACCCTCAACAACAAGCGGCTTGACCTACTGACTCACTGTCTCCCTCTCTCTCTCTATCTCTCTCTCTCTCTCTCTCTCTTTATCTCTCTGTACGTCCGTCTCTCATAGAACTGGGTTAGCTCGAGCTCAACCACAGTCAGCGCAGGCAGCACCGTGTGACCTGAACAGCTTTCGGGCTAATATAGTCAGATGTGAATCGAAATGTGTGTGGGCGTATTTACACATCTGCAACCAGTCAAAAACAAGCTAGGGGTCAAAAGGGTCTCTTATGATTATTAAATGCGTGCACCGCACGCCGCCTCTCGCCCACGCCTCGCTCAAATTCCTGCACGAGCATTTCACAAATGTCAAATGTTTAAATTCCTATTGAGTCTTTGCTACAATCTGTTTGTAGTTATGGAAAATTGAATTGCTTTGAAATGGCCATGAAGCGAGGCAAATTTGTTATTGGCCTATGCTTTGCCTACTTTAAATAAATTTCACTGTTGTTGGGCAGGCTCTTTGATGCGGTCTATGATATAAATTAATTAGTTTACAGTTAGAGGAGAAACACACTTACACGTTGCCTATAATGGCTGTGCTGTAACAGGATATGTGTGCGTGTAAGAGACGGTTGAGGGGCTGGTAGAATCAAAAGAATATATACATATGTTAGGGATGACCTTCAACTGTAACGTGTGTAGAGGATCTGTTCAACCGTATCTCTGTTCCTCTGTCTGTTCACTCATCCGTTTGTCTGTTTTCCGTTCAGGCATACGGAAGTGTGCACGCGTCAATCTGATAAGCTTCAAGAGCTAGTTATGCATATCTAGATATTTACACCTAGCTATAGCTAGTCTTCTATATCTTCTATGATAATGAAGTTTAAATTGAATAATCAGTATCATAATATCGATAAATATCGATATCTAATTGCAATTAATAGAAATTAAATTTCAACCAATAGAAATCTTAAAAGCTGAAGCAAATGGGTCTTAAATGACATACATAGAATCATCTCAGCTTTCGAACTACTTCTTCTTCTTTTTTTTTAAGACGAAAGCAAATCTTTGTTGAGGTTTTTGAGGCGCAGAGTATCTCATATCAATCAATTTGCTATTCGTGGCTAGCCTACTCTTATATTTGAGCTGTATATTGAGTGAGCCAAAGCAATTTCCAATTTTCCAAAAGAAAACATCTTTTGTTGAGCAAGAAACAAATTTGTTCCAGTCAACTACTCGGGCAGTGGATTACCCAGCAAAAACATCTGCTGTATATATATGGGATATTTCCTAGTCAGTCAGGCACTAGAGAGCACTCTGACTTGTTATCACATTTGCTTCTACTTCTTGTTGCCAGGCTACATGATTTCGGCTTGTAGCTGGTTACCGCTTGAAAGAGATATATGTAAATAAGAGCAGCAAATGCTACATTTGATTGTATGCTAATATTTAATTAGGTTAATAAACAAGAAACCTGCTCAAATCCGGTATTCGAAATAATCTAAAGAAGGTTTCTTTCTTTCTTTTTTGCCTAGCTCAGCTGATTGGGAAGGCTTAGAGCGGATTTAGTCGGAACCTTTTGCCCGCTCGACTACGCTTGGCTAATCATCGCGTGTATCTCTCTCTAGTAGCAGCTGCTAAAATACATACAAACAGGCGCAGGCACAGGTGAGCAGCAGAGGAAGGACTGACTGACTCTAAGTCTGCAGCCGCCATCACACACTGTCAGTGTTTCCGCTAAATCCGGCAAGAGATTTATCAGCCGAGATGTCACAGCGAGTGGATATTTATATGCGCTTCGCACACGCCCGGCTGTTGCAATGAAATGCTGCGACAACTGATCGCTGCTGGGGCCAGTTCACTGGCAGCTTCCTGTCAGCCACACATACACATTTCCTTTCTTGCTTTCAAGCAACATGCGCAGCAGCATCTTCACGAATGAGATGTGGAGCTGGAGCAGGAGTCGGAGTTGTGCTAGAATGGGCTTGCGGGGGGTGCAGCGAATTAGCAGAAATGTGCTTCACATTCCCATGACTGTCACTGAGAACTGAGCATTCCCCATCTTCTTAAGCTTTCTCTTGAGTCTCTCTAACTCTCTCTCTCTCTCTCTCTCTGTGCGTGTGTGTTTGCCGGCTGCTGTCGGCTTCCGGCTTAAGCAACGCTCTGTCGCTTCCATTTTCATACTCATTGCCTTGCCAAACGGGAGTGAGTGTGCGTGTGTGTGTGTGTGTGAGTGTGCGAGTGTGTATAAATTAACATAATGTTTAAGTATGTGTGACAAGCGACTTCTGCGATTCAGTTTACGTGAATTTATGTTCATTTTAAATTTATCTATGCGAGTGTGTGTGTGTGTAAGTTTCATGTCTTCTTGTCTATTGGAATATCTTGCAATTAAAATGCTTTAGCTATAAAATGAAGCATCACAAGTAAGAGTGTTTGGCTAGCAGATACTCTGAACACCATACATATGTAGTGGCAGCTCTACAATATATAATTCTTCAAGATAATGTTAACATATGCCTACATGCATTATAGCCCATACACACAAACACACTCCATGCACTGATTAAGTTTGTTCTTAACTCAGTCTCAGCTGAATAACATTTAATATGTAAATGTATTTCCAATAAATAATTCTAGTACTCTATTATTAAAATATAATAGAAACGCAAGAACTGTTCCATATCGAAGATACATTATATATATCTTAATATTTATTTAAAAAATAATCACAAATTATAATAAATCTCGCTCTCAACCTGAGCCAGAGACTTCGGTTCTTTTCGTTTTGGCTGTCGGTTGAGTTCAGCCAATCGTGTGAAACTCATTTAACGAACATCGTTTTGGTAGCGAGACGATTGCACTTCGTGTTGTCACTTTCGGTAAGTGAGAGCAGGTAGACGCAAAGACTATGCAATCTATGAAAAAGGTCTTCTCATTCACACACACGCATGCATGCATTCTTATTCACTCGTTCGCTCTTGAAGTGCTTAGCAAAGGCAAAGCTCGCTTACACACCAATACATACACAAAATTAATTTCTGCCTGGTCTGATCGCAAAAGAGAATTCACTGAAGAGCGGCATTTTCTGTGTGATGAGTGAGATGCACATCTTTGCAGGCAGAGAGAGCTCTGCTTACAAAATGAAATCAGTGAATTTAGGAGCTTTATTGGTTAATTCATTTTAGGCAATTCCTTTTTTCCTATTCATTGAATAAATAGGATTAATAATATATTTTTGCATATTTTTGTTCTACTTGGTTAATTTTTTTTGTTTTTGTTAAATAAAAGCTTGGATGTAACACATCAATTCAACAATTTTTTAATAAATACACTTCTCATTTCGCCCACTATAATTATTAATACAATTAGATGTCTCAATTAATTAGCGCTGCAGTCAATTAGAAATCTTTTGAAATTCGAGTTCAGCGACTCCAGACAGAATCACATATGTAAGACTTAAGCAGAATATCAGTGCTCGTTATCATATGTCAAAGTGTTTTTTGCTAATTGAAGACTCTGTCAAGCTTTTGTAATTCTGTACTGGCAAATTTGTAGTGCCTAATGCAGATAAACTGGGCCTAGCTGCAGCACACGGCTCATGCCCGCCTCCTGCCGGCAGCTGCTGCCATATCTATGCCAACTGCCAATTGCAGCTGGAAAGCCAATTCAAATGCTAAACAGGAGGCAGCATCATGGCTCTGTTGCCGATGCCGATGCTGATGCTGATGCTGGCTCTGGTTTCATAGCTATGCCGGCAGCGGGACTTAGCGGAGCTGATAAAATTTATTAGGCATGCGACACGCGTATTTCATTTTGTTTACTTGTTTGGCGCGTTATTATCGCCCAACGTGGCGTATGATTAACATAAAATGACAGCGCCAATGCACGCTACCTGCGAGATACATAAAGCGTCGGTCTATCGGAATTTGGATTTTCGGCTGATTAACATAATTTGGTGGCATATTACCAGAGAGCCAGATCGACAGTCAAACAGGCAGAAAAGCGCTAATGGCTGGGGCTTCACCTCTGCAGTTGCCTAACCGCACGGACTTCCGTCACAAACATTTCAACTTTTTATCTACATACATAGACATAGACATATACATATATTTTACGATACGTGAACAGAATGTATTATCAATGTCTTCGATCATCGTTATTCGCACGCAGTTGCCAGGAAAATCTTCTTTGCCTCGCGCTTTTCTTTTTTTTCTTTTTTTTTTTTTTTTTTTGCTTTTTCATTTTTGCCAAATCACCTCAGCTCTCCCAGGTTGGGCATTTAACTTTAAAGACCTGCGGCACTCACTGGCGATGGTAGAACGGCGCAAAAGCTGGAGCTACGCATTGTTTTCCCTCCGTCCATCGAGGCGGAGGACAAAGCAATGACAAAATGAATGGTCGCTGCTGGCCAGCCAGATGAAGCCGCTGCTATCAGCCAAGACACAAAGGCGACCGTGGCGTGGCCAGACAATCAATGAGATATTGTGTGCGTATAACGGCGATATATGTGTAAGTGGCGTATGTGATATCAAAAGGAAGCCAGGTGCAAAGCGTTTCTATAGGGAGTGCTCGAATAGCAGATGCCCTAAGATGATAAAGAATTGCCAAAAGATATATAAAGTGGAATGCTGCTTATGAGAAAGTACTCACCTCTGATAAATCCCTTTAATGAAAAGCAGCCTGATGTAACTTGGGATATAGATGTAGGATATTGCTGGTGATTGTTGATTTTCAGGTTATGAATATGGTATTCACATGTGCACATATAGCAAAGGCTTGAAATGAGCTGAATACTGCGAAACAGACTCAGTGAACTTGGGTTCTAGATGTGCAATCTTGATGAATTTTTCATATAATGAAATTGAAAGGTAAATATGTGTAAGTACTAAAGTACAAGGTTCTTATACCAAAAACTAGCAGTTGACGCACATTGTAAGATATTTCAGAAAAAAATAAAACCTATTTATTTATTATAGCTATCATTCACAAGAAGTTAGATACCAAATCGGATGTCTTAAACTTCAACAGTCTTCAAGCAATGCACCAAAAACAAAGTTAAAGTATCCATATCACGTTATAATGAGAATGGAATGCGATATCGATAAAAAGTAAGCATATTTGATGAAATTAGTTACTCTAGCATATACATTTCATATTTGAAGTCTTTTGGTTAAATAGTTTTCGAGATCTCAATTAGAGTAGATGGAAACTAGCTCTAGCTCTAAGACGAACAACTCAATTTATCCACTGGCTAACCAATTCTAACCCATCATCAATATCAACTTATTACAGGGTATATCTAAAGTGGAAACTCGAACAAATTGCAACAAAAGAAAAGAAAGCTTGAGAGACAAAGTGCAGGCAGCAGAGTAGGACTTAAACATTGAAAAGCAATAAATTCCTAATTGAAGTCACTTGCGAGGCATTTGCTGAAAGTGAGCAAAGAGCACATAAATGTGCTTATACAATGATAGACACTAACGTACGTACGTATATCAAAGAACATTTGCTGATTTATTTATGGCAGCAATTTCAATTGAACTGCTCCTCGCAGGCGTTCATTCTCAATTGAATTGAATTTCTGCATTTTCTTCACAAATTGTTTAAATCAGCAGCAATTAAAGGCTCTCGAAACTTAATCCCTGCATTGTCTTCCTCAGCCAAATGCCAATAACTGACTTGCAAGACATTTGAATTATGACACTGAACACCTGATGGCTGGCTGGCCTAAAAACTGAAACCTTAAACCTTGTGCTGCACTAATTAGCCAAGCAAACTTTGCCTGCATTGTAATACGGGCTGAGCGATGCAGCTGACAAGGATATGCCTTAGCCTTGCAGCTCAAATTATGAAGCAAGCTAACGACAGCAAGAGAGAGAGATAGATATAGAGAGCGAGCGAGAGATGAGTCGTAGTACATTAATGCTGAAAGCTGGTGACATAGACAGCTTCTGCCTTGAAGGTATTATTACGCCATTACGCATGCACTTAAGGCTTTCATTAGCTAGCAGATTGACGCTATTTGGTAGGTAATTACGAGAATGAGGCATAGTCCGCAGTGCATGCCGGAAGAGACGGACGAAGCAGGCGCTGCACAAATCCAAATCCAAATGCAATGGGCTCAGAGCAAGCCATCTCACACGGCACATGGCAATCAGACGACGGACTGCCAAAAACCAACCCGAATCAAGTCTCTCGACGACGACGTAGTCTCTGGAAGTGACTTCCGTTTTGCTAGCTACCCCGCCCCCTCTCCCACTCTCTCACTCTATCTCTCTCAATTGCCTTTTACTATGTTGTTTGCCAGTTGACCCCTCGAATGAAAAAACCAAAAACAAAAACAAAATCTCTCCTGGCAGCAGCGTCTGCAACACGCAAATGCAATTAACACGCCAGCAGACAGAGCGGAAATGGAACTCGACTGCTGGCCAATGGCCAAAGCCAATGGCCATCGAGCGTATGCCTCATATGGCCATTTCAAATTGGCCTTACTGCATTTTGCGTAGGCTTTGGACTTTCGTTTTCTGTTTTCTGTTTTCTGTTTGCTGCTTTCCGTTTTCTGTTTTCAAATTATCTGTCTGACGACCCCCAAAAAGTCAATTAGTTTGAAATTAACTTTTTATGAGTGTTTGCCCACCCAGCACAGACTCAATTCGACCAAACTGCAGTTTTATAACCAACTCCTATTACTTAATCGCCGCAAATGCCTTTTCACTGCCACACTGAACTTAAAGGCAAGAAATGTGTGAACTTGAATTCAATTCAGATTGCATACGGCCGTACGGCAGGCAGATTTCCCCAACCACAGAAGTTCCTTGTGGGAATGCATGAGGCCAATTGGCCAATCGAATGGATGGCCATCGTTTCAGCTCTTGCTGGTTTTCACATTCCTCTTTTACTCTTCTTCATACGCGAATCGTTCTTCTCTTTTCGATTTTAAGACTTGAAAGGAATAAACCACATATGAGTGTTTCAATCAGAGCTGCCCGATTTGTAGTTATCCTGATATATAGATTTCTTCACCCATATGTATTCATACACTCATACATTCATACACTCATACATTCATACATTCATACATTCATACATAGAGTTACGCATTGCGCTCGAATATTAATATATTTATTAACATTTGCTATTTTGAATACATTTGATGCCTGTCAAACATCAATGTCTCAAATCGTTTTTGCCTTATGGCTCATGGCAAACAACTCAAACATCATTTAAGCACCATTTACTCATTAGATGTCCGCTCGAAGGCTGAAGTTTATTAATTTGATTGTCATATTAAAGCGGAATTACCAAAAGTCATGCTCGTATCGCCTGGTTCTTTTGCTCCAATCCACAACAAACATAACCACACACTGTCCCATTCGCTCTGTCTCTCTCTATCCCACTGTCGCCCTATTTGCTGTACAGATAAACAGAAAGAACAGAACACATGCACACAACTGCGTTCCTCATTGAGTGCAAAAAGCATTGTCCAGCACATGAACTATGTTGCAAATGACCAGACGTGAGCCCTCCATTAGCCCAGGCACAGCTCGCCTGGATGCTTGTTGTCCTGACACACCTCTACCCGACCCTCTAGCCGCCCACCAGCCCGCCTGCCCAACTGGCAGCCTGCATGCCTGCCAGCCTCCACTCCGACTCTAATAGAACTCTGTAAACGGCAACGGTGCGGGCCAACGAGCCTTGTTTGTTGCCTCATTTTTGATGCCTGTGCGAGCCCAATTGTTGTACCCTGTAATGTTTTACTATGATGGACGTTATGAAATTTAGGTAATTTGAATGATTAAATGCTTATAGAAATATAGACTGAAGCCTAGGTACTAGTTTTCTCAAACTTAAACAGTTATTTTTATTCAAAGTGTCATTTATTTCAACTCTACACATTCTCTCATTACTAAAGGCAATTTTTACTAAAAGCGAGGTATCTGTCAGTCGTGCCTCTGCTTGTCGTTTGACTGTCGCTGCTGCTGGCATCTGTTGGCTATGTCGTTCTATTGCTTCTCATATTGTTTGTTCCACTTGACCACTAAAGCATAGTTTTAGGCGCTAAAAGCTAAACACCAAAATTCAAAAAGCAGCTGCTCCATGCGAATGAACAGATGAACTGAGAGAGAGAGAGAGAGAGAGAGAGAGAGAGAGAGAGGGAGAGTGGAAGGAAAGGGAACGATAGAGTACCCTAAGGCCAACCATTTTGGTTCATGGCGCTAGCTGAATGACTTGGACTTTCTCAGGTGCCCGAAGCGAACATTCTGTGGCTCAAACTGCCTCGACTGCTTCAGTTAACTCGATATTAATTGAAATTTTCCATTCACACACAGTAACAGTAGCCATGCATTTAGCATGCGATTAGCTCACCAAAAACTTCATTTTGGTTTTGGTTTTCAATTAAATTGGCAAAACGAGTTTGCTTTGCTGTGATTGATCAACCAACACCAAAAAAACCATCGTCTCTGTGATATGACATTGGAAATTGCGGTTGGGTCATAACGTTTACACAGGCCAACAGGATTTTTAATCAGCATCTCAGACTGAGCAGCCAATCAAACATGCAAACTAGCAGCAGCAGCATGTGTGTAAGAGGAGAGCAGAAAGAAGGCGCGTCAGCAGAACAGTTGCCTCTCCAAATATTAGAGTTTGAGTAAACTATGTTCTATTAAATCGGCCAATTGAATGTGTAAGAGCAGTGCAAGTCGATCATATAAGTGCGCAAAATCTACACGATTAAAAAAAGAAGAGTGAAGACTTGAGTGAGAACCAATCAGAATCGTGAGCAGAACAGATTGAGTGCTTAAGTTTGGATCTCACGATTGAAAGAAGAAGAATTGTCACAGCGTGCTAATTATATCAGCCAATCAAATGCGTAGCATATGTGGATGAGCAGTGCAGAAAAGTAACGGGGGGCTAAGTCGACGATTCATGCGCTGAGTCGACACGATTGAAAGAAGAAGAGCATCGTGTGCAATATGCTGGTTGCGTGAGTAGAGCAGATGGAGTGACACAGCAACAAACGCAGTGCAATTCTTACTCACGATTGAAAGAAGAAGACAAATATAAATATGTGAGTGTGTGTGTGTGTGTATTTTAAGCATGGAGCAATGTCTTCAGTGGAAAGAGATACGCAAATTAAATTGCATTTCAAATGGAAGTTGCGGCAATATTTAAAATGAGAACAATCGCCATGTTTTCATTAACTGATGATATCTTGTTGACAGATTAAGATATTTGAAATGTAAGGAATAAAATTGGAAGGAGGAGTACTACTGTTGCATAAAAATATATATAATGTCTAATAATTTCAGTAAAGTAAAGATAACCAATATCTCAGTTATGATGTAATTGCTGTAATTGCTACTGCTAACGTTCACAAAAGTTCATTCTAATTTCTGTTCCACCATAATTTTGCTGGCCTGTGCTATTATAGTTTCATATCGCGTATCTGTTCCCGTCGCTGCCTGCTGCTGCTGGGTTTCATTGCAATTGCAATTGACCACAATGAAATAAACCACTAAATAAATAATGCATAAACAATGAAATTGTGAATTCAATTCAATTGCAAATTCAATTGAATTGACGCACAAAATGCCAAATGACGAGCGAACAACCTACGCCACGAACCATGAGCAAATAATTCGGCTGTGAATATGTAAATACAAAAAAAAAAATGCAAAATTAATTAAAAACATAAAAATGCGGCTCAATCACGGCGCCTTCGACAAGCGAAAAACAATCGAGCTGCAACTTGAATAAATAATAGATTTTATTGATTCTTTTTCATTAATTACTGCTAAATGTTAAATTAAAACTTATTTATTGACACAATGAGGCAATTAATGCAGCCGGATGCTGCACTCTGTGCCAATGGCAAATCGAGCAGTAGATAGGAACCCCGAGTAGCTAAATGACACTCGTTCAGGTATCAAGAGAGTGAGTGAATGTAATATTTAGCAATTTAGCATGACAATAAGTGTATCCAAACAAGTCTGAGCATCTCATCAGATAAAGCAACAACTGAGTATCTATTGTAAGCCAACACTTTTAGCTTGCAGACACACTCATAGACTAGCAGGTAAACACATGCACTAACGGCAAAACATACATTGCTCAAAAACACTTTGTGCTCGAGTGTGAGTCTAAGGCTGTCTCTTGGCATGGCTAAAAGCTAAAAGGCAGTACAAAAATTTTTGCCAGTTGCCAGAAGCAAAAAATTGTTGTTAGCCAACAGCAAGGCATAACAAAGCAACGACTGGATGGATAGATGGATGGACATTTATAGTGGATGCCTAAGCATACTTTTTTTTCTTGATCTCAGTAGTTGTGTGTGACTAGCTGCAATGTGTCTAAATGGACTTCACTCTAGGCAGCCGAATAGAAAGCATTTAAACACGACAAAATGGAGCACACAAAAATAATGAGTAAAATCAACTAAGATATACCTAAGAGTAAGATAGATGAATTTAACAGATAATGAATTACGCATTGTATATAGTCGAAGAGGTTGAGCATGATATGAGATAAGATCACTGAAGACCGTGTTTTACTTATGGCATGAACATTGAACTCATTGAAAATGGAAAATCTGTGTATAAAGGTTTTTCTTAAAAGTATGTAACAGGCAGAATGAGGACCCCATATAAAGTATAAATATTATTGATCAGGATGACGAGCAGAGTCGATATAGCCATGTCCGTCTGTCCGTATGTATGAACTCTTCGATTTCTGAGCTAGAGACTTCATTCTTTTTGTTTCAAGTTCATAGATCGCATGCGTAGTACGAATTTGTTTCAGAAATTCGATAACTTTTATCGTTTATAAGTTATCAATAAAAACATATTTAAAACATCATATCTCGCTCATCTTTAGAGCTAGAGTCGTTGCTCTAATCTCACTATGCACATAATGTATAGACTTTTAGTAAGGACTGCTGTCAATCTATAACAGATCTTCAATAGATTCATTTAATCAACGTTTAGTTAGCTACTTCAACACACCTCCCATTCCTAACTCATTTGAGTCACATTTTGTAGGTTTGCAACAGAAAACATTACATTTTACAATATTATTACGTCTAGAAATGAAATAAAATTATAAATTGATTGACTCTGTCGATTCAGAATCAAAGCGAAACCTAACATTTGCGTGACTTTTGTCAAAGCTAAAGAATTTTGATTATTTAGCATTGAGTGAAAGTTCTATTTGATGGCCATTCATATAACTTATCCATTGCTATTATGCATTATATAAAGTCATTTGTAGGCAATCCTAGAAGCCGTAGAAAATTTACGTTCATCTGCCGCCTGACAATTATAAATGGCAAACGATAGGCAACGACAGCAATTTATCTAAGGGTGGGAAGGCGTATCCCTTACCTTAGCATAACTTACCTGTAAGTAGAGGACCACACTTTACTTTAACTTAACTTGCCTGGCATTAGCTACCCACCTCAGCCAACTTGTCTTATCTTACCTTCCATTGCCCCTCCCTCTGCTCTCTTTAGCTTGCTTTCCCGCTACTTCAGCGTATCCACAATCTGTCAGCAAAGCGTGTTCAGTAAAATATATAAAATTTATTAACGTAGGCAGCAGATCTATCTATCTATCTAACTCAGCTAACAGCGCTGGAAACCAAACATTTGCGGCAACTTTGTTGCCAGCGCCTGATGACTAGACATATTAAATACGAGTAAAACTTTCATTTGCTGCATAAAACGATGTGCATTCGCTCTCCCCTCTCTCTCCCTATCTATGTCTGCCTGTTTATTGGCAAATTTAAGCGAATAACTTTCCGGGCAATTTCACAGCATTGGCAAATGCTGCAGTCAAACGACTTTGCACGTCTCAGCTGTTTAAATTTAATTTGCTGTGCGTACGGGCTGACTTCTCTGGCTGACTGTGTCCTTACCTAACTGAACTGAGGTCTTCCTTTCCAGGTGTTTTTCAGGTCACCAGAAATCAACATTTTCTTTAGGGGCAGACGACGACGTGCTGCAATCGAAGAAAATGCACTCGCCAGACATTCGAGCAGCACAACACACGGAAGTAGTTACCGTCTTGCCAAATATGACAAATGTTCTTCCTTACTCTCGCCTGCCACGCCTCTTTATCCCTTTCTCCCCTCTTTTCTTTTTTTTTTTGGCACAACTCGAGCCGAGAGCAAAAGGCATAGCTGCAACAGCTACGACACGTAAACTGCATAAATATAAACGCAACATGAAAACGTGAGAGCTGCAAAACGGAAGCTCGAGCTTCCTTCTTCCTTCATGCTTCTTGGCCAACTTTAAGTCAATGCTGAAGGCGGCCAAAACCAACTTCGAAAACAGAAAAATTCCATATGAATATGAATATGCCAAGATATGATTTCTAACTGCAGAGCAGATCAGTCTTATTAGTGATCAAAGGTAGTGGCAGAGCTCATCGATCTAGCTCTGGAACTTTGAGTGAAAGTAAAAACTGTTATAAAGCAAATTTGCAGCAAAAAAGTTATATGTTTTATTTATAATATACAATCCTATCTTATTGCATTTTACAATATCATCTCATTACATTTCATTCATAATTCAAATTCTCTCCTTCAAAAGTTACTTGGAAATGAGTCTTAGCCAATGGAGGGCTACAATGCTCAGCTAGAGCACATAGAAAAGCTACTTCTTTATATATAAATACTCATAGTAGTACCTCTAGTTCATATAATAAAATATCTATTCAAAGAATACTTAAAGTGAAATAAACTCTAAAATTTACCTATGGATAATCACAAATATATTTCTGTTTCAGATCAGATTGAATAAAATATCTATTTAAAGAAAAGATAGAGAGAAAAAATCTCTAGAAATTCCCTATCATCTCACAGTAGATTAAAATATAATAGATGGAGTAAAATAGAACTTGGGGAATACTGGAGATATTTCCCAACTTCTCTCCTAATTAGTCCAGCATACATACTGAAATACGTTAATTCTCTGGCGACCAATATGCTCCGCTTCACATCGCTGAGCGTGTATAACTGAATTTTCCCAGCGGTCTGTGTCTATTTCTGTAAAATGGAATTGGCTAGGGGCAATTGGCTCCCCTAGCGAGATTCAATCACATGCTACTGTGTTTCCGGCATGCGCATGAAATAATTAAAAATTAAATAATATCAAAATAAAGTTATGCCATGCTAAGACAATATTACAATTTGCGCAAACAACGGAAACGGAAGTGCAAAAGTAGAAAAAATAATAATAAAATCAATATGAGATGTTTCCTCCTGAGGGCAACTTGGCAAACAGCATTGAAATGGGCGACAGCGAGAGAGTGGGAGAGAGAGAAAGAGACAGAGAGTGAGTCAGAGAGAGAGTGTGTGTCTTTCCACTCTATGCTCTATATGGTCAAACGGAAGGAATCGTAGCTGCTGCTGGAATGGTTCGATGTATGCAAATGCTTCAAGTTTGATTTGCATTCGCAATCGACTGACGCTCGGCGCTTGGTGACAAAACTAAATTCACTTCGCCAATTGACATTGCAAACAGATTGCGGTCGTAACTCGCCCCAGACTGTGGCATTTGAATGTATTAACCATGGCTCAAATATATAAAAAGCACATGAATTGCACAGCTGGCCATGATGCACTGAGAGATACGCTGTTCGACTGTCTGATGAAATGAAAACTTAAGCAAGGTAGAAAAGGGAAGTTTCATAGTTTACAATTTCAGTTAACTTAAATCAGATTTTAAAGAATTATGAATAATTTAAAGCTGAGTGAATGTTGTCAACGCGAAGCTAATATCCAAAATGCGTAAGTCGAATGCCCAGCCCGCACTCACACCACTCAATCCATCATTCATTCATGCGACTTCATGCTGAGTCTGTTTATTTATGTTTCGCCTGTTCACATTCATCAATAGGTATTTGGCTGAGAACAGAGCACAAGCTCCAGTAAGTGGCTCGATTGCAGCCTGGAAACGGAGCCACTTCGATTAATGTCAATGGCAACTCTCGTCTCGATTTAACTGCTCACGCGCCATAAACTCAAAAACTTGGCCTAAGCAGCCTCAGTTGAGCCACGGGTGGGGGGGGGGCTCAATACGATTTATGCGTGCAATGCAGAAATTTAATCAAAGTGCGCAACCCTTTCAAGAAATCCAAACTCAAAACGAAAAGTTTCATATTACAGCGCAGCAATGAGCAAAGTGTTTCAAATACATTTCACTCACTCGAGTATTTTGGGTTTACCAAGCACCAAACACAAATATATATAGATATATGTATATACATATATGTGTGTGTTTGCTCAATATATAAGGTCAGCTTTTTGTGATTTTCAAATTTTGGGGTGTGCTGCTGCTGCTGCACACAGTGGCAATACCCGCTCAACAAAGTGTAGAGGGCGTATTAGCTCGCAAGTGAGCAAGCTTCAAAGCCTTCACAATTTACACCCAGAGAAATTCTCTTGTGCATTGCCAAGCGAGCATTATGCAGTCAGTTACAGCCGCCTGCTATACACTCACTTGTTTTTAGCTATTGCCGTGGCCCAAAAATTCAATTCACTTTGCTTATTTTCGGCGTGCAAATGCTGCCCGCTCCACCCCACTTGAGTCCATGCAACCAGCCAGAGAGCGAACCCAGCCCAGACCAACAACAATAAAAATGTCGAAAACATAGTAAACATTAACGGGAAAACAATTTTCATAAATCTAGAATTATTACCACGAGCCCAGCAACGCAGAGACCTCGCTTTACCACCAATGTCCATTGAAGCAACAAATTTTGTGCATGAAAGATGCCCGAGAGTCGATTTTTTTTTCGTCTGCTAAAGTTAAATATAGACGACTCATAGATGCGCTGCCAAGAGCAATCCACTTATCAAATTGTAAGTTGAAGTGCATAAACTATAATCATGTCCTGTCTTTTATCTATGTTAAAGCAAAGTTATGCTTCATCCACCTGATCTCAGAGCTTGCTCATATTTTTCAACGATTTCCTAAAAATTCTGTATAATGTCAAACATTTTACATATAGCTGATTCATTATCTAATAAAATCTTAATCAAAATATTTTTAAATCCCGAAACATAATCCCAGTCCTAACTTAGCTTTCTTTTTGCCCACAACTGCTGCTTAGATCTTTAAAGATTTCTCAAAAGCTCTCCTCCATCTACTAAACTATTATAAAAATCCGAAAGCCTTAGTCTTCACTTCAGACTTAAAATATACATAGATATATATACATAGATTTTATATGCAGCAGATACGAAGATCTTTATAAGCAAGCCCTATGACATATCTCTGGACTCTAAAAGGTGTTCTGATCTACATATGAGGATATCCATACTTTCCTTATATGGAGATATATCTCTCTAATTCTTACCCCTTAATTTGAAAACCTCTTCACTTAAAATAAACTTTTCATTTATACAAAGTTTTCCAGTTCGTACTCAAAAAAAAAAAAAGTTAGATCAGCAAAGCTTTTCCGATGATCCCATCTTGGCCCTTCTTCTGACTTGCCGCATGCCCTAGGACTTCCTCATGGGCTGTTCCTCCCTAACAAAGTTGTAAACAACAAAATTTAACCTAGTTTTCATAAATAATATGAGAATAGTCGTTTAAGGTTACTTAATAACTATTGAAACCCCTATGGCCTACTGCTTGAGCCGAAAATAATATTCAGTTGCAACATTTGAGTTTTTGCCCATTTTTTGGATAGACGACTATAGAGTCTTATGAAATCGTTGCCAATTGTCAAGCTTGCGAATAACTTTCTCGTCTACAAACAGCAGAGAAAAAACATATTTACAACGCATTTAACAAACGATATTTGTTTCATATGCACACAAGCTGTTTTTGGGGTTGCTTCTAGATAAGTTCGCGGCAAGGGTCGATTCAATATGTATGTATAATTTTTGGAGGATTTGGCAAACAAGCAGCCGCTGCTGCTACTGCTGCTACTGCTGCTACTCCTGCTGCTGCTGGACTGGGAGTAAGCCAGCACATAAGTCACATAGATCACGCTTTGTGCTCGAGTGCAAGGCGTTGGGTGATGGGGGGAGGGATGCGACCCCAGAAGCCGTTCGCTTTGCACATTGTCTTTTAATTCAATTTTGTGCAATCGGCTTTGGCTTCTTTGAAGTCCACTCAAATTTCAATAATTCTCTTTGCAACTAATATTCAAACAAATTAAAAAAGGAAATAAAGGGGCGAAGGCATGAAGCTGCAAGCTTGCAGTGTCGATTGGCTAAAGACATCAACTGTCGCAGAAAAAGTCGTCTATTGTCAGTCGAGCCGAGTGAATGCCACTTGAAAGTTTGAGTGCTTATAGACACACTTTTCAATGACTTATCAAAATCTTAAGCTGTCAACAATGCCAGACACAAAGCACGCCAACACCCACAAGCACACACACATTCCACACAGCTGAGAAATTTCTTAGAGCAAAAGTATGAAAAAAGAAATATTTATATATGAATATTTCTTTTGCCAAGCGAGGATTAAATACTCAAGTCTTTGTGTAAGGCTTGAGCTGATGCGATAAAAGTATGGTAAATCAAACTAAAATAAAAAGAGAAAAGAGCTGAGCGGCTACTTGAGAGCTTTGTTGTTTCTAAACAGGATTGCCAAGGGAAAAATATGCATAGTGAGCGAGCTGAAGAAGTTTCGTTAAGAGTTTTCGATTATTTGATACAATGTATAACACCTACGAATAAACATAAGAATCAATTTAGGTTCGGGATAGGTGGATAGAGAAGAGGCGTATAGACAGAAGAATAGAAAGACGGATGAACAGACGGATGTACGGGTGAGTGGATATATAGAAAGACGGATGGACAGAAAGAACGACTTAGGGAGGGACGGAAGGTTGAAAGGAAAGTTGGACATATGAACGAAAAGACGGACGGATAGACAGACAAACAGAAAGATGGACAGAAGGATATAAAAGACATATAGACAGAAGAACGGTTAAATTGACAAACGGACGGACGGAAGAAAAGAAGAATGGGCGAAATAGACAGTAAGTATACGAAGGATGGAAGGTAGACAAAAGAACGGATAGACTAATGATGGAATGAAGGGACGCATGACAGAAACACGGTGTTAATGTCAAATCTGACATTAACGTTTTTGCTCCTCCTCCTCCACACCACATCTGTTATTAACATGGTCCTGTTAATAACAGAGCCACTTGAGCGGTGGGCGCGCGCCGCCAACTTTCAAGTGTTTCCGGCACTCTACTTTTTTCACTCTTCCTAACTATATACTTTTTCTTAAACACTCATACCAAACACTTACATTGTATATATCCGATCTCACTTACATTAAATAAAGTTGAAAATAAATAAATTAAACCTCGTGTACTTAATACCATCAACTACACACACTACATCACCTACTCGGAACACACACACCACCCGCATCTCAGCCACCAATATCTGGAGCGCCACCCCGACGTTAACATTGGTCCTTCGAGCCGGATTATATATAACTATATATATATCCTACAACACATCCAGCGATCCGCAAGGCGACCAGATAAGTCTTTAAATATACATTCATAAGCCGTTTACTGCAACGTGATCAGGTAGCTTCAGTTAGAGTTTGCCTATA
This sequence comes from Drosophila antonietae, assembly GCA_030914385.1. Classification (NCBI taxonomy): domain Eukaryota; kingdom Metazoa; phylum Arthropoda; class Insecta; order Diptera; family Drosophilidae; genus Drosophila; species Drosophila antonietae. The sequence continues at coordinate 1,202,140 of JAUESO010000609.1, read as the reverse complement.
TCTGTGTCTGTGCAAGTGCAACTTGTGAAGTGTCCGAGCCTGCATATAACTTCCTATATGTACGCTTTCCGTTGCCGAAATTGGCTTATGTCCGTTATCGCTGATCTATTCTCATATCGTGACGAGTGAAAAAAGAGAAGTCAGTTGTTCATAACCTCTGCCGCATAGGTGAAGCGCGACTCAGGGGCATTGAACTTGCCTTCCTCCATCTTTCTTTTCGGGTGTGTGCCATTTCCAAAGCCGCCATATTCTTCATCTGTCCTCCGTGTGCATTATTCGCACATTCACTTCATACATTCATATATATTTACATATATATAAATCTTTTTACATGCATGCGTCTTACTTGTGTATTTTAGTCTATATACTCCTTCATACATATACATATATACGTATATACATACGTATATACATATATATATATGTTTAACGTGCACGTATATTCTTCATATACATACTTATTACAGTGATATACATATTTATTACAGCCTCCTCATAAATAATCAAAAAAAATATGAATCAATGAATAAAAGGCAAACAAATAAAATTATCACTTGTTGTTTTATTATTCACATATATTTTATTTAATTTCAACATTTATATATATTGTTATTTTTTTATTTTTCGTGTTTACGTATGTATGTACATTTGTCTGCTTCCAAAGAACAAGTGAAAGTGCTGTCGAATCTTCAGCTGTTACACTTGCGCAAATTACATACATAAACGACGTACACACAGCCTACAAACATATAAACAATTGCGTCGGCAACAGCCGCCGTTTCTTCTGATCATTGCATTATATTCTTATAATAAAAAGAAACACTTAATTAACATACATATATATATGCTATTGGAGTGGCTGGCGATCAACAGCTGACTCTCAATAACTCTCGCACACCCCTCTATATTTACCCACCCACGACATTAAATAAATAAAACACAAGGATTCTTTTTTTTGCACATTTACTTCTTTATTTTTTTGCTGTAATAATATACACGTCACATAACATAATAAATACACAAATTAACTTAACTATCTTACGCATATAAACTTTTCACTCATAACTAGTGCTGGCACTTGGAATCAAAACAAAGAAAATCGCCAGCCGCCACATTGTTCGTGCCGATAGTTACAAGTTATCGAACCTCACAAATATCGTGATCTGGATATTAGTGCTCGCACTGCTGAACTATCGCACGGCAAGTAGCTGACAACATAGCGACTTTATTTAATTCGAATAAATAAATTATTCCTAGTTCTTATAATTATTTAATCAACTCTGATTAAATTAATTATAATAATTTCTCCAGCTAATTTAATCAACTCTGATTAAATTAATTATAATAATTTATCCTGCTAATTTAATCTACTCTGATTAAATTAATTTACTCTCGTCTTTATTTATTTCGAATAAATAAATTACTCCTCGTTCTTATAATTATTTAGTCAACTCTGATTAAATTAATTATAATATTTTTCTCCCGCTAATTTAATCTACTCTGATTAAATTAATTTACTCTCGTCTTTATTTATTTCGAATAAATAAAGTATTCATCGTTCTTATAATTATTTAATCAACTCTTATTAAATTAATTATAATAATTTATCCTGCTAATTTAATCTACTCTGATTAAATTAATTTACTCTCGTCTTTATTTATTTCGAATAAATAAATTATTCCTCGTTCTTATAATTATTTTAGTCTACTCTGATTAAATTAATTATAATTTCTTCTTCTAATTTAATCTACTCTGATTAAATTAATTTACTCGCGATTTTATTCACTTCGAATAAATAAATTATTCCTCGTTCTTGTAATTCTTTAATCTATTCTGATTAAACTAATTATAATAATTTCTTCTGCTAATTTAATCTATTCTGATTAAATTAATTTACTCTCGTCTTCATTTATTTCGAATTAATAAATTATTCCTCTCAATTATAGTCAGTTGATCTATTCTGATCAAATTAATTGTTCTGACTGTAGGCTCTTGCACTGGGCTCTAGGCAATAGGAAACCCTCTCTGTCTGAAAACCCGCTGGCAGCCATCTGCTAGTCAATATCCATGTCCGATCGGTCACGTCGTACACAATTGAGTGTATCCTCCTCGCGTTTAGTTAAACGCAGCACTTCAGCTTCTCCTGTTCCCTCAGGGAGATCGCAAACCTCCACCGCGTTCAAGCGCAGTCCGATCGTTACCAGATCCAGTCCGAAGCCTGCAAGCGCGTCAAACATGTCTCTCTCTGATTTTATTTCCGCCGCTGATCGGCTTATCAAATTTGAGGCCCGTCTTGACACACTTGAGGACTCTAGTTCAACCGAGGCGGCCCAGATCCGCACCCTTGAGGTCCGCAAGGATCGGGTTAGAGCCTTATGGGAAGACGCAGAAAGCCAGTACAAAGCATGTTCCAAAGCTTTAAGTCAAGGGGCTGGCAGCAGCGAGGTGGAGTCCATGGAAGCTAAGTGCGACCATTGCTACACTGTCTACGAGCGATGCATAGCCAGATTAGGTACTCAGATCGACGCCCTTTCCGCGTCGTGTGCCCCGCCAGCTCCTACGTTCACACCCAATACCTCTTCTGGAAGCTGTCGCCTTCCGGCCGTAGACACGGAAGTGTTTCACGGCGATTATTTGCGCTGGCCTACGTTCAGAGACGTCTTCACAGCCGTCTATATAAACAACTCACGCTTAACCCCGGTAGAGAAATTGTTCCATTTACTTTCGAAGACAACAGGTGATGCAAATAAGGTAGTCGCGAAGTGTCCTCTCACGAACGACGGCTTTGCATCAGCCTGGGGCTCCTTGTGTGCGCGGTATGAAAACAAGCGGCAGTTAGTCAACAGCCAGCTTAAGATTCTGCTCAATGTGTCTAAGGTCAATAAAGAGTCGGGCTCGGCTCTTAGAGCACTGATTGACACCATCCAAAGATGTGTCACTTCCATCGAGCATGCTCAAATCTCCACGGAGAATTGGGACTGCATACTCGTCTTCCAGTGTACATCGAACTTGCCGGACCACACACGCTCACTTTGGGAGCACTCGCTAACCGACAAATCCGAGATCCCGTCCTGGGCTGAAACCTGCCACTTCCTCACCGAACGCGCTCGCGTGCTCGAGGCGATGGAAGGCGACAAACCAGCCCCAAAGGTTTCAGTCAACGACTCCAAATGCCCCACTGCTGTCTCAAAAAGAGTCAACTCCTTTGAGTCCCAAGTACGCCCAAAAACCAAGACGTGTGATTTGTGCGCAAAGGAAAACCATCCCATTCGTCTGTGTCCGAAGTTTTTGCAAATGTCCGTCGGGGCTAGAGACACTTACATAAAACGTAAGCAGCTTTGTCTGAATTGTTTCGCACACGGCCATCAATTGCGAGATTGCGCTAGCATCTACAATTGTTCCAAGTGCAAAGCTCGGCACAACACACTCCTTCATCGGGAAGGCCACGCCGGGAGCAAAGCTCGTTCCACCGCCTCCGAAAGTTCTCAAACGTCCGAGGGTTGCCCCGTTGTGCAATCGTATTGCGCAACCAGTCAACAAAATGTATTGCTCAGTACGGCAGTCATCAATGTGAGTCACAGAGGAGCCACTGTTTCCGCCCGAGCTCTAATTGATTCGGGGTCCGAAGCGACGTTCATCTCTGAGAGATTATTCCGCTTGATGAAGTTGCCATTCCAAACAGTGCAGACTCAGGTGTCGGGCCTGGGTTCTTCTGTAACGACCCAGTCGCGGAAGCGTTGTGAATTCCATATCGGCACTCCACTGGAGCCAACGTTCCGGATTGAGGCTTCGGCACTCATCCTCCCACAACTTTGCGGCAATGTGCCGTCATACCCCCTACCTCAGCGCCTCCTAGATGAGCTTCCCGATTGTCCGTTAGCTGACCCCTTATTCTATAAGAGCGCTAAAATTGATGTGCTCTTAGGAGCGGATATCCTTCCAGCGGTCGTCAAGGGAGGCTTCCGTCCTAATCTGTGCGGCTCTCTAATGGGGCAAGAGACTATCTTCGGCTGGGTCCTTACTGGCCCAGTCACGCAGAAACTACAAAGGGTTTCAGCATTCACGACCCGAGTCACTTTTTCTGAGGAAATAAAGCCCGATGATCTCCTCTCCAAATCTCGGGAGGTGGAGAGTCTTCCCAAGGTGACCCGGGAGCCAGATTCCGCTGGTGAAGACAACGCCGTCCAAGCAACCAAGACGGACAGTTCTGGCTCATGTGTCGTGACACTTCCATTTAAGGAACCCGACCTTGGCAATTTCTACTTGCCGTATCACGCACCGTTGAAGCCCGAGAGCACCACCACCAAGGTGTTCAACGCATCGTCCCCCTATTCCAATGGGAAAAGCCTGAATGATACTCTTCATTCAGGCCTTCAATCCGATCTTACGATGCAAGTTCTGAACCACAGGCTGCGTGTATATTTTCCAGAGTTCTACGACTCCAGCACAGCAAAGACGCTGAGCAATCGCTGGCAGCGACTTAAGGCTCTCCTCCAACAATTTTGCTTTCGTTGGAAAAAAGAGCACCTTAAGGAGCTGCACAAGCGAATCCATTGGCACACCCCACGTCGCGACCTGAAGATCGGGGATGTGCTCGTCATCAAAGATGACTATGTCGCCATCACTGAATGGCGACTCGCCCACATCCATCTTGTCTATCCTGGAAAGGATAGAATGGCCCGAGTGGTAAACGTCCTCGCCGCTCGGGATAGTATTCGTAGGCCCGTCCAGGTGGATTATGCTACCATCGGACGAGGCCATGTTTGTGATGTCCAACTAGGTGTACGATTTTCATCCTCCAATCATTACTCTCATCTACACCATCTTTCATCTATTCCAGCTATGGCGCCTTCATCTAAGCAAGTAGCACCCGCTGCTGTGCAAGCCTTCCGGTGCCGCGTCTGCCGAGGAGTCCACGCGCTGCGCAAATGCCAGCGTTTCCTGGGACTCCCGGTAGAGAAGCGTCTGCAGGCAGCACTTATTAACAAGTACTGCCCAAAGTGCTTGGCGCACCAGCACTCCGGGCCAACTTGTCGCAGCCGACAAGGATGTAAGACGTGTGGGGAAGACCACCACACGCTGCTTCATCTCCCAGGGACGAAGAGGACCCGTCGCCGAGCACGCCAACGCGCCTCAAGCTCCCCGGCATCCGGCACACTCACCCTGTCGACCTTGATGCAATATAAGGACGTCAGCATCCTGCCCACCGCCATTATCGCACTGCACACTCCAGCAAAGCAGTTTGATGTCCGAGTCTTGATCGACCCGTGCAGTCCCACCAGCCGGATCAACGCTGACCTGGCACGGACCTTCGGTCTGTCCGTCACTAGCGTTGGTCCGGGACAGGTCTGCACGGCTCTCGTCGCTTCTAAGACATCGGACTTCAGACTGGATTTGATCCTGCAATTGGATCCTCAATTAAATTGCCGGACACCCGTCCGTGCCGTTGAGCGCAGATCCCCGTTCCCCGGGATCACACTGGCCGACGCTCGCTGGGATTCTCCCAGTTCGGTGCTCATAGTGCTGGGGGCGGATGTGTATTCGCACATCCTGCTTCCGGGTTTCATTCCCAGCATAGGCGGCCTCCCATTGGCCCAGAACACCGAACTCGGGTGGATTCTGTCGGGCTCTTGCGCGACCGAGGACAGCAGGACGTCATTGCAATCATTGCAAGGGGGGGGAGTATGTTAATGTCAAATCTGACATTAACGTTTTTGCTCCTCCTCCTCCACACCACATCTGTTATTAACATGGTCCTGTTAATAACAGAGCCACTTGAGCGGTGGGCGCGCGCCGCCAACTTTCAAGTGTTTCCGGCACTCTACTTTTTTCACTCTTCCTAACTATATACTTTTTCTTAAACACTCATACCAAACACTTACATTGTATATATCCGATCTCACTTACATTAAATAAAGTTGAAAATAAATAAATTAAACCTCGTGTACTTAATACCATCAACTACACACACTACATCACCTACTCGGAACACACACACCACCCGCATCTCAGCCACCAATATCTGGAGCGCCACCCCGACGTTAACACACGGAAAGACGAACGAACGGACGGATGGACGTAAGTCAAAATACAGGAGGAAGAACGAACGGACTGATAAACGAACAGAAAGAAGGATGTCCGGATAGGCGAACATAAGTTAAGATAGACGGAACGACGAACGGACCGATAAACAGATAGAGAAGAATGGAAGATCAGGTAGATAGAAGTACGGAAAGACAGATGGACAGAATGTCGAAACAAGAATGAATAGACAGCTATATACCCAAGACTCATATTAAGATTACTTCTCCCTTTTAACTAGCATGGCCAGATCACAAATTTTAAATGGTTTTTGTACCTTCTTCCTCTCATGTCTCCCACATTGATATGATCCATTCAGCTCTGCCACTCTTAGCACCCATCAACGGACATAATCATTCACGTTAATCGAGACTCACTCAAAGACAAACCCTGTATCGCTTCACATAAGCAGAATATTCATCGAATTAGTCCCATTCAGACTGTCACCTGTCACTTTTACGACGCTGCAGTTGACAAATCTTTCATCTCACCTCATCTGCTAGAAACTTATTTGCCAGCCGCACTACAAAGCACAAATGATTCCGGATTTGCATATGCAAATCAGCGTCTTTTGTAGTTCATTAATTTTGAACTTCCCACAAAATATCCCTTCAGCTGCACGTGTGCCAAACGATTCAATCCACCTCCATTATCCATCCATTTAGGCTTAGGTGAGGAGAAAGAATTCATCCTACAACTTCCTGGCTGCTCACAATGTGTTTTGCAATCAACCAAACAAACAAGTGCGAATGTTTCTGGCACGTATTAACAATATATGTATGTACATATGTATGTTCATATGTGAGCCTGACACTTTTTCATGCCTTTCTGCTTCGCTAATTTTCAGCATTGTTGTGCATGCCTGGAATCGACAGGGCATCAGATAAAGCCAGAAAAGAATGCGTGCAAATGAGACCACATCAAATCGACAAATAGCTTTCCAGTTAACAGTGTTTAGTGTAGTAGTATCTACAGAGCTGAAGCAGATAAGCATTATACGGCAAATAGATGAGAAATTAAATAAATGAAATTTTTCTATGAGCAAGACGGTTGCGAGTACAAAAGTAGAAGCTATCCTTTGATCCTAGCAGAAACAGAGTTTGATGTCGGCATTGATGAAGAAAATCATCAAGTGGAATATTCTTTTATAGTCTATATAATCAAATGGTTTTTTATGTATAGCTGTAGATATACAATATAATCTGAGTGTCAATCCAAATGAATTTTTCTTCGCTCTTTAGATATGCAATCTCTAGATTGATTTTTATTGATTTCATGAAAAGGAAAAAAATCCATTATTGATTGATAAGACTTGATTGACATGGCATATGAGAGGATCTATGTATAACAGATCATTTATGCCTCCAAAGAAACTCCAGTTCACGGAAATTGAAGCTGCAGTTCAGCGGAATCAGAGATCCAGTTCACTCATACGAACCGCAGAATGGAAGAATGAACAGAAGAACAATATACCATCGGAAGTACAGGTTGAGTGAACGAACAACTAAATCAGAAGATATAGGACTTGATGGACACCTGGATGAATACCTGCCAAACAGACGGGAAAACAGACAGACAAATGAACAGTGGGACGAATAGAGAGATAGGAAGAAAGACACGCCCAGACGGAGCAGATATACGTTTGGAGTTATTGGTGAATAAATGAATGGATAAACGCATAAAGAGAGACAAGTAAATAGAATGCAGACCGAGAAGCAAATATAAAATCTACTGGATAGATAGATGGAGCGACATAAGGAAATGAATGAAAGGACGGAAGGACGGTCAAGAAGTTATGCGATCGAATGAACAAATGGAGGGACGGACACGCGGATAAGCGAACAGATAAGCAGACAGATATATTGAACTAGATTTACTTTAATTGACGACTAGATTTACACTCAGACAGATAAACACTCTAAATCAACTCTATGTTAATCGTAATCTCGAATAAACTTATATGCTATAAGGTGTCGGCTTTGCCTCCTCCTTACAGATGCTTAAAGAATACCTATAAAGCTTGCTCAATCAGGTAACGCAATAAAATTACGTGATGTAACTTGACTTCAACAGCTAATTCGCTACTCTAGGAATATCCCTGCTCAACCGAACTTAGAACAAGTATATAGAGTTCACATGAAATCATTGTCAAATTCAAAATTATTGAGAATAGAAGCCCAGAACGGTATTATGAGAGCGACATGCAAATCATTTCTAAGAAATATGCGTCAGGCCAACGAATGGCGTCGAGGCAGCACTTGGCGTGTGACAAAGAAAGGTCTTCATGTCTTCAAGTATTATTGTCTCCTGATTACAGCCGATTGCCGGCATTGGCCGATCGACTATAAAGAGAGCAGTGCAGGCGAGCAGAAGAAGAGCAGAATTTTAGAAAATTTACAAAATTTGCTATTGCTGAGAGCGCAGTCTAAGCATAGCTCAGAGTCAGACGATGCAAAGCAAAATAATTTTCGCTCTGTAACCATACGGGGCTACGAGAATCAGTTGCGTTCGTACTCGACGCACCGAAAGATATTCTGCTACTTTGCCACGATTAAGGTGAAGAGCAATGCTGGCAAGTGGATTATCTATATGACGCCCAAGGATTTTGTGCGCTCAATGTCGGCAGGCTCAAGGCAGCCGGAAGGCCTGGGCTTAAACAACTTTTTCAAAATGGATAGGGAGGCCATTCAGCAGCTCAACATTCGCAGCGTCCCAAGGGAGAGCATATTCTACAAGCTACGGCCCGATGGCATGATCACGTACCCGGACTTTCTGTATCTGCTGCAGCTGGTGATTCTGCCCGAGAGATACTTCCAGATGGGCTTCAAGCTGCTCGACAAGCAGGGCAAGCACATGCTCGACAAAAGCGATATGAGCTTCTTGCTATTTGGAATGTCAGATTCCCGCAAGAAGATCGAAACGTCTGTGCAATACTATTTATTCGGTCCCGAGCTCGATCGGAAGCTGAGCCTCGACAGCTTCCTCAATTTCAGGCGGCAGTTGCTCGACGACACAATTCAGATCGAGTTCAATATGCTGAGAGGCAAGCCGAAGAAAAAGAGCGGCAACACGATTGACGAATCGCCTGGCACCATCAGCGAGACGTGCTTCGCCAATCTGCTGCTCACTTACTCGAGGCTGCCGAGAGATCAAAGGACAGCGATACTCCAGCGCACCAAAGCGAGATTCAGGGGGGACTCGCCTGGGGTCACACTGGACGAGTTCAGGTCCTTCTTCAAGTTCATTAAGTATCTGGCGGTTATTGAGACGGTGCTCAACTTCCACGATCTAGCCGGAGCCGATGTCTCCCGTGGGACTTTCAAGCACGTTTCGGATGTCATTGTGAAAGTTCCGCTCTCCGCGCACATTATCGATATCATCTTCACGGTGTTCGCCGATGAGGAGACCGGCTTCCTCTGCTACATGGACTTTATTCAAATGGTGCAGCAACGCCTCTTGCGCTGCACAAAGAGAACCTTGAAGCTACGTGGCTTGTTCGAAGGTATCTACAGGTGCGCAGGGAAAACCTTATTCTCGTATTCAGAGCGCTATCATTATCTTTAACTATCGCTGCGCCCAAAATGCTCTCAATGCTAAGGCAGCAGCAGACAAAGTGTTGCTCGCTCTCTCTCTCTCTCTCTCTCGCTCTCTGTCTTAATCTTTGTCCTCCCTTCTCCCATCTCTCTCTTTGATTTGATGCACTTTTGCGAGCTGTTCACTTAACTCCTTTGAGTACAAACGCTTTTAGCTGAAAGAAATCTCAGCTGAAAGCCACTAACCACAATGGAAGGAGACATTGCACTTGCCTCTTACCTACTCACGTATATATAAATGTATGTATGTGTATATATATTTATTTTTAAGCCAGCAAAGAATGTAATTTGTTTTGCTTTCAGCGTTGTAAACTGAAGTAAATTTTGTTCAAATTCAAGTTGTTTCAGTTTGGTTAAGATATATAGAAGAATATGTCCAAGTCCCTATTAAAAATGTCTTAGCTCTTGTAATCCAAGTCGATTTCTGCTAGTTAAAAATATATAACTAATAAATTGGGGAAAAAACTGAAGAAATTCTCATCAGAAAGTCAATCCACTATGCTGCTAATCAAACTCTAAAAATTGTCTTTAGAACTTACATCTTGAATCCAAGTTCACTAAGCTCGTTCTTCACTGCTTGGATTGGGATTCTCTTTATGTGAAGAGCAGGCACAAATATCGCTTACATACGTTTATATGTATTTCCTTGCCTAGCATGCTTGCAGCTTTAACTATTCGCCGTATCCCCCATGCAGCAACAGCTTCTCGTTTTACTTTACTTTTCTCTCACTTATCCCACTTCCTCCATTGCGAGTTAAGTTCTTCGTCAGCTGAAACTTTTAACCGAACTGAATGAAGCCACAAAATAAAATAAAAGACAACGAATTGAAAATCAATTAAAAGCGCAATGCAATAAACAAAATCTCCCAGCCATGAGCATAGAAATATTTTCTTTTTGGTCTGCATTTGAATTTGGTTTTAAAGACAAATGATAGAAGCTGAAATTCCTGTTGGCATGCATTTTTGTATATCCATTTTATTTTATTTTACTTTATTTTTTTATGCTAAATGAAACTGAGCCAAAAGTATGTAAGCTGCATAAACTGTTCAATGGGATTTTCCCATAAATAAAATAAATAGAAATTTACAACTTTTGGTCAATGAGGTAAAGAGCATTTGGGTAAACTCTCTTACATATGCAAAGTAAAATAATATATAAATATATATATATTTGTGAGTTGCCTATGCGAGCTGTAAGCCCATTTGCAGTTTACAATTTCTCAATATTTATTGTGCTCTTGATATGTAGAAAATGCGTAGATTTGAGCTCTGAAATATATTTACACAAATACAAATACAAATCAATGTCTGCAACGAGCGAGCATAGAACATAGAGAGTGACCGAGCTAGCTGTGATACTATATATAATAGCTATACTTCAGCAGTAACAAATATTTAATATGCCCATCACACATGTCGATGTAATTGGTACAAATGATAGGTAACAGAAGGCGTGCTATGTGGGATATACATATGCAAAGTTGCTAGAGGAGATTTGTCGAGAAGTGTGGCAGCCTGGTTGTACAATCCCAACACGATTTCAACACCTATACGAAGAGAAGTGAGAAATCAGTTTTATCATCATTAAAAAAGTGCATCTAGAAGAACAGTTGTCTGTATTTGTCAAGTTACCATACAGCATACCAACACAATATAATAGCCCAATCGCAGCAGCTGCTGTGTATATGAATGTTTGTGTATATGAAGCTTGTAATGTAAATACATACATAAATATAAATACTCCCTCTCATACACCCTCGCAAATAACTTTTGACAGTTGCTCAATGTCTTTCACTCGCACTTACACTCCAAATTGGCAGAGAGCACACGAATGCATCGCTTCTTCATTTCAGTTCGTTCGCGATCAGACAGACAGAAATTACTTTTGTGTATGTGTTGGTGTACAGGTTGCCTTTGCTACTCACAACAACAGCGTACGAGTGAGGGAGTGTGCATGTGTCCATAGAACTCTGCGTCTACCTGCTCTCACTCACTGACCTTCATTGCGCTCCAATCGTGTCGCTACTTAAATGATGTTCGGGAAAAGAGCTTCACACGAATCGTTCAACGCAAAGCGCCAGCCGAACACAAAAACGAAGTCTCTAGCTTAGAGAGCGAGAGAGAGAGAGAGATCTCCTGATGAGTGCGTGAAATTTTAAACGTTTTACAGTTACTTGCGAGCTATGCTTGCAATGCTTACATATGTACATACATACATGTATAAAAGAACTCTCGTCTGCAGTGTTTAGGGTATCTCGTAGGAATGCAAACCTCTAGATTACAATTTAAAACTGCAATTAGAACGTTTTCGTGATCCATCATATTTGAGACCATGAATTAGCATGAACTGTGGATGCTCCATGCGGTTTACCTGAATTTCAAATGCTCACATATTCACATATTTTGCTTGCTCTGTTCGTTTAGAGCAATAAAGATGCAATTCGAGTGTGAAAAGTGCAGCAAATTCATGCATACTATTCTTGGCCAAAACAAGAAGAAGAAGAAGGGGAAGGAGAAGAGGCAGCTGAAGTGTATACGTACGTAGGCTGTTTAAACCATTTTCTGTGCAAGATATTCAAGTTTTATAAATTATGAAATTTTATGGCTTTTGAGGGCAGAGAAAAATATTATTTCTCACACGTCTATGGCGAAGCATATTTTCGTGCATTTGCGCAGTTTATATGGCTACGCTTGCCACGCCCACTGCCCAGAGGCGAGACTTAGGTGGGTCTGCACTTAAACATAATTTACATGAATTTGGGTTGCCCGAAAATGTTCAGCTATCAAGGTTGAAAGTTGGCCAGGAGCAGAGCCAAAGCCAGAGCCAGAGTCCGGGCAGGAGCAGGAGCTGGAGCAGGAGTCGTTGCTGGAGCGCTTATCTGAGTTATGAATATGCAGGTGCTTATCGCGTGCCTGTGTGTACGAGTGTGTGTGTGTGTGAACATAAGTGTGCTAGCCAAGCGAAGTTTGCACAAGATTTAAACACCTGCAAATTTTATTTATCATTTAAGCATTTTTTTGGGGCTGTTAGCCAAGGCAAAAGCGCAGCTGTTTGGCTTAAGTGTGAGCAAAAAAAATGGCTCTTAAAGAGAGCCTGATTAGAGTTGATGGAGACAAATGAGCCCAGCCATGTCATATGCCCCCAATTAAGAATGTCAAGTAGACACCGGCGCAGCAGCTAAGCCTTCTTATCAATTTCGAGTGGTAACAAATCTCACATTGATTCCCATCATCTAAGCCGTTTGTTGCCCTTAATACGAGATAATAAAATGCGGAAGTATCTGCTCTCTATTCTCAACTCAATTACCAGCTTAAACTTTGTCGTGCATGAAAATATATATATGTATGTATGTATGTGCTGTGACCTCTTTTATTGAGTTTCATAAAACGTGCCTCAAATTTCAAGTGACAATCAAACGGACGTCACTTTCCCCCTCTCTCTCTCTCTCTCTCTCTATCTCACTCACTCTCTCTCTCGCTATCTCACTCAGCAAACCCATAAGCAATAAATATTTAGTACAAATACATGAAAAGTATTTCGTTATGATGAAAGCATAAAAAGTAATTGATAACACTGTACAACAAAAATGTTACTTTTTTCTGAACTGATTATTGGAACGCTCTTCACTATAGAAACTTTCAGAATTTGAGGTAAATAATATATTTAATATAAATATAAAACTTAGCTAAACAGGGTTTATTGTTTCTCTGAGAATATATCCCGAACAGCTTTAATGTGCTAAAAATTACAATACAAATTCGGGTTCGATATCTTTTCAATATTATATACATATTTTCATATATATACTTAATCAACAAAATTCTTGTTGGCTAGTGTAATTTGAATAATTAAAAGCTCTTTTTTTTCTACATATAAATTTATTTACATATATTTATTTAATTCACATTTTTTCAACTGCATATTTAATAAGCCGTCTAGTAAACATGAGTAAAAAAATATGTTTAATGCATATTTATTCCGGTTTATAATTAATTTACTTATTGCATTATGTAAATTAATCAAATGTAAATAATCAAATTATTAAATCGATTGATTTAATGAACTAAATGGTAAAAAAAATAATGAGTTTCAATACTAAAAGAAACTTATTTGTATTCATCAATTACAGCAGCTGATTCAGCTCTGAATATGAATATATATAATATGTGTAATCTACGTTCTATAGGCAAATTTCATGTCAATGCAGCAGCATACATATATGTAGATCATAACTGCTTCAGTTTGCCCACCATTGGCCACCATTGGCCATCTTGCGTCCATTAAACAATTACCGTTTTTCTGTCTATCGCTAGAATGACTATTGCTCTTCTCTTCTATGCACCCAATGACAGCCATAATGAACTTCATAATAATAGCCATCTCGCTCACACTCTGCAACAGCTGAAACTGCGCTCAGCAACAGCTAACGTTGTCTCTTTCTCTCTTCTAGTATGAGTGCACCTAAGACGCAAACTCACTTGGATAACATAGATTCTATGCAAGCTCTCAGAATTGCGCACTAATACTAGTGCAACAGTACGTGCCAATCAGTAAGCAGACTCTGCTCTTAATCTCACTGTATAAGGCTTAATATATGACCGATGCAATATATATATGAATTAAATAAATAAAAATATATTATATATACATAATACATATACATATATATGACTGTATACATTTATTTATAGATATAAATTATATTTATCAACGCATTCTGAATTTTTCTGTGCATGTTGGCGATTTTTGGAATAATTAAAAATGCATTTTTAATTATAGATTTTCACTCAGGCGCAAGTCGAAATGAATTTGTGGCCTGGCAAATAATTGAGCAAATTTATCAAATGAAATGGAAAACATATTATTTCCGCAGAAAAATCATATGCAATATAATTGATAGATTATATATACACATATATGTATATATTTTTGGCAATAATTGTGATAGAGGCACTCGGAATGGAGTTGGCTTGCCAAATTCGAAATTTATCTAAAATTAACCGCAGTACTTGATGCAATGAAATAAATTCGTTCCGCAAACAAACCAAAGTTTGATACAATTTTAATGAAGCCAAGCGAATTACTAACCAATATTAACGAACCTATTGGCTGGCATCAATTGGCAAATACATAATTGATGAGTTCAAACTGAAATGGAAAGTTTATTTTAGTAAAAAGTAAATTTCACGAATTTGCCGACTTTAACAAAGATCAGAACGAATGATTAATGCTGTAAAATAAAGAATGTGTCAAGCGATTAAAAGCGACGCGTTTTATTTACGCCTATCATTTATCAAATACAACGCAAACACGTGCCAAAATCGAAATGGCTCCGAATCCAGCTTTATTTGCCCGTTAGCTATCCCCCGGATGTGTGATAATGCACAGCAGAAGGCGTCTACTCTGTCTCTCTCTCCCTATCTGTCTCTGTCTCTCTTTTTCTCTCTGTCTCATATATGTTTTGCTGTTACCTATGTCAGCCCCTTGTCGCACATGGTTGCCTTCTGATTCGACTGACCTCGAAATGAACACACAAAAAATAAAGATACAGGTAAGATTGGTCCAGAAGGCAGTGAGCGACTACAAAATACCCTGCATATGTGCTCGATTATATATACATATACATGTCTAAACATGCATAAGCTCATGCATAAGCTCGTGCTCGACAGGCCCTACTATGAATTGACTGAACTTGGTTTCTAGTTATAGGATCTCCAGAAGCTTTTCGGAGCGTGATTATGACAGTTTTAAATTTATGCCAAAATTTAAGTAGGAAATGAGTATTTCTTTTCAGGTCCAGACATAGGAAAGCTATGCATTGATTATTACAATACATCATCATCTTTTTTATCTTTTATATCTTTAGTATTTGCAGAACTGAAATGAAGCTTAAGAAAATATATCGATTTTATTGATATTAATGATATAAGATGGTATAGGGATTACAAAAATAAAGAAATTACAATGCACAGTATACAAGCATATAGATTTTGAGATTTCAAATCTCCAACTTTTTTAGTTCTCGGGATTGAAGACTCTGAACTCGACTCAGCTCACTATTCTGGCTCAACAATCCATAATATTTTTGAGTTCTATCCCACTCTCTTGCACCTCTGCTGTCCTATTCTATTCTTGTCTACCCATTTCGCGCTGCGTATAGGGCAAATAAATATGAGATCTACTGACGCACCCGAGTGGCCCCTTCCAATACACTTACCCGCACTCTCGCATGCATGGGTCATATGAAAAATGAAAGGCAAACTACGTATACAATAAATAAAGCCAGTGACTGTATCCGTGTTGCCATCGCTTTTCATTTTTTTGTGACTGTGCTCGAACGACTGGCTGACTGGCTGGCTGACTGGCACATGTCAATCAGAGAACAGAGACATAATCTCTGCTTGACATGAACTTAAAAGTATTATGACAAATATTTCGCAATCTGTGCGCGCTGCTCTGTCTCTGAATTCCCGCTACTGTATCAATTTTGTATACTGCCGCAAAAGAGTTGCTGTGACTATGCTGTCAAGGATGTAACTGAAGAATAAATGCCATGCATCAGTGTATGTATGTGAGAGGATGCTCGGTATAATAATAGAACTGAAATGTGTGTAAGAGGCAGAAGAAGGCGTGACAGAAGCTATGTTTACATAAGTTTTGCATCGGTCAATCCGAATAAAGGTCTATTCATCTGTCTGTCTTCTCGTTTATCCAATTTTGGATTTTTTCGATTTTCCATCTGTCCGTTTATCAGCCTGTCCGAATAAAGATCTAATCGGTCATCCGTCTGTTCGCTCATTCCGTCTCATTTATTTATTATGGTAGAGTGGTAGAGACTTCTAAAAACAATCGTTAGACAATATCGATAACATTTTGAAAACGATTAATATCGATAGCATAATATTTTCACTATATTACAAATTGAGGTTACAAAGTTTGGTATACAGATTCGCTTAACGTACACACATATATTGGCAGCTCAGGTAATTTCTTTTAGTTTTAGGAGCTGGATTAAAACGGTTTATCCTAGAGCATGTAAAGCTGTTGAGTGTTGATTCCTTTCGATAGCAGCTCCAATACTCCTAGTTCGCTTGCCAAACCACTTCAGGGTATCTCCCACTTCGTTACTTCAAATACTTTAAGTTGCGGAAATCAGCTTCTCATATTAGCATCACATGAGCATAAGTGAGGGCATCATATCATGTGCATGCTCTCTCGCCTACGATTCAGATGCCATCTACACTCAGTCTATGTAGAGTGTGCAATGCTGTGCTGGCTGCTCCACTGCTCCACTGCAGCATTGTTTGCTTTGCGTCCAGGCATTGTTGTGACTTTGCCTGGACCTGGATTCGTTCCGGTTAAATAAAAATCATTTCATTGCAAATTTTCTCTGTGTTTGACATGAACTTATTGTAGCTATAGTTGTAGCCGTTGCACTGCCTGCACAATACTTATCTAAAGGGCCACGCCCCGCACAGTGGGTGGCTGGGAGGCAGAGGCGTGATGGCCCTATTTACGCTTACAGGTAAGTGACGCATATCTCTTTTATTTTATTTTCCTTTACTCTTCTTTTTTTTTTTTTTTGTTGAGTGTGCGCCGGACATGCCGTAAATCAATTTTTTATTTATTATTTTATGAGCTGAAATCGGTTTGGATTCATTTTGTTCATATATTCTTTTTCTCTTTTTTGCCATTTGGTTTTTCATTTTACTCACTTAAGTTCGCATCGTTTGCATGCGTTGGCTGTTAACCGATTTAATTTACTGTGTCGCGTCGTATACCCGCCCCGCAGCCCAGCAGCAAGACAGAAACCTCCGGAGCATCGGAGCTGCCCACCATACCAGCCCATCCCTTCCCAGTCCGCTTATCGCTTAATTGAGAATGTTTGCCCGGCAGTGGACGACATGGCACGTAATTTTGTGGTCATTACAACGAATGCCAGCAGCCGCAAAGCAAATAAATATGAAATATATTTCGTTAATGAATGTATTTCCGCTGGAGCTCAAAGGGCAAACCCCAGACACGGTAACTACATACACGTATGTATTTATATATATAAATATTTAAAAAAAAAGAAACCCAAAATGTCAATGGATCCTTTGTCCTGCGTGTGTGTGTGTGTGTGTGGGCTTGAGCATACACGTTGTTTACCTGAGCTCTGCTTTGAGCACATATTGTCGCAGTCGAAGCGCTCCCATTTAGCCGGCTGCATTTGAGGTCAGCATTGCAAGTCGGAAAATATTTCAGGTGAATTTTACAGGCAAATTTGTGTTAACACGCTCGACTGCCATGTTGATTGTTTGTTTGTTTGACAGTCGCTGCTGCTGATTTGTGTTGTGGCACACACTAACCAAATTTGCATATTAATTAAAAATTAACGAGACTCAATGAAAGAGAAACAACAAGAAGCGAGGAAATCAGAGTGCTCGATGCGGGCAGTGCACGACTTGCAATTACCTCAGACAATTCATTAGAATTGTTATTATGCATACTAGAATAACCATATATGCTCACACTAGAGCTAGAACGTAGCTTACGCCGTTTGTTGTGCCTTAAGCTATCCCATGATGAGGCATAGCACGATTGAACTCAGGTTCTAGTTGTGCGATCTCAATGAAATTTTCAGGGCTTGAAACTGATAGTCGTATGTATGTGTATACCAAAAATCAAGACTATACTAATTCAATTACCTCTTTTATTCCAAAAGTCTGTCAGTTTTGTCAGATTTTTTTAGATAACAAGTAAACGAAGTAATTTAATCAAAGGATATTATTGAAATATGCAGCTTAATGTATATGCTAATCTATAATTTAAATTTCAAGTCTCTAGCTCTTATAGGTCTCAAGATTACTACATTAGGGAATAGTTAAATTGGGCAACTGGATTCAAATATTGCTTTATATTACCTACCAGTGACTCAAGTTCTAATATGCTCTCTAACCTTTATCAATCGAGTCAAGCCAAAATCGTGCCAAAGCCACAAAATCATTTTCCCATACACATACGCATGAGTGGGCCATTTGATATGGTTAAACTGCTGCTGAAATTGAAGCGTAAACTTGCCAAAGGACTGCCGATAAATGATAATTAATTATGTAAACACTCGTTATTTTCATAACGACAAAACAACAACAAAACATTTTAAATTCATGCCCTCCACATGCTGGCCATGTGATTTGTGAAGTTATAATTGCTTGGAAACTTTCTGTAATACTTTAGGCAAACGCATGTCGCATTGTTGCCAACTGCCTGCCTGGCTGACTGTCTCTGAAAAAGTTGAGCAAATCCAATTTTCAGTTAGCAGAGAGCGAGAGCGAGGCAGTGGGAGTGGTAGAGGGCAATGGGTAACGCATGTGGTTTTGGTTTTAGGATTGGCAAAGTCAATTGAAACTTGAGGCGTGCACGAGTCAATTGAATAGCAAAGCAGAAAATCAACCCAAGTGCATGTTGCAATCAACTAAGAATGACTATGAAAAAGTAATAAAATGTTCAGCAACAAAATTTACCAATGCCAAACCGCAAATGTCTGGCAATTGATACGAAAAATTTAATAAATCCTCGCTCAGCAGCTCCCACTCTCTCTCTCTCTCTCTCTCCTCTCTCTCTGTGTCTGTCTGTAAGTAATTTGTGGGCTCATGCACAATTTGTGGCAGAAAAATTGAAATTAGAGCAAAGTGCCAGACAGACTTGAGCTCCAGGGAAACCAAATCCGAAATCCAAAATCCGAAATTCGAAATCCAAAAGCTTGAAGATATTTCACATAAAGAAATATGAAGCATTCGTGGCTCGAATGCCTTTAATGTTCGCTTAGCATTTAGTTTGCATATTTGTTAGTGGCATTGCCTCAATTCAAAAGCTGGCAGAACTAATTACTCGACTAATATTTGCTCAAGTACGAGGCACGCTGACCAGACCACATAAATTCCGTCTTGGTTCTCATTAGAGAGACGCTGCAGCTGCTCCACACACATACAGAGAAAGAGAGAGAGAGAGAGAGAGAGAGAGGGATGAACTGATGAGAAACGAAGCTTGGAGCATGCCAAGTGAAGGGGCAAAATGCTTAATAGGCCACTTACATATGCTGAACTAACAAATACATGTTGTATGACTATGACTAGGCTCAAAGCACGAATGGACAGCGACAGAGAGACCGTGAGAAACATGTGTGTGTATATATTCCGTTTCTCTACTCTGTAGCACTAATTCTGATAGATAGTTAGACAATGCAGCAACAGCAGCAATTAGCGTTGGCATTTTTGTTCAGTTTGACCAAAAACTAAAGCTGGCTAGACAACTAGACAACTAGAATGAATATTTCAGCAAAACATGCAGCAGAAGAAAAGAAATATTTTGTGCAAATCATTTTGTTGCCAGAGAAAGATAAATATTAATAACTCAGATGGAGCTGGTCAGGGCACAGAGTAAAAAAAAAAAAAATATAAAAAAAGCAGAGCTGAACAGCAAAAAAGGTGAAGGCTAAGCTGATCCCCATCAACGAGCTGCAGTCACAGCAGTTTTCTGTATGCAGCTCAGTTCGCAGTGCAAACAAAAACCGGGTCGATGCTGTCCCTGGGCAAACTGAACCGAGCTGAGCTGAGCTGAGTCTGGCCTGGCTGGGAGTCAGAGCGAGAGACTGAGCCAAAGCCTTTTAAATAATAAGAGCAGAGTGCAGTAGATATATATATATATATAGAGTAAGAGCAAGACAAGTGAATAGCCGAATGACTCTGTTGTTGATGACAATACGGCAATGAATGAAAAGCAATGAAAGGCAAAACAAAGTGAGCGCCAAATAGCCCCGGCACATAATAAAGTATAGCCAAGGCTAAGCCGAGAGGTGAGCTGGGCTGGGCGAGAGAAAAATGTTTTATATTATGTGAGGGGGGTGTGTAGGGGTGGGTGGGTGCGTCTACCCTTAGGTAGCTAGCTAACTATATCTGTATCTGTATGCAGAGCCACACAGTAACCGCCTAAACGGTCCGGCTTCACTGAATATTAAAATTCATACGCCATGTTGTACGGTCAAATCACTTTCAGACTATGGCCCACAACGACAGCTACGACGATTTGAGTTTCTGGCAAACAGCAGCAGCAGCAGCAGCAGCAGTGGCAGTGGCAGCAGTAGCATATTTTACATAAGACCAAACGAATACAGCTGCACTGAAACAATTGCACAATTTATGTGGCATTTAGCATTTGCACATCATTCAAGTCCAACTCAACCCACTCAGCCCAGCTCGGTCACCTAATGCCTGCTGGCAAACTAACATGCTTCGTGCAACGCCTCACTCTCCGCACCCGTTTGGCCACAATGTTGCCATGAAACGAGCCGTTAAGCATTACAAAAAAAAGAGTTATAGGTGAGGATGTGCATGACTAGAAGATACTCAGTAGACGGTAAATAACTAGTGAGAGGCGAATTGATCACTGCAGAAAGAAAGTCTCAGGAGACTGAGACTGAGACTGAGACTGAGACAGAGACTGAGACTGAGACTGAGACTGAGACTGAGACTGAGACTGAGACTGAGACTGAGACTGAGACTGAGACTGAGACTGAGAATGGGACTGAATTATAGGGTCTTCTGCCTATTAGGTCAATGTGAATGCCGAATTAAGGAGAGGACTTCATTGAAGCATACATTCGTCGAGTCTTCTACATTGCTTACATATAAAAAGATTAAAGAAAACATTTCATAGACTCTACATCTACATAGATTCTGCTGCCTATAGCATATGTAAGTGCGCTACCAAAACACCCCGTTTAATCGGCTTTCACTGCTGATGGGTATACAGATCAGGCCCTCACTACAATTCATTTCCGAGCCATTCTCAACACATGGTCGACGGCAAACTAACCTGCAAAAATATTACAAATTCAAAATGCTAAATGTGCATTTAACTTATGTATTTATGTAAATCCCTCGAAATTATTTTACCCTGCAGCCCACACACACACACGCACACACACACACACTCATGCAAAGGCAAGCAACTCCAAGGACCGGCCAGGCCCAGCCCGTCACACGGCAGCTTACAAAACAAACTGACGTCATTTAAATATACATATTTTCGAGGCTCTCTGTGTTTAGTAATACTTTTCTTTTTTTTTACCTTGTTTCGGTTTCTATTGCTGTTGCTGTCACTGTTAGCTGTCCTCGGTCGACAGCTCTGTCAATTGTCAGCATTTCAGATTGATGGCAGGAGGTGTCCGTCCTGCCGTTCGTCCTGCTGCCAGCTCCACTGTGTCAACTCTGGTCAATTTCCTATGCCAGTTTTTATATATTTTTTGCATTCGTTTGCAATATTTGTGCTTTTGTTTCAATTCATAACTGTGACGTCTCGCTCAGGTGTTCTCAATACTGCATATTTCACACACTCAGCCATTAAATTTGCACAATCTGTGAGCGGCAGAGGCCAGCCTGAGATTGCTGCATATTTAAATAAGCTGCACAACATACACAGACTTCATTTCCATCATAACTTATTTACGGGTTGGCATCAAATAATTTAAGATAATGCAGTTAGACCAAAGTGCCAAATCCAATTTAGCCACTGCCCTTGGCTTCTAGTGCTAAGTAAAGAAGCATGCAAGATTTTCAATTGCATAGATAGATAGATATAGGTAATAGAGAGAAGGAGAGAGAGAGAGAGAGAGCTGATGACCTTAAACTTACCTTTGATTGGCTTTGATTTAAATATTATAATACTTTAATCTGAAACACTATACAACAAAGTTAAGGAGAGTAGACTTTACCCAGGACTTAAGTCTAACCGACTAGACTTGACAAAGGGGGTCACTTGAAGGTCACATAGAACTCTGCTAAGCCTGAGCAACAGCTCCGATTCAGCATATCGAGACACGCCTCGCCATGTTGTGCTGTGTAATTAGCTGACCGAATCCTTTAACAAACTGCTCTGTCTGCTCCTTCTCCTCTCGTCTCGTCTCGTCTCATCCCGTCTCGTCTGCTCGGCCTCGTCTGCTGCGGGAGATAAAGCTATACAATGACGCGAGTCGTCTGCCATTGTTTATCCATTTTATGCAAATCTTCCGGGCGTCAACAGAGTTTTTATCGCTTGGTCGGCATAATTTGGTAAGTGAATTGAGTTACCTTTTGGCACAATCGAATACAGTTATCGATGATTCCATTTAATAAGCCTGTAATGTCGCGCACGTGCTTAACGCTTAATCAAATAATTAAAATCTAAAACTATTCAAATTGCGTTTGTCAATTTTGACAGAGTCACTGCCCTGCCTACGCCCTAGAGCTGGGATGTCAGCGAGAGTAGAGGATTCTTTTTTTTCAGAATATATTTCGTTTCGATTCACAGAGTTTGCTGATTTTTGCAGTAAGCTGAAAAATTAGATTTAAGCCAAAGCACGACGCTTCATAAGCATCCACCCACAGCCACTGACACATACAGGAGTGTAAAACTTTCACTTTTTGGCTGAATGTCGTGGGCAAAACTGAAATTCAAGACTTTTGAATCGCTTCAGGCCGCACTGACACCCACAACCAGTGGCCGAGGCTGAATCTGAAGCTGAAGCTGAGGCTGAGGCTGAGGCTGTGGAAGTATATCCCATGCCCAGGGCTCTACACGACTTTGTCAGCCAGATTTTAATTCAATTACATCTGTAGCTGCAAGTTGTGTGCAAATATTATCATAGGAAAAATTAAAACGCAACGCCCTGAACCGTAAACCCAAACGCACCCAAAAAAATAACACGAAATAAAAGAACTGTAGAACCCACCAAACAAACACCCAACACCCCCAGGCATGTGCGTGCGCCGTTATTTGCGCCGCTGCTCTGACAGCTGTTTTCAAAGCAACAAGAAATTTTTGGGTAAGGCATGAATTGAATCAGCGAGTAGGAATGATCTGACTAGGGAGTGTCTGACTAGGAGATATCCTAAAGCATAGAGTAAAGTAAATGATATATAGAGAAAGACTTGAGAAGAAATGAAGATTAAAGAGTGAAATGAGTCTGAAAGGAGAAAGGAAGGAATAGG
Organism: Drosophila antonietae; assembly: GCA_030914385.1. Classification (NCBI taxonomy): domain Eukaryota; kingdom Metazoa; phylum Arthropoda; class Insecta; order Diptera; family Drosophilidae; genus Drosophila; species Drosophila antonietae. Next base: position 1,178,456 of record JAUESO010000609.1, on the reverse strand, counting down.
TAGGTAGGATAAGTGGAGAGTAGAAGTAGAGTAGTGAAATATGGAAAATGCAGAGTAGAGATTGAAGAGTGGATAGTGCAGACCGGGAGAGACAGTTGAAGGGAGGAAAATGGAGAGTATAGATCGAAGTGAAAAATTGGAGAGAAGAGAATGGAGAGTGAAGACTGTAGGTTGTCGAGAGAAAATTGGAGAGAGGCGAATAGAGAGTGGAGAGTGAATTTTGTCAGAGGGCAGAATGGAGTATGGAGATTGGAGGCTGTAGAGAGGAAACTGGAGAGAGGAGAGTGGAGAGTGAAGACTGTAGGTTGCAGAGGAGAATAGAGATTGGAGAGTAAAGTCTGTAATAGAGCAGAATGCTGAATAGAGACTGTAGGCTGAAGAAAGGAAGTTCTGGAGGAGAATGGAGAGTGAAGACTGTCAACTGAAGAGAAGAAAATGGAGAATGGAGAATAGAGACAGGAGGCTGAAGAGAATTGGAGAGAGGAGAGTGAAGTGTGCAAAATGAAGAGTGGCGAGTGGAGAGTAGAGAGTACAGAGTGGAGACCACAGAGGAAATTAGAGAAGGAAAAAAGATAGTGGAGACCGGAGAGAAGAAATTGGAAGAAAGAGTGCAGACTGTAGGCTATATACTAAACTGGAGAGAAAAGAGTGCAGAGTCAAGAAAGATTCTGATATGCATCAATTCACTTATTTATGATTTAGATCTGAACCTAACTCAATCGCTAATAACTTAAATAGCTTACTGAGCTTCCTGAATGCCACACACACATTTGAAAATTTAAACTCAATGTACCCTATATATACTCTTTCAATGGGTACATCATATAAATAAAAAATTCACTCAGAAGTTTTCAACAACAATTCCCTACTCTTGAGCCATATTGCAGCGCAACTTATTTTACAATACTTGAACTGGAAGTGAGGTATTGCCCGAATGTTGCTTAAGCTTCTTAGATACTGCTGTGTGAGTATACAATTTATATGCACTGTAACGATTCACAACAATCAATAAATAATAGAGGACAGCCAACTCCCGAGTACATGTGGTAAACCTTTTGTTTTGTGGCAGTTTGGCAATAACTGAACTAGTGACACCCATTAGCATATGAAAGGAAAAAGGCAACAGCAGCTATTGGAATAATTAAAATTAACACAAAAGACGCTTAGCATAACAGCCGCAAGTGGGCTAACGCGTGGGATAAGCAATAAAAGCGTTGGGAAAACTTCGCGCAGGAAATCGCTATGGGGCGAAAATCTGTAGCGGAAATCGAAATTTGTTAAATGGAGCAATCGATGAATTGCGTTGGCTCTGACAGCTCTGCCTCGACACGCCCACTGCCCATCGCCTGCCTCCTGCCGCCCCCTTCAGTCAGTCGCACAGTTTGGTTTTACATTTTATCGCTTGTACGTTTGCACCATTTCAATTACAAACAATAACAATAAAATGTGGACGATGAAGAGCTCTGGGACGCAAACGGCCAAGTCGTTAAAGTTCAAGAAAGCGCGTTGCAGGAAAGAAAAAGAACAGAACAGAAAAAAAACGAGAGAGCAAGCATCAGTCGGGCGTCATCGACTGCAGAATGCGCCTTCGGGGCATTCGTAGGAGAGAAGTAATGGCATATGAGTATTTGATATATGGAATTATCCGTAGAGCATGGTTTTATCCGCAGCATCAACAGTGATGCAATGCAAGATATTTCCTCTCAAAACTATGGGACATGCAGATTTTATCCGACTGGCCATACCTACCAAGGGATAAGCTATAGATAATCTCTATAAATATACTGTGGATATTTTATTTTAGATATTTATATTTAGATTAGATTATTAGACTGTAGATTGTAATATTTTTCCATTAGATTTAGATTTAATATCTTTTCACTATATTCTATGTTTCACGAATATCCCAGATTGGTCGACTTAAATCAATGCATAAATCTCTCTCACAAATCTCTCGCTTCCCTCCAACTAGAGTGGAATCAAGCTGCATGGACAAAGCTAATATACCCCTTTTAACTTCAATGAACCCACAAGAGAAGCAAAAAGAGTAGTGCAAGGGAATTAGTTCACACGGAAGTGGCTGTCAGTTGACCCCAGTGCCTGGCCGCCCACGCTGATATCCGTGTGCATGGCTCATGTCCAGGGCAGCTATTGGCGTACGTGCGGAAGGCAGTTGAAGGTACGCAGAGGTAGATAAATATTATTGCAAAGCAAATTTAAATAAACATTTTTTCATTATCCGCTCTAGAACGCAGCTTAAAGGGAATGTAAAAAAAAACAGAAACGAAATTGCTTACATTATTTTTTGGCCATAAACTTTTCAAGTGCCCAAACAAAGTTTCGCAGGGAAATCGAAAGACGTGCCGAATATCATCGATGACAGATCTTTAAGTCTGTGTCTATCTGCCTGTCTCCTGATTCGCAACTATTCATAGCATATATCCACATATAACAGAAGCTTTTCTCACTAAACATAATTAATGGAGCAAAGTTTGTGCGAGAGCGAGAGAGAGAGAGAATACTTTGAATTAGGCTGTCTCTCTGCATGGGCATAATGCAAAAAGTATATAACGAAATCTTATAACTGAAAACTTATTTCATTAGCAATTTCCATCAAGTCCAAAGCCAAGTCAAACTTATATCGTAAGACGCTGAGCCACTCGCGAACGAATGTATTTATTTTCCTTCTTTTTTTTCTTTTGGCTCGATGCTGTGGTCAATTTAATTCAACGCTAATAAAACTTCAATAAAATGAAATTTGTACGAATTGCTGATGTTCTGTCCTTGGCAATCACCGCCGACGATTATCATTGACAGTCTCCGCCGTATACGTGACAAACGTTGGCCAAGTGTTAATCTGGAATTGTCGCAGCGCAGTGCAAGATTACAAGCAAGCAAACCAAAGTCTCTACACAAACAACAAGAGCAACAAAGGAATACTTACGTATACATATACACTAAGAGCAAGCACACAAGCAAAACTTAGACATAAGACCATGAAAAATAAATAAAAATACAAGCGGGAGACTGATTGTGGAGCTTGTGTGACTAGAAGATACCGCAAGACTTTGGCTAAGTAGGATTTTCAAAAATGTTGTTTGAGAAAAACAATCTCTCTTTCGCTCTTCTAGATTCTGAGATTGTCTTGAAAATACAGAGGTGGGTGGATAAACGGATAAGCGGATGCAGGAACAGATAAACGGATGGATAAAAGGGCGGACTAGCGTACGCTAGAACGAATTGTGAGGATAAAGATTTGGAAATACGGAAATCTAAATATTGAATACTGATTCAGAGATTGTCATAAACATAGAGCTGGGCGGATAGGCGAACAAATAGAAGTTAAGATAAACGGATGGATAAAAGGGCGACTAACTGACACTAGGACGAACTGCTGGATAATCGGATAAACTGTTGGAAATACGGCGAGCTGTCGAACGTACAACTGTTGGATGTTAGGACGAACTCTGCTAGATTCCCAGATTGACTACTAGAGATTAACGGGCAGACGGATAAGTGGAAAGGCGGACGGATAAACGAATGTATGTACGTTAAGATAAACGAATAGATAATGATGGACTATGGGGCGTTAGGTTGAGCTGCCAGATATGAGACTATAAACTGTCGTACTAACATTAAGATAAACGGATGGAGAAAAGTCAAAATAGATATTAGGACGTAGTCGATCGGATGAAGGGAAACCAGACCGATAGACAGACAGTTGTTGACATAAGCATACACACCAATGCAATCTATATACCCCATTTGCACAGTGTCAGGGCATCTAGGGTACATCAAGAAAAAGAGCAGTGCAAAACTTTATGGTCAACATTTTTAGTTGCGGTCGAATGAATAGCAAAGTGTATTTCAAGAACAACAACAGCACGCACATTAATATAGCCACTATTGATGTGGACACATACGTAAATACATACTCAAATGTGTATGTATTAGTATGTCTACATATACATAAAACAGATTTAGGAGCAGCCCGGCAGAGGCGAGCGTTGCCTGGGCAACATTTTTATTTCTTATATCATCGCAAGTGGCCAGCTGAAAGCCACTGATGGCCCCTTGTTCATTGTTGACTTGGACGAGTCCAAGACTCGCCTCACTTTTATTATTATTGATGACAATTTTGAGCGGACAATAAAAAGGAAAAGCGAACAATATGTATTCCTTCGAGGAGGCGAGCACCTAGCCCGGCCACAAAATCAAAAAAATATACAAACAAACAGCAGATTAAATACACTTGTGTCCAAGAGCAGCTGAATTGCAAAATAATTTCATGTTTATGCAAGCCCAAAGAAAGACGAAATCAATAATAGAAGGTTTACATCAAGTCTAAGACTCAGCTAGGCTAGTTCATAGCACGGCAAGCAAGTCCTTGGGAAACTTACTCAATATCAAGAGAAAATGTAAAGCAAACTAATATCCACTACTGCCACTACCATGCACTTAGTTTTCAAATATAATCAAATAAGGCGCAGGAAAAGAAAAAAAAATCAGATTTAGCGAAAAGAGAATTTCATTAAGTTGCCAGCAGCCGTCACATGAAACTGCGAAGAGTAAAATATAAAAGTTTTTCTCCAAAAAATTTATTTATTTCCATAAAACGATGTGTGCGACTCAAGCCACAAAAAAAGAAATGGAAAAGAAACAGAGCCACAAGGCAAGATAAATTACCGTGAAGCATTTATATATGTATATATGCTTATATATATATAAAGATATATACGATAGTATACTATACAGACATCTGTTGTCCTATTTGCCGTGAGCAGCAGATACTTTTGTAACGTTTTCCCTCTACAAAGTTAAGCCAACTCTGATGCAGCACATCAAAAAAAGAAAAAAAAAAAAAGGTGAAAAAAAGAAAAGGCCAAAAAAACATGAAGAAAATTTTGATAATTTTTGCTCCAGTTGGATACAAATGTCTGACAGGCACGTGCTCCATCAATTTTATACTTTATATTCTCCGCCTACTTAGTTTACCCAAACACACACACACACACACACACACACACACACACACATGCACACACACACATACACGCTTCCACATATTGAGCTGACACACCCAATTGATTAACCTAAGCCACACGCCGTAGCAAAACTTTGCTGAGCTCAACCATGCAGCCGCATGCCCCAGCCCCAGCCCCAGATCCAGCTCCAGCTCCAGTCCAAGCCCCAGCTCAGGCCCAGGAACTGGCAGAGGCAGCGGCACAGGCAAGTTAATTTTGAATCGTTTATCAAATGATGCAGAGCTCAAAAAACTTGAAATGCATGTGCTGCCAGTTGCCAGACTCTTGGCTATGCAACTCAGGCTCTGCGCGCCACTCAACTATCTGATAGCACATAGCATAATGCAAAATAGCAAACAGGTAAAAGCTAGTAAGTAAGAATATTGCTAAGGAGTTTAATTGACTGCATAATGCTCGTTCGGGGTTTAGAAAACGGATAAGGAAATGATATAGGATTAGAGATAGATATATAAGAATATGAAAATATAGGAATATAAGAATATAAGAATATAAGAATATTAGAATATAAGAATATAAGAAAAGAATAAGATTTGCTACTGCTCTGAGCAAAGTTTCTAAATGTACAATAATGGGCATTAGTGAAGTGTATAAAGCCGTCTAAGATTTTGAAATCGACTATGACAAGGGCTATTCCCAACTCAACTCAAGAACTTGATTTTTAATTCAAAGGTTTTGCCACATATTGTGTTTGTTTGTGGGTTTTCAAAAGCTGTATAAGATAAAATCAAGAGTAACCCACTTAAGAGTCAGGCTAGAACAAGAACAGATGATATAATAAGATGTAGAACTATTCAATCTAGAAGCAAATACCTAAGCAGAGGAAAGTAAACGCAAGTCTTTATACATTTTTGAATTTACCTAAACAGTTATCAGATAGATAATAAAACCTATATGCCCGCTTCATCCTCTCTCTGAGCGTGCATAGAAAGTACATTTGAAAAGTCGGTGAACGAGAGTAAACATCATATATGACGTTAGGAAATCTGTTGGCTCAGCTATTTGTTCAATTTAGGTTTGTTTAGCGCTACAGCTTAGAGCAGTCAGAAAAAAAAAGAAATGGGAAGCGAAGCTAGATGAGTTGTAGAATTTGCAATGGAGTAAAGTGAAGAGAGCTGCTCTTAGAGCAGCGGAATGGGAGTACTTAGGTAATTTGACAGGCGCTGATTTCTCACACAATGCGAGGGTAATTTAAATGCACTTAACGCGCGCTCGCTGCACCGCACAAAAGGAATTTTTCATGAATTATCCTTGACACGTATATGCCTTGAGGCAGTGCTAGCTGAGCAGCCACTAACTGCTGAGGTGTAAACATTTGCCGCTCGACTGCAGCGACCAATGAGGCGACACAGAGACGAGAGTGCATAAGGCATCCGACGGCAACTGAGGCCAGGCCAGCATGTGTGTAGTGCCGTAACTCCTGGGCGAGGTTAGCCCGAAAACAAATAAATGAAATAGGGGCCGCTGCAGGAGTTGCATTGACTGCGCTAGACTCTACCTACTAAACGGAGGGCAACTGCAAGAAGCAGCCAAAGGAAAGATGTATGTACATATATCTCAAATGGGGCTCATAGGAAATGTCAGCCTAAAAATCCAAGTAAAGTTTCTCTAATTTGCCCATTATGCAAGTGCAACCAAAAGTCTGTGCAATGGCTGAGCTCTCAAGTCAACTCGACTATAGTCCGCCGTACAACGTGTTAAACAAGGCATCCGCTCTCAAGTGCGCGTATTTTCCGATTCATTTATCACAGCAAGAGCTCAGCTCACAGCTCACAGCTCACATGCAGCAGCCGGGCTAACAAAGCAACAGCAGCCTATAGTAGACCATTATAGCCAGGCCCAACTGTGTGTGAGTGTGTGTGTGGAGTTTCAGAGCCAGTTAACGGAAAAATGCAATAAATGCAGCAAATGTGTTGCTTTGTGTGAGCTGCTGCTGCTGCTGCTTCGGCTGCTTTGGCTGCTGCTGTTAAACGCATTTTATAGAAACTGCATTCATGCAATGCAGCCAACGCCCATTTGTATGCAATACATTTTTCCCCTTTTCCCTCTTTTTATACTCCCCAGTTTATGTGAATGGCTTTTTTTTATTATAATCGTTTGCGCGCCCAGGCGGGAGCAACTAGCGCTGCGGCTCTTTAGCACAAATTTCCATCACAAAACGATGCCAATTAGCGAGCATTTAATGCAAACGATTTCGATTTTCCACAAATATAAGAAATAATAATGCCAGCCAACGGGTGTTAGTAACCAAGGAACCAACTAGACGAGACTAAAGTAGGCTTGAATAGAGAGTAGAGTAAACTAAAGTAGAGTAGACCTGATGGAAGACTAGACTAAAGCAGAGCAAATAAGAGTAGACTAGGCTAAACTAGACTATACTTAGCTATATATAATATATTAGACTAGGGAAGTTAGAGCAAACAGTAGTAGACTAGACTAACCTACTGCAGAAGTTGACTCGACTGAACTACTGCAGATCACACTAGTCTAAGCAAAAGTAGCTAAAAAGAGATTAGAGTAGAGTTGGCTTGAGAGAAGACTGAACAAAACGTAGAGTAGAGCAGACTTAATGAAGATTAGACTAAACTAAGTAGACTAGGCTAAGCTAGAGTAGACTAGACTATGGTACACTAGACTAGACAAAACTAGACGAGGGTAGCTACACTTAAGTTAAAGGAAACAAGAGTAGACGAGACTAACCTGGGATAGACTATATTACACTAGACTCAACTATACGAAAGTACACTAGAATTAGACTAGAGTCCAGTCTAGTAGTGGACTAGTATAACAGACTAGTATGCTAGACTAGACTATAGGAGATTAGAGTTGACTTGACTAAATAATACACTCGAGTAAAATTGAAATACTAGAGTAGGACAGCAACGAGTAGACTAGATTACGTTACAGAATAAAAGTCTAAAATAAACTAGATTATGTTACACACTTAGAGTTAGATTTGATAGGATTAAAGAAGACATTGGTCTAGACTAGACTAGAATACTCTAGCTTAAACAAGACTGAAATCTTTTCTTCCCTTTCTCTCCGATATCAATTCTACCTTGTGCTTCTCTTCTTACTCAAGAAATAATAGTTTGATTCGCTGAAACTTTTAAGTACTCATTAAGAGTCCTGATTTTTCGATAACTCATCCTATTTCAATATTATCAATATTTCGAGTCGAGTAGTCTCCACTAGAACCGTCTTAATTGCGAACAATATTATATTTGACTAAATGTATATGCTCGTTTTTGATTCGTATTTAATATATTCAAAGTTCAGTCCAAATTCTCTTCCCAGAAATTAGAGTCTTCTTCTTGCTAACTAAATTTAATAAATATTTTGTTTTTTACCGTGAAGACATTTAGTTTTCAGAAACTTTGAGCTGATGACGCATAGCTATAAACGTGTGAAAGAGCAAAGGCAGAGGCAAGTCTCTCTCAAGCCTTTCAATAAGGTCTATACATAGAGAACAAAGTCTGCTCGGCACAGTCATAAAACTTGCACTCTGCATATTAAGTCCCACGCAGAGAGCTACACACGTTAAGTGGAGTCACCTGGGCAGAGCCAAGCACACAAATTTGAGTCTCCAGAGAGTTTCGGGTCAGGTGGGCAGTGCAGCACAGCTGGCGCACACTAAATTGCGGATTATCTAACACGCACACCGAAGTTATCTAGAAATTGCTGGACTGCTTAAATATTTGAAGTTTTAAGTCAACGCTGGTACAAGAACAAAAAAAAAGTTGAGGCTTTTGAGGACTGACAAAAGCAATTTACATGCAATCGCAGCGAAGGCCATAAATTAAAGTTCTCAGCTCACTCACACTCACTCACTCACACTCTCCCTCTCTCTTTCTTTTTGGCTGTGAAACCGAATTCGAGGCTGACCACATTCAAATTTTTCAAGCTACACAAATCCGCGCTGAATGGTTTTGGCACTGCCAAAGCGCCAAAGCAAAGAACTTTGAGCAGAGCGAAGCGAAGCGAAGCGAAAGTATTTGCCTTTTAGATACCATATTCCATGCATCAGCGGCGCAGCCCTGGCCGACCCATGGACAGTGCCAATGGGCCAGGTACAGGGTATATTCAACAAAATTGCTACAAGGGTTAACATGGCCCAACTGTAACAGTCGTGGCAGCGACCGCAACAATTTCTACAACCATGGGCAACTTAATTTCAATATAAATAAATAAAATTCATACAATGTTTTCAGTTTCCACATTTTTTCATTTCCCTCTCTCTCGCTCTCTCTTCTTCTTTTTCTTCTTGTGCTCTTTTCAACATCATGTGTTCGCGCGGCTGTGAATCAAGGGAGAAGCGAGCTTTTTCAAAGACCTGCCCATTACAGTACCTTGAGCTGCTGGGGCTTTGCCTCACTCTTCTGGCCACCAACATAAGCGCTTTAAAAATAAGTAAGGAATCTTTAGTTGAAAGGGTCCGACTAGCAGATACCTGTCATGTACATTAATTAACTCTGAGTTTCTTAAATGCAAAAAATACGACAGTCTCATGTGTGAGTTTACCAAAGATCAAGAGTCTGCTCTGCTATGTATAAAGTGAAGCACTTATACTTATTCTGAATAACTTTTGTTCGATCTGTTCGATTATAATGAAATTTTTAGAGCATGCTTACGAAAGTCTCATGTACATATATATCGAACATCAAGTATCTTCTATGCACAGTAAAGTTTTTGTGACGATCTTAGTTGAAGTTGAAGAGATAGTCAAAGTCCAAAATGTTATTCAGAAACTGTGTTATCAAAACCTATTAAATTGGATTACCCTAGCTTAAATATTCCTTGATTCATAATTCATTATAATTCTAATACTTAATTTAGATATGTATATATTTTTCGATAATATAGAAATCATAGATCTCGTCTTATATAGTTTTCAAGATCCAGCAAGCATAAGCTGGCATACATATATAACAGCTAGTTCAACTCAATTCCTCAGCTTCATCCACTTCCACACCCATCTCTGCCTGTTACATACATGGGCAGAAAGACAGTATACCCTCTTTAATAATTCCGTAATGTGTTCAAAAAGAAAAGCTTGATTCAGCAGAAATGACCTTAAAGCAGGGGAATACTTTTCGTAGCCATCAGTCGTGAGTCGTGCGCTGCTCGCCTTTGGCAACCGCAAATGCCACGAAAAAATTAAGATAAATTCAATTTGCTTGGCTCCAGCAAAAGACATACACAAATAATCCCATTTACAGTTCTTATGGCCAGCACACATCCGGTCAACAAGTTGTTGCTCTCCCTCCCGCTTGGCTCTCTGTCTGCCGACTCCTGCTTAAGATGCTGCAGCATCTCTGTGCGCTTTTGTCATTGCCACATAAGTATAAATAAGTGTAGGAGAGCGTATGGCCGCATGGCCATAGATACTTACTGGAACGACTTTGGTTAGACATTGAAATTCAATAAGGACGACTGCTGCTCCGCTGCTCGACTGCTCGTGGCTTATATGATGCTGGCAGGACGACAAAGTCTTCTATGGCTGGCCAATCACATTGCCCTTATCCCTCACATACATGTCCTGCTGCGCTGCGCTCGCTCGACATACATTTTTCCTCTCATTTTTTCCAGCTCTTCTTCTTTTTATGAAATTGATTTCCGCTTAGGGCACTTTGGTGTTGCTTACATGTGGCGTCTCCACACACTCTGGGAACGATACGCCCACACACAGACCAAGGCATAAAGTGCGCTCCTCCAAGTTTGAGCTAATGACTCCATCAAGTTTGCCATTCGCTGGCAATTAGTTTATCAAATATGTTTACGTATTCAATTAGATTTTCAACTCTTTTTTTTTTTCCTTTTGACTCACAACTCTCGCTTCGCGCTTCGCGCCTCCTGCTAATTGCTCATAATTGGGCATTGCACATGCACTTCAAGTGGCAAAAAACAAAGGGTAGCCGCACAGTAGCTGCGCATGCCGACGTACGCTAATTAAAGGACACACTCAGCGCCTTGAGGAACATTTTTCTATGGCTGCCGCGCAATTAATTGGCCTAAGAAGATGTTTTGACTTTGCTGAAAACTTAATTGCAGGCCAAGCGCTAATTGCTCAGCAAATGCGGATGCCGATGCGGATGCGGCAGTAGCAAATTGATTGCGTATAATTATGCAAGTAGGAATATAGCACTCGAGCTTAACCAACTGCCAAATACTCGTTCATAACTGAGAAGCATGAAAATGTTGTATTTATTCTTAGGGTTTTTTAGAGATTAGCAGCTTAGCTCATAAGCTAGCTGACTGGATTCCCGAGTGGAAGAACCTTTGAGCATTGATTGGCCTTAGCCTCGACTCTGAATCATCTATATTACAAACGAGTATATTATGCAGTCGTGAACACCACACTTGCTGACCTATTTCTTCTATTTCAGCACAATAAAAAATTCCGCCTCACATGCATGCATGCTAATATTGATTCGGCTAATCCAAAAAATAGTCCACAGCGAGAATGCAGCGTTCAAAATATTTTGCAGCTAATTGAAAACGGCAATAGCAAATTTAGCCAAGCTTTTTACGTGGTCAGCGAGCCAATGCAAATATATGTAGCGAGGGAGAAAATGTATATATATGTAGAATGTTGAAAATGCCATGGATTTGGCGAGGATAACTAAATAACAGTGCGTATGCTTAATATGCAGCTGCAACCACTCCGGTGCCCATTTGGCCAATCAATGCTATTTGCATACTCGCGGTTGTGTCTTCAATAAATCGCTGGCCGAGAGAGTGTGTTAAAAATGGAATTGCACTTCATTAAATAACCATCAAAACAACTCAATAAAACTACTCTGAATTTTCAGCGAGCAGCGAATGAATTGCGGCTGACTGCGTCCATCCGTCCCTCACCCTGACTCTCCCTCCTTCCGTTCGACACTTTCTGTCTGTGTGTCTGTGTGTGTGGGCGTGAATCCTAAATGTGCGCGAAAAACATACAAAACTATAAAAATCACACAAACACAAACAACGAAAACTTTTTCGATTCAACAGCGAATTACATTGCGCGTCTGGCCACAAATTGCTGGTCGCTTTCATATTTAGTGGCCAAACAGACAAATACAATGCTGATCCGCACTCACCACTTGACACGCAACTAATGGGTATCTATCAGCACAAATGACACACACTATATATAAATTTAACAACATTTAATGAAATGCACTCCATCAAAAGGCATTCGCTTGGTCAGTTGACATGCATCTAAAAGCTCTACTTAGCTACAGTTCCAAATGCAAAGTGTCCGATCTGTCAGTCCACGTTAACCGTGTGACCATCTCTCTCTCTCTCTCTCTCTCTCTCTATCGGCAGCAGCAGGAGTCATGCAGCAGTCATGCTGCAGTCGACGTCACGTCAAATTGGATAAACTGTTAGGAAAAAAAAGAAAATGCTTTACGTCAAGGGAAATTGTCATATGGACGTGAGTGGCTCGTGAGCTAAACCACTTTCAACCACCAACCTATCGAGAGGGGCTTGGGGCGTGCATTGTTTATGATGAAATGTATGTCACAGACGATAGGAATTAGGTTGACAGCATTACATATTTACCGAGTTTTTAAGGAGGAACTGTGCACATCTCTATTCTTCCGTCTATCTGTCCTAGAATCTAGAAGAGCTCTAGATTGAAGATACTAACCTTCTCTGTGCAGCATATATGCTGTAGAGTTGCCTGTCCGTCTGCCTTCTTTTGTTCATGGAAGAGCGTGAAGAGCGCAGCTTACATGTATTTTAATTTAACATTAAATTATCTGTTTAAATTTAGTTCAGCTTAGAAGTAACTCAACAAAGTATATTGTATTTCGTTTGCCTCACTTGTCTCAGACCTCACAACTAAGAGTGTGATGAGAAAGCTTTTTCACAAAGAGCTCTCAAATAACTGTGGACAATTTCTTAATATCTGCAAATAGGTGTGTTTCACTCACACTTAAAGAAAAAATAGCCAGAGAGCAAACGATTGCGTCGATTCTTCAATGAATTTGCTCGTGATTGGACAGACAGAAATGACATTTGTATTGGTGTGTTTATGTATTGGTGTGTAAGCGAGTTGTGTCTTCGCTAAACACATCAATCGGAGTGAGTGAATTTAAATATGTGCATGTGTGTGAGAATATGAAGACCATTTGCATAGATCTGCCTGCTCTCACTGACTGACGCTCATTGCGCGAACGCCAATCGTGTTCGCGAAAAGAACTGCACACGAATAGCTCAATGCAAAGCGCTCAGCCGAAAACAAAAACGAAAAGAACCGAAGGCTCTAGTATAAAGAGCGAGAGAGTAGGATTCGTTTCGGCTGATCTGGTGAACAGAGAGTGAAAGTTCAAACGGTTAACAGTTATTTGCGAGCTATATTTCTACATTAAATGCTGCTTAACTAGCTGAGCTAACAATGAGCTAATTCTGTCTCTCTCACACTCTCTCAGTGAAGTGGCTGCAGCTGATAAAAGATAATATAAATAGATCGAATTTGACTAAATACAAGTACAGCAAGTACAAGTAAGTTAATCTTCTAATATTGTTTTTAAGCTAGAGGAAAACAACTGTAGTTGTTGCTTTGCAAGTCGTCTACATATCTAATTCATTCAGCTCTATAAACTTGATATTAATTGAATTTGCTATTTATCTATAACATAAAATAAATATATTTTATATATATATTGCATTGCCTACTATCTCTTTCATTCTCCCTCTCTCTCTTCCTGCCTACACATCTGATTTATCCAACACATTATTAAACATTTCGCAATGAAATTGAACGTAAATAGAGCCTGAATAAATTCCAACTCCGCAGCATATCAAGAAATATTGAATTCCTGCTTCTTATTGTTTATATGAGCAAAGGAAAATCAATTGTCTAAGTAGGCAAAAGAGTCTTAGCCTCTGATGATGGCCAAGTCAAGTCCCAAGCAGGTCGTTACATGCAGACAAAGAGGAAATGTACAAAAAGTTCTCAAGAGCTTCGAACTATGGACATTGGGGGAATGGGAAAATGAAAGGATCAAGAGAAGTCAATACAATAAATTGCATAGAAGCCAAAACGCAAATTGTTGTGGCTTTAAGCATTGTCTTGGCCAAATTCCTGTTGGCAATATGTGGTTCTATTATGAAGATTAATAACATGAGGCCATTGGGCAGCTGCCCAGTTGATGCGATTTTAATGAGTTGGACGCTGAGCGAGGCGCGAGGCGCGAACCGCAGCAGCAATTAAAGGACATCAATTAATATTAAATATTTCAACGGCAATTAAATGAAATAATTCCGTAGTCAGCATCAATCCGGCCACAAAACGGGCGGACTTATTGCCATCAAGAAGACAGTCCGAGTGTAAAACTTTGTCGGTATTCCAAATGAAATTTTCATTAACCAAGGAAACCAAAGTGATTTGGCAGTTTACTGGCCCCTCTCTCCCTCTCCCACCTCTCTCTCCCGCTCCATTCACAACTGCTGCTAAGTTTTCAAGTGAAAAGTTTTCGACTTGCGCCAACTGGACACATGTTACAAAATTCGCAAATAAATTTCTGACTACGCGAAAGTTTTCACGCATTCGAAATGCAAATGAAATGCGCGCGATTGTTGACAAGCCAACCAACGTTCGGGGGCAAAGTTGAAGTCGAACAAAGTTGAACCGTCGTGGCTGCATTTCTTATGAGCAGCCAAATGAAAATATTTCAAAAAGCATTTCAATTTCGCCAGCTATATACGTAATTGAAATTTGCATTTCTATGAGCCTTGCATACGAAAACCGAAAAAACAAAGCCAGACCAACCACCAAAAAAAAAAAAAAAAAAAAAAAATACTCAACTTTGCCCAACTAAGACAAGCAGAAACGAACTTCGCCAATGCTAACTGCCTGGCCTAAAACGCCAAAGAAAAATAAAAAGACAAAAAACCGCATAAAAACAAAAGGAAAAAACAATTAGGCGCCAGGTCGCGGAATTTTGATTGAGAATTTTCACACCCCAAAGCAAACGACAGAGCTCTGCTCCTGCTCCATTCAAACACTTATCGAACAATAAGTCAGGCTAATATAGCCAGAGCAGATACTTATTATATGTACACAGAAATATATATAAATATTATTATTATATTAGCTTTTTTCTACACATGTCTAGTTAAACATTTTCTAAGCACCCTTCAATCGACACTCGACCAGAGAGTTTGAGAACCAGGAATACCTTCGTTTCGGCAGACTGCAAAGAATGCTAAAAACTTCCTCAAACCGAAAACGCAAACAATTTTACGAGCAGAGCAAACGATTTGTACTGACTGCCCGAATACCCGTGCCTAGGCTCAAAGTATGGTTGAATGATCAGGGAATCAAAGGGAATCAAAGGGATTCAGAGGGAATCAGAGGAAATTAGAGACTCTTACAGCTCTTTCCAGTTTGTCACGATTAATCATTCATATATGAATTTTAATCAATCTTTATAACAGCTCAAATATCTCTCATTTACACTCCAAACTTCTAACTAAGAAACTCTAAGTATAAATCATTTTTCTATCGACTTCCGGTTTTATCTACTCCCTTTAAACACATCCCAAAAACTAAGTACTAAAGTCTACTCACAGACAACCAACATACCCCTTTCACTTTGTTAGCGGGCATGGAAAATACGTATAAAAAAAAGAAAACTTTTTGCCAGCCAAACAACGTGAAAGACCGCAAATTGTTTTAAACCAGACCGAAGGCCGTACATACTCGCGAACAGAGAAACCCTGGGAGAGCAGGAGAGACGGGTGGTAAGCAGGGAAAAAGGAGTAAAGGCGAAGCAAATATTAGTATTTGCTAAAGGCAGCAGCCTTGCGAACGCGGCATGCCCTAACTGCTGGCAAATATATTCAAGCCGAGTCAGTCAGTGGCCAACACAAAACAGGCCAGGCATTGTAGCGCATTCTTGACCAAGCAGGCAAAACCGTAAATTTTATTGCATGACTTGATTAAATTCGCATGCAACCCTCAAACGTCAAACCCTGCTAGACCTAGCTCCCAGCTGCCCGGGTCAGTCAATTCAAAACAAGTCAAAGCGTTGCAGACGAGACTGAACGACTAGCAGATACCCGCTAAGGTTTTATATAGCTCAGCTACATGGGCTCAGTTAGTTAGGTTGTGATATTTAGATAAGATAAAGTAAAGTTTGATATTGTTTATAATTGATTAATTGAAAAGGGAAATAATTATATGAGCTGTAAAATTGCCCTATCTAAGTAAGAGAGATCCGTTAACCGGACCGACAGACGAAAACTCAGATAGACGGAAGAATGAACAGATATCCGGAAGAACGGATGCAAGAACGAATTGTTTAATGGAAGAAATATGGACTGACAGATGAGGAGACGATTGGATTGATTGGCAGATGGACAGACGGATGAACAGACGAGGCGAGAGAGATGGAGAGACTGTTAAAGGAAATGACAGACAGAGAGGCAATCGAATGGACTGATGAACTGACAGAAGGATGGACAGACGAATGGGTGGACGACTGATGAAGCAGTCAGAGAAAACTTTTAATTAACTTTCAATTAAATGTTGTCTATCTGATTTATCATACGTCACTCCATCGTTCGACTAAGATCATTGATCATCGCAAGGAAGAATCTGTCAGACAAATCTTTATTAAATAGTTAGTCTGTGCGTCCCTCCAATCATCTGATCAAAAATCAATGATGAATGAACAATGAACAGTGATCAATGAATTATTGATGACAATGATCAATGACTTATTATCTTTGAACAATGATCAATGAACAACGATCAATGCCTAATTGATCTTAAGGAAGACATAGATTCAGATTCACAGATTAAATATGATATCCGCAAACTCTTATATTTGCCGATATCTTATACTTAACTTAGTATAGTATCTAACTCCTGTATATCCTATTTCCACAGGTTCTCCACCATCTCCTCCTTCTCTTCGTCAATATGCTATCTACAAACTCTTATACTTGCCAATATCTTATACTTAACTCCTCCTAACTACACAAACTCCTCTGCATACCCTATTCACGCACTTTCAATGAGTATTTGGGGTATTAAAGAAAAAAAAAAGTAAGGAAAAGAGAAACAGAAAATTGCTGGCTTCTTTTCTTGGCAATTTTCCCAGTTTAACGTTTTAACGAAACTTAATGAACTTTCAGTGTCACAGCGAACAGGGAATGAAAGGAGTCGAGACCTCGCGCCCCGCCTACCCCGCCTACTCCGCCTACTCCGCAGCTCAGTTAATGTTATGATGGATATTGTGCAAGGCGAAAAGTAATTTTGAACTTTTTTAAATAATCTTTGTGTGTTGAAGCTATTATGAGTAACAAGTTTTCATAATTCCTTTTTTTTCGCATACTTTTTTATTTATGTTGATTTTGCCGGGGACAAGCGAAGCGTCCTTCAGCTGCATTTACTACGAATCGTTGCTTTAATATGCCTCACAAGACTTGAAAGCATTTCAAGTAATTAGAGGAAACAAATAGAGGAACTGTAAATAGCAGAATGCACGACTAGACGATGCCCTGCAAATAAACATGGAATGGGGAAAAGAGACAGGAATAAATATAGAGAGAATGCTTGGAGCAAAAGGCTCTTTAAACATGTTCTCGGGTGCGTGGTATGTTGGGGTAGTTCTTGGGACATTTGCTCGCTGTGCGAAATTTAACGAAGCTTAACCTCGTTCAATGGAAAAAATCCACTTTACGTACACTTTGCGCTGTCATTTCGTGCGCAGCTCAAGCAGCAATTGTGCAAATACTTTGAACCAACAGAAGGAGTTTGGTAAGTGGTTGAGTCGGCTGGGTGGGCGAACTTTTGCTCAACTTCAAAATGCAAGCAAGAATGATGAATGAGCTGCAAGGTAGCCCACCCACTCAAATACCCAAATACCCAAATGCCCCGAAGGCACAGCAGAGCAGAGAATGCTCGCTTGTCAAAACGTAGACTAAGATATTATACTGATTTCTTTTGGCCCAAAGCTCTGGGCCAACAAGTGTTGAGCGGCGAATTATGCAAGAAATCTGAAACAGCTAAATCTAAAAACGGAAAGTTGCGGAAATCTTTGGTTTCACGGCGACAGCATCACGTGTGCGTGTGTGTGCTCGAACCGAGACAGAGACAGAGACACAGACAGAGACACAGACAGAGACACAGACAGAGACAGAGATTGCAAACCGAAACCGCAGCAAATAACAGCGCATAGCCTGACCACAAGTGTGAAATTTGATGCAGTTGTCGGCGGATCGATTAGAGGCCAGCACGAGACAGGGGCAAGAGTGAAAGTGAATGCAATTAAAGAGACAGAGAGAGACAGAGAGAGAGAGAGAATGAACTTGACTTTGAGTGCATTGAACTTACTCAACTCATCTCTATATATCACATTTCACATGCGTAACTCTCATTGCTCTATATAAAGGCCAGCTGCGGGCAGTCAATGTCACATTTGTACATCAACAAGGCAGCGTCTTGGACTTGCTTTGGCCAGCACAGCACAGCAATGCAGCTAAGCAAAGCAAACATTCCATTAATGATCAATGAATTACGCAGGACATGGCTGCCCCTACCTCAGCTGCTGCTGCTGCTGCTGCTGTTATTGTTATCCATAACAATGAGGACGACGACGGCGATAATGGAGCTGCCAATGAGTGAACTGCCGCTGGGCACGCCCTTGCGCCCGGCAGCCGGCCAAAGCAATTATGTTGAGCCGAGCGTTGAGGCGCTGGCGCCAGGATTAGCTGGATATGCGAGTACACGACATTATTACGGCCCAGCCAGTGCCAGTGCCAGTGCAGCTGCCGACGGCCAAGGTGACTTGGCAGCGACACCATATGCAAATTATGAACGAAAAGCCATCAGTGGTCTAGCTGGCATGGCCATGGCCAATGGCTTTGTGCCATACAACAACAATGGAATGCAGTCCGGATACTCGGATCAGGGCAAAATCGATTTTGTCATTAATGCGGCAAATTATGAGTTGACTGCAAATGAAGAGCAACACCACCAGCAGTCGCAGCAGCAGCAGCACCACCACCACCACCACCACCAGCAGCAGCAACAGCAACAGCCTGACATCTACTATCAGAGCTATGCGTATCAGCCGCGGGCATCGCAGCCCAACAACGATTATCATATTGAGCAATTTTCCAATTATCGCCATCCTGCCTCCAGCAGGGAGCAGCAACAACAGCAGCAGCAGCAGCAGCAGCAGCAGCAAAGCACCCACGATGACAACGCATTGGCTTATGCCAACAGGCAGCTGCGGTCGGAGCTGCGGGATCTACGGGAGCTGCCAGAGAAGCGCAAGCAGCTTCAGCAGGAGGCGCGAGGCGCACAGCTGCAGCAGGAGGATCAGCAGCTGCTCTACTCTCAGGCAGAGCGACATATTGACGATATGCCACATCAGAATTCACTGCCACCAATCACAACGACCGTGCATCATACGCCGTCGAGCAGCAGAGCCATCGCCGGGCTGCCGCTCTCCAAGCACATCGAGATCACAAAGCACGTGCCCATCACGCACTACCAGCAGATCCATGTGCCCTACAAGCAGCCCTTGCAGCTGCGCATACCAAGGCCCGTGATCACAGCCATACCCAAGCCCATTCCCATTAGGATTCCCGTGACCAAGGCCGTGGCCGTGCCTCAACTGCAGGAGGTCAAAATACCCGTGGAGAAGGTCAGACCCGTTCCTGTGGAGCGACCCATTCCCTATGTCGTCGAGCGCCAAGTGCCCTACCGTGTCGAGAAGCCCATTGCCACGCCCGTCTACTACCCCTACCCAGTCAAGGTGCCCATCATACGCACCGTGGTCCACAAGCAGCGCCCCCAGTACACAATTGCCGCACAGCCCATCAGTTCTTTGGGCGGCTGGCACTCGCCCAATCATCTGCTGGGCTAAGCTTATAAATAGAATTTCTTTTTTTATAGTTATATATAATATGTGTGTTTGATCTTTTATAATATATTCGAAATGAACAGAAACTAACATGTAAGAGAACTTTAGGCTGGCTGCCCGACTAGGATATACCCTGAACCCAGAATTTAATCAATTGTGAGCGGGTATACAAAATATAACAGAAATACAAATTTTATTGAACTTGAATTGGGAATTTAGAGATAATTATTATGTATATTAGTTATCAGTCAGACCTGATAAGGATATAGATATATCTCTGTAAGAGCTATAGGAATCCGTCCGTTCGCCTATTTCTTCGTTTGACTCCATTGATTTTTAGGCAATTCTGATTTTGTAAGAACGAGCATCTTGGCGCACAATACACTCTTATTATGATCTCCATTGATAATATAAATAAAAGAGACTTGAGCTTTGGCGTACACGCACAATTGGCAGTCATATTCAAGCTGTGAAACTCTCATTGAGATCGCCTAACTAGAAGAGAAGTTAAATCGAATTGTTTCTAGCTTTGGAGGGAAATGTAGGAGCAGCTGCATAGGTCTCCTGTATCTCATGTGTTCCCCCAAGGGTATCTAACTAGTCGAGAGTGAGGACCTCCGACGTCCGACTGTAGCACTCTGCAGTTATTTTGTGTGGCTTTAAGTTGTCCTTTCGATGTGCTTTTAGCCGATGGGCGTGTGGAGCTGAATAATTGCAATTAGTGCCACAGCGAAGTGTAAAACTGCAAAAGCAACGCATAAACTTAGCTGAGCGTAGCCAAAACAAGACATTCTCAGAGACGAAGTCACAGTCGGAGTCGGAGTCGGCGTTGGCAGAGTTAGAGCCTGAGCTGCGAGTCAGAGGGCAAGCTACAAAATGAAGAAAAGTAGCCAAGGAAAACTTTTTAATTGAGCTAAGATCCAACAAATGCGGCTAATAAATATGTATTGAAGTGCGCCATGGCTGGCGACGGGGCCAACGGAGCCAACGGGGCCAATGCAAAAGGGTCCAAATGCTGCAGAATGCAGCTGCTAATTGCCAAATGTAACTTCAACAGCAACAGCAACAGCAATGGCAATGGCAATGGCAACGGCAACAAATGTTCAAGTTGAGCTGAGCGCGTTAGCGAAACAGCAACAGAAATTAGCCAAAAAGTAAAGTCTTGAGTCAGCGAGCGTTTGAGGCGCTGCTGCCTGACGAAATTCGCTGCAAGTTATTGCCAACTAATGAAATTAACACTAATTGGCTCGGAAGTCCAATGTCAGTGCCTGCCTCCTCCTCCTGCTGCTGCTGCTGCTGCTGCTGTTGCCGCCTCCTGCTGCAACTGCCATTGCAGCATATTTAAGCATGAGAGATTGTTTCGTATCTATTTATTTATTTACTATGCTATGCTAAGAACTACAACTGTTGAAGCTCTTGCAAAAATAACAAATAATAAATGTTCAGCTTTAAAGAAACGAAAAACTTGATCTTAGCTGTGGCCACACGACAGATTTATCGATAGCTCACAAGGAAACTTTTTGTAGTGTCCTTGGAGTATTCCCATTAAAAATGTCAAGTTGTTGCAGCTGTATCTATTGGGTAGAGTACTTATTCCTAGAAAGCCTCCTCTCCTAGAAGGCCTCCTTCTAAACAGAAATTCACTCTGCGACATTTCAAACTTTTGTCCGGCCAAATTTAAGAAAATTGAATGTTGAGACTCGGCTCTCAATTCTGTTAATTTGTTGCCTCAATGATGGGTTCCAAGTAAACAACGCCTACTCTAAGAGAAAGACAGAGAGAGAGAGAGAGAGAGAGAGAGAGTGGGAGAGAAGTTGAGTAAAGTGGCTGTTACGATGAAAGGATACTCAAATTATGCACAGCTCGGCAAACCCACACATTGAATGGGCGTAGGCTAAACTTGAAGGTGAGATGAGGTTGTCTAGGTCCAAAGAATGTGAGCTTAGAAATGTGAGCATGAGAATAGAAGAATAGAAGAATACTGAGCAAAAGTAAATAGTAGACTGAAACAAGTCAACGACTACAAAATACTCTCTCTCTCTCTCCTGCCTTTGCCTAGCTGATTTTACTAAAGGTTCATACATTTCAGCATGCATGTAGATAAATAATAATAAGCTGTCAGAGAGATTGTCAACAGGTCTGTAGCTGCTGCTCTGTTTCGAAACATTCGCTTTTCTTTTAATTGTTCGTTGGCTTTGCTGCACCCGAGACTCATTCTGAGTCTCTCATTGTTTTTTCATCTCTTTTGCAGTTGTCGCTCATTACCTGTGCTTGACCAACTCGAACAATGGCCAAAGTTTGAAATATGAGCTCGTAGTTATTGCATCGCCTTGGCAGCATTCAGCTCGTCTGCTCAAGCTGACATTGCTGCTGCGTAAGTTGTGGGTCATTGCACGTCAACCAACTGATATCGGTATGAGATCTATGCTAATGTGTCATGAAGTATTTAACAATGAACTGCAACCTGCATGCCACAACGACAGGCTACATAGCTAAAGCCAACTTTAATTGATATTTGATACACTAAGCGTGAGTGGAGTGTATGAGTTTTGTTGAAATGCTTGTAAGATGTAGGGGAAGACATGAAAGAAGAATTTGTAACTGTTTGAGGAATGTAATACGATCCAACTCTGTTCGTCTATCTAACCATCCATAAGTATTAAGACTTTACTCTTAGAGCACAGAGGAGCCCTAGAATCCATGGATCTATCTATAATATGAGCAGATCAAGAATTGTATGTAAAATGTCCATAAGTTTTTAGCTTGCTACAGCATCGATTTGTATCGATATTGAACATTTATTTTAACCCTAAGATGTTCAGCCTCACTTTCAGCCATATTCATTATCCAAGTCCATCTTAATTACTATTTCAGGGTATTGCCCAGTCGTTCACTTCCTTGCCCTTAGACCCGTATAAACCTTGCCTGTTGCACCTGTATTTTGTGTTTAAGCATCTTAATTGCAACCTTTAATTGCAATTACACGCTTGACTGTTTGTTTGTTTATGCTCAAAGTTTGAAGAGCAACTAAAAAGCTTTCAAAACTCTTTTTCGCTACCCTCATCCCGCTTCCCGCCTCCCGCCTCCTGCTCGTCGCGCCCCTTCACAAACTACAGCAAAGACGCCTGATTTTATTAGTTGACATAAATCCTTTGATGCTTGTGCTTTTTCCCTTCCGCTCGACTGCGAAAGCAAAGAATGTGTAAATAGTTTATGATAAGCGCTAGATATAATAATAGCTGCACTTTAAGCATGTGCTGGCCGATAGCTCGCTCTATGCGCTGGGCGAGCGACGCGTAAAATGCTCAAACATGAAATATCACTCATACGCCATGCCGACAGCATAAAGTGTGAAAAGTTGTTGCGCCACAAGCGCACCAATTAAACCCAGTAACGAACGTTAAACACTAAGTAAAGCCAGTCGCTGTTAACAACCAAAAACAAACAACAACAACAACAACAACAACAACAAAGAAAAAACAAAATTACAGCCACCTGAGTCAACGTTTTATGTCCTTCATAAATTTGAAAAACCAAAAAACTCTAAAAGGGTCCCTCGAAATGGGTTAAAAGTTTTCGAAGCTACGCTCTCTCTCCTAGGCAGGAGTTGGCCACAGGTCGCTCTCCCGCTCTATGTCTGTCTTTATCTCGCTCACTCTTCCTCCCACTCTCTCTCTCTCTCTCTCTGTGTATGTCTCTCTTTATCTCACTCTCTCTCTTTCCCTAGCCTGACTGTCATTTTTCTTCAAAAAAAAAAAAAGACATTTCCTTTTGTCGCCCCAAACTTCTGGCGGGACTTTGGCCATTTAACCCTTTCAGGTTGTTGCTTTCTTGCTCGCAGAAATTATCAAAAGTTTTGAGTTGGAAGTGCTGATTAATTTTTAATGTTTATGTTTAGCAGACCGCTGCTGCTACGGCTGCTGCTCCTCCTGCTGCTACTGCTGCTGCTGCTGGTGCTGCTGGTACACGCAACGTCATTTGCCACATTATAATGTCATTTTGATGGTTCGACCAGGAGGCTTGCTATTCGCACATGTCAAACTGAGACGGCGAGGGTAGTCCCAAAAGTAAATGGCAGCAGAAAGCGAAAAGATTTGAAAACATTGATTTTAGGTTGTTCAATTGAAAAACTTTTGAATCCCTCGAATTCATCGATTGACAGGCATTGAATAATAGATTGATTTTCTACAGAATTTTGATGATGAAATGATCCTCACAGCTGAAGCCAGCTAAGCTCAATGTAGATATCTGAACAGAAAAGTGCTTAGTAAGTAAGAACTAGACTCCGTTTCGAATAAGTCACATTGCGTCTACTTAAAGGAGTATAACGCGAATCGGTCAAATCAAAACTGTCAGTCAAAGACAGAAACGAAACAAAGAAAGAGTCTCCTGCTCACAATAAGAGCTCTTTCTTTCTGTTTCTTGCTGTTTCTCTCATGAGCAAAATGAGAGAATTGACGTGGATAACTATTATTAGCGATCTATGCATAAAACTTTTCATCTTGCAGATCGACTAAAGGATTTCTCTCTCTCTTCATATCAGTTAAAGCTTTCAAAGAGAAACTTTTCACCTAGACATCATACTGAGTAGAGTAGAGAGTAAATTCTGTATACAATCCGAATCACAATCACTCACTCACATTTCAGACAGAATACTCGAGTAAACAATGCTTATAGTGTGATGTCTTGACATGTTTCTCTCTCTCTCTCTCTCAACTTTATGGCACTTGGCCAATGCCAATGCCAGCAAGCAGCTGTGCCCTCATCTTGGCTTCTTTGGCGCATGTGGCGTATGCGTGATAAATGAATTGTAAACACTGTTAGCAGAGCAAGCGACACTTTAAATACGCACACACACACATACACATATATACACATATGTGTGTATGTATTGCATAAGTAGATTCACGCATTTGCGGCGCTCTCCCATTTGACATTCGACTGAAACCAGCCTCATCAGCAACAGAGCGAGGTTGGTTTGTCAATTTGACCGCGTTTGCATGTTCATTGCGATTTGCGGCTTTCGCATTTAAGCTCGCTCATCGGACTCATCGGTCCAGTTGTCAAACTAGCCGCAGTATTCTTAACGAAGTGGTTTTGTGGCTGCTGCAATTATGAATTTATGTATGTGCCCTGTCACACATATAACTGTTAAATATATATATTCATATATGTATATATGTATACATTATGCATTAATATGTTAGTCTATAGAGAGCGGAAGTGGCGTGCGCATCAGCAAAAACCGCACAATTGTTTATCAGTTTGACTGATTATAGCCACGTAATCAAAATTACTTTAATTTTACATTTTCGGTTATTTAGGCTGCTTTTATAATTGGGCTAAATAGTTTACCTAGTACATAATCATAAAGGTTAACTGTGCTTGCGAGGGCAGTTCCTGTGGAATGAGGCTCGCTCTTCTGAGTTGAACTCTATGAATATACCATTATATATATAATGTATAGCTATATACATTCTCCTGTTCCTGATCTTGATCTGGGCAATGTCAATAGCCTCTACTTATGTGTTTTATGTGACTTGGCTATCTCAGGGCGTAATAGGTATATATGCTTATGACTATTCAGCTACTAATTGAGAACTGTCTTACAGTAGCTCAATATTTTTTTGGCTTAAATCAACTCAACTGATTACTCTGAGATATGTCCCCCCGAATCTCTGAAAAAGTTAGCTCAATTGCTCGAGTAGCCCTCTTTTTCTTGACTCGCACGCGAGTAGCTCAAGGATCTAGCAACCTATAAAATCTAGGCTCAGCAATATCCCAACCGAATCTAATTTCTATATCAGCGATAACTTTCTTCTATTTCTGATATTTATTATAGATTTTATTATATGAAAAGCTTCACTTAGTTCAGCATATCACTCAGTTTGCATATTTAGATTCCTCTCAAATTATAGCTAACCCATTTTTGGCTAAATTTATCGCACATACGCCGCATGTGCCACCCAAAAGAAAACTTCTTTATGGCATTGGCCAAGTGCCATAAAATTTGGTATATTATGGAAAAACATGTCAAGGTATGACACTGCGTACGGGAATGGTTTACTAAAGTATCCTGTCTAATATGTACAGAATAATGCAGATGCTTTGTGGATTTTATTATTGTGGAATGTATGAAGTCTAGATAAAAGAACGAACAGAGACTAGCTAGATAGATACTCTTAAGATAAACTTGATTATTTTACCCTCTTTGCTACTGGCTAGATCTAGAATATATAGTATATATCAATATATATAATAAAGGAATGCATACTTCAGTACTATATCACGCCTCCTGCTACTCCCCCATCCTGCTGCCCGCTCATAGTCAAAAACAATCTATTTAGCTGCCACATTCGCTGAAGTGGCATGAAAAGTCTCAGCCATTTACCATTTTCTAAGTCGATTCCAAGACATTTATATTCGTTTTTCTATTGCGCACACAAATGAAAATTTACGCGGCAGCCAGCTGGTAATTGGTAACTTATTTAGGCCATTTGTATTCGGCAATGGGCTTTAGAGTTAGTCAGGTATGCGGGCAATACATAAATCATTTTATCCAACAGCAGATATAATCCGCACATATGTACTTCACCTAAATAAGTAACTCCCATGCTCAGAGCCGAGTCGGGCTCTGTCTGCACGTCGACACGAGGCTGCTTGAGGTTGCTTCAGCACGTGCCTGTACATGTGTGCCGCAGTTAAGATAGCCGAAAAGCCCCAAAAAGAAATCCTATCACATCGCGAGCGAAGCGTTCTGCGTTGCAGCGATCAACCACACAAGGGACGGCCCTAAATTGTGTGCACATCAAGATGTAAGCAGCTTGAGCCACCATCTCGTTGACACCCATTGAGAATGTGTGCAGAGGGTATGATGTTTGTGGCAGGGCGTATGTAATAGAGAGAAGCAGTGAGCGTGAACAAGAGACCAGAAAGAGCTTACATGAAGAGTATATATAGATTAAATACTTAAGTGGAGTGGATCCTATACTTCTAACTGCGTTTTCAGCCATGTGAACTCAGTGAACTCGTAAACTACGAAAGTTACAAAGTTTCAAATTTAATGATATACGTTTGCATACATTTGCAATATAATCCTTTAAATTTGCTTGAATATCTCAATCTATTTCCATTATAACAAAAGATATAAATATTAATTAATTGCATTTTGCAACTTAACTCAAAGTTTATAATGTTTTGAAATGCCAAATAGTAAATAGAAATATTATAAATATTTTCTTTTTTTATAGATCTATATACGCATTTCATAAAATTGATATATATAAGATTTTGCATAGAGCGGAATCTTAATTTATTGAATTGACACACATTTTGCGCCTTTAAGCATGCTTTGAAATTTACATCAAGATCGCACGTCTAGAACCCAAGTTCTATCAGGCTATTTCTAGAGCAGGTAATAAGTGCAGCAGCTACTGCTGTCTGCATATTTGCTAGATCTACGCAGTTTACAGGGTATCTAGTAATCGAACCACCCACAAGTTGAGCTTATTTCGCGTGGGTTCAATGTACATCCACCACCCACACTTGGCTAGACGCAGAGTAGGGTCTAATAGCCGTACGCGTTCCACAATCAATAAAATGCAAATTAAATTGAATAAACACCAATTTCATATGAATTCAAGAGTGGAATATTAACAAAAACTGAATGCGTGTTTGCATAAGTGGACATGTGCCTGTATATGTGCCTGTATATGTGTGTGTGTGTTTCATTAGAACGTTGTGCGTGCTTCGCTCATTTTCATTAGGCGAAAAAATCAAATTTTGAAAAGTTGCGTTTTAAATATTTCCGCATAAAATAACTCGTCCAGTGTCTACAATTTGGAAAGCAGGCGTACAACTTTCATTACGCCAAAGTTTTTTAATAAAAGTACAAAACATACTACTGGCTGCATATAGCACACACACACACACACACTCATAGACACTCTCTCACCCTCTCTCACACACGAACAGACATTATTAAAAGCAACTGTTTTGTTTCCCACTGAATGTGCTTTATAATTGTATTTAGAATGTGGAAATTTTTGTTGTGTTCGGTCAACTTTGAATTGAAATAAATTTTATTTTCATATATCTACCTCTCTCTCTCTCTCTACATTCTCTCGCTCGCACTCTCCTCTCTCTCTTTGTGTTGATGCAAAAACGAATTAAAATTGTGTGGCTCATAGCAACGTATTAATGTGTTTATGGATCTAAACTTATTATTATTATAAAGTTTATAGTTTAATTTTCAAAGTAAACAAGGTTAGCAAAACCCGAAATGCATTCGCTTGCGGCACAGAGCACTCTCTGCCATGCTCAGCAAATAAATAGAGTTTATTTCTAATCTGTTTTAGTTAACAAATTGCACCCGAGGCCTATTAGATTATCTATACGCCAACTAGATTTTGCAGCTGTCCAGAAATATGTTAACATTAATTCATATTAAGAGCAGGTATAGACAGTTGCATAATATACGTTCAAAAATTGACAAATAAATGCACTCTATTCATATATTGATATTTATCGACTTAAGAGTTATCTATAAAAATACAAATATTAAATTTCAAATTTGACAGTTCTATTGAATAGCTCTGTAACCGACAGTAAAAGATATAGCTTTAGGTAAAGAATCTGCGCATTTACAGATATAGATATTTATCGATTCATAGTAGACGCAGAGAATGATTTAGAAACACGAATTTTACATTCTAAGATTTGAAAAACAAATGCATAATACACGCTCATGACTAAATTAGATACATTCATCCAAATATCCAGAATCGATACAAAATCTATTAGCTAACTAGTATATGTATATATCCAATATCAACTTTCAAGCTTGCATCCTCAATAAACAGACATCAGCATTGTAGATAACCAATATACCCATTTCACTCGCGCGAACGTGCATGCAGCCTTAACTGCAAATGAGGTGAGGCAGGTGAAATGAAGTATCATTAGAGTGCGTTCGCGCTGCTCATCAGTTGCAACTAACGAAATTATAAGGGGGGACAGTGAACTATGGCGCGGCGATGCCATGAATTCCGCTTTAAAATAATTGAAATATAAATCTTAATATTTAATATTTCATGAGGTGACTTCAATATGCCGCTGTGTGAATGCATTAAGCTGGAGTCATTTCTATGCACAGTGGAGCAAAGCGGAAGTGCGCAGCCAAGAGTTATCAGCCAGATATTAAGTGTAGACAGCAAATACACACAGAGAGAAGGAGAGGGAAAGAGAGAGAGAGAGAGAGCGAGAGAGAGCGAGAGAGAGCGAGGGCAGGGCAAATACTTTGTATGCAAAATAAAGTGCTTCAAAAGTCAGTTAAAGTGTGTCGCGCTGGCTGAAGCCGCCCAGCATAAAGAGCGTAAAAAATGCTAAATGATAAATAAAATTTACAACCGCAACAACAAGAGCGACATTGGCAGCCGCAGCGACAGAGCAGCAGAGGCAGCGGCAGCGGTAGAGGCAGCGGCGACGACAGCGACATGCGAGAAGAGGCGACAATGATATGGTAAACGGGGGTGGGTTTTGCGCTGCATGCATGGCCAGCATATGGTGTGAGCGGGACAGCGTTGTTTGCATACATGCACAGCATATGGTGTGAGCGAGAGGGAAAGCGTGTCTCTCTCTTCTTTTCTTTTTTTGTGCTTTGCTATGCTTGCTTTTGTTGTTGCTGGCGACATAATAAAATGCAATTTAGACATCAAAAATACAGTAAATGGAGCAAGCAAGCAGAGAATGAAGTGGAGCAAGAGTATGGGAGAGTAAGCAAGACAGACAGACAGACAGGCAGGCAGATGACTGACAAGCGGCTGGCAAAGGCAAACGACGACCACACACACACCACACACATACACACACACGCATATGTGTATATATAAAGGAATTGCAACAAAGCGAGTACGCAGAACAAGCCATGCAAATGTCTAAGTGTGCGTGCGAGTTGTACAAAATGGCGGCAAAAGACGCGCAGTGCATGCAAGCAATTGAGTTTTATATTGTCACGAATGTAGGAAGATGAAGACAGCAGCATGATGAATGATGTATGTATATGTGTGTGGTGGGTGTGTGTGTGTGTGTGTGTATGTCTGTCACACTGTTTGTGTGCTTATAAAATGTGAATAAATAGGAATAATTTAATGACAGTTAATGTGCCTTTTAAATAAGCCAAGGCAAACTGAACTTGCAGTTGATAAAGTACTATATACAGGCATACATACCTTGACGTAGCACTCTATGTGTGTATGTATGTGTGTATAGCTAGCAAAGTCCAAGCAACTGTCACTTGGCTAAAGCACAAGCACAAAGTGACAGCAGGTCAAGGCAGCGACAAAAGCAGAGCGAGAGAGAGGGTGAGATAAAGAGAGAGGGAGACAGATAAGCTCCGAGAAGAAAATTCTATGCATTCCAAGCCGTAGCAACGGCAAACAAAAGGTGTGCTGCTCTTAATTTAATTAGAGTTTGCGTGCCGTTAGCTTTTGCTAGCTTAAATTACTTGAATTGCGCCATAGGCATAAGGATGTACCGCTGCTAGAGCCAAGATGCGGATCTAATGGTCTGGAAATAGCATTTGCCACTTTTCACAAAATAACAACAACAACAACGAAAGCAAAAGCAAAGGCAGCGTCCTTCATGAATTTCATTTCATTTAACACAATTTCATTCAAGTAAATAAAACTTGTATATAAACATGTATATATAGAGTACATAGAGAGAGAGAGAGGGAGAGTGAGAGAGGGAGAGTGAGAGAGATGGCCTGAATGGCGTATGTATACATAATAAATGCAGCATTAAATTGCAGCTTAAAAAACCTCGAATGAAAATGAGTTAATGCGGTTTTTCTCCCTCTCTCTCTCTCTCTCTCTCTCTCTCTCTCTCTCTCACTCTCTTTTTTTACTTTTTACTTATTCAGACGAATGCAAATGGTTGTAATGTTAAATGAGTCACAAAATTGGTATACAACACAGGATTTGGCTTAACAAAATTAATTTCAACTCGGCGATAAGCGCAACACGAACACATTCCAAATGCCACGGCCTGACAGCCCTTGCAAAATGGTCCGCGCCATGGGTCGTATGAGTAATGAAATTTTTACATAATTGTTCTCGAGTGAGGGCGGGGGGAGTGTGGGTGGAGATATACATATGTACATAGAGTCTACCACCAACTCTTGACCTTGTGCAGCACCGTCTTGAACACTGGCACTTTGACCGGGAAAGGCTTGGGCACCTTGATGGGCAGATACTTGATGACCGTGTAGGGCACACGCTTTTCCACGGGCACGGGCACATGCTTCTCGACGGGCACCGGCACCAGGCGCTCCACTGGCACCTTCAGCTCCTTCTCGACGGCGACCTGCACCTGCTTGGTGATGGGTATGTGTATGGGCACGGGCTTCTTGATCGGTATGATGACAGTATGAGAGATCGGTATTTTGACAGGCTTCTCGACGGGCACATGCTGCGTCTTGACATGCTTCACTGGCACATAGTTGATGATGTCCACATGATGATGGTGCTGGTGCTGCTGCTGCTGCTGGCCGTGGCTGTCTTCGTGGGCACTTGAATCGGCTAGGAAATTGCCGCCGTGCTCATCGCCCTCTGAATGCTGCTCGTAATCGTCTGGGCCACTGCCCACTGAGTCCGATCCGGCTGATGCCTCGTGCTCGCTCCCGTGAGGTGTGAAATAGGATGCGTGCTCCAATAGCTGTTGCTGCTGCTGCTGCTGCTGGTGCTGCTGGTGCTGCTGATGCTGCTGCTCCTCGGCATGATGCTGCTGGAATGCTTCGTAGCCAGAATTTAGAAAATTTCCCACCGACATTTTGTCGTAGGCGTAATGGCTGCCGCCCGCCTCCTGCGCCGATGAGGGCGTCCACGCCGCATGCTCTGCTCCACTGAAGGACGGCAGATAGCCAGCCGCATGCTCAGCACCAGCAGCTGGGAAATTGTAAATCGCCGAGTGCTGCCCGCTGCGACCCGCCTCTGCATCTCCATAATCGCTGGCTGACGCCGCCAGCGCCGCAACGGCCGCATCCTCGTGCTGCTCTTCATAAATTGGTATCTCTTGTTTTGACGAGGCGGCTGCCAAGGCTTCGGTGTGCGTGGGCGCCACCGAGGCATAGCCGTTGCTAATGTGTCCCAGCCCCGAGAGATTTGTGAGCCCATTAAGCACAGCCCCCACACCGCCCACGCCGCCTCCGCCATGTCCGCCCGAACTAGACGAATCGCTTCTATAGCTGCGTCGCTCCACCTCCGCCGCATCGTACCGCAAGCCGTAGCGCTGCAGCATGGACGACATGGGCGACATGGCCTCCTGCCCGCCCATTGGCAGCCAACGATTACCGTACTGCCTCGCTCCGCCCGTGTTGCTATAGCTGCCATACAGCGCTGTCTGGGCCCCGGCTCCAGCTGGCATTGATGAAGCTTTCGTCGCTAGCGCTGTCCCTGTGGTCGGCGGCACGGCAATCCACACAACTGAAACGGCCACAATGAGTGGCATCTGTGGAACGAGAACGGGCGTTTAGTTTAAGTCCATGAAAATTATTTTAACAACTAAAAATGTTCTAGTCGAGTGGCTCCGACTAGCAGATGCTGCGCACAATCATTCCAGGGCTGTATATGAATAGTTAGGTGGAGATAGGGCACACTATGTGAAATAGACTAATGGAACTTGGGTTCGAATTGTAGAATTTGCATGAAATTTTCACAGCATGAAAATGATATTCAAATATGCAAAAGTCCATAATTGTAAGACTCTACCATTTGAAATGAGACTTTCTCTATTCAATTTGCAAATGTTAAGATGTCTCATCAAATCTTAGATACTTTTAACATTTAAGAATTTACTACGAAATACATGCCCAATTTTGTATGCCTAGCTCTAATGATCTTGAAGTTATACTTGAAAAACCAATTTGATATGTCGATATTTATCGATAACTACGAAATTCCATAAGATATTTGAAGAAAATGAAAAGATTAGGCTACTTTGAGTAGCTAAGATTATATATTCCAAATTTCAAGTCTCTAGCTTTTGTAGTTCTCGGGATCGATACATTTATACAGGCGGACGAAGGAGTAGACAGGCGAAGGAACGCACATAACTACCTAAAGTATATAAATATATATACTTCTGTTACTTCTAGCCAATATGCCCCATTTGCCAATGTTCACAGGGTATAAATAGGCAAAACTCTTTTGATGCAAAGTGCTAGAAAATTGCGCTAAAATAGCAAAAAGCTTTGACTTAGTGCGCCCAAGGCACTTCTTTGACTAATGCATTCTTAATAGGCGCCAAGAGATTAACAATTATTGTCCACAATAAAAAGCACTTGGCACTCGGCACTTGGAGGTTGCCTCTTGCTACTTGCTACTTGCTTCTTCTCTCTCTCTCTCTCTCTCTGTTTCTGTCTTTTCGCTCACTGAACTCACCTTAATATTGTTGGCCATTTGGCTTGGATTTAGGCTTAGGCTGGAAGTAGTCCTCCGGTTACTAGAGAGCAGACCTCGTTTGCTGCACGGCTGCAATTGAAATGTATGCAGTTGGATGTTCAGCTTGCGTTTTTATACCTAGGACAGGAGCTTGCAATGTTTTTCCTATTACACAATCTGCAATCTCAGCGCCTGTTGTTTGTAGAAGGCGGTCGACGTCGACGTCGACGTTGGCGTCGTGCAGCTGAGCCAAAGTGAGTGTCTTTCATTTGTTGACCTGCCCGTTTCTTAAGGCCTCTCGCTCGCTCGCTCCCCCCACGAGGAAAACTGTAATGGCATAGCATTTGATATTGCTATTTCCAATTTCGCGCCCATTTCTCCCTCTCTTTCTCTTTCTCTGTGCATTTATGAATTAAGTTACGCGATCATTCGAATTGGAAGCTGCCAAAAACCGGCTGAGCCCCATAACAAAAAGCAAAACGACAATCGCACTCGACTGAACAATAAAGTTCAAAGTCATTTTCCATTTGCCATGGCGAGTGGAAAATCTGCAGGCGGCACGCGCCAATTTTTAATAGCGAACTGCTGCCACGATCACGATTTGCCCGACTGCTCCGGCTACCGCAACGTGGCCTTCATAATCAAAACAAACTTGCACTCGTTCAAAGTCGTCATCGTTGTCATCATATGCAAAAGCCGACAGTCGACAGTCGACAGACGTCAGGCGACAGCTGAGCCCAGCTCAAAAGTTGTTTGACCAGCGGCAGCAGCAGCAGCAGCCAGCGAAGCAACTGCAATTGGAATGCAGCGCAGCGCTGGCGAACAGAAGCTGATTGCTGTGACTGACAAAAGCTGACTGCTGTGCAGACAAGACAGACAGGCCTTATGATAGATGAAAAGATGATCATAGCTACATCTTAGTTTATTTCTTATTAATAATTAATACAAGTTGTAAATAAATGTACATTCTATATATCAATTGGTGCATTAAGTCTTTAAGTGCCTTTAGTTTTGTCTTTTGGAAAAAATAGCTAAAAAGAAATTCTTTTTATTCTAATATTAATAGAATATTAAATATATTTATAAATCTGAATATTTATATTTTTATATATTTAATATATTTCATAAATTTATATACTGTGCGAGCTCTGCCCAAAATCTTGTGCGACCAACTAAGCGTAATAGGAAAAGAAATTACAATAAAACACACGAAATTGATATATTACACGACTTTTTGTATCATTTAAAAGCTACATGCATGCCATTTCATAAACAACAACTCAACAGTTAAATGGCTAACAAATTGAGCATATCTCAGTTCAATATATAAACTCTCTGCCCATGGGCAATGCAGCTGATCGATCTGCTTCGATGCATGCTACTGCAGCGCTTATATCTTTTTCAATTCGTGCCAATCTCCTGCCGAATTATTGATTAAAATGCATGAAGACTCTATCAAGCTCAAACTTTGTAATTGTGTAACGAATTGGCAGCGCACAGAAGCCATGACCCATTTCAGGAACTCAGACACATCAGGCGTTTGCATATTTTATTATTATTGATATTTTATAAAGAAATGGCAAACTGAGACAAATATTGTATTTATCAAATGTTATCGTTTAATTTAAATGAATACGGAAATATTTCTATGGAAAAGCCTCTGCCTTAAGCTGACAAAAAGCTCGCTGCTGTGAGCGCGCACAATCTGAATCTGAAACATTGTAAAATGTTAATTTGAATTGTCTAAGCGAGCTGGCAACTACTTTGCATTTACTTTGTGCAAATGTCTAAAAAAAAAAAAAAGGTTAATTTTAATTGTTTTACGATTGTGTTTTCTTCTTTTGGTCATTTGGCCATTGTTCAGTTCCAGAGAGAGGGAGAGAGAGAGAGAGTGAGAGAAAGGGGGGCGCGGCCATAAAAAAAGTGAACGCCTTTTAAGTGCACCTGCAGACATGATGCTGCTGATTATATTTTACTTGCCAAGCGTAACAGCTCGTTAGTATTTTCAAGTGATTTCCACTTATTTTCTTTGCCCCAGCCTCAGCGCCACTTCAGGCGAAGGCAACGGCGACGGCGAAGGCAAAGGCGAAGGTAAGCGGGCTAAAAAGGAAGTGTACTGATTTGAAAGGAAACAAACATTTCGGTAACCTCGCTGACTGCCCAAGATATTTCTCTTTCTTTCCACTGGCCTCTCTCATTTCTTATTATATTTTTTTTGTTTTTAAGTTTCCTTTTTTTTTTTTTTTTTTTTTTTTTTGCTTTTTGCTGTTCGCTCCAAGCTTTAGCTGCAGACTTTTATTTTTTTTAGCGCAATTTACGCTTACTTCATTTCAATTACAATTACATGATTTCTTTCTATCGTCTGGTTGTGCAATTCAATGGAAATGCAAGAAATTTTCCCATAAGATGATGCAACTCAGGTCAAGCTTTAAATTTGATTCATAGCTTAACATAATTGAGATGACATCTTCGTTGTCTTGGGCACAAGAAAACACTTGGCTGTGCAGAGTTGTTTGAATGAAAGGAATTTTCAACATGCTAACAGAATTTCCCCCTGCCTTAGCTTTCCATATCTTTACTTAACAAAGCTTTCCTTACCTTACCTAAGCTTGCCTTCTATTTAGCCTCTCTCTCTCCCTCTCTCGCTCTCTCTCTTTCTTTTGTCTCACTGTCTGTATAAGTTCAAATTACAATTTCCCACTAATCTACTATTACTATTGTAAGTAATTGAAAGTTAATAATAAACTTTAACAATTTCAATTCGATGTGTGAAAATGTTGAAGAAGCGCGCAAAGAATGTTGCCAAAGATTATTTTTATCTGGCAAACGGTTAGTAACCCACTTTGACAATAAAAGATAAACAAACTCACAACAACAACAACAACAAAAGCAAGCATGCAACAAATGTAAAGCATAAATGAGAAGGAGAGAGAGAGAGGGAGAATAAAATGGGAAAATGCTTTGGGAATATTTTTGCTGTTGCCTTTGAAACGATTCAAAATTGTATAAAATGCTGTGCAATATTTTTGTTCAATGCTGCATATTTCAAGGCACACACACATATACATATATATGAATATATATTTATATCTATATCTATATCCATATCCATATATATATATTGTATTTGAGCACAATTTGAAGCGTGTGTTTGTATTTGAAATATTCGTGTAAAGGGCGTTTGCATTTGTTTTTATGCATTCCAATTTTTTGTTTGTGTTTATTGTAGTCGCTGCAAAGCATTTGTAAATTTGCAGCGCATAAAGGATGCAAAGACAAAGAACGGCCAACCAATACAGACACAAAACTGTAAAAATAGGAAAAGGAAACAAAGTAATATCTAAACAAGTTGCAGAGCGAGAGCGAACGGCTATGCCTGACTGCCAGATACCCTGAGTCTGTTTCTATTGAATGAAACTTTTGATGTGCATAGATATTTTTGAAAACAATTAAGAAAGCTCTAGTAGAGACTGCTCGACTACGAGATACCCTTCAAACTATACATGCACACACACGCATACAGGCACATGCTGATCTACGCTTGTACACATGTATGTGTGTAAGCATTGCCGTCTCGCTGTCTCGCTTGCTCTGCTATGGGGTTTTGCTGAGAGAAGGTTTTTGATTAATAATTCTGTTTCTAGACTGACAATCGTAATCAAATTTTTAGATTATGATCATGACATTCATATCTATATGCCAAACTAAACTGCATGTCTCTAGTGTTTGAAATACATTTTTTACACATTTGGGGATGTGGGGGGAGAATTGGAGACCTGAACTCAAAATCTGACAAAAACCGAAATTGTATTGAATTAGTATCTATATATATGCAAAAGACTTGGAGACTCTAACTCTATAGGTAAATGAGATATAATTTTATAACTGATGCTCGATAAATATTTTTATCGATAACTATGGAAATATAAAAGCTATCGAATATCAACCTACCTAACACAAAAAGTATGAACTCTCTACGCATACAAACAGACGTACAGACGGAAATGGCTATATCGACCCAGCTCCCATTTTCAATGGGTTCAGTGTATAAAAAAAAAAATACCGCCGTCATAAATATATTCTATTTACACAATATTTGCCCACGAGTTGTAACTCTTTGAAGGCATTGCACACATCTCTGTATATGTATGCTCCTCTTTATATATATATATTTATATATATAGATGTGTATATAAGTATTTAGCGCGAATTAGCAGCAGGCCTTAGTCGTGTCCCCTAGGCTTAGCAACGCGAGCGAAGTAAACGTGGCACTTGCATTAAACAATTCACTCTGCATTAAATGTGTGTGAAGTGTCATAATAAGCCACGTTAACACACACACACACACACATACACATGTACATACAGAGAGGAGTGTTTTTTAGAGTCGTGTCGTTTTGGTTCTGCCTTTCATAAGCGACTAACTAATTAAGATAAGTGTGCCTGATTTTCATATTAATTGCTCCGCAAAAGGCAAAACCCGTTGCGCAGCTCTTATCTCAAATGCGTGTGTGGTGGAGCTCTAAGCAAATCGTCAAACGTTGCCTGGTGACCGATGTCTATGTGTGTGTGTGTGTCGAGTCTAGGAATAGTTGTTCGTAGTTAGTAGCTAAGAGTGGGAGAGAGAGGGAGAGGGAGAGGGAGAGGGAGAGGGAGAGTTGGGGCGCAAACATGAGCAACGTGCAGCGGACGTTGCTTACATGAGCATGTGTTTTTAAGCCTCGTTGGGTACAAAACAATTAATTTTATGCCACGCCCACACACACACACACACACATACACACATGCAGCCTCCTGTGAAATGTGTACCACAACAACAGCAACCGGAAACGGAAGCGCACAACTCTTTGCGCGAATTAATCACACAACAAGCAAAGCAACAACAACAACAACAACAACAACAAAGAGAGCAGCAGGAAAAAGGACACGGTCACGCATAAAACGGTTCGCCTGGACATTATATTACTTCACTTC
Source organism: Drosophila antonietae (assembly GCA_030914385.1). Lineage (NCBI taxonomy): Eukaryota > Metazoa > Arthropoda > Insecta > Diptera > Drosophilidae > Drosophila > Drosophila antonietae. The sequence goes on along the minus strand of JAUESO010000609.1, from coordinate 1,140,122 downwards.
ACTTTACTCCAACTGCACGAGTGCGAGCACGAGTTCACTTCACCTCCAGCCGCTCCCCCGCCTCGAGCTGATGGACAGGCCTCTGCTGCTGTTGCCTTCAACGGTTCACTCAGCACTAGCGCAGCTCCTACCCTTCAGCGCCCACCCTGCCTCTCCCTCTCTCTACAGCTCATTAAAATGCTTGCTTACACCCTTCTTCTTCTGGCAGCGCCAGTTTCTAGAGCAACGGGCCCAGCGGGCCTTGCGTGATGCCGTGCTGCCTTGCTGCCTTGCTGCTTTGCTGCTAAGGGCGTAATTATACCCGCTCATGCAAATTTAAGAGAGTATATTTGTTTTTTTATTACTGCAGAGTTGAAATGTGAAAAGCTTTTCAAGTGTTTCTACGTATTGCTCAGCTCTTACAGAGGAAATACTGCAATTTATGATATCAAATGACAATTGTATTATATATATACGTACAACTTATAATATCAAGGCTAGCTGACTTACCTGATTCACAGACGCAATGAGGTCGAACTTATGCCTAAAGTTTTTCAGCTGAAGCTGGAGTACAGAAAGATAAAGCACTTGGCTTCTCTAGAGACCTTGAGATCAACCTATATGTATTGTCTTATGTGATCTAATAGAAGGCGCATCTTACATGGTGAGCTAATATGGAGCTACTGTGTAGGTAAAGATATGAATATGATATTTTGTGAGCAATGAAAGACCTGCTGTAGGAGGAAACATCCTAGAATACCAAAGAAAAACCTCTAGAGTCTCGCCCACAGGTAAAGCTATAAATTTGATGTAATATATATATTTGGTTCTGGTTCTGGATATCTGGTAAGGATATGATTTCTTAAGTCATTGAGTATGATCAAAAAGTGACTAGAGAAACGCTTACTCTTAGATTATATCTATAAATATGCTATGGACTAATAAAGGCCTATATAACCGAATTCTCATAACTTCTAAATGCAACTCGAATGCCAAGATATGAAAGAATGCTCTGAGAACAGCTCTGCAGTTAGGCAATGGTAGAAAAGTAAAACTACTCCACAAGCAGAGCTCTAGGATCTTTATATGCCAAGCCCATTTGAAGGTTCTAGATCAACAATTGCCTTATATACAAAATCTGCCAAACAAAGCCTTAAAGATATCTAAAGTAAAATCAAAAGAGCTCTACAGAGCAGATGAACTGCACATCATCATCGCATGGAAAACCTGAACGAGCATTGTGCAGTCAGTGCAACCTTTCGGTAGGTTGCTATGTGGCAACGCTGGCCAACATAGCTTGGTATACGTACCTTCTATTTTTGGGGCATATTTGTCAATCATTTTGCGTTTTATTGTTTTTAAAATGCGAGCATGAGCACGAGGCCAGCGCCAGAGCCAGAGTCGGAGCTAGAGTCGACGCCAGCTGAGCTGAGGCAAGTGAATTTAATGCGCCTCGTTTTATAATGCAAATGAAATAAACATGATTTTTATATGATTTCGGTGCATTGTCTGGCCAAACGGACGGACAGCAGCTGCTGTGCGCCGTAGTCCTGCCTTCTTCTGACGTGCGCGTTGGCCGTGTCAGTTTTATGGGTCGTCAGGCATTTGCCGAATGCGACATCTGCAACGCCTTCGAGTGTAATTTAATTGAATAATTAACTTTTTTTATAGTTGTGTGAGTGCGAGTGTGTGTGTGTGTGTGTGTGTGCTTGTGTATATAAATATGCAAAACGTGTCATTTTAATTTACGACCATGATGTTTATGTAACCGCGACGCGACGTCAGATAATAAACACGCGCAATATTAAGTATACGCCCGTTGATACTTAGTCGCGTCTGCTGCAGCGCTGCAGAGCAGAGCAGAGCAGAGCAGCGCAGAGAAAAAGCTGATAAACACGCAAGCGACAAACTTTTCGTATTACTTACACCAGCAACACTATCTTTAGTTAATTGAAGTTATAGTTGACTACTTCAAAAAAAAAGATACTAATAGTTTTATTCGTATGCATGCCAGAGTGCAGAGCTCTTGAGGGAGCTGCGAAGCTTCTCCTCTGTCATCGTGCATACCCCACATAATATTGCTGATTTACTACTCTACAACATGTCTTTTGGGTTCATAAAATGAGTAATACTCTTATCTGAAATTCACTCTCCTCATATTGCTCCCTATGGGCGTGTCTGATTGGCTGTATATGCCCCTTGATTTCTCACTGATTTCAGCCGTTATCAGAGTTCAATTCATTCAACTATTTGTCATTCATTCAAGTTTCATTCTCTTTAACTTGTTTTGACTTTGGGCCTTGAATACTCCATGAATTGTCATTGATTGAATTATTATATGTGAGTTAGGTATAGGAATCTGTGGGGGGGACGGGAACTTCTCTTATGTGGAGTTCATATAGAACTTCATTTCAATTATTTTATTTTGCCTTCTATGGAAGTGCATACCTAGCCGTGTATACCCCATTATTTGTCACTAATTTCAGTTCTTATCTTAGCTAGGAATAGTAATCTATCCTATCCTAAACCTATCCAATTCCTATCCAATCTTCAATTCCAATTCTTGTATCTATAGTTCATATGGAATTCAGTTTCATTCCGTTTATTTTACATTATATGGACGAGAATGCTTAACCGAGCATAGCCCATGATTTTATTAGAATATTCTCAATGATTTCGCTCTTTGTTTTGAATATAATAAAAGGAATGTCTCTTACCTAGACTTCATTTAGAATCTTGTTTCATTTCTCTCTACCTTCCACCTTCCATTCATATCACTTTTTCCTCATTTTGAAGATATTGATCCAGTTTCTCTTGAGTCTATCATGCTTCTTTCTTCAAAACCCATACCAACTTCAACTCAACCCACCTCTCTTCATCTCCCAACGCTAATAGCATATCACTAATGATATAGCAGATCATGTTTCCTATATGCTTCACATGGCAATCAATGTGCAGCGAATGCAGTTTTTCATTTTAAGTGAATATTCATAGCAATTGCTGGTTGCATTCGACTGCATAATGCTTATTGGCTGTCGAATGGATGGTTAACCATTTGTCATGCCCCAGGCTACCTGTCAACTACCTGTAGAGCAGCTGAACAGTAATTGTAATGAAAAACTTGTTGACTTTAGAGCTGCGTGAAAGATAAACTTTTATATTTAAATAAAAAGTAAACTTTAATTCAATTAACAAATTTGCATATTTTGCTTTAAAACTAGTAAAGAAGATGCATTTATTTTGATTTTCCATTATATAAATATATGTATATATAAACAATTCCACCTTCCATCAAATTTCAACTCTATCAAACAAATGAACAGAGTCAAATGCACAAACCACATAAGCCCTACCCACTTTGTGAACGATTATTGAATATGCTCCGATTATATATTCCGACTTTGAAGTGAGGAAAATAATAACAGTATACGTAAGTAAACTCGCCAGATTGATTAAATCAATAATTATTCAGCTCTTACAAGGCCCACAAGACTCTGCTGCCATGTTAGCACTCGATCCACAGCCCATCCCATGCTGACTTGGCTAACAAATACCTGGAAAAGGGTTGCAACGGTCGCCTGACTAATGCACCTGTCTCTTCGTGTTGTCTGTGTTCAGGTTGCCTGCCGCCAGAGCGTTTAGGCAGTTCGCCCATGTTTGCTTACTTACATATGCTGGAGTTCCAGTAATTCCTGGCATTAATTTATAATGTTGTAACTACGTTTACGGCGAATACTAACGTAGGCATCTATGCGGGATTCCATGTGCAATTCTAATGAGTTTACTAATTCTTTAGAGGCCTCAGCTGGACTTTAGTTGGTTAAAGCGGAGCTGAGCGTTTAACGTCTCCTCTAGTCAAATCGATAAACTGCAACTACGAGTGACAATGATTAGAAAAACACGAAAGAGCTGATTAGATAGGAAGTGCTAGAACTGGAGTCACTCTGCAGTGATGTGAAAGGCTCTATTGTTATCCATTCCATCATGGAATAGAGACACGCAGACGCTTATTCTTCTTATAGCTCCCTAGTATGACAAATAGACTGATTGAACTTGGCTTCTAACTATACGATCTTAATGAAAATTACAGAGAATGTATATGATATGTAAATGAGATTGATAAGATAAAGCTAGTGAGTTTTACAAGAACATATATTTCAAATTTCAAGTCCCTAGCTTATGTAGTTCTCGGGATCGTTGAGACTAAAGGAAGAGGTAGGCAATTGGCAGAGGGATGAAGATTCAATCACGGCCTATGCTTACCCGATGAACTAGAAATCAACTTGTTGACTTCAGCTCCTTCTAGTCCAAATGCAAAACTAAAATACCCCATTTACCGTGTGTATAGGGTATTCAGAGTATTCGCTGCAATTGCCAAACTTTGGCACACCCCTGACAATTGGCGTTAGAATGTTGCACTTGCTCTTGGTCTGCTGTTTAAGCGAATGCTTAAGCTTTATTTAAGGCATTTTTCCGTACATTTTTACAGCTAAATTGGGTGAGTTTTTTTCTTGTTCTTTCTTCCCTTGTTTTTTGGGTGAATGTAAGCAATATCTATAAACGTAATTGGATATGTGGGTTGACTTTGGCTAGAACTGTGAACTGCTGTAATAATACTCCACAGGAATATTGGCCATGCATTTTGAAGAGTCCCAAGACAAGAGGCCAGCCCAGAGACACACGTCTCTTCGCCTTTGCCTGCTGCGGGAAATTGGCAACAATTGTATGTGCGCGCAGCCACAGAATGGCAGCCATAAAAAGTTTTATGAAAATTTCTAAACGCACAACTCGCTCGGCCATCAATTTGCCAATTACTCGACTCGAAGTTGAGTGCATGTAATGTGGCCATAAGCAGGCGATCCTGGACTAACGCCAGGCGGCAGCCATTCGACGACTCGACGACTCGACGACTTGGTGGAATGTCTTAAACTGTTTGCATTTATCTGGGCAAGTTTAAGTGTTATCTGGCACCTTGTCTTGTCTTTAACTATTGTCCTTTGGCCCCTCCTGATTGCCGCATCTAATTGCCATAATATCGCCCACTCAGCCCAGCTGTAGCTCAAGGGGCGCCCCGGGGCGGGGCGTGGCGGAGCCGCGCACAACAGTTTGCTTAGCTTCAACTTTTGGTTACATGTCAAGCTGGTCAAATGGCTTCCGCTTCTTGGCCATGCAACAGCTGCAGCTGCAGCTACTGTTACTTCTAACTTTCAACAGTTCGCGCAAGTTTTGTATTTCTAAAAAAGAAAAAAAAAGAAGGTAAACCAAGTCGAACGGCTCCAGTGATGGATGTGACTGACTAGCAGTTATCCTGACTGGGAATTAACCTCAATGATATCATGTTTTAAGTATTTCATGATTTTTGTGTCGCTTGAAGCGTAGCTCAGTCTCATCTCTAACGAAACTAGTTTGATTGAACTCAGCTTCTAGATGTGCAATATTAATGAAATTTAAGGAGCTTTAATATGAGATATACAGATGATATTATTTGTTTAGCTATTCTATAGCGTATAAAATTTATATTAATTAATTGCTAATCATAACATAAGGCTACATACAAAATTTGGTGTCTCTAGCTCAAATGTTATTTGAGTTATGCATAAATAAGCATTTAGAAGCATCGATATTTCTCGATAACAAGAATATGGTAGATGCTATCGAAGAGGGTTGATTATTTTAGGCTGTATGGTAAGATCAATAATACATATTTCAAATTTCAGCTCCCCATCATTTACACTTCTCGAGATTGATTTATACATAAGGAAAAATATTATTAATATGGCCACAACAACTTTCTGCTCATGCTGCTAATCTATTAATACACTATATAAGGTAGAGCTACTGCCTATTGCCTCTTCATCTAATCCTACATATATCTATAAATGTATATACCAGTTTTCCCCACTTTTCCAGGGTATATTTTTATAAAAGACTTGAAAATTAAATGCAAATTCGTGCATCTTTGTCAGTTAAGTTGCGCAAACTTCTTGTTGGCCCGAAAAACTTAGTTATCTTCAATTTTTATTACAATATTGGCGCTGATTAAAGCAACTGAAGAAGAAGATGAAGCAGGAGACGAAGAGCCGCCGCCGCCGCCGCCGCCGCCGCCGCCCGCGCGAGAAGTTCAGCATGTGTTGGTGCCATTAACTTGGCTTAATATTTGCGCAATTCGTGAGCCACCTTCATTTTGGCCATTTTGCACTTAGCTGCAGTTGAAGCATAAAATTGATTTTTAATTGAAAATTGTTTGCATATTTTGTGGCCAACATCGCCCCCCCGCTGTGGGCCAAAATTGAAAACTGCGGGCATGATGGAGTTGGAGGTGGAGGTGGAGGTGGAGGTGAAGCAACACGGGCGACTCTTCAATGAACTTTTCATGCTTTTGGCTTGTAACGAGCATTGTCTAATTTTTTCGGCCAAGTGCAGCCATTTGGCCATTTGGCCAAAAGCAGTGTAGAGCCATCAATCAATATGCATGCAGCATGCAGGTGCTGCACATATCAAATCAAACCACACACTGAACAAACACAAATGGCATGCAACAATAACGGCACATTCGAGCCACCATAAAATGTTGGCCAAAAAACCCCAAAAAAAAAGAGGAAGAAGAAAAAGGCAGAAGAAACAGTAGCGCAAATAGCTAGCGAAGGGGGCCAAGCCAATCCACGCACACACACACACACACACACACACACATGTTGAACTAGGTCAGGCCTTTAACGGTACTCGTGTGAAATTCGCCGCACCAGCAGGAGCTGGCATGCAGGAGGCGGCAGGGCAATCCCCACGTGAGGCGCCCGAAGCGACGCGCCACACGTTGTAGCAGCAGAGGAGCATGCGCTGCTGCCACCACAGCTGCCACTAACAGCTAGCAGCAAGCAGCTGGCGCCCCTTTGGTGCAATTCGCCGCAGGCGTGCAAATTCGCCGCAGGCCAATTGGTTCCCTTATCAACCCCTGCGAGCACAGTGGGCGGTTCGTGTCGTTGCTGCTTGATTGTTTTCTGCAATTTCCCTTTTGAATATCAATTGCATTTTATTATGTGAGCTTTTGTTGCTTCGCTTTTACTGTTTGCCGTTTTCAGTTTTCGGTTTTCAGTTTTCAGTTTTCAGTTTGTCGTTTTTTTTTTTTTTTTGGGTTTTCAGTTTTGCATCGCGTGTCCGCAGGCCACCGAAAACCAAAAAAAACAAAAATTGGAGTAGAGAAACCAGCAGATGCCACAACAACAAGCCACGACAGCGACAACAGAAGTTTTCTTTGCCATTTGGCTTTGTCGAGCCGTGTCGTGTCCTGACATTTGCCAAAAAACAACAAACAACAAACAAAAAAAACAAAAGCCACAGAAAAGCTCGTGCAGCGGTCGCCTGTGCCATGTCTCCTGTCTGCTGTCTCCTGTCTCCTGTCTCCAGTCATAAACAGCGCCCTGCCCTGTCGCGTCCTGCCGTTTCGTTACCTTCTCCTGCTCCTGCCTGCTGGGCCATGTGCATGTAATTATTTTTGCGAAAAATATTTCAATGCAAATATTGTAGAAACTCCAAGCAGCGCCTGCTCCAGCTCCTGCTCCAGCTCCTCCTGCTCCTTGCATAGTTTATGCACTTTTGCTTTTCGTTTGACAGCAATATATGTGGTATATCTGACCGAGTTTTTGGCTTAAATGTGTAACTAGTAAAACTGCCATTGAAGTTGGAACTCTTCTTCATTTCTTTTCTTTTTTTTTTATTCTTTGGAGTCGCAGCCGCCAATTAATCAAAGTTTTAAATTGTATTTGCCAAATGCCGCAATAATAAAACAACAATTTTGTATGCAAATTGATGTTGGAACAGTCGCAGCAGCAGCAGCAGCAGCAGCGGCAGCAGCAATGGCAATGGCAACGGAAAATGAGCAAACTTAATGGCCAACAAATTCGAAGTGAATTTTCTCAGCTAAATATTTACTTAACAACAGGCAGAAAGCCTTAACACAGTTAGCCAAAAACTCTTCAGCCAGAAGCCCACTCAACCCACGCACAATATGTATTTGCATTGGAGTGAGAAAGAAACACACATTGTGTGGGGTAGAGAAAGAGAGAAAGGGGGAGAGTTTCCCCTGCCTAATTACACTGCTTAACAAAATTGAATTTTTAGTTGTTTTTTTTTTTTTTGCTGTGTGCTTGCGACACACACGAGCTCTTACCTATTCCGTAGGCCATCAATTTAGCTTACAGAATTTATTTTTAGCTGTTTCTAAGAATAGATATTGAAGTAATTGAATACACGGGCTCAATCCAGTCTGCTCCGATTATGAATATGTTTTTGCTATTGGGTTAGATACGAATCGTATGCTAGCCTAATGTGAATTTTAATAAAATTTATTTGAAGCTATTTGTTATTATTCATTTAAGATTTGATGCAGCTTTTTTGCATCATTCCACATTTATGTATGTATTTATTAGCAGAAAAAACCGAAGTGAGCATTAGAAATGGCAGAACTTCTGGGTTTAGGTGAGAGGCATGTAATAAGTAAGTATGTATGTATGTACATATATGTATGTATGTATATCCATAACTGCAAACCATTGATGCTTTACGCTCTCTTCGCGAATTCCACCCAATAGCATGTTCTCACTCGCTCTCACTCTGAAGCCTTCGGTTCTTTTCGTTTTTTTTTTTCGGCTATGCGCTTTGAGTTGAACGATTCGTGTTAAGCTCATTTCACGAAGATCGCTTAGATAGCGACACGATTGGCGTTCGCCCAATGATGGTCTGTAAGTGAGAGCAGGTCGATGCAAAGAATCTAAGCAAACGGTCTTCACTTTCACACACGCATGCACACATTCACACTCTCTCGCTCGTAAGCTGTTAATGTGTTTAGCGAGCAGAACACTCGCATACATAAAACATTTTTCTGTCTGCCCGATCGCGAACGAACTCGTGAAAGAATCGATGCAATCGTTTGCACTCTGAGTTTTTTTTTCCAGAGTGTGAATAAAGGAAACTTGTATGCAACAGAATATTTGCGAATTTAGCTCTAAACTCATAAATTGGTAATCAATAGCAAGAGCTGCATTCAGTCTCATACTGCTTGACAATTGTCCCAAAAGCCTTGCTCTACAGTGTTATCAGCGCACTCATTCTCTCATACTTATACCAAAACCCACACACACATAGCTCACACATATAAATAGCAAATGGTTGTAATTACATACACTCTATATGTGAAGACACCACACATTTGTATGCCGATAGGGTATTTACTCGTCGAGCTTTGTAGTCGAACTTCTTTTGGCAATTTGAAGTCAACTGTGAGCTGAGAAAAAGGCGCCAGGCAAATTCTCGCGCTCTCTGCAACTTTTGCGTTAACATTATTTTATTTAATTAGGCAAATGTATGCAAACCCACACACACACGCACATATACGCATACATAGTTAAAAGTAGCACAACACATGTTGTTGTAATTACAACGAAGTTTAATAAAGATGCCAGAGCCAGAGTCAGAGCGAGAGCCAAAGCCAGGGCCCGTGCCTACAGTGCGTATAATTGTAAATATAATTTAAGCACCATATACATACATATGAGTGTGAGTGCGTGGGAGTCTATGTATGTGTGTGTGTAAAGGTAGCAATGTATTTTAATTGTTGGGCATAAAACTTTAAAGGCATTTTGAAAAATTAACTACCCAAGTTAGGGCACAAGTGTGCTTTAGCGTGTAACAAAATTAAACCAAATTTCCTACGAGCCAAACGAATTTCGATATTTTGTTGTTTTTTTTTTTTTTTTTTTATAATATCAAGATTTAATCCTCAGCAAACAGGATTGACATAGATGTTGATAACATAGCTGAGTAAAATAAAAGTTGTTCATATCAAATATCTTATGAAAACCATGTGATAATAAGAATATGAGTCAAGTCGAGACGGAAATGCCTAATTGTTCACTCATGAGCATACAAATATACAAATATATAATTAGATAAGAACCCCATGTATGGACTCTAATAATAGACAGATGAACGCTTGACCTTTACAACCTCAGCGAAAGTATAAGAATATGGAATAGACCAATAATCAGTCATATATAACTCACCAATATAGACACTAGATTTATGTTATAAAAACCAAGGCTCAGAAGTATAAAGATCAATATAAGCTGAACACCAATCCAGTCGTATCAATACCTCTATTCAGTCGAGGTCTTGCAAGCCAGAGCCAGAGAACGTACTATCAATTATGATAGATGATTATGATAAATGATGTAATATGATGAAGTTTACGGATGAAATTTGCAAAAGGTCTAGCTGAAGAAAGGGTAGACAAGCGAACGAATGGAGAGATAGGCGAATAGACAGACAGACGGATTGACGAAGAATGGATAGAGAGACCGACAGATATGGGACATAGGCCTGATCAAGACTATAGTATATATATATCTATATATATTGATACACTTTCTGGCTGTTTTTGACATTTTCACATACTCAATTATGATTTGATGATATGAATAACTATTGTCAAAAATAAAATAGAATAATGGGAAATGAAGCTACAACAAAAAGTCTGATTCCCCATATTAGTGTATAGATATAACTTTGGAAGCGTCATTGGAAATTTCAACAATAATTCAAGAATTTCTTTACATCATAATTAAATTATATACATACTTCTATTATATATTAACTATGCCTATCTACCATTTATTCACTTAAGTAAATCGAAATTGAAATAAATTGTTAATTTGATTTTGATAATACTTTTTCTTTATTAATATTTTTTATTGAATTTGTGTTTTATACATTTTTTCTTTTTCTTTTTTGCATTATTTATAATATATATTTATTTATTTATATATATATTTAATTCTCCCGCATATCCTTCTCCATGATACAGTTCACCCACAAATACAATATGTTTTCTTTTGCTTGTAAATATGATATACAATAAAAATGTCTATACAATTAAGGATACAAAAGTTGGTTAAAGTTAAGGCTTAAACTAAAGTTATGTCTTCCAGTAATTAAGAATAGCAAGAGTTAACTGCTTTTGTTTTGTTTCCGTTTCTCTTTCCTTTAGTTAGCTTGAAGTACAAATCATAGTAGGCGTAATTAATATAGGCGCATTTATAAAGTACAATCTTAAATCGTACGATTTGAAATCACTTGAACTCAGGCTTAGGCAAAGCAAAAAGCAGTTCAATCAAACTCAAATTACCAAAATCCAAATAAAATATACAAAATAGCTAAGCGTTACAATCTGTGTTTTCATTATCTTTCGCTAAATATATTAAAGGCTGATTGATTTACTCCGTTTAAAAGGCCAAATAATATGCATTTGATATCTTAATACATTAAACAAAATTGCACTTGCCAGCAAGTTTTTGACTTGCTTGAACCTTAACTTGAACTGGCGAGGCGAGGCAATCGCTCTTTAAGTTCTTGAGATATTTCATAAATTCAAATTTAAATTTTTCTTAAAGATCATTTCTATAGCTGAAAGTACTGCAAGTACTATGTTTAAATATTCGTATTACTTATGTCAAGAAATTATCAACTTGAGGGGATGGGGCTTCAATTGTTTAGTAAATTCTATAGATGATATTTCAGTGTTATAAAAATATGTTGAAAAATTAAAAGAAAAGGAATATTTATGGAGCATTAGCAGTTGCTTCAGCTAACAAAATGATCTCTTAGCAAAACAAAATTTATATTCTAATATTACATAAGCTTTAGTGCTTAGCTAAAAAACTTATTCCCGTCGTAAGCTCTATTTAGTTAAAAGTTTCAGCAAGTCAAAGCTGCTCTGGCAAGTATTGTCTGCTGCTTTCTTATGAAATTTCTTTAAATTTTGTTTGGCCTGTGTCATATTCTTATTTGCTTTCAGGCATAATTATCATAGCTTTTGCCTCAATCATCGATTTGAGCATTTTACATAATTTTCCCAATTCTCTTTATTCACTCCTCTTCGCTCTCTCTATATATATATATATTATATAGGTATAAATTTGTGTGTCATAAATATGTTTGTTTATCTTTTCTTTTTGATTAGCTAAATGGAAATAACTTTTCAGTTTCCTTGTGTATGTGTGAGTGTGAGTGTGAGTGTGTGAGAGCCTGTGTCTGTATATACATCAAAATATTAGCATATTGGCATTTATGTCTTGTATAATTGTCAAAAAGGATAATAAAAACTAAATTTAGCTACCTCTGCTCTGCTATTGCTTGCACTTGAAACTCAAAACTCAATCGAAAAATACTTTAGCACTTGCGACTGACCGCTGCGCGCCCGATCTATTCGATCTTACTTTGATCTAACTCTCACTCCATCTCTCTCTCTCTCCCCCCTCTAGTATCACTGCATCCAGGCGCTATTCAGTGGCCAGCTGTCTAAGCAAAAGAGCCGCGCAAAGCCTTAATCTATATATATTTTTTATACAATGTTTCATTGTTGTTGTTGTTTTTCTTGCAATATGTTTGAGTTGGTTTTGTTGGATATTGTTAAAAGCCTTCCATGTCCTACTGCACTAAGGCCGCTTGGCTTCCATTCTCAACGTACTCGCGATGTGGGTCTGAAAGGCAAAGGGAAATTGAAATTAGTTCTCAGAGTTTTTATATAATATGAGTTGCGGCTGTTGAATAACGTGATTGGCGCTGAATAGCATTTGATTTCATATTTGAATTTGATTTATTAGTTTTTTATGAACTCTTCTCTATTCTACAATATACTTCTACCTCCATGCCTACAATCCTGCATTGTACTGCAGCTCTCATTCTATGTACTTAATCTTTATATTTGAATATATCCTGACAGAGGATCTGGCCATAAGTTCTCTTATGTAACTACTGATCAAATTGTCTGAATTCAGCTACTGAATTTAGCTAAGCTTAGCTGCTGAATTAGCAAGCTAACTATTTTATTCACTATCCATATTTAATACATTTTTTTATTTATCATTTCATAATGTATACTAATCTTGATCTTACAAAGGTCAATTTGATAGTAATATTAGCAATGTGGCAGCTGAATTTGCCTGCTTGATAGCTGAATCTAATTAACAGCGCAATTCAGCTGCTGAATTTGGCTTATTAACTGCTAAGCTTGTCTGCTGAATGATGCATGATCAATTCAGCTGCTGAATTTGACTAATTAACTGCTAAAGTTGTCTGGTAAAACAATATTTGGGATCTCATTGCTTAGCTAACTGAGAAACTCTGCTAAAATCATTTACATTTCTATCAATTCAAGCTAAAATCACAATGAAATCAATTCATTTGCTCATCGTTTCATCAATTTCGCCTCGCAGCTCCTCTTTCGACTCGTTCGTTATTCAACAGCCTGACTCTTCATCTCATCACAGACCTGGACGTCGTTGCAGCACTTTGACGCTTGGGTGTACTTGGTGTGGTTGGCGCTGTGACGCCGCCGCGAGACGTGGGCGTGCGCGCTCTTCCTGCCGTGGGCGTTGTTGAGGAAGTGGGCGTGGTGGCCAGGCTGTAGCGCTTCGGCTGGACAATGCGACTGGGAGATCGGGTATTGCACTTGCCAGTGCTGGCCGCATCGTGCAGGGCGCTGACTCTGCAGATTTGTGGGGAGATAACATTAGCAGGAGAATTTCGTTTACTCTGACTGACAGCCGAGACAGGCGTGGTGGCTTTTGGCTTCGGACTTCTGCGGTCACAGTTGACGGAAGCCAAACACAAATACAAACATAAATCATGCCAAAACGATAAATGTTCCAAATGAAAAGAAGAAGAATTCAAATTTAGCAAAAAAAAAAAAATCACCAAAAGAATCATAATTTCGAAAAAGAATTTCGTTTTTTTTCGAACTCGAATTTGAACTCACCTGCCCGCTGGATAGCTGACTGGCCGTGGGATGCGTGACTTTTGCGCCGAGTTGGAATTGGAATTGGAGTTGGAGTTGGTCGAGGTAGGCGTTGATCCACCGCTCTTGGTGGCCTGTTCGCAGGCCAGCTCCTTGAGCATGCTCGAGTCCTTGCTCATGAGCTCCCACTGGATCTGCAGGCGCTTGAAGCGATTGCTCTCAATCTTGCGCTGCTCCTGCACATCGAGCGTCTCGCGCCGCTGCAGCGCAGCTATGGAAATGTTGGGTGAATTTGGTGGCGTTGTGAAGCGCTTCGCCTGCAGCTGCTGCTGCTGCAGCTCGGCCTCGCCATTGGTGCCGTCATTGAAGGAGACCTTCTTCTGCTGGCTGAGCACGCGGCTCACCTCCTTCTTCAGGGCCGCCGCGTCGTACGGCACCTGGCCACCGGAAGACTCTAGAATCGATGCTATCTCAGCGTAATACTTCAGCTCCGAGCGTGGCACCGACGATAGGAAATTCTCGGCTCGAGCACGTGCATCCAGATCCTTGCGCGAGAGTCGCTGCTTGGCTGGATTGGGCGTTGGGTTGACTGTCTGCTGCTCCTCCTCCTCAAAGACCTCGGCTAGCTCGTCTGTGGAGCCCAGGGCGTAGTTGTGGGGCGGCTCCTGTAAGCTGCGTCGCTTCTCCAGCTTTGAGAGCTGCTGCGTCTGCTTGGCCTCGATCATGGAATTGCGTTTTGTGCGCATTTGAGCCGAGTTCGCCTTGCGCAGGATGCTGCGCGGCATCGGCTGCGGCTGCTGCTGCGGCCGGCTGGCAGGACTCGTCTCCACGCCCGAGTCCATGCGCTGCTGCTCGTACTGATAGACATACATCTGCTTCATGGGATCCGCATCCACCTCCGAGTCGGTCAACAGCGTCGACGACCCGCGATAGCCAGAGCTGGGCGGCTGACTGGAGCCCGAGCTGGAGCCCTCGTCAAGCTGTGTCTGCTGCAACACCTTGGCGCAATCGCAGATGTTCGGACTCGCTCGATTGCGCCGTATCGGCGGCGACATGCAGAAGAGCGGACGCTGCGACAGCTCCGCCTCCAGCTGGCTCGCTATCTGGCTCACCTCGGGAATGTGTTGCAGGCGCCGCCGATACTCGGCGGGCAGCAGCGTCACCAGCGACTGCCAGTCGGAGATGTGCTTGTAGTCCAGCGTCTTGAACAGCTCGTTCTCGTTCGCGCTCTGGCTGCTGCGCTGCTTCCTGCCCAGCGAGCCCGTCGAGCCCGTCGAGCTAGACCCCACGCCAGCGCCGGCCGCCGCGCTGTCCAGCGTCATCTTGTAGTTGAAGGGCGAGAAGATGACGTCGGTGCTGTTGCTGCTGGTCTTGACGAAGCCCAGGTCGGGCAGCGCGTAGTTCGGGTAGATCACGTAGATGGGCGCCTCGCACTGCTCGCCCAGGTTGTGCAGCTTGGCCAGGAACGAGGGCGGCACGCAGCGATAGCGATCGCTCAGGCTGCTGTGCGTCGTGCTCAGGGAGCCGCAGGAGGTCTGCATCGAGCGCGTGATCATCTCCGAGCTGGAGGCGCACGACAAGGGTCGATTGCTCGACGCACGCCTTGCCTTCGCTCCAGCCATTGGCACCTCTGTCAGCTGCTCCGAGTTGCTCGCCTCCGACGACTGCTGGCTGCACTGCGTCTGCGTCTGGGTCTGAGTCTGAGTCTGAGTCTGTGAGTTAGCCGCCAGCTGATAAAGCTGTGGATTGCGCAAGGGCATGCTGCGACGACGATGCGCCGGCGAATTGGTGGCCGTCAACGAGCCCGTCGAACTGGAGCTGGCGCCGTCGTCATAGAACACAGCATCGCAGCGCGTGCGCAGCTGCTGTCTCTTCGGAGTGGAAGCAGCATCGGCATCGCCATCGGCATCGCCATCGGCATCCTCGTACTGCTCATCCTCGTCGTGGCGACTCACCGCCGAGCCCTTGCCCGAGTCGTGCATGCTCTTCTTGCGCAGACGCTTCTCCAGCGAGCCGCTGCTGCAGCTGGAGGCGGCAGCATCGCTCGATGGCCAGCAACCGGATGAGACGTCCATGCTGGTAAGTGCGCAGGCCTGGTTCTCCTCAGCTCCGGCACAGCTATTGCTGTTGCTGTTGCTGTTGCTGTGGCTGTGGCTGTGGCTGTGGCTGTGGCTGCTGCTGCTGTTGTTGTGGCTCTTCTGCTTGATGAACAGCTTGACTAGATTGAAGGCGGCCGGATTCGAGTTGCCCGACGAGGCAGAGCCCGACCCAGAGGCATTCGAGCAAAAGTTCTGACTTCCCTGCGTGGAGGACAATGCGCAGCTGCAGCGATGCTTGTGGCGATGCGAATGATGATGATGCTGTGTACCTGGCTGCTGCTGTTGCATGGGCGTGGGCGTGGGCGTGCCATCCTGGTGCTGCTGTTCGTCCGCTTGATGCAGACGCTCCGAGATGGAGACACTGATTGAGATCGGCATCTGGCACATGGGCAGCAAATTCCTGGAACGCGTCGAGCACGATTCCATGGTCGAAGTACTTATCGCCTGCGACACATTCAGTGGGCCCGAATGATCTGATTGCGGTTTATCCTCCTGCTCCTGCTCCTGCTCCTCCTGCTGCTGCTGCAGTTGCTCGCTCAGCGTTATCACGCTAGATAGATTTGGTAGACTGTTGCTCTTGCGCACGCTGCATTGCGGCAAATGACGTGTGAGTATAATGGTTTCTCCTGTAACGCCTCCTCCTCCTCCGCCATTGTTGTTGTTACCCGAGGGATACCTGCGTGCGGGCGAGACAAGAAGAAGCGAGCGTCTTTACACAGCGCAGACACAGCAAACATTTCACATTATAATTTTGTTTGGTTTTGGTAAGTTTACGAAAATTGCTTTTTGACTCGGGCAAATGTCGCTGCTGCTGCTGCTGCTGCTGCTGCTGCTGCTACCTGCTGGCGCCAGCATCTGGATCTTGAGGGTTTCCTAAACTACTTTTGTGGTTTTTACCTCACTCTCCTCGACTACAGATCTGTTTATTTTGTTTTTCTGCATGCCTACCTCCCTACCTCCCTCCCTCCCTCTCTCACGCTCTCAGTCAAGCGTCGATTTGTTTGACTTGAATATGAAACTTAATTGAAATAAATTGAAATGACCTCTCAGCACGGCCTGCATTCGCAGCAACATCGCAAAAAGGGGACAACACAAAGTGGATTTACTCAGACATCCGCAATATGCGTTGCTCGACAGTCAAAAACCAATCTGAGGGCGTGTGTGCGTGTGTATGAGTGTATGTGAGTGTGTGTGTGTACAGTGAGCTCTCTATGAACGAAACAGCCCTATTATTGCCCTCAAATGCTGTAGTCTAACAGAACTTTCCCATATTTGAGTAAAAATTGCCAAATATACCCTTTATAATTATGGGAAAATTATCTTTACGGAAATTCCATAAATTAACCCTAAGTCAAAGGGAAATTTGTATAAAATCAGTAAATGGCTGACCCTAGCTAGACAATTAAAAAACAATCCAAACCCGACCAGATAAACCCATCTAAGTTGACTATATGATTGAATAGATCTACAAATTTTGATAACCCAGAAGTTGACTACTTTCCCTGAAAGATTTCGGCTTGGTAATTTCCAATTTGCTGCTAAACTAACATTTGCTCAACAGACTCGAGAATTTCTAATGTAAATGTGGATAAACTAAAGGCATATCACATGAAGTCGAATTCCCTTATCAAAAACGACCCTTAGGATATGGAAATATAATACTAATCCCGTCTATTTGTAACTCCTATACACAGTTTTTATCGGCTCATTATAAAATAATGTCTTGCACAGATATCGCCAGTTAAATGAGATTGAACGAGCTATGATCGAGTGTGGGGAGTAGGACGGATCCCCCTTGTATGCCTCTAGGTTACAACTGATAGTACTACTACCTAATAGCCTTTACCCTATATTCCATTCCTCCCGGAAACATTCTTCATCCTACAGATTTCTTCTTACAGCCTTTAGCCGACATTCTATACCCAACATTCCTAACGCTCCACCCTCCCTAGCCTTAGACTCTATTTTAAAAATTATAAATTAAACTTATTCCCCCAGGCAACTCTCTTGCAGCAGTTTCACTAGGGCTTCAACTGTTCATTCATAGCAGCTTTCACTGTACATTGCTTGCTCTCTGTTATTTGCGTTGCCTCACCGCTGTAGTTGAGCTTTAGTCGGTGTCTTTGCTGTGTTGCAGGGCAGCTGGAAAGATTGGGCCGAGCGTGACATGGATACCTCCAGGGCCTTGTTGCGCTTCACAATGTCATCCAGATTGCTGTGCAGATTGATGCAGTTCTGTTTGTTTCTGGCGGCAATTTCGCAGGGTTCCGCTAAGCATAGACAGAGAGAGAGAGAGAGAGAGAGATTAGAGAATCAGAGCATAATATATAAGAAACAAATGCTTACCATAGAAACTGTCGTCCGAGTAGAGGACGCTGCCCTCGAATGCGATGGTATAGTTGTCCTTGTTGCAGGTGAATATGATGTCGCCCTCGTCGGGATAGGCGTCCATGTCCAGCGAGTCCACCGATATGTGCGACTCTTTGACGGGCGAGAAGAGCAGCTCCGATTTGCAGAATGAATTGTCAATTAGCTCGTTCGTGGATGTGGTCGATGTCTGCGACATGTTGTGTGCCATGTGCTGCATGTTGCTCATCATATTGCTGTGTTGCAGCTGCAGCTGCAATTGTTGCTGCTGCTGCTGGTGTTGCTGCTGCTGTTGTTGCTGCTGTTGTTGTTGCTGTTGCTGGTAGAGCAACGATTGTTGCAGGCGACTATTGGCGCCGCCCAAACTCTTGCAGTAGGCAGGCAATTGAGAGAGCAGCGAATGTATATCCTCTGCTCGAAAACTCTCCATGTCCACCTCCGCCAGATTGGCATCCAGATTCTTCAGATCCTCGTAGTAGATAAAGTCGCCCATGGCATTGTATGAGGCCGACAGCGAGCTGAGCACACTGCGCTGCATGCCGCCGCAGCCATCCCGATAGCCATAGTCGAGGAACCACTGATAATCGGAATTGTCGTGAGTAAAGTCTTGCGACGAGGCCAGCGAACAGTTGAGATTGTTGCCACCACCAACACCACCAACACCACCACCACCACCACCACAAAGCATACCACCTACCCCCAGTTGCTGCTGCTGCTGCTGCTGCTGCTGCTGCTGTGATCCTGGCGTTGTTGCATTGCTGTTGTAATCCGATTCGGGCGTCACAACTGGCGCCACGTTTGTTGCTGCCATGGCGCTGCTCCTCACAGAGATGTTGTTGTTGTCGGGCTCGGCAATATTGTCGAGCAGAAGGAAACTGTCGCTGCCGATGCTGTTCACCTGCTCATTCAGTATGATGCTGCGCAGCGCGCTGTTGTACCGATTCAAGTTGCTCAGCACAATGGCAACATTCTGCTTGAGGCTCTCCTCGCTCAGTTCCTCATTGCACTGCTGCTGCTGCAGGTGCTGTTGCTGCAGCAGGCGGTCGTTCAGCTGCTGCTGCTTGTAGCGCTGCTTCCCGGCCGTCACATGAGCTAGCGTGAACAGCGAGTTGTTCGGACTGTTCAATGGTATGCGATAATGCTGCGGGGACTGCGGCGCCGAGCCTTGTCCGCTGGCGTTGGCCAAACTTGTATTGAATGCAGCCGTGTTGCCGTTGTATTGCTTACCCCCGACTCTTAACGATTGCTGCTGCTGCTGCTGTTGCTGCTGCTGCTGCTGCTGCTGCTGGGTTAAGCGTGAATTCAAATTGATTTGCGTTTGATTTGTATTAGTTTTGGCATATGATTTGTGAGTTGTGGGTGAACTTTGTGGCGAGGTGAATGGATGTTCGATATGGCGCTTGATGTTGCTGATATTGTTGATGTCGTTAGCTGTTGAGATGTCTGTCATACCACGTCGCAAATGTGTACCTGCAAGCAGAGAGAGAGTTAGAGAGAGAGTTAGAGAAAGAGATTAGACATGAAATGATGCTGACCAAAGTAGAGGAATTGTAATAAGATGGAAACTGATTCAGATATTGGAATATTCCTGACTCTATACAGAACGTATATTCATGCCATTTTATATAGTGTAGGATATTATTCAAATCAAAATCAAATTTGAAGAATCAGTTCAATATTTTAGACCTCTGTTTATGTAATATTCATTGAATTTAGTTCTCAAATCTATATGTGATATATGATCTATATCTATATCAATATCTATATCTATATCAATATCAATATCTATATCTATATCTATATCTATATCTATATCTATATCTATATCTACCTCTGATCGATTAGCAAATCTGATTGATTACTTCATCAACAGAATGTTATCGATAACAGCTACTCTAGTATAGCTATCGATTACTTCTACCATCACTCATTTTTATTGCACTCCATTTTATAGTTTATAGTATTTATAACACAAATAGATTCTACTTAATGCACATTAGCATGCCACACGTTCTCTTCTTCGGCACCCTCCCTCAATTAGCTTCATTTTCGTGAAGCTAATGGAAATCAACTTTTATGACTCAGCAGCGACGACCCAGGCCCAGGCCTAAGAAACTCCAACTTGACTCTGTTTGGCGCCCAATTAAATATAGAGCAACTCTGCTGTGGCATTCAGAGCAGAGCGTTGCACATGCAACTGCCGAGGTAAAGTCAATTAGAGAGCAGGGCAGGTGAAAGAAGAAGACTTGCGTGACACGAGGTGATTTCTATTTCCAGCAGTCAGCGACAACGACAACGACAGCCGAAAGCCAATCGAAATTTCAATAATTCTGCTCATAATACAGATAAATAGAGCAACTGCATTATTATATAACTTTTGTAAGGTATTTTTGTGATGCCCTAGGCAGATAAGACAATTTAGCTAATTAAGATTGCTACGATGACTGGAAGATACGTAATAATCAATTTAGACTCATTTTATATACAGCCAGAAAGATATATGTTTATATATACATATATAAATATACATACACCCACATTCCTCAGCTCACTTGAAGCAACATCCGCTGCTTACAGATGCTGCCCCTTATAAGAAATTGCCTGATTGATCTCGGCTTCTGATTGCGCAATCTTAATGAAATTTGCAGAGCTTCGAATTGACAACGAAATGTGCGTGCATACCAAAGAACAAGATTTGTACAATTGAAATGGAGAAGTTAAGAGTAAATGATGAAAACTATTCTCATATGAAAATAGACTCGATCTAAAAAAAAAAAAATTATTATAATCTGTATACTAAATTTTGTATCTCCAGCTTTAACAGCTTTAAAGTTATGCTGACTAGCAAATATCCCAACGGAGCTTGGCGATGTTCTCGTCAATTATATGTCTATATATACGACTTCATAGAGCCTGATCATGCTTCCCTCTGTCTGTTATATACAATTACACAAAAGCATTCTCCCTCAATTCCCTTTTATAAGAATGATTAAGCATTATATCATATATACATCGCTGCAACTGCAAGTCAACTGCACTTTGCTTTTCAAAATTAATTAACTGTGGCGCGATTCGCATGGGCTCCACTTGAGCTTGTGATTAAAGTCAATTATGTTACAATTGAAGAAAGTCTCAAGAGACTTGGCAGAGCCTGTTGACTAAAGTCAATTTGAGCAAGTTATAATAATATTGGCCGAGCTCTTTGGCTGAGCAAATAATTTGCAGAGGCCCAGAGCAACAAGTTCAAAGGCAAACAAACAATTAAATTGAAGTTGACTTTATGGCAAAGATAAAGAGAATCACTTAAGGCTAAGACAGCGCACCTTGAGCCACATTTAGGCCGACCCAATTGTTGTTGATGTTGTTGTTGATGTTGTTTAGATTGTAGCTTTTGTCCTGCTCATTGCTGTTGCTGTTGTTGTAGTTGTTGTTGTTGTAGTTGGCAACATATTGTTGCTGTTGCTGCCTTTGCTGCATCAAATATTGCTGGTTACAGGTGAGTCCTGTTGTTGTTGTTGTTGCTTTGCATAAGTTGACGCCCTGCTCGCGCAGCTGCTGCTGCAATCGACGACGTTGCAACAATTGCTGTTGCAGCAATTGCAACTGTTGCTGCTGCATGCATTGATAGTAGCGCAGCTGCTGCAATTGCTGTGCTGTTAGACCATTGTTGTTGTAATGTCGCTGTTGTTGTTGTTGCTGTTGTTGTTGCTGTGGTGCATAGTAGTTCTCCTTGGAGGAGCTGCTGCTATCACAACCGCTGCTTGTGCTGCTGCTGTTGCTGTTGCCAGTCACATGTTGCCAGCACTGCGTGTTGCCATTGGCATCAGCATTAGAGTTGCTGTTGCAGTTATTGTTGTTGCTGCTACTGCAGCGCGGGCATTCAATGCCAGCGCTGGCGCACGACGTGCAGCGTTGACGCCGTTGCATTTTGGAAATGTCTACGAATCTCATGATGAAAGCAAGCAAAAGCAACAACATCGAGTTGCAAAATTGCTACTCAAATGTTGCTGCAGCAAATGTTGCCCACTGCTATTGCTGTCGTTTGTTGCAAACAAAGTTGTTATGCAAATGTTGCCAGCTGCTGCTGTTCTCGTGCTGAAGCTTCTCAACAAATGTGGCTACGACATATGTTGCCAGCTGTTGCTGCTGCCGCAACTTCTCAACAAATGTTGCCAGTCTTATGCTGACTGTCTTGTTGCTAGCGGTATGGTCACACTGCGTAGCACTATGTTGCCGCAACAGATGTTGACTTATTTTGTTGCCCGCTGCTTTTGTTGCTTAGCAAATGTTGCCGGCAGCTTTTGTTGCTTCTCGCGTTGATTTTATTTTTGGTCTATTGACTTGGACCAACGCAGTTTCAGGGACAAAAGACCCAATCGATGTGTCTCTGATTGCTACTTCACTTGTTGCCAACTTGCTTGGCTCTGTTTTTATTTATAGTTATAGTCACTCTCTCTCTCTCTCTCTCTCTCTCCCTCACTCTTCAAGGGTTCAGTTCATTCCATTAATCGGATTCACAGTTTTGCTTTATAAAATTTGTTTTTATTTATTTTTTTCGACTTTGCTTTTCACACTGCACTTTTTGATTTCGATTTTAATTTCTTGGTACTTTTTTCTATTTTAAAATATTTTTGTTTTGCTTCCAATGCGTAAGTTTCTCTGCACCAGCTACACTCACATGTGCATGTGTGTGAGTGTGTGAGTGTGTGAGTGTGTTGGGTGTGTGTACAGTCCACAAAGCTGTCTATATACATAGATATTTATTTATATTTTGTTTTCATGCCGCTGAGCGTGTATAGAAATGATATTTATGAGTTTTCTGCATTCAGTTTCTAGTATACAAATGCGACCCAGAAATAGGGCTCGAACCAGCAATGGCTGCCTGCGAAGTTTTTACGTTTTTAGCCAAACTTGCAACGAGGCCAACTGCCAGGCGAGTCCTTGCCCACATTGTTTTTAGCCCACTTTGCCAACTCGCGAAACGGAAATGAAATTCGACTTCATTCGCCGTGCACTGCAACAAAATCTATTTCAAATCCGACAGTCGCAGAGGCATATATATGCTTCAGCTATATATGTACAAACATCACGGACACTTGAACTATTTAGGCGAATTCACATACATATGCATATCATTCATATATATTCGCGAATATCGCCTAAATCGTGTGCCAACAAACCAGGTGTCTTGACATTTTTGTTGACTGACATAAGCAAGAGTAAATATAATAAACCCAAAGATATACATAGATCTATATCTATGTATATCCCATACATAGGTAAAGTTGTCAGGGCAGGAGAAGTTTGAGACACGCCCTGTTGGCCACAAAGGAACATTTCAGACAACAACGCAAAAACTTAACTCGTAAAAATCCCATTTCGAATGCAGCGGAAGAAAACGGAAAAGAAAAACCCAACTACAACAAGGAAAAACATATCGAATATTGAAGGGAACTCTCTCGCTCTCTCTCTCTCACTTTTAACAAGGACTCGACTCATTATACGTGAAGCGGCAGCAGCAGCAGCTACGGAGGCAGCAGCAAAATGGCTGCCAAAGCTATATAAACGCTGCACAGTGGGCTAAAATAACTCAAATATTGCTGCAATTTCTATGGATGAATTATAATTCAGAAATTTATGATTTGAAATTGTGAATGAAAGAATTCAAACTTCTACTCTGTATTGGGCAGAAATATAATGAAAAGATTTAGAGAATAATTGTAGCAGGTGTGAGAATTTTTGTTTGTTATTTTAGACGTTCTCGAGCATATCAAAAATACTTTAGCTCTTAGTATAAACTAACTCTGGGCATAATACTGAGAACAATTTGATATAAAATGTAAGACATTTTCAGTTTTTCCATTGATTTGAAGATTTGAGATTTCAATGTTTAACATGGAGATCAAGATTTGTATCTATATCAAGATCATTGAGATCAAAATCAAATAGAATTCTTAGAGCATTATTGTAGCTAGAAATGCTGAACAGTTCTAGCAGATAAAACCATGCTAAATGACTATGATAGATAGTTAATGTTGAGAGAGAGAGTTCTTAGAGATAACTATGGTAAACAGTTGGTCGAGCTAACTGTGAAAGCTACATAAGATAATGAGCTTAGCTATGCTAAGCAGTTATGGTAGATAAAGAGATTTTGTAGCTAGAAATGTTTATCAGATTATTGAAGCCAACAATGCTAAATATTTGCACTAAATATCTGATATTGATAAATATATAATGGATAGTGCCATTAGATAGTTGTAGTTAAAAGTGATTCTCTGTTCTACTAGCTCTGCTAAACAGCTTTAATAGATAATATATATAGAAGGTATTTCTCATATCAATAATCTCTTTCTCTGGCTCATCTGGAAATTCCAGCAAATTATAATCAAAACTATCTTAAAATATAATACAATATTGAACAAACAAATTTTCATTTACTTTTTAAGCAACTTTTTCAAATATCTAAACAATATTCGCCAGCTTTGCCCCACTGTGCCCACAATGTGCACAAGGGCTGGCATCGCAGCAGCAGAAGTTTAGATTAACTGGCAAGCAGCCAAAACGAGGCAGCGACGAGGAAGCATTTCGGGTTGCTCGGCTAACTCTGGGCTCTTCTGGCTAAGGGTGCTGCTGATTGTCCAAAGCGAAACAAGTTAAAAAACATTTTAGCGCACGCAATCGATAAAAACATTTGCCAGGCAGCCACACAAATCGTTTTGCCTCTGACTTTGCCTCTGCCTCTTCCAGTGCCAATCATAAACAAGGAGACTTTTAGCCATGGCCTCAACAAGCTGTAAATAGATCTTGAAGCAGCGCTAACTCGAGGCAATTAAAAGCGTGATATGCACATGTGCACCTTAAGTTCAATCACATTTCGACTTGGCCACAAATTCAGATTCTATTTCCCTCCCTCCCTCCCTCTCTCTCCCTCTAACTCTGTGTGTGATTTTTTTATGTTCTACATCTGGCCAAACTTTAGCTGGCTGCAACTGGCAGAGCTGCGCGCATTCTTTGCTCTATAGAATAATAGAAAACAGCAATTCAGTAGTTCAACGCACTTGTTGGCCTACATTGCACTTGCCGATGCTGTTGCAGTTGCCGTTACAGTTGCAGTTGCAGTTGCAGTTGCAGCTGCAATGGCCCGTTGCATAAAATGCACAACTTTTACTCTTTAGCTTTAGCTGTGTGCTTCTAGCTCTCCACCTTTGGCTATGCAGATGCTAATGCATTTAAATGTGCCTCCAGCTTTTCATCTTTTACTCTACATCTTTCCCTACCTCCACTTCTTCTTCTCAATTTACCTAACTCTAGCTGTGTCTAGTTCTCTAGTTCTAGCTCCAACTTTAACTATGCCTTCTCAGTCTATTCCCAGTCTATTCACCCTTCTCCAATCTCTATTCTCCCTTTTCTCTCTTATATCATCTCACCAGTCTAATCTCAGCTTCATCTCTCTCCTCTCGATTCTCGAATTTCTCTCTCAGCCCACTCTCCTTATCTCCCCCGATGCATCATCTCCCTCTACCTGTAACTCTATTATCTCTTTTCTGTCCTCATTTTTTATTCTCCTCGCTCTCTACTTTTTCTCTCTCCCGCCTCCCGCCTCTCTTTATTATCCTCTTTTCCCTGCAATTCTTTTAGCTTTCACTCCTCCCTCTCACTCTCGCACCCATCTCAAATTTCTCTCTCTCTCTCTCTTTCTCCTCTGTATCCCATCTCTCTCTTACTCTCTATGCCTCTTGTCCCTTGACTCATCTATCCTTATTTTTCCTTCTTCTTTCTTTCCTCCTCTTTTCTCTGTCTCCTCTCTTACCTTCCTCATCATTCTCCTCTGACTCTTCTCTCTTAATTTTCCTTTCTTTCCCAACAATCCTCCCCATTCTCCACCAACATATCTCTCTGTCTCATTCCAGCTCATTCTCCGCTCCGTCTTACAGCTTCTCTCATTCCTTTCTCTCGCTCTCCTCTCGTCTCACCTCTCCCATCTCTCTATTTTCGACTCTTTTACCTTTCTCTAGTTTGCATTGCCAATTGAAATAGCATCAATTTGCTCAACCTGTCTCAAAGTCTGCTCTATAAAAATGCCTTTCGATTCGATTCTATTTTTTTAGCCAATTGCATTTGGCAACAATGCGGAAGCCAACTGAAGCAAAATGCTTTAATTTCTAGCCATTGCAATGGCTATTGCCGTAGAGACAGAAGAAGTCAAACTTTCCGTTGGCCACACGCAGATAAAAACAACAACAACAACAACAACAGCAGCAAGAAATTAAAATAAAAGCAATAAAAACGCATTTCAGCATTCGATTCGTTCCATGGCTGTGGATGATCTCATTTTCAATTGCAGAAAACTCATATTCATTTCATATACAGTTATATATATACTATATATATATGTTGTATATAGCTATGTACATATATACAGCAGTCACAAGTGACTTGTCGACCGGCGTAGCACACGCAGATAAGATGGTTAAGTTCATACATTTTTCGCTCAATCAAAGAGGCATACTAAAGCACAGTTAAAAGACGCACACACACATATATATACACTCAAGTACTTTATATATATGTATATATATAATTCATAAATTGAACAAATATCTTTGGCATGCTGCCCGCCCACACGCACACACACGCAGACACTTTAAATGTTGCGTTCAATTTTCAATATTTTTCTTTCTTTTTGAAATTTTGTACTTCAATTATTATTTTTTTTATTAACAGTTAACGAAATTATCATTTTGCACAACAAGGAATTTGTTATCTAGAACGACATTGTTATACACATAGTCATCATATAATCATATAATATTTTTATATATACATTTCAGCAACTTTTTATATATATGTATATTTCTTTCTTCACAACAGACGCGACGCGCCGCACATTTTCACGGTTGCACAAGCCCAAGGAGACTGAGACTGCGACTGCGACTGAGACTGAAACGACACGAGCGCCGCAGCAATGCGTTCGACCACAAGCAACAGCAACAAGACAAACAACAACAACAAAGAGCAGCGAGCAGCGGCAGCGGCAGCGACGCTCACGACGACTACAAAGCGACGACCGCCGCCGATGTGTGGCAGCGACTCTCCCGGGCTCTATCTGTGCACATGTATGTATGTGTGTGTGTGCGTGTGTGTGCTTATGGGGGCTGCTAGCATTTAGCATTACCTCCCAGTGTGTGCGCTCCCGTTATATGCATGTGTTTGTGTGTGTGATGCTTGCAAGTGCAAGTGAAACAAATAAGAACATTGCAAGCGAGCATTCTAGACTGTCTAATGCGCGCTCTGGCTATGAAACAAATGGCTAAAGGGTCTATATATTTAGCCATTTAGTAATTTTTTGGAGACAGAGGACAGAGGCTAAATTGCTAAGCGATATTGAATTGCCTGGCATCCTATTCGCACATGTTCTCCAATTGCTGGCTAGCAGAAGAAAATTACAAAACATACCAAGTTATAATCATTTCGCATAACCCTTTGCAAAACATACATAAATGAGTTCTTAAACGCTTCCCAATAGATCTAGCCATAAAGCAGCTCAATTGTGATGCATTTGCAAAAATTTAATTACATTTGCTTTAAACATGGTACGGACATATATGATTTTAGGGTAATCTATAAAGCAAGCTTTTCGAATTTCTTGGTTTTAGCTGGACACCTGAGCTCTGCTGCCAAAGAAAGAAAATATACAAATATATTGATCTTCTGTACAGATCTGACAAATAACTTAATGAAGATTAAAATGGGATAAGTAAAATTCACAGGTGCATAGTAGGGAATACAATTCCAAATAGTACAATGTATCTTATCTCTCAGCCTCCACGCGAGCGTATTATATAGAGTTATTGAGAATCAGAGAGCACTCTAGTTTTAGTTTATATATAATCTCAATACTTAAATTTCCTCTATATTATTTTAATTTCAAATATACCTCAATTCTAATTACACAAAACCAATATACCCGCATTTACAGCGCAAGCAATCACACAAAGAGTATGAAAAACAACCGAAACCAAAGGCAGCCAGGCAGACGGGCGACAAAGCATCTGAGAGCTGAGAGTCATACGATTATACAATTAACCCCAACTGAACGAGGAGTCAAAATATCGAATATATAATAATAAATGGTAAATGTATATATTAATATATAAATTGCTCAAGTTGCTCAGAGTGGCATAGATATTTACGCCCCATCTAATGGGGCACACGATAAACCATTTATCCATAGCCCAAACGAACTCAAGTGCCTACAGAGAACATGATCAATATAATTCAAACAAATGAAGTACTTCGATAAGAGAAGGAAAGAAAGACTCTCACTGCAGACAGAGGGTCAGGACAATGTTACTTGAGAGTGCGCATGTGCGCGTGCCTCGACTACAATAAACATCTGCCGAGGGGAAACGGAATGCAGAAGGCGGCTGCAAGTGCTCATTAACGATGACAATAGAGGAAGACTACAAACTACAAACTACAAACTATTTCCAATAAAACAATTACAAATGCGCATAAATTGTAAAGAGAATCCAATAAGGGCGTAATGTTATGGCACTATATGGAAATCTGGGAGAATACATAAATAAACATGTGCAACATCTCACTCCATGCAAAGCAATCAGAAAGTACTATTACAACCAGAATTACGTAATGTTATACCCATTAATATCAAGTGAGAAAAATAACTTAATTTAAATTTTATATTTTTTCATTCTTAATTAATGTTTCTATCTGTAGCTACATTGTTCTACATTGATTCCAACTACAGAACTGTAGAGTGTACACTATACCTATTAGATATATATAACGAATTTTTTAACAATCTATAGAAGAGAATTTGATTGTTTTCCGTTTTACAAATTGAAAATACTTTATAAGCCTTTATAAAGGTCTATCTATAGAGAAAGTCAACATTGATTTCCTTGGCAAACTGAAGATCTAATCAAAACTCAATTGATAGAGATCAGATTAACTAATTTATTGAGTTTCTAATTACCAGCTTTATAACTATATAGAGAAATATTTTTTTCTGTTGTTCAAGAACTTCAAAGAGCAAGCTATACAAATTTTATCATATTATGAAACGTTGATCTATACGTGTCTATATTTGAATTTCCAATTATGTTAACTTCTATACTAAGAAACGTTTCTGTTATCAAAGTTTAGCCACGTTTCGACTATTTCGTATCATAGCAAGAAATCTCAAATCAGATCAAATTTCAAATAAATAAAATTAAATTGAAGCACATGCATCACCATGCTTTGATTCGTAAGTGAAATCAGAGGAAATATTATTTCTATTAAATTTACATTACACAGAACCAATATACACCTCTTACAGTATTCGAACTTTTAGATAACAAATCCAATTCCCCCAGTTGACAAGAAACTTTTCAAATTTATGTCACAAATAATTTGAGTTATCTCATCGTTCTCTGCACATTTTGCGCATGTTTTCTTTTTTATGCTTTTTTATTCACAAACAGCTGAGGTAAACTAGATGAGTAAGGTCATTTTGATCATTGGTCAATTGTGTAAACAGCAGCCAGAGATGCCTCTTAAAATAGTAATTGAAACGAACGAGTAACGAAAAGGGGAAATTTACGAAAGAAAAAAGAATTAAAGCATGCTTTTAGGTGCTGCATAAAAAACTTGAATAAAGTTGAGCTATTGGGAAATTTGTATTTTTCAAATAAATTTATTATCTTATATAACTAGAAATCGCCAAGTGTTCTCTTTAGTGCGCGCCCACTGTACTTGGCCAGCTCAACCGTTGGGCATGACTCATCGGCCTCACACACTCACAGTCTTCTATGAGACATTCATTTCACCTCCCACCTCGCAACGCTGGCTAAATTCGCGCCAAGCGAACGCAAATTAGCGAAAAAAACAACTTTGAACTTTTTTCCGACCACCCTCGGCTTAGAAATATGTATGTAGGTATATATATATATGGCCTCCCACTTGCTAGTGGAGACAATTCAAGTAATTCTCGCTGAACAACAACGAAAATAAATTTGTCTCTTGAATTCTGTGTGTTTATTCGAGAAAACAGCAAACTGCATTGGTCAGACACAACCCACACGATGGCTTCTTACATCATTTGTTTATCTTATCTAATCTATCTTTAAACCAAGAGTCTAAGAGTTATAAATATACCATTTATAATTATCAGTTCAGTTCAGCATTGGCAAAAGTTAGCCCAGTTTAGAGTACAGATCTATAATCGATATTGGCATATCTTCAATCTATTTTTTCTCTCTATGCATATATTACTTCAAAAATCAACTGACATATTTAATATCGCAACGCATCGTAATTATGTCAACAAGCGACAGAGATTTATGTCTTTTACTCCCGAGCACAGGGCGATCTTACTCCAACAGCATCGACAGTTCGCACCACATGTGGTAAATAGCTAATTAAAGACATGTGACCCCTTTTCATACTCTCTCTTTCTCTCTCTCTCTCTAGCCTTTGAAAGCGGGAGTTTTGTTTTCTGGCATATGTTTGTACTAGGCAGAAGCAGAAGCGGCATAGAGTAGATAAGTTCTTGATCTTGATTTGATTTAATATATAATCAATATATACATATGATAAATCAATATACATCAGCTCGTGAACTCTCGATCTCTTTCTTTCTTTGATGTAACATAATGAGCAGAGCTAAATATCGAAATGAAAATCTGAACTAAGTTTTGTGGGAGGAGAAATGGAAACTTAATTCCATCTGAAGACCTGAGAGATCTAACCAAATATTCATTATAAATATTTTCGGCTTTGGTCCTTTCTAACTTTTCGTAATATCGATAAATATCGTTATTCATAAATTGATTTATTAAAGAATAATTTCTATAGTGAATCATATTAAATGCTTAGAATGTATATTAATAGGTGTCACTAACCATAGAAAACATATTATTGTATGGTTACTGTTATTAGATAATGTTTATGAATAATCCTAATTTGCATACTCCCCTCATACGTCGCAATTGATTAATTTCAAATAGTAGAATGGGTGCTGAACTATTAGCTTCTTTAAACTCACGTGTATGCTGTAATAAATATTATAAAGTACGTTTATATAGAAGCAAAATAAATCAAACCTTAGGATTGTGTTTGTAGAATGATAGAAATACTAGCCCTGTGCATAGTTTAGGGTGACTTCTAGTCTATCACTTGCAACTAGAACACTCTTACTTAATTACATATGCTTTATGTCTATATGCCCTTCCGATCCATACGATATATTGCAAGTGCTCAAGCGCCAACAAATGAGATACTCAACTGTAATAGATTGGCGCATTGTGGCTGGCTGGGGCGGACAGCTGCCAGGCCTCAGCGTATTGACAGCTCATCATATATAACAAAGTGTTTTGTTTGCAACTCTCCATGGGGAAACTCTATCTAGCGATGACTCTGGCATATGTTGCAACTTCAATTGACGCGCCCCTCAGCTGCTGTCAGCTAGATTTTCCAAAGTGACAGCCAGAAAATAACAACAACAACACAACTAAATATGTCACAGATAACATTGTTCGAATGCCAACAAGCCCAAACTATCCACAACAAAAAATGTAAGTTATGAAAATTGCGTAAAGTTTTTCCTTTCGTCAAATTGAGTGAAAGTCTTTTTCCAGCCACAGTGCGTAATAACCGGGCGCACAAATGCGGAATTGTCTACGCGCTCCATAAGATACAACTAATCAATTCAGTGCGCTGCGGGACCAACGCAACGGGTTCGGCGACAATCTACCCAACAGCAACAACAACAACAATAACAAGTTCAAGCAGCAATAATTAAGAGTGCTCTAGTCGTGCGGGCACGACTAGCAGATATCCTATATATATATATAAGACATCTATTATGTATTTAACTATTGCTTTAAAGTGAAAATCCTCAAATTTCATATCATATCAGCTGGAACGATCTACAGTAGAGTACGGTTATAACGACTTCCCGTATAGCGTTTGTATGGTTATTGCGACGAAAATTCTGGCCTCAAGGCAAACTTATATAAGCAAATGCATATGATTAGAGCGCCTATCGGGTATAACGACGGTCCCCTGAACGCCTTTATAACCAGATTCTTCAGTATTGAGAAAAAACTGTGTTTATTATATATACTCTATATTTTTGTTTATTTGTTTTTATTTATTAATTTTTATTTTATCATATTTTCCATATTTTCGATCCATGCACAAAGCCAATATACTCCTTTCTGATTTCTTAAACAAACATTAAATGCGTCAATTGGCCACACACATTACCATTTATGTATGTTTATATGCATTTAATGGAAAACGTTTCCCAATCAAATACGAACACAAACTCTCAAAGCCAAAACTCAAACTTTGATATTTCATTAGAGCTTTAACCGGTTTTTGGCACTCATCCGTAGTTTTCACTTTAACGAAATGAAGATTGAAGATTGTACTTAAGATGCAATAATTGACAAGTCGCCAAGACCTCCAGCCACAAGACAAGCGACAACAAATTGGTTAAACTTCAAACACACATCTGCCTATGTGGCGGCTAATGGAGTTTATTTTTTTTTCTTTTTCGAACAAGTCAAAATGTTTTCACATTAACAATAATCATTTTTAAAATATTTGACAATTTCAATAAGTAAAAGTGAGACCGACTAGGAGTTGCCCTAAAGTCTTTTAGATTGTAGTCATATATGGATTATTATACATATCTTAATAACACAGAAATTTGTTGCCATCTATAAAGCAGCTCGACGTCATCTATATAGTATACGAGTGTAATACTACAGAGAGTCACACGATCTTTCCCTTTCGCTCTCTAATTTATAGCTTTATAGTTTTATAGTATTCAGCATTGAGTAGCATTGTGAAATAAACTGATACAAAGAGACTTAGTATTTGATCATCGGCAGATGAGGATCGTGGCTTGCATATACTTGTTTAACTAAAATTTATCCAGTATAATAAAAACCAATAATAACGACATATTCCTCGAACTTACATAATAGAAAAGTTGATTTTCCTACATTTATAATATAGTATCTATAAAGCAACTCATATATAATGGAAGTCATCCATATCTTGGTGCGCTCTATTAGCATGCAAATTAGGGGACTAAGACTATGAAAGGTTGTATTATGCTCGAATAGCTATAGCATAATCTCGATTTTAATCGACAGAAAATAGTTATCGATAAGTGTCAAATTCCAAGTTTTTCTCTGCTATACTTAAGTTCTTATATTTACATAGATATAAATATAGTGATCGCATCCAAATTAGGAATATAAATCAATAAATATATCTATATATCTATAATATATATGTATATTTATCACCTTGGTTCGATCACCCCTCTTCTTCTGCCTTTTACCTATATAGCAACAACAATATTTTACAGTGTTTAGACCTTTTCCTCAGTCTCAGCTTATAAACTTGGAATAGATAATGATATTATCATATATATTACAGCACATACTATTCATTCTGCATACATATATCTAGTATCTACTAAACTCGACTAAAAATAGTTCCACAATTTCATAAAAATAGTTAAAGTTTATGCATAAAATCTCCACTCAACTCGTAAGCCTATTAAGCATGAACGATCACGTGGCCTATGGTAATATCAACGGTATTTAAATATAAGCGAGCTATAAATCAATAGATCTAACGATCTTACGTAGTTTTGATTCATGCACGGGCATGCCCGAGATTCCCTAGACAATAGCCAGCTGCTGCATAGCTTGTGGGCGCCCATGACACATATGTGACTAAGCCAAGAGTGGAAATGCATTCGACGTCCGAACACTTGGCCAACTGGGCACGAGCTAGACGCAGAAGAAGCAGAGAATTCCATTGAAATACAAAGCGTGTCAATTAATTAGCAAATTGCATGGGAAATCTCATGATGTACTACGAATGCAATATAATATACAGAGATAAATATATATGTACATATATATATACAGGCAGGCCCCTAGGCAACACTGACCTAGCGCAAAAGCAAAGAATAAAATGCTTAGACGTAGCTAGTGATAATCATTATTTATTATTATTATTGTTGTTATTGATATATAAAATGAATGAACATAGAAATTCGCCTAGATATAGGCTAGGAGAGTATAATAGTTATATATATGTATGTATCAATGGAGCTTAGAAAACTTTTTACTTAAATCAAAGAACAAAACTTTCGAATAGATCTATGCAGCGCAATCGCGCGATTGATAGAATAATATGTAGCCCGTTTCCGAGGACTTGTGTATGTCCGAGGTGAGGCCGTAGAAGTCCTCAATGGTTGAAGCTTCGATCTTATCAACCATGTCATCGTCGAAGAGCAGCCAGAGTCCATGGCTCTTAACAATGCTTATGTAATGCCCACGATTCGGGCCCGAGCCACAGTGTATTACGACTGCAGTCAGATCGTAGAGTCGATCCGGATTGACAGCATCATCCGAGGTATTGAATAAACGCAACTCAAGCGGAAAGACAACGCGATGCGACACCTTAATATGCCGATTGAATTGCTCCATATACTTGAAGCGCTTCAGATGCAATGCCAATATCATGGGCAACTTCTTCACGCGCATTCGCTTCTGCGCCTCCTGGTAGCTGCAGCAATTGTCGCATTTGAACTTGTTGTCCGAGCAGAGGGTTTCCGTATTGCTGAAGCAGCGCAAGCAATGCGTGATCGATGTATTCTGATCCACGTCCACTTGTAGATCGAAGAAGTTCTCATCCTTGCTGCTGACGGTCTCACAGTTCAGGCAGCGTGTCTCCGACGTCAGAATTCCCTGAAAGATCTCATGCACCCAAGTGGGTTCCGTATTGGCTCCGTTCGTCTGTCCAATTGGCGTTGTTGTGGCCGTGACGCTGCCATTGCCGTCCAGAACGCTCAGCGAGCCCATCGAGTTGCTGCAATTGCCATTCGAAGTTGAAGTCGAAGTGGAATTTGACGAATTGGAATTCAAGCTGGATTTCGCATTCGCTGCATTGCCATTGCCCGTCGCCGCTGGGCCGCTGGCCAAGGAGGGCACGCTCGACGAGCCGGCAGCCATTGTCTTGCCATTGTTACGTTCCGCCAGGATTATTTCATTGATGTGATTGATCAGAAAGTTTAGAAATTCATGGGCATCCTGCTGCATATAGTTGTCGAACTCCTCCTTCTCCTTGCGCAATCGCGTGATGAACTTCTTCGGCGCTATCGAGCCAACTTTCTTCTTCTGCGTGGCAATGCTATAGAAGAGGTCCGCCAGGCAGGAGAGCAGCGTTTCCTTCGGCCTCTTATTCTTGGCCTTGTACTCGAGCACCTTTTCGCGAAAGGGCTTGCAGAAGTAGAGCGCCTGCAGCACCGAATTGCTATAGCATGTATTGCCAAAGTTAACCAGCCCGAAGTAGTGCTCGTTGGGCGGAAACAGTTCGGAGCCGATCTCACGCTCCAGCTGAGATACGTTGGCGCCCATGGTAGCTAATGGCGCTGCCGCGGCACAGCGGTACAGAAAACCCCACACTGTGTATGCTTACGTGTTTTCTCGTGTTGTTAGCCGATTCGATAGGTCGATAAGTAGCATTCATTAAGTGGTTATCGTTATCGAAAATTGTGTTATTGTTATCTTTCTTTCTCTCTCTGTCTCTCTTTCTCTCTCTCACTTGCTCTATTGAGCCTATTCAGCTCGATTCGACTTTTCTACAGAGATCTTTTCTTTTTCTGTCAGCCGCGCAAAACACTTTTCTATTTACTTTTTCTTTATCTTTTTTTTTTTCGTCTGAAAATAAATAATTTTGAAGAGGGGAATCACGTGAGTTTCTTTCGCATAAACACAAACAACAAAAATAATAAAAATATTTAAGGTTTTCTGCTCTTTCTTTCTTTTCTTTGTTGTTGTTCCTCGACATTTAAAACTAGGATTTTTGTTAACTAATACAACAAAAATAAAACTAAAATGGGAAATGTGAAAAGAAAATTTTGGATATGAAATATTCTCTACGTAAAAATCCCCTCTCAAAAAATATATTTTCAAACATTTTGTTTCACAATTTTAATTTGCAGGTGAATTTTTTGATTTTAGGAATTTTCATTGATTTTTCCGTTATTTGTCAGAATATATTTAAATTTATTCGAGAATTTTTATATGTTAAATGCAACAAAAAATTTTGATGTAAAATGTAATAAGAAAATTAATGTTAACATATTGATGCTCCAGTCAGGATTTATTGATTTTTGATCCTAATTGTCCAATTTTGATAGATTATGTATGATATATCAAATAGATATGGTTCCTCCAGTTTAAACGTTTCTCAATTTAGATCTCAAAAACCAAATAGATATATCGACATATCGATATTTATCGATGTTCTGTTTTCAAGTTAGGTGTTGATTGAGTGGAAACGGACAGACTTTCAGCCGAACATCACTAAGTGGATTCTGTTCATTGTAAGATTTACATCTCCAGGTCTGCCCCTCTTAATAGTTGTAATTATATATATTCTGCTCTTGATTTATTTGCATTGCAATGAGTCATGGCCAATAGTTGATCGATACACTTTGAATGTGATATTGGATCTATTTAATATAGATATCGGATGACTAAATGTACTAAAATAGTATAATTTTTAATGACAGTTAATGGCTCCAGCCGGTGACTTTTCTTTTTTGCCGAGAACCGTTGGAAGTGCGCTGGGAAATTTCCGAGCAACTGCAACACGAATCACTGACGTGTGCCGATCTTACCTCTGGCAACGTGTCGTGTGCCATGGGCAATGCACTCGACACCCAGACGCGACTATAAAAGTCAATGTACGATCAGGTCTTCAACTCAATTCAGAATCAAGAACTATCAAACAAAGTGCCAGAGACTCAAGTGATCAGATAAACGCTAAGCTTCAAGTTTTATTGCATATCAACTCGACAGCCAACCAAGCATCAGCCAAGGCGCCCGCCAGCCAGGACTAACCTAAGCAAAAGCTAGAAGAGACTTTTCTTCAGCAGATCCACAGAACTACATCACATTGGAGCAAATTTCACTGATTTTCGCCAACAACAGCCAAGTATATGCTGTACTCCAGAAAGAAATCAATTACAATAATGAGCGACATCCAGTCGAGACAGTAAACAATCTATCAGGAAAACTACTAAAAATTCTGGCTTAAACACTAACAAATATGTTTATTTGCTAAACGTATTGTTTACGACATCATCAAGCTATACAGAAGCTAATCACAATTATGAACAAAATCCAGATGACACAGTAAACAATCTATCCGGAAAACTACTAAAAATTCTAGCTTAAATACCAAAAACAAACCATGTTTATTTGCTAAAAAAAAATATTCTTAAGTTAAAACATCAAGCCAAATATCTGCTATAACAATAGTTTGCATTTAATATTTAAAATTTATAGTTTTTAAGTGACATAAATGTTTCCACAAAATAAGTTTTAAATAAATTACATAAAAAACAATTTATAGTATTTCAATGGATTCTTTAGTCTTAAATTTGGTAATTTTGTTTTTAAAAAAATAATCAATTCAACCAAAGGCTTTGAGCCTGCAACTTCATCTTCTCAAGCGAAAGGTAAAACCCTTTTCATTTCCTGATTTGCTCAACGAAATTCCCAACCCATTGAGAGCTACTTAACTCCAACTTGATGAAATTCAAATGCTCAAAGCACGTACGACGCTGAGGCATGCAGTTAAATTACACTAGACAACAAAATTTTTTTATTCGTATATTAAATTTGAATTGTTTTACTACTCGTTCGACTAGAGTAAAGAATATTTTGGTTAAATCCGTCGTTGTCTCCCAGTTTGAGAATTGTATTTTAGAATTCTTGGTATACTTTCATATATATCCTCTTCATACATTACCTCCTGAGTTTCGCTTACATTCTTGTATAGAACGTTATAGAGTTCCATTTAATACATTCACACTTTTGCAAGAGCAAGAGATGAAAAGTTGAGTAAAATATCTTGCCCAGTCCCATAATCTAGATAATCTAGTTTCAGTTAGATTTCTATATTTATCGAGACATTTTCCCATAGTTAAAAGCTCTCCCTAAACTCATCGGCAACCCGCTTGCATCTGGATTTTTTCCAAAACTCTCTTCGGCTATTGAATTGCTTTGGATCTGTAACGCCCAACGTCTAGCTTGCTTAATTTCAATGGGTATTTCTATGAATTGCTAACGAAGCATCGACGACTATAAAACTGGCTGAACTATCAATTGTACACACAGTTCAATAGCAAAAATGCAGCCAGTTGTAAGTAGTTAACTGTTCAATCAACAATAGCGGATACTTATATTCCATTTTTTATTACTTCGCTAGATTTTCTTTACGACTCTGTTGCTGGTATGGGTGCCTATAGAGGCGCTCCCCTTGAATATGGATACGCTGTCAAATTCAAGTGCAAAGGAAGACCTCTTGATCACAGCTCAAGCAAAGTCTAAAGTGACAACTGGAGTTCATATAGATATCTATGAAGATATGGCAGTTGACAAGACAACAATGGAACCCTTAAAGCCCAAGTCTTCAACAATAAATCCCAGTTTAAAGACCAGGGTTCAACAGGGAATAGGGAATAAGGAAACAACTATGGAACTCTTAAAGTCCAAATCATCCACAATTGATTCTAGTCCAAAAATAAAAATTGAACAACGAATTGATGAGGATACAACAGCTATAAGTAAGATAACAACGGAACCCTTGAAAGCCAAATCTTCTATAGCAAACCTCAGCCCTAAAGTATTGGAAGAAAATATGCCAACTCTAGGCAAGACAACAGTGGAAAGCTTAAACTGCACTTCCGCAACGAATTCTGATCATGATGAAAATCTAATAACTGCCATGACACCAATAACAATTGAGCCCAGATTGAGTGCCAAACTCTTGAAAATTCTAACACGTATGGGCTAAGTTTATTCACAATATAATAATCTCACTAATTAGATAAAGCCAATTACATATGACAATTAGCTGCATTTCAATCGGGAATTATCTAAGAGTTGGCATCAATTAAATAATAATACGAGTTTACATAGTATTAAAGTAAAAACTTTTCCAAAATTCGAAGTGATTTTCCCCTCTGTACTTTATTTATGTTATTGCGCCGTTATTGCTGCAGCTACATCTGTTGGTAATCAAAATAGTTATTAGTGTCAATCTTGACCGCCGGTCAATACAATCGGAAAGTCGAGCTCTAAACATCAAAAGAAAACAGGTGAGAATAATGTAGTCGGGTATAAGCGACTACATAATGAGGGTTTCTTTTTATAAAGAATACTTCAAGTGGAGTAGCTCAATTATCTAACTGCTAAACGTACAGATGCTAACTCCGGATTCGTGGATCGTCATTTTCTTTAGAAGTTACAGAGTATAAGTAGATAGATATTTTTCTACATATAAAGTTGATATTTGCATATATAGTAATATTTGCTATATACATAATTAGATATAGATAAATAAAAATCCCCACTTCCTACAGCTATTCTACAATATTATAAAAATATTTAACATGTCAAGTCCATACACAAAGAGACTTTCGCCTGCATCACAATCAATATACTCCTTTACCCCTCCTGAACGTGCATCGATATATAGCTTACATTAGAAAACTTGTTTATCCGTTCAAACTATAGAATAAACAGTGCGGAATGGCTAGCTCATTCAATAATTTCTGATTCCGAGTTTCTCAATTGCAACCGGTTCAACTTGTTTGGAATACTATATGGAATCACGATCAATACGATCGGCATATGTCAACTATGAATAGAAATTTGTAGACACGTTTAGTGCATTGCATGAGCTTCAACTAGAATGTTGAAAGGAATCGCAGTGAGTATGCAATTGTGAATTTGTGCAACGAGTTGTGAAATAAGGAACTTCGTAAATGAATAATTCCCAGACATTGTGCTTCTTGCTGCTGCTATGCGGGTATATCAAGCGTAATTCTGCCGATACCAAAGTATTCTACGAGTTTCAGTAAGTTTGCCGCAAACACATCGAGCAATAAAGAGAAGTAATTCTTTATTGACATTCGCAGCATACGCGAACCGAAAAATGAACGCAATGAAACAGCTTCGAACAGCAACAAAACGGACGTAAAGCCCGCGCTGATTATCACAGGCAATCGCAGCTCGAGTAGCATACTGAATGGCAAGGATGAGAACTCAACCAACAGTGTCTATAGGGAGACAGCCTTCTACACTGCCGACGATAGCGGCTATCATGTCACATACAACATCAGCATCGAGCCACTTGACCCGGACACACGGTTAATGGGCAAAACTCTGAAAGTGGTCGTAGGCTAACGGCAATTAACAGTATTATAATATTGTCATAAAGTGGGAGTAGGGAGTAAGAATGTACGAGCAACTAAAATCTGAATAATATAATTATTTATTCAAATAAACCAATTGAACAGACTTTGGCTATTGACTGACACTATTGAAAAACGTCATCTCTACATGAATTACGATATTTGTTTATCGTAAACGATCTTTATAAATATAAACAAATGTTCATATATAGCAAACTGATGCTTATATATTTTTATAAACGGATATTTATATTTCAAACAATCTTTCAATATCGTAAATGTATATTTATGTGGCGCCAGAATATTCATATATCGTTAGCAGATACATTTTTCCTATGAAAATGAATTGCAAATATCGTAAATGATATTCATATATCCCTATATTCAGATCGGATAAAGCCAACAATACGCTAATGACATAACTGTTATTTATAAACGATTTGCATAAATCGTAAGCAGAAATTCATACATCATGAACAGATATTTAAATTTTGTCAATAATATTCTAATGTCATTTACGATATTCATATATCTTTTACGATATTCATAGATTCATATAATATGCATATATTTTTCTTACCGTTTGTGAAGTTTCTTTTATTCTCCTCCTCACAGAATGCTTTCAATAATTTCTAGTCAAACACTTTTCAGGCAAATTCCGAATGAGCTACCAGAGGCTGCTTCAATTAGAGACGCCAGACTTTCAAAGTGTTACAGAAATTTGAGAAGAACAAAATCTATTGTTTTTCCTGCAAAGAGACAAAAAAGAATTGTGAATAAGGGATACATTAATTAGACGTAAATAGTAGACAAACAAACAGCTTAAATGAGGAAAACACAAATTTTCATTATTTACACATTCACAATTTCTCTGTATTCGCTCGTATGTAAAACGATTCCAACCTTGCCCAGCGCTAAGCAACTGAGAAAATCATTGACTAAAAGCGAGAGGCAATGCAAAATTAAAAAAAAATAAATAAATAAATAAGTGAGAGTACCCGAGACGGTGTGCCCGACTAGTAGATACTCTTAGGCTTAGCCGTAGGTAGAGCGTTTTGATACTGTCCTGCGCTTAACGCATTAAGACGGGTATCCAAATCTCTATCTAGTTTCTTTGATAAGAAGAAAACGAGATAAGATATTGA
The DNA here is from genome assembly GCA_030914385.1 of Drosophila antonietae. Lineage (NCBI taxonomy): Eukaryota > Metazoa > Arthropoda > Insecta > Diptera > Drosophilidae > Drosophila > Drosophila antonietae. The sequence goes on along the minus strand of JAUESO010000609.1, from coordinate 1,098,434 downwards.
GCCTTAGCTAACGTAGTTTTTCCTTTGCTCAGTTCACAAAATCAAGATACCCCATTTGCTAAAGTTCAATGTTTACAGGGTATATACTCTATACTACCTTGTGGGTCAAGTGCGCGAGAACCAACGAAAAAAAAAAAAAAACATTGATGCTGCCCGATCAAGTGAGAGTGAGAGAAGAACAGCGAATTGAATTGGGTCAGCGGGGTTATTAAAATGGAGAGCAAAAAATTTGTTGCAACGGTTAATAAAGCTAATTAATTAATCAAGCGAGCAAACTGACGAGGCTGACGAGACGCACGACGATAAGCAGCAGCCGCCCCAAGTCAAAAATCGACGCAAAGCTCAATTCGAGCTTAGTTTTCTATCAACAACTAAACGAAGCGCATCACCGATTCGAGAATGGATCTTTGCAAGCAGCTGCTGATAGGGCTGGCACTACTGTCGCTAGCCGGGATCAGCCACGGAACTTATCCTGTGGCGAATAACTATACGACGGATATCTTGCGCTTAGCCAAGGCGGCGCACATCAAGGCCTACCTGAGCACGGGCGAGCCCAAGCCGTGCGAGAACTTCTACAACTTTGCCTGCGGCAATTGGCCGCGTTTGCATCCCGCACGACTACTCAACAAGAAGACGAACTACCTCGAGGAGCTGCAGGAGCTGTTTGTGCGCAAGAGTGCGGACATGCTGAAGAGCAGCAAGGCGAATGCCGACAGCAGCGCCGATCGTCTGCTGAAACGTTTCTATGTCTCCTGTCACGCCCAGGCGAATGATACGCGCTCTGCACTGGAGGCTCTGCTCCAGGTGACCGACTTCCGCGGCGGCTGGCCAGAGATTCGTGTGCCGTCGTGGTACTACTACGAATACGATTGGCTGCAGGCTGTGGCCATGCTTAAGCGACGTCTGGGCGTCGATATATTCATTGGTCTGGACGTTGTGCTGGACTACAAGGAGGAGCACATGCATCGGTTGAAGATCGGCGCGCCACAGCTGCCCCTGGGTCACCGTCGTCAATACCTGGATGCAGCCTTCCATGAGGCACGTGAACGCTATGAGGAAACCATTCGCCAGAAGCTCGAAGGCTACTTCCCACAGCAATCGGAGCGCTGGCTGAACGAAGTCGCCGCACAGGTGCTGCGGATCGAGCAGCAGCTGGCCAAGGGATTGCCCCACAATCCAGCCCTCACGATGGAGCAGACCACGCGACTTCGCACAGCGGCCGAAATGAAGTCAGCCTATGGCAGCTACGTGGACGTGAGTCGTTATTTGCAAATGATCTACAACGATACGCTGTACGTGGATCTGTATGAGACGCCGGAGGATTACATGTCCAATCTCGTGGATGTTATACGTAACACACCAAAGCTACAATTGGCCAACTATACGATCTGGCGTGCCTTGGACACACTCGATCAGGCACGTGTGCCAGTCAACGTTCAGCCGGGCATCTGGTGTGTGCAGCTGGTGCGTCAATATTTCCCGCAGCATCTGGAGAGTCTGTTCCATCGTAACTTCAACAATATGCAAATGATCAACGAACTGCAGTCCACCTGGGCGGATATTAAGCGCGTCTTCCGCGAGGATCTGCAGGCATCCACAGATCTGCATTGGCTCACGCTCGAGACCCGACAGAAGGCCATTGCCAAGCTGGAGGCACTGGAGCTGCAATTCCGCAATCACGACGACACCCAGCTGATACGACAAATGTACGGCTTGAATCTGCATCAGGATCAGTTCTATGCGAATCTGGTAAAAGTTCTGCAATGGCGCACACAGCGACATCTGGCCAAGCTCGTCGAGGAGCCCAAGCTGACGGACAAAGTTTACAAGGTGCCGCACTATGAGCTGACCACCAATAAGATGCAAATTCCGATCACCTTTCTGCAAGCGCGCTTCTTCTGGGATCCCGTCTATCCGAATGCCCTCAAATACGGCACCATAGGTGTGCTGCTGGCTCGTCAAATGCTCCATGGTTTCGATGATGTGGGTCGGCGTTACGATCGACGCGGCTATCGCAACAATTGGTGGGATGTCGTCTCGGAGACTTCCTATTTGCGTCGCTCCCAATGCTTCCAGGAGCAATACGCCGTCTTTGTGCAGTTCAGAGATAAACCGGTGCAGGACAAAGGACTACTGAGTCGCATTGTGGCCGACAATGGCGCCCTAAGCATCGCCTATCGCGCTTACACCAAGTGGCTGAAGAACTCTGCAGAAACCCAAGCGATTTATCAGCGAGAACGTTTGCCACTGCTCGATCATACAGAGAACGAACTTTTCTTTTTGGCCTATGCACAGCTCTACTGTTCCGACTATCCGGAAACCGTTGAGCTCTTCGAGGAGCTGCCCGAACCGTTCCGTGTGAATACGGCTCTTTCCAACTCCGAGCAGTTTGCTCATGCCTTCAGCTGCTCCAAAAGCGATAAGCTCAATGCTCGCTTCAAGTGCGCACTCTATTAAAAGGTTTTGCTAATCCATCATTTTTCTATGCACACACACATTCATATATTAATATATATATATATTCTAGAAGTCCAATAAAGCTATGCACATGTTAGACTTTGCATGATTGTATCGGGTAGCGAGGGTATATCGAATAGTGAACTAGAACAGTGACGTATGTCCTTCCGCCCGACCCTCCATCAGACAGTTAGTCCCTTGCATGGGGGCTACAGACTATATGATATCTCTCGTAAGTTTATCTTTTTTTTGTCAGTCAGGGTATCTGCTAGTTGTTCACTTCTAATTATGCCGTTGTTCCTTCTCTCCCAACATAAATACACTCCACATTTCATTCACTCGCTCTCTCTCTTCTCTGATAACCTCGGAATGAACTACGACGCTCTTATCAGCCTTCATTTGAGGCCGAGAGCTCAGCGGCAACTGCTCAGAGCAGTAGTTGAGAGCAATTGAAAGATGTAGCAGCATGTTAGAGTCGGGCTATACACAAGTTCTGCTCACGCTAATGCTGCTGCTTGCATTAGCTGGTCAAGCACCTGGCGATGATAATGTTGGCTTTCAGCGCGTCTATCAAACGGAGGAGACGGTGCGTCAGAGCAAAGCGCAAGAGATGCGTCGCCATATCAATCTGAGAGCGAATCCCTGCACGGACTTTTATGAATACGCCTGCGGCAATTGGGAGACAGAGACGACGACGCAGCTGAAGCTCGAGCATCGCATCAATATTGACTTGCAGCGTCTGCTGGAGGAGGCCATGCAACGCAAGGATAGTGGAGTAGTGCGTCAGGCCAAGGAATTTTATCAATCGTGCCTGATAGCCGAGGCTCAACACAGCCAGCAGCAGGACTTCCTCAGCGAGTTCATACAGCAAAATGGCGGCTTTCCGGCGGTGCCAGGCGCCAAGTGGAGCGCATCTAATCGAGAATATAATTGGGCGCAAATTAGTGGAAAATTAAGACGACACTATGGCATGGACATATTGATTGGATTGCGTGTTAGCTATAATTATGCCAGCGTGCAGGAGAACAGCATCTACCTCAGCGAGCCCTCGACTCTGTTGCCCGACGAGCTGTGCATCAAGCGACGTCGCAATAGACTCGATGCGTCGTATGTGGAAATTGAGCAGCTGGTGACGGAGCAGCTGAAGACCTGGCTGGCCATGGGCAACGAAGAGTCGGCCCGATTGGCAGCGGAGATAATTAGCTTTGAGCTTGAGCTATGCGAGGCGATGCAAGGCCTTGAGCCATGGGATGCTGAGCTGCATCTCTATACGAAGAACTTTACCCGAAAGACTCTGGCTGAACTGGGTCAAGCTTATGGCTTAGATTTCGAGACCTATGTGACGAGTGTCTATGAGCAAACGGTCTTCCGACCCGTCTATATGGCAGCTCCCAACTATTATCGGCAATTGCAACGCACGCTGAGCACACGCAACGGCACTCAGATAGCCAATTACATCATGTATCGAGCAGTCGCCGCATTAACATTTCCGCTCGGCGATACGCCGGAGCACAGGCCGCCTCTCTGCTTGGACAGAGTGAGGCAACTGCTGCCCAGAGCTCTGGGTGAGCTCTATGCAGCGCGTTACGCCCTGGAAGAGCCGAAGCAACAGCAGCTGCTGCAGCTCTACGATCATCTGCAGGAGGCACTGAAGCGTAGCATCAGCGCCGAGTGGCTAGAGGAGGGTAGTCGTCGCATAGCCCAGCGTAAGCTGAGTCTACTGAAGCTATCAATGCCCAGCTATGAGCTGCCTGTGATACTCAAGCTTCAGCTCGAACGCAACAACTATTGGCACAATCTGCGACAGCTTATGGGTCAGGTGCAGCTACAGCAGCAGAAGCGCGAGGCCGAAGAGAATCTCCCGTTGCCAGCCGATCCAGTTGAGGCCTACGAGACCCGGGTGGTTTATCGACCGTTGCAGCGTCGTCTGGAAATGGGCTGGGCGCTGCTGCAGCCACCGGAGTACGATGAGCGCTACGGCCACGCCCAGCGCTATGCCACGCTGGGCGTTAGCCTAGCACGTCCACTGGTCTCTGCATTCGATGAGCTACATTGGTCGACGGGTTTGCTCGAGCACGACAATTGGGACGCACTGACCGCCTGGAGGTATCACAATCGCAGCGAATGCTTCGCACACCAGGTCGAGGAGTATCTGCAGCGCAATGAGACCGCAACGAAGCAGCTGATAAATCGTAGTGCGGCCTTAAATGTCGCCTTCAATGCCTATCTCAATTGGCTGAGTCTGCAGGCGCCCAACAACGATTTTGTTCGGCTAACGAAGGAGACTCTGCCTGGCCTCAACTACTCCAATACGGCGCTCTTCTTCTTGGCCTTTGCCCAACAGCACTGCCAGCCCAAGGAGCGGGAACAGCATCGCTTGCCAGATCTTTATCCCACACTCACGTACAGCGCCAGGCAAACGCATAGCTGGACCCGTTTGACTGTGAATGGACCATTGCGCAACTTGGCTGAATTCGCAAGGGAATTCCATTGTCCAGCTGGATCAGCAATGAATCCTTTCGACAAGTGTTTTATCTACTGAACTAGCTTTTAAATGATGCAACTTTATAAATACAAATATACCTAAAATAAAGTATTTTTTACCCAGATAATTCAGTTGACATAAGATTATTCTATAAATATTTATATATTGATATATTTATATTGACATGGAGAAAGCTGAACTAGTAAATACCCTGGAATTTGCAAAGAACTGCAGTATCTATATATTTATAGCAGAGAGCAAATACCCCAAACTACGCAACGAACTGCAGTATATAGGTTTCTGCTCTATGGATCATGAGCGTTAGCATTTAGACTTCCCACTATTTCCCTACATGAGCACCTGATTCCAAGTGTTTGGGCCTTAAGACATTTTGAGAGCTACTAAGCTAAGCTACTGTAGATATCCTAATCAATATGAAATTTGATGACTCTTGCTTCAAGCTTCGCCAAGCTATGCCTCAAGACTCCCATCGATATTTATCGATTGGTCTGTTTTAGTATGATTTATCTAAAGCAAACGATAAACTGCATTAAATATCTAAGAATAAATATTCCAAACAACAAGACTTCCCCATCTTGCCTACTTCACACAAAGAGAGTAACGAACGCCCATGTGCCTTCAATATAGACCTTAATGATTTTGCTTTCGATAACAATCACACTCAATGAGGAGAGCTAGCTATACGTGCGAGGTCGCCCATTGTTTACTTCTCTTTGGCTCTCGCAGCACTCGTCTCCGTCTCTGTGGCGATAACCCCAGGAACTGAAACCGCGGAGTACATTGAGCGCACACTTGACCCAAATCGTCAAGTTCATGAGCGGAAAATTTAGACGACTAGGCAATGCTTATCAATCCATCTAGCTAGAGCTAGAGCTGGCTCAGTTGATTCTTGAACGCTAAAATGAGAACTACACGATTTGCACAGATTTTTGCGCTCTATCTGCTGCACCTAGCAATGGCAGCTCATGGAGCTGGACCTGCATACAGATACAACAATAATATGAATCGTGGCGGAGCTGGTGCCGCAGCTGCCATGCATATGCACGCACACACCAACAGCATCAAGAACAACCACAATGCTGTGGATAGTCGTCAGGAGCAGAGAATACGCCAGAGCATGTCCAGAGATATGCTTAAGTATATGAACTTGAGCGCAGATCCCTGCGCTGACTTCTACGAATACGCCTGCGGCAACTGGGGACGCTATCACACGCGGCAGCTGCGCGACGGTGAGTTGCTAACGGCCCAGCAATTGATGGAGGCCAGCATCGTGGAGCAACTGCAGCAGCTGCTGACTCTGCCACTGTTGCCCAACGAACTAAGCCCGGCGAGCGCTGCGAATGTGCGGAAAGTGCGCAGCTTCTACGACTCCTGCGTGGCCGTGGAGGCCAATGCGTCGGAACGTCGCCAGTTCCTCATGAAAATCTTGCGGGAACATGGTGGATTGCGAAACGTTCCGAATTCTCACTGGAAACACGATTACCACTGGCTGCAAATGCTCGCTTCGTTGCGGCGCAATTACGGACTGGACATATTGATCGGATTGGATATCGATCTCAATCTGCAGCAGATGAGCGGCAACAGTGTGTACCTGGGCGAGCCCGGTCTGACCATCATACCGGCGGAGCACTGCAATGCACTCGCCACACGGCAGGCGAATGTGCGCGACGAGATATACGAGCAGATCCAACAGCAAGTGGCGGACAACATGCGGGATTGGTTCGAGATGGAGAGCGGCGAGGCGGCACGCTTTGGCGGCGACATAATTCGCTTCGAGTTCGAGCTGTGCAAGCGCATGCGGGAGCAGGAGACACTGCCTCCGGCAGTGGAGTCCAACAGCCAGGACGGACCGCCCGTCTACAGCGGACGTTCGCGCATCGGACAGGAGCGACTGCGCCAGCAGCAGCCTGGCGGCAGTCCTCAATATCCGCGCATGAAGCTCGTCGAGCTAACCGTCAAAATGGGCAACTGGCTGGACTTTAAGCTCTTCGTCGAGAATGTTGTGGAGACCGGCTATCCGGACTATGTGTACCTGCGCTCCCAGAGCTATCTGTTCCACCTGGTGCGCACAGCGAAGAGCAACACTCAGGTGACAATTTCAAGTTACATTTTGTATCGAGCTCTGCTGGAGCTCAACCAGCCACCGGAGGAGCAGGCGATGATGCGTCCACGGCAATGCGTGCGTGTCATGCAACGGTTGTTCCCCCAGGTGCTGGGCGACATGTATCAGCGGCACGTGCAGCAGGATGAGGTGCAACACGACATGGAAGATGTGTTCAGTGATCTCGTCAAAGCCTTCGATCAGCAGCTCAGAGTCGACTGGCTGGACGACAGCGATCGGCGCACAGCACGCACCCGATTGGCCCAGTATCACACTCAATTCCCGGACTATCAGGGCGTCGATCTGGCGGGATTGCACTTCCAGAAGAACGAGGACTATTGGCGAAAGCTGGAGACGACGTTGCGCTACAATTCCCGCGAGTATTTGAATCAGCTGCGTGGAAATGATTTCGGCCAGATGTCGGAGGGCACACTCAACGCCTTCGAGGTGCGAGCGGCGCTGGTGCCGCGCCAGCAGGCTGTGCTCGTCGGTTGGGGTCTCATGCAGGCGCCCTACTACAGTCACTACTATCCGAGGGCCTTGAGATATGCGCTGCTCGGGCAACGTTTAGCCAGTGCCCTCCTGCAGGCCTTCGATGACGAGGGCTGGAACAGACATCCTCAGGCAACAGCGCCTTGGAACGAACTAACCATGTCTGGCTATCGCAATGCCACCGAGTGTCAACGTGCTCAGTACAGCAATTATTTGACGAATCAGCCCGATGAGTTTCGCAATGCCACCAGACTGAGAGAAATCATAGCCGAAACTGGAGCCCTCAATGTGGCCTTCAATGCCTATTTGAGCTGGCTGGAACAGGTCGATCCCAAGATGATCCCATTCCTAAAACACGAAACCCTGCCCGAGCTGAACTTCACCAACACGCAGCTCTTCTTCATCTATTTCGCTCAGCTGCGCTGCTGGGCCAAGCAGAACGTCGAACCACCCTCAGAGGCAATGCCCCTACTGCAGCATACGCCACAGCGCTGGGATGTCAATGGGCCATTGAGCAACTCGGAGGAATTCGGCAAGGAATTCAATTGCCCTCTAGGCACAAACATGAACAGCGGCAATAAATGTTTGATTTTCTAAAACTCATGCTTAAGCTTAGTTAATATAGGGCGAAGTGTATTGTAATCGCAGTGCCTAGTATCTATGCTAGTGTAATAAGCATAATGCAATAATAATTAGTAGTCTGCATAATTCATCCATGCTCATTATATCTATTAGTTAACCCAGTATACAGCGCAGCAAACAGATGTTTAGGCTAATTGAATATTTCTTAATGACTTTTCTAGGGTGTAACAGGAAATGCGCATACGGCATATAAGTACCGACTACACAATACTCATTCAATACATCATTTATAGAGAAAGAATAAATGAAAGTATTTTAATAAATTTGTCGGCAACAACTTCTCTTAATGAAAAGTTAATATATTCAATTTATCTGTAACTATGGGGTCATTCCATAAGTAATTTCGTTTGATGACAAAAACCAATCTTATTGAAACGAAATTCGAATACTCGTCTCACTTTATGAAGTATTTCTAGCTAGTCTTTTATTCTGATCTTGATATATTTGTATTAAAAATTAGCATACAAAAAACAGGTATAGCCTAAAGTATATCTAGTGTAAGTGATCTATGGGAATATATCGAAATTTAATTTCATAACACAATATTTATGTCAGCAAATACGAACAAAAGTCTTCTGCAACATAAATCTAATAAATTTTTAGGGTGTGACAAGAAAAGCGATGGGTCTTACAAGCAACATATAGGTTTATATATACACATATATACACACATGTACATATGTCAACGTCAATGGAGGCGCAGTTGAGCGTAGCATGCGATTCGGTTTGAAGGCAGAATTAAGCACTTGAACACGCACCGCCAAGATGGATGCAGAAAAAAAACAATATTGAGTTATGTACATGTATATATATATACATATATACATATATGTAAGTACAGATATATAAATACACCATGCACATATGTGCTTATATAGTCAGAGAGAAACTGCGTATGTAGGTCGTTGTTGACCTTCGGCTGACAATCGATTACTTGTATAGTGAATATTGAAATCTTGTTGCTTCTTTTGTGACTCACGTACTTCCGCCTTATAAAGGATTGTATATGGATTATATTACAAAAAAAAGCAAGGGGAAGCATCCGATTTATTTCTATTGAAAAAATTTGCCATGTTTTTCTGGTAGAAACAGCGGTTCTTTATCGATAATAATCGTGTAATATAAGTCATTTAGAACAGTCGTTAGAAATATATTATGTTACATATAACCATATATAGCTGTATATATAAACTTGCGTTTGTTTATGTTATAAATAAAGCTGTGTGGGAGCGTATCTGAATTCTTTACCCTAAAACAAAAGCGTATGAAAAATACCCTTGTTAGCACAATATTGAATTACGTATTGAAAAACAATATGCAATTGAATTATTTATATAACGTGTCTGAATAATATGGAAAGAAAGAAATGCACTAGATGAAACTGACCGACTGGGTAATACTGTGAATGTAATGGGGGATTCAGCAAAACTTTGTCGTTGATTCGATCCGATTTGAATTGATTTTTAAGAAAGCAAAAGACAACAAAAGAGAAAATTATCGAAAATATGAAATATAGTTTGAGAACTTTAAATATAAATATATTTATTATATATTCAAACTGGATAGCTCTTATAGATGCCAAGATCAATGAATTTATATATAATCAATAGACTAGAAGATATCCTGCTTATTATACCGCACATGTTATATCTATGACTTTCATGAGTCTAGCTTTGATAAGTGGAGAAATTCCGATATTTCTACATAGATAGATATGGGTCGGACGCTTTTGTCTGTTGCAAACATTTTTACCAAGCCAGTATACCCTAAATTTACAATTTGCAATGGGTTCAGGGAATAAAAGCAAACGAATCTATACACAAAGGAATAGTGCTGAATCGACAGCAACCGATCAACAATAGATATATACTATAAGCAATGCAATCAGTGTATAAAAGGACAGAAAAGCACATTCTAAGCAATAACAATTGAGAAACTTATAATAGAATTGGAATCCCTTACAAATCAAGTACATTTACCAACTAAATAACTTGATATCGTTATATCAAATAATATCCATTGACATTTCACTAGTCCCACGCGACATATTATTAATTGCCTTCAGTTCAGCTGCATCAATATTACAGAGAAAGTCAATTGAAAAGCAGCTGCAAATGCCAACAAGTGATTGTGCTAGCACCTGAGTCACTCGTCTCAGCTAACAATACGAAAGGTGTCTGGAACAGAAATGAACGAGTCTCCCGGGTTCTTGAGATAAATCAAGTAGACAAAGCCTCAAATAAATCAAACAAACCCCATGTATAAGTTTCTCAGCAGCAAATGACCTAGTTTCCTACAGAGAGCTAGAGCCCCGCTGCACATACATAGATACCCCAATGATCCCTCCTCGGAGTGATATTTGTTTGCTTCGCGCTGGATGGGGCGAACGTATCCACTTCACTTTGCTATCTTGGCATTATGTATAATAAGTTATTTGATTTAAACATTTTTGACCTCAATGCGAGAATGTTTTACATTTATTTTTCATGACAGGGACGCTTCTGGCTGCAGCTCTATCAAGTGCTAAATGTGTTTCCTACGAGAGTTCATTAATCCGAAATTACGAACAAGTAGCGTTATGTATAAAAATGTTTAGGGAATACTAAACAAAATGATCAATCTGTTATGCAGAGTGCAATCGTTATGGGAAATGCTTTTAGAGTTACGAATACCTAACACTGGGCAACAAGAACTTTGCTCTACGGTGTGATGTGAGAGAAATGTGGAATAATTATAGATAAACTTTGCTCTTTGGTTGCATCAACTTTCTTATAGGAAACTCATTTTTACACACTTTAAGATATAAACCGGTTCAAAATAATCCATTTTCCTAATCAAAACTTATAGACGAAAACTCCTTATATTATAAGACATCAATCTTCTGGCATTAAAAGTAAATTCCAGTTTGTTGTGCAGTGTTTTTAACTCTCATATCAACACACGCTCACACACACATACACACATTCGTACACATACATGTACACAGCTCGTGTGTAGGCGTCGATGACAACTCGCTGACTCTTCATATATGGCCTGGATATTCAAGTATGAAAATACTTTACATTCGAGTTTGGCAAACAATTAATAAAGAAATTTATTTCGTTATTCAATTATTCGTATGTACCCAAGTAAGCAACAAAGTTTGGTTAGAAAGACGAAAATTCTATATGGCCTTAGATATTTGCATAAATATTTACACTGAGAAAAACAATTACATGGAAGCCAACAAAAGTCGATGAAAAGCATTGAAAAATAGAAATAAAGTAAATATATTGAATTTACGCATAATTAATTCATTGAATTGAAATTAACACCGTTTCGATCCGGTTAGCTGGCAGCAGAGCAGAGCTATTGCGACATAGCTGAACCCCAGCCGCACGCACGAACAGCTGGTTCATGTTAAGGTGCGAGAGAGACAATGAGAGCGAGAGAGCGAGGGGGAGTGCAGGAGCGGGAACGTAAGCAAGAGAGCGCCAGAGAGCGCACATACATATTTGATAAAGAGAAAAATCGATTTTTCAAAACAAATTCAACCTTTTGCCACTGCCACGGGGAGTTGTATAAAAAAAAAAAAGAAAAACTATTTAGATCTGAAATTCTTATTATTAATTATGCTTTCAGCTGCATGCACACTTACGGTAAAATAACTATAACGTAATCAAATGAACTCCGTTATGAATAACACTTTGCAACACACTTGGCCATTGTTTTAATTATATACACATGGCTTTCGAATCGATAAAGCTCCAGCACGTAGTTTTTATAGAACTGTGCGATAATATGCATACGTATACAAATACATATCAATTAATATGTATATATGTATGTGTGTATTCAAAGAACATATACTAAACACTTGCGAATTAATCAACGTACCACACACGAACTTTTCCTTTGGCACTTGCCATAGATTAGCATTAATGTTGAAATGCACTACGCACTGGAAACGAAATTCTCAACACGCTCCCCGAGAGTAAAAGACACAGCGACAGAGAGAGAGAGTGCAAACGTTGCGTTATGGTGGGATTACAGCGAGGGATAACTGCGGGTGTGGTGAATTCAACAGAACGCGCCTTGTACCCTGTATATACACACATTGATTAATCAATACGTGCCACAAACAAATAATAAAATGTTGTGTTATGTTAAGTTAAGAACAGCAACCACTTTGTTTAAACAATAAACTTTTTGTTTTTTTTTTCTTTCTTGTTTATTTTTAAATAATAAAATAATCGAATAAACGCAACCGAACGACCGAACGACCGAACGACAGAACGAACAAACCCAATAAACGGGCGACGAGCAACCGTCGCTGTGGGCCGCTGCTTTGTAACTCAGCACTGCGTTCGCGCTCGCACTCGCACTCACGCTCGCTCCACAATTCGCTGTGGCGCTGCCGCAGCATAAGCAGCGACGTCACCTCCTCTGCAGACGCATAACTTGACCAACATAAAAGCATAAGTGCAGAGAGAAGGAAAGACTGTGAGAGAGAGAGAGCGCGAGTGACTTCTTAGTCACCCATTGGGTGGGAGGGAGTGAATGCAACAAAACAATGAAATTGGAACATTACGTGTGACACACAGTCGAGCTACCTGATAAGCTACAATTACAGTTAGCGTACCGGGAAACCAGATATTGGAGCAGATCGTCTCAGAATCTATGTATGTATATGTAATTAGCGTTATAAATGAACAATTTATGCATGTAAATAAACAATATAGTTTGATCAATGAGTAATACCTATAAGGAATACCCCCAACCAATCAAGAATTTTCAGTGCGCAGGCTCAACAAATATATTACTTTGGAGCATGGGAGTTTGGGGTAGCATATAAATACATATAATATATATTATTTACTTTTATATTGCATGCACATCAGTCAAACAAGCTCTAAATAGTTTCTGCCAATAAGACAGCTGTTCAATGAAGTCAACTCTTACTGTACATACAATATCGAATAATAGTAAAAGGCGTGAGAGAAAAAATACAATTCGAAAACGATTTCAAGAGATTCGGAAAATATGTCGACAATATACTGTTAAATGGAAAACACAAGATAAACAGAGAGACGTGATAAAAACAAATGCGACACCAAAGCACAAAAGAAACGAATCAAAGCGGAACGGAAGCTGAGTTCAAAGCCAACCAAAACGCGGCAGCGAATTTAATTAAATCACAGCAGCGGCAGCCCCTCTCGTGCCCTCTCTTTCTCTCACTCACACACACACAGTCGTATTGATGCAGGCGCCCAATACGAAAGCCCAAATTGTTGTTTTTTATAACTAAATAAAAAGTAATATAAAATACAAATCCAAAGACAGCCATAGACTAATTAGCAAGGCACAAACACACAGTAAATATACATTCATACATATGTATAAGCAATACACTAACTCACACACACACACACACATACATACACAAGTTGCACCTACAGGTTGATTGGATGAAATTACCTCTTTTGCATTGAATTGTATTAGGCAACCATCTCGACAAACATCTGGTGTGCTGTTGTTGTTGTTGTTGTTTCTACTGCTGCTGCTGCTACTGCGCTGACGCTAACGGCAAAGGCAAAGGCAACGCCAACGCCAACGCCTTCGCCTCCCACTTTGTTGTTGCGAATTCCAATCCGCTCTTGCAGTTTTCCAATGTGGGAACGTTTCGTTTCGTTGCCAAAAATTACGATTTTTGTATTGTTTTTTGTTGCTTTGATGTATTTTCTTTTCTCTTTACGTGTTTCTTCCGCTGTTCGATAATTTACTTTTGAATAGTTACTTCTGTGAATGTGTGTGTGTGTGTGAGCGTTTGCAGTTATGTCAACCGTGATTGCTCTTTAATCTTCGTTTCGTTTCATCTTTTGTTGTTGCAAAATTCATATGTAAATTATGGACAATGGAATGAATGTACACTCGCGCTTGATTCGTTTAACGTGTTTTCGATTTGACTATATGCCACACGCCGAACAAGGCGATCGCAAAAAAGAAAAGTCGTTCAATTAAATAATGTCGTCCGCAATTTAGCGTGTAAATTTTATACATTTAATACGCAAACTTTCGACGTAGTGTTGGTTTCTCTTCGTTTTATCGCGGCCAGTGTGTACACCCCGCCATGGCTGCGATAACTAAATTCTATTGGCCAACTGTTACAGTATAAATGTGACCAGAGCGAGATAGTTGACGGAATAGTAGCTGATTTCACTACGCGAGTTCATCCAACAAGAGAAACGGTCTGTCAGACTGTGTCGCAGTTGCGGCAAGCAGAACGGTTGTTTGTGACGCACACGTATCGATAACTTTTCGCATAGCGGCAGGCAATTTGTTTATTCGAAGAATGAGCAATGTTTTATTAATTATTTTCATAATTACTGTAAGCCAAGCAGCATGTGAAACACAATGTGATACCACCGAGCAATCAGCATCCAAGAAAGGTGAAGGAATAGATGTAAAGCAGAATGCAAGTAAGTAAATTGAGTCTTGTTTACGTGTATTTTTAATATTTATTTATTTATTATTTTTTTTTTAAGAATTTGAGAAATTCACTCGAAGCATAGAAAAAGCTTTAGCCAATTACAAACCATGCACTACGGATGAAAATGACGTCAATTGCACCTGCTACGCGACAGGAATCAAACGTGATCTGGCCCCATACAAATCAACAGGTCTCACTCGAAAGATGATCGAAGATGCCGGCAAATATGGCACGCGGTACAAAATCTATGGGAAGCAGCTGTTCAGGGAGGATAACTGTATGTTTCCAGCGCGTTGTCAGGGCATCGAGCACTTTCTGTTGCAGCTGTTGCCGGAGCTCAAGGATATGGATTTGGTGATCAACACTCGAGATTATCCACAGTTGCATAGCTCCTGGCAGCACAGTGGACCCGTTTTCTCGTTCTCGAAAACTGCAGAGTATCTGGATATCATGTACCCCGCGTGGACTTTCTGGGCAGGTGGGCCGGCCACCAAGTTGCATCCCACGGGCATTGGACGCTGGGATTTGATGCGGGAGAAACTGGAAAAGGCATCCAAAGCAATTCCATGGCATCAAAAGGAGGAAATTGGATTCTTTCGCGGCTCACGCACATCGGATGAACGCGATTCGTTGATTTTGCTGTCCAGGCGAAATCCTCAACTGGTGGAGGCGCAATACACCAAGAATCAGGCTTGGAAATCGCCCAAGGACACCCTCGATGCGCCGCCAGCAAATGAGGTGTCCTTTGAAGGTCACTGCAAATATAAGTATTTATTCAACTTTCGCGGAGTTGCGGCCAGTTTCCGGCTGAAGCATCTGTTTCTCTGTGAATCCCTCGTCTTCCACGTCGGCGACGAGTGGCAGGAATTTTTCTATCACCAGCTGAAACCCTGGGTCCACTACGTCCCACTGCGTAGCTATCCCACCCAGCAGGAATACGAAGACATACTCAACTACTTCAGAAGCCACGATGATCTGGCCCAGCAAATAGCCCGGAGGGGACATCAATTCATTGTCCAGCACCTGAGGATGCAGGACATCAAGTGCTACTGGCGCAAGCTCCTGAAGCGCTACCAAAAGCTGATAAAGTATGAGGTGAAACCAGATAATACCATGAAACACATCAGCAGTGGCAGAGATGAGCTATAGTAACACCTTAAGATTGCGATCTATAGAGCTAAATTCTTCAAACGAATCTCGACAGTGTTCCATTCCATTCTATCTCATTTATAAATAAGAAAAGTGATTAAATAAAAGC
Source organism: Drosophila antonietae (assembly GCA_030914385.1). Lineage (NCBI taxonomy): Eukaryota > Metazoa > Arthropoda > Insecta > Diptera > Drosophilidae > Drosophila > Drosophila antonietae. The sequence continues at coordinate 1,082,509 of JAUESO010000609.1, read as the reverse complement.
TAAAATAAATAATATATAAGTAAATTTTACTTGAAATAAATTTGCAGTTATAAATAAAAGACAAGTTAAATTTTGAAACAATTTTACTTGAAATAAATCGTCTTGTTTCATTCCATTTCAGTATAATTTTAATATAATAATTAATAAATAATAAAAAAATTACTAATATATATATGTTTTGACTTTTATGAACATTATTTTTCTTCTATTCCATTTCATTGCACTTATAAATAATTATAAGTGGAAAAGAAATTCGTATGATTTAATGAAACGTGCTAAAAAAAAAACAGGTGCAGCTGTTATATTCTGCTTATAAATGTGAAAGAATTATTGAATGAAACGGGTTAATATTAATAATAACTAAATTATCTTACATGTATTGAATGAAAATGTATGAAAACACATATACAATGTTGAAGTTAGTCATGATTTCGATTGTTCCATTTCCATGCATTCCACTATGAAATGTAAATGTCTGGAAATGGAATCATATATCTTAGGATGACTATTTCAAGTAAAATGTTAGTCAATTATATTAGTGTGTTCCGTTTCATTTCATTCCTATAGCTAATATGATGAAATACAATATGTTAAATGAATTGAATGAATAATGGTTAGTTCAATATATGTTCTATATGTTTAATGAGGAACATTTCATTATCAAGTAACTTATCTGCGAATGCAAGAGATTATACAGTTCAGATAACAAACGGAACCTAGAGATAAATACGAAATATTGAACGCTTGGCCACACGCTTGTTGCAGAGCGGACATTTGTGAGTGGACGCGATGGCAGCATCAATGCAGGACTTGCAGAAGATGTGTCCGCACTTGGTCGAGGACGGCTCACGCGTGTTCACACACTCCAGACACACTGGGCATTTGTAGGCCTCGGGGGATGTATCTAGCTTGCTCAAGCATTCACGCTTTGGCGGCGAGATACCCTGATTTTTAGGCTCTGCAGCACCATTGTTGTCATATAAACGACGACGATTGACAGCTCTGGATTCATTGGTCGAATCTGCTAAATTGATGAACGCCGGAAGACGCGGAGTTGTCTCCGGTGTGCACAGATCTATAACCGCTTCGGGCGTGGGAACTCTCTGCCGGCGACGACGTGGATAAAAGTCCAGATTAGACAGATCAATTACATCCTCAGGCTCACCTGGAAATAATACAAAATTAATTTAAAGAATAAAGGCAGTAATGGAAATATTATCATATAAGATATATAGTACGATATAATGAATTTGCAGTTATAAATCAATGAAAATACGACGGGTAAACAAGGACAGTAAATCGAAATAAAATGGTACGAACATATAAATGCATTAAAGAAACAAAGTTTAGATAACCGAAATGAAATAGTAAATAAGAAAGAGAAATTAAGTTGTTAGAAGCAAAGGAATGAAAGAGCAAAGCTTGCAGAGCCTCAATGAACACGCAGTTTGCCTATTTCGCCCATAGGGAGAGTTCACTGTGGTAACACTTACTGCCCGCTGGAATATTACGGCAATTATTACGACCAGCATTGGAATTCCTTGGTGTGGAATTGCTACCCACTGGGCCTAGACCGATTTGGGTCAAATTATTATCCACTTCCTCACAGAAGAGGCGTACTAGAAGATTTGCAATTATCAATTGAACTATTTAACTACGCAGACACTTACTGCTCGCAATTTCAGCTTCAATAATGTCATGACGAAACGATCCCAGAGATGACTGCCAAGCGTCGTTGGTTAAGTCTAAGGTGTCAGTGGAACGCTCTCCGATATGCGGTGGACTGGAGCTGGAAATGTCCGACGTCAAGTTCGAGTCGTTGGTGTTTTCGGGGCTAGAGTTCTCCATTAGTTGAAAAATGGGAGAGCTAAAAATTATATCCGCTGTAGATACCTACAATGCAATAGTTAACGGACCTTTTAATTGAAAAACAGAAAAATCACTGCACTTACAGCTGGCGTCAAAGACTCGGATAGAGAAATTTCTGAATCACTTGACATGTTGATAGATTCGTGCAAATTTGAAAACAGAATTAGGCATTCAACATTTGGGCGGCCTGATCAATGACAAAAAAAGCCTTTATCGAGAAACAGCTGTTTTGACAATTTATCGGAATTCATTGAACTCGTTACCAGTGTTGGTAAACATCGCAGAGATGTCCAGCAGACAGCTATCGATATGCCACACGTCACATCAAAACAATACTTTGAGTGTGCAGCAGAAAAACAAAAAATATAAATTAATAAGTAAATAAATATAAAAAACCGTTGCTAAAATGGACAAGGACAAATTCACGCTGCAGTCCATACGGCAGGACTTGATTGATAACAATCTGCAGGCGAAGGCGATTATACAGGTAAGCGCTGCAAGTAAACATATTATTTACGATATACAAATTTGGCCACTTCAGGACATACTCAATAGCAGATCTTCGATTGCCGAGCTGGAGGAGCTGAATGAGGCGGGACGGGCCAAGTTGTCAGCGATACGAAAGAATATCGAGCGGCTCGATGATTGGGCCCGGGACATGGGCGATCCCACACTGGCCACCGAGGTGGATACACATCGGGAGCAGTTCTCCAAGACATTACAAGCATTCCGCAAGGCCAACGTCTCCACCATGCTGGAGATAGAGAAGGCCAACCGAGAGGAACTCATGGCCATCACGGGCGAGAGCGACCTGAGGCATCGCTCCGCAGGCGGCGCGCGGCACAATCGCAGCAGCCTCGTCACGCAGGAGAACGACGTCACGGAGAAGATGCTGGCCATATCGCGCCACCTGTCGGAGACCACCCAGAAGAGCGCCGTCACACTGGAAACATTGGTCGCCTCCTCCCAGAATGTGGAGGCGACCAGCGACGAGCTGCACAACACGGCCGGCAGCATCACCCAATCAGGCAAGCTCCTGAAGAAGTACGGCAGACGGGAGTGCACCGACAAGATGCTGCTCTTCTTCGCCTTCTGCCTGTTCCTGGCCTGTGTCTTCTACATAGTGCAAAAGCGTCTCTTCTAAACGTGTCTGCCTAGCAGCCGGAATTATTGCAATTAGTTTATAATATATATATATAGGCGGTATATGATATCATTAGAGATGTGGGTGCGAAATGCTTTGCTAATGTTTAAGAATTATTAACTGTAAACGCACGTATATATACATATATTTATTTCAAATCACACTGTAAGATTTTTTCCTCAAAATAAATGCAAAGATCGAACGACATTAGTAAGGACATCTGGGTACATTGCCAGGATTCGAGAAGCCATTCATATGAACCACGCGGCAAATGTCTTTGTAGGAGCGGCCTGAGGGTCTCTGTGGTTGCCTGTAGACTGGTGCGGCGGTGGGATAATAATATCCTCCCCTGGGCTCGCTTTCAAAGAGTTGATCGAACAAAGTTCTGCCACTGCAGGAAGTCGACAGCAAAGAGAAGCAGATGATGAAATATATGAATATAATTCTCATATTTACTTTATACGGAACTGACTTTGAATGAGCTGATTTGAATAGATTCCGTGCTACTTATGGATCTGCTATAACCTTGCACTATTTAAAAACAAAAACAAAATCACAAAAATGGTCAACTGATAACAGACTTTGATTCAAAATCGAAACTGCAAAATGCAACGTTTTACAACACTGCCCCAGCCGGCGTGCCACAGCTGACAGCCCTGGCGCAGAATTGTTTGGTTTTCGTTGGCTTTGCCGCAATTGAATTGAAGTCTAGCAAATATATAAAATGAGTCGCATCGAGCAAACGTTTGAGGATCTGAAATCCTATTTTCGATCACATTGCAAAATACGCGAGCAGCGGCCGCATATGTCAAAGGTGAGTCTGTCTAAAGGCCTTAGTATGCCTTGATTTGTTTTCTCATCTCTTCCTCTTCCCTTGCGGCTTAGGTGCATTCGGTTTGCTGGAATTCAACTGGCTGTCATTTAGCATCGGGATCGTTTGATAAGACTGTGGCTGTCTATACCCTAGAGCGTGATCGCTTTGTCAAGAATAATGTGTTTCGCGGTCATACGGCCTCCGTGGATCAGTTGTGTTGGCACAAAACGAATCCAGATCAGTTCAGCACGGCAAGTGGCGATAAAACTGTGCGAATCTGGGATATACGCGTGGGCAAATGCGTCTCAGTCACCAATACAAAGGGCGAGAATATAAACATTGCCTGGTCACCCGATGGCAAGACAATTGCTGTGGGCAACAAGGAGGATCTGATCACGTTCATCGACACGCGCACAAACAAGATACGCGTGGAGGAGCCCTTCAGCTTTGAGGTGAACGAGATCTCGTGGAACAATACGAACGATCTGTTCTTCCTGACCAACGGCATGGGCTGCATGCACGTGCTCAACTATCCCAGTCTGGAGCATCATATGACGCTGAAGGCGCATCCCGCCAATTGCATTTGCATTGAGTTCGGACCCACAGGTAAGCGAGGCCCACTCTTATATAATCGGCAAATATATACTAAATAAGTCTGATTGTAGGTAAATACTTTGCCACGGGCTCAGCGGATGCACAGGTCTCACTGTGGGATGCCAACGAGCTGGCCTGCCTGCGCGTGATCAGCCGCCTGGAGTGGCCGGTGCGCACCATCTCCTTTAGCCACGACGAGCGCCTGATAGCCTCGGCCAGCGAGGATCTACTCATTGATATTGCATACACGGAAACGGGCGAACGCGTCACGGATATTCATGTGGATGCCTCCACTTTCACAGTCGCGTGGCATCCCAAGCAGTATCTGCTGGCCTATGCCTGCGACGAGAAGGAAACCATTGGCGATCGACGGCGTGATGTTGGCAACGTTAAGGTATTCGGATTTCCAGAGTAGTCAAGCAAATGGGAGCCCAATTCAACTGACATTTGACACGCTCAGCCAAACGTCTTCTTAATTCAATGCAGACCAAAAGCATTTAGTTGCCAAGCATCAATTTATACTTTTTAGATGATTTTCAAACGCATCTGTAATTCGATTTAGCTCGGTCTGTTGGGCTTTCAAGAGACTCTTGAGTGGAGAAGTTTTCAACAAGAAGCTTGTTTACTAAAACTTGTTGGCCTGTGTATTTTAGATAAGGCAACTAATTTAGGCAAAATAAATATGTAATTTTTCTATGCAAAATACGATTGTATATATATTTTATATATATGTATAAGTGTGGAGTTATGTTAAGAGATTCGCTGTTAGAATTGATAGATCTTTTATTTAATATTGAATTGCAGCTAAATTTAACTTGAACTTTGAATGCATGAGAGAGAGAAATGAATATAGGATATATTTATGCTGTAACTATATTATAAATTATGTGATGTATAATCATATATATAAATTATCAAAATTTTGGATTCAGAAATCAACTTTCAAGCTATCTCTCAATCATCAGCAGTAGTTCCTCCGATATACAACTGTTTAATATTAAGAACTGTCGTATATATAAATATATAGCTTGTCTGTCTAGTCTGTATAAGACTTTTATATCTATATATACAATACAAAATATTATAATACAAATATATTATATATATAAAGAAAATATTTCTAATATATTTATATATGTATGATATTATAATATTTTGCATATGTATTTTAAAGTCTTATATAACTAGACACCATAAAGAACCCACCTTTAGCTGCATTCGATTTGATAATGTAGATAAATATTTTATATATTTAAAATGCCACATTGAAACAATGCAAAAACTAATTATGACAAAATTATTCTGGATTTATGGCTCACAAATAGAATACGGAAATTAGTAAGGATGTTTCCATCGGGCATAACTGACTGCATGATACACATTAATGTAGAAATTTAAAATTGCGAGCATAACTGAAGTACATACAAAATCAAAAATAAACTAAATTCATGAATGAATCGAATACTTGCAAAATGAATAATAATTTTTTAATTAAAGTCTTATATAGTCTTATGTATTTGATATTCTATATATATAACTTTCTATATTATAACTTTTACAATTGCATTTGATTTGTCATGCCTTAAAGGATATCTATATATACATATACAACTTTCATATACCTCATATCTTATATTTTACAAGACTCAACTCTTTTTGCAAAACCAATATACTCCCTTTACAGTTGATGCATGTGCAGGAGAAACATTTGCAATCAGTCAACGACCCAACCGCAACAGCAAACCGCAGCAGTAGAGCAAAGCAAATGCTTGTTGTATTTCAGGGTCTGGCATGTAATTAAAAAGCTTTGCAATTTGTGAAATGTTTCACTAGTTTTCAGCCTGCAGCCCTATGGCTCGCAGCTTGTCTTTGCCATCGGCTGACTTATAAGTAGAAATGTCTGTTATATCTTTGCACACACATCTCCTCAACCAGTGTAGCTAGTATGTACTGTACCTATATATATATATGTATATACCCCCTGTAACACTCTCTCTCTCTCTCTCTATCTCTCTCTCTACCTGTGTCTATTCGAACTGTTTGTTGTCTGTCGTGTAATTTCAGGTCGAGAGCCCTTCAGTTCGGTTGCTTTGTCAGCATATTTCTGCAGCTCATTATGAGTTTTTTAATTAATTAGGTATTTAAGCCTGACAGCACGTCCTTTCTGCTTGTTAACTCATTTATAAAATGGCAAACAATCATGTCAAAATCATTGTCGTTCGAGTTGGTCAAAAGTTGGACTCTATGGACTTCACGAAATGCAAATGTAATTGAGTTCTAAATGCCATTCAGATTGAGATAGAGATAGCGAACTCACTGATAGACTGAGCTAACAGAATTTTATATATATTTACATGAATTTGATGAAATTAATTGTTATACCCTGTGCACATTCTAAATGGCTAAATAAGGTATAATAATTACAGCAGAAAGAAGGAAGCATAAGAGGTAATAATCTCTATACGGGAATTAAATCTGAATACTACCATAAGAGTTTAAGTATAAGACTTTAGAAGTCGAAGTATAAGGGCAGTATAAGTATGGAGTAGTATAAGTATTGAGCAGTATAAGTCTATAGTTACTGCTCAAATTGTTATGTAGCAGTATATATATAGAGCAGTTTAAGTATAAGAGTAGTTCAGTATACGAGCAGTATAAGTATAAGTATACGAGCAGTATAATAATCTGACTTTAAAAGTATAAGTTGAGTCAATTAGTGGAATATAAGAGTAGAGGTGATTTAAACTGAAATATGTCATAAGAGTAACACACGAAGTGTGGAGTATGTTAGTATAGAAGAGCCTTCTCTCTTATACTCTTAGAGAAGTCTCAACTCATAAATGAGAGAGCATTCTGTACACGATTGAGTAACACTAGGTTATGCAAAGCGGTCTGTTAAGTTAACAGTGAAACGTCACAGGGGGTCTGACGCGCTTAAGTTTGTATGAAAATTAGGCAATTTTGGCACTGTTAACTATCTTAAAACTAGTAGACTAAATTAAGGCGATTCAAGTTGCAAATTATGAGTTCTATATAGATTCATGAATCTGACAATATAAGGGTTTTTGAAAATTTTGTATTCTAAGCCGTTTACTAGGCAGTTATTGCTGAAGGTAATTCGATTAACCGCCAATATCTTCGTCTTATATAACTTAAACTTTATTTTAATTAAGTTTTTATTACAAGAGTAACTAGGATTAACATATACTAATCGTTTCCCATTAATCCCCATCAATATATCTATCATATTCACTCATCAGATTAGAAATCTGTTGGCCAATGATTGGGTGCGGCATTGTTAGCTTCTACCAAGATTTCTGATGGCTGGTTCAGCCAGATTATCTGTTTCTTTATGTTTGACAACTTATACTCTTAGTCCTTTTTAGGTTTCTTAATTAATACATACATTTTATTTCGGTCTTTGGGCTTTTTTTTCCTGACATGGAAGCAGGTGTGAGCAGCAGCTTACCTGATATGACTTCACCTTGTACTCTATTTGAATGTTGAAATATATTGATATTTATAAACAATACTAATGGCGAAAATTAAAAAAATCATGCCTTTTGATCATTTTTTCGGACGTAGTACCCATTTAGGAAGTCCTTTTGCTGCTGCCAGAAGGCCTTACAGTTTCTTCCATTATCTAATAAGTTTTCGTATTTTAAGTAAATAAAAGTGAGGATTGATCATGATTATGGTTCTTACTATTCGAATTCGTTGCAAAACAACTTATTTTGGTTACTTATGAGCACTTGGAGGATCTTTGCCTCAGTGACCGCCAAGTATCTAATTGAATAACAGAACACACTTAGGACCCTGTGACGTCACAGGGGGTCTGTTAATTAACATCAAAAGTAACGGAACTGCTCTTTGCGTAACCTACAGAGTCTTTTAACAGTGCATTCTGTATGTTATATAAGTTTCACTATGTAAATCTAGAAGAGTAGAGCATTATAAGAGTAGAAAAGAATATGAATATAAGATCTAAATACATTACCAGAGTGCCTATGAAAAGAAGAGTTTAAGCATTGGGCAGTATAAGACATTAGGCACGTAAGACTATAATATAATACGAGCTTCAAATGTGCACGAGACCGTTACAGCTTGGAGTTCAGGGTAACTGCTAGTCAATCACTCCCGGCAGCAGCACTCTTGGCAGTAAATTTTCTTTTCCGATATCCATCCATCTCCACAATAAGGTCAAAAGTATCTGCGACTGCCCACGTACTGTATTCATGTTTATACGTAATTCTACTTTAAAATTTCTTCAATGAAATTCTTTTGCAATAAAGGCCACGTCGGATATAGATGTAGAACTTGATTATGTGGAACTCAATGGCATTGTGGGCGGGGCGGGATGGTCAGGAGGAGGGAGTCTTACAAATCGGCTGTTGGCTGTTTTTATAGGCGCCTTCAATCCACTTTGTAAGCCATTCTATGGCAATAAAGTCCCTCAAGTGAGTGGCTCTAATATAAAATTGAATTTAAATAAACGCAGTCGAGGTCGAGTAAAAGCCGCCGGCACACGTTCCGAATCTGATTTGATTTGTTTGCTTGGGGTTATTGGCGAAGGGAAGGGTATAGGGAGGGGAATGAGGCAGGACCTGATTCGCCCAGCACTTAGCCAAAATTTAATATGCAACAATCTTTGGCAGCAGCCAAATGGAAGGCGCATACAATCAACCTCATCGACAGTAGCAGCAGCAGGAGCAGCAGCAGGAGGAGAGCAGTAGCAGAAGCAGAAGCACGAGCCAACAGCCAAGAAAAGGCGCCGCATGCTTTTATACTAAGAGTAAGAGTGCTCTAGTTGGGAGTGTATGACTACGAAATACCCAGAAGACTGATTGTGCTATGGATATGAGTATAGTAGTATTATAAGTATAAGACAATGCGTATAAGAAACTGTTTGATTAAGTATAACCAAACCGCCTTCAGCCCATTACATACCCATACACAGAATCAATATACCCTCTTCAATCACTTTCAATTCGTTCAGTGTATAAAAATGCGACATGAAATAGCTTTAATTTATTCATGCCACGCGCGCTCATGCTGCAAGTTAGAGAACTGAAGTGAAGTGAAGTGACGAGTCGAGTCGAGTCGAGTTGAGTTGAGTTCAGTTGAGAGGAGCTGAGTCGAGCCGCGTGGGTGGCATTGATTAAAAATGCAACCGAACTGCATGGCCTAAATCCCTCAAGATGTCTTTCGCTGCTGTTCAGGTTTGTCTAGAGAGCAGCTAAGCCTCTCTTTGAGTCTCTCGACCCCATGTGGCATTGATTTAGGCAATTAGCAATTAGCAATTAGCCCAGAGTTTTGTCACAATCTGCTCGACAGACACATAATTCCTAATTGCCATGTCGCCCACTCTGTTGTCACCTATTTTTTATTTTTTTTTATTTTTTGAATATGCCTCTTGGCCAAAAGAGTGTCAAGATGTCTCTGAGCTGCTTTGCCAGCTGCTCCTCCTGTCGGCTGCTCGTTCAGCAAGCGGAAGCGAGTATATATTGGTTTGTATGAGAAAAGTTTGTCTTTCAGGATTTTATATAAATGGTAGTCAGATAGAGGGTAAAATTGAAATGGATACGTCTATAAAGAAGCGTTGAAACGTTGAAGGAATTGAGTTCTATAAGAGTCTAGATGAGGTTATAAGAGCATACGAATTTAGGAGATAATTGTAATTATCAAAGAATTTAAGACTGCCAGTATAAGAGTATTAGACTAAATGAATATCGAATCATACTTGTATACTTGTGCTACACAAGAACATTATATGAGTATAAGAGTATAGAAATTTAAAAAGATTCTAGTATGAAAGTATAAGAGAGAAACACACAGAGAGAGAGAGAGTATGAGAGAATTTAAGGTAATAAGTGTATACAAATATAAGAATGTAAAAGAAAAAGACATAGGATTAAAGAGTTTATAAGAGAACTGAAATATGAGAATACAAGAATATTAGATTAGATAAATATTAGACGCGTATAAGAGTAAAGAAATAAACTGCACAAATATATAAAGTCGAATATATACTTTGCACTTTACCTTATAAACTTGTAAAGACTTGTATGAAATTAAATCGATTTATTTTTCCACCATGAGCAAGTATTATGCAGTCGAGCATAGCCATAAGAGACACTTATTCAACTCGTGCTTGTCGTACTCGTGTCTCTGATTGCGTAATTGCGAGTTGTTTTTTCAATTATCAAACAAGTGTCTACAAGGGTTCTGGAGTCGCAGACTACTAGACGACGCCATGGGACAGTTGGAACGTTGTGAGGCAGGTGAAAACATTTACCTGCTGCTGGGTAAAAGCACAGGTGTAAATCGTATAGCATATGCTGAATATATGTTTCCATGTGAAAATCAATATTTCACATTTATTTTTCTTCTTTTTTTTTGTGAAAATTCTTGCATTGCGAGGGCTCATCAAAAAGTAATCAAAATCTACCTTTTCGGGGTCAAAACTAAAAGCAAAGAAAAAGCCTTTATTTTTGTTGCCTTAGGGGGGCCAAAGCTTGTTGAGAACTTTATGAAAATGTAAGCCATGTTTTCTTACATGTTTGAGCTGGTGTGTGTGTGGGTGTGTGTGTGTGTGTGTGTGTATGTGGGTTATGTTATCGCACGCCTGATTATCATGTGACAATGAGCTCACAAAATAATATCAGCATTTGCACATTTCTTAGCGAGACAAGTGTGTGTGTGTGTGTGTGTGTGTGGTTGGGGTATGTGTGTGTGCCACAGCTGTTGGTGCCCGCAGCCAAAGACAAGATTTGCCAACAACTGCTAAATACGTATGCTGCACGCACGCAGCCCAGGCCACAGGCCTGCTACAGTGAAGACGGGCAAACAGTCAAGAGACCATAATATATATACCAAGAATATGACTCATAAATCTATCCAGCAGCATTAAATCAAGCTGTTCGTCAAGGGAGACTTCACTGTATGCCACACTTCCAACTACTTTCATCTCTTAGCCACCCTCATCTCTTACTCAGTTTAGCATAGAATTCCCTTACATCACAAGTGAATGTGTTTGCTTCAAGCAGCTGTCCGTCAAGTGCGGCTTCACTGTACTTGACGTGCGTCTGTTCGCATTAAATTTAACTTGACTTTCAGCACCTAGTTTTCGTTAACTACTGAAATCTTTGGCTCTCTGCCATCACGTCAACTCGTATTAAATATTTGAGAACATTCAGAGTTCAAATCGTTGGGAGCTCCACGAAATTGCGCTCAGCTTAAGTGTGGCAACAAAAAGCGCGTGTTTACATCGAACTTAAGAGTCTTTATTGCAAAATTTGCTGGAATCCAATTTCGCTTATTTATGTACAGGGTTAATTCGCACATAAAGATAAGGCACAACATGGGCTGCCAACAATAGATAGATATAGCAGGAGTCGTGAGAGTTACGCTGCTGCTGCTGCCCGCTCGCTCTGCTGCTCCTGCTGCTACTACTACTCCTCTATATATGTTATTGAGTTTATTCTTCTGCTGTTCGACAGGTTAGGTTCTCATCTTCATCATGCTGATTCGGCTCCTGCTCTTGCTACTCTTACCTACAGTGTTCCTCCACATATTACCTCCTCGTTCTCCTACTCCTGCTTCTGCTCCTTTTCTTGCTCCTGCTACTGCTTCTGCTCCTGCTCATGCTACTATTTCTTCTCTGTTACAGAGTTTCTTCTTCCAACGACTTTCCATTTCTTTTATCGAATTCCTCCTTCTGGTGCTCCACAGGTTTCATCGCCATATTCCCACTGCTGCTCCTAGCCTTGCTCCTTTTCCTGCTCTTGCTACTATAGCATCTCATCAATTGAGCTCATCCTTCTGCTTCTCTACTTCCTCCTCTTTCTGCATACCATCTTTCTATTCCTGCTCCTGTTGTTGTTTCTGCTCCTGCTCCTGCTACTATTACCTCTCTTTCACAGTATCTCTCCTCCTCCTTACTCCGTTGCTCTGTCATAGCTCTTCTCCTTCTGGCCCTGCATCTTTTTCCCCTACATAGCTGGCACCTGTGCCAAAACACAAACTTTTCTATTTACAGCCCATCAAGTCGGCTTCATTTTCGTGAATTTTCCTTTGTTTGTTTTTTTTTTTTTTTTTTTTGGCTCTCCACATCTCTCAGTTCAATGTTGTGTGTCTATTTCAGCTCACACTTAGTGGGCTTTGCCTGGCGCACTGCTCGCACATTTTATGCGCTTTTTACAGTGCGTATCTCCTTTTTGCATGTCGTCTTAACGCTTTGCCTTTTATTGCAGTGACAAAAGGCAAAGTTACCTGAGCACGTCCTCACGACGAAGACTTCGTAATGCAGCATCAATCAAAATGTTATACCCAATAACTTGTTGCAGGTCTATGAACAGGGTATTTGGGTTTTGCTGACTGCAAAATATAATTATAAGAATACATGAGAAAAATACCTAATAATATTCAATTAATAAGCAATACTGAGCTTATACTCAATGGTATAAGACTACGCGATATCAAGAATATAACAGAAAAATATAAGAGCAGACGAATATCTGAATATAAAAGTAGGATTAGTATAGTAGTATACGATAATAAGAAAAATATAGGTATAAGAGCAAACCAGTATAAGAGTTAAATAATATTTAAGGCAGTATTAGACAAACTAAAAGAGTGTTCTCTTCCTATAGAATAAAGAATATAAAGAGACGAGCATTTTAATATAAGAATTGATAGTCTTCAACAGACTTATAAAGAGCATTAACTTAAAAGACTATTATTAAGAATTTATATAAGAGTATAAGTCCTATACGAGTGTCCTTCACGTCCGTCGTATATTACATACATGTATACCCTGACCCTTAGGGTAACTTCTAGTCGATCTCTAGTCTCTTCAGGCCCATTCGAACTTTCTAACTTTTGTCTACGGTTGCTATGCCATGCACGAGTTAGTCTTTGTTTGTGAATCATTTCTCTCGCCTTAGTCAACAACCTTCGCAACTATTGTTCAATTCACACTTAAATTTTCAGAGTCGTTTCAATGCCTTAAAATGGACCCACAAATGAGAGACCTCTGCTCCAAGGAGCTTATGTCAGACAAATGCGTTATGGGCACGTGCGAGTGTATGAGTGTGTATGCGAGTGTGTGTGCTTGTGTGTGTTTGTGTGTATTTCTGTATGTGTATACGTTGGGGAATAGTCCGACTTGGAGCACAATATGGACTGCGTTCTTAGCTTAAAGCTTTGATGAGGAACATTTCAAAAATTGCTTCGAAATTTATTTCTCGCTCTATTGCCAAGTGTCCCAATGGGACAATGGGAGTTACACACACACACACACACACTCACACACCTACACATATACACATTCAGGCCCACGACTTGACAGTTCATTTTGTTCCAGCTCACATATGTGTCACAAATATTTGTAGTACATACAAATTCAACCAAATGTTACTTGCCTATGACCCGAAGGCAGGCCTCTTTGTCTCTATTTCTGTTTCTCTGTCACTCTCTATTAATGTCACTCTCTCTTTCATCTCTCTCTCTCCCTCTCTCTCTATCGCAGCATCTCTCCTCCCATTTTCTATGCCTCTAATCTATCCTCTTGTAAAGCAGTCACAGCTGACCACGAATTCATTTGAGGCGGGTTTTCTATAGAGCGTTGAACGCTTATACCCGTTCAATATTTTTAAAGTGGGCATATTGGTTATGCGCGAATTTTCGTTCAAGAGAATTGAAATGTCGAGAATATATACATTCCTGTGCACTTGTCTTATAAAATGTACAGATTTTTCATTTATGCCGACAAAGCATATTACTTAAAAACTTCTGAAAGAACAAAGTCTTATACAAATATCTAGAGGATATATATGATTGTATAATTGTTATAAAAATTAGATATAACTTTGTATGTTTTCAATAAATTTAGCGGGTATAAAGCAGTCAATGCAACTCGACTAAAAGGCCTTTCCATCTTTTGCTACTAATTTATTGGTTTACTAAATCAAAGTTTCATTAGGGTTCGACAGTTTTAATAAAAAGAAAAAAGTCAAAATTGAATGGCATTACCAAAGTAATAGATAGAGCTGCCTAAAATAGACTTTGACATTCAGCTTTGAGCTGCTTGAGCTGCTTTAGCTTGTTCAACAACATGCCAGCTAAATGCTAGAAAATGAAGTTGAAACACAAATTCAACTTCAAAGAATTCGTAAATTCGTAAATATTTACAATCCAATTAAACTTGGTAACAAGGTGAAATGTTAGATAAATGTTAAATGAGCCCAAAAATAGGCATTTCATTATTAATCCCGCTGTGCTCGCCCGCCATTTGTTGTTGCCCCCTTTGGGCCCGGGTGCGGGAGTAATTCATTACAGACGGCATCAATTCGATGCGTTGACATCGCAAATTGCTTTGGCAGCAACTCGAGCTGAAACTTTTGCCTGGCACAAAACTTTTCAAAATTAAATTATTATTAGTCTCTTGCTGAGAATCAAACTAATTAACGAAACATTTTCATCTGCCCACGGACTGCGGGACATCTTCTCCTAGACCTAGCGAAAAATGAAAATAATTTAAAAACCAAACAAGATGCGAACAATTTCAGCATGATCGTGAGCAGGAGAGGTGAATATTTCTGAAGTTGTATAATTATCATCTTATACTCTAATACTTTAATATCATTCCTCTTTTATACTTTTAATTTGGCTTACTCTTATACTATAAGACAACTACAGTCTTATAGTTGTAGACTCTTATACAATTGTACTTTTATACTACTGTGCACGAGCACATACTATTCTACTCTTATATTTGTATACTTCTATATTCTATATACTCCTATTGAGACTGCAACTATACTCGTATATTATTATACTCGTATACTATTATACTCTTATAATATTAGATTAGAACTCTCTCAATTAGAACTCTCATACTCGTATACATATAAATTCGTAGCCTCTTATACTAATATACTTTCATAATAGCACTTGTACTCTTGTACATTGACAGTCTTATACACTTGTCTTGCCTTGAACCCTTGCACTATCGTACTCTTGTACTTTTATACTTTCATACTTAATACTCTTACATCCATCAAGCTAACTTAGTACTCTAACACTTAAAATAACACTCTTCTACATTGATATAGAAGACGTATCCTAACGATTTCATGCAAATGGAAATATGATCGACTTGAAGCACCAAAATAGACTGCTGTCATTGTCGACTTGTGTATGTTTGGACGCAGTAATTCCAATGAGCGAGTGAAAAAGTATAAGATGATTAATCATAGTATAAGTAATCATACACTCTTGGACTCATTCATGCAGTCCTATACAGACAGCATTAACAGATGGTTTGACAGAAGTCTAAACGGCTGTGGCCACATATTGAAATCTTTAGCTCTTATACTTATTATTATCTAGAAAATAAACGCATCATTTCGCTCTCTCTATACTCTATATTAAAGAGATGGACACACTCTGCTATATATATAACTCCTTCTGCAAGTTACTCCATAAAGCCAATAAACATTGTGTTCGCATTATGCAGTGATTTCGACTATATCTTTATATATCGCCAAGAAAATTTATCTATAAATGCTGAAGCACTTACAGCTTTTAGCCTGTGTGAATCTGTGAACGTTAAGAAAAGTCTGAAAGTCCACTTGAAACGGCTCGAAAAATGGCTGAAGACTAAAATTTTTGTTTGCCTTCTGAAAAGCTACTTCAGTTATTATGAGAGAAAGTAAATGGAAACTACATATACAATACATATATATATATATAAGGGAACTTCAGTAATAAGCCACTGCAAAGCCCGACCCAAAGAGTAGAAAAATACTCATGTGAGCAGGAGGGGGCTTTGCTCTTTAAAGGTATTTGCGGTTGTTTCTTGCTTTTTTCTGTCAGTTGGTCAGTTCGTAAAATCAAAGTTGTGACCCGCAAGTGTTTTACCATTTTATTGCCAGTGAGTGGGAGTGGGAGGAATGGGTGCTGCTGGGCGTGGCCACACTCTGTGAGTGAGTGACTTTATGGCTGGCAAAAACTTTACCATTTTGGCGAGGAAATGGTTTTAATCTAACAACAAAGTTGCTTAGAAGTTTGAGTAGGGCCTGAGTGGACTTGAGTTGAGATGGAGTGGACAAAGTTGAGATTAAATTGTTGTGAAATGTTTTCCAATTTCGAATCGAGCCACAAAATTTAAGTTGTCCTTGAACAAAAAATGAAATCCAATTTCATTTTGTTTGTCTTCCACATACACTTTCCCTTTCTAGCCTTGACTTTCGGTAACCCCAAAAAAAAAACATTGTGAAATAACATTTTAACGCATTCAAACATACCATCAGGCCTCGAATTGGGGCCAATTTATATAAGCAAATCTCAAGTGTTCCTTCCCAGAATTGCCGCTCACTAAATTCCCTTTTGCTCTATGCCAGCTTGAGGGCATACGATAAAAAAAAAAACTCCTTATAAATTCTAAGCGACCAAAAAAACGAGCTGCAAAAGTTGGATTAATTAAATGCTGAGAGCTGCCAAGAAAAACTGTCAAATAGCTAAAAGAGTGGAATGGATTTTCTCTTCGTTTCTTTCTCTTTACTCTCACTCTCACTCTGCTCTTCCTCTTGCTCTGCCTTTTCTTCCTCTGTTTTTTACTTTCAATAAAAATTAATTAGCGCTGTGCGCTGAGTCTGAAGCGTTTGGCATTAATTATGACGCCGGCCCAAAAAGTATGAGCCAAAAAATCGATAAACCAGTTTAAGCAGCGCCCATAAACCTACTAAGACGTTTTTAAGTCCGATTGTCAGGCCAAAGTACTTTAAGACCTAATTCCGAGCAGCTCACAGAATCCTAAGCCCAATTCTTCTCTTTATAAATGTGATTAAAAATGGTTAAGCTGGGTATATTGGCTGGGTGCAAATGCGTAACTGAGCCCTTTAAGTGTAATTCTTCCTTATTAGTCCAGTTGGACGTTTGTTTCCCACCCAGTCTAAACCCAAGGAACTCGAGAGCTACAAATGTCTGTGACTTTAAATTTTAAATGTATGATGAAGACTTGATGAAATCATCGATAAATTCCATCAGTTCCATCAGGATAATCTTCATAATAGAGTAGAGAAGGCAAGGATACATGCGCAGCCTATGCATATATATATGTATAAGAACTATAATCATCATTATCAAATGACAGCAATAGGGTATTCCCTATTCTTCCCTAAATAACTGACAATTTCTCTCTTTTTGCAGTTTCTATAATTTACATTTATTTATCTATTCAGCTAAGCATAAATTCTGAACTTATTCACTTAATCTTATGCCTCCCTAGGCACACAACAAAAAAAAAAAAAAGAAAACAATTAAAATTCAGAAATATATTCAAATATTTCAGTTTGCGGACACTGACGACGGCACTTGAGAGTCATGAAAATATTATTATTCCACTTGTGGACGGGGCGCATTTGTTTGTCTTCCGCGCTGAGCAACTGTGAAATGACTTTTGAATTTCTAATTAATGTGCCGATAGGACTTTTATGTACATAATATAGATTAGAGCTGGGATAGCGCAAGTCTGGGCACAATTGAGGGCCAATTTGCTGAATGTCTTGAGTTGGGCTCGAAACCATCAAACAGATTTCGCTATCACAAAAAATTCTCATGCACAATGTAAGTAAATTCAAAGCAATGCAAATCTCCGGGGCTCAATCAGTTTATCGATTTAATGCTGCTGTCATAAAACCTAAAATGTGAAATTCAACACGAATATTGATGTGTCCAACTGACTGCACAATACTCGCTCATAAGCGTATACTATATAGCTGCCACTGTAGAGTTAGTCGAGAGTGAAGCTGATCTAAAAGTTTTGATAATGCCAACTCTAAAATGCAGTTTGGTATAGCTTAAGCTTATAACAAGACTTGGTTGAAATATTTTTATAGAATAGGGGAAGAGAAGGCATGAACAGAGAGTGATAGATGAATAAACGGAATGATTTCTAGTAGACTAGGCCTATATCAATTTTTGATCCCAACTAGAAATAAATGTATTTGTGCTCTATAAAGTCTTCTTTTCACTTCTTCACATATTTGTTGTCCTACAGCCAGCTAGACAATGACTAACAAAACCAATATGCTCTCAACGCTTTGAGTGAACTCGTATTAAAATAAAAGTATTATGGGGTCGATGCAGAGACCGCCCCCAAACACTGTGTTACCCTTTCGCATTGCTATATGCGTTTCGCAGAGCTATAAAGAGCTGAGGTGACCTAAGCAGCGGAAAGAGAGAGTGGGAGAGAGTGAGCGAGATAGAGTGGTAGAGGTAGAGTGGGCGGGGCGGGGGTAGAGCCCCTGCCATAGGCGAGCCATAAGAGCCATAACCGAAGCCTTACACATTTTTTATACCTAATGCGAGTCATTTTAGAAAACTCGAAGAGCTGCAAGGGGGAGGCTGTGGCAAATGTGAAAGGATATTTAAAGGTCATGCAGCGGGATGTTTACCTTGAGCAGGCATTTCGCTGCGTCTCTATTTATTGATTTGCCATCAACGCCTCCAAATGCCCATGCCATGCATTTTCGGGGGCAGTATTTAAATGACCCATCTCTCCCTCTCTCTATATATATATATTTATATATATATGTATATGTACATGTTTATATCGACAACTTAATAAGAGAAATTCTTTAAATTTCGCTGTGTTTGGCTGTGCCCTAATTATGTCGTCTCTAGTCTGGCAGGTGAAAGAGTCGTTCGCCGTCTCGTTCCGCCAGGTCTCGGCTCGCCTCGCCTCTCGTGGGGGGAAGCATTAAAATATATATTGCGGCAGCAGGTGGCAGAGCATCTCGGCATTCGCATCTCTGTCACTTTTCCAGCCACTCGCACACACTCGAAGCCCGAGAGCATTAGATGATTTATTTGCCATATCTGGCATATCTCGTGCGCTCTTAAATTTCATAAATTTCTACGCTTCATGCTGAATTTATGCTAACTAAATATCCCCTTTTAGCTTCAACGTTCTCTGAAATTGTATTGAGAAACGATTATTCTTGTTATTTTTGTTTGCTGCACCGGAAACCCTTCTCAAAATTCTTTTATTGATTTTGACATTGGAGCAAGTTGATTGTACTTCTGTATTACTTTACTTTTATCTCGGTTCAGTTGGTTTAAGCAAATAGAGGAACTCAGCTTTTTATAACACAGACTGAACTTGTTCTTGCACATCGTTACTCTATATAAGCAGGCTATCTTGTTAGGAAATGAACTTATCTAGAAAGTTGAGAGAGGCATGACAAAGTCTCTTGTAGTAGTAGATGTATTATTAAATCAAAATCAACAGGCTAAAGTTTGTTAATATACTAGTATAAGAGTAAAAGAGTATACTAATGTAAAAGTAGAAGAGTTTATAAATCGAATAATATACAAGTAAAAGAGTATTCAATTATAAAAGTGAGGGAGTATAAGACTCTTCTGAATCATGCGAGTGTAAGACAATATGCAAAAGTATAAGATTATGAAAGTACGTGAGTATAAGACTATTGACAATGTAAATTATGGGATTATAAAAGCATAGGAGTATGAGAGTATAGCCAATTGAAAATATATGAATATAAGAGTATAAGACTCTCTCTCTGGCCGATTCAAAGTTTCAATTGAAAGGTTTAGAGTATAAAAGCATGCGAGCATAAGATAATAAGTTTGAAAGCATGCGTGTATAAGACTATTGGCAATGAACAAAAACGTGAGTATAAGAGTTGAGGCGAATATATATATAATATAGTAGAAGCGTATGGAATCATTAGTGATTTGTGAATTCAGGAAATTATAGTTAACAGCGTTTTACTAGAAGTAATATTTTCGACTAGTTTACACAGATTTCAATAGAGGCAATAGACTCCAAGAGATACTCTATGAAAACCAATTATATGGATAATCGTTTGATAACATGATATGGTCGATGTAACTTCAATTATATTCAATAAATTTCATTTATTTTATTTTTTCTCTGCTTTTCGATTTGAGTTTATTTGCCATTAAAAATGGCAAAATTTAATTAAACAAGCGTGAATTGTTTTTGCACACAGTGCAAACCGAATGACATCGAGTTTTAATTTAATTTCGATCGAACGTGGCGAAAATTAATTTTCCATTTGCATTACACGTGTTTGCATGGAAATTGGCATTTTAATTGCATTATGGCTAAAACTAGTTGGCAATTTTGCAGCCTTGTTTACACACGCCATAAGCCGAGCCACGACAAAGGATTTCAATTTTGCGAAATGTGAAATTTCTGACAATAAAACAAATTAGATATTCAACAATTGTCCAATGCAATTCAGCAGCTGAGCACAGCTGCATTTCGTGCAGTTCGACATCTATAGATTGCCTATAGCTGAATGGGTGAGCAGGTGAATCGGGCTGATGGGAATGCCAAGAAACTCTCGAAGCTAACAAGTTTGCTGTGCAGCTGACAGAGCGCATATTGAAGCTTTACAAGAATAAACCAATTGAAGAGGTCGAATTGAGTTTTGATTCTGCAAATATATTTTATATGAGATTGATAATGATGATTGAAAGGAACATGAATAAGATAATGAGTAAAATAATGAGATGACCATGACAATGATAATGGCAATGACAATGACAATGATGATTGAAAGGAAAATGAATAAAATGATGAGACGACAATGACAATGACAATGATAATGCCAATGACAATGATAATGACAATGAAGATGAATGAATAAAATAATGAGTAAGATAATGAGATGACAATGACAATGAGAATGATGATTGAAAGTAAAATGAATAAGATAATGAGAAAGATAATGAGATGAATATGACAATGACAATGACAATCATAATGACAATCACAATGACAATACAGCTATATAATCATCATACAATCATATACAATCATCAAGATATTGAAATATATATTGATAATCAGATTCAAATTGATAATCATAATGCTAACGATGATGATGATGATGATAATCATAACTTTTTTCATTAAAATTATGATTATAAATTGTTGATGTAAATTCAAAAAACGTAAATTTTGCATGAATCAAAAAAGGTTCGCACTTTGTAGCCGTAAAGCTAAATTAACTTTGCCCCCGCCCATATGCGCCTTGTCAGGCATCGGGTGTATCTCTGCGTGTGTGTGTGTGTGCGAGGGAGTGTATGTATTTTAGTAGCTTATTTTGTTTTAACTCCCCCGCAGAATGTATGCGTATTTGCTTGCGCCCAAATACCGTTAAAGCAGCTTCAGAAACATTTCATTTTGTGCAAATTTAAAATTTATGCATTTTCATTTATAAGTTGTGAAACTTTGTAAACTGTGAGTGTGTATGTTCCCCTATATATGTAAGTGTGTGTGTGTGTGTGACGCTCTTTGATTTCCCGATTCGCTCTTGAATTGTTCTGCTTTGCTAACTTCGTGGCTGCTTTTCATTTTACCCATGCCCCATGACAATTCACAGTTTCCCTTGTCTGCCGTCGCTTCCGCCCCCCACTGTCTTCCCTTAATCCAACCCCTTTACCACACTCCTGACTCTTGTCATTAATTTGCCGGCTTCAAAACGATTTTTCCTTTTTTTTTGTTGCTTTGCTTCATTTCGATTAGATTAAATGCGCCCGATTTCCGCTAACGCCTCCATTTCTTTTTTTTTACCGTTTTTCCGCCATCTTTAAAAACGTTTCTTTGATATTTGCCGTTTTCACTTTAAGCTCGTGCAATTGTCTTTAATTGTTTTGTTTATAGCAATACTTAGTTTTATAATCAAATAAAAACCTTTAATGAGTTTAGCCTTCCTGAAGCACAATCAATTATGCTACACATGTGTGTGTGTGAGCGAGTGAGTGTGTGTGTCGCTTGCAGTTAATCGAATTTATTAGACCTGCCATTTGTTATCAAGCTAACAAACTGTACAGGCTCACACAGCCCGTTCCCATGCCGTGGCTGCTTCTTCTTTCCGCTGCCAACAATAGGTTCATAATATTGCCAATGGATGGCGCGTGTGTGCATGTGTGTGTGTGTGCGTATATTGTTGATGTGCTATAAAGCATGCTCACACACACACACACGCACACACACTCATACTTAGGCAGTAGCCAAGGATCGACGCTAATATTTATGACCATGTCCTTGCGGCATTTGTTAGCGGACAGGCAACGTTTCGTATACCATATGCACACACACACACACACACACATTTATATATATATATATAAACATATACATATATACAGCTGAGCAGTCAACTTAATCTTTATCATCGTCGTTAGTATGAATATTAACATGAAAAACTTTCCACTGGCTATAATTCAGCTGCCATTGGCTGGTTGCTGCAGCTGCCATGGCAGGTATAAGAGTTTATAGCTCGCCTCTGAGAGTCGAGAAAACAGCAAGTCAGTGTGACAGTGAGAGTGAGAGAGAGAGAGAGAGAGAGAGAGATAGTCAGAGACTGGGTTAGAGTCTTTTAGTGCCAACTGCCCGACTCGTTGCTGCCGCACTCTGCGGCATCCAAAAACCGAATTGCTTGTAAATTACATTTACTCGCAGAGAATATTTATCAAACATTTATAAACTCGTGCTGCTGCGACGTGCTAAATATGCTTCAATTAAAAAAGTCTTATATCTACTTAATGGCTAACGAATTTTGAAGCAAATTTATAACCAAGCAAATGAATTTCAGTTCATGCTTTAATATGAGATTTTCATATTTATTTTTCAATATTTTAGACTAAACTTGTACTTATAATTTATAAGCTGACAATCTTATACTTGGTCTCCTTACTTACTTTTAAAGCTAGTATGTTAAGTATGAAGTATAAGCTTAAGATAGTCCGGTGCTATATAGTATAATTTAATAATAATATTCTTATACTTTTGTAATTTTATATCTTTAATTATTTGTTACTCTTATACTTGCTAATATGTTTATTCCTGCAGAGGTATGTTTTATATTCATATTCTTTTGTGTTCTTATAGTCTTCAACTTTGGAAGTTGTGTGCTCTTATACTTCAATAGTCTTATACTATTTTCTGGCTAAGTCGCTAAACTGTTACACTCTTATACTCTTCAAGTGTTTTACTCTTACAACCTTGTACTTTTATTGGTTTATTCATCATCTTATACTATTATGGTGTTGGGTCTCTTATGCTCTTATACTCTATAGTTCTCTGTCTGCTCTTATACTCTTCTGCTGATCTTACAAACAACTTTCTCTTCTTCTTCATTCCTATTCATAGTTACACTCCATAGCACCTCTCTGTACTCGCTTCACTCCGCATATACAGCAGTATGCCTTTTAAAGTTTCCATCTATTCGAGCTTTTATACTATGTGAAAGATCAGACAATTACAAATTAGTTCCCCCGCTAGCTGACAGGCACACAAAGTAGACAATAGATGTGCCATTTCGTTTGCAAGGTGCTGCTGCTGCCTACTGTGCCCATGTCCATGAGCCCATCCATGTCTCCATTCATGTCCATGTCCATATCCATGTCCATGTCCTGGCTTCCATCCACATATGGTTTGTGTGGTTCTACCTCTGTCATTGTAGTTCTCTCTCACTCTCTATGTGTGTTTGTTCTTTGTGCTTGACTGTTTATTGTTGTTGTTGTTGTTGCTATTGTTGATGTTATTTGTTGTTGTTGTTGTTGTTATTGTTGTGTGTGTCCTTTGTGCTTTTTATGCTGCTCACTTGTTGGGGGCGACAAAAGTCGACATAAAAAAGTGAAGAAATCGTGGCTAACGAGGTGTAACCGACTGCTTAATACTCGCTTGCTGTAAAAAAGAGATGCCTGAGCATCTATATATATTTAAAAAGAATATTTTAATTTTCTGCTTAGTTGTACCTGAAATGAGATCTAGTTATACTAGTCATACACAAAATGGATACCAGACCATATATACCAAAACATATATATAAATATATTTTCCGATGATGGCATACCTGAATTTACATTACTATATCAGAGTGTAAACTATACCACAGACGGAAAGTAGCTTTCGAAGAGAATATATCTTATTTTGTAATCCGCGAAACAGCATATGGAATACCACTGAATTTATATCGAATTCCCAGTCTTTACCTTTGCTATCTGAGACATACCTCCAATGGACGTTTTCAATGTATGCGAACAGTATAAGAACAGTAATATACCATTATAATTAGTATAAAAACTATAGAAGATCGATCTCGAATTTCTAAATAAATAAAAATAAGAACAGTACAAGAACAATATAATAACAGTAGAAGAGCAGTACAAGCATAGTATAAGATCAGTACAAGAATAGTATAAGACTAGTATACGAGCAGTACAAGAACAGTATAAGATCAGTACAAGTACAGTATAAGACCAGTATAAGAGCTGTACAAGTACAGTATAAGAGCAGTACAAATATAGTATAAGAACAGTACAAGAACAATACAAGAACAGTATAAGACCAATGAATTGCCTCAATAGAATATACCCTCTTAGCATTCGTGAGCGAGTATAAATAGATGGTAATTTCATTATTCAAATGCAGAAACACAAATGAATATATATGTATGTATGGAGGAATGTGAATGGACATTGTGTGAGCAGAGTGAATGAGTATTCACTCACTAAATGAATGACTGAGTGAATCAGTGAATAGTGACTTAGTGACCCGCTCGGCGAGCAGCGCGCATCTATTTGTGATTTGCTTGCTTTTCCTTTATGCTTTTTGATGCACTTAGTTTTTAATTTACTGCGGCATTCAGTGCGTCCTTCCTCTGTTAAATGTCCTGCATCCTTTATTTGCTATTTTCTCTCTGTGTTTTTTTCCCATCATTTCTGTTGTAACAAACGAAAGCCGCTTAGCGCTAAAACAAAGCGAACAGAGCCACTCAGTTGAGTTTTCGGAGTGGTTTCCATTGTTGCCTTTGTCATGCCGTCTTTTATCTTTATTTATTTTTTTTTCGTTTTTCGTTTTTCGTTTTTGTGTACCCTGAACCCTTTGTAAATGTGTGTATATATTATGTATGTATGCATAGCTTTTCAAATTTAAGCTACTTTTGAATGACATTAATGAAATGCCAACAAAATTATAATAGCAAAAGCCAATTTCACGAATTTTCAAGAGACTCCATAAGATTCTTTAATAATGAAATTCTTTTACAATTTTCAAGACTTTTTCAATATATATTTAAGTTAAGGGATGAGAAAGTGGTCAAGAAAAAAATAATTAATAAATAAAAATAAATATTAAGGTTAGGGGGGAGAAATTGGTGAAGAAGGAGAATTATCTATATATCTCATAAATAGAGAGTTTTTCAATATTTTCTTAATTGTATTTCTCCCTTTCTGTAATTAAGTATTTTTAGCTGAAGATTATTTAAAAATCCATCCATTTGAAATTGTTAATCATTATCTATTCTCAGACTTGATTTTCGTAAATTTATTTGAAAGAAAAAAATGTTTAATTACCTTAAGAACGTACAACAATCTCTCTTTCAAGTTCACACACAATTCAATTTGTTTATTTTTTCTATACATTTAATTGTTTATAATGTTTAACAATCTACTTAAATATATATTAAGAATCGACAATTATATAGCAAATAGAGAACTTGAATGAGTTTAAATGGGCAACGTTGAACGATTTGTTAGCTATAAAAAATTGTTGAGGTTGGCGTGGGAAAGAATTCCTTAGCAAAATGGACTCGAATAAAAAGGTAAATAAATTAAGCTCTTGGAATTTACAGGTTTTGTAGGGTATAAAGGTATACAAATGCAGATAAAGGCCACCCAGGCCCAAGGGAATAATTAATTGATGAAGGCAAAAGGAGCTAAGACAAAGGAAAAACAGCTGTCAAGAGTATACGATTAATTGACTTATTGACCTAAAGATTCGGCTTCTAGATACCAGATATGCGTATATACATATATAGCTCTGTTCGTATATACGTATACATATGTGAATACCTTAACTTGGCTTCATTTATCAATGCTAAAGTAAATCAATGAACATGTGACTTTTATCTCGAGTTCATTAGCTAAAAGTTACAGGACCAAAGTTCAAATGTTGCTAATGTGCGAGGTGTGCTCAAGAAGTTGTACAGTAAAGTGTTCCAATTAACTACTTCATTTCGGAAATATAGCTCTATGAATTATAGTTATTCCGTTGACCCACGTCTCTAAGAGCTTAGGCATTTTGAATTTTGTATAGATCAATAGAGTACGTTAACAAAAACGAATTTGTACCCCTTAGGATATAAATCCTACTTGTGTTCTTATGGGAACGGTTATTAGATCAGTGATTCAAAGAGTAAAAGGTAAAAATATCAAGTCTTTAGTGATATATTTGATATTGCCCAAAGCCAATAAACTCATAAACTCTTTTCACTCTGTGTGAGCAAGTATAACAACTATTCATATTCAAGCTATGTTCCTTAATGTAAACTCAGGCATAATTACCTTAAGCCAAATACAGCTTTATTGCACTACCCAATACATTTCTTATAAGCCAACTATGATGATATATGTATTACCTTACCATATCCATAGCCCAACGAAAATGTCTCTGAATATAATTTGTTTATAGTATGAGAGTATAGCAAAAATACTCAATGTAAGTATGGGGGGTACATAAGGTAACACACAGACTTGTATACCATCCACCTAATTAGCATGTTGATTTAGTCTTGAGCGGGTGTGGAATGAGCCCTTAGTTAGTTAGCGAGTGTTAATAGCTCGTTAGCGTGCCACTCTCACTCACTCACTCACTCACTCAGTCACTTCCTAACTGTGTTGCGCGTTCAATTTGCAACTAATAGAATTGTCACTCACATATCTTATACATCTGTTTGCCCAACTCTTACTCCTCCTCCTCATGCTGCTGCTGCTGCCGCTGCGGCTGCCCCTCCTCTCTGCCCTAACAAATGAGAACAGACAACGTTGACTGCCATCATTCATGTCGCTCAAACAATTGTGTTGTCGGACAACTGAATTTGTCATGGTGGTAAAGTAGAAACAAAGCCAAGGCCACTGTGCAAAGAAATGCTAAAGCACTGAATGAGATAGAAATATTCAATTAGAGTGAGATAAAGTGCTTGCAGAGTGTGTTAGCGTCGCAGCGATTTTGAGTGCAAAATTTGCCTTGGTCCACTGGCAGCTGCTCAAAGAACATTCATAAACTATTACTTCACTATTTTCTTATCATTCAACTATTTATTGTTAGTTAATTAACTATTAACAAGTTTGTATTACACATCTAAGATAGTTCAATGGGTTTGTCCGAACACAATCGCGATAAGCTTATCATAACTAGGCCCTTTCTCTATACAGTTTTCATGCACTATTTGTTTACTTCATTTTTTTTTCGCCTGAAATGTACATATATAGTTTACACATATACCTATTATTGTATGTATGTGTGTAGGCATATAAATGTGGAACACGCTTTTCTCTTACGCGTTCGTTCAGCGTTGAGCAAATCGGTTAGCAATGCGCACGCTCATTTCGTTGACTTTATTCTCTGAGTACTCGTTCGTTCTCTGAGAACGTTGGCTGTTCGTTGTGTTGTGTTGTATACGTCATTGTGCGGCGCTCAAAGCATCGCCTCTTTAGCTCAGTGGTAGAGCGTTGGTCTCGTAAACCAAAGGCCGTGAGTTCAACCCTCACAGGAGGCAGATGAAAAGTGTAGATTTTTTTAATTCTCATAATGTATAACGTGTTTAAATAAATTTACCAAAATTGTCTATATGTTGATATTTTACTTTTAAGAGTTTAATAAAGTTAAACAGTTTGTTTAAAACGGTGAAAACATTTTTTCTAACAAATATTGTTTTTGTTAGAGCAACTGCGCATGACGATTCTCTGTGTAAGTTATAAAGGGAGACGCGATCTTCACAGCATGCTCAGCTGTCTTTATAGCATGCTATATCTGTTTCGTTTTCTCTTTTTACTTTCGTGTTGCTCTGCGTCGTACTATGTATCGCTCATTTGGCAGCGCTCTTCTCGACGCCTCTTTAGCTCAGTGGTAGAGCGTTGGTCTCGTAAACCAAAGGCCGTGAGTTCAACCCTCACAGGAGGCATCGAAAGTGTAAAGTTTTTTTTTATTTTAAAAAATTTAATTTAATGAACAAAGTTTTTCCAAAATAATATTTATGCATGGTCAAAAGTTAAGGTTTGTAAATTATGCGTTATTCGCAGAGCTTTTAGTTTCAGCAAATTCTACGACGCAAAAACTTGATGTAGGGAGGGCAAACAAATAAGGAAAAAAAAACATGTTTTGGCGCCAATTCAGTGGAATCATCAAGTGGCGCTCTGAAGAAACCTAATTGTGTCGGAAGCATAAATAGCTCTCATGCGCAATTATTTGCCTCTACTGTTATTTTATGACCCACATATATTCACACACATTCAGACTCATACATATACATGGGCGCACGTTCGAGCCTTTAAAACTAACGGCAAATAAGAGTTGTACGTTCTGTTTTGGAGTGTAGCATATGTATAAGTGTGTGTGTGGGTGTGTGTGGGCGTGTGTGTATGGTAAGTGATCCAGGCGCTTGGCTCGTAAAAACTACACATACATACACATAAACATAGCTGACCCGTGCTAATGTCCATGTGTCTCTGTGTGTGTGCGTGTGTGCGAGCGCGTGTGAGTGCGTGAGGTACACACGCAATGACATCTGTTTGCGGATGTTGGGAGCGAAATTAAGGCAAATGCTTGTGACGCCATTAAAATGGAAAATAAAAATAAATTCAAGCATGCGAATAAATCAGTTGAAACGGCTTAACCTTTAATATAATAAATGGACGCCCAGCGGGATGGCTTTTAATTAATCTAAGGCGTGTTTGCGTTTTGAAGCCAGACGCTATTTCTAGTAAAGCTATTACTTCCAGCTTTAAATAACTGTAAACGCTCTCTTTCTTCTCTTTGTCTAATGAAATTTGTATTTTATTAAGCAGATTTTGCATGCATCCACACAATATTTGAGACTTGGGGTTCACTCCTCGCTTACGAAAGATGCATACAATTTAATTAAATTTTAAATAAAAAATTAAATAAAATTAAAAAAAAAAAACCGCTTTTATATTGTAGTATACTATTTATAATTAGTTAAAGCAATGAGTGGTTTCATCTGTTAACAACTTGAACACAGTTGCTCTCTTCCGTCTACTAATAGAATTGTTTTTTTTTTTTTACACTCTTAATCACTAGCAGCCTTTGCGTGTGCCAAGTGCCAAGTTATTGCTCTCATATGTAACTCTTTCTCTTATAACTCTTTCCTTGTCTATTTACAGGCTAGTTAATTGTTTCCTGCTCCCGCACACGCGAAAGCAGTGCGCTTTTAGTGTTGACACACGCTATACTTGAGGTGCGAGGTTCAATCCCCGCTTGAGAAAGTTATAAATTCAGACTTTAAGTGAAGAGTTTTTTTTTAGCGCAACTTTTAGTTGAGTGAAATGTGCAGCATATGTGCGTATTCTCCATTGAGAGAGGAGAGCATACTTATTTTTAGCACCTATTTGCTCGTTGAAAGTGTGGCGAACTGTCATAAGCCACGCTTTAGCCTTTTCAATTAAAAAGTTTTTAATGTCAATTAATGCGGGGCGATGCGATGCGATGCGATGCGACGCGCTGCGAATATCTCAAATTAGGCTCATCATGAAAGGAAAGTATACCTTTTCGCCACTTTACCCACACACAAGGGCATAACTGGAAATAACTCATCTTGACATTGAGAGTGAGAGTGTGAGTGAGAGCGAGCTAACGGTAAATTAATGCGATATTTGCGCCACGGCAAAGTGTGTTTCGTTCAGCAAAAGGGCTAACAAAATGGCGGACGGTAAAAGTCGTTCACAAATTGCGCTCGATTCTGTTCGCTTTGGTGGCGCCAACTGAAATGACATAAATTTAAAGCGTCTTTGCCACGACCTAGGCGCAAATGCGTATTTATGAATTAATAAGGCAGCTGATGGAGCCTTGTGCTCGGCATTAGCCCTGCTGGGGCTGAAACTAATTGAAGGTGACAGACAGACAGACAGGTGGCATCTCAGCATCATTGTTGCGGGTTTAGCTGGGGCTGCCGCCGCTGCTGTTGCTGTTGATAATGAAGACGGACGGACGAGGAAGGCCTCACCAGTCGAGCCGAGGTGATGTCCTGGCCAAATCAAATCAAGGTAATTTAGCGTAAAAGACAAAAAGGCATCATTTCATTTTCATACGCTCACAGCCTGTCAGACACTGGCACGCCCCATCTGAGTTTATGGGCGTGGCATGGCTGTCTGTAATTTATATGCGTATATCTAACTTTTTCCTTTTTTTTTTTTAGGGGGCCTTTCGCTTTGCCTGACATCTGCGCATTTTGCATATTGTGTTAGTCCAGGCCATATATAGTCAATAAACAGAACCCAAAAAAAAGGCAGTACGTGAGTCGCCTCAGGTAGAAAGTGCTTAGTATGCAGCTGATGAAGACAGAGACACACACACACACTCGCACTCGCACACCTATACCCCACCTATAGCTATTCGCTCGTCTGCCTGATGTTTCCCTGATTTCAAAGCGAACGAGCGCTGCATTTTCTTTCGCCTTTGCCTTTGCACTTGCTCCATTTGCTTTGGCTTCGGCTTTGGCTTTGGCTTTGGCTTTGCCTTTAGATCTGAAGCACACTTCAACACGCACACACAAATAGACACATACATATACATACATACGCGCACGCACTCATACTCGCTCGGCATTTGCCTTTTCTCGTTTAATTTCAACATTTTTATGCTTAAAATCCATGAATAGAGCATGAGCAGGGTATATAGGTTCATCATTATGAGCAATAGCTAGAGTTTCTCACTATGAAGTATATAGGTATAGAAGTATAGGGGGATAATAGCAGGAAATTACAAGATATGACAAGATTCAAATTATAGTCTAAAAAACTTATATCTTATCTTATAATTTTCTGCTAGGATACTCTTATACTTCTATAAGTATAAGCAAGGGTTATTGACTTTAAATTGAAAGCATTTGCTCCTCTAATTAAGCAAGTATATATAGAAGATGTTCATATGCTCCTTAAACCATATATGTATAATTGCACACATTCATATATCTATGGGATGCACTCAGCTAATAGGTCAGGATAATTGCTAGTCAAGCACACCCGCCTGGAGCACTCTGGCTTATTAGCACTAGTCATAGCTCGTCGTTGCTGGATCTCAACTGGGTGGGCTATGCGCGTGCCGATAGCACTGGGTAGTGGGTCCTTTGAGCCACGCCCCCTCAGCCCATGGCAACATCGCCCCCGTCTGGCTGTGTGTAAGTAAATGATTGTAGTCTGCCTTGAATTTAAACAAATGCCCAGATTGTTGTCGCTTTTTCATCTGGTTGCCTTTTCAGTTATTTAAATTATTTGTTTGTTGCCATTTCACTGCCTTCGACATTTGCGGGGCGATGCTGTCCCAGCCTCCTGCCGCCTGCCTCCTGCTGGGTGCCTCCTAAACCTCTTTCTGGTCGACTGTTCAACATTTCCTGCATTATTAATGCATTAATGAGTTTTTTGTAGCAGTTTTTTTTTTTGCTCTCTGTGTGTAGTGTGAGTAGTGCGAACAGTTCATAAATTTGATTGCAACAATGAATAAATGAAATGTCATAAATATCTAATTAAGAGCGTGTCGGGCTGACTGAAAGCAATGCCAATTAAATTGCCAAATTGAATTTGCGGACAGAGCGAGGTCATCGCCTAACCACACTCGGATTATATATTCCATTGATCGTTGGGCTATAAGTATATACATATATATATTTATAGGTTATGGCATAATGAGAGAGGTTGATGAAGATGGGGCAGACTACTTGTCGTATTATAGCGATGCTGACTCTGGTCGACAAGCTTCTTTCACTTAGTTAAATATATTCGTTCCACTTGCTTGATATCTCGAGAACTTTAAGAGCTTAGGAATTTGAAATTTGTACTCTTGTATATTATACCTAATGAAATGTGTTTTTATTTACTTAATGTCTTATTTCATATTCTCATAGTTGATAATCTCGATATATGCTTCTTAAATCATCTAATATTGTTAGGCCAATATGAACTACTAACTATAATGTTATCGATACTCAAGTAGAAGAAGAAAAGAATTTCAATGCGAAGCCCAAAGCGCAGACCTTAGTCGTCTTAATACTTAGATGAAAAAAAGAAAACAACTGAATTCACTAACCCAAGTTCATTCAGTGTACTTCTCATAGTATGGGAAAGAAACTACCAGCACAGTTATCTTGCTTAGCTACAACAAGCCTAAGTTAAAGTCAGACATTATCTAGTCACACTCGACTTAAGCACTCTAAATTCAATAAAGTTTATCCCAAGCTCATCAAATGGAGAACCCTTCCATATTCAAAAAAATCAATTGAAATAATGTGACATCTAATTTTATAGTTATTTTTATTGGTATTACATATATTATTTATATTTTTACATAGTTTTAGCTTTTTTTGTCGCACTTTGATAAACTTGTTGTTGACCTCTACATAGCGTCTACATTTGGATTCATAATACATTTTAGTTTTTATTTCGTTTTTGGAGCTCATTAATACATTGTTCGTAACGTCTGCTGTCTCTTCTATTAATCAAATACTCGTTCAATGCACTTTGAACTTAATACTAAACATTTATGGATATATATATTTATTTATTTATATATATATTCAATATCGACAATTGTTTTGCATACGATTTCGATTTTTACAATTTTTCTTATTTGTTCTTCCAAGAATTTTTCAAATTTTTTGTTCTTTGTGCTAAACCAAAAGTCATAAATAGATATATATATTTTATTATTAGTTTTTTCTTTTATTTTTAAGATCGTTGATATTTTGTTATAGTTTGATTGTTATCTGGTTTCAAGTTGAAACATAATTTTTTTTATTTTTCAGCAAATTTCTTTTTCATGGAAGTTCACTAGATCGAATATTCCTTTATATATTTATAACACATATTTAACAAATCGAGTAGAAGACAGAGATAAAGCATATTAATGAGTGATATACATATATGTTTATATATAATACTTGAATCCTTAAAGTCGCTAAAGTTTCAATAAATTATTCCAAAATTACGATAATTAAATTATAGTAAAACCTATTGAAATATGATATTTGTAAACAATCTTCAATTTCTTCCAATATATATCCTTTGATCCAATGATTTTCTCTATTCCAGCTTTAAGTGAATGCGAAAAAGATTAAAAGAATTTTAATAATTTGCTAGACATTGGATTGGATGACAAGTTTTATTGAGTTGACATTTTGGCAAGATATATATACATATATATCTATATACATATATAATTATTAAGTTTGAATTTCTCTTTTTTGTAATATCTATTACCTTGACTAAATTCTCAATTATTTGTTTTCCAAAGCGTTTCAAATGTTTTCTTGTGTTTTCTCTGCCCTGAGACCAAGTGTTAAAACGGGTATATTGGTTTTGTGCAAATACAGTTTTAAGACAGAAAACGTGCTCGGTAACATAAAGTCCAATCAGATTGACACACCGAAACGCTCTAATTAGAAACAATTTTCTATAGTTCATAGAGATCTCGTCTAAGTGCGTCTACCTCGAGAACCATAAATGCTAAAATCTTCAAATATGAACTATATATTCTAGAATGTCAAAAGCAGAAGTCAATCAATTAGTTTTATCAATAACT
The DNA here is from genome assembly GCA_030914385.1 of Drosophila antonietae. Lineage (NCBI taxonomy): Eukaryota > Metazoa > Arthropoda > Insecta > Diptera > Drosophilidae > Drosophila > Drosophila antonietae. The sequence goes on along the minus strand of JAUESO010000609.1, from coordinate 1,048,432 downwards.
CATTTCATATAAGCAATATAAACAAAAATCAACAAACAAATTCAATCAGTTAACATATATATTACAGATATCTAATATATTTCAAGATTTATTTCAAATATCCAAAATTCCAACTTGAATTAAATTTACTCTGGGTTCAGGGCTTCTCTTAGTCGCACATCTAGAGCCGTATAACTGTTGTTGTACTATGATATATACATATATAACATACATATATATATTGTTAATATAATATTGAAATTGATTTTGCTAATTAGTTGAACTATTTGTGGAGTACTTTTGTTATCGAATAGTCTAATACTCTAAGTTTGCAATTCTCTTAATCGGTGTGAGTAAGAAGTCGTTAAAAGTAAGTTTTCTTTTTACTGATTTTCCATTATGTTGGTTGTGACCCGTATTTGAATAGTTCCTTGTTGTAGTTGTGGCCGTAATATCGCTGATAAATTCATCCAAATCTGGCCCTACCTTATATAAGTATAAATTTGGTTTGTTTTCTTCTTGTAAATTTATTTCTACATTTTTTCTGTTCAATTTACGTTTGTTTTGTTTGCTTCTGGTTTATTTCATTAGCCTGCGCATTGCTCAATTCAAAATTCGAAATTTTCAAATATCCAAATTTCAGATTTTCCGTTTCTATTTAGCCATATCGAAATCTTTCATAGGCATCAATTTCGAATGTTATGCATCAGCCTGCCTTCAATAGGATTCCATAAATTCTCAAATATTTCGTTAGCTTTGATTGATTGGTAAATAAATGGGCTTCTGCTCGGATTGTACTTGGATGTTTGCCATTACGGGAATTGTTTACTTAAATTGTACGCTTAAAATGCTCCCATGTTGGAATATACATACATATATAAAGGTGGGCTTAAATCATGTCAGATTATGGGATACTTTCTACACAAGACTCTTAAATCTCCCCTCTCTCTCTCTCTCTCTCTCTGTCGATGTTCGGAAGAGCTACGCAGATTTGTTGCCGTCCCATTCAAAGGAAAATTAATTTGTAAGAAAATAATATATAAATATATATAGAACTCATCGATATCGTTAATACTTGTCCGTTGCCTTGGCAGGAGGCGAATTCGTGTTTTGTTTTAACTTTTACTTTTGGATCGTATCACAAGCCTAAGACGATTATAGGAAACCCGTAAGCTCTGCTTAATCCCGTATGAAGACAAATTCATTGTAATGATTCCAGCGATTCTCCTCCGTGTCTACGCCGGGCTTGGGCTCGGCCGCGGATCCAGCCGTGCCGGAGCCGCAGCTGCCAGCCATGCGATACCCGTGATCGTGCAGATTGTCGAAAGCCTGCTCGATGAAGCAGTGCTTGAGGAAGAACCGCGACGTATAACGGTCCGGGCCACCATGATCTGGATCTCGGGATTCGTTCAGCGTATCGCCAAAGACCTCGCGGCATTGCGCCACCCGCCCGCAGACCAGAATCCTCGACAATTTGCGGAACTTGACGTCGGCCAGACCATCCTTGCCGAACTGGAAGCTGCCCCGATAGCCAATAGTGATGCAGCCCGGCGGGCGGGCATCCCGTTCGCCGCGAATGCACTCCAGCATCGCCGTCAGCTTGAAGTGCTCGGCCTCGCGCATCAGGCGCTGCCGCTCGCGGAAGCCCTCCGGCAGATTCAAGGCCTTGTCGCGCAAAAAGTCCAGTATGTAGCGAAAGAGGACGCCATCGCGGTCCAGAAAATAACGGCCCTTGCTGTCCTTGGCCAGAGAGTCGCGACCCTCCGGCCCCCCGAACAGCTCACTCAACAGCGTCGACTTCTCCTGCAGCAGGGTATTCAGCGTCGTCGTATAGTGCACGCCGCCAACATTTAACTCTACAATTTCGGGCATTGCGATGCTTGCTTCAAAGTTTCAAACTCTCTTAACTATTTCTGCTGCTGCACTTAGTTACTGTGTTTACAGTTACAATTATTTATAGCTGCCTGCGAGCACATATGGCAAGCCTAAAGGCTTTGCTTGACTACTGTATGTCTATATTTCTCTCTCTCTCTCTCTCTCTTCCACTCACACGCGCACGCACTAGCTTATTGTTGTTCTTGTTATTGCTGCAGTTGCAATTTTTTGGCGCTGTTGTTGTTGTTGCTTTTGGCACGCGTTTCTTATTTGCTTGAACTTCGCTCGAACGGTACTTTGTGTTTTGTCCGCAACGCGCGTCCGCACTCGCTCAGCTCTCGTATCGAACTGGGGGTAGCTCTCGCTGCTGTGCTCTACAAATATGTGTGTATGCATTGTAGAAACTGTGCAAAGAGAGAGCGCCCAAGAGAGTGAGAGTGAGTGTGAGCGAAAGCAGGAGCAAGCGAGAGCGAGAGCAGCAGCGCATGATTTGCGCACACGTTACATTTGTTTTGTTATTGAATAATATTTTTGTTTAACAAGTGGTTAAATTCTAAAATTTTTGGGCATGGGTATCTGTCGACTCGATATATACACATACATATATATACAGCCTTGAGAGTTGGGTTGGAACGGAATAGGTAATGCGAGCTGTTTACAGCCCAGCATCCAGCATCCAGCTGCGAACGCTCATACGCAGCGTGCGCCACATCAAATTTCAGGCAATCAGAAATTGAAACGTCTTTAAACCTCAGTTGGGCATTTTCTTTTTTGGCCTCCTTTTTTTTTTTTGTTGCCATTTTTGTGGGGCGCTGACAATTTGACACCTTGGCACTGACATTTGCCCATTTGCCCATTTATTCATTCCGCCATCGCTCAGGGGCAGCAAACGTGCCTCGCACGACTAAACGCAACTGGTTGGCCTCGTCCCTCCCATCTCCCACCAGCCACTCGAGCGCTCTGGGTCTGGGTCTAGGACAGAGGCTGAGGCTGGGGCCTCGTTGGCTGCCTGCCAAGTGGACAGCCTGTTGGCAGCATTGTCTGCCTGGGCCGCTTCACGCTCACCTGTGCCCAGCAGCTCGGCCAATGTTAAAAATTCATGCGCCTGTTGACAGACACTGAGCATTGCCTTGACGACTAACTCTGGCCATCAGTTTCGAGGCCAGAGTGTTGCAACATTAGACCCATTTGGCCCAAAAATAAGATAATACTCTCAGGTATATAATGACTAGGAGATACTCTGCTTCAGATAAGGAGATAGATTTGGAACAAGATTTTCTATGCAGCTCTAATAATACTTTAATAGATGCAAATAGTTATTGATTCTGGAAACTAAAAGATCGTTATGATCAGAATCAACTCATCTCTGAATTCCTTTTTCTTACACTCTTATACTCTTGTAAGATCGCTATGTACTTGGAGTCTTATACGCAAGTTCTTGTAAAATCTACTCTTCTACTTTATACCTTTATACAAATACTCTTATACTTGAATATTTATACTCTAATACTTCTATATTCTCCAATAACCGTGTAGCATTTCCTGCTTATAATACCATCTACTTATACTTTTAGTCTTATACTCTTATTCTCTTTGCCAAACTCATCCATTGATGCTGCTTCAGTTTGTGGCATATTATTTTGCTTAAATTCACCTACCACTTGCTATCCTATCTACCCACTTACTGGAAGTACAGGGTATCCCACAACTACATAAAGCTAGTCCTGGATATCTTTCATCAGCTTTCGCAACAGCATTAACGCTTTGACTTTAACGTCGCTTGTGCTAAACTTCAAATACAACAAGCAACACACACACACACGTACGTACACCCACTCACACACACACACACATACGTATTCGTATAATTGAAGTAAAAACTTTTGCGCTCTTCAGGCAGACGCAAGAAAAAACGAATTTTGTTTATTGCGAATAGTGTTTGGAGAACAAACCCAAAGCAAACCCTTTTTTTTTGGTTGCCGTTTAAGGCTCATTTCATTTGTTTGACTTGTTTTTGCCTGCTCGCTGAGTTGGTTTATTTCCGCTTCCTGGCGCTTCCTGCTGTTGCTGCTGCTGTGTCTCCTGCTGTCTCCTGCAGTTTTCTCCTGGCTGACTGTCTCAGGGACTTCATGTGTTTTCGTTGCTTATCAGTTGCCTACGTTTGGCTGGGTCACCTTTTCCCGTTCCCGTTCCCGTTGCCGTTCCCATTTCCCATTTGCCCCCAACTCCATTTCCATTTTATTCGACTTCCTCCATTTCCCTTCCCATTCCCATTTTCCTTGGCGTCTTTGCGACATAGAAATTGTGGTTTTTTAGGAACGCATTAAGATGGCAGCAACAATTTACGCGCCATTACGCGGCACGTGTTTTGTGTGTATACAAGAGCGAGAGAGAGAGAGAGAGAGAGAGAGTGAGAGTAAGAGAGAGGGAGAGTGTGGCAGTGATAGAAGAGAACATAAGTACTTTTGTGGCCAGTGGGGAATGTGTAGTGGCACCTCCATACGGCTCTTGTGGCTGCTGCTGCTGCTGCGGTCTGTGGCTTACTCACTCGCCCGCCGGGACAAGCTGCAGCAGGAGGGGGAGCAGGAGCAGGAGTCTGAAGCCTGTGCTGAAGCGTTGCGCAATCGTCTCTGTCGGATGCTTTTTGGCTGCCTGGAAATTGATTTTGTTTGCCTATCTTTGAGTGTGTGTGTGTGTGTCCCTGTGTGTGTGTGGATGTCACTGTGTGTGTGTTGTCGTGTCTCTCTGCTTGTAGCATTTTGTTTTGGCAACAGGAGTCGAGCTGTCGCTTCTGTGGCCAGAGAAACCAAACACAAAACAGGAAAAAAGGCGCTCACGTGCTTCAACTGATTTGTTTGTTTACCTTTTAGGCAGAGCTCATCATAATTACCTGTAGCGAAAACTCTCTAAGCACTTGTAGCTTTTCAGGGCAACAACAACAAAATAATCGCATAAAATATGCTAAATTGTATCGAATATGTTTATCATGCTTAGAGCTTGCAAATTCAACAAAGTTTATAAATAGCTCACGAAATATATTCAAATTGTTGCGCTGATGATGACAATGCAAATATATCTGTATAAATTGGAGGGAGATAGGGATAGAGAGAGAGAGAGAGAGAGAGAGGGTATGCTGAGTTGAGTTTATTTAGCTAGGTTCTTTCGTTTCTCAATCAAGCTTAAAGCATCTCGTAGTCTTTAAAAGGATTGGACTCTTGAAATTTGTGAAATTTAGTGTTATATACCTTATGGAAGATAACCTAGATAGTTCTCTTTAATAAAGACGAGAGCTTATTTATGTTACATCTTTGGCTTTCTATCCGTCCGTCAAGCTATCTATTCACTAGAGGTGCTAAACTATCGATGACATTATCGGTATCGAGGATCGAGCACTATCGATAGTTTAGCACCTCTGCTTTCCACCCTTACACATGGGAGACAAATGTGTAATTATTACTATTACTATTAGCTGAATCTAGCTAATTTCCGATTGTCCGCCCTTACCGGTATATCATAGTCAATCACTCCCCACCATCGTACATTACTCATTATTTCTGTAAGTACTTCCAACCGTCAGAGTATCTCCTGCTCAGACTATCCCTACTTAAATACCCTCCCTTTCATCAGTTATTCCACTATCTCAAATAGATTTATTTGTGTTCGAGGTATCTCCTAGTCAGAGTCAGGCTCCAGTCCAATACTCATTCATTTCGTCAGTTAGATATACCCAGTTAGAAATCTATCTGTCCGTTGTTTCGTTAAGGTATCTTCTAGTCAGATATTTCTGATTAGCTGCCTTCTCTTGCGAAACTCATTTACTCTATCAACTAGATCTTTTCCGTAACTTCGTCATCTAGTCATACCCAAGCTGTCCTTGTCAGGTTCCTTCGATTAGCGGTATCATCTTCAAATCAGGGCCTTCCAACCGTACATTAGTCATTTGCTATATCAGCTAGATCTAGCCATTTCCATCAGTTCGTTCGTCCGTCAAGGTATCTTCTAGTCGGACACTTTCCAATCTCGCATCTTTTACTTGTGTTCCATTACATTACTCATTCGCACAGTTGCACAGAAAATAGAAGGGAACGCACAAATCGATAACCAAAATAGAAATTCGTATCTCAAGGTTTATATATGTCAATCAAATCTTTGGTGCAAATTGCGAATTTGATTTCGTGTGCAACGATTTCGCTCAATGCCAATTCCAATTCCAATGCAAATGCCATGACAAGTAGCACTTGTCAACAAGGGAATGCCAAGGAAAATACATACACACACACACACATATATATATACACACACTCGTGTTGCCATTCTCATAAAGAGACACAAATACATTTGCCCGGGAATTGGCAGTTCTTAAATATTGACGCAACTAATGTTGGGGGAATTACAATTGTTGACATTGTCGCAGGCAACTGAATGGAATGGAACAGATGTAGGTGGAGTTGAAGATGGATTAGCAGGAGCAGCAGCAGGAGCAGGAGCAGGAGCAGGAGGCAGCGACCGATTATCAGAGTAACTGTTATTGATTTACACCGTGGTTGATGTAGCCATTGATGACTCTGTGGCCATTGTGAGCCACGGATAATTGCCACAAGCTGAAGAGGGCCAAAGGGACTCAAAAGAGAGAGAGAGAGAGAGAGAGCGGAGAGAGAGAGAGAGAGAAGAAGAGAACTGAATGAATGGTTAGTGATGCGCAGAGCGTGATTAATGTCAATTAAATGGAGTCATTAGTTATATGGATGAACAAACGTATTGGGGTAATTTATTAAAACCCATAATTGGATTTGGTTTATTAAGAAATGTGTTTGAGCAGTACAATGGGAAGAGATCAAAAGACAGCTTACAATATATATAGTTTTTTTTTAATTTTACAAGTAGAATATTAGATAGAGTGGAAAGTTGATACTCACATATTAAACAGACAGAATTCTAGCTATAGTTCTAATTCTGTGATTCCTCAAGTCCTATGTGCACTCAGTGTAGAGTACGATTTTGTTGAGGCTGGACTAAGCCTGCAATATTGCTCAGGAAGGGCTAAGTCTTATTGATGTTTCATAGACCAAGCTCCGGGAATCTCAGTGCGGCAATTAACAGAGCGTAAGACTTCAGCTTGGATCCCATGCTAATGTCTGTCTGATTGTTATATTGAATTTCCCGAAGAATCTTTGGATTTCCTGCAGTGTATGCTCAATCAACTTCAGCAGCTCGGCAAGTGAGATGATGGGATTGTGTCGACCTAGAGATGGTGCAACATATCCCAAAGACTTTGCCCAGTTCTTGTCTATCGTAATGTCTAACAGACTCTGCAGCGCATGATCCCCATCAACGAGTTTGGAAGAACCGAGCAACGAGCAGGTCTTACTATATATGATAGTGTGTCAGATTGTCAAATGGATCGACCAGTTGAGAATGCATTTTGGCTGTGTGCTATGGATACATTAACTCAGCATTAGCTAGGATATTCAGGCGCACCATGCAGCTATGTAGATGCTGTGAATTCAGAGTCAAGCGAAGAAGATAACTACATGGGTATATATTTCTAATATTTCCCATTAAGCTATAAGAATTAAGTGAGAAAGGCGAAATTTCCCAAAAGATCATAAGTGTGTTATGAGTACTCATGAGTTTATTCATATCAAATTTCATGGTTCTGGCTAACAGACATTACATAAAACCCAAGTATTCTCTAAAAGGCTAAATTTGTCTAGAAAACGGCTAAATAAACAGCTCAATATAAAAGATATTTATTTGCGTGAGCGTGTGCATCGGAGCTCCTCGGCTGTGTGTGCATCCTCGAGATACTCGCGCTGCTGTCTCTCTGCAATGGAATGCAAATGTGTGACGGGCTGCTGGGCAATTTAACACCATACAGTGTGCTCGTTGGCGAGGCGTGAAGGCGCCGCGGGGCAGGACGTGCTTGGCAATAGATTTAATGGCACTAGCTGCCTGGACTGGGCTGGGCTGGGGCTGGGCTGGGTTGGACTGAGCTGCATGCTGGCATGTAAATAAAAAATGCATAAGTATGCAGTGAACAGCAACAAACAAAAAACATGGCGAAAAGGAGCAGCGCGGATGGAAACGTGGGCAAACATCACAGTATTTGAATAAGCGAGTGAGTGAGTGAGTGAGAGCGAAAGAGAGAGAGAGAGAAGGAGATGCTGAGAGGAGAGAGGGCGATAGCGAACAGAGACAGGCAGTTTGTCTGAATGTGTTGCTATCGTAGAAGCTGATTTTATTTACTGCCTTCAGCAACAGTTTGGCAGCAGTGAAAGCTTCCCTTCCACACAAATTCTCCTCTCACCTCGCTCTAGTAAATAATGTTGCATGCTGCTGCACTGGCATTGTGTGCGAAGGACATTCCCGAAAGTGCTCGCATGTAACCGTTATACATGTAGCATGCGGCTATAAATAGATGCATTCGTTAAAAAAAGAGAGACTCTTGCTTTCCACAATTTAAGTGGATTATTCAAAGCTGACAAAGTTAATGCCATTCATTCAGCCACAGGCTGTCTGAGTGCAGGATGTGTTTTGCTTACTTCTGCAAAAATATTTAAATTTTAATATGGGAATCGCATTAAGAATTATTTTTGACAACATTAAAATTGCATCGAATAAGCTTTAAATAAAAAAACACACCAGCAAATGAGCTTGTTGTGCGAGCAGCTTATATATTACGCATATCAGCTGCAGTCTGCAGAGTGTTAATTCGAAATTAAATTTCGCATTGCTACTCTTTTCAAACTACAATCAGTTGAGAATTCCAAGTACACATTATTGCTTAAAAGAGAGGCTCAGCTAACTGTAAAGTGAGCGAGCGCATTTGAACAGCTTTGACTTAATCCCCGCCCATAGCAAACGTTTGCTAGACAGAGAGCAAAGCTATGGTTGAAGCAGCAGCCGCTCCGCAGCCCAACACAATTCGCCTTTCAATTGAGCTACAAGCATACATGCATACATACTTACATGCATATGTATATTCACCTTTCATTTGCATCAGACGCCTACAGCACAATTCGCCCTTCATTTGAAATCGTAGTCCTTAGCGTAAATCGCCATTGAGAGCTCACTCTGAGCGCCGCTCATTAAAATTCTATTGCAAAGCAGAAGGTGAATCCACGCGTGGCTGCCATTGCGATATGCTATTCATCAACATTACTTACACGCAGCGCAGAGATGCGCCTCAGCTTACGGCTGTTCATTGATATGCTCAAAAGACATTTTGCAGCGAATTCATGCACGGCTGCCATTCAAATTTACTTTTCACATATCATGACAGTCTTAAATACACCCATTTTAATTAAATTTGCCTCAGCTATAAATACAACAGAAATAATAGCAGATGCGCAATACAAAGAAGATTATTTATGAGAGCACTTAACAAGCATTTAATGAATTTAATACAATTTAATTACATTTCGGCAATTCATTACAAAGAATGCGCTGAACACACTTTGCAGCGAATTCAAGCATTTCGCAATTCGCCGTCTAGCGGCCTATGGCCATTTGACTGCGAGCCATGCTGCGGCGAATTGATGCATGACAGCAATGGCAATTCGCCTGGCTAGCCACTCGAATCGCCACCAATTCGCCGTCTGCTTTCGTTGCAGTCGTTGCAGGCAGTCGTAAATGCAAAACTATAAATTAAATTTAGCTGCGCCATAAAAGTCGACAACAAAAACAAAATTGCAATACAAAGGCGCTAATTGTTGTGTGCATTTGAAAAAGTAATTAACAAATTGATTAATAATTGTATTCAACAGCAGCAGAAATCAGCAATCGAATGCTAAAACATTTCTCTATGGTTGCTCGGCCCAAGGGCCAACTGGGCAGCTGGACCATTGTTCTGATTTCTCTATGCAGCCTCTCGAGTCTACTCCCAGACAGCTGTCGAGCCGAACGCACCAATGTGGGTGAGTTGAGCAGTTGAAAAACAAACTTGAAAACATTTTATGGCTTTTTTCACTCGAAAATTATTATGCAATACGAAATTTCTGTTGTTTGCTATGCAAATATGCCTCGCACTTGTATGAGTGCATTGCTCAATCAGTGTGTGTGTGTGTGTGTGTGTGTTTGTATTTTTATGCCCCACTGAGAAACATGTGGCACGGCAGCAGCACGGCATCAGCATCAGCAGCATCTGCGGCATTCTACAAATGCGGCGAATTGGTCGCAGCATTTGTTTTGGCCATATAAAATTCGTAAATAGAATTTGCATAGCAAAACAAATACAAAGCGGAAAAAGCGAGGAAAAGCGAGCTATATATAGCTTTACTCTTGTTTAATGGCCGCAATGTGCTTTTATTTTGTTGCTAGTGAAGCTAAGTGAGAACAGGTATATTAGTCGTATTGGACTAGGGCTAGAACCCTACCTGGTATGCCCTGTTGATCTCTACTAATACTAATCGAGTATAAGCGAATATGAGGAATGGAATGACAAATAATACCTTTACCATAAGATTCACTTGAATTTGTGGAAAAAAGACAAACACTACAACTAATACCGGATAATCATTAATGTGAAAATCAACAAGTTGGGCACTGAGCTTATTTATAGATCGATCTTACCAATGGAAAATCGAAACAAAACTGCTTTATCTTTGATAATTTCTGAAAGATCTTGCTTCAAATATATCCATACACGGCATAGCTCGCCAATCAGGGAATCGATGTCTTCTCATCTCATCCCATCTACAAATCCATTTACGCCTATTCATAAAAATCTTTTATATTTTATTTATAATTTTTTTCTGAATTATTAAAGAGTATATTGTTCAGTTAGACATACCCCATTAAAATTATTTGTTGTTTACGGTAGGTCTGATTTTTGAGAACACCAATCCGGATCTTGAGAAAATTTTCCACCTGGCCATCGAAAAGGCGAACGAACAGAATGAAGAGCTGAATCTGCATGGCGTGGCCGTGGCCATCGAGCCGAACAATGCATTCGAAACGTCCAAGAAACTGTGCAAAATGCTTAGGGTAGGCAAATAGACACGATAGACATACTTCTTCTCCATTGAGCGTTATCCATAATCTATTCCAGCAACATTTGGTGGCTGTGTTTGGGCCCAGCACGAATATGGCGGCACGGCATGCGCTGAGCATCTGCGATGCCAAGGAGCTGCCCTTTCTGGACACACGCTGGGACTTTGGTGCGCAATTGCCGACGATCAATCTGCATCCACATCCGGCACAATTGAGTGTGGCCATCAAGGATTTGGTGATTGCGCTGGGCTGGGAGAGCTTCACCATCATCTACGAGTCGGGCGAGTACCTGACGACAGTCAACGAGCTGCTGAAGATGTATGGAACGACTGGGCCGACCATAACAGTTAGACGCTATGATCTGGATCTAAATGGCAATTACCGCAATGTGCTGCGACGCATACGCAATGCCGAGGACGACTCGTTCGTGGTCGTCGGCTCACTGGATACCCTGCCCGAGTTCTTCAAGCAGGCCCAGCAGGTGGGTCTGCTGACGAGCGACTATCGCTACATCATTGGCAATCTCGACTGGCACACGATGGACCTGGAGGCGTATCAGCATGCCGACTCCAATATAACTGGCCTGCGTCTCGTTTCGCCCCAGAGCGAGCAGGTGCTCGAGGTGGCCAAGGCGCTGTACGAGAGCGAGGAACCATTCCAGAACGGTAAATCAAACCAATCTCCATTTGATCACAATTTCAATTTGTCGATTCACTCGAATCCGATTGAATTTGCTGCTGTTCGTTCCCAGCAACAACAAAAATGATAAATGCAAATTGCCATTGAACCATTTATGGATGTTCTGTAACCTTTATGTCATTTTGTATACCCTGAAAACATGGCAAATGGACTGAACGGGGTAGATCGACTATGGGCAAGCGGAGAACATATGAAAAAAATACGTGTACAATTTTTATGTAGAAAGAGTGGAATTCAGTTTGTTATATCTAACTTTTCTTCCATCCATCCGATTCCTTGTCTGTCCATCTTTAAATGCTTATCCGATCTCGGAAACTATAAGAGCTAGAGAGTTGAAATTTCATATATATGCTCTTGAATGCCTTATACAATATATATTCAATATTTTTCTTCGATAACTGATATCGTTTTTCTGTTATCGATAAGAATTATTTAAATATTATATAAGCTGTTTAAAGATTATATAAGCTGGAATATAATTTATGTTTCTTTAATAATTATTCAAATTATGAATATGATAAACTTGAGGAACCACTCTCAATTCTATCCCATACTAGGCAACGAAAGCTTATTTTAAACAGTAAAGACTTAAACATGCAGATTTTGATATCCTAATTATATCTTGAGACTTACATTGTAATCGTTAGTAAGGAACAAAAGTTCTATAGAAATATTTCCCATAACTAGGGACGTTATACGTTCACTGCAGCTATGTTTAATATACAAAGTTGAGGGTATCTTCTAGTCGTTAATTCGCCCTGTTTTGTCATATTGCAGTGTCGTGCCCTCTGACCAACAGCATGGCCCTCATCTACGATGGCATCCAGCTGCTGGCCGAGACATACAAACATGTTAACTTCCGACCCATAACGCTCAGCTGCGGCGACGACAGTGCCTGGGACAAGGGCTACACGCTCGTCAACTACATGAAGTCGGTGAGTCGGAATATGGCAACAGAATGATTCATAAAACATAAACATTTCTCTCTCTCTCTCTCTCTCTCTCTCTCTCTGTGTGTGTGTGTAGTTGTCGCTGAATGGCCTCACGGGGCAAATCCATTTCGACTATGAGGGACTGCGCACGGATTTTCAGCTGGAGGTCATAGAGCTGGGCGTCTCGGGCATGCAGCAAATTGGCCAATGGAGCAGCGCGGATGGCTTTCAAATGAATCGTCCGGCCCCGGCGCACACTCTCGAGCCAGACATGCGTTCGCTGATGAACAAGAGCTTTGTGGTCGTCACAGCGATTGTAGGTGGCATTCCGCAATGGGCGAGATGTTGTATAAATTAAATATCCGAAGAATTTCTTTTTCTCTCTCACTGCAGAGCGAGCCGTATGGCATGCTGAAGGAGACCGCAGACAAAATGGAGGGCAATGCTCAATTCGAAGGCTTCGGCATCGAGTTGATTGACGAGCTCTCCAAGAAGCTGGGCTTCAGCTACACCTTCTACTTGCAGCCGGACAACAAGTACGGCGGCATCGATCCCAAGACTGGCGAATGGAACGGTATGCTCCGTGAGATAATAGACAATGTAAGTGCCTGTCCGGGGCTATGCCCATAAATCCAAATCCAAGTGCCTCCCCCTGTCATCGTTCATCAATATTTACGAGCATTCACCCTCTGTCCCCTGTCTATAATCGACTCAATCGTTGGATTATCATGATTTAAATTTATTTTTAATTCACTTTTCTTATCGCAGAGTCATGCCAGAGGCTCCGTCATAATTTATTAAATTTCCAATTCATTTCACTATTTATATCAGGCTGACCATGCCGTCCCGTCCGTTCATGGTCAATAAATTGTGTTTAAAAATTCATTGCGTGCTCCACTGCGTATGCGCGATATTTGCAATTATTCATTTGCGATTTCCAATTTACTATGTTAAGCGAAAGTAATTGAGAATTAATGAGTGTTATGCAATTTTGATAACATTATTAATTAGCGCGCTGACATGGGCATTACTGATTTGACCATGACGTCAGAGCGAGAGAGCGGCGTGGACTTTACCATTCCCTTTATGAATCTAGGTGAGTTACCCCCCAACCTAACACACTCTATTGATTGACTCTTCTTCTGTTCACATCTCGGCTCTCTTCCACAGGCATTGCCATCTTGTTTCGCAAGCCCATGAAGGAACCGCCCAAGCTCTTCTCCTTCATGTCTCCGTTCTCTGGCGAGGTTTGGCTTTGGCTGGGCCTCGCTTACATGGGTGTCTCCATAAGCATGTTTGTCCTGGGCCGCATGTCGCCAGCCGAGTGGGATAATCCCTATCCGTGCATTGAGGAACCCACCGAATTAGAGAATCAATTCAGTTTTGCCAATTGCCTTTGGTTCTCGATTGGCGCCCTGCTGCAGCAAGGCTCCGAGCTGGCCCCCAAGTAGCTACCCTATAATTATTTAGGCCCAAAATTATTTAATTGTTAACCTTTTATGCAGAGCTTTCTCAACTCGTGCCGTTGCCTCCTCCTGGTGGTTCTTCACGCTGATTTTGGTCTCCTCCTACACCGCTAACCTGGCCGCCTTTCTCACTGTCGAATCGCTCGTGACTCCCATAGAGAATGCTGAGGATTTGTCGAAGAATAAGGGCGGCGTCAACTACGGCGCAAAGAATGGCGGCAGCACCTTTACCTTCTTCAAGGTGGGTCAATGAATTCGCTGTAAGCAAGCTACAATGTGTGATGTCTTTACTTTTCCAGGATGCCAAATATCCCACCTATCAGAAGATGTACGAGTTCATGAAAGACAATCCCCAGTACATGACGAACTCCAATCAAGAAGGCGTCGATCGCGTCGAGAATAGCAACTACGCCTTTCTGATGGAGTCGACGACAATCGAGTATATTACGGAACGGCGCTGCACCCTCACTCAGGTGGGGGCTCTGCTGGATGAGAAGGGTTACGGCATAGCCATGCGTAAGAGTAAGTAATGCCCCGACTTGGGAATCTGCAAAGTTAGTCAAAGTGGGTGCAGAGCGAAGATTGTTTTCGGTAAAAGAAGAGAGGAAATCATGGGGCTAACGCGTTGAGTTATGTCTGTCCGTTCGAGCAGGGTAATCCCCAGTCGTGCATACCCGGCGAAAGCCCTCCTAATACGTCTATGCATTATAAATATGGGAATTTTTGCAGACTGGCCGTATCGCGATGTGTTGAGTCAGGCTATACTCGAGATGCAGGAGCAAGGCCTGCTTACCAAAATGAAGACGAAGTGGTGGAAGGAGAAGCGAGGCGGCGGCGCCTGTTCGGTAAGTGCTCACATATCCGAAAAGACTTTTGCCTTTTCCCACGGGTATGAATCTGTCTGACTCGAAAAGAGTGTGTGTGTTGTGTGTGTGTGTGTGTGTGCACAGGATGCAGGCGGCGAGGCTGGAGCTCTGGCCCTCGAGATAAGCAATCTGGGCGGCGTTTATTTGGTGCTGGGCGTGGGCGCTGCCTTTGGCGTTTTAGTTTCCCTGCTGGAGATGCTGCTGGGCGTGAAGGAGCGCAGCGCCGAGAATAAGGTACAATCAATGCTTGAAGGCTTCTTAGGCAACCAATACGCTTTACTATGTAGTTGGCCTCTATAATCCCACACACACACACACACACACACACGGAGACGAAGAAACACACAACTGTTGTTGACATTGACAATGACTGCAGGAGGTAGTCGATTCGGATGCCTCCTCATTGGGCTTTGCGAATCTAGGTGGCGTTTATCTTGTCATGTTCGTGGGCAGCTGTTTCGCCAGCATTTATGGACTGATTAACTGCGTGCTCAGCAGCTACTGGACCGCACGAGAGAACAAGGTAATCGAGGCGCTAAATGTGGAGGCTCTATAAATATATATATATAGATAGAAATACATTCTGCATATATATATTTATAGAGATATACACTCATATATTAACAGCTAGCCCGTTGGATGGGAAGTTAATTGTGTCGTGACTAAAACTGAGCATGCCGAAGCTCAAATCGTAACTTGAATAACGAATATTTCTCAACAGCTTCTACATGGACTTATGGAGCCACTCGAAATACATTCAATTTGCCATTTAACTCAATACTCACATAACTCTTAGCTCATTCATACATTTGTCTAGTTGTGCTTGGAATGTTTATTTAAATTACTCATGTTTTTTTTTCAATTATTTTTCAATTACTAATGAAGTTTTGTATATGGTCAGGTCAACTTCAAGGATGAGCTGCTGGATGAGCTGCGCTTCATTATTCAATGCTCGGGCAATACCAAGGCTGTGAAATATCCCAAGAACTCTGGCAGCAGCTCCAATTCGAACGCCAGCTCCAAGTCTAAGGGCTCATCTCTATCTGTGGACACGCTGCCAGAGGATCCGTCGGATGCCGACGTGGAGGCAGTCAGAGAGCGACGTGCAAATCATGCTAAAAAGTAGTTGACATTGAATTTTTAGCAGTGTTTCGAGAGCTTAATTTCCTGGTTATTAAACGTGTTGCAAAGTTTTTCTGTAAGCTTTTTGGCTCAAATGTTTTCAGGCAGAAGAAATAAAGAGAAACTTTCCAAGGCAAGTGTTTGGCTGAGCCATCTATGTGTGAAATTTATACTGTTAACATGAAGTGAATTTCAATGTGGCGCCATCTATGTGTCACACTGTCAAAACTTCGGCAAAGTGCTTGCTGGTAATGTTTGTAACTCAACACATAGATGGCGCCACTCAATTGGCCAAATTGAAAACAATTCAAATTGCAACTGAAATACAATATAAGAGCTAATAAATAAACACATTTTATATTTTTTAAATACCAATATATTTAATAGGTTTTTATAATATTGCATATTCGAATATAATGTCATATGTAATAACATACACACACAATATATTTGCTTTTGTTTTTGTTTATTTTGTTTTGATTTTGGTTTTCTTTTTATTTTTAATTTTTTTTTTTTATTTGTATATCCGCTTTCCGTTTCTGGTAGACACTTAGAAGTTGAAAAGGTAAAATTGTACGATGTCTTCGTATATAATATATATGAATGTATATATTTATATATATATATATATATATATATATGTATTTATGTATATAGTATATACCCCTTGTTTTTATGTTTTTTTGTTGTTGTTGTTTGTAGTTGGTATGTACGTTGGTTTGTTTAAGATTCCGATGTGTTTGTATATATGTATTTGTATATTTTGTGTAATACAGGATGAAACATCCATTGAAGTAAGTATTAACTAGCTATTATGTAGGTATTTCAACACACATCAACTAAGCACGCACACACACAGTCACACCCATTCACACATTCATACACCCACACACACACACACACGCACACACACTGGGTCAATCAACTAATGAAGCGTTAAGATATTGCTAGTATTTTCTTAATACATTTTGATTAATTTAAGTTTTTGCTTTTTTTTTTTTTTTTTATGCAAAACATTTCAAAGTTCGTTATAATATATATATCCTGTATATATATATATTAGATATCATTTTATACTTTGCCAACATTTAACTACACAAAAACTTTGAATAACACATTGAATGAATGCTAAATAAATCATATATATTTATGTATATATATATATAATATATATTTGACATATTATATATATACTTTAAAGCCCAGTTTCCCTTTTCTTTAAGAGTGCTCAAATAGATTGACAGCATTTCTTCTTCTTCTTCTTCTCATCTAGTTACTTTGCAATTAGTCAAAATTAACAAAAGCATTTGATTATGCGTAATAAATAGGATAGATAAGGAAATTTAGTAATCAAGAATCAGACTATAAGCGGCATACCCTGATGAGGTACTGTAACATAATTTCATATAAAGATGTTTTTGTTTTTTCTATTATTGAAATCTTTAAAAGTTTCAAATTTTCATCTAAAAGTATTAAACATTTTTGAACATTCTTTAAGTATTTTCAAGGAAATTTTTAATAAGTTAAGCAATGCCCTCTCTCTCTCTCTCTTACACTCTCCTCTGTTCGTTCATATTCTCAATCTGTCTCACTCTACTGACTCTAACGCCTCTCACATTTCATCATCTCATACTATATTACTTTAACCCTATCTCTCTCTCTCTCTCTCTATATATATATATATATCTATCTATCTATCTCTCTCTATCTCTATCCCTATCTCTCTCTCACTCTCTCTGATCTTTCCTCTCTCATACCAGCATAGCTCTTTTCTTGAGTCTCTTCCAACTGCTGCTATCATAATCTGATTCTTGTTTAGTAAATCTTCCGAGTCTGTATTATTAAAAGAATTGTATTTCTTGTGCGTTCTCTGTGAACATCCTTAGGTATTCTTACACATGTTAATTTGAAGTTTCTCAAACATATGCCCGTAAGAGATTACCCAGGTTGATTTGTTTATAATATTTGTCCGTTTCGAAGGGATTCTATTTCGCCTTCTTTGTAGGTCATGGATATTTTCGGTGGGTGTGTCAACGTTGTAGTTCAAAATAGAAATGTCGTAATATAGTATAGAAATGTGTTTTAGAACTCATGATATTAATATAGTTGATATAGTGTGCTTCAGTAAGTCTCATAGAGTTTTGATATTTTGGTGGTATAGACTTTACGAAATGAAATGGGAAAGCGAATTAAGCAGGTTTACGATTTTGATTCTTCTTCTTCTTCTTGTTCAAATGTTGAAATTGTTGTAAGCTCGTAGAATTTGTCATTGGTCTCGTATAAACGTATTTGCATATTATTTTGGTAGGTTTGGCTAAAGCTAAAACATAGATAATATATCTGTACCTAGACATAGGGCAATACTTTTTGTTAATACTCGAATAATTTAACTTAGCTTCTTCGACTTCTTCTTCTAGGTTTTTTATGGGGTGTTAATTACACATTGCATAGGACTTAAAGCTTTTAATTCTTTGCTAAACATATATAATTCATTTTCATTTTGTTTTTCTTTTTTTTTTTTTTTTGTGGTTTTGGAAAAATAGTTTTGCTACGAAGAGTTTTGGAGTGTCAAAGGAACCATAGCAAATGATCCTGAGTTATTTGTTGTTATACTTGAATATATATCTCTCATAATTATACGAGTATAATTGGTGTTTCCTTCAAAAAGTGTAAAGAAATTTAGTTTCAATTTAATTTTGTTGGGAACATTTCCCTTATATTGTCTAACTATACAAGTTATTTAAATATGCATACTCGTTCACGCTGTTGACAAAGAGTATATTAGTTCCAGAGAACAACGTTCGGCTAGCGGAAAATGTGGTTGGCCTTCTCTATGGATAGACCCAGTTAGATCGGATAGAACAGAGAGAAAACGGCGTTTTGTATTGTGAACGAGTATTTTGCAGTCGGTTACGCCCGACTGTGAAGTTCTTACTTGTTTAATATCGAAATATGTCTAGAGATGTATATGAATAAGTTTTTAATTTAATTTTAATTTACTTTTAACTAGATTATAATGTGAAAGGAGGAAAATGAAACCGAGAAAGAATTATTGACATAAGAAAAAGAAAAAATATATATAAATAATACTTTTTCTATATATTTTCTATATAAAATAAAAAAAAAATTAAAAATTTATGAAATTGCTGAAAATTTGTTATAAATTTTATGGAAATTTCTTTAAAAATGTTGGGATTTTAATCTAATCTTTTTTACGAAAATATTTTAAAAATTTTTAAATGGAATTCCATTCTTGCAAAAATTTAAGATTTTAAAATTTTTAATAAATTTTTAAACATTTCTAGAAAATATGAAGATTTTCTTTATATTGCAATTTTATGAAAACTTGGAATATTTATAAAACTTTAAAAATGTATTAAACAATATTTATAAAAACTCTCAAAAATAATATAAGCTCTCAAAATTTGAATAAATTTTACGAATTCAAAGAATTCCTAAGAAATGTAATTGAATTATTTCTAATAAACGCATGGATATGGCTGACATACACATACACATAGCTCTCTATATATGTGATTAATTTATCTATATTATGCATGTGTATGTGGAGGATATTCAACACTTGAGTTATACATCATTCGTATGTATGTTAAGTTTAGTTTTTAGTTTATTTGGTGTTTTAGTTTTGTTTTGGTAGTTTTGCTTTTGTTGTAAAAAAGTCATTAAAATAAATGCGTTTCTTTTTGTTTTGCTTTGTTTTGTTGTGCTTTGCTTTGATTTGGTTACCTCTCTACCTCTCTCGCTCGCTCTGTCTCTCTCTCTCTTTCTCATAGCCAAGTTTTATCAACTGTCTTTTGCTGTTTGTGGTAAATAGTTTGTTGTAGTTCTTGTTAAGTAGTTTACTTTTGTGGTGGGGTAGGTGTTTTGTTTTTGTTCGGTTTGCCTTTTTGTGTTTGGCTAAAAATTATCTAAAGATTTGTATCTAACTATGCAAAAAAGTTAACGTTCATTGAAAATTGTTAAACATGTGCGGAACATGGCAGAAAGTCGCATGCAAAATCCAGCACTCACACATGCACACACATCCGGTTCTGGATTAGTGTGCGTGTGCTGGTGCCTCCTGCTGGCCCTCTCATATGACACTCATGCGACGCCTGCCATTTCCGGATGCCTCGGCTCAGTTGGAGTTGGCCAGCGTCTCATGGCACACCTCCATGTAGTCGGGGTCATGCATAATGCCCTTTATCATGTCCTTGAGCATTGTGTACCGCGGAAATATCGGATACATCTTTGAGCTGCCATACTCTTCCTGCATGCAGGCATGCACAGGAGAAAAGGGAGAAAAAAGAAAAGAGAAAAGGGTTTTGTTACCCTGCATTGAATAGGGCGCTTCGATTCGATTCGATTGTGCGATGCGCTCACCTTCAGCACGCGTATCAAGTGCCGCAAGCCCAGATACTTTTTCAGCAAGCGATATAAATCATTAATCAGCTGCGTATTCTCGAGCTCGATTTGTGCCGTTGTCATGTCTATTGGCGGTTAGATGGGGCTAATCAGTGTTAATCACTCGACTTAACGACTCAACTTACGTTCCAGGCGCTCCATGCGCTCCCTGCGCTCGGCCGCCTCGTCGGCCAAGCGAGCCGACGTCTTGACGCCCTCGCCCGACTTCTGAGTCTTCTCCATGATTGAGCAGGCGCGCATCACGTACGAGGGCACAGTTTCCTGTTTCTCCTGTCGCGGAATATCGACTAATGTCCAATACTGGGTCTCCAGGCGAATCACTTCCTGCAGTCAGATTGGTATTAGTATTGCCAAATCACATCACATCACATCACCCTAATAGGCTTACCTTTATCATTAGCTTGAGCATGGGATAGCGCTGAAAGATGTTGCGATGGCTCTTCGAGTCGCCGTATTGATTCATGAGATTAATCAGTGCTTTCTTTACCGTATCGTATGACTCCTCCAAGCGCAGTCGCAGTGATCTTAAGCGTTCGTTCGTCTCGATAACCTCATCACGTGTCATACCGCTCGGTGCGCCCTCGTCCTTCACATCCTGCACAATACGGCGCACGCTTTGCGTGAATTTTCCAACAAAATTTGTGGTTGCTAAAAAAAAAAAAGAAAATGAAAAATATAGCAATAGCAATAGTTAGTTAAAATATGTCTTGTTTTGTAGGGAAATTACACGAAGCACTGTCATTCACAATATGAAAATGTCAGTAGACACGCGCATTAACTCTTGGAATTATGTTCTACGATTCATGCGGAAATTTTTCGTCTATCAAAGAGTCGAATCATTATGCCATGATGAGTCGCATTGCACCATTAAAATAAAGCAATTTTTTAAACAAAGAGAAGAAGTAGATGTACGCGCGCGGATTTGAACTCGGTACTTTGTGCAAACCGCGCTAGCCTCTATGCCCAACACCACACCAGCCATCACCTACCAACTCGCTAACTTACATTTTACTATGCTGCTTTTGTTCGTTTTGTGTATGTTGCTGCTCGCATAGACTCTCACATATACAGAGATAGCAACTCATAGAGCAATTATAAATAACCAAGAGTAAAACTAAGAGAAGACCTTGTCTCTTGTAATGATCGCAATACAATATGACGAACTCTTAACTCTATGTGCAAAGAGTAATGGCAAGGGGAAAATATTTGTTTATGATTTGTAGCAATATGTGTTTCTATTTTATTTACTTATTTTTAAATTTTGTAATAAAATAAAAAAATAAACAAAGATTTATATTTTTTTAACACACCCCAAAAACCATTTAACCTAGCGCGGGCTCGAACTCGCAACTTAGCAAGCATTCACAAATGGAATTTGTGTTAATATTTATTTTCATAATAAATCTCTATCACATTTATTCCTCATATGTATGTATTCGCAGACAAACATATATACAATGCAGAAATTAATTATAAATAATTGAAAGTAAACAGAAACAATGGGAAAACCTAATAAACAGCCAACTGCTATGGTATGCTGTGCATATAGCGACTATACGCATGGCATATAGCAAAGACTCTAGCATTATGTGCACAATTTTGTAGTATTTTTTTATGATCATATGTAATATATATCTTTGAATTTTAATATATCAAACTATTACACTTTATAGAACTGTAATAAATATGGTTAAAAATAGTTTTAATAATAATATTAATATTTAAAAAAAAAAAAATTGATAAAATATGCTCATATTTATTATGTTACTTCACGTTTTAAATAAAAGTATATATCTCTGAAACCTTTTAAAGTATATCTAGGGTATAAGCCAATATATATAGATATATATTGTTAATATTTATGATCTTTAGCTTTTGTAAAGTCATCAAAAACATTTCAAGAGCCGCAAATTCGTGACTTAAAATAAACACACCTATTTCTCATATCATCATTAGGGAATTGAAAACTAAAGATATATTTTTAAATCATAAAAAATGCTAAGCAGTAATTAGCGTTCATAATTGCATCGTAAATGCAAAATATATTCAAGTAGATGGAAAACGTGACTTTTGTATGTCATTGTTAAGAGATCTACAAACTTCAGTCGATTCAAGCATAATAATATAAGGAAGGTCTTACTACAAAATAAATACAATCCTAACATATCGAATTCGAGTATTTAAAGAACGTTTTTTTCTCCCAATATAAATCAATATAACTTAGTCATACTGCAGTCATCCGCTGAAGCTGGCGAAACTAATTGCAAGCACATGAAACGAACTTTGTTCCTTTAGATAGATGACGATACAAAGTGACGTCGAAAAACGGACCCTGGACCCAAAGCTAACTTAGTTGGCATTGCTCGGCTCTAAGGCATTCTGAATCTGCTACAGAGCAAACGTGAACACAGACACCTACACACAGTTACGTATAAAAAAGCTGTTTAGGCCTGTTGACCCATAGGGAGTAATAGGCTCATTGAACTACGGTTCTAGATGATCGATCTCTGTGAAATTTTCTGAATATAAATAATTATGTTATAGATATGTCAAGACATTAAATTTTGACAACATCTCTATATATTTCTTTAGGTAAATATTATTTAAATTCCCTCTGTGTCACAGTTACAGTTATCATTGTTATCATTATAGACGCAGAGCAAAGTGAGCTCGATCGACTCAGACTCTGATCATGCTTATATATGCTTTCTGGCCACACCTCCAACCGACTGCTCGTAACCGATATGCCCAGAGCTGCTCTCACTTGCAATTGTTTCAGGCTATACAGAAATGTTCTTGGTGCGCCGAGAATAGTCTTTCCTCTCGCCTAAACAGTCCGACAACAACTGAATACAATTATAAATTCTTGCTCGGGAGAGAAACTTTCAGTATTCAACGAAACGTTCGACGGCCAGCAACGACGGTCGAAATCAAAAAACGGTCAGTGACAAAAGCGAATTAAATATAAGCAAAAAACAAATGAAAATATAAAACTAATTAATGTTGACATATATATGTGAATTGTATACATATGTATGTATGTCTGATGAATTGCTGCATGAAATAATATACAAACAGAGAGCGCTTACGCGATATATGAAAACGAAACGGCAAAGAGTCAACGAACGCGATTTTTATTAATTTCAATTGCTAACAGAAACGAATTCTTAATTGAGAAATGTTCTAAAACAAATGTTTACAGAGCTGTTGGCATTTACAAGAGCGTGTGAGTGAGATAGCAAGAGAGATACAGATGTAGAGTAAACATATAAAAAAAAACAAGTGCATACTGAATTGGTTCACTTGCATTTCTGAGAGAAGAGAGCCATAGATCTCATTTCAGATATGCAAATTTATTTTAGTTCTTATTTGGGTCTTAATGGCTTTAGCCTTAGATCATTCTTTTATGTTGTCGTTCAGATACTTAGATCAGTTGGATATTTTGATCTGCCAGATCTTTCGATTTGTTCCATTTTTAGATCTGTCAGACATTTTAGATCTGTTCCATATTTTTGATCATCTTAATAATTAGCAGATCTTGAGGTATGACATATCTAAGGATCCAAATATTTTAGAACTTGAGATCCTTAGAACTTGAGATATTTAGGATGTTTAGATAGAGCTTTTATATATTTTAGATCATTTAGATTTTATATCATTTAGGTCCTTAGACCATTTGGGCTTTTAAATCATATCTGGAGTGCTCGCTTTAGATCACATTTTTATATGAATGAATATTTAGATCCCCGAGATATTGTAATTAAAGGCTTTAGAACATTGACACAAGTCATGGTTTATTTCGCAGCATATTTAGATCTTTTAGATCACAGTCATTGCAGAGCAACCCTATCACTGCTTTACGCACTATTTACTCCACTGCATATTTAGATCTATTTACATATATCGGAGTTCTAGTTTACTTAGAGTTAATGCTCGGCCTTCTGCCTTTGGCCTTTGGTTGCACATTAAAGCTAAAAGCTGCAATTAATACGGGTTTGTATTGCCCGCTCACGATTTCTGCTGATTTGCATATTTGCTGAGGCAACAGCAAGAAAAACAACAACAAAAACAAACACAATGTTTCTTTACAACCACTTTATCATATTTATGTGTATGGCTTTCTGTTGGCTGTGCATAAAATGCCAGCCACAATGAAATCATTTTTTATTTTCAGAAATATTGAAGATTCTGTTGTTTTTTTATAGATGAAATTAAATATTCAAAAGAAGCAAGAGTGTTGCAAAAAATAATAAAAACAATATTTTGCTATATTGTTGCATTATTGTTTTATTCCCATTAGGGAACATTTATATTTATTCATATACAAGTTAAGCCTCTGGTTATCAGTGTGTTTATCTCAAATATTGACGTCAATAGCAACTGCGTGTTGTGAACTTGAAATGGCAATATCGATTAAGCAAATCTACAATTGAAATGGTTTTTTGCTAAACTCGTTTCACGACAGAACTGGACCAGTGGGCAGAGTGCAGCCTGCAGCACGCTCAGTTAAGAGTTATCAGATCGCACGTGGAAATATGCATTGAAAGAGCGCAAATATCCAAAGCAGAAGAGCAGCAGCTCGCTACTTGTTGAATTCCCTCTCACGCACATGCCATCTCCCTCTGTCCCACTCCGCTTTGCAATGCTTACAGTAGGGCTTTGTCTTGCTCTCGCTCACTCACACACTCAGTCACTTACTCGCTTGCTCTCCTTCTTGATACGCTCTCAATTTTAGTTTAGTTTTGCGCTCACGACCTTGTTGATAAAATTTGCCAAAAAGCTGAGCAGCTCTACCTGACTGGACTGTGGGTGCAGCTACTTGTTCTGCGAGGTAGGGCAAATGTTTGCCTGCTCGAATCACTCGCACGTTTCATCAGCCACAACAACAACAACAACACAACAACAATGGCTAATGAGCAAAAGCTGCTTTTGTTTATCTTTAGCTTGCTTTTTTTTTGCTGCTGCTGCTGCTGCTGGTACTGCTCCTCACCCCCGATGCCCTTGCTAAGTCCTTACCTCCGACCAGTGTAAACCGGTTTTGCTAATTTGGTAAAGCATACACACACACACACACACGCGTACAAATAAGCAGAAACCGTTTTTTTTTTGTTTCTTCTCTGCTTTTTGTCTTGTCTCTTGTTGACACCGACAGCCTAAAACTTGCTGCTCACACGCACACACACGCACGTACGCACGTACGCACGTCTCTCTCACTCTCTTTGCGTTTGTGTGTGCGTGTGTCGCCGCAAACATAGGGAAATATGCACAGACGGCAAGAACAACAACAATAACTTGAGCCGCTATGAAACGTTACTCAAGTTCTTCATCTCTACTCTGTGTCGTCGCTTGGCTTACTCAGTCTCGATTCGTGTTTAACTGAATGCAGATACATTCGTATTGAGTGAGTGAAGTATTTATGTACATATACATACATATGTACATATCTTGAAGATACATTTAAGCTGTTGCTCGTGTATGGAAGTAGACATGCTTGTATAAAGATAGATTGAAGAGATCAAGTTATTTAATTATATATATTAATATATAAATACATACATCAACTCTTGAAATGATTTTAAGCAAATTTCTGTAGCATTTTATATGCAAAATTTATTTATGCATAATTTTTTCTTATTTGTTTTCACTTTTATTTTGTTTTTGTTGATTTTCGTAAAAAATTCGTGTTGCAGCTGTTTCGTTTCTTCGCAGAATTTGCAAATCGTAAATAATCTTTCTCTAGTGACGCAAGCATTATCTTATTTCTTTATGTTTCTGCCGCATAAGCCATGTGTAGAATGGGTTTTTCTTAATGTTTATTCGTCACTTAGGCGTGCGACATTCATTTGGCGTTTGGTAAACATTGACTGAAATATCTCAATGAATCAGTTTTTATATTCCTTTTCGCCTGTGTGAACAAACTATCAATTATTTTGTACGCCTTGACTGATTAGCAATAACCACAGAAACGTGTGGAAAATACTACGTCAAATGGCAAAACCAATAAATCTTCATTTTGGTATGTAAATGGCAGTTGGAGATTCCTTACATTTCTGGAATACGTCATTTTACTGCTAATTGGGAGAAACATGAATGCGACACATCTGTTGAGTGATGAGTGTAAGCGTGAGCATGCCGAGAGAGAAGCTTTTAAACCTCTTATTGAGACGGTATTACAATCGGTCATATTGGTTTTGTGTGTAGGAGATAGAAGGAGCACTTTGGGTAAATGTAATCTTATACTAGTCTAAGCTGAGCAGCTCAGGCTTCCGGGTATTTCCTAGTCAAGCATGCCCGACTAGAACACGCATACTCGTTTCATTATTAGCATAGATGTATTAAACGAATTCAAGGTTTTCAAGATCTTTAATCTATTTCACTCAAGTTTTCAAATGGCAAAGAGCATCTCAATCACATCATAATTTCTGTAGTTCTCATAAAATAATACTACAAGAATTTGTAATAAATATTAAGATTTATATACATATATATGTCGCTGATGTCATGCAGCTGATGCACTCAATGGATGCTTCAACAATCGGAATTCAAAAGAAATTCCTTTAATTAAAATACCAATTGCTGAAAACTCGAATCGATATACCAAAAGTCATATGCCATATGGCACATGGCAAATTGCTTTTCATATCCCTCGTTTCATAGGCGAATTATAATTAATCTAATGAACAGGTTTTGCTTCGCAAATTTCATAGAATTAAGCCAAGCAAAAAGTGAAGTGCGAATTCAAATTCCAAATTCGACTCCAAATGAGCTGCCAAATTATGGGAATTATCAGCCAAGTGTAACAGTGATCCATGTAGTTAGCACATCCGCAATCAACTCGCTTTATGTGGGCTCCATTCAAAGCATCTTTAATTTTAAGTGGTCACGGCTAAAGCACAAGGAAACGGAAATTTCTTGTGACTGTGGCGAAAAGTTATGTCAGCCAGCAATGATATCATGATATATATAAATAGCACATGGGTTGATTCTATAGCAGGCTAAGACATTGACTTTTCCCCTTTGCCAATTGCCATTTGTTAGGCATAGATTGCGCTACTGAATTTGAGTCCTGGTTTGATAGAGAGGAGGACTCAGCACAGTGTTACTAATAACTATATTCATGCTTGTCAATGAAACAATAAGTATACAAATTCTTGACTGAAGCCAAAGTATCAAAGTGTTTTGTCTACTTGTTGTTGCTCTTGTGGCTCTGCACAGGCTTAGACAAATTTAAAGTCAAGAATATATATTCTATAAAATACCAAGAGCAAGTCAAATAAGTGACAAGACAAACTCTTTCCTCTGCTGTCCAAGAGAATTGGACAACAGCTTCCGTTCAGGACAAACGCTTTAACAATTTATCTTATTTATCAGCCCACTGGGCGTATGCGCAATATGTTGTCTAGGCACGCTTCACTCTGCGTGATACATCAATTTCTCTCTCTCTCTCTCTCGCTTTGTGTGTGTATGTCATGCTTTTTATACCTGTGTCAGCTGTCATTAATCAGCAAACTAAATAAGCATAGAACGCCTCACAAATCCTAGTCGCACGTGCCAATTGGCCTTGTTTGATCGAGAGGAGGACTGAGGACAGTGTTTGCTCAGCGCATTTTAATTAGTTTCCGCCAAAGACCATTGTTTCGCTAATTGACCGCATTTGTGAGCCACACCCCTCGCCTGCCCGCCTGCCCCCATCAGTGGCCAGCGTGTCGCCAAAGAGGCGTGTCACTCATCAAGGCGGGCAAACAGTTGTTGTGTGGCACGTGTTTGATTTATTGAATTCGTGTTGCGAGCCAAATCGTCGCCACGCCAACGGAATGCAAACTGCAAACTGCACTCGTCGTGACCCACAAACTGAATTATGGATTTGATGATTTGATGCCCGCCATTCGAGGCAGGCAGGCATACATTAGGGGCACTCCCACGAGTGTCGCGCGTAAAATCGATGCCAGCCATTTGTGGGCAGCCTGATGAGTCAGTCACGTGAAATGCCCAACAGCTAATCAAATAAGCCGCAAATAGAGCGCGAATATAGAAGAAAACAATTCCAAAGCTGCATAAATATTTACTTTGTGTGTAACAGGGAATGGCATTCATCTAATTAGTATTTTTGTTATACACTGGCTCAGAGAGAGGCGGAAGAAGTCTGGGAAGTAGATCTGTGTATATATGTGTATGAGATATATACATAATAATAAGATATTGACTATGGCAGGAAGTCGTGACTGAGTCTATGAAGTATGTGCCTATACATATGTATATAGGTGTGAGGTTGTATGTATGTATATGAGTATACACATAAGCATGTATACTAGATATATGTATATACTATAAACATCATCAAAATCATTCTAATCTTAACAACGATGACAATTTCAGTCGATCTACATTTCATTGTCAATATGAACTCATTGATATCATCAGAGAGAGAGAGAGAGAGAGAGAGAGAGAGACAGTAGGTAGAGAGGCTTTACTTGTATTACTAATATTTATTATAAATTATTAATATTTATTAAATTTTACTAATATTTATTTGAGCATAACTATATAGTCATCGATAAATATCGATTTTAACAGCAGCTAGAAAAGCCAAATGATCTAAGCAGCTCGTGGAATGATGCAGATTTTCGCAAAGGAATACATGTCTACTCATAATGCTGGGAAATTCAAAATAATTAATTTTCAAGATTGCACTTTGATTTCATTAAGATCATTTATTTAGCGGCCAAGCTCAATTAATCGTAGTGGGCGTAAGTGTGGAGAGAACAAGCGCAGCGGCACGTGCGTCTATGTCTGTGTGTGTCACGTTCGATATGAAAGTGTAGATGTGTGTGTGTAAGTGTAAATCAAGCCTATAACTATAGTAAAGCTGTCACCGTATAGACGTCATGGTATTTCCAAGTCAAGCTCAGTAGCTTCACTTGATTAGATAGCTCAGATAGATTCTGGCTTAGCGAACCAGCTTAACTAGTTCTCAAAAAGAACTAATTAAGCAGCTAGTGTCTGCTTAACATAATGAGCTAGTTGTCCAGTTCTATGTCTTATGAATAGATAAAAGAGATAATAAATGAGTCTAGAGTCCAGCAGCGATAACTTGTAAATTGCTGATAATCAACATCAACTCGCTGCCAACCGCAGCTCGACGGGTAATGCGGCATATTGTTAAATTCAATTGGCGCTGCTAAATTGGATCAATTTTTGGGGTAATGCGGCGCAGAGCATTTGTTATGCAGACATTAAGTTCAGTGGAAGTGCGAGTATTTGAAAATTTAATATGCTCGGCGGGCCAATGCTTTAGCGTCGCTTAATATTTGATGTTTCAAGTACCTTTTTTGGTATGGCCCTCAAGGGGAGCTAAGTACAGCATATTTATATCTATGTATATACGTGTGTGTGTGTGTGTGTGTGTGTGTGTGTGTGTGTGTGTCTGTGTGTGTGTGTGGTTCCATATTTGGCATTGCTTGGGATTTTCATTAAAACTTGAAGTCACATTTGCTGTTCTGTTCGCCATGTAGTTTGCATTATTTAAGCCAACACATTCAAAATGGGCTCAAAATAAACATACAGCAGGTCACGCATATGTATGTGTGTGTGTGTGTGTGTGTCGAGCCTGAAATAGATGCGTGTGAGAAAAACTGCCACGCCCTGTAAGCAAACATAGGCCAAAACAGCACCCAGAGGCACTTGTTGAGGCAGCTACAGTGGCGTCCCCACTACACTGGCGTCCCCACACTCGGCTTAACTCTTGCCCTGCTCAACTGACGCAACTTCAAATACTCGCAAAATGCCAAATGCTGACTGCCAATTGACAACGAGAGGAACAGCAGGAGGAGCAGGAGTAGCAGGAGTAGATGCAGCAGCAGCAGGAGCAGCCGCTGTGACAAGTGGATGCTCTGTCAATGGCCACATCGATAGACAGACAATAATTACCAAATGCCAAACAAAAATTCTTTTGCTAATAATGTATATAGGCGCAGCAGTCAATGATGCCCCCAACTCCACAACAAAAGCAATAACGAGTTAGAGTGCTGCAGTAGGGTGTAATTGACTGCTAGAATGCTCGTTCAGCTTGATGTAGATTTGTCTTTATAGAGCAGCTCAAGTGTTGTACGAATATAAAACTCTTAACACTGCTCGTTCAGACGGTCTTACTTGAAATGATCCAATAGAAATGTAAAATTATATATATGTATGAATATATTTAGAGCAATTCAGGCATTGCAGAAGCATTCGGATAGTCCATCATACTTTGCAATCAGAAACCGATATACTCTTCTTTCACTTGATGAATGGGTATAACAACGTCAACCAGCTGTCAGCTTGTGCAAACCGAACAAGCAAGCCAGACACGCAGACATACACAAATATATCACACACACACACACACACATACATACTAACAAATATATATATATATATGTATGTATGTATATAGTATAGTCATATGTCAACAGAAGCGAACGCATTCAGCTAGCGAGACAAATTGACAGACAATTTAGCTGTCAATTGTGCGTCGCACGTTTGGCGGCGGTTGCTCAACACAAAGAGATAAATAGAGAGAGAGAGAGAGAGAGAGAGAGAGAGAGAGGGAGGGGGACTGAGCAGGAGTGGGGTTAGAGATGAGATGAGGCGAGGGATGAGTTGTGAGAGCTGTCAGCAGCTTCGCAGCTCCAGCTCCAGTCAGAGGACAAAACTCGGCATGAATTTGGCGCGTCTTGCGTGCATTGGTCGAGCGACCTCCGATGCAAAAGCAACGCAAAATGAAAATTGCCATTTGATGGCCGTTAAGCTGCTCAGCAACAAGCCAACAGCACCAAAATGAACACAGAGGGCACAAAAAGCTGTTGTTCGAGGCAGGCAGAGGCACAGCGATAGAGGTGGGAGTAGATGCTGGGCTGGGATAGAGACAGAGGCTGGGGCTGCGAGAGGAGTATATTCAGGCAGCAGAAGGAGTGGTAGATATAGGAGTAGCAGGAGTAGGAGTAGCAGCAGGAGTAGGAGTAGCAGCAGGAGTAGGAGTAGGAGCAGCAGCAGGAGTAAGTCCAGGCGGCAGCAAAAGCACAGTCAGAGCCAAGGGCAGGACCTATAGCCATTGCTCAAGTAGTGCTCAGCTGGGCAGTAAATAAACAGCTGTTAGCCCATCACAACTTTCACACACACACACACATACACACAGAGATAGAGCGTCGACATGGCTATTAAGCCAATTGGGCGTGTCCCATATACAACAACGTGTATACGACAATACATAAAAATCGTTTGAGCTGGAAGCGAGCCGTGCTAATCGGAGAGATGCCTTAGCTAATCTCAGCTGTTAGCCTTGCAAACTAATAAATATTTTGTGGAGCCTCGTGGCCACTTCAAAGCGACCGCAAAGCACCAAAGCCACAGCCAGAGTCGAGGCACTTCATAGTTTGCAAAGCGAAAAGAGTGTATTAGAGTAGCGAAAAATGTCCTTTTGCCTGCTCGGGACGAACTCTGCATGAAATTTTGATTAGACTTGTGTTTGGCACATCCGCAAATGTTTTAAAGCTCATTTATTTTCCAAATTTATGATTGAAGTTTGTTTACCTGGAAATTTGATGTTTTCTTTTTAATTTATGCTTGAATTCTATGTATTTGAAATTTTGATTAATCTAACAGAATTTGTAATTTTTTGCATTTTCAATTTTCTTGAATAGTTTCAAGCAACTCGCTCGATTATCAGTCTAATATAGTTTTGTAGAACCTGAAGCCATTGAAAATTGTGAAATCAGGGCATAATTTTAGAAGGAGGCGTGGCTGACTCCATAAAATAGAAGAAGAAATCTTTGATTTTTTAAAGCAATCACTCTTTGAGTGAAAGATATTTTGAAGGTATATCCATTTAAATCATGAGTGTATATGTTCAATAATTTTCTATATTCCACTATTTTCATAGGCATATGCACTTTGAAAACTTTTATGTTTAATTAAGTTAATTAATAGTTGGACTTGTAAACGAAATCTATGAGTAATCAAATCCAAAGCTGTGACAAACTTACATCAGCTTTGATCACTTTTGGATCAATGGAGATGAGCCGTGTGTCACTTGACGAGATCAGCTGAATATTAAGTTCTTTTGTCACTATGTAACATATATGTTTTATATAGTTTTATTTATTATTTTTGTAATTTTAAAGCTTTTGCATAAATTTGAATATGATTTAAAATGTTCGTGCGTATAAAATGTAAGCTCGACGCAGTCTTTTGACCTTCTGAGCGAACAACTTTGGCAATTAGAACTGCACAAGTGGTTTCTCTGCCCTTGTAAAGCAGCAAAGCAACTTTGACAGGCACTTGTAAGAGCAGCAGCAGCAGCAGCAGGAGTAGCAGGAGTAGCAGCAGCAGCAGCAACAGTTGAATCAGCAGCAGATGCTTCAGTTGTTATTGCATTTGTTGCTGTCTGATTTTCCTTTTTTATTTTCTCTGTTGCTCTTTCATTGCGATGTCACGTCAGCTGTACGTGGCAGTCGTATCTATTGCAGGACGCTGTCCTGTCTCCTGTCTAATGATTACAATAATTATCAGAAGCACAAAAATGGACAACATTTTTCTAACTAAAGATATCAGAGATAGACAAAAAAAAAAAAAACTACTGCTTCAACTCGGGCATTGCATGTGCAGATTAATTCTCAAAGTTGCAACAGATTCATTATTCAGCTCTTCAGCATTCAGTACAGGCAGACAGAGCGCCGAGCAGCAAACACATTTGCAAGCCATAAGCCGCAGCGAGCTGAATTCACATTTGGTTTTGTATTGTTTTACTTTTTGGCCCATTTTACGAGCACAAAGTAAAGTTTTTTCTGTTTCCCTCTCTATCTCTCTCTGTCTCTCCCTCTGTCTCTCCCTCTCTCTCTCTGTGTATGCATGCGGCACATAAAAATCACTTTTGAACAATAATAAGAAAAGTTGCCAGTGTTTGGCCTGCGGTTCAGCCTCCCAGCTAAATCAGACAAAAAAAAAAACACAAGCAACAAGAGCACAAGCACAAATAACAGAAGATGATGAAGAAGAAGATGATGAAGGCGAACAAGACGAAGAAGAAGGGAAATCAAAACAGCATGCATAAATGAAAAGACAAAGGGCATAGAAGAGGCGCAGCAGAAATACTCTCACAGAACTCATTGAGAACTGCAATTCGGGGTATATTAGTTTTGTTTAAGTGCATGCAACTGACTGAATGAGAAGGTGTGGCTGATTCCATAATGTATTCATATTTGTACGTATTCTGTGTCGAGGTCAACAGTTGAGATGATTCAGCCAAATCGCGTATTCAATCTGATCTGTTGTCTTTCTGTCTGTATGAACTCATCGAACTGATGATGATGCTCATAGCATGAACACATCATAGCTGATAACTTTTACCCAAGCTAATATGAGTTTGAGTGTGTAATATATTAGGGCATGATAATATAAGAGTAAAAGAGCATGAGATAATACGAATATAGCAATAAATGAGTATTGGAGTAATACAGTAGAAGAGTATTATTTAGAGTACAAAATAATTATATATGAGTATTAGACGATAAGAATATGAAATCTAAAACGTGGAGAGGTATGTGTATAACACTTTAACACCATAAAAGTATAACAGTGCACTATGGCTAAACAGCCGTTGAAAGTATAAGAGCAAAAGAGTATAAGAGTAATAGAGTAGAAGTGTAAAGAGTTTAAGAGAATAGGTAGAAGATCGTGATACGCTTGAAATCACTGTGAGAGTAATGCAATATAAGAGCTTAAATGTATATGAGAGTAAGTGGATTAAACTCCAGATTTTAAGAGTTGAACAGATTGGAAATTGTCTGCCGTCTTTCTATCTATAAAAGTATAAAGCGTGTGAAGCTGTAAGCAAGGGAAAAGAGCTTACAATTATAGAGTAGAAGAGCATATCAAGGACTCTAGAGAGGTTTGAATACAAGTACAGCTATAAGATTGAAAGCATATAAGTCTTCAAGGTATGCAAGTATAAGTCGATAGTATACAAATAATACCTAGAGACTGCAAATTGTCTACGTCTACTTTGTATAAGAGTATAAGCGTATGTACGTATAATATAAGATCTTCAGTAGAGTATAGAGTATAAAAATCAAAAAGTAGAAGTTTAACATTCCCAAATAGCACGTGCAGTTCAACTTAGTTTTAATTCATCAAAAACTTGAATTCATCTAAGTCGCTAAAAAAAACTCTTATATTATTATATTTAACTATGTCTCGCACGTTTCCAAAGCGTGTGTCATAAAATTTGGAAGTCAAGTTCAGGCAAGGCAAGCATAGATAATAAATGCTTCGTCTTCAATTTAAGATTCAAATTGCTAGAAATATATTTACAAGTTCAGGCAGTTCAAGGTAACTCTCGACTAGAGCAGACTTATGTTTTCTCTTTGTGATTGCCTTTTTTGGGCTATATATACTACGTTGGATATATTTTTGCACCTCTAGATCAAAAATGCGCAAACAGACTGAAAGCATACGCAATCAGCTGCTGTCGCTAGATTTCTTTAAAGACTTTAAATGGAAAAAAGTTACAAATAAAATAAAAACCAAAATTGACAGCATCTGGCATTCTGCCCAGCCACTGGATGTCATTTGGCGCATTACGTATACGCACCGTTGAGCGATTCTCATTAACAATTCTGAAGAGGAAAATGCATTCAGTCTCTGCTCTGCACTACATAAGCCCGCTGACTGATGCGTTGCATTAATCTTAAGTATAATTAACAGTGCTAATGGAACAGAAATATGGCTCAATTCGACTGCAATGCCTTAAAGAAAACTCTAAAGAGTGCTGAAAATTGCTCCAATTAATTTGCAATGTTCATATTACGCATACGCAGCGTTAAAGCTTTAAGTATAGTTAGTCCTTGTGCATGGCTGTGGCAACAGTATAAATTCCACTAATTATTAATTACCTTAATTATGCTATAAATAATTATAATCAAGAAAAATTGACAACATCTGGCAATCTGGCTGCAACATTCACATAACGTATACGCCCCATTAAACGAGGCAAACTAATTTACAATTCCAATTTCAACGGCACAAAAGCACACGCCAATTATAGCAAAAACAAAATCAAATAGAAGTAGAAAAAAACATCTCTGAATCGGCCATCGATTGGGCATCAGCATAACTTTCACTAATTACGAGCGCTACGTTCGCACAGATTTGCACAAAAAGCCGATTAGCTGTCCAAAGGACATTCAAATGGCATTTGCATTTGCATTTGCGTCTGAATTTGCATTTCGTTGATCCCCTTACACAGCAACAGCGGCATCAGTTTCCATGTACGTTGCGCATATGACAGGACGATACTTTGACACATGAATAGAATCGAAGCAAGCACACAAGGATGGGCTACACATTCATCCTTGCTGCTGCTGCTGCTGTTGCTGCTTCCTTTTTATATGGCCTCGCATTGTAAGCCACTTAATATGGCAACGGGTTTCAAATTCATGTCACGCCTGACACTGACAAAACACGTAAAAGCCTTGCAGACTCCATAATACACGTTCAGTACTCTGCAGACAAAGATAAAGGTCTAGCTAGATGCGTTAAGATTCATTAATGCTATGAATGATTTTCTCAAATATAAATCTTATCACATCTATCTAGACCTCTTCGAATAGCTATAGAATATATTAATACTGAAACGGAAACTGGATGCTTCTTGCTTAACAAATTTATAAGATACAGTATTATTTTAATTTAATAAATTAATTTCTTTTACACTTTTTATAGAAAGAGATAAAAATAGTTAAGCTGCTGAAGCACCAAAAGCACAGAATTAAAATTGAAACAATATGAAAAAAAGTAAATGAAATAAAATAAAATAAAATAAAATAAAATTTATACACTATTGAATTACCTTTAAAAATTTAATATTAATGGAAATTTCAAATTATTCAAAAGTTTTATTTTAATAATATTGGAATTAAAAATTCAAAATATAATTGGAATTTTAATTTGATCAAATTTATAATAATAATAATAATTATTCATATAAAATTAGATATTGAAACTAAATTTTATATTAATTTTCTTTAACAATTTTATTTATTTTATCTAGTTCCTTAATTTCATTACTATTACTCTATTCCTACATGAAGCTAATATGCTCATTTTCATTGCATGAAAAGCATAAGCAAACGAGCTTAGCTCGCTTAGCTCTCTGAGCTCTCTTAGCTCACTGAGCTCGAGCACAACAATCAAGATTTGAATATTTTGCATTTTGTAATATTCAAAAATATGAAATAAAGAATTTCAGTCTTACCTCGCTGCATGGTTGCGTGAGCTGAGCTTTACTTTAGCTTTTAATTAGTTTTCCTATGGGTCTTTGGCTGACATTTATGTGTTTCTATTATCTAGTCAGTGTGCATATTCCAGTTAATTGTTGTTCTTCCATCTGACGTGTGCGCAATGTTTTCAGATATTTTAAATTATTATAAAAACTAAAACTGAGCTGAGGCAGCCAGGCAAGCGTGTCGCTCGAGGGCCGCTCGACTTGCAAATACTGTGAATACTGTGCCCGGGCAGCGCATAGCCAACGCTGGCCAGCTCACAGCTCACAGTCCCAGAGCATGGCCAGCCAGGCAGGTTCGTGGCATACGCCTGACTGACTCGGCCCTTGGAGTTCTTTTTCTGTTTTTTGTTGAATACCCTGAATACATTAAACAGGGCATACCTATGCATAGCGTGTGCTCGTCATATGCATAAGCAGAAGCAATATACTCATGCTAGTCGTGCACTCCCTACGAACTCACTTTTACTCTGAGGTATCTACAGTTGTTGCTCAAGTCCAGCTGCCCATTGTGTGCATCTCCCTCTCTCGCTTTCTCGCTCTCCCTCTCTCTCTCTCTCTCTCAGGTGTC
This sequence comes from Drosophila antonietae, assembly GCA_030914385.1. Lineage (NCBI taxonomy): Eukaryota > Metazoa > Arthropoda > Insecta > Diptera > Drosophilidae > Drosophila > Drosophila antonietae. The sequence goes on along the minus strand of JAUESO010000609.1, from coordinate 1,011,191 downwards.
TCCTGTTTGGTTATAAAATAAAATCAAGATTTTCATCTCCTTCACTGACTGGCCATGGCTGGCGCATTGGGCTATCCGATTGAGTGCTTCCACTGGCACTCGATAAACAATTACTTAAGTGCTAAATGTATGTCATATTCTATTAATAATTTAATTTCTGGGTCATAATATTAAAAGTCCTTGCTCTAATCGAATCGCATCGTAACGAAACGAATTCAATCGCATTGTGTTGGGCCAAATGAATGTTTGCTCAACTAATTGATTTGTCTCTTAATTAGATATTAGATACTTTTTATGGTTGTGTTTTTATATCAGCTTACATCACTCTTACATCCAAAGTGATGCGAAACGTTGAAATAGTAATAATAAATTCATTTCATCTTTCTGTGCGTGAAATTGAAATTTAAAAATTGATGTTGACTCCAATGGCAATTGGTCAGCTGTAAAAATGGAAATTGAAGTGCAAAAACTTGAATGAATGTTTTATGCATATGCATACTCGTTCGCAGTGCCAAAGAAAGTATATAAGTTGTGAATGGCACTGAGGAATATGCTGCATAAATACTATTAATGTGAAACTTGTAGATAGATTTCCATAATATATGCCCATTAGCACGCATAACAATTTTAGCAGTTTTATAGCTAAAACTCAAGCATTTCCATTACACATCTTTGTTTATGCTACGAACAAAGATTCGCAATGGAACTTTTTAAATTTCAGCTACTTTTTGTGCAATTGTAGAAATTCTATTTGGATTTGTTATTATTTATTTAACATTTTATCGGCTTTGAGCAACTTTGATGTTTGTGTTTTGTTTATCATGTTTGGGCTTTATATGCAGCCTTCGCTTCAGGCCACATCGGTTTGTGCCCAATTTTTCATACATATTAAAATGCCTATGCGTTATTTACACCAACCACACATGCTTAAATTGAAATATATATATATCTAAATTTATATATGTATATGCATATTTGTGGGTGATTTTGTGGCCGAGCATATTGGAAATGGAAATTGAAATTCATTTTCGAAATTGATTTCGTTTGAAATTGCATTCTATGAATTGTGATTGGTTTTCATAACGTGTAAATAATTTGATATTTAATATTTTATTGCATTTAATTAAAATTTGAAATGCCACAATAAAAACATGCCAATGATGAAGTCAATAATGAAGTTTTAGCATGGCATATTTTACTACCACTTAACGTTTGCATATTTATGTGATTTTTTTATATCAGTATATTTCTTACTCTCTCTCTCTCTCTTTCTCTTTATTTCTCTCTCTGTCTCTCACTCTCGAGATGTCTTGTAATGAGCATGGTATGAGTATATTAGTATGTAGCCTAGGCATCAGCGTATAAGAGTATACGAGTGTATAAGACTATAAAAATATAAGACTATTAGAGTATATTTTAGTATATGAGTTTATGTGAATGAGAGTATAACAGTATGAGAACATAAGAGTATAAGAGTGTACGAACATGGGAGTATAAGAGTATTCGAATATATGAATATCAATCTTATACATTATACAGCAGAAGAAAAGAAATATATGCTGTGCTCTGCTCATTCTGTAGAATAACCTCATCAGCAAATACTTGACTCATATAGCATAGCACGTGAATCAAGCTGAAATCAGAAATTGATAAGAAAGTTTGCTGACGATAAACTGGCGAGTCGATAACAAAACTCTACCAGAAGGTTCCTGAAGTAGCTTCAGCTACTTTATGCACACACAACGTGCTCACTTTTATGGCTGTTTGTACCTCTTTCTTTGCGCATTGTTCACTGATAAAAGAAGATTCTCATTAGGTATTAGCAAATAAGAAGTACTCGAATTCATCTTGGGTTACCGCCCCCAGTTCGCATCGTTTCACTCCATGCTTGAGCTACGCATTGTTATGCTGTCTGCGAGCTCTGGTTACGGCGAATGGGATTCACGCCCTGAAATTGAATGCTTTATTTGCGCTAATTGGTTGTCGTCCTTTCGCTGTTGTCCTTTTGCCAGGGCGCAGCTGAGCCAAGCTGCGGTCTCATATTGCCAATGCCATAAATAAAATACCTTATCTCCCTTGTGCAATGCTCGAAAATTTAATTAACCTATTGCCAATAAAGGAATCGAATAAATGTTTGCATCATTTCTGTAATCTACTTTTCTAGAGCTGACAATGACTCAAGCTCTTGCATAATGAAACAACACCTGAACACAATTCTATAATTTTATATAAATATTTTTATAAATATTGTTTCACTTTACTCTACTTGGGCGTATTTGGAATTGCTATGAGTAATCGTCTCAATGACGTCAACAACTTACACGATCTGCTATGAGAATTAATATAAAGTGATTCAGGCTCCCATCGGGAATGCCTGTTATAATAAATATCATGCTTATCGTCAAATATTGTCATGCTCATTTGGCAAAAGTGTTATATTTCTTTATCTCGCTATCGCGTTAACTCAACCTAAGATAAAAAAATTCAAAATAAACAATTGACAGGCAATTTCTCACAAAATAAAAACAGGGCATACGTCGAGCACATATCTCAAATATTTGTATTCAAGTGCTTGTTGCTTTTCAATAAATTCAAGTATTCTTAAACATCTGCGACTCAGTATCCATTTAACAATCGATGCGAAACGAACAAAATATTTAAAAAAAAATTAAATTAAATTAATAAAATTAACGAAAGTTATAAGAAAGTAGAGTTATAATTCTTTAACAAAAAAATAGTTTCGAAAAGTTTTGTTGACTGACTTTAGTGTGAGTAAAAATTATAACACTAAGAAAGTACATCAAATAAAACTAAATAAAATGTATTTAAAGAAATAATATTAAAACAAAACAGAAATAAATTAAGTGAGACAATTTTGGAGCTAACAACTTAAAATATCAAGCAATAAAAATAAAATAAATTTCAAATATATTAAAATTAAAAAAATTCATATAATATAAAAATTAACTCCAAATTTAAATATTTTACAAATTTATACATTTTGCTATGAGCTATGAGAATAATTGAATAAAAAAAGGCAAAGGCAAAGTAAATTAATAAAAACTCGCTTAAAAAACTTATAATTGCATAAAAAAGAAATTCTTTTTGCAATTCAATTCTTTTTTTGCCCTAGCATATCAACCGAGTAATGTTGATAATTTAAGTAAACAAGGTTCAACTTATGTAAATAAGTTTGGAATTCTAGTCAAAATGCATATATATATGTGTGTGTGTGTCTGTGTAAGCATGTGTGTGTGTGTGCATTTGTACTTTAGAAGCAAGCACACTTTTGTGAGCTCCACTTCAAAGTCTAAACAAGTCTGACCACTTTGGTTATGCTGGTTAGTGGCACAGGGCGCCACAATAATTCAAATGGCTGAGCGAGAGAAGAAGGGGACGGGTAGCAGGAGGTAAAACAGATGTCGGAGCAAAAGTAATACAAAAGTTAACCGCAAGGCGAAACATGTAACAAAAAAGCAAAAGGCCAAAAGAAAAATTATTATGCTAAACTTGATGTCTAATTTAAAACAAGCTGCAAAGTCTGGTGCAAAGCCGAAAACAGAACCACAATAAAATTTGCAGTTGGCAAAAGTTTCGGGGCTCAACTAATTGAGATTGAGTTGGGGCCAATAAAACTTGACGAATGAATGATGATGATGGATTCCCAACCCTCTTCATATTGCAGACCCTCGAACTTCAGGACATGAAGCGCACCACACAGACTAAAGTCTGCCATGCACTCGCAGTGCTCCTGCTGACCCTACTCCTCTTCGTGGATCACACAGCGAGTCGCCCGTCGACAGAGAATGAGAATGTGAATGAGAATGTGAATGAGAATGAGAGCGACATCAAGTCCTTGCCGCCAGGCGCTGACAATATTGAGGTAACAGCACAGGAACTTTAACTGTATTTCAACTTGAACTCATTACTCTTTGAGCAGATTCATCATGTGGAGGTCGTGAATGGCGTCAACCACGAGGATCATCCGGTGATCATGTACAAAGAGGACTTTGTCAACGAGGATTATGGTGAGCAATAACAACTGAAAACATTATGCAACGCAGCTCAGCAGGCATTAGTGTTATACTAGACTTGGTCGACAGTAGAATCAGGCTTCAAAGTCTTCTGTTTGAGCTCAAGTCCTAGAGATATTTGAGTTAAAATAATATCTATAATATTTTGGTGATAAAACAGCCTTATCTGAAAGTAAAATCTCTTCGTCTCTACAAACGCTTTTAAAATTTTCTATAAATATTTTTTTATCACTGAGATATCAGCTCTTAAAGTGACTAATCAGCTAATCTACATCCGGATCTCCCTCTCTCGCTCGCACTTAGGCAGCGCTGTCTATTTCTAGTACTTTCAGATGCACCAACTGTCTATATAAAATATAAATATCTACATTATCATTAACATATAAATTTTAGCTTGGAATATCTGTAGAGCTTGATTTGAGAGGGCAGCTCCTCACTTGTTGCTTGATTACTAAACGTTTCCATTCCATTTCATTTCTATTTCAGACCCGACTAAAAATGAAACCAAGTCCATCTATCCCAAGCTGTACAAGCGCACACAGCGCACAAGGCATCATCATAGTCGACCCACAGCACAGCCAACGCTGGTGGAGGAGAAGATTCTCTTTGATGTGCTGCCCGAGACGCCGCTGATACTGAATGTTGACGACGAAAAGAGCAAGTCGGCAGAGGAGCCAACGAAGCTAGCATCACTGCACAAGTATCCAAAGAAGTATCACAGTCGCCATCGTCGCCACGCCTACAATCCGCATGTGCGCCAGCTATACGGAAACGACCTCTATGCGGCACAGCAGCCGCTCTACTATCGCACAGTGCCAGCCCCCCACTATCTGCCCGCACAGCCCATACAGCACTATCAGCGGTAGGACAAGACACTTCACAGACTGCAACAGATTTTGAAATATTTCTAAATCAACAGTTATCCAACAATTGGCAAACCACCCAAGTATCAGGGAAAGCTCATCTTCTGGCAGACCGTCGCACCACCCAAGAGTCCTGATGGCATTGGCAATCGTGATAATTTCGGTGATGAGAACAGCCTCTTCCACAACTCTGATCCGGCTGCTGCAGACTTCTCCGTGTTCGATCAGCCCAGGCCAGATGAGCAGCAGAGCAACAGCAACAGCAACTGGGACAATAGCTGGCGCGTAGAAGGTATTAACAAGGCTCAAACTCTTGTCAAATGTTTCGAATTATCAATTTCATATAATTTACAGATCAAGATCTGCCACCACCATGGGGTCCTACTGAAAGTCGACGACCAAGTAGTGGACCAGGTAAGCCATATCGAGTCAGACCTAGTTAAAGACTTGAGTTCACTTTTGTCATTCATTAACTTGGCTAACAAACGTCTCGCATAAGCTTATTTGTATCTGACAGCCTGGTTGAAAATGTCAATTGAATATCTAGTTGAGTTCTTCTATCATACGCTTTCGATACCTTTGCTAACCCATCATCGATTCATCATCGCTTCTTCTTCTGCTTCACTTCTTCTCTGTCTGACTTACATTCATCTTCTTGTTACTACGCCACAGCACGGATACCCACAACGCAAGCGCCAATTTGGTCACATACAACCAGCCGTCCAGTCGTACAGAGGACGACCACGCGTCGCCCGGTCCGGCAGCAGCAGTCGGGTGTGACCAGCGCACCGCCACGACGCACCACACCCAAGGTGTCCAAGTGTGTTTGGGCCATTGTCAATTGCTGTTCGCAGGGCAGCACCAAGATTCGTTACAGTTGCTTTGAGGAGTTCGGTTGTCATGGCGCCTTCTGGGGCGTGAATCCATGTGCCGAAGATATACGCACCAGCTCGATAGCCAGATTAGCGTGATCGATTAATCGATTAATCGATCGGTCGATAGATCGATGTAGAGCGAGGCAAACGGCGCGAGTTGCTCGACTGCCGTCAAGTATTTAATAATATTTAATATTGATAGCTATACAGGAAAACAATTTAATTTATTTTAAGCATATCTCTTAATGAATGAAAATAAAGAATCCTTTTGATCAACATTGAATACGTTACGATTTTTGACTAAATTAAATTATTTTGATCATTGTATATTATGTGATATACTCGCTCACTGTTTGAAAACGTCTATCTCAAAGTGTCTGTACGCTCCTCAATCTCTCCGTCCGTATGTCTGTCCGTCTATCCGTTCGTCTGTCCATCCATCCTTCCACCCTTCGTCCATTTGTCTGCTCTTCTATGTATGAGTATTCAAAAGATAGATAGAAACATATAATTCCTATCCAATCCATTACGAAAACTCTAAGCTCTAGCCCTCCCTGTCTCTTTCTATCTATCTCTCCCTCTCTGTTTAGCTGTTAACTCAATGCCATTCAGTCTTAGAAGTAGAATGAAACTCTACAAGCTCAACCAAATAGATTTTTCAAGTATGAACGAGTATATCGATAAGTCGATTAATATCGACTGCAATATTTTTGCTCATAACAGTGTTTTTCTATAACTGTATTCATCCTTCTACTCTCTTCTTTCTACTTGCTTAAGTTATTTCATTGAATATCAATTGCATAACGTAACTATATAGACAGACATCTTGTCTTGCCACCATATGCTGTCACACGCTTTGTAGACTCATTCAATTCAAAGTTGCTTGCTTATAACTGGAGTGAGGCATTATCTAACCCCCATTATCTAACCCACAAATGTGTTGCATGCAACCTTGGCAACAGTCGCTATTGTTGCCACAGTTACTAACTGCATTACCAGCTGGTTTGATAAGGCGCTGGGCATTGGGGCGCTGGGGCGCTGCACCCAGTGTTTGGTGGAGCGTAAATGAATTAAGTTCTTATTGGTTGGCTAATCACTCGCATGCATGCGCTTACTACACTTTCATTTCTTCCTTTTGCAGGCATCGGTTGGCCCTCCTACCAGGCGTCGCCATCTAGGGCCATTACGCTCCAGCCAAGGCCCCGTCCGATACTGCGACAAGGTGAGCTAGCTACTATATATACAGCCAGGGCTTTGCTGACTAAATCGATTTGATTTGTTATTTCACAGACGCCGTGCTATACCCACAGGAGTCCAGCTATGCAGCAGGCACGAGCTGTCATCGCGCCGCACAGCTGTGCTGCAGCCTGGAGTCTCTGGGCCCACTTTATGATTGTTTTCATCGTCACAGCTGCGGGCAGAACCTTGCTGAAATACTCTCCACTTGCTCCTAGGATTTCAATTAGTTACAGTTAGCTGGCCAACAAGATTTGTCAATCAAACTATATATTCCTAACGGGTTCAGTTTAAATCTGACATCAGCGTAGTCCTATCATGCAAATACCCATTCGGTTCGATTTGAGTTCGATATGCTATTCGGGAAAGTTCTTTAAAAACTATAATCTTACCTATCTCTTTCTCTTCATATACTCTTTTAAATTACAAAAAACAAATCTGTTTTTTTCATTGCTCTAAGCTGATCTACCTATGATCTATCTTAGACAGCTCTTCCAGCATCTCCTTTGATATCTCATTGAAAAGTAGAGATTTTTCTATTAGAGTAGAGTAGAAGTACTTTCATATACTCCAAGTGTCTATAACAAAAATTATCTTCTGCTGAAGCATCTCAGATATGAGCTCTTTTGGAACATCTCCCGCAGTCTCCGGGCTGTCCATTTGAATGTAGCACCTTAACATATCTGTTACTTTAGCTTGGAATACAACATGTTGTTGGCCCATATCATTCATCATTATCGCACTTTATCAGTTCAATATTTGCTACATGCGAATCGCTTTTACAACGTTTGGTTAAGGCCTTCTAGGCAACTGGACCTATTACTATTTTAATGAACATTATGCAAGAACAGGAATCTAGTCGAATGCTTTGTTTACACTGCCCAACAAACAATTACTTACACACGCACATGCAATTATAAATTTAATACTCGTACTCGCATAACATAATATTTACTCATAAATTAAGGTATATATAGTGCAGACTATAAACCAAGACTAATAAATGCTCAGCACCGTTAAGAAGCTTCTTTGTTGTTTATGCTCATTTATATACTATAGTGTACAGTAAGTATTATATATATGTTATATATATATACATGCATTTCAACTACAGCCAATTGGAATTGCTTTCGCTTAGCCCAGCCCTCAAAGCCTTCACATATTCAAGTCCCCAGACAAGCTGCTTGACAACTTGACAACAAATCTCAGCTGATTTAATTTGTCAGCCTAGTGTCACTCGCAAACGTATTTACAGACCTTCTAGCGACCCACTAAGCCGATTACGTTGCGGTTTTAATAATGCCACGCCTACTCCAACTGCCATTGTCTGTGGCTTAATTGATTTGTGTTTTCCCATTTGTTCTTGTAGCTGCTCTGCTCAGAGTTGGTCAACGACTTTTCAAGGGGCCTGAACTAAATGCAGTTGCATCGCAAAGGCTTAACCTCTTGCGTGGAGGCGTGGAGCAGCATATAAGAAATGGAAGATGATGCATACAGCAATCGAGTATCTATGGAATATACATATCTGAAGTTTTTCGGTCTATCTCTAGTCTATAAAAGCTAAAGACTTTTAGATGGTCATGTTTAACCAACTCCTCCTATGATAAACATAGATTGATAACATTTCGATAAGTATCGATAACAAAACTCAGACTTGAAATGAACTTGGAACAGTAATGAATAAATTAGAAAAAATATGTCTAATGAAGCTCCATTGCTTATGTTCTCTCATGGAATGTCTGACTGGAGAATCCTGCCAACAAATAAAAATAACAGTGGTATAACATTTCCCATGCCCATTTCGCTTAGTCGGTCACTCCCGTTGGGAACACTCTCATCTATTGTATTGTTAATGCAAGTACTTACCGCTGCCGCTGTCATAGGATCTGGTGGTGGAGCCACTGGTATTGGAACGTTTAATCTCACGTCGACCCATGCTCTCTCTGTTTGTGGTTTCTGGTTGACAGGTGGTTGGGGCTGGTGGTGGAGTTGCTGGGGCTGTGGACGAATTGCTGGCCACGTGGCACGTGGCAAGTAGAGCACAAGCAGTCGAAGCAGCCGCTTTGGCAACCGCAGAACTGTAGCTGTTGCTACTGCTATTGTTGTTGTTGTTGTTGTTGCAATTGCTGTGGCTGTGGCTGTTGCTGTTGCTGTTGCTGTTGCTGCAGTCGAGCGCTGGTGTGGAAACTGCAGCGGTGTATCGATTGGCCAGCAAGGAGCTGGCGCTGCGAGTCGTTGATGGGAACTCGAAGTAGTTGAACTGCTGTCGATTGCTGAGCAAATTGATGGCAGGTTTTGCTGCCAAGCTGCTACTGTTGCGTCTGTATTGTGGATGCTGTTGCTGTTGTTGCTGCTGTTGCTGTTGGTGCCTTTGGTGCTGACTGGTGCTGGCGTTTGTTTGGATCTGATGCGGCGTGGGCGGCGGCGGGGGACAAGCGCTGCTGCTGTTGTTGATGCTGCTGCTGCTGCTGCTGTTGGAGTAGGACGATTTGCGCAGTGATGATGGTCTCAACCCTTTGACAGGGTACAATGGGTACTATCGCCCGGCAACGCGTACCCAATCGCGGTGGTCTCGCTCACTGTTGTACCAAATGCCTGCAACGAAAGGACATGCCATGAGTTAAACAATTTCATTTTCATTTCCATTATCATCTCTATCGACATCGTCATCTTCAGTTTCTGTTTTTGTTTCTGTTTCAGTTTCATCGTCGATAAGCACATTAAATGTGCTTGCAGATTAAAGGCAAAGTGCACTTAAATGCTCAACTCTGGCGCGTGGATAGCATTTGTAACGCACATTGCGTATACGCCCTGCCACGCCCCACCCCGCCCTGTTGATGCTCGTAAAATTCAGACCGCGTTGCCATTAACCAAAACCGCCTGGGCACAGCCTCCGCATTACGAACAGTCAGTGCCAATTTAACCAAATATTTGGCACATGAAATCATTTTGTGCTAATAAAATTTCACAGCCCACTGGGCGGATCATTGATTTGCTGTAAAACGCACCAACCACAAAGCTGACCACGGGCCACCCAACCACCCAACCACCCAACCAGCCTTTACAATTTGCGCTTAATGTATCTGTCATGTAGGATTTTACCCCACCAGACACTGAATAAGATCAACAAAGTTCATAAGTTTCGAGCAAGCATTAGTAAAAGTTGCGCATCAACACTTAATGGAACTCTGGCTAAAGCCCAACAGTTGAGTCGTATCGAGTCGTATCGAGTCGAATCGAGTCGAATCGTGTAATGTGCTGTTTGTTTAGCCAATAAGCGAGACGAAGCCAATCCAAATTCCATTCGAATTGCAGCTGGCTTAGTTTAGCTGACTTAGTCTTAGTTTTATGATGCAGCATCGCTCCACTGGGAAGGGAAGTGGTATTGCTGTACTGGAGACGGGTATAACTGACTGGGCAATACATTGTACTCAGATAGTAACACTAAGAATATGTATTTAAACTTTTAAATAACTAGTTCTTATAGTTCTCAAGATCAGCATGTTCAAGCCGATAAATAGATGAGCATGCAGAATGATCGACTAAGAACTTCTCTTTCAAAACGAAGTAGAAGTATAAGAAAATATATTTTAAGGAGTTGTCCTCAGTCTCAATCTCTCCCTCTCCCACTATCTCTCTCTTTCTCTCCCACACATGTTACATACCCTTGCACAAGCCCAGCATGCCCTTGACTGACTTCAGGTTACATATAATATCGAATCACACATTTTCAGGGGCATGCAATGGAAAAAGAAATGTCAGCAAACGTCACTCGAAGTGGAAATCTAAATCAATAATAACAAAATGATATTAGAGTGCTGCATAGAGCGAGGCACAAGACAACTCAACAGGTTGCATTTGCAACGCAATATGGTGAGTTGATTAAGTTAACAGAATCGAATCAGTTTGCTATTGGCTTGGCAATGGCAAGTCAAGTGCAGCTTCTATTGAGTGAGGCTGATGCAGTAAACTCGTTTTCCTGCTATTTAATTATGTTGTGCATCCGTCGCATCCGTCGGTCTACCACAAAAGCAAATGAGGTTTGAGTGAAGTGAAGCCACAGCAAATGGCACTTACCATCCGATAGAGAGTGGGCAAGGGAATGTGCTCAAGGTGAGCTCAAATACAATTCCATTTAAATGTCATGCTACGGCTTCTAATAAGCAAATGCCTGACTCTGTGCGTCGAGTATGGGACGAAACAGGACCAGACATGTGAGAGGGAGAGGGAGACAGTGAGAGAGAGAGGCAGAAAGTCTTACCACGAAAAGTTGTACAGCTTCCGTTTTCATTTATTGAAGCGAAGCAACAAGCTGATTTGCTCATTTGCTCAGTCAATAGCAGAGGTCGCAGCTATTGCTAGCTACATACACTTGTAAAGCTCCTGGCTCAGCTGAGCTGTACACCAGAATATCAAGGTTGAATGCTCTAATTCCTATGCAAGCGGAATAGAAATAGAAAGAGAGCAGACAGACAGATAGAAAGAGAGAGTCAGAGAGAGAGAGAGAGAGAGAGAGAGTATGTGTGTGTGTAAGGACGAAGCTCAGTCTTCCACATGTTGCCTCTAATCGGTACGGATTTGAATTTCCATAATATGACACCAGATAGGAGAGAGACCAAGGATGACACCACACAACATAGCTAAGGAAACAAAAGGACTGTAGAACAAATAAGACTGCATGACTAACAAATACCCTGCACAAAGTGCTCATACTTATTGGAACTCTGTCTGTCTGTCTGTCTCATATAGATTTCAGGGTCTACAGAAAGACTGATGAGCAGGTGGAAAGATAGAGGAACAGAGAAATGGAGTTAAGTTTAGGAATAGGCTATCTATATCTGCCCTTACCCTATTAGACCTTAGCAAAGCATATATACCTCTTTTTTATACATTTTTCATGATGAAAAAGTCGACGTCAAACCCAATGAATCCCATGGTTCAGCACTGTCTGGCCAAGCAAGCTAGATCAGGCAGGCAGGTCCGGATTAAAGCATCAAATTGTGAGCTGATGGCTTTGCCTACATAGATCAAAGCATGCCACAAGCCTTGTCTCTATGCATGCGTGTGTGTGTGTGTGAGTTCGTATTGTGCTTCATTTGTCTATAGGACTCGACATCGTCAGTTATTCATAGAGAGAGAGAGAGAGAGAGCGAATGGTGGACAACGTTTTTTAATCAATTGCTCAACTCAGTCCATCAATAAGGCCAAAATGGGAGATAGGCAAAATGAATAATGTCTTGGCATTGCCAATGCTTCTATTATGCTTGTTGTTGTTGTTGTTGTTTTTGTCGTTGTTGTTGAATTACTGCTGAGCAAGTGGAAAATGCGAGTTTCCTCTTTGTTGCCTTCGCCATTTCATTTTGGCATTTCGCCCCGTTTTCCTTTTCCGCTTCCTTAACAGTCGCCGTTATGGCATTTGCCATATGCCCTGGTCACAGCCTTTGAACATGTCAATTTTTTCATTTCAATGAGCCAGCACAATAACAACAACAATATCAGCATCACCTGCCTTTCCCAAGTGGACCCCATCGAAATTCTAAGTTCATATACGGTTCATAAGCTCTGCTAAGCAGCGAAGCTATTAAAACGCTGACTCCTCACGCTTCAACAACTAAATGGATTTTATATCCTAAGCCCATTACAAATGTGAATTCAATTCATTCGAGAAAGCCGATTAGAAAACTAAAAAAAGGGAAGAAAAAATTCAATCTCAATAAAATTTGCATAGTCAAACTATATACAAAAAAATTCCCTTCATATAGGAGAAGTTTTGACTATTTGAAATCCCTTATCCCTCATTTCTTTATGACGTTTTACCTTTTATCCTGTCTCCTATCTCCTATCTCCTATCTCCTATCTCCTATCTCCTATCTCCTATCTCCTATCTCCTTTCTTATGTCCCCCTATCTCTAATCTATCTGTACCTCAATCCTTTCACCTTTTATCTATCTCTAATTTCTATCCATTTTTCAATCCTCAATTCATTCTTTCTTTCTATCATTTCATGCATCGTTCCATTCTTCATCTTATCGTATCTTATCTTATCTTATTCATCCTCAATTCCTTCTTTCTTTCTATCTGTCATCATTCCATTCTTCATCACTTCTCTTCCATCTCTTACTTTCCATCTTCTATCTAGTCAGTAATACTAGAATGGGTAACTGCTAGTCGATCAGTCTCAACTACTCAATGATTACTTTCTATTATATTTTGCATTAAATTTGATAGCTGCATATTCGCAGCTCTCATAATCACACTTCGTCGCACAGCTGCGCAAATGCTATTTAATTTGTTATACAAAAAAAAAAAGAAAACAACATCGCGGCAATGAAGGTGAATGCAGGTGAGCCTACGGCCTATTTAAGGCTCTGGGCTTTGGGCATTGGGCTTTGGGCTTTGGGCTTTGGTAGTTTGTAGCTGGCATTTGTTGCTTGCGGCAGTCGCTTCGAAATACTTTTTGCTATAATTTGTGCTGAGTGCCTGGCACATTCCAAACTTGGCTTTTACATAGTTGTTGGCCTGCCAGGGCGTTGTCATAGTTAAGCCAATGTAAACTTTTTTAATTTGCAATAATAATAAAAATTCCATTTTCGGCTGCTGCTGCCAGAAATTTTGTAGCCTCGCTTCAATTTTGTAGCCACTCGCCACACAAAATAATTCAACAAGTTTTATGCACAGGCAGCGCGCATCGCTTGAAAATATTTGTGGCTCCTCTTTTGTCTTTTATGACAGCTCGCACACACACAGACAGAAAGAGAGAGAGAGAGAGAGAGAGAGAGAGAGAGAGAGGAGCTAGCTCAAGTGAATCTCACACTTGATGGTAGCTCAAGAGCCGCTTGATTTATGAACTTCATGTGGCAGCAGAACTGCTCCACAGGTAACGTTTAAGGTTAGCTGTTTAAATTCGCAAAAGCTTCAATTTACTAGAATATGTGCAGAAACTGCAAATCGCAGATAAGAGAGCTGAACTCTGTTTGCTTAGAGAAAAGCCAATTTATTACAGGTCTCACATCATCTATTAGAGTTGTATATAAAATGATATTAATCTTCATCTATTCGATTTAGCTATATAATATATAATAATGAAATGTCAGCCATAATAGTGAATTATGTGCGTATAGATTGCTTGTTATAGTACTGATAGTGTTTATTAAATTATTAAATATTCCTAAAATGTTGCATAAATCAAAGTTTTCTTTTTTATTACTTTTGCTCATGCATATTTATACGCAAGGCCAAACAACTGCATGGCTAATGCAACAGCATTTTAATTATTAATTTTGAGAATATTATCAATTTCATCTCTTTCAAAATCACACTCAATTTAACATATTTCAAGTGCGCTCACAATTTAATTTCACTTCATTTGAATACACATGAATTGACTTCAAAAAATTCATTGCCTACTTTTGTGCGCAGCAAAGGCTCAATTGATTCTTGCACTTGGCAGCCAGCCAAATGAACAAATTTTAATGCTATTTGAAAATAATTGAGCAAATTGAATGCAACTAATAGAGAGAAGTCATTTAGGCTTCAGAATATATATATAAAATTACTTAAATTGTGTGCGAATTATGTATGCTGAAAGCTCAATAAATGTATAAGCGAAAATATGTGCTCATATCATATTATATTATATATAAAAACACAATAGTTTTTATAATAAATTGGTAAAAAAAAGAAGCAAAATGTAAATCAATAATGAATAATTATTGAAAGCCCGATGTTGCATTAAATTGAAAAAAAAAAAAAATAAATAAATTAAATATACATATATTGCGGTTTAATATGCCTAGTAAAGAACTCTGTATGAAAATTATTTTATTTATTATATATTAGTATTATATAATTCAATGTACTATTATTTTTATTTATTTATTTATTTTAAATTACAATTTAAAATTATTATTAATTGATGATGACGTTTAAAACTTTTGCAGATTCCCAAGAATTCAATAATATTTCCTCAACATTTTGCACTAAGCGATATTTGCTCTCTTGCTTGGCCCCAGCACACATAGACAGCCTGAACAGCCCATAGTTGTTGCTAAATGTATTTAGATTAGATTATGTCTCTATAAGGCTGCTCTTTTCAATTCAGTTATATCCTACCTTACCTTACCCAATGCCCCAGCTTAAATTGAATCTATGAGTATAACGAATTGAACAATTTTTCAAACACGTATAGCTCTAGCACACACTTTAGTCTCAAGCAAAAATATTCAATATGAATCCATATTGGTTAAATAATATATAAAAAAAATTAATAATGATAAATATGAAATGGGGTATTTCAGCACTTGATTCGATTGTTCAATTAGTAGCAAGCAATTGAGAAGCTTCGCATTGCGGATTAAGCGACAGAGCGCGTCATAAGCAAGCACATCAACAAGGAGGCACACATACAGAGACAAAGACACTCACACACATACACACACACACACACATGCACACACACAGATAGAGGAGCGAGACACTCCCATAGCGACACACAGAGGAGCACAGCATGTGGCATGTGGCAGATGCTTTAAAGTTAATGCTGCTGTCGCTGTTGCCGAAAATCGATTACAAAATGGGACACGAAATTGCTGCTGCTTGGGCATTCAGGATTGGGGGGCGTGGCTGAGCGAGCAACATGTGGCTCTAGTGGGAACTGGGCCGAGAGCCCGGCCAGAGCTGCAAATATTTCAAATAAAAACTCAAAGGAAATGATGCCGTTTGTCGATGGTTTTTCCTTTTGTATTGCACATTTACAGCAGCAGAAATTTTCAGTTTTCTTTTTTCTTTTTTATTGTCAAATGCTGCGGCTGTGTCTGGGTTGATTGAAGGGTTTTTGCACTCTGTGAATGCGTGAAAAACTGGTGTGAAGCAGTGCGTACGAGTGTGCGTGTGTGTGTGTGTGTGTGTGCTGATAAACGCTTCGCACACGCATGAACAGTTAGCCTGCCAGGTAGACTGTGCAAAGCAGGAGGCGTGAGGCAGGAGGTGGGAGTGACGGGCAGCCATCTGTATTGCTTCCGGCTTAAATAAGCGAAGCTGCACGTCCTTCGCCACAGCCAGTTGCAGTTGTATGTGTGTGTGTGTGTGTGTGTGTGTGTGTGTGCTGCCTGACGACCCGACCATTATGAGCAGCTTGTTTATTTAAGTTTCACGTGCAAATAAACTCAACGCAAAAGCAGCTAAGAACATTGCAGTTGGGCGTGATTGACTGCTTAATGCTTGTTCGTCTTATGAAATTTGATATTTGCCATTTTGAGCATAGAATATCATATGTAGTGTAATTTTTAGTACATATGAAATACTTAAGGATGCCATCACTGCAGGCTGTGTCTCGAAGAGGCGTGCCTAGACAACTTTTTGCTAAACTATATGCGAAACTCAGACTCAATCAATTCGAGGGCTGTTGGCTGTGAAATATATATGTAAATAAAAAATATAAATGTAAAATATAGATATAGAGCCTTTAAGTGTCACGCCTACCATGGGCGTATGTCTTCCATGTAAGCTATATTTTTGGAATTCATGAATTGCCACACCCCCAAAGGACGTACCTATATATAAAATATATTTTTATTTATCAGTGATATTTAATTAGCTTCAATGCTTCAATAACGCCCTAGTTGACATTTTCAGCAGAAACCGGTTATAGCGACGTTCAAGGGACCGTCGTAATACCCGGAAGATGCTATAAACATATATGTTTGCACTCCAACTTTTTTATGGAGACCAAAATTTTCGTTATAATAACCGTACGAATGTTATAAGTATAGTCGTTATAACCGGATTCTACTGTATATAAAGAAAGCTGAAAGTGCTGCATAGCCACGCCCCCAATGAGCGAATCTATATATACAATATATTTGCATCTAGCTATAATATATATAAATAAATATGTATGATAACAATGTTTTAGCTAGAGGCAGATGTTGCTCTACAATCCTAACTTATCACGCCCCCTATTGGGCATATGACAGCATTGTGAGCACTCCATAAGAGATCATAGTGTTTGCATATATCATATACTCTATACTCTACTCTAACAAGCATCCCTACAGCTAGACAAACATTACTCGCAGCCAATATGCTCTCTTGGCTCGCCGCAAGCGAGCATTGAAAAAAAAGGAACCACAACAAACAGTGGATCGCCGCAGTAAATGTTGTTGTTTTAATTAAAATTTAATGAAATTAAGCAAAAATATTTTTATTGTCCATTTGCAAGGCGCTTTCAGCAGTGTGAGAGCGATGCGTGGCTCAAATAAGTTTATGCAAATGTCAGCCGGGTCTAAATAAAGAAGGCCAACGAGAGCGAGCGAGTGAGTGAGAAGCGCAGAGAGGGCCAGCTGTGCGCTCAGCTGTAAATAATTTACGTTTATTAAAAATAACATGGAATAATCATGCACAGCTCCAGCGAGTGGCATCAGTTGTCGTTCTCGTTGTAGATTAACTGCATAGTTTAGTTAGTTTGGCTCAGCTGCTGCCAGTTGGCCAACAATTGGACGACATTACCTCCCTCTCTCTCTCTCTCTATCTATCTCTCACTCTCACACACACTGCCACTCTCCCTCACTTGCTGTCGCCCCGCTGGCAGTGGCGTCCTGCAAACAGGTTAATTGAATTTGCTGAATGTGTTGAATGCGTCGCTGGACACGAACAAGTCGAGAGAATGGCGCAAAAGAGAGGCGGGGTTGGCGTTGGGAGTGGGGGCGTGGCTGTTTAGTAACGCATGCAATTTGGATTGCTTGCAGTTAGTCGCTGTTGCCTTCCATTCCCACTCTTGTATCCAAAAACTATTTGCTTTTCTTTTCTCATCTTTCCATCAACTCTTTCCCTGCATGTGCAGCGGGGACTGTGCTGTAATGCATTCAATTTGAATTGCCAGCAGTTAAGCTATTATCCGCATCTATCTCTCTCACACACACACACACACACTTTTTCTCTTGTTTTTTTTTTTAAGAGTTTCGCTTGCCAATTTCACGCTTTTGCTGTCCTTAAACGTAATGCCTGTGATTTCGGCGTGAGCGGGGTTCTGGTAATCTCTCTACCTCGCTCGCCATCTCTCTATGATACCATGCTTTAAATTTAACTCCACACATTAACTCTCTTGCATTATTAGTCTATTTACTTTTAAATATATCTCTTTATTCGTTCTCTTTCTCACTCTCTCGCTCTTGAGAGATATATGTATTTCTTTCTCCCTTTTTCTTCCACTCACAATACCAATTCTATCTGGATACCGATCTCTTTCTATAGTTTTCAATAGCTCTCTCTCGCTCTCTCCCCCATCATTCGCAATCTCTATATCTCTCCCTCCATCTCTCTCTCTCTCTCTCTCTCTCTACCTCTGCTTCTATTTCTCTCCATCCATCTCCCTCTCCAACCCCCTCTATCTCTCTCTGTCTCTGTCTCTCTCTCTCTATATCCTTCAGTCAGCCTATCTCTATCTGTATTTCTGCGTGTTATCTATTACTCTTTATATCTCTTCACACTCAATCCACTTATGGACTTTTCGTACTACTGCCACATATACTCTCTCTCTCTCTCTCTCTCTCTCTCTCTCTCTCTCTCTCTCTCTTTCCCCTTTTCGCTCACCCATCCCCGCCTCCCCCCTTTTCTACCCATCCATTCTTTACCTTTATTACTTATCTCCACTTTACATTTTTTCATAACTCTGCAATGGACTCCCTCTCCCTGTCAATTCTTCTACATACCACACTGCTCCTATCTCTCTCACTCTCTCCCTCTTCTGCCGCTCTCCCATCTTTCTTATTGCCCAACCATTTGGCTTCACTATTTCACACAACATGTTCCATCTGCTTCGTCTATTTGCATACAAAAGATCTCTCAGTTCGCAGCTGTTGAGCATTTCCTCTACACCAAATCCATTTCATGCTTGATTTAAGGACAACATGCAATGCAACCTACTCAGCAGGTGTGTATGTGTGTGTGTATACATGTGTGTGTTTGTTTGTTTGTCTCTGTGTATACTGTATGCAAAGTTAATTATTCTACGAAATGGATTCAACACTCGCTGCACGTAACGAGGCGGCAATGTACAAACTTTTATCGCCATTGCTCTGCAATTTGGCGGCCATCATAACGCCCTCTCCCTCACACTCTGTGTGTGTGTGTGTGTGTGTGGCCGTGTATATGCATTAACTTCATTAACACAGCGCAGCACTTACCACTGGACCCTTTGGCCCCCTCCCACATCAAATATATGATGTGCTCTCGCCCTCTGTCTATGCTCTGTGCTTTGAAAATTTGCACGTCATACGCACACAGTTTTTACGAGCGTTACGCAAATGCCGAGGGCGCAGCGGACCAAAGGGTTTGCCAGTCCCGTTTTTATTTTTTTCTAAAACACACACACAGACAGATAGAGGCATGTGTGTGCTTTTTGAGCGACAACAACTTGAAACTTTTACGATGTGTTTTCAACAGTTTCTACGTGACTTTCCACTGAGCACTGCACTTGGCACTTCAGATGTTGCCTCTGATTTCGCTCACTGATAGCTCCAGTCAACAGTTGGCAGTTGGCAGTTGGTTGTTGATAGTAGTTGCCAGCTGGCAGCTGGCAGCACGCCTTCCATACACAAAGGCCACTCTGACTATTAATTACATGCTTGCTGTCAAGCACATTCATTGGTTATCCTGGCTGCATGGCTCGAGCAACCGAATTCAGCGGCCATCCTGGCACAGTTCGTGGATTGCAATTATAATTGCTGCTGCATAACCCAAAAACAAGAGAGGCTGCACATGCAGCTAACCACAGAGTGGGAGAGAGAGAGAGAGGGGGGGAGAGCAAGGAATTGCCAATTACATTTTTCATTTGCTGGTCCATAAATCACAGCTGGCAAATGCCGCAGAATGCATTTGCACACAAATTATTACATCGAATACAAAGAAAAGAAGCTAGAGGAAAACCCAGTGAAGTGTGACTGACTAGAAAATACCCAAAGTTGCATCTAGACCATTTGTCATTAGCTCTGGGACTAAGTTTTAATCAAACTCGTATTTAAATTATATATAGGATAAAACTCTTAAGAAGGAAACTAAGTGAAGCTGACTTCATTTGAAATGCACTAAAACTTTGAGTTCTAATCTCTACTTTAAGCCTTCATAAGTTGATTAAAACAAAATTGGAATTGGGCTAACTTTAGATTATTTGTTATTTTTTTGAATTTCTTTAATTTTTGTTGATTAAATTGACTACTTGAATAGGCCCACAAATAAAATTGCACACATTGAAATTGCTTGAAAATAGTTCGAATGCCCGAATATGTGCGAAACAATAGAAATGTTAATGGAAACGGGGCTAATTGGGCGTTGAACAGGCAATTGAAGTGGAAGCGTCACACAAAGGCCACATGATGCACGCCATTGTGGTTCTGTGTGTGTGTGTGTGTGCGGATAAGTGTATGTATGTGTGCATGTATGTCTGCGCAATTAACAGCAAATTGGGCTTAATTTTAATAAGGCAGAAGCTGCTTAGGGAGAAAAGTGCATCAGGAAATTGTTTTATTGCAACATAATTAAAGCTTGATTTATTTGAAGCAGAAACAAGTGAACTTGGTGCTAAGCAGGAATGCAAATTATTAATATGGTTTTGGTCTCCTGATTTACAAAAGAATAATTTGTATAGTCTGAACCCATTGAAAATGGGAAATCAGGGTTAATTATTATTTATTCATTTATTTTATTATTATTTTGTTTTTATTTCGAACGTGTATTAGGCAGTCGATAATGGCCAACTGCAACGTTCTAACTTGTTTGAAAATAGATTTTCCAGCATTAACATTATCAAACTCTTAGCAACTCTCTCTCTCTCTCTCTCTCCCTCACTCTCTCCCTCTCTCTCTCTCTCTCTCTCTCTCTCTCTCTCATTCTGCCTGGTGTTGATAAATAAACAACTTGTGGATATCTGCTTATGGTATACAAATTTCTTACCATTATTTGTATCTTCTACTAAGCTGCTCTCCTCTGGCAACACATATGTACTTATCCATACTTAAATATCTACCCGTATATATGTATATTTATAAAAATCTCGATATATAGTATATATAGTTCTTTGTGTATTTTGGGGCAACGCCGCTTACAAGCTTTGCCATTTTACTCAAGTGATAACAAAATGCGAATGTGGCAAACCATTTTTTATTTTCAATTTTTCGTTGCGTTGCGGCTGACATGACAAAGTGCCCTCCGAAGGCAGTCGCACAATGGGGCGTGGCATTTGCTGAGCGAAAATATTGCTGTCGCCTCTAAGTTGGCAAGGAAGCGAGGGAGAGAGAGTGAGAGTGAACGACTAGAAGATACCCTGAACTTAGCAAAAAGTTACTCTTCGAGATTGAGGAATTAAGAGAGAAAGAGAGAGATATTCAATATGAATATATTATTGCATATATTATAAAACAAGAAAAGTCAATTTGAATTTCAGAGGAAGACACAGAGCAGTTCACATCGACTCAGCTCACCTTTCTTGCTGACATTCCCACGCTTTCAGTTACATCTATAGACATATAGTCTATATACCCTGCATAGACAAACAAGAACGAAAGCATACTACAGACCGATATGTATATGCTGATAAAAGGATATCGATGTCGTTGCCTCGGCTCTGGGCAACTACAAATTCAATTCCATTCAATTCGTTTCGATTTCAGCGAAGACCTTGTCTAACTTTAACAGCAGCTGCAGGAAAGTCTCTTCCTGCTACAACGACTCCAATTTCACCTCCTGCCTCCTCATACCTTCATCGCGCTCAAGCCTTTAGCCAAGCAAACACTTCTAGGTGCCAGACCAGGCCGGGCCTGTGCTCACCTCGGCCATGTTGCTAAAATATTGATGAAATTAAGGTTTAAATTGTTAATTAAATGCGAAGGCAAAGCAGTTTAGCTTCGGCCCAATCCCTGCTGCTGCTACTACTCCTGCTGCTCCTGCTCCACCTACTGCTCCTACTACTGCTCCTGCTCACTGGATTTGACTTCCATCTTCGTTTGTTTTGCCATTACGGCTTCTAAGTACTCATTAACATAAGTCGCTGTTGTCCGTTTCTCTCCCTCTCCCTCTCTCTCTCACTGTCTCGCCCCTTCCTCTATAAGTCACATTTAAATCAATTTTAATAAAAAAAATCTAGCAAATTTTCATAAAATAGTCCCATTAAACATATTGTCTAAGCCGAGAGCTCCATAAAACCTGAAGAGCATCATCCAGCGTTGGCGCTGCGCATAAGCCTGAATATAAAAGATAAATTAAAAAATAATATCAAAAATACAACGAACCAAACAAACGTTCTGCTCTGACGACAAAGACCAAAGAATTACGCATAAAAAGCCGCAATTGAGTTTTCAAACTTTCTGCACAAAAGGAGTATATTGGCTTTGAGGCGAGAGTGTGAAAAGTTGACTGGCGATAGAGCTTGACAGAGAGCTTAAATATCATGCATAGAATTTCATTGTAGACTTGATAGATTGTATTGATAGAGTGTATCCCCATTGAGTCTCTCCCACTCTCTCTCTCTCGCTCTCCTCTAAGCAGGCATTAGGCAGTCAGCTATGCCTGACCTGCTGCTGTTTTCTTTTCAGTCCACTTTCAGCGACTGCAAACCGTACTGAATACCATTTTCGTGCAATATATGCGTAAATCTCAGCAAATTTCATTTGCCCGCCGTTTGGGTGGGTCGCCGTTTGTCCCCACAACAACAACACGATGAGAATATATAGAGAGAGAGAGCCAAAAAGTCATATACGAAAAAAAAAGCGAATGTCAAATAAAAGCGAGTTGAGTTAAGCAAAAAAAAAAACACACTTAATATTGACTTGAGTATATCCTGTTTTATAGGCATATCTGAGCAAGGGTCGTTTAGTTTTAGATATTTTTGGTGAGCTGCTTAAAGATATATATTAAATTATCTGATACTACCTTAAGATGACTTATTGAAGAAGACTTGATTCTAGGATGATCATTAGCTGCAAACTGACTTGACTCTAAGATGCGTTATCTAAGTTTTATATGAGTTACCTAGGAATACCCTATCTAAGAAGGGCTAACTAAAAGAACTTATATAATATATAACTTAGACTAGACTAATAAGTGCTAGCTAAGCTGATCCGAGCCTCTCAGAGGCTGGCAACTGAAACTACAAATATTCAAATTGAAATTTCACTCAAATCTCTAAAAGTTCAGCTAGTTTCTTAGTCAAAGCCCTGAGCTACCTATATATATATATACCCTGGATTTTATGCACTATATGCCCAATATCGCATGCTCAACTACAAATATTATTAAAAATTCCAAGAAATTATTTGTTGAAAACATTGCGCCCGCAGATGAGGCGTATGGAAATCAGGCGCAAACATCAACTGAAAAGGCACCAAAAAATGTCGGCAACAGGAGTCATAAAAACACACACACACACACACAGAGAGATGAAGAGAGAGAGGCACACACATGAGGGTTGGGCTTGAGGCTCTTAACTGGATGTTGTTTGGGCCTGAGTCGAAAAGATTTTGAAACGCTTTGCTGCACCGTGTTTCATTAGCTCTGCATTTGGGCCACAACAGCTTCCGTCAAGTTTTTATGAGCCCTTTGCTTGACGCTTATGGAAATCAATGCACACTTATCTGACAGAAAGAGAGAGGCAGAGAGATGAGAGAGAGAGAAGGCTTGACTTAAGCAGCAAGTTGATTGACGCAACGCACGTGTTGTTAAGCCTCGCAAATCCGTTGGCTGCTTAAAAGGAAATAAGTTATAATTGCGCGTTTTGCTGGGCTGCAGATACAAAGATACTAAGATACTCAGATACAAAATACACATATATATATACACATAAATATATATCTACAGATATATTTACATCTAAATATAGTTAAAGCTGCGCCCTTAAGCTGCTTGCTTTCTGTTTGCATTTCATATGTTATTCAACCTTCATCTATCTCTCTATCTGGCCCAAGTTGTTGCCAAAGCAACGAAAGATTACAAATAAAGTTTATCTCGCACACCTGTGCAGCACCTTTCTGTGAATTGAGCTGTGCTGAGCTGTGCTGAGCTGAGCTTCGCTTGCCTCTGTCTGCTGCGCCTGCAGCTCCTTTTTGGCTTGATTTGCAACAAGTTTTTTTCTCTTACATGAATTAATGTTTTCTTTTCCACTGCAATTTCTTTCCGTTGCGCTCGCTGCTGGCCAAGCCTTGTTAACGGTAAAGCGATTGAGTTGCATTGCAATTACGTTCCCATTGACTGTCCAATACTTGCTCAAGCTGAGAACTTTTGTGAATTTTAAGTAAAATTTTACATAATTTATTGTTCTTTCTTTGGAGTAGACTCTCTGTGGCTCTGACTCTGACTCTGACTCTGACTCTGACTCTGATCAGATGCCCCAAAGATGATGATATAGTAGAGGATAGTATATAGAATCTATATGGAATGATGAAAACTATACTCTATATTCCTTAGAGCCCAAATAGAGTAACGAGAGTGCAGAGTATACTAGGATAACTATATTTTCCTTTATACTCGTATATTCTCCATTCTTTCTACCCTAGAGTACCTAAAACATCATAAACAGTATACACAGAAAATAAATACATATAATAAATGGCATATAAAAGTTCTTAAAGTATATAGAGTATAAAGTCTCTATAAAATCTATCGAGAACATAAAGTACATAGAGAATCTGTAGTGTAAATTGTATGAGCTATATAGGATATGCAGAGTATATTTATATAGAGCAATACATATAGAGCACAATGTTAGCTTACTTTCACACAAACAAAA
Source organism: Drosophila antonietae (assembly GCA_030914385.1). Taxonomy (NCBI): domain Eukaryota; kingdom Metazoa; phylum Arthropoda; class Insecta; order Diptera; family Drosophilidae; genus Drosophila; species Drosophila antonietae. The sequence goes on along the minus strand of JAUESO010000609.1, from coordinate 986,410 downwards.
CAAACACTGTAAACAAACAAAAACCAATATGCCCTCTTGGCACATGGTGAACAAAGCTTAAAGAGAAGAGAAAACTATTTGCGCAACGTTTTTATGCAATGCCAAAACAATTTCTCTATTTCGCACTTAGCAACTGTCTGACTGACTGTGTGCGTGTGTGTGTGTGTGTGTGAGTGTGTGTGTGTTAGTGTAGCTGAGTTCAAGTTGAATTTGGAGTGTGAAGCTGTTTTGTGCACTTATCAAATGTTTGGCGCAGCAAACACAAAAACTCGCAAAAAGAAGGAGAAGAGGAAGAGGATGAGCATGAAGCGTAACACTAACTGTGCAAAGTAAATATAAAGCACATTAAGTGCCATTTAACGGTAATGCAACAACAACAACAACAAGAGGCAAAGGCATGTGTGTGGCATGTGTGTGGCATGTGTGTGGCATGTGGCACGTGTCGTCTTGTAAATTGTGGCACGTTGATTAGCATAATCAGCAAATGGCAGCGAGTCCAAAATTTCATTCACTTACTTATCATTTTATGCCGCTTGGCCGTGCGTCAATCCTAACGCAAGAAATCTTCACACACGCGCAGCGTTCAATAACTGTTGCTTGCACTAATCACACACACACACACACACAGAGAGAGAGGCACACTCACACACACACACTCGCTCAGTCTCGTCTAGTGGCTGGCTGATCGCAAGTGAAATTCAGTTCTGCTTGAGCTTGAGCTTTCGCTGTGCACTCGAGACGCGACTCGAGTCTAAATCTCTAGATTAGACCAAATAAACGCGCCTTAAAGCCGACTGAATTTTAATCGCACAACAATTGCAATTGCAGGGTTTTGGCCCCTTTTTTTTTTTTTTTTTGACTGCTGCTGCTGCTGCTGCTGCTGCTGTTAATTTGATTGGTGTTTAGATATTTTGTAGTTAGCGCGCGGCAACGTGCCACCAGAGCGAGAACTGTCGACGAACTGTGCGTGCTGTGGCGTGTGCGAAATTTCAACAGGCACACTGTTATACGGCCATACACGCTGCTGCGTATAACAGTTCGAACAGTTCGACTGCGTTGCACAGTGGAGTGCACAGCGCCTTTTTAATACCAACGCACACGGCGTATGCGCAATTTCCCAGAGCTAGAGGGAGAGCAAGCAAGCGAGAGATAGAGAGAGAGAGAGAGAGAGAAATAGATGGTGAGAGCGAGAGCGAGTGAAATGTTTATGCAGCGACAGCGCAACAATTTGTTGAAGAGCAGGCTAAGTTGCCTCAACTTGTTATACGACGACAGGAAAGCGAACGTCGCCCTCGCCCTCGCCCTCGCCCTCATCCTCATCCTAGTTCACAGCGTTGTCCTGTCCGACGTGTGCGACCGGAAGCAAAAAGTCAGCGCGATAAGCAGCGCCAGCTGCTGGCAGCGCGCTGCGAACAGCGAGCGTCCTCTTCTTATGATTATTTTTTTTCTTCTTCTTTTTATTGGCAATTCGCAAAAAAGGCGAAAGCAGCGCACCTTGGCCAAGCCTTGACAATTGTGCAGCAGCAACAGGAGACGCCACAGCCAAGGCGCAGCACAATTCTAATGCGCGTTCAGCGAGTGGCAGCAGAGTTGATTGGCTTTTAATAATATTCAGCTGACAATTTAGGGCAGCCTTGTCTTATAGTGTGTGGGCGTGGCTGACTTGAGATAACATTGACGAATGATTTAACTGCTGACGAATGATTTTAGTTGGGGCGTCATTGAGGCGAGCAGAGCTTGAAATATACATATGTATATTATATGTTGGTTTATCACAGTTTCAGTTAAAGTAGTTTGGTAGCTTATTGATTAAAATTCGAAATATATTTTATTATTCAGATATGTATATACAGTGAACCCTCGCTTCACGAACGCCTCGGTTAGCAAACTTTACGCATAATGAACACATTTTTTTAAAAAGTTTAGCTTAACGAACAACAATTAATATGAAAACATTTTTTGTATGCAAAATTTCTTTCTTTTAAGCGAGGCTCCACTTTATTATATTATGTCATCTAACATAGAACCATTTAAAACATAGAAAAATATGATAGATTTCTGAAATATTATGATTATATGAGTTTCGCTTAACGAACAAGATGCTGGAAGGAATTATGTTCGTTAAGCGAGCATGCACTGTATATAGCTAATTTACTTAAGCCTCTTAAATGTCCTTTCAATAAATATATAATCCTTTCTTTTCTGATTTTTGTTTGTGAACAGTTCAGATGTTCTTGGCTGAAGCCGAAGCTCATCCAACTATGCCTTTCTTTTCCAATATAGAGCCATGATGTATGATGTATGTAGAGCCAATGTATGTCCATGAATAATAACAGCTAAAAGCTTTCATTTTGATATTACGGAGCTATAGATTTATATATATACTGATTTTTAAATAGACTGATAGACTGACGATATTTGCAGAACTTGATTATTTGAAGGCTATGCATGTATGGGAATATATACAAATTGGATCAATATGAATCAGCGAACGATAAATCGAATCGCATAGAAAGCTATCCTACTATGCCTTGCATATCTCTTCATCTATGGATAGTATATCTTAAGAATGTATGAATACCCGAAGAGAGAGAGAGAGACTAAGAGAAATCATACTGGACGAACCTTGGCTAACTTGAAGCTCACTTGGTATGAAATCATCATCTACGATCTCTAGCTAATCTGCTCTAGCAATAGACCCATTCAGATGAGCCCATAAAATGTCTCTAAGATGCGCTCATTGCATATCATCATAACATAACGAATTTTCCCACAAGTTGTGCCATAAGGATGAGCGAGTATCAAGCAGTCGATGGCACTCTTTGGCCTGTGTCGCGCATTAGCATAATAGCAGAGAATGGCGCTGTGTGGAAAATTGAGTTTGTCAGGCTGCAACTTTGTTTCAGCCAGTTGCAGTTGGCTTTGAGCAACGAGCAGCAACCAAAGGGCAATGAGCAATGGGAAACTTGAGCAAGTTGAGCAACTGTTGCTCAATAAGCGATTTAAGAGTGCGAAGACTTCATTTGGGCAGCGCTCGGAGCTCGGCCGGAGGGTCGAGCAGTCATAAATATGCATGAGCCAAGCCAAAAGGGTTTCAATTAAATTTAACTCAAATTGCGGGCTGCTTGGGCTGGCTGACTTGGCTGCAGGACTTTTTGGCCGAGGTCAAGAATTTTGGCAGCCAAAAGAATTTATTTGGTCTTTTGCATTTATGATGAGCGCCAGTGGAAGCGGCAGCAAATGCAAATTAAGCTCAAGCTGGAAAGTGTTGAAAGTACGAAATGATTTCCAAAAGCGAATCAAGCAGCAGCCCAGACTTCCGTCTTGACACGAGCTGGAGCCGGAGCCAGAGCGGACTACGGACAATGGACTGCGAACTCCGGCGGACTCGCTGACTTAGACTTTGGGTCATAAGTCCACGCAGATCCGGTTCAAATTGCTGCACGCGCTCCCACACACACACACGCACAGCTAGTTTATTGTGGAGCTAAAGGCGCAGCAACTTGAATTGTCCACGGGCAAACATGAGCGTAAGAAGCAAAAAAAAAAAAAAAAGAAAAGAAAACATGAAACGTGCGTTGCCTGCAAAGGACGTTGATTACGCAACAGGACTCTGACTCTGCCTCACTCCCACTCTCCCTCGTTGCCCGTTGTGCCTGCCACGCATCCATTGAATTATTTCACACACACACACACACACAGAAATCCATATCACGCCCCTTGGCAGCGTCTTGGCAGTGTCTTGGCAGCTTCTCGACTGGGAGCCTGGGCGTGGGTCTGGGTTATTGAACCGCAACACCTGTTGATTTGGCTCATCAGATATAAAACATTATATAATGCCCACAAACAAAGCCATTTTATGGCTTATGCCAGACTGAGTCGCAGTCGGTGTAAATGAGAGCTTAACTTATCGAGCAGCCTTAGCTAACTGATGTCTTAAACAGATATAAGAAACGTTGTCAATTCAAATAATGTTGCACAATATTTAAGTGAATTTAAGCGCTCGTCTTTCGCTCAAAGTAAATGCAAATTCCTAATGAAGCAGCTAGCGAAAGAATAAACTGAAAGTAATTATCTTAAAGTTTTTAAGTAAAAAGTTACAAAGAAGTTTTTTTTTTCTTTTTTTAACAGCAACAAGAGGAGAAAAGCCAACGACAGTTGACGCTCTGATAATTACTCTTCACAAAGTAGTTGCAGCGCCATCTATGTGCGATGGTCATAAAGTGAGCAGCAGCAAAGCTTTCTGTTAACTGACAAACTTTAGCAAGCACGCTACCAACCAACAGATGGCGCCAGCATGACAAACAATGAGAGCAACACATGAAGCAGTCTTAACAATGCAAAAAGTGTTTATATCATCAAGCTGAACTGAACTTACTCAATTTCACTTGATTTTTATATATTAAGAAATCATTTTCCAAGCCGAATAGGTAACACTTCCATGTGAAACCCACAAATATGTTAAATAAAATAATAATAAAATAAAATAAAAAATTTTCTCGACTGCAGAAATACTCGTTCACTCGTTATCCCAAGAGTTTTAGCAAGATTGTAAAAAATTTGTTATTTGTTTGTGTTTTTTTTTATTATCTTCGTTATCTATACGTATATTTGTTGTAATTGTTTTAAATATTATAAACTACAATTTGAAATGTACAATCTAATTAATAATTAACATTTAGCCCATAATAGTACACAAATATGCGCAATAGCTATAGCTATAGTTAGGTATATAATATATATGCATACATACATATATATTATTTAAATTTTCTTTTTTTTAGTTTTTAATTCCTTTTTTCTTGCAATATTTTTTTTTATTTTTTTGCCTAGCAACATTTACATTTACATTTACTTAAAGAATAATTTTTATGAATTACATTCAATTTGTTTTGTGTTTCTCTTCGACTTCTTTTGTTTTGATTTACTTTTTATAGCACTAGAAACTATTAGAAACGAACGTTTTTTATTTTTTATTTATTTTTTTTTATAGCGCACAGTTTTTGTTTTGGGCTACACCAAAAACCAAATTATAAAATGTCCTTGAAATTTCTATTTATATACAGAGCAGTATCAGAGAGAACATTACGTATATATACTCATATTCATATTCATGTTCATATTCATATTCATATTCATATTCATATTCATATTCATATTCCATTTGCAGTTAGTCTAGAACACAATTTATCGACTTTTGTTTGAAGCATTCTACAAAAGTTTTTTTCTTTTTTACAATTACAGTTATACGTACATGTGTGTGCGTGTATGGGTGTGTGTGTGTGTGTGTGTGCTTGTCAATGAAATAAGCATAAATTATAATAGTACAGCTGCGAAAAATATAATAGCACCAAAAGTCATAAACAAAGACATTAACAAACAAATTTGCATTGCTTTAGTAAAATTGTAAAAAAATATTAAAAATTAATCAATTTTTTTTTAGCAAAATTCTTGAGCTGGTGCTATAATTTTAGAGCTCAGCGCTGCTCACAAAACATGTTTAACTATTTAAAATATTTAATATTTTACTAATAATTAAAAAACAAATTTATAACAAAATTAACAAAAAATTAATATTTATGCACTGCAATAGTTTAACCTAATGTTCATATTATTTATTTTGCTGAACATGAATTAATTATTAAAAATATTTCGCTATTTCGTAAAAATCTATAAAAACAAAATGATTTCAATTGATGCTTTTATATTCTTCGCTTCCGCAATTTGTGCTAATTATTTTTCGTAATTTTGCTTTTCTATAACTTTTAGTTGAATATATTTGTTGTCAAATTTTGTTTTTCATATTTTCTTTTTGCTATTTGCTATTTTATGTACGTTTTACGTTTCTTTACTTCTTTTTTTTTTTTTATTTGTGTTTCACTTTACGCTAAGTTGATTACAATTAATATATACAAAAGACTTAGAAACTATCAATATTTGCAATGGTTTTTTTGCTTTACTTTTATTTATTTTTGTATATTTAATTAATTCTTTTATGAATGCAATTGAAATTTCTTTCAAAGAAATTCCAACGTAATTTTATCAAATGATTTCCTTTTGCTTTTCTCAATTGATTTCTTATTTTCGTTTCTTTTTCTTTTTTACTTTTTTTAATGCACAGAGAATTCTACTAATTATAAGCGCTAAACATTGGATATTAGTTGCTATGGTACGTTCCTATATATATATATAAAGTCTATATATATATGCTATACGTATGTTTGTTTGTATGTATGTGTGTGTGTCTGTGTGTGTGTGCGTTTGTGTGTATTTATTTTAAATTAGAAGCGACCAGATAAATCCTGCAATGAAACAAATGCAAAGAGTTCAAATTAGTTGAGATAATTAATATAAAAAGAAATAAAAATAATTATAAAATAATATGCAAATATTTATGCAATTTCTATTTATTCATATCTCTTACTAAGTATATATATATATATTGGGAGACTTAACCCCCTCCCAATCTAGCCAACGCTCTTCCATAACATTTCAACTACTTTCGCGCCTCCTGCTCTAGAGAGTCCGCTAAAGAGCAATCAACACTTCATCAAGTCACAATCAGAGCATGTTTCAGCAGAAAATTGTCCAGCTCTGGCAATATGAGGGCGCTAATTTATGCATTTAGCCATTTGACATTTGACTTGGCTGGCGTCAAAATATTCATAAGCGATAAGCAAATGTCGAGGGAGAGGGAGAGAAAGAGAGAGAGCGAGAGAGTAGAGGCTGTGGCCATAAGCCGCAATGGCTAGCAGTTTTTTTTTTTCCCCAATTTCTTTTTTGGCAATTTTTATGCAAATTTTGCAAAAACTAGCAAAAGAGGCCTAGCAGGCCATGAAATTCTAGTATAAAAACGAAAGAAAAAAGAAAAATATGTAAAGTGCTAAACATTTGAAAACGAGAATTTAGCTGCTCAGCGCGGCGATAACAATAAATTTTAAGGGCAGCGGCAATGGCAGCGCCAGCAGCTAGCACATAAAAATCAAAGCTTTATGCTTATCAGTCATTTTATTAGTTACAGCTTTAAGTTATATGCGACTCCTGCTAAGCAGCAATTGAATTTTATGTGCGCGCCTGAAGCAAAAAAAAAAAAAAAAGAAATATGAAAAAAGCATTGCCTACTTATGGGCGTCGTCAAATAAGTTTATTGCCAACACTTGCTCGCTGTGGCGGCGGCCTGTGATTAGCTGCCACGCCTCTTGGCATATTTGCATTTCACACACACACACACACACACAGAGTTATTTAACTGTTTGTCAGCGCACCTTGACTAAGCGCTGCAGGCCTTGCAACTTTATTACAAGCGCGCGTGGCTTGTTTGCTTTATTACTTATTACAAGCAAGCTGCCACAAGCTGTGTATGTGTGTGTGTGTGTGTGTGTGTGTGCTCTCTTGTCTGACACATCATTATCCTTTGTTCATGCAACAAGTGCGGCAAGTGTTTGCCGTGTGCGAAATGCTCAAGGCTCTTAAAAACAGCTTGTACCACACAGCTCTTCTGCCATCTCACTCGCACTTACTGCATGTCTATACATATATATATACGTGTGTGCGTGTCTGTGTGCAGCTATGTCTTGGCAGCATTGTGTTTCAACACCTCCTGCTGGCACTTCAAGTGCCGAGAGCCGAGTTAAGTGTGTGTAAAAGTGCTTGTGCTCGACCCAGCCACACTCACTCACACACTCACACTCACACTCACACACGCACTCACACTCGCACTCATTCTCAGCTATGCTTGTGCTCGACCCAGCCACACTCACTCACACACTCACACTCACACTCACACTCACACTCACACACGCACTCACACTCGCACTCATTCTCAGCTATCAAATGCAACATTTTTGGCTGTCAATTAGTTCGTCTGTCACCTTGGCTCAGGCTGTAATCAGTTTTTAGCATTTTTATTGAACCAGCGCGAGTTGAATTAGTCGCTCGAATCGAGTCGAGTCGAGTTCATTTCTGTTCAAAGTCTCCAGAGACTAGCTAGGCAGAGGCTAATTCAATTTATTCCGCAAGTCAAGCGAACAAATTGTCCCCAGACATTTATTAATGATGCGCGCGCATTAAATATTTAATCAAATGTGCCCCAAAAAATTACAATAGCAAAGAAACAAAAAAAAAAAGAGCGAACACCAAATAGATTCGAGCCAAAAACTTGTCGCTGGCAACGCAAAGTTGACTTCGTGAATTATTTAGCGAGTTTGCGGACAAGTTGCAACACCTATAGAAAATGCCTTGAGGAGATTCACAAAAAAGAAATATATACAAGTTTAAGCAATCTAGTTGGGAATGAAGGACTAGAAGATACCATAAGCTATGGAGCAAGTGCAATAGATATCTAATCTCTTAGGCTCCAATCAAATTCAACTCTTATACTATGAGGCACTAATAATTGAGGGTAACTATCTACTCTTATACTCTTGTATACTAAGTGAAGTTAGTTATCGATTCATCGACTCTTATACTCCACTAGTATTTCATTTTTATATTAACTGAAGTTATTGATCGATTCATCGACTCTTATACTCCAAGAGCATTCAACTCTTATACTCATCAGAGTCGATATATCAATAACTATCTTCATCAATGCTATTGGAGTAATAGGATTCAACTCTTATACTACAATTGACTTGAATTTGTACACTTCTAAACACGTATACTCTAATACTCATAAACGCATACAATTTTAGTCTTATACTCTTTCATTCGTATACTGATCTACTTCTATATTCACGCGTGTTTCACTCTTATACTCATATATTTCATTACCCTTGTAGTCTTATATTAATACATTGTTACCAATTTACACTCTTATTTTACCCTAATTTGTATAGTCTTGTACTACTAAACTCTTTTAATCTCATATCATTATACTCTGCCACACTTGAACTGGTCTACATCATTATCCTAATCTAGAATATCTCTATAAATGTATACTCTACAGTTTTGGCCACACGCCTCTTTCCGCCTGTTACATACACCCCAATGAAAACAATATATCCTCTTTTCATATTTTCCATGGGTTTGGGGAATAGAAAGAAAAATGAAAAGAAACCACTTTTGGGTCAACGTTGCCTAGGCATGGCCCAGCACAAAGCCTACAGAAACTGGGCGAAAAAAAAACAACAGAAATCGCGCTTTTTTTGGTTTTCGTTTTAATACTCATTGGCGTAGATGCAAAGGAGTATATTAGTTCTGTTGAATGTAAAGAAATCATGAGTGGAATGTATATATGTTTGTGATATGATATGAGTGTCTACTGTATAACTGATATCTTTAGATCTATCTATATCTTCCACAACTTGTATTCGATACTTTAAGATCTCTTTGAAGCTAGAGACTTTCTAAGGAACTAACATAACTTGGAGCATATTTTATAGTACAATCTCTTAATCTATATCTTTCACAAGTTTAGAGCAATCCAGTTTGACCTAAGCGCTATATGATTTAGCCTTTAACAAGAAGTTTGCATAGATTTAATTGCTTTTGGTAGCATGAACGAGTATTATGCAGTCAAGTATGTCCACTGCGCACTTCTTTTTTTGCTGCTGCTGCCACTTTTCAACTAATAAATTGCCCTAAAATTCTTTTGAATTTCACGCGCGCTTTCACCGGGGCAACCAGGGGGCAAAACGCGAGATCTTACCTCTCTGGCCTCTGCCACCCCCTCGCACACACACTCTCCCTCTCCCTCACTCTCTCTCTCTCTCACGCTCTCTGTTGCGGCAGCTGCTGCAGCCATAATTTGTGTGACTTTATTATGTGTCAAGTCAGAGTCAATCTGTGAACAATGATGATGAGGACAACGACGACGACGACGACGACGAGGACGATAAGGAGGGGCAGGGGAGAGCCAGCTTGTTGAGTAGCTAGAAATTTGTGACTTCCGACATTTTACAATGGCAACTCTCTTATATCGGTTTGGTTTATATTGACATGTGTCGCGTGGGCGGCTTATTAGACCACGCCCACCGTCTGTCTACCTGCCGAGCATGATGCCTACTTGGGCGGTCATTAAATATGCAAAGAGGCTGGCAACCAAGCATACGGCATTTGCATAATAAAAATGAAAATCCATGGAAATTTCGAAAACTCTATATTGAGACAGTTTTGCTTGGTTCTGCTGTCAAAATTATAAAAGTGAAAGATGTTTAAATGGAAAAAATGTAAATCCAACCAACACCCAAGCAATGCCTGCGCTTGCAATTCAAATTATTCACTCAAATGAAGCAGCAGCAGCAGCAGCAGCAAAGACAGCGCAAAGGCAGCCAAACACAAAACTTTTCTGCACTTGGCATAAATTTCGAACAATTTTCCCGCTTTTCCTACCCCCGATTTGCGTGACTAAAGAAAAAGATTTGATTTTATTTTATTAGCACATCACACGATTGGCGCCACAACTTGACAAAGTTACAACTTTGTCCTGCCACGGACTACCTTACCTCTCTCTCTCTCTCACTCTAGCCCTCCCTCTCCCTCTGCCTTGGCAAGTTGAAGTTTTTTCTGGTCGCTTTGCTGTTTTCTAATTGTTGGCTTACAAAACTTAATGTGGAATTCAATTTGTGCGTACTGCATCTACCGACATGGACTGGGATTGTCGGCGCTACGTTTTGAAAAGTTTTTCATGGCATTTCTTTGGGCTTTTTGTCGCCCCCAATCGGTGCCCTTGCAGCCCCCAGTCCCCGCGCAAACTTGGACACAAAGCAAAAATGCACACTGACAGCTTAACTGACATTGTGCAGAGCAAAAAAATAGATAGATATAATGAAAGTGAGTAGCAAATACTTGATAGCTGCTAGTCGAACAGCAGCGGGTATACACGACTATGCAAATGCGCTGTAATTAATATAATAATACTCAAGGGTAAGAGTTTTGACTTGTTTCTCCAATAAAGAAAGCAATTAAGACTGCTGATGTATAAACGGGTATACACGACTATGCAAATGCGCTGTAATTAATATAATAATACTTAAGGGTTAAGAGTTAAGCTCGCGAATCTTTGAGTTGAGCTCGCGAATCTTCAAATAAAGAAAGCAATTAAGTTTGCTGTTGTATAAACGGGTATACACGACTATGCAAATACTCTGTACATATAAGTGGCAGCAAAATTAACTCTAGAACTTATTCAAATGTGTTTAATCTCAGTTTATAGTTAAATCTGATACTTTTAATGTGATTATAAGCAGCAATAACATAAACGGGTATGCTGGACTATGCACATACTCTATGCATATAAGCAACAAAATAGCTGGAAACTAATCAAAAATATCTAACAACTCAGAGAACATGCTGAAATATTGAAAGTGAATATATCAATTGCATAAACGGGCATGCTCGACTATGCAAATACCCTCGTAATACAAAAATGCATGTAAGTAAAAGATTATATGAAAGAAAGCAAATACATTTTATAGAATCAAGCTGAGCAACAGCTGAGCTGGCCCATCATAGCATTCAAGATTAGTGTAAAAATCTCCTTTAAGAATTCTTTTTCTCAAAAGATCATCAAGCCTGCTCTGAACGAATCTCTTCAAAAGTAAATGCTCAGTAAATCAGTTGAAACTCTCAAATGCCGCTCACGTTTCAAGTTTATCAAGTGCAGAAAGGTTTGAAGCAGAAAAGCTCAAAGAGCAAAAAAAAAAAAAAAATGATGATGCAAAGTAATTTTTCAATATTAGCTGCACTTAACACACTTGATTTGAGCGAGGCAAACAGGTAGAAACAGGTAAACAACAGCAGCAGCAGAGGCGGCAGCAGAGGCAGCAAGTATTAGGGACAACTTGCGACGTGCATAAGTCACCCTAAGGACGTAATTAATTTTTCAGCATTTGCTGTGCCACACACACACACACACATCTATACACACACACACACACACACACACAGCTACAGGCTCAGGTTGCCTTGACGAATTTGCGCCGCGGTCGCTAAAGGACTTTCCGAGCAAAGCCTCGGGCCGCTTGGCCAACCAAATTAGCGCGGCCATTACACGTGGGTGGGGGAGTCGACAGGTGAGCTGAGGTGAGGCGTAGTCCTGGCATAAGGACACTTGAACGCCAACGGCCACAGTCAGCGCTGCTGCCTTTGCAGCTTTTACATATTTTATGACTGCCGTAAATTGACTTAATTTCCTATAATTTTTCAAGCACGCGCCGCCCTTTAAAGTGCCAAATTGAAAAAGACGAAAGCACAAAAAAAATAGCCAAAAACAAGAAAAAAAAACCTAAATACTTTAAACATGTATTCATCCTGTTTTTATTTCATACCCTAAGCCTAATGAAAATGTGTAAGTCGGGTATATTATTGTTCGGATAATCTAAAGACGGAAGCATCACTAAACGTATAAGACTGTAGGAGAATAAGAGCAATAGACAAAGGCATATGCCAAGTATAAGACAACCAGAATATAAGACTAAGAATACTCAAGTATAGCACAGTATAAGACTGCTAAAATAGAACACAAATTATAAAACACTAAGAGTATTATTATTACTGCATTATGAGACTATTATTAGCAGTATAAGAGTATAATATACATTAATGTGAGTATGAAGCTAACACTATACTATGAATATAAGAGTTTTAGAATATGAGTATAACATGTATGAGAGAGATAAAATAAGTGCATAATAGAGCATAAGAGCATCGATATTTCACATTACATTTGAAGATTCTGAAATTCAATGTAAACGAGTGAAAGGTAAAAGAGGAGAACAATCATACTCATGAGTATAAGAGCAGCAGAGTAACATCAGTACAAGTATCGTAAAAGACAGTAGACCATAGTATAAGACCATTGAATATTAAATATGTTATCGATAACTTTTCAATTTTAAATAACATCAATTAAAATCTATATGAAGTTTTAACTTCTTTAAGTATATCTCGAACACATTCATTACAGTGAACAAATTTACTGTTACTCTCATGAATATATGTACAGAATACCTAGGGTATCTACCAGTCTACTGTCCGCCCCACTGCAGCAATTGGGGGTGAGTGCGGCGCACTTGACATTGTATTATGATAATTGAACGCGTGTAATTGCCCTCAAGTAGCTTCTGAGGAGAATTCAGCAGTCAGCGGTAAGGCAGAAGGAATCCAGAAATGGCAATGAAATGGCCATGAAAGATTCATGGAGAGAAGGCAACAATCAAATGGACTGAACTAAGGCGATTTGTATATAAATATATATTATATATATGTATATGTGAGGCTCTGCTTATAAAGTGAAAAAATGTAGGAAATCTGAATGAAAAGAAATTCATGTTGAAGCGTGAGTTTTCTTCACGTTTATGGGGTGGCTTTTCTACTTCTTTGCATTTCTTTTTTTTTTTTTCGTTTTTCTTTTTTTGCATATTCATAATGTTTCACATTATTAACATAATTTATGCAAAACTGTCACATTGAATTGCTTTTAAAACTTGATGCAAATTGGAAACTGAATCGAGGTGTGAGTGGGCGACATGAGATGCTGCTCTACTTACTTTGTAAACTGTAAAGGCAGCTGCTATAGCTGCAGCTACTCCTCATCCTTCTCCTGCTCCTGCTGCTGCTCCTTCTATTAGATTAAAGTGTATACAGTATATTGTCCTTAGCATAGGCAAACGATTTCAAGCTGAAAATCTTTATCTAATGCACCCACGATGGCGGCGAGGTGACCACGCTAGGCTGTGTATACTGTACACGTGCATTCAGATTTGCGCTCGCTGTATCCAGACTGTTGTTGTTGTTGTTATTGTTGTTGCTTAACAGCAACTGTTGCTGATGCAGCTGCTGTTGCTGTTGTTGCTGCTGCTGTTGTTGCTGCTGTGCTGTTGCTGTTGCTGTTGCTGTTGCAGTTGCAGCTGCGCCTGCAATTGATCTAGCTGAACATTTGCACTGCTATTGCCAGCAACGCTGTTGTTGCTGTTGCTGCTGCTGCTATTTGTACTATTATTGGTTAAGATCACATTCGTAGCATTCGTATTGACCGCAGCTAACGGTATATTTATATCCAGCACACCATCATAGCACATCTCCTGATGCAGCAACTGTAAGAGCAAAGAGAATGAATTTTATTCAAATAAGAGTAACAAATACAAGTGTGTAATATAAATCTAAAATAAAAGCTTGCCTCAGTCAGGATTCGAACCTGCAACTTTCAGCATTGCTGGCAGCAGCTCAACCAATGCAGCCACAACTTTTCATGCTATGACAAATGCCTAACGAACAGCTGAGAATGCAAACACCATTCAAACGCCATTTCGTTTCTATTTATAGACTTTAGCCATGCAAGCAATCATCATTGTATGTGTGCACACACAGACAGCAAATGCATTTGTTTGTATGCGTGCATACGCTTAGAGCAAATGCTCTCGGTTGACACGCAATTTTTTTTTTTTTAATTTGACAAAATGTTTACTTTGATAACTTTTCTATTATTCAGCGGAATTCAATGAAATTTTCAGCAAATGAGCAAGAAATTCCATTAATTATGTAGAAAATCATTAAAAATGCAAATTATTTACAATATTGCTTATGTTTGCAATTGAGTTTTGGGCAAAATAGATTATCGATTATTTATAGACAAGTTGATATAGACAGATAGATAGAGACGGACAGAAAGAACTCTTACGATATGCCTTTCATGCTCTCGAGTATTTGTAAATGGAATGCTCTCAACTAGAATTACTACTACTATCATTTGACTGCATTCATTTACTCCGACTTGCACTTACCTCTTCGACATTGCACTCGAGACCGCCCTGAAAGTTTTCCAGAGTAAATTCGTCAATTGTTTCACTGTTCAGCGCCTCCAGGCATTGCCCTATCAAAGTAGAGGCGCAGTTATTATCTGTACAAGCAGAAGCACATAGAACAAATAGAGGAGTATAGACGAGAGGAAAACTTTTGCTACACAGAGCTAAACTTCAATAGGCACCAAAAGTACTTACCCTCCAGGCCAGTGGAAAGCTGTTGCTGCTGTTGTTGTTGTTGTTGCTGCTGCTGTTGTTGCTGTTGCTGCTGCTGCTGCTGCTGTTGTTGTTGTACGAGTATTGCAGCATTATCGGCAGCAGCTTCGAGCAGCACATTGCTATATGTGTTGAGAGAGTCCGAGGAGGGCTCACTATTGGGATACGCAGGCGACATTGTGGTGGTAACTGAGTTGGGTGAGAGGCCCTGCATGAAGAAAGAATTATCAAATGGAAGCAATGTTAACATTCATCCCTCTCTCTCTCTCTCACTCTCTCTCTCCCACTTACATCTCGCACTGGTGCACTGTGCAGACAGCCGCAATTGAGCGAACGATGCAACAGGCACTGTGGCTGCTGCTGCTGCTGTTGCTGCTGCTGCTGCTGCTGCTGTTGCTGCGCTTGCAGCGAGCCGTAGTTGGGCGCAGAGACGGGTCCATTGAGCGTATAGCCCTGTGTATGCTGTGGATGCTGTGGCGGCTGGTATGGCGGTGGCGGTTGTGTTGGCAAGCCCGATGCGGCACTGAACCTGCTCCAGCCGTACGATCGTTGGGTTGCAAAAGAAACAAACAAACTTTGACTTTATAGACCAGTTCAATGGAGTCGCAACAAAAGTGATATATATATATATATAGTTCATAGAGCGCATGCAATGCATTCTTCAAGAGGCAACAAAAGAGTCACACACACACACGAACACAAATACACATACAGATGAAACAATAAACAACAATAAAATAAAACTGACCCTTGCTGTTGCAACAAATCGGTTTGTAGTTTCAGCTCATCCGCCATGGAGCCAGCCAATTGATCAAACACCTGCACCTGCGCTTGCGTCAATGTTGTATTCGGATAGTCAACCTGAAAGCCCCAATCTGGCTCCAGCTCCAATGCACGAATGGGACTCAAGCGCCCACAGGAACTGGCATTTGATGAGGCGCGCTGACGAAAATCTGGCGACAATTGAAAGCTGCCGCTGAACCGCAAAACGATATTCATAAATGTAACAAAAGAAAACAAGAAGAGGAAGAAAAAGAAACAAACAAGAAATAAAATCAAAATAAATTCAATGAAATTAATGACAATGAAAATTATATAATAATATTACATATGTTTAATATCAATAACTTATTTGCTCTGCCTCTCTCATCAAAAATCAATCGTAAATTAGCTTAAGCAAGTCTTTAACTAAGACTCGAAGCAAACATTCAAATCTACTTTAATCAAATCTACATTAAAGCATAAAAGTGTGAATTGAATGAAGGTGAGGCTAAACTACTTTAAAACTAAGCTCAACATGCAGCAATTGCCAAAGAATATTCAAACTAATTTATGTAACGAAATTAGCAAAGAAATGTTTAGTAGCCTCGCAATCAAATTTTATCTAAGGACTTGTTTCGTGCTTAATTTTATTTATTTATTATTTATTATTTTTTCAAAGCAATAATTATAACTAAAAATCTTTTTTTAATCTAAATAATCTGTAAGATTGTGTTTACTTTTTATATTTATTTATTCATATTAAATAAAAATCTCTATAATCTTTTTATATTATTTATTTATAACAAATAAAATTCTAAATATTCTTTTTATAATATTTATTCAAATTAAATAAAAATCTCTTTAAACTTTTTATATTATGTATGTATATTAAATAAAAGTCAATAATCTATCTATATTATAATTTTTATATTATTGAAATTTTTATTTAGATTTAATTTGTAGTTTAATTAATTTTCTATGATAAGTTTGCTCTATAGTTTATTTTTCATTTATTTTATTTTTTTTCTATTTATTTATTACGTTCATCGGGGACTTCAATAACCCATTTGTGTACTTCGTCTCTATTGATTCTGCTCAGATCTCTAAGCTGCACAACTCTCAAGATTCAAAAATTCTCGAACAATCTTGGCTTCAATTCTGTCTATATATACCACCCGAATATATATTCTATATATTTTAATGCTACGAAAATCCAAACTTATCTTGTTGAATTTGATGTTTCTTCTAATTAGCTAAATGATAAACTTCTAAAAGATAGATAAACCTATAAATTATGTTGTTAATGAAAAGAAAACTGAGAAAATGTGGATACTCTTAGTAGATAAGACAAGTGCTATATACACATATATATACTTACAGTTTTCTTTAAGAAAATAGTTTTTACAAAAACTTAAGCCAAATGAAACTTTCTTGATCCCTTATCAAATTATTGTAACTAAATTGTTTTTAAATTTTCTCTACAAATCATAGCATTAAATATATATTCAAAAATTACTTTAATTCTAATTACTAATTACTAATTAAAATAAAAATGCGCAACTACTTAATAAACTGCATTTCTAATTGAAAATCGAAACTACATTTTTCCTACTAGCTGCAATTCAGCTTCAATAGTTACCTGTGCAGTGGACTCTCTGGAAAGTGATCGAGTCCCTCGCTGACGCTGCTGCTCGGCGAGGGCGTGGCATCATTGAGACCCACAACGCCGGCCTGGCGCAGAGCCTCGACGCGCTTTTTGGCTCGGCCGCGACGCTTCTCGTAGCGCGATGTCTCCATGGAGGCGGCACGACGTCGCACCGATTTGCCTGGCTTGGCCTCCGGATTGAGCATCCACCAGGATGATTTGCCAGTGCCCTCATTCTGCACGCGCATGAAGCGATTGTGCAGCGACAAATTGTGCCTGATGGAGTTCTGGAACAGGAATATAAGGATATAGGAAAATCAAAAATTAGTTCAACTCTGCCAAGTTCTGCGACATTTTCCCCAGAAATCGCAAATCTAAGCAATTCAATTCAAGACGCGCCGCAACGCTTCGCTGATGTAACGACACGATTTGTAAGCAATTGCGTTAACTTCCTGTCGAGGCGGTGGGAATGGGCAAGGGACTGGTGGGAGAGGGGTTAAGGTCTTGTGCTATGCTTCCTTTTCCCGGTTTGCCATTCAATTGTCTGACGACGTTTTTATGGTTTTTTAGAGCACACACATAGAGTGAGAGTGAGAGGGAGAGAGGGAGAGCGGGAGAGAGAGAGAGAGAGAGAACGCGCTCTAATTGGAAGACGTCTTCTTCACTTGGCTGTCGTCGTTCTGCCGCGTTGTCAGCGCCGTTGCCGTTGCCGTTGCCGTTGCCGTTCCCTTTGCTGTTGCTGTTGCCTGTCGCTTAAGCTGTCAATTCATATTTTATAACAATAGTCATAAATATCGTCATGCGCAACGTAATGACAGCAAAATCGACGAACCACACAGAGCGAACTAAACGGCGAGACTAGCATCGACCTGCCAATCTCTCTAACTCACTCTTCCTCTCCCTCTTCCTCTCTTGAGGTGCAACAAAAAATGAAGAAAAAACCAAGAACAATTACAAAGCGAACAAAATAAAATAAAATAATCAAACACATTTTACTATAGATTTGTCATCGATTACAATGAAAAGCAAGGGAGTGAGAAAGAGAGAGGGAGAGAGAGAGAGAGTCCGCGATATTCGGCGTTTACCTGACTAGGAAATACCCTAAGCCATGCTGATACTGTTACTGTTACTGTGTTGATTAGGCGGATCTTCTTCTCTTATGCAGCCTAGCCTTTAAAGTAAGGGAAGGTAGCCAAAATCTGCTTATATATCACTAATCCATCTTTCCATAGGTTCAGGCTATAAAGAACTCTCATTCGCTGCATCTGAGCTCTACTGCACCATAAAAAAAAAAAAAACAGAAAAGTCTTTTCGGTTTTTGGCTATTGGGTTCCCCGGCTATAACAACGTAAAATCGTCGACCCTTTGAGCGTCGTTATAACCGAATTCTACTGTATAGTAATTTGGTATATAAGCAATAGTAGGTCTAAGTATGAGCTAACCCATAGAGCTTTGCAGAAACTAACTTAACATATACTTAACATTTCTAGATTTCGATTCTATTTCCTTTTTCTCTTTTAGTACATAGTGATTCGCTATATAGGCAACAGTAAGCAGACATCTAATCCATTGAGTTCACTTTCCAGTTAGAACTCAACATAATATAGTTTGGTAATGATTACTCAAATTTGATACCTTCCCAATGGGACAAAGACTTGATAGGGCTAAGGCTCAAACTCAAGAGTATCTATATACATATATGTATGTATATATATGCATCAATCTCTAATCTCGTTACCTTACACTCTCAACCTAATACGCTCTTTTCACTAGCTAAACGAGTATTACAAAAATATATAGAAATATATATGAAAAGAACACGCTCGCGGTATCGAAAACTAAATGTAGCATTACAAAAACTAAACTAACTGCAAAAGCACAGTCAGAGCCAGAGCTACAACCAAAACCAGAACCAAAGCCAAAGCCAGAGCACGAGCCAGATCCACAGATTCCAAACAAAACTCAACTTCGATTCAAATTGCGATGCGTCGCGACTTCAGTCGGCACATTGGCGCCATTTATCACCGTTTTGCCCCCAACACACACACACACACGCACACACATGTGTGTATGTGGGTGGCTAAACTAAACCTGTGCACAGACAGCAGACAACAGACGGCAGACGACCGACTGCCAGTTAGGGGCAGACAGCAGCAGCAACACCGGCTGAGCGTACAGACCTTCTAATACTTTTTTTTTTTTTTTTTTTGCGAGTCAAAAACTTTTACTTGGCGTCCTGTTGGCGTCTCCTGGCTACATCGTAATGACATTTCGGTTTTAGTCTCACACTCCCACACGCAAAGAGAGCGAGAGAGAGAGAGAGACACTCATTTGTCACTTTACCCTTTCTTGAAGTTTGTTTCTTGCATAAAGTTATCATTTTTATTTAAATGCCTTAAGTGCCCGCCCGTTCCTGCAGCACCGTCCTCTGCCGCATCAGCTGTGCCATATAATTTAAAGAGCTTAACGTTTTTATTATGCTAATACGCCCAGCTCAAATTATCTGGACAGGCAACATTCTATTTGGGTATGAACATGCATAAATTAGTTCAAATTAAGTTTCTGACATATCTGAAGGCCAAAAGAGAGTAAAGGCTAAAGGCTAAAGGCTAAAGGGTAAAGGCTAAAGGGTAAAGACTTCAGCTTTGCTTAACTCACACATTTAAGCGGAATGAGAGCATATTGGCTTTGAGTAATGTTAGCAGTATATTCTAGCGCTTCAGTGAGCTAGTTTTACCTCTACCTCTACCTCTCACTGAAGCTCTACCATATGTTAATCTAATATAGTCGGCACAAATCTAAAAGAAAAATGTTTTTAAATGTTTAAGCACTATTCAGAGATATTCTCTTATACAAAAATTTTGTAATGACTTCCTTATCTCAGCATTTCCATAGCCTAAATAATTTATGAATGAATCAAATAAACATTTCTTGACATTTTACCAAATCATATTTGTCCATCAAACTTCAAGTTGAAATTATAAAAAAACTGAATTCTTAAATTCGCAAGTTTAATGCGATTAAAGTTTTGGGCAACTCGCATAAGCATTGCGTGTCACGACGCATCGTCGGCACGATTCCGCTGTCAAGTTGACTTTAATGCCATAAAAACCTACACGAGCAATGCTAACAAATGGCATTTATAATTTATGGCACACACTTCATTGAATATTCATAAACTTGAATCTGGCCGAGCAGAACGTTAGAACAAAAATTCAATTCATCTAACTAATTGGCGCTATAAAATTTTTGGTAGATATTTCGGCTCATAATATATAAAGCAGACTTTGAGACTTGCAACAAAAAAAAAAAACTGCGACCACACGCTGAGATATTACCCAAGTAGGAAAGGCAAGTTACCAAGGGAGCTGCATTACATCCTGGTAGGGGCGAAAACGAGATGGAGATGGAGATGCGAGAGTGGCTGTGGTGGTGGTGGGAGAGGCCTTACAATGCGTATGTGGGTCACACTAGATGCGAACTCCCCTCCGCGCCCAATCAACACACAAATATGAAAAGAACAAGAGCCCGAGCTCTGAAAAGCAGCGTATCAGAAGAGAAGCAAAACAAGAGTGCCTTTAGCCTTTAGAGTGATCGACTAGCAGTTACCCATAATTTACATATTTCATATTAATGTTGAAGCGGTTAAAAGGGGAAAATAGACAGAATAGTCGAGATCAAGAAGAAGAACGCGAATCTAGACTAGAATCTAATGTATTCTATATTCTCAATTTATGCAATTTTATGAAGCTATCTATGGACTCTTATTACTCTTATACACTCCCTTAGACATGGATATACAACATACATAAAGCACTAACTCAGATACTCTTATACAAAATATGCTTACTAAACATACTCTTAAGCTCTTATACAGCATGGGAGGCGAAATCAACTTGACTATGTATATCCGCACACCATGTATACTCTTCTATTTAGGTATTCACATACTCAGTTGGTCTTATACGTATGTTCTCTTATACCATTACTACTTATACTCTCTTACTCTACTAATGCATGCCAATACAATCATAGAGTTATATTTTAGACCTTTGCAATCCTTTTATACTATGAGCTTTCAGTCTTAGAACAAGTCAGAGCTCTAGCCTGCTCTGCCACACCCACTTCTGTCACATACGCACTTTCTCAAAAAATGGGGCAACAACCAATATACCCCAGCTCAGCGAATCAGCGTTCAATCAGCATATAAATAAAAAGAAAAGCATATAAACTATATGAAATACCAGACTCTCGATGGCTTCATTGAATTTGCTTGCAACAAACACAAATAGGCGAAATTCAGAAATGGAAATTTAATACGTACAATATGAGCACAAGTCCATTTGTCGCCAAGGATATTCGCACACACCAGCACACACCAGCACACACACGGCTGTCCTTTTGTGTACACTATACGCACGCACACAATTAATGTGCACCGAGCGTGAATTACAATGAAACATCATTCCCTGGCAAATCGGTTGCCTGGCATCAGTCCGGCCCTCACAATTTGACCCAGTTATGCAGAAATAGTGAAAGCTGCCGATGCCAATTACATTTATTAGAGCACAGTTTTTTCTTCCTCTTATTCTTCTTCTTCTTTTTTTCTGCTTTATTTATTAGTCAGGCCGAGCAGCGCTCTGATTCATTTCTCTATAATTTATAAGAGTAATTGGTCCAGCGTTGAAGTCGGCCTCTGTTTGGGGTCGCAGGCGCGTACTGCTACTACAATATATGAAATCTACCCAAGCGCGCTTCATTTCACACAAATACGCATTCATATCCATTTTTGTGCCCATTGAATGTGACGAAAGTGGGGTAGATGCAGTTTACTAGAGTGTATGTAATTGATATGTGGACAATTCCATAAAGTGTGTGTGCATAGATATAGATATTTTGTATTCGTCTGCCGTCTGTTCGTGTATCCTTCCCTTTGCGACCTCGGCCACGACAATCTCTAAAGACTTACAATTTCTTATATATATTCTTGTATATCTTATAAAGTAAAAAAAAAATCATTTCTCGTCCAAAATTCTTCACATTCAAATGTAATTTACAAATTTTAACTTGATTTACTTTACAAAACTCAAGAACTTCAACCTTAAATTGATTGAATTTGTATATTCACTATGATAGACTATGTATGTATATATATTTTATTAATATAGAGACTATACATATTCTATATATTTCTTTTCCTATACATATATCTTACCATAACCTTAAAAATGTTACCAAAAATCCCATTTCCAAACTTCGAGTCTTGATCTTTAGTATACATATAAATTCCATTCAAGTTACTGTTCTTTGTCTGAGCGTCTGTTTAGGCATATGCCTCAAGTCGGTTGCTTAGCTCAAGTTACTAGGTATCTAATAGTCGTGCATACTCAACTAGAACAGTCTTACTTGAATTTTTGGTTCGCTCATGCTGAGGGGTAGAACAATACCCCACATACTCGGCTGCCCCACATGACGTACATATCTACGTAATGCGCCTTCATCCCAAACATCAAATATGCATATTTCATATTTCTGATATCGCGGGGCGCCACAAATGACAACATGTGGCACTAAGTGCGTCCACTTCCACATGCAACGCAAACGCGAGTCAAAGATACTATATTTCTAAATTGGCAACGAATTAAACAATTTCGAGAGTCAGCTAAAGCACAGTAATTAATATCATGTTTCATTTAGTATATAGATTTGCATCTACACTATATAGATATATATGCTAATGAATAATATGGCATATACAAATTATACTTAGTGGCAAAGCGTTGTCAATGGGGAACACCCGAAAGTAAATGCCAGTTGCGACTAGCAACCACAAAAAAAAAAAAAGGCTACAGAGATGCATATCTATATGGGATATATATATATATATATATATATATGATATGGATATATATGTGTGTCCACATAAAAGTAAAAAAATAATAATAAAGAAATCGCGCTCGAACGCTAAACAGCTGCAGCAATTCTCACACACAAATCAAATGAACCCAACGCGCTGAACTCAACACAAAAAAAAAAAAAGAGAGAAAAAAAGAGAGAAAAAAAGAGAGAAAAAAAAAAAGATTATTCGCATTTAGATGTGAAATTGAGATATAAATTTTGAAACGACACTGCATGCCTGGCTCTCCAGGTAACTATACTCACCTCCTCACCTCCCCATCCCCTCCCTCTCCCCACCTCAGTCACTTCTCAGTCCTAACTGCTGCACGCTATACACCAGTTGCCCTAATCGAGCCAAGTTCAATGCATTTAAAAATTTAATGGGCTCTACTTCAGTTGGCCCATGTCCACGTTCACGTTTTGGTATTTCGTTTCCTTCAATTCAATTCGATTCAATTGTTTTAACCAAAAGCTGTAAACACTTTGCCACAAAGACTAAACAAATTCTTTTTGTATCCAATCCATTAGATAGCAGAAGAAGAAAGAAAGCAAAAAAAGAAAACAACAACAGCAAAATTGAAGGCCTACGTCGCACACTCGCATGTTTATGTTTACTTCAGTCTAATTAATTGTTTAAACATTTCTTATGACTGCTACCCATTGACATATGCTTGACCATGGGTTGGATTGGCACATGCATAGGTAAGAGTATGCTGATCTTAAATAATATATGATTTTCGCTGAATATGAACTGACTTCATTCAATCTGACCTTATCGAACTCGGGAACTACAAGAGCTAAGTATTGGAAATTTGTAATATTTATGCTCACATGCCTAAAGTAGCAAAATCTTAGCAATTCATAAAGACAGCTCAACCCATTTTTTTAATATCCCAAAATTACGTTATTTGTATATGATTTTTCAAGCATAACTCGATCAGTATTAAATGTTAGCTCATTTAATTTGGTATATAGATGCGCCTATTGCATGCACATGTTATGACTATTCCTTTACTAATATATATCTAAGTTTGATTATATCTAACAGTTTCCACTAACTACTTTCATATCTTCATAACTTCTAGGATATCTGGCCGTCGAGTATTTCGCACTTTTAATCATTTTTGCAGCTCATGACTTCACATTGAGGCTCTCATGAAATTTGACTTTTGTGTTTATCGCCTGGCTGAGTACAAACATAGCGCGATCAGACCATCAGCATCAACATCAACATCAACATTAGCATTTGCATTTCCAATTTCCATTCCAATTCCCATTAACTTTGCTTTTGACACCTGCCATTAATCGTTTGGCCATTCATCATTATCAGACTATAGGCCTCAACATCATGACTAATGCTTCATTATGTCGACCTTATTATGTGTCTATGCTTTCCCATTGATATGTAATGAAAGCTGATTAGATAATCAACCAACAACAACAAAAAAATGACCTATTCCAATTGGATATTCAATGAAACACATTCAGCGAACGAGTTAAAGCTTCGCATATCGAATGAAGTCGCTTTAAGCCATGAGCTAAATCAATATTTGCGCAATTTTATTGTATCAAAATATGATTTGAGGCCTGCAAAACTTGAGCAATGGCAAAAAGTACGTGCCCAACTGCTGACTATCAAATTGGCCGATGATGCTGATGCTGGGCCTGATATGGAATACCCAACTCTCCCTCGCCTCAGCTATGCAGCCAGCCATCCATCTGGTTCGCCCCCAAACATTAAAAAGTTGGACAAATATTGTTAGGATATGCGTACATAAAACTAGCAGCATTATCGAGCCAATGATGATGTGATGATACGGCCATGATATCAAAAGCAAAAGTTTTTCGCATCTGTGTATATGTATGTGCATGTACATACACATATGTATATAGTATGTGAGTATCTATGCATATACATATCTATACGTATTTACTTCGCTTTATGCCTACTGGGAGTAATGGGTAAGAGGGGTATATAGCCTTTATGGGAATGCATGAAATAGTCAGAGAAAGACAAGGCAAATTCTGTCCGTCTGTATAAGAGAGTAGAGTAGACTAGGCGAAGTATAAGTAAAAATAAAATAAAAAAAACCATTATACCTTGATTTCCCATTTTCAATGGATTCAGGGTATAATTAGTGTATGGCCTTAAGAGAATAATATAAGAGTCGAGCATTTTAGTAGTATAAGACTTTAATCATGAGTAACTATAAGAGTATAGAATAGATAGAGAATAAGTTACTATAAGTGTGCAAATTTAATGTATAATATAAGAGATTACGAGTATAAGACTTTGTGAGCTAAAGAGCATAAATGTATAAGACTAAGAGAGGATAACAGGGAATAGTATAAATGTATTAAACTAAGTATAAGAGTTCAAGAGCTGAATAGCACAAAATAAAACTGTATGATAGTATACGCATTTATTAACAATACAGTATAAGGGATATTCATAACCCGAGTTGAATAGAAGACAAGCATAAAAGTATAAAAGTTAATCAATATAAGACATTTTAAGAGTAGCACGGTGCAAACGGAAGAGCGTTTCAGATATTGACTGTATAAGACTATAATTGTATAAGAGTATATGGTATATATTTATACAATTATCTCTTATGCATTCTTATAAATATATACCATATACTCTTATACCTACAAGAGTGTAGTCTACAAGAGTGAAAGAGTTTAAGAGTATAAGAGGATTGGATTATTAGACTATACAAATTCAACAGCATAAATATACAAAAGTATAACGAGACTAACAGCACAAATAAAAATAACACTTACAGGAATTTTAGACGAAGCAGCAGAACATCTAAGACTTGAATTTCTAAAGATTTATCTGTGGGTATACATATAACTAGGTACTACTAGGTATCTCCTAGTCAGGCACACTCAACTGGAATACTTCTACTCAACATTTCTTTTTTTTCTCTTCTTTTTTTTTTTTTTTTGGTATCTTTGCAAAGTTTTATGAATTTGAGTTGGCGACAAAGCCAAAAGGAAAGTTTGCGATTAATCGCTGAGGCAGTGGCGCCCCAAAGTCAGCGCCTAACGGAAATCAAAATCATAACGGAAGCCAACTATAACGGAAACTGTACGCTGAAATGCCCAATTGCAGCTAGAATCAATTGCACCTGCATGAAGCTTAAAGCGCAGCAGAACATTTAGAGAAAAACCACAAATGAATGAAGACTCATTCTTAAATTGGTAACAAGTCTTGCATGTGTGTGTGTGTGGGTGTGTGGGTGTGTGGGTGTGTGTGTGTGTTGAGGATGTTAGTCTGTCTGCCTTTGGTAGTGCACTCCATAAACAGTTCATAAGTGTCGCGCGTTTTGTCTCGATGGCAAACTGAATGGCCAAAAGGTTCTGCAATACAATCAGCCATGGGGCCAAGCACAACAAGTATAAGAGCGCAGAAATATAGATTGTGCACGACTAAGAGATAGCCTGTATATTAAAACTACTTATTGCATAAAAACAAATATTAGAATTAAACAGTAGCAGATCTGGTAAAAGTATAAATATCTAAAATTTTTGGTATTTAACTTTGGTAGTTCTCGACAATTACGCATAGATGTTTAGAAGATTTAGTAATATGAGTATGGTTCAGCCTCTACCTAATGCTCTACTCTACCGTTTAGGTCTCTAGAAGAGTTGGGAATAGGATTATGAATAAGAGTCTCTATCATATACCCTTCATCTCAAGCACAGTTGCTTCCACCTCTATCAACATATTCTACTCTACTCCTAAGCTATCCACCCCATTTCCATATATTCAGGGTATCTAAAGAAAAAACTTTGCCCATTCAAGTAGCTACAACAACCACAACAACAAAATCAAGCCAAATTATGTACAATTTGTGCGACGCCGAGGACATTGCCCCAAACAAAGAAGAAGAAGAAGAAGAAGAAGAAGACGACGAAACAGAAGAAATGTATGCAATCGAAATGTTAGCGTATTGAATTGAGCTGCTTTGCCACAAATTGTGGCAAGCAGATTGTGTGTATGCTTGTCATTCCGTTTCCCTCCCTCTCTCTCCCTCTCTCAGTCTCTCTCTCTCTCTCTTTCTATCTGTCTGCTTATGAAAGTTGATGACATTCATTAAGTACAGTAGTAACTCGCAATGCACTGCACAAATCCTTCGCACGGCTTAAGCTGCGCCCGCTAGCCAACGCTTAGCGCTTGATTGATTATGTGGCAACATTTTTTGTAGCATGTCAGTTTCAAGAGTTTGGCTTAAAGCTGCTTTCTGGCCAACTATTAAGTACTCAATTGCGACTTTAGCTCAAGCGAAATTTATGAACAGCTTCGACCATTCAAAGTGATGAATGCCAACTTGGCAGCTGAGCTACCGAATTGCAGTTATGCTGAAAGTTCTCAACACGTTTAGCGTCAAGTTCATAAAATGTATAATTTTATTAGCCTCAGGCGAAGTCCAATGCTGCCACATCGCAGATTTAGCGTGAAAATGGCTAACATTTATTTCTAAAATTTGCCAGTTTAGAGTGTAAGAATGTAGAGAGAAGATCTATAAGTTCTAGAATTGATTATGAATTATGGGATGCCCATGGGCTTAGATTATCCCATAGAACTTATAGGTCTCTCTCTATCTATAGCTTTGCTCTACTGCATATAATACGAGCCTATATTTCAGCTCTCATTGGCTTTTATAACGACGGAGCTGTGTAGCCAAGAGGAACTATGAAAAACGATTGTATTATAAAGTGTATTAGTTATTCAACATAAACTATATAATATTTTAGCTATAGCTGACTGTAAATTGGCTAAAACGACAGCACTGCGGGTCAATCCACATGACCCATGCATACATCATTTGAGCCAAAGACACATAAAACTGTATCTTTTACACCAAAGTTTTTATTATTTCTCTCGCTCAACCTCTCCTCTCCTCCGTCCCCCTTCCCTTTGGCTTCTTTGATCGGTTATTTCTTCAGCATTTTTTTCGCCAATTTTTACTGTCGCTTTTTTGATTATTATTGCATTATTATTTATTGCTGGTGGCAATTTCAAGCCCCTTGTTATATTGAATAATTTCTCAATAAAATTTTAATTTATTTTGTCATTAATTTTATTCTCCGTCTTCTTCTTAATCATCTTTCTTCTTCTTCTTTTCTGTTTATCGAAACGAGTTGGGAAGTACGTTTGCCTTCAACTAATGCATTATTTATAATTTGTCGAGTTCATTAAATGCCAAACTTTTTTTTCTCATATACTTTATAGACATACATCGATTTTAATATATATTGACTGTTATATTGCTAGAGCAGGACAACAATCAAACATTCTAATTTAAAGAGCAAGATTAGCAATAGAATATCTTTAATATACATAAACTCCAGCTATATCTGAAATATCTGAAGTTTGTTATCAATTTCAGGAAATTAAAAAAAGTTATTAATAGAACTTAAAGAAGCCTATAGTATTATATTCTTATACAAGTCTTATATTCAGTATACTTTATGCACTTAAATTTATTGACTCGTATTTTCATGTATTATTATTATATTATATTATAAATTACAGCCTTTTATTTTTCTACTCTACTTCTCTACTTAAATACTTTTCAAGCTCTTATACTCGGCTACTCAGTAGAAGTAGAAATTTAGATACTTTTTCTAACTCTAATACACGCTCACACTTCTACTCCTTTACTCTTATATTTTCACATGCTCATATATCGTATAACTCTTTACTTCATATATTTTTCTATTCTTTTCATTTTATTGCTCTGATATATCAGTTACTATGTGTACACCCCCTAATTCTTCATGTACCCTCTGTTTTGGTTTTTCCTTCTCCTAATGACCTTTCCTAATATTTTATTATGTTTGTTTACGCTTTTCTGCATAATTGTGTTTTTTCTTTTTTTTTTTTTATAATGTTTGCACTTTTTTTTTTTATACTTCTACACCGCTATTTATTTAGCTTCTTTATTACTTTTAGATAAGACAAACAAAAGTTTTTGTATGTTTATGGTGTTCCACATCATTTCCAACAATTAACGCCCCTTTTTTTTCTTTCCCCTTCGTGCTTTCCGCCCCTCACCCTCTCCCACCTGTTACACAACCACACATGTATTTTTCATCTACCAAACATTACGTCATTGTCAAAAACCCCATTCACGTTTTTTAAAGTTGATATTATAGTGCTTTATTAAGCTATGTTTTCCCCCCCTGTTTCTCAAAACATTTATATCGTTCGTCTTCAACGCCCACTTCCCCCCCATCAACCATTTTTTTCTCAAACCCCGCCCTTTTCCCATTTTTTGATTTGCCTTATAATTTTACGAAAAAAAAAAAAATTAAACGCCATTTTAAACTGCGCACGTTTAGACCCATATTGACTATTTTATTTTATACTTTGTATACTCAACTCATACTCTCATTTATATCGGCTATATTTGTTATTTTGTCCATTTTTCGTTGGTTTCTTGGGTTGTTTTGCCAGACCAAGTTTTATTCACCCCTTGAGATTTTTTATGCGACGAAACGATTTGTTTATTCATTTTTTCTTTCAGCGTTCCATGTTCCCAGCATTTTTCCCTTCTTTTTTTACCGCCTTTTTTATTTTTTAATTACAATTTCGTTTTTTGCTACTATCCTTCATTTAATAATAGTTAGCTTTATATTTTGCCTATTGTTACGGCGATTTGTTTGCACCCAGGCTTAGTTATTAGTATTTTTTTTAAAACGAAGTCCTTTCTTCCCAGGCCCGTGTTTACGAAAATGTCTCCAATGCCCAGTTTTTGATTGAGGCTGTATTTCTGTTTTTCTTTTTTCTTTTTTTTCCTTTTCTGACGTCCCCCCCCCCATTTGTTATTGATTACTGTTCGTTCCTTAAGATTATATAGATTGAGGTTTTTTCCTGTTTTTCTTGGTTGTAGGTCTGCTCTTCAGGGGTTGAGTCAAATATTGATATTTGTATTATTAAAATTTCCAGATTTTTTAATTTTGGATTTTTGATTTCTAGACCATTTTAGAGTTATAGATGCTAATGCCCCGTTTATAATTCCTTTCCCACTCTCTAACGCCTACAATTTTTTATATGTCTGTAGTAAAAGCTTTTTATCAGAATTTACTTTCATCACCTTTTTAGTGTCTTTCTAGTTTAGTACTATGTAGCATTCTTCACTTATTTGTTTTTTTACTTGCCATTTGTTGCATTTGTTAGCAAATCCAATTACCCTATACATTTGACCAATTACGTACTTTTTGTTCTTGTTTTATGCACTTTTCCCCCCACGTTTAACATAATTATAAGTTTTGGATTTACGCCTCCCCCTCTCTCTATAAGCATGGGACGGTTTTTTGCTTTTTTGTAATTTTTGGTTTGCAAACACAATTTCGTTTCTGTCGTTCCGTTTAAAAATTACCATATGTCGTACAGGACTCGAGTTCAAGTTGCATATTAGTGCAATTTTTCAAATGCCACTTTAACCTTCGGACAATACAATTAATCGTTTTATGTGCTTCTGGCGCAGTTTGTAGTTCGTTCAGTTAGAAATGAGAAACCGACTATAAACAGTCTTTTGTATTGCGTCTTATGATTCTTCTATTTCAACTATTTCTTATGGATCTTTATCTGTCTGTCTATTGAATATTGATTATTATTAGAATTAGCTATCGTGATAATATTTAAATTATTATTATATTTAATAGCATTTATACAGAAGCCTTATAGAGAATTCCTCTCTTATTCAGTTAGCTCTTTAAATTAGTGTCTACTTATGATTGCCGCCCCGTTTGTCTTTTATATATCTATTCACTATATCACCTTATTTATACGATATTGATCATTTATTAAATTCTAAACCATACGGAGATCTCACCTTTAACAGTCCCTGAATTTGTATTTCCCTCTAAAAAAAACAATCACAAACCAGTTTAAAAATTCTAATTCTAAATTTGTTAAATCCTCATTCTAAATTCTCTAATCCCTAAACTCAAAAGACTCAAAGGATTGATTTCAATTAGTTGTCAAATCCAACTTTATTTTTAAAAGAAATACCGCCATTTTTTGAAACTTCCTATTAAATTATAATTTCTTTGGCATATTGGCCACATATTGCTAGATTTCATGTTGCTTAAGGATTCCAACTTGGGGCATATAGATTTAGATAGGCTAA
This sequence comes from Drosophila antonietae, assembly GCA_030914385.1. Lineage (NCBI taxonomy): Eukaryota > Metazoa > Arthropoda > Insecta > Diptera > Drosophilidae > Drosophila > Drosophila antonietae. The sequence continues at coordinate 954,998 of JAUESO010000609.1, read as the reverse complement.
TTCAATTTTTGCTTTCCATGCGCATTCTATATATAGATTTTTAAGCCTAATGAAGATAGTTAATTTAATGGGATTTTTAAGCAAAATGTTAATAAATTACTTTTAGAACAAAAACTAACAACAAAACGATCAACAAAAAAAAATTAACATTTTATAAACGTTGAAAATAGAAAACTGATGCCAGATTAAAAATTAACCACAATAAAAACGGATTGGTTTTTTTCTTTTCCCTAGGCACGGCTGCTTCGGGTTCGTTTGCCCTTTTCATTCGTCAGTGCCATCGTTTATTGTACCCGTGTGACGCCATGCAATGCTCGTTGATGTCGTCTCGCGTGCTGACCCTTTCTCCGTCGCTAGTCGTACAGTCTTGTAATAAAGTTGGTTGTCGTGTGTTCTGACAGGCGTCTCGCCCAGTCTATAACGCAATTGCCATTTGTTACTAGTTTAGACGACCGAATATTTTCTCACACTACTGTACAAAACCAGCTGACCGGCGGACAGCGACTAGCGACCTATCTAGAAACAGGCCATATTGACAACAATTTTCAAATTTGCTATAGAGCACTAGCAACCACAAACTATGCGACAGCAGCCGACCATAAGTCCAGAGAGAGAGCCGACGAGATGTATTGATGAAACCCGAAGAGAGCCTAAATAAAGATTTCTAGAAGAGTTCGACAAGAATTGAGGGGATTGTTGTGCAATTGGTTGTTATATTTTATTTATGTGAATAATATATAGTTATTATATGTATTTGCGTATAATGGCTTTTTCGTATCTTCGCGCGATGTAGTAGGATACAGCCTCTTTACTGCCAGAGCGAGGATTGAGTTGACCATATAGTCGCGCTTATTATTACTTTGTCAACATCGTCTCTGCTTCCAATCTGCGACCCTTCTATCGCTCTCTCTGTCTCTCTTCTCTGATCTTCTTCTGTTCTCCTCTCTCTCCGCCATCACTTACTCCTGGCTTGGTATTTTCACATATCATTTATTTTCAGCTATTGCAAGTTTATTTTATTTGCCCATTCTGTTCATTTAACTGTATAAAAGTTTAAAATTCTCCAAAAAATGTAGCATATATTTTTTTTTTGTGCCTTTGCTTGCTAAACTTTTTGCACACGGCACACATACACACCACATACTAGTACGTATTATTTCTATTGTTGCTGAGCTTTGTTTTGTTTCTTTTGTTTCTTGTTAGTGTTCTACATAAAATGTTCGACGCTACAATTGTCTATAAATGGAGCGGCGCTAAGCAGCGCTATTTTTTAATGTTAAATATACTTGCGTGTCTAAAAAACAAACCTTATTTAATATTTGTTTGTTTGAAGGTTGTATTCCAGCTAGGCGCTGATCTCCTGTCCCCCTCTCTCTGCTTGCTCTCTTTGGTTGTTTTGGTTGTTTGCCTTTTTGAAGCAAAGCAGCTGCCTTAGGCACCATCCGCTTTTAAGGCTTTTCTTGTTCCTTTTCATTTTTTTCTGATCTTCGGCTCTCTCTACTCTGTCTTCTTTTTTCTCACTTTTTGCTGCGTGTACTGTTCTTTCTTTGGTTTTGTCTCCGTTTTTGGTTTTTTTTTTTGTTGATGTTTATGTTGTTCTTATGCCGCATTCTGCTTTTGATATTTGTTTGCATACCCTTTGATATTAAATGTATGCAGAGCTGCAGTGCCAGCCCTGCATTTTGTTTCACGTGGTCACCGTTTTTTCTCCTTTTTTATTGGTCTTTTACCTTTTTTTTTTTGCAGCTGCGTTTCTAACCAGACGCAGTGTTGGCTCCGGCCCTTCACTTCATGTTGCCTACGCCCTTGCCGCTGCGCCCCCGGCGCCACAGACAAAAGTTGCCTGCGCCAACGTTCAAACTTCCGACGTACGCACACGACATTGGCTAAAAACGCATGTATCCCTTTATCGTTATATGAATTGGAGTATTATTATAGAGAGTTGATTGGGTTCGATGGCGACATATGGGGTTGAGAGGATTGCCTTGAGGTTTTTTCGCGGGGTGGCCAGTGCTGATGGCCGGGCACGTTTTTTGCATTTTTTATTTACTATTAACCTGTAACTTGATTTTAGGTTCTAGTTCATGCACATTACGGTAATTTTAAACTAGATAAGGGTCTTGTAATTTACCGTCTTAGTTATCAGGATATATTCTCATGCTATAACATTGACTGATAGAAGTAAGTTAGTAGTTTATGATTGAGTAAGGTAACAAAATTGAGTTATTCCATGTGACTTGTAAGCCGTAACGTAAGATTCATGAGATTACTAGAAAAAATTTTACCTTACGAGTATGACCAGTTACCTAATACTATACACAGTTTCAATTATTAGTTTGATATATAACAGCTATTTGCAATCAGAAGGAGACTCGCCCCCGCCGCCACCGTGCACTGCCATTAGAACGAATGTCATATACACTTCAACTATAACTAAAATAATTCCAGTCCATGATTTTTAACTTTACTAGATTACATTTTAGTGTTAAAATTACCGTAATCCTTAAAACTACCCCCCCCCCCTTCCATAGTATAAGCCGAGAGAGATTGGGAGATAATTGATAAGAGGAATGAGATTAATTGTATAATAGTGTATTTTATATCTCTTAGGAAAAATTTTCTCCTGCATTTAATTTCTCGCAATCCGTTATTAAAATAACTATAAACCCTATTGAGCCCATATTACCATATGTATACAGGTTTTATGTAATATCACATTTTAGAAAGAATTTAACTTCCGACGCCAATCATGGCAAGAAGAAGAAAAAATCCTTATATATCTGTAGTATACAGGTATTAATCCATAACATATATTTATTTATTTCTTTTATTTTTTTATAGACTCCCTCAATCATCTTTACGTGCAAGTTTTTCTTTTCATTAGTCGACAATACCAATAAAACAAAAATTAAAAAAAACCACTCCATTGACAAACTTACTATATTTCCCCAAAACTGCACAGGTGGCTTGCCAAGGCCACTTAACACACCTGGCCACAGTGGGCGCTTTTGTAGCATCTACCTTATTGTGTTACTAACCATTATCACTAACCCACAAACAAATCAACCGATATTTTTTTCAATTTGGTAACCATGTAGCGCACATAAAATTTTGATTGTTCTTATCAACTTAATTTAATATTTGCTATGCACTTTGGTATTTTTCGTCTACACTAATGTGCTTACTTTTTCTGGCTTTTTCTTCTTCAAGGAGTGAGAACTGTTGATTGTTATACGTTCCTTCGCAACAGACCACGAAGACAAATTTAATAATTTTACACCAAATTCGTCATTCCGTGTTATTTCTTTTGTTTGTTTATTGTGGTGTTTGTGCTTTTATTGAGTAGTGGAGGGATAGCGGATGAGTGCAGAAGGTCCCTTGTTTTGTTTGCAATTCGCCAGCATGCGGATACAGGCGATGAGGTTGGTGAAGGGAATGATGAGGGAGCTCGATTGATGGCGCTAGAGGTGCATTTTGGGGCCCTTTATGGCGGGCTGTAGAGCCGAGAGAAAGATTTTTAAGAAAAGTGGGGACTTGCGGGAGACGGAAGAGTTTTTTTTTAACTGATGAGCGGTTAGCTGGTCCCAAACTGAGGTACGTAGGAGTTTGGAGAATGCAGGAATTTCTTGTCCGATATATCGACGCTGCAGTGATTGATTCAGAATTCCAGAATGCAATATAGTTAGTAGATATGAGGAGACTTTTACGATGCATGCCGATTTTATGCAGTGTAGGGACACCGATTTTTTTAGAGCTACATGCAGAGGGAGGGTGGTGATTGGTACTAGGCAGCTTTTAGATCTCAAAATAGTGAAGCATTTTAGCAAATGTGCCAACCTCGATCTATTGAGGCGTTGGCTTGCCAAAATATTCTTAGCCAACCTACATCCCCCAGCCGCCGCTCGTTAGAGGATTTTTAGAATGCAATTTATAGCGCAGTCACTAAAACTTTTAATAGTAAATTGTATTGCGTCTTCTTCCATTCTACTAGCTGAGCGAAAATCACTAACCAAAAATAGCATTATTGCAAAAAGCTATCGGCTTAAAAGCTCATATGAGCGGAAAATTTTTGTTTTAATTTTCCGGTAAGCCCAGACCCTTGAGGAAATGTTGCAATAAATAAGTTAGTAATAGTAGTAGAAAAGTAGTTGTCCGTATAAGTAGTAGTAGTAGTAATAGTAGTTATTACAAACATTATGTTTAGTAGATCTCTACTACCCTAATAGTTTTTTAGTGTGTGGATCAAGTTTCATTAGATGGATTTACTAGAGTAATCCCACCGTAGTTAGAACATAATTTGTAGTTCGTTTATTAATAAGTAATAGTAGTTTTTTTTTAGCTATTTTGTTCCAATAGTAGTACAAACGAGACCCTAGTAGTAGCCGTAATAGTAGGTGTTGGGAATTAGTTTTTAGTAGTATAAGTATAATAGTTTCGTAGTAAAACGTAGTCGTATAAGTAATCAGTGATGTTTTTTCGTATATGAGCTAGTAATGTTTCCCCGAAATAGTAGTAGGAGATTACGTAATAGTATGTGGAAAGTAGTAGTAGTATGTGATAAGCATGATAGATAGTAGACAAAAGTAGTCGTATAAGTAATAGTCCGTATACGAAGAGTTAGAGTAGACAAGTTCATATGTAGTAGTGGGGAACAGCTTAGTAGTAGTGTAATAGGTTAGGATATGACGTAAGTAGGGCTAGCCTAGAGTCGTAGTAGTGATATAGTAGGGGTTACTAGTGATAGTAGTAATAACAATAGGTTAGTAGCAGAATTGATTCAAGTAGTAGTTGTCTTTGGTCAGTTGTTTTAGCAGTATAAAATTTAGCTAGTTTCAATAAAGCTAATGGTAGCAATATTAAAGCTTTTTTTATTAGTCAGTTAGCAGTTTAGTTTTCAGCCAGTTAGTTAGCGTCAGGAAGTTTAGCCCAGTAGTAGCAGTAGTGCAGTTTTTTTAGTAGTATCAGTAGTTAGTACTTTAGTAGTATTTTTAGTAAGTAGTTTTTAGTAGCAGTTTAGATAGCTTAGTTAGTAGCAATATTATAAGTTTTGAGTGTTCCAGTAGCAGTATTTTCATTTGTTACAGTGTAGTAGGTAGAAAGTTTGTACGTCTCAGTAGGTAGTATTTTAAGGAGTGTAGAGGTGTAATAGCAGTCTATCTGCAAGTAGAGTAGTGGCTTAGTTTTTTTTAGTAAGTGCTTAGTAGTTTCATAGTAGTACGTTAGTAGCTTAGTTTAGTTAGTTATATAGTGAACGTATAAGTAGTATATAATAGTAGTGACCCAGTTATAGTATTAATCTTTATAGTAGTTTTTGAGTTAGTGTATAATTAGCTTAGAATTATAGAATTAGTAGTACACAGCTCCAGTAGTTTCCAGTAGTGAAGTAGTAGTGAAAGCTGTTTTATTTATATTCGAAGTAAGTATGTGGTAGGCATAATTAAGACGCAGCTAGATCTTCGTTTATGTTTCAGTAGTTGCATTAGTAGTATTAGGCAATGGATTTCAGTATAGTATTAGTTTGTAGTCCTAGTCAGTAGGTTTTAGTAGTAGTAGCTATATATAGCAAGGTTTACAAAAATAAGTTAGGTAAATAGTAGTAGCTATGTTATTTTGTTTGTTTTCGTTGGTATTTGCTTGGTCACTTTATTGTTTTTTGCGTGTCGTGACTAGTGTTCAATGAAAATACTGCCGTCTGTGTACCCGTTTCTTTGCGTCACTTTATCAGCAATTCGTATGTAATATTCCTATAGAACATTTGACTCACCTCCTACACACTACACATATCATTTTACTGACTACACTTATTATTTCCCCACCACACCTGTGCTGTTTTAAAACAACGTGGCATCTACACTGTATTTCATGGCTTTTTTTTTTTTTTATATATATTTTTTGTCCGCGTTAATCGTACGGTCAAAGAATTTATTTTTATTTTTTTTATAATTTAATAAACAAAACAGTTAGATCTGATTCCGATCGCACCTACCCGCCTCGAATTATCCTCCACATAGTCCACCAATGTATAACCATCAAGATATAATAACGACACAACGTCGCCCGCCCTATGTTTAAGATCCAACATTACCCTCCCCCTTCCCCCACACCAACCCCCTGTCATCAAAAAAGGATTTTATAAAGCGATGTCTGATGTAATTCTTTACCGTGAGCTCTTTCTGTAATCCTAGCTGTCATATCAGATTCGAAATGTCTATTACACGGTTTTTTTTTTGTTCACAACTCAACGGAGCTTTTTTCCGTGACGCCCCGTCAAGATTATTTTGTACGACCAACAGTCTAGAGCTGAAATTGGGGGAGTTTGGATTATCGGTGTTAGTTAGTAAGTGAATCACTGTGAATGAAGAAAACGCATTCATAACATGCTGCGTTTTCAATTTTGCCAATTCGAATTCGAACTCGAATATGATTATGAGTTCGAGTTCTATAGAAAATTGATAAGACTTCCTATTAGACTCGAGTCTAAAATAACTCTATCGAAGATTGCGCTTTTTACTTATGAAAAGTCTTATACAAATACTTAGGTGCTGCTTATATATGTATGTATGCATATTCCATTGAAATGGGCCAAGACAATTAGAGAATTTCTATAATGATTGAAACAAATGTCATTGACCTTGAGCTCATTTGATAGCAGGCAATAATTACTATATGTATAAATATGTATGTATGTATATGTACATATGCATAAACATCGAATAGAGATAGCATTCAATAAGAATTCAAATTGCTTAACTGATTTACAATTGCCGTAGCTCACAGCAGAATATTAAAAAGTAAAACCTGGGGGAGAAAGCGAAAGTCTTGCAGAACATCAAAGCTTGGATCGACGCTTGTCTCTGTGTGCGTGTGTGAGAGCGCGAGAGATTGAGTGAGCATGTGTAATTGCTTTACCTTTTACATACGCATGTGTGTGAGAGAGACAATGATTGTGTGTAACTGCTGCGAGTGGGAATTGTTCTAGTATTTGCGTGTGTGTGTGTGAGCGAGTAATTGAGTTTGCCTACTCTTCGCTATTTACATACGTGTGTGTGTGTGTGTGTCTCTGTTCTATTAGCGTACGCATGAAACTCTCTGCGAGTGCAATTGCACTGCTTCCTATGTTTGTATGTAATGTATGCTAAGGCTAGCTGCTGTCTGAGTGTGTGTGTGAGAGAGAGTGTAACTGCTCTTCTATTTACGTATGAATGAATGTAAACAAAACGTAAAAAACGTTTTTGCCACTCAAAAGAAAAGATACAAGCGCATTAATTGCAACTGCCATGGACCACAACACACAGAGAAAGAGAAAAAGAGACAGGGAGAGAGAGATATAGAGAGAGTGAGAGTGAGGAGACATGGTATGCGAAACGAACATGTGTAATATTTCATGTATTTATTAAGTAACAAGCACAACAAGTGGCAGCAACAATGCAAACACAGCAAACGACGATGACGACGTTGGCCACTGACCGCCACACACACAAAGAGAGAGCACACATAATATACGAAAAATTAAAAAAAGAAAAGAAAGAATACAAGTAAAGCAAAGCAAACAACGCAGAAATAAAGAAATAATATGAAAGAAAGAAGGAAAGAGAAATGCGAAGCACGGCATTTGAGCGCCGTCTCTGTCGCACCTCATCATTCACTCACTCTCTTTGGCCATGAACTTGACCAATTTCTTTGTTTGCTGCAAAATGCACGCAACAATAGTGAACCGGAACCGGAATTATATGATGGAACTAGTCAAATAAAGAGAAACCAGTTTATGCCGTGTAATAGCTTAAATGGCATTATGTGAACTTATTACAGTGGAACTTGTTGAGCTAAATGCATACATATGTATGTATTAATACAGAGAATATAATCTTATTGAGCAGTTCATTGAAGTAAAGTGCTGTCAATCTAGCTGTCAAGAATCTATCTTTCTAGATTCTATTATCGATCTAAGATTATCACGGTTATCATACTTATGAGCTACTGAACTAAATGAACTAGATCAGAATATGAACAATATTATTTCTGATAGATTACTGGCCTGCATTGCCCATCAACAAGTTCAAGACATGTTTAACTAAATGAACCAGTTCATGATCAACTAAATGAAGTAGTTCCAATACAGCTCACGAACAACTTACTGTCATGCATCATACTTGAACTAGTTCATAAATAATGAACTTATGTAGTTCCTGATGCGTCATGATTGAACTGAATCAACTGAACAGTAAGTACAACGATCCATGTATCTATAAGATTTACGACTATATATTATATAGTCAAGTAATTAATGAATACAGTATAATGAAGTTCATTATTTAGTTCATTAAGCTGAAGGAACTGGTTTCCACATACAACAAATTCCCAATTGAAAATCCTTAAAAGCTTTCATCTCACTCACCTTCCAGCCGGCGCTACTATTCGAGTCGCCTTTGTCCTTAAAGTATGAAACATTCTGCACCATCCACTCGTAGATCTGGCTCAGAGTCAGGCGCTTATCGGTGGCAGAGCCTATGGCATGCGTTATGAGATCAGCGTAGGACAGATTGCCCCAGGCATTGCGACGGGATGAGTTCTTTTTGGCCGCATTCGCGTTCTGCATGGCCTGCTGTGGATCTGTGAGTGCGACAGAGCGAGAGAGTTGAGAGAGAATAGTGTGAGAATTGAGAGAGAATTGAGTCGAAGACTTACCGCCATTGGCCAGCTGCTGATTGCTGGCCTTGGTGCTGTCCAGCTCGTCGACGGGCTCGGGCCGTGGACAAGGCCAAGTGTTGGAGCGGGCGCGTGTCTGGGGCTCGAAGCTCCCATCTGTGGGCAAGTCCCCAACTAGTTGATCCATTTGCAAACCGTTATCGGAACGGGGCAAATTGGGCCATTCCTGTGCGAAGCCTTCCATGATGGCAAACAGTTCGTCCGGGAGTTGCAGCTTTCTGATTTTTCTATCACAGCTCGCCCAACTCAAAGCTGTTAACGACAAGAGAGAGACAGCAATAGATGAGTTGAATTGAATTGCAGTTAAATTGAGCTTTTATCTAATGAATTCCACCTGTCAACCCTACCACCCACCCCCCGACACGTTCAATTGATCTGCTAATATCATTTGCCTCCATTTGCAAATTCCATTAAATCATTTGATCATTAGACGAGAACACGAACTGCCTTTTACATATAATGGCTCAAATGAGCACCGACTGCTGCGGAATAGACATTTTATAATACTCCCTCATGATTAGCATGGGAAGCATATTAATGGTGCTTTAACATGCTGCAAATTAGAGTGATCTGGGCGAGACTGGTCTGACTGGGAGATACCCCGAACCCTGCCTAGAACTTCTATTTCAACAGCATATACAGCAAATGACCCACACACTCTTTATATATCTCTATCTTTCTCTCTCTCTCTCCCTCACAGACACACACAAATAATAATATAGGAACCGTATTGCTCAATAACTTTTATTCCAATAGGATTTTTCGTATCAAATTTTCAGAGCTTATTAATGACATCGAGACATATCTATTATGAAATACTTTAAGTTTCTATTTATTTTTAAATGTTCCGTTATTGACTAAAAATTCAAATTCCTATGGCTGAAAATATGGATATTAATTTTTTTTTTGTTAGTTTTGTGTAGTATTCTATTTGTTTATTCGAAATTTCCAATGTTTAGCTTAAATCGAGCTCAAATTCATGTGGTCTTTCTACACAATAGTCGATAATAATAAATCTTGTAGGTACATACGATTAAATACACTATATACGAAATCAAATTTCTAGACTCATTCATATACATATGCATACATACGCATATCCATAAAAATATCACCTATATAATCTCTTTGAGAAAGAAAGAGAGGGAGAGAGAGAGAGATTAATAGGGTAAACAAAATACAGGCCCCGAAATATTTTATATAAATCTGTTCTATTATGTATTAATGTTAAATATATATATATATATACATTTTATATTTATTTATATGTATGTATATATGTATATATGTGCGTCTGGCTGTCAGTATGTCCGCATTATCAAAAGTCTATTGACACTGGCCGCGCTGTCTGCATGGGCACGCTGATAAGCCCCACTGGAAGATTGACTGCAGCTTGACGAACTTTGCACGAATTTCAAATGTTGTTATCTCGCTTCTCACTCACTCACTCACTTGCACACACACACACACTCTTTTCGCTTCGCTGCCCTTCGCATCGCTTCGCTTTACCAAAAAAATATGACCGCGATTGTGTCTGCCAAGTCGCTTATCAGCCAAAAGCTTCGAACACAAATTTTAATTCCATTTAACGACTCTCTTAAATTTTGCTACATTAGCAGCCGCCCACAGAACGCAAGAGATCAAGAGTGCTCTCAAAAAAACCGTTCTGCGCTCTTTACGCAAATTTCAAATGTATGTGAGCTGCTCTCACGCATTAAGCAAACAAAGAGCGCGCGCGCACACACACACACGTACACATATACAACAGATTCGCACACACACAAACGCACCCATTGTAAACTATGAAATTTTAACGAACGCGACGCAAAACAACGGCCGTTGATCAGCTTATTAAATAGAGTATATTGATTTTGTTGTTGGCTATGTAGCGGAGCATATGAACGTTTATGTATATATATATATATATATATATATCCATGATCCGACTCAGATTATAAGTGTAACAGAGTAGACGACTATCAAGAGCTAATTATCTTAACTCTTACATAACATGATCTGGGTTTGCACTCGTAAATAGATAAATACACTCCCTGCTGCAACTCATCCACTAGTCGTGCATACCCCATTCAATCAGTCTGACTTGCTGTTATATACAGTTTCTTTTCATTTGTTTCGTTTGCTGCTTAACATTTCTTTTGATTTAATTTTAGTTCGCATAGGCCTAACTCTATGTGTCTCCTTCTCTCTAACAGCTTGTGTGCATGTGTGTACGTGTGTCTGAGCATGTAGGAGGCAGCGCTGCCAATGGCGATGGCGATGGCGATGGCGATGGCGACAGTGGAATACCTTGAAGCAGAGCAGAGCACAGAACACGGAAATGAAACAAACAAGAAAAAAAAGGTTGCGCTTGTTAAGTATACGCCATGCCTGTAAGATAGACAGGGAGAGGGAGACGCTGAGAGAGCGATTGCTTCAATTCTACCTGCAGCAAAAGAGTCTTCGGCAACAGAAAATTGTGAAATTTCCAAATGAATTATTTAAAATTTACAACTGTGAATAATGTGTGTTTTTTGTTTACATTTTAGTAGAAATTAGTTTTTACATTTTACAATTTCATTTTCACAGCTTTTTAACAGCTGGAAAAACCAGCCACAACACAGCTGAACTGCACCTCAAACTGACCTTAGACACGGTGCGAAAAGAATGAGAGCGACAGAAAGCAATGGAAACAAAAGTAAAGCGCTTACAAATACATTGAACATGTCTGTATGTATGTATGTATGTAGGAAATTATGTTACACACACATACATACATTCATAAATACAGCTGTGTTCATGAAAATACAATTGTGTTGACCAACAAAATCTTCTGATAGATATACATATGCATATAATATTTATACATATGTATGTATTTTGAATGTTTGTCATGTAAAACATTTACTAATATTTATAATTTGTCAACAGCTTAATTGTTGCTCTCTTGGCTATTTTTAGCTGCATCTGCAATAGGCATTTGACAATTGCTTAGCTGCTTATTCGAAAATAGATCACACAGATCTTCACACATGTGTGTGTGCGTGTGTGTATACATATATAAGCAAATGCAAATATATACATACATACATACAACAAACGGTAAAAGTGCGCAAAATACGTCGCATAAGCGCGAAGCACGGAGCCAAATGGTTCTACTTGTTGCTGCCAGTTAGAGTGCAATAGATGGCAATGAACGACTCGAAGTTACCCTATACATAATACATATTGATTTAAATACATATGTACAATATGCTTCAACCTCTCAAAGTTTAGCTATTATTTCCATTAGAATAGAAAATTGATGAGGTTTTTTGTTTGTGCCACGCCTTCTCAGCAAAATGCCTTATACATATGCCTCATAAAAGTTAAATACTCATCACTCATCATTATTTCGATTTAAGAGCTTGAAATTGGCTGCAAATATTGATTTCTCGCAGCAAACTTAATCTTAGATCTATATAAGATCAGCTTAGCTTAATATCTCATGCTGCTCAATCAGATCTTATTTTATATACTCGAATACTCTGAGACTGACAGCGCTTATTGCGTCTAAAAGATTTGAGAACAACAAACGTAAACATGAAAACAAAAGCAAAACAAGAAACTACGAAAAAGAAGAAGAAGAAACGTTGATTGAACTTAAAATTTCGAATAGGCTCTTTATTGAGTTGATCTGAACTCGGCGTATAGTAAATATTTTTGTAATATTCCCAACATCAGCATTAGCATCGTCATCATCATTATCATTTAAATCAAATTGATTTCCAATGGAAATAAAATAAAATATTTTAGTTTTGTTTGTTTACAATCGAAGACAACAATAACAAAAAAACTAAAACCTGTTCAAAAGACAATCTAAAGAACGAATAAAATATATAAATACCTATCAGATAATATACACGATATATATATATCTGACCATATTACTACCTGAAAATGAGTCAGCTGCGATGCTTAAGGTGGAACACACAAATAGAATGAAAAAAGAGAAACAAAGATAGAAGAAAATGAAAACAGAAACAAAAAGTGTGGGCGAGAAATTAGCATATGATATTTTTAGAACATACTATACTATACTATACTATATGTACTATACAGTTCTATATCGGTTCATTACACAACAGATGATCGAATGCCCGAATTTGTCAAAAAATAGAAACCGAAATAAAACCAAGAAATTCCCAGTGGGAACTTTTCAGTTTTGGCATTTTCAATGTCAAACAAACATGAAAAAAAAAAATGAAAGCAAAAGTTTGCCGCAAAGATAACGAGTCTTATCCAGTACGCAATGCACGACTAGCAAATACCCTGTACGGTGAGCAAGGCAAATGCCATCTAAATATACATATAGATATAGATATACATATATGATATATTATTATATACATTATATGATAATAGATGTATATATCTTTATTATAATACTAAGTTCTGACTTGTTATGGATAAAATTTCTATAAAAATGGTTGTACAGCGGAACTGGTTCGTTAAGCGCACAATTCTATTATACTTTACTTTATCCATTTATATAACTAAAAGTTCCGACGCGAACTGGTTCACTGAGGCAATCAAAAATCTTGAATAATAAAGACCCTAAATTCATCTATTGCTAACTAAAAGTTCAAAGCTGAACTGGTTCACTTACGAAGTGTAAAACAAAACCAAAATCAAAATAATATTTAAAGTCTTAAATTTGGCTTGAACTCAAACATTCCTAATTGAATGACAACGAGCTAAGAGACTGACTAAGATATCTGCTCGCCTATTAGATCTTTGGGTTCAATTAAGATTGCTTAGATTTCAGATATGTTCTCTACCATTCCACTCAAAATTGTATTCTATCTAAGTTTATGCATGATCAAACTCTTCATACCGCTACCTAATGAGTGTATAATGAAAGACAGAAAAAAAAAACACATAATTTTGTTACGTAATTTATCTAACAGTTGTTTCTCCCTCCCTCTCTCTCACTCACTCTCACTCACTCTCACACACTTCCTCAGACTCACTTATGATATACTTAAGAATATAAATATGAAGTATATGTACTCTCTCTCTCTCTCTCTCTCTCCCTCAATCACTCTCAGCCACACATTCTCTCTGTCTCTCCCTCTCTCTCCCACTCACTGAGTTTGATAAGCAAAGAACGAACATCTGAAAGAACAAAATTTATCTGCTGCTTATCAAACTGAACTTTTTTCTTTTTTGTGTTTTTTTACCCGTAGAGCAGATGTTTTCAAGCTTCCTAACGAACGATGCTCGGATGATCCGAGTCGAGACTCATGTGATTTTATAAATATATATATATATACCATATATATAAAGCTCAGTTAGCCCCTCGCGCACATGGTCCAGGTTCAGTTACGTGGAAGTAAGAGAACGAGTCCACACACACACAAAGAGAGAGAGAGAGTGAGAGAGAGAGGAGGGAGGGTGATAGAGACGAATGCCTGGCATAACTTGTCAAACAGGATTATTAAGCAAAGTATGTCAGCGTTGGCTTTGCTTTAAAGACGCCATCTCAAGTGTAAGACAGAGCGAGAGAGACGGCGAGTAGGTGTGAGTGAGAGAGACTATCACAAATAACTGACAGCTGGTCAGAAAAAGCCAACAACAACAACAACAATAACAAGAGCTGGCACCTTAACTGGTCACCCAACTCCAGTTCAAATGTAAATGAAGCTGAACCAAAAGTCTCTCCGATCACACTTGATCGAGCGACCTTTTTCCGCTCATTGAGCGAGAGTGAAATCGTTAGTTTCCCAGGAATATAGATCAAAGATTTCAGCAGCCAGGATCTAGCCAGTTCTGTGAACCAGTTCACAAATCAAGTTGTAATTAGCAATGTAGTTCAGATCTAGCAAATCAGACAAAAATTATGGTATTATTATTATTTAGGAATTTCAGCATAGATTCCTCTTCTTAGTGAACTAGTTCGGTAGTGAGCTAGTTAGTCTTTGAACTCTCATAGAATTTTTAGCACATATTTCCTATCGATCGATATATTAAAGCAAAATCAAAGCATTTGTGATATATTTTGTAACTATGATTTGTTCCTTAAAAGAATCAGTAAAAGAATTCGCCTTTAAAAGGCTCTAGTTGTCTGGGATAATAACCTCAAATATAATCAAAGATCATTATAATAAATTTACTATATAGTCATATCAAAATGGTATAGTATAAACATGTAGATTAGCTCTTCTACTGAATCAGTTCGATCGTGAACTAGTTTCTAAATGAACTTGTGTTACAGTTGACCTACAAAATTAGGCATTTCTTAGTAGTTCATTTCTAGTTAACAGTTGGTCACTAGTCAGTTAGCATTTCTAGTTATCTATTGAACCAGTTCTGAAAGTAAACTGATCTAAAGAGAACTAGTTCGCTTGAATTGCAATCGCGGGATTTTTTCTCTTCAGAACTGAAACACTTTCAAACAGTTTAACTAAGAGAACCAGTTTGTTATATCTAAAGTGAAACAGTTCTTAACTGAACCAGTTCGTGTTTGAGCATAAATTGAAATCGATTCGAAGAATGTGACAACATGCATTAGTTCTCTTATCTAGAAATTTCTAAAATAAATATGATGCTCAAATGAACCAGTTCCTAATTAAGCCTTAAGTTCAAATAGTTGTCTTTCATTTAAAAATGACAATTCCCAATTTAGAAGATCTCTGAGAAAATCGATGTCCACAACTTTAGAGAGATTTTACTATAGATTCTTAGAGATTATCAGCTCAACTCAAGATCTGTCTAAATTATCATTTAATGGAATTTTAAATACTATATTATTATTATTATAACTTTCTTTGTTTTACCAAACGTAATCATATATTATTTAGAGATATTTCATTATCCATAATAATTAAATAAATATGAATGAATTTCAGATACTTTTCGTAGCTTTTGCATTTTGCTGCACTTAAAATGTTAACGCTTTATCACACACACACACAGAGGGAGAGAGAGAGAGGCACATACACTCCATATCACACACACATACATATATACATATATGCAATAAGATAAGACACACATATAGACATACACATGTACATACAAAATTGTCTGTTGCCGTTGCCATGCGCCTTTGGCCAGTTAAAGTCCAGTATAATCGCAACTCCACAATGTCTAACTAGATGTATATAAATATATACATATATAGATAATACACTCACACTCACACACACACACACAAGCATAGCTTATCAATCAGCTAGGTATTCCCTGACATAAAGCCTAGCACAATGCTGACAATGCTAACATTTTTCTGTTAAGCGCAAGTTTCAACAGTCACTTGCCATCTCCCTCCCTCCCACTCACGCACGCAATTTATGCCAGTTCACTCACTTACACTTTACATACGGTATGTGTGTGTGTGTGTGTGTGCTAGTTTGCATGATTCTGTCATTACTTTTCATTAGCTGCGCTGTTCTTAAGTAAATCATCTTGACACTCGCTGCACGCGCCCACTGCACTTGTTCGCTCTCTTCAGTCCGCGCTCTCTCCCGTGCTCAACAGTTGTCGCTGTCTCTCCCTCTCTCTCGCTCGCTCGCTCGCTCTGCAACAAAGTTGTAACCCACTCGCCATCGTTTTTGATCCTAAGTGGAATGCAAAGAAAGCAGGCAAAGAAGAGAGGCTCATTCTGGTTTGCCCTGCACTCTCTTCTCCTGGTGCGACACAACGATTCGATCGATTCAGTTGTCAAGCGTTGCGCAGCGACGCAGAGCATCTTTGCTGTCGCATAGGCAATGTTAATAATTTATTAACTCGATTATCGCGGAAGCGCATTCAAATGCCAGCTTATTGGAAGTGCAATATTTATGCCGGCTCTTTCGCACTTGTGCGACGCGCTCTACACGTGCCGTTTGGGAAGGTCAAAGAGAGAAACACGCGCGTTCCACACCCAGCAAGGGGTGTGGGGAGAGAGGGAGGGAGGCAGCGCGATTTGTAATTGCAAATAAGAAACGGCCAGAATCGTTGCGATCATTTATACTATATGTAAATATATTTATTTATTTATTAATTGTTGCATTTTTGTTTTCTCTCGATTTTTTTTTTTTTTATTTCTGTATAAATCAAAGTCGCTTTGTAGTTAAAGGAAATCGCCTTGGATGTGATCAATCAATCACGAGAGAGAGAGAGAAAGAGAGAGAGAGAGTAAAAACTTATAGATGTAATTTATACAGTTAGGCCAAATATTTTATTGTTTCCAGTATAATTCTATACAATTCTGATTCATTGAAATTGATTTATTAAATATTAAATATATATTTATAAAATAATATTTTAAAGTAATAATTACGTATATAATTATATATTTATAATAACTTATACACATATTTATCTAACTTATTTATGATTATTTATTTAATATCTATTTAAATTAATTTGTGAACTGCTGTTTTCCTCATTCTCATCTCTTATTTTATTTCCGCTTCACACAAAAATAAATAAAATAAATTTATTTGGCAAACCTTTTCCATCAGACACTATCTCAAACACAATCTATTAAAACCCGCTCACCAAACACTCAAGATATCAGCAAATGGAAAAGCAGAGTCATAAATATACACACACACACAGAGAGAGAGAGAGAGAGAGAGAGGAGAGAGAGAGAGAGAGAGAGAGAGAGAGAGGAGAGAGAGAGAGAGAGAGAGAGAGAGAGAGACAGACATGAACACACACACACACACACAGATACCACCAGCAGCTATAGATAAGGCATTTACATAAACATTTATATAAGCATGCTCTTTGCTTATCACTGCCTCTCTCTCTCTCTCTCTCTCTCGCTCTCTTATCAGACACTGATCGTTGTTAAAATCGACCCATATAATAAACTCATTAAAGCCTAATCGCACTTCAATGTCAATATTATGATGCGAGATTACAAGAACAAAAAAATTATAATAAAAACTAGTAAAAAAAATGGAGAAAAACTATAATTAAATATTAAAACGATCTCTAAATGTAAAGAAAACTTCTAGAAGAGACTAGAAATAGAATAGAAACAAAGTCTAGAAACATAAACTATCTTCAAATTAAAATTAGTATTATAAATACAAATTCTAGAAACATAATCTTTAGATATAAACAAATTCATAGTTGAAGAAGTTGTAAGAACTAAATCTTTTAAATTCAAATTTCAAATTGTAAAATTCTTTCCCCTTCAATAGAATTTACAATTGGGGTGAGCAGAAAGCTTCAAAATAAAGTTCACACATCTCTTAACTCCAATTTACACAAACCAATTGAATATGCCAATAAGACTTTGAATGCATATAGAAAACTCAATCAAAATCAAATCAGAGTTTTTCCAACTGTTAAACCCAAACAAACACATACAATTGAAAGGGTAAAACGAGCCAGAGCAAGAAATGAGAATAGAGACAGAGAGAGAGAGAGAGAGAGAGAGGAACCAAGAGAGAGAGAGATCAAGGGGAAGGGGGCAAGGGGCAAGGGGGCGACAGGGCAGCAAGAGAGCGCGCAGCGACACGCGCTTTAGTCGTCGCTATCAGCGACGCATGCTATTTTTAGACACATTATCAGGCGTGCTCTAATTAAGATCTCTGCACTGAGCTTTCAAACAAAATGTTCATTAATCAAAATCGAAGCGCTGCAGTCCAATGAGTCTCTGGCGCTCCAATTGGAGTTAGACGCAATACGCTTAAATCATATTCAAATGCGTGCTCACATAATATATATTCCAATAAGATTTGATACATGTGAACGAAACTCTCTCTTAAATAATATTCGTATTAGAATTCGCGTGTACATATAATGGAATTAGACTAGAGTTAAAGTGGCAGTGGCTAAATCTCCAATTGGAATGTATATTCCTATTCTTTTAAATGATTTCCTATACGAACTATTCCTATTCGTATTGGAATATATGCAAAGTAACTAAATAAATAAATATTCAATAAGAATCAAATAATAATAATTGTGACAAGAATAAAATTCATATTAGAATACATGAAAAAGTAGAAATACACAAATCCAATAAGAATGATACTATATTAAAGCAAAAATAATTAATTGAACAACTTGTTAATATGCATTTTCCTATTGGATTATATATATATATGCTAGATAATTTCAAATTGAAATCTCCAATTGGAATGCTATTATATTAATGCACAAATAACAATAATTGATTGAACAGGTCTTTAATGTGTTAATATTCCAATTAGAATACATTTGAATAAAATGCATTTCTAATTGGTAGCACATTACAGCACTTGTGCACATTCCAATTGGAGTCGAATCACATAATAAACTAATTCTACAACTGGAGTTGTCTTGCATGCACAGCAATGCCAATAAGATTCTTAGCTCCCTTGGTGACACGCCTTACAGGCGCTAATTGGACACATGTCTTGAATGTGCGCATTCTCTTATTAGAATGTACGTATGTATGAAGTATTTACCTATATTGAGCCAATAGGAAGTTGGCCTCGCAACTGTTTGTTGTTGTTGTTGTTCCCTTTGAAGTTGTTTTTGTTGTTGTTGGATTGAGCTGATGTTATGCACTTTTTGTTTTGGTATTATTATTCTTATTGGGATTAGATGTCAACACTTTTTACGTGAGTCGTTTTATAGAATGCACTTATTTATTAATTAAATACACGTTTCTTTGCATTTGTTGTTGTGTTGTTGTTGTTGTTATTTTGAGCAAAACTTGTGCCGGTTTTATGTATTAATTATTTTGCTTATTATTCTTTCTATTATTATTATTATTAAGCATTAGTTTCGCTTTTTTTTCCTTGCTGAGGCTAACTGGCATAATTTCTTGCTCTCTCTCTCCCTCTCACACACACACACTCATGTATCGATAAGCATATGTGTATGTATGTGTGTGTATGTATGTATGTATTTAGCTGCTCACACTTGCAGAAGTATTTAAGCACTTGTTGTTGGTATTTTGTGGGCGGCTTTTGCTGTTGCTTGAGCTATAAACATACAAATTAAAAACGATATTTACTTAGCGAATAAAGAAACGAAGCAGAAGAAATCACACAAAAAACCACACGCACACACGCACACACACAGAAATGTAAATACGTATCAAAGAGAGAGAGAGAGAGAGCGCGGACGCGAAGAGAGAGCGTTAGGCAAAGAGTATCAGAGCGAGAGCGAGAGTGGGCATCAAAAGAGAGAGTGAGCGGGCGAGATCGCGTCACGTCACCAATTCATGCCAATTGGACGCATACAGAAATTAATTGGAATTCGTATAAGAATTCAATGAAAGCGTGCGGCGCAGTTGACGTCGACGGCAACGGCAACGGCGCGAGCACGCAAACACACACACACACCCATACACATACAAACACTAACGATCCACACGCACGCGACGTACAAACAAACATCTGTACAAAAGCTTATGCAGATTGAACACACATGTTTGCCTCTGCATGTGTGCACGTGTGTGTGTGTTTAAAGTTCAAATGGAAAAGTTTATATGTATGTGTGTGTGTGTGTGTGTGTGTATTTGTGCACACATATAAGCACGTTTACTGTTTTTTTGTTGTTATTACTTTTGCCTTACTCCAAATTTGAATTTGAGCAGCTATTTTGATTTCGCGCTAGTGTGTGTGCGTGTATCTGTGTGTGTGTGCGTAGCTCTGCCGGCAGCAGTAAATTTCCAAAATATAAAAAAAAACACGCAAAAACCCCAATGAGAAAAGATCATTCCAGCCTTTGCTACGGTATTTTGTCTTTTTTTCTGCTTTTTCTTTCAATTTCTTACTACGCATTCCTTCATACACTATTTCTTATTAGTGCTCTTGTTTCTCTCTCTCTTTGTGTGTGTGTGTGTATTTTGTTTATGCCGTGTGCACTCTTTTTTTTTTTTTTTTGTTTCTTTCACATGTAAATGTTTTGATTTGGAATTTTGCAAAACTCTTTACTTTTGAGTTCACTCATCGTTCGCCTAGGGCGGTCGGGCGCAGGGGTGGACGGGGCTGGGGTATCAGAGAGAACGGGCAAGGGAAACACGTGATCAACCGTATCGGTTTTGTATTTAGGGGCTCGAAAGAATTTGGTGACGTTGGGGGTTAAGTAGCGCGCTTAACGCTGATCGACCTCGTGGCTTTTAACCGCAAACGCAACGGACTCTGCTCGTTAACTGCTTTCAAGTTGGATGCGAACTGACAACTGATTGGTATACGAAACGCTACAAACCGAAGCAGCGGCAAAACGACAGCAGCGTCGCCTTCGTCGTCGGCGACAGCGACAACGACGAAGCGACACGAACAGCCAGCAGCCAGCCACTAGCGAGCCAGGCAGCGCGCCCGGCACGTCTCTCGCTCTTGTGGCTTGTGTCTGTTCGGTGTTGGTGTCTGTGCGTTAGTATTGGTGCTGGTGGTGTGAGCTAGCTAGCTGAGAGACACAAAGCTCACTCGCTGTCGCTCTCTCATTTGTTAGTTGCGTGCATGTGTGCGTTTGTTTTGAAATCCACTTATTTGAGTTCCACAAAAATGCACGTTTTGTATTTTGGCGCTCTCACATATTCTTACAACACATGCCAGCACACACATGCACACACAGCAATTGAGTAATAAGGCTTCTGTGTGTGCGTGTGAGTGTGCTTGAATATTTTCTAGTTTGTTTTGCCTGGCATCTTCTTTGGCGACGATCTGAATTGTGGAAGCCTAGCCAATTCCAACATAATTTCCAGCATGCCGCCGCCGCTGCTGATAACTGGCAAATGGAGAAAATGTTTGTTATCTGCGCGCGTGCGCATTGCAGTCGCAGTCGCTGTGGGAAATTAAAAAAAAAAAAAAAATTGCAGTCGTGCAAGTAAAAAAAAGAAGAAAAAAAGTTTGCTAGGCATACGCACTCATAACACGAATTTGATAAGCGTCACATGGCCCGGGGACTGGTTCGTTCATTTGCTCGGGGACATTTGAGTTGTTAATGTGGGGCTGCCACATAAATTCCACAAATGACGCTGCTAATGAAGTCTAGACGCCCGAGTGCTTAAGTAAGGCTTAGCGCTTTATGGCCCGCAGACTGCGGCACAGATGCAAAAGTGCTCGAGGCTCGAGACACAATGCCAATTTTAAAGCTGTCTCATAGCCAGTTATCAATTTTTGAGTTCAATTCGTTAACTGTTATACTGAGTTGTTATGCTTACACTTTGAATCTATACAAGATAGTGTGTGGAACCAGTTGGTGAACCAGTTCAAAATGCTTTCAACTTAAATAAACAATATGCTAAAATTGAATATTGGAAGTTTAATATGCTAATTTGCGCTCCACAACCGGATAATAACTTTATTATATTTTGCTGCATATCATTTTCATTCATTAGAAACCAGAAATCTCAACAACCTTTAATACAGTATTTATCCTGCATGCATTGCATACACACACACATACATACATGTGGACACATGTACATCATATGCTTGTAGCCCACTTCCATTGCATTGTCGCGCTTGTTCAACTTTCCAGTCGTCATCGTTGTGTCGGCGCGCAATTGTCGCTAAAATTAGCCTCGCAGCTTTGACGCTTTTGTGACGTCACTAGCATAATGGGCGGACAGCAAGTGGCGTTTGAAGCGTAGCCAATGCTGCTGCTGCTTCGCCCACGTTACCTTCCACAACGCATGCGCCACTGTCGCTGTCGCTGCCGCTGCCGCTGGCTTTACCTCTGCTAGCGGAGCCAGGTTCACAGCTTCATTCCAACAATTGACGACGTAGTAAAAAATTAGCGCGACGTCGGCTCAATTGGAACTAGATGGGAGTAATGATATCAGCCGCGTCGAGTGGCCTTCAAAAAATTATAATTTCTGTTTAATAGCAGCGGCGACTTCGGTTGGAATGCGATGCGATGAGAGGGGCAACGGTAGAATAGACGTAGCCCTGACTGTGTATATACATACATACATACATACATATATACATAGAATGTTTGCTCCCAGTGTGTGTCTCTCTGTGTGTGTGCGTGTGTATGGCATATCGAATTTGAATATGGGTACTAACAATTTTGTTGGCTGGATGGTGTCTAAACTGGAATATAGATTGGTTATTTGCTACTACGTCTCCCTCTCTAGTTCTCTCTCTCTCACTCTCGCTCTTGCTCTCAGTGTGTGCTGAATGCGAAATGAGCAGGAGTATTAAATTTATTACTCTTATTTATGCGAAATATAGGAGTTAGCAATATTGAATGAACTCTTTTTGAAATTGCGTAATTCGTTGTCTTGCACTGAGCTAATCTGAGGTGATTAATTAAGCGATGCAATCCACACAGCAGAATTGACGCAATTGAGAGAAAATTTGTAATTCAAACCACACCCCCCGTCGCCCACTGCGTCCTCTGCTCGCCTACTCTCGCGCTCTGCTAAAGGCGTCAATGAAAGTGCGACTTAGTTTTAGTCTATGGAAACTGGAAATTCTCGCAGCGCTCGCTGATGACGTCGTCTCATATGCAAAGAGCAACGGGACACGCACACACACACACACATAATCGCGCATAGGCATGTACATATGCATGTATGTATGTATGTTTGTAAATTTGATGAAGCACTTCCTGATGCCGACGCCGCTAGAAGACGCGCCACAGCTACAAGATATTAAGATAAATAAAAAATAAAAAGAGCGTGGCGCTCTTGCGGAATGGCATCCACAGCGCAACATCATTGACAGTCCACAAGCTTAGGCTTGGCATCCACAGCGGCCACAAACTGAAACGAACTGGCGTTTCGCCAACACAAAAAACCACGTGGTCTCTCAAGTTCATAGCGTAGCAGAATAGCGAAAATAGACAAGGCGTAGAGCGCGCATAACAAAAAAAAAAAAAAAAAAAAGCAAAGCGTATAAAAAGATACTTATAGACGCTTACTCATACAGATGTGAATGAATTTGTGAGTGTGTGTGTTGATTTGTATGTGCATGTGTAGTACATATGCCATGTGAATTGAAGAAAGCCACATGCTGTGCGAAAATATGTGGGTTGTGGAGCATATGGGTAAAGGGAGAGAGCGAGGGAGGAGGCGTGGCAGCAACAACAATGACGATCCGTTGGAAGAGAGCGCAGAGAGTGCTGCAAACAGGTTACGTACCGGCAGCAATGAAAACACAAAATAAAAACAAAAGCAAAGAAAGCGGAAATAAAACACAAATACTCGAAAAGCAGTTTTTTTCTTTTTTCGTTTTTCGTATTATTCTTCTTTATTTTGTAAACAAACCAGAGCACTTTGACTGGAGTTCAAAGCGAAAAGAGAGAAAAGCGTGCGCGCGCGCGAGATCACTGAAGAATGGCGCCTACAAAAGAAATTAGATGTGAAGCTAAACCAGAAATACAAACACACACACACATGCATGCATACATGTGTGTGTACGTGTGGCAAAGTGCCAGCTAAAAAGCGGCGCGAAGTTAGAAAACAAAATTAAAAACCTAACCTTACCTAATGTGGTATGAAATGACACGCACAGCTACACACACACACACACACAGCGCGGGGCTAACACATACACACAAGTAAAAGTAGCGCAAAAACGTGGCTTGTGCCGCCGACTGCGGCAGCGCTAGCGACTGCGATGTCGGCGTCAATTGCGTCGTTTAAAATACTGAACGAAAAAGAAAGACGAAAAAAAAAAAACAACAACAATCGCATGTTGCTGCTGGAAGCACAAAAGCAAATAGAACTGTGAACATAAAATAACGCAAAGAGTTAACGCTAGCATGGCAGAGCGAGATGGAGCTATTAGCTATGGGTGCTCTATTAATGTGAATAAAAGAGAAATGTGATTCTGCTCTTTAATTTATTTACATAACTAAATAAGTGTGCCTATGCGTGTGTGTGTTTTAGTTGAAGAGTATGCATTACAGCTAAATAAGTTAATCTAGTACAAGCTATTAAGCTTTTTTGCTGATTACCACAGACATTATGTTCCACAAGACCACTTGTATGATTTTTGTTACTTACACTCCACAAAATGTTCTCTGCCACTCACACACACACACACACACACACGTATACAGGCGAGCGTACACGAACGTTTGCTCTCTCGGCGGGGCAGGCAGACAATTTACTTTCTCTCGGCTTTTCGTTGCGTGCGCTCTGCTTCTTACGACAAACTTTTCGCAGCTTCGTTTGTTCGTGCGTCGTTCGTCTCACTCAACCCCCGAATTGCATTCGTCCGCTGACTAACTCGCTTGCACTCGCTGCGCTGCCATGCGCGTGCGACAGGGATGCACGATTTCGCTTGAGACTTGCTTGTGACAGGTAACGGTAATACGTATACGCAACCGGGCCGGGGCAACTGAATGTCTTGACACACATTCGTCTCGGCTGTGGGTCGGATGGCTGCAGCTGTGGTCGGCCGCTGTCGGCCGTTAACTGTTGGTTAATATTCACCTCCAGGCAGTCGGTGGGTGTGGCTCTGCTGCCGGCTTGCTTAGACTCGGTCCCAGGTCCAGGAGTCTGCGCAGCGCGTCCTCTGCTGCCATAGGTCCGTTAGCGGCACTTAATTGTCGCCCGGTTGGTGCCAGGCCGAGCCTCCTGGTTGGGCAGCAGCCACCGAGCCCAGGCGAGGCGAGGCGAACGCCTTCTACGGCCTAGGCGACCTGCTCGCAGGGACAGCAGCCGTCGGGCTTTGTGCTCTGCTCAGCTTGTACCGACGGGTTTTGCTCCAGGGGTGGTTTCTGCTGCCTAACGGCGTGTCCTTGGGCCTACACACGCACACATTTACTGTTAAGTTGTACGCAGGTAGCCTTATGTCTGTTAATGTTAACAGCTTGTATTATGCCCTTATGTCGAGCCGCGTCGTCGTCGACATCGTAATCCTTCGTGTCATCGGCTAAGCACTTATGCTTGCTGGCCATGGCCAATACCACAGGTAGAGATATAACACGCCAGAATGCGCAGCATAATAATCATATGAAATTACGCAACATCATTCAGCTTCAAGGCGCTGCCATATCAACAAGTGTCCCTCTCCTAGCCCCACTGGGCCCCCCCTCTTACGGTTATCCATTAGCAAATTGAGCAACGCCCATTATGACTGTGGGCAGTAAGCAAGAGAGACAGAGATAGATACATGGAGAAAGAGAGGGAGAGAGACAGAGGGAGAGAGAGAGAGAGAGAGCTGCTTGCTAAATTTAACATCTGGCTAGCTAAGTGACCTGGTTTAAATCATTAGAAAACATGAACAAAATCCTGTTAATTATGCTCCAAATTCAAATATATATATGAGGTAGGAGTATTATGATATGTATATACTTCAGCTCTGAATGACTTTCGGATATTTTATTTATATAACAGTACCTTGATTTCGAAAGACTCTATTTTTGATATATGTACATATATTTTCGAGTTCGATAAGATACAGCAAGTCTTGAAGTGCTGTAGAGCATTTCCCATAGATCAGCTGGAGAGTTATTTTACAGTGCTGTAAAGAATTTCTTATAGATTAGCATGAATCCTAGTTTAAAGGCTAACATCCCTTTTATACATATATTATTTATTGAATATTCATTAAAAAGCATTTAAAGACTAGTTTGTTAATATTCCAGCATTTCATAATATTACAATTCCCTAAAGAGTTTTTCATTGGATTTCAAAAAGGCAATAAAAATGATTTAAAATTTGTTTTCTAGCTGAAGCAATCGGAAGCAATTATATATCATAGATAATCCATAGCATGAGCACATGGGTAATATATGCACATATCTAATCTAAAAGACGCCAAAGTCTTGTGGCATATAATTAGATATGTGAAAGTTATCGAAGAATTTATTTGTTACATTTTTTAAGATATCGCATCGAGATCTGCTTTTTATAAATAAATACAATTCAAATTTATAAAGATCTACCATATATGTAGTTCTTTAAAGCTCTTAGCTCTTTAGCTCTCTTATAGACTTGAGTTGTAAACTGGCATTCTGGGCAGCATTTAGTAATCCTCAAGTCTAATCAGCTCAGACACTGCTATTTTCATAGATTTACTAGAATTATAACTGAGTCGCGCCTAGCTATAAAGCTCTGCTCATAAGTTCTCTAAATATTCAGGAAACTTTTCTATATTCAAAGCTTCGTCTTCTACATTTTGCCTTAGACTATTTATGACTTCACCCACCGCTTGAATGCTTACTTACAGGCATATACATACATACATACATACATATTTATGTTCCACATATGCTGCCCAATTGCCAATATGCACGTGGCTGCTGCTGCCGCTGCTGCAAATTTCATGGTTACATTGAACCTGTCGCAATGAGCGCTGCAGTCGCTGCCGCCGCCGCTGCCGCTGCTACAGTCGCCGTCGCTGTCACCGTCGCTGTCACCGTCGCAGCTATTGGAAAATTTTTGTTTCGTTCGACACTTGCATTATCACTGTAATATTTGCCCCGTATATATGTGTGTGTGCCTTTGATTACTAAGAATACTTTTGTGAACGCACCAGTGCAGAGAGCGCGCAAGAGAGAGACGGAGAGAGGAAGAGAATAAGCAAGCAGCAAATGGGGTATGAGGAGGAGCGCAGCAAGCGTCTCTTACATTTCTCGGCCTTGCTGATTATGCATGCACGCATACGCATGCAGGCATGTGTGTGTATTGTGTGTGTGTGCGTGTGTGTTTCGTTTTGGGCTTCAAGCACTTCTCAATTTATGACTGCTACTGCAATTGTAACTGTAATTGTAACGCGTAGTGCGAATGTATGCGTAGACACACACACACACACACACACATGCATTCTCTGTTGCCAGCAGCTCTTTTGTCGTAATTATAGATATTTTTGCGATTGGAAGTGCAGTCTGACAGACCTCGCGCCCACCCCAGCCCAGACCAGCCCAGCCGACCCATTGTATAGAGATGTACGTATTTTGTATATAAATATAACGGCATATCGGTGTATACTATTTACATATATTTGTATAAGACTTACATGGCATTTGTGCCGGTTTGTGTCTGGCGCCTAGCTGATAGCGTTCCTTTGG
This sequence comes from Drosophila antonietae, assembly GCA_030914385.1. NCBI lineage: Eukaryota > Metazoa > Arthropoda > Insecta > Diptera > Drosophilidae > Drosophila > Drosophila antonietae. The sequence goes on along the minus strand of JAUESO010000609.1, from coordinate 927,344 downwards.
CTCAAGGAATGCGATCATAGTCTGGCTGGATTGTAAAGAATAACGGTATCAGAGCCTTTAGTAATACAACAAGATTGTTGGGGATTCTCTTTTGAATAATACTAAATTAAATAAAAGAATAATAATATTAGTAAATAGTAAATGTAATAAAAATATTATGTTAAAAAGCAAATATGAATGTACATCAACATATTTATTATTTATTCAATTTAATTTTTTCTAGAATTTTTGTTAATTTTTAAAATGAACAAAACAATTTTTAATAAAAATATTAACTATTATATTACTATTGTATTATAAATATAAATCTATATTTTATTTTTACAGGGCATTGACTAGTCGACTACTTGTCATTAGCATTCAAACTTAAGTCGCTTAAATATGTTGGCAGAAAAAACGAACCACATAATAGATAATAATAAATATATTTATATTTTATTTATATTTCTCATACTTTCACAGATGGAATCCAGGCCAACTGATGCCAGGATACCTTATCCTAGGCAACCAAGAGCCACTAAAAGGCTTAGATAATCCATTAGTGCCTCGACGGCAGCCAGCACAAAGGGAGCTGAGGCAGAGTGCGAAAGAGAGAGAGAGAGAGAGCGACGATGAGCAAACGAGCACAGGTCAAAAGGTACAGCTAAACGGCACACAGCACAGCACAGCACAAAAAAAAAAAGAAAGAACAAAAGAAGAGCAGAGGTGGACTGAGTAGTGGGTTGAGCAGAGGTGAAGAGAGCGGAAAAGGTGAGAACAGTGAAGAGAGGAGTTCTGCCAGAACGGTGCGTGCGGGTGCGTCTGTCTGTCTATGCATGTGTGTGAGTGTGTGTGTGTGTGTGCTTGTAAGTTTGCGTATGTGTGTGTGCTTGTAAGTTCGTGTATGTGTGTGTGTGTGTCGATGTCGACACAGCAATTTGTACAAGTCAAAACGATTGGCGCCAAAAGTCTACGGCGCTGGCATTAGCAAAAGAAACGCAAAAGGCACGAGATGAAAATCCGCTTAAAAAAGTGCCGAACGTGCCAAAGGTATATGCCCCTCCCCACCACTACCAGCAGCAACACAGCTAACCCGCAGCCCCAAAGCCGCTCCATGGATGATAATTTATAGCATCCAAAAACTTTTCGCTTCTTTCTCCTCCTCCTCCTCTTCTTCTTCTTCCCCTTCTTCAGCTTGCCACTTTTATTTTTGCTGCCTCAACTTTGGCATGTTGCGCGGCGTTTGCGATTTTTAATTCTTGTGCTAAATTGTTTAAAAATGTTTTAGAAGAATTCTGCAAAAGCGCGTACAACTTTTGGCCGCGCCCACTGACACAGCCGCCCACTTTTTGTACTTTTGGCAACAGCGGCAGCTCGCTAACAAAGTTTGCGGCATGTTGACCACTTTGTCGCCGCCTGAAAATAGTTTTTTATTTTTTTCTCTTCAATTTTTTTTTTCTTTTAGTGCGGCTCAACTTCCGCTTGGCTGTCGATGCAATTTGTATTAGCAAAGTTTTGCGCAAAGAATTTTCGTAAAAGCACAAAGTATTTGAGAACTGTAAATTTGCAAGTGCTGCGGACCTGATTTATGGTCAATTAGCGCGGTGCTTAACTCTGCACTGATGAAACTAAAGCCAAAGTCGAAGTTACGATAAATAACTAAGCTACCCACAGCATACTCTCTCATTATATGCATGCGTATGTGTGTGTGTGTGACAAGCTATGCAAATGAATTGCACAATTATTATATGTTAGTTAGAGCGAGATGACGCTAGTCCTGTGGGGTGAGGTGAATATGGCCACGCAGCATGAGTATGTTGTAATTGCTTTGGCGTGTGTTGACAACTGCCTAATATGATTTGTTCTATTTATAAACACCAGGCACACACACACACACACAGTTACAGCTACAGCTACGGCTACACATTCATAATCCTTGGCCGCAACGCCTTGGTGCCAGAGCAACATTCATCAAAACTCTTTCGGCACTTTGTTTGTTTGGTTTTTTATGCGTTTGACTTTTATGTGCGACATTTAGTACCAGCAAACGAGCGCTAGAGGGCGTGGCAAGGGTCGTAAAAGCATTTAAGCCGATGCCGTTGCTGACGCCTTTACTGATTTTATGCTCAGTTAACCCGATATAGTGCGCCGCGGCAGCTGATCGTAAAACTACACGCGCTCGCGCCCCCTTCATAAAAGCGTCAGAGTCAATTTCAGGATGCTTCTCTCCTCTGACTTTTGCTTTAGCTCGACAACTTCATCGTTTGCTCCTGCTCCTTTATGGCATTTTATGGCTTAATATGCTTAAATTTAGCACTCGTAAAAAATTAATTTAAATTGCTTTTTGCGGTTCGATTTGCAGTTCGCTGTCGCTGCATAAACTAAAAATAGATTATGAGACTTAACTCGAGCTCGTATAAGAACTTTGTTTATTTCTTGCTGCTTTAAAATGCAAAAGTTGCCAAAAAAAAAGAAAAGAATATTTCGCATAGAGCAACAAATTTGCCCACATTAAAACTCTCACTCTCTACTTCTCCCGCTCTCTCTCTTGTGACTGAAGAAGCGTCGTTCGCCGCAGTCAATCACAGCGACGAGGTGGCCGAGAGGTTAAGGCGTTGGACTGCTAATCCAATGTGCTCTGCACGCGTGGGTTCGAATCCCATCCTCGTCGAGTAAAATTTCTTTTATTATTATTTTTATTTTTATTTTTATTCTATTCTCTCTTCAAATGTTGCACCTGGCCAAACGAATTGTTTAGATGCAGCCTCTGCCAGTTTTATTTATGACAGCAGACACTTTTGCCTCCACTTGGACCTATTGCTCAAATTTCGTTGATGAAAATGGAAAATGGAAAATAGAGCTGGCACTGCCTCTGGCCGGATATGTCAAATAGTTTTCTCCCGCAGCACTTGTGGCCAAAAAAAAAGAAAAAAAAAAAAAAAAAATCAAAGTCAAAGCAAATTTGGTACTCGGCAAAAATGCAAAAAATATAAGAAAGGAATTTGTGAGTGGATGGCAACGACTGCTCAATGCTCGTTCAAGGCAATCACGGAAAAATCGGTAACTTTAATAAAAGCTTGGTTTTCTTGTAATATAAAATCTATATTCTTGTAATATAAAGAAAACCTTTACTATATCTGACATTAATCTCAATCTAAACATATGTAGAGCAACAGCCAAGCACAAAAGCCAATATACCCTCCTTAACATGTCGCGAACGAGCACAAAAAAGCGAAAGAAATGAATTGGATTGAATTGAAATCGTAGGCGATAAAAATAAATCTTTGCAAGGCGACGCCAACAGCTGACGGGGTGGAAAGGATGCGAGGACGAGGACGAAGGGGTGTACGTTGTAACTGTGATTGGGATTGGGATTGTGAACGGGGCTGAGGCTGGGGTATGCCTGATGGGGGTGTGGGGCCACGGGGGGTAGCTGCTCAAAATGATGAAATTGAAAAACTACATGAAGCTGACGGCTGGCGCTTGCATTGGCCAACGACGTATGTGGGGTTAGTGCTGGCCCATAAGTCATACAATGTGCGTTATCCTTGGCGTCAGCAAGGATATTGTGTCGGCGAGCCGCGTCGCCTCGTGGCAACTTCAATATGCAAATGCTGCTCAATTGCGCTTGTCTTGCCACTTTTATGCGCTGCTCAGCTTCAAAGACCTCTTTAAGCTCAACTACATTTGGGCTACAGATATATATATATATGTACTATATGAACATATCATACATCACTCGCTCTAAGACTTCCCCTTGCCATCAACTTTGATGCGTTTTCTATCGCTGGCCATTTTGACCGACTTCATAAAAAAGTTTACGATATAAAAAAAAATTGAACTGAAAAACTATAAATTGAGCAGCTCCCATCGTGGACTCTGCTCATCCTTGAGTTTCCCTATATTCTCTCTAGCTTTTTATGGAACTGTCCCCCAAAGTGTTGTCCATGTGCACAAATGATGTTGCTTTAGATGTATTTAAAATTAAATTACGCTAGATAAAGATGGATTGATAGAGATGAAGTCATATATGGGGAATGCTGCTTTGGATTATGCTTATGTGTTATTAAACAGATATGGTGAAAGGATTCTGAATATATATTTGAAAGTGTCTGTTTGAGATTATGAAAAGCGCATAGAAAGGCGAACAGAAAAAGTGAGAGAGACTCAAAGGGATAATGAGGTGGAAAGAGAGATGTAAACAGAGGCAAATACAAAGAGTGAGTGAGAGAGAGAGAGAGAGAGAGAGAGAGAGAGGAGGAATGGAGAGAATAGAGAGAGAAAGAGAAAGAGAGAGAAAAAACCTAGAGAGAGAGAAAGTGATCGAGAGAGAAAGAGATCGAGAGAGAAAGATAGATAGATATATAGAGAGAAAGAGAGAAAGAGATAGATAGAGAGATAGATAGAGAGAGAGAGAGAGAGAGTGAGATAAATACAGGGAGAGGCAGAGGCATATGGCAGATAACTATGGTGAAGGAGAGCGCTATGAAGAGAGAGAAGAATCATGATCAAGGGATAGAGGTAGAGAGATAGAGATAGAGACAGACAGATAAAGAGAGAGAGAGAGAGAGAGAGAGAGATGGACAAAGAGTATATGATAGAGATGACGTATAAGAAAATGAAATGCGAATGACCTTTACATATGTATTTAGAGAGATTAAGAATGTACCTGAGACTTGAGTGAAAAGATCATTAACTCAAAATAGGGATAGAGCGAATGAGACAGCAATATATCAAATCCGAAGGGGGCAAATGCATGGGAATATACTGAGGCCAGGCAGTTAGAGAGTGTCAGAAAGAAAGAGTTGGAAAAAGAGATAGATACCATATATACCATGTAGGCATTACATGAATGGCTACAGTAAACACTCGTTAGACACTTACAAGTAGTATGTAAATGTATTTCTATGTATAAAACCAATGCAGCCTGTCAAGGTCACTCCCAAAGCTGATCCGAAATGCAATCATACGATACGCTGCTCTTTTTACTCTTTTCACTCTTTCTGCTCTTTGTATTCTTTCTGCTTTTTATGCTTTGGCCCTCTTCAACTGTTCAGAAACGTGCCTCGGCCTGTGAGCTCTGTGAGTTGACCCGTCAGCGTCACTAGACAAATGCTAGGCTTGTGCGCACATATACACATATGCATACATACACAGGCAAATAGATCAAATGAGTCAAACTGAAAGTCAGGGAAGGGGCGGGGCTTGGGCTTGGGTCTGGGCAGCCAACTGTGCGGCTTTATGCGGCCCGGACTCTGATTGAATAATCGTGCGCCAAGTCGAGAGTGGAACAAATCGTGTCTAATAGACTGATTAATATCACAAGATTTTTGCAGTCGGTTCAAGTCAAGCGAGCAGCCCTGAACTCTGGGACCGCCCCCCGCCCACCAACCCGCAGCTCGCAGCGCACAGCTCTCAGCTTCCACTTCCACTCAAACTGCTGCCGCATGTAACATGATTTCGTGTGGATTAAATGTGCTTAAATTGATTGATTGTTAAAATGATGTATGGCCAACGAATGGCTATTTCTTTTTTCCACTTTTTGCCTGGATCCAACACCTGTCAGCTCTCGCTCTTGCTCGTGAAGCTAAAATTCTTTTAATTAGTTTCAGTTGAGCGAAAATTTCATTTTCGCCTTTCAGCTGAGCACTTACAGCTATGCAGCACTTAATTGTATGCGAAAAACAAGGAGAAAGACAGACAGAGAGAGAGAGAGATGGAGAGTGTAAGCGCCTGAAGATGTTGCAGACTTGCTGTCAGCTCTTCCTTGCGCCACCTCCAGTTGTCTCCCTCTCTCTTCTGCGTGATTAGTTGCAGTTGAGTTGAGCGAAAACTTCATTTGACGCCATTTGCTGTTTTTGTTTTTTCTTTGCTTCACACTCACATTGAGCTAAAAATAGTTATTGAGCGAAGACAATGAGCGTGAGAGAGGGAGTTTGAAGGTGAATTTCTGTTGATCTGAGCTCTGTTCTCTCCTCTCCCACTCTCATCGAGTTTTAATTTAGATTAGTTGCATTTGAGTGAAAAGTAATTTTTAAGAGAAGTGAGGAGTGCGAGGAGTTGCTCTGAGCTCTTGCCTATATCTCTTTTAATTGGTTTCACTTGAGTGAAAATCTAATTTGAAGCCATTTTATTGTGTCTTCTTCTCAAATTGAGTTATAGAGCAGCAGAAATTATTGTTTTTTTTTCCCGTTTCAGTTAATGGAGTGTTTCCCCTTTTAACCCAGCATTCAAATTATATGTATGTATGGCTAAAGTGATATATATGCACGGATATCCGCATGTGCTCATTGATTTACTTTACTCCAGTGAAAGACGCTCGGAAGTATGCAGAACTTTTTTTCTTCTTGCTCTTCTCAAATTTTATTATCATAAGCAGCAGCGATAAACCCCGCAAACTCCTTGCTACGAGCAGCGCGTATCCCTTTTGTACCTTCGCAGTGGAACGAAGCGGAGTGTGGAGCGGATGCGCCGGTTGGTTATAAAGAAGAAATATTACACATTACGCCAAATGGTGGAGACTGTCAGGCGACAATAATAACGTTTAGAGTTAAATGTACAAAACTGCTACAGACAATAGCAGACAGTTTTTATTGTAGCCAAAGCTATAGCTATAGATATAGGTACAGCCATAAAGTCGTCACTTGAGGCAAGTTTAGCAGTGGGAGGGGAGGGAGAGGGGGAGGGAGAGAGATGCAACAGCTCAGCTGATAAGAGAGCAATCAAAAGGATTAAAAAAAATGCAATGAAAGAGTTGCAGAAGTTTGGTTCATTTCGCGTTGCTACACTGAGAGAAAAACTTGTTACACTGAGGAATATTAAAATTGCAAAATTTGATCATTTAAAATAGTTACTTGATTTATTTTGTATTGGGTTTTGCTGCGAGAACTTATTTGATTAATAATTCTGTTTCTAAACGGATAATTGGGGGTGTGGGGGCGAATTGGGGATCGGAATTCAAAATCTGACAAAAACCGAAATTGTATTAAATTAGTATCTATATATATGCAGAAGACTGGAGACGCTAACTCTAAAAATGAAGGAGATATAATTTTATAACTGATTCTCGATAAATTGTTTTATCGATAGCTCTGGAAATATCAAAGTTATCGAATTTCTGAAATAGTTTAAACTTAGGATGTACAAGGAGTTAATATAGTTCCCTGTCTCTTCACCCATTTTTCTCAGTGTATGTACTTCAGATACGTATGATTCTCTGATTTAAAGAATGTTTCTTTAAAATGTTGCAATTACTTTGTAACTTATTTAATTAATATAAATGGCATATAACGAAATTTACAATTTGTATGATCTGCTTATGCCCCTGTAAACACATATATGTATGTATGTATGTGTGTATGTGTGTAGATATGTGGGCCAACGATTTGCACGTAATTTATGCGCTGTTCAATTGCTTAGCCGAGTTTATGTAAACGGCGGCAGCCACTAAATGTTCGACAGGGCCATTAGCTAAGCTCAAGCTAAATGGCCGATACGAGTTGGCCTGGAGGATGGGGCAGCTACATGGGAATAAAAATTTATTGCCAAGCCAAGAGTAAGAAATCAAAGGCGAAGAGAACGACGAAGACGAAGACGCAGACGAAGACATGCAGAAAACTTAACCCAAGTGCTTTGAACCAAAGGTACGCGGATGTGGCGCCCATTTGCTGTGAGTTCTCTCGCTGCTAAAGGACACTAATAAAATATTGAACGGGCCATCGATAAGCGTAGCAGGCCACCCACCCCACCCCCTCTCGCAGAGCACTTGAAAACTTGCGATAAACTCTGAACGGGAACGTCAACGAACCTTGGGCAGCGCAAGCAAAAAAAAAAAAAAAAAATGGGAAGAGAGGGGGGGGAGAAGTAAAGCTGGAGCAAAGAATTTGCCAAAGTGGAAAGCGCTTACGTAGGATGGCAAAGATGACGATTAAAACAAATTTCGACGACAACCTGGCGCCAGGTTTAGCCCAGCGGAAGGAAGCGAAATTGTTAAACGCAAAAGTTGCAAAATGCCAAAAAAAAAAAAAAAGAGTGCGAGGCAAACAGAACGAAAGAGTGAGCGCGGGAGAGCGAGGCAGAGAGCGTTGGCGACTTAACGAAACACACACACACACACACATGCATGGGCTGGAGTGTGCTTGCACCTACACTCTACACATATGCATGTGTGTGTGTGTGTAGAAAAGATTTTAGAATGCTCAAGCATAGACACGCACACACACATACAGCTATGCAGCTGCTCTTCATATGTGCAAGCGGAAGAAACAGCTTTGCACACGCACACACACACGCGCTTGTATTTGCACCTTCTCGCTCACACTCACACTCTATGCGCTCGCTCTCTCCACTCTGCCTTTTGCTTGGGTGTGGGAACTTGGCAACTTGCAGACAAGTTTTAAATGAATGAGCAGCGCTTCCGTTCAATGCGTTACACTGCTGTCCAGTGTAACTCGCTCTCTTACTACATGTATGTGTGTGTGTGTGTGTGTGTGTGTGTCCAGCTCCTGCCAAGCATGACAATGCCTTTGCCTTGGAGATCTCGAGTGGCGGCCACTTGCCAATTGCGATTATGGTTTATGTACAGTGCGATAAAGGTCGTCAATAGGTCGCCAGACACACACACACACACACATACACACACACACACTCACACATTCTTTACTGTTACATCCTTTTGCTGGGAACTAAGCGGAGCAAGTTTCTTGTATCAGTTACTGCTACAAGTTTGCTGACCATTCGAGCGCCTTCAATGGCTCAATTATTTTTGGACAATTTGCGAATAAACCAAAGTTTGGCACTGCCATTTCGACCAGGATGGGGTTGAGTCCATCGATTACAACCGATTCGTTAGTCACTGAAGTTGATGTAGCATTGGAAGCATTCAATCCCTGCTGTTCGAGTGTTATTAGCGTAATTGAGTTGAGCTGGCCAATTATGCATGCAAAGGCCTTAAAGGATTCACGGAAGGATACTTCAGTAGTTTATGTGAAGTGTTCTCGCATTGCAAGTGCCATACTCTGGTATCCCATCTGTCATATTTGTTAACCTACATATATTTCCATATTCTCATATTTCCGCATTCACAAATTTTTATATTCCCATATTCCTATATTATTATATATACACCAGTTTTCTCATATTCCCATTTTCCTATATTCTCATATTCCTAAATTCCCATTTTTCCATATCCATATTCAAAATCCCATACTTAAATATTATATATCCCATATTCCTTATCCATATTCTCATATTCTTACTTTCTCATATTCCAATATCTCATATTCACATATGTACGCATTCCCATATGCACTATAAATGAGTAATAGGGAAAATTCCCATTTTCTCATATCCCTATACTCCTATATTCCAAAATTCCCATATTCTCATATTCCCATATTTTCATTATCCCATATTCTCATATTCTTATATTCCCATATTCCCATATTCTCATATTCCCGTACTTACAGTTTCCCATATTCTTATATTCCAATAATCTTATATCCTATATCGAATATGCTTCATACCATATTCTTATATTCTCATATATTCGCACATTCCCATATTCCCGTACTCACAGTTTCCAACAATCGTATTTCCTATATACAATATTCTTCATCCCATATTCCATGTTCCCATATGCAAATACGTTCTCTGCTCGTATCATCTCTGTCTATGCTCGCAGAGTTCTTGAAAATTGCATTTCTTAATTTATTTGCTATGCAAATTTATTTATTGACTGCATTTCGGCTGGCCAAATGGCATTGGCCATCAGTCGGAGGACATGCCCCACAAGGGCATGCAATCATAAATCGATTGTCACACACACACACACACACACACACGCACACAGATATGCATACATCCTCGTGTCATTGCATCCTTCACAGAGAACAGAGCTTCAATCTCTGTGGGAGGCTGTGAAATGAGATTTCACAAATTAGCTGAATGAAAGCTGTGGAGCTGGCAAATTATGAGATGCAGATGGAGCAGAGAGAAGCTTAATCGAAATCAATATATATCAATCAATATGGCAATTGAAGAAGAAGAAAGCATAAAAGGAGAAAATGAAATAGAGACAGAGATAGGCAGAAGGAAGGAGTCTGTGTAGGAGAAAAAGAGATAGAGATGCAGAATGAGAGTATTATAGAGAAAGGGACAGAGTAAGAAGATCAAGAGCTAGAGAAATTAAGCGTTTCAGAAAGATAAAGAAGGAAAGAGAAAAAGAGATAATGATAGATAATGATAACAAAAATTACCGAATAATAAAAAGTGATTGAGACTGAGATAAACAGAGAGATGCTGACAGAGAGAGGGAGGAAAAACAATGGAGAGATAGAGCTATGTAATACTTTGGATTATGTGAATATGCAGTATAACTTGAAGTCTATAGTAGGGCGTAGTAGTAGTAGCAAACATTTGGATAAAGAAGTTATGCATGCATAGAAGGAAGAGAAATATACTTACATACATACATAGCCTACACAAAGAAAGTGTGACAAGTGAAATGTGCTGAAACTTGTTCTACACAATTTTTAAAGCTCTGCTAGCTGTAAAACTTGTCCAGCCACAATAGAGCATAACCCTATCTAAAGACACTTTATAGCCCAGTGCGAAACAAATGTCAAAAAAACATGAAGTTAAACCACCCAAAAAGCAAACAAATATAAAGCAACACTTCACTCATACTCACAATCAAGTACTCCCTCTCTCTCTCTCTCTCTCTCTCTCTCTCTCTCTCTCTCTCTGTGCCACACTCGCATTCACGCTGACAGCTCAATAAAAAAAAAAAACAATGTAGCTCAATTGGATCACGCGGCCAAGTGCCGTCCGCATTGACGGGTGGCAGCACTGGCAGCGCCTGGGCTTGCAGTCGCACTGCTCACTCCTCAGGCCACACGCCACACTCGCTATGCGCTCACTGCTGGCGTTGCCACCACCCTCGAGACATGCAAAAGCCAAAATTTACTGTGTGAATTCTTGCGCTCAGTGGCACATGCAAACATGAACAAGTAACGGGAAATGCCAACGGTGCAAAGTAGAAGGAGAATGGGAAGTGGGAGGGGAAGTTGAGCCTGAAAATATGCAATGAGCCGAATGCGAAATTTGTGCAGGCAAAAACCACAATGAGCCCCAAAATTGCCAACATAATTTATGTATGCTGTGCATGGTGTGAGTGTGTGTGTGCATGTGTGTGTGTGCGTGCGTGTGTGTGCAGTGTTTGCCATTGCTAATTAGCGGCATAATTTAATTTCCAATTGGCAATTGGCAACGCATAGCGCAGAGCGAATCAGCTCCACTGCCAACTGGAAGCGGGCCTGGCACAAACATTTTAAATGAGCGACTTGTTGCATCACACACACACACATAGAGAGAGAGAGAGAGAGAGAGAGAGAGAGAGAGGAGAGAGAGAGAGAGAGAGAGAGAGAGAGAGAGAGAGAGTGGTTCGCTGCACTGAAAGAAATGGTGGGTTAACGGAGTTTTGCTATTATTTGAAGGACATTTTGAATTTAATTACAAATTTATAAAAGAAAACCAAAGAAATATTTAAATTCATATGCTATGATTTTATTATTAATATTTGTCTTATGATTATTATCATTATTAAAGATTTTTTGTTATTATTTTTTCTTGATTTTATTTTATTTCATTTATGTCTTTTAATTTAATTTTATTTTTTTATACATATTTTTAGGTATTTCTTTTCCAAAAATCCAATTTTTCTCTAAGTTGAAGTTACAAAATTTGTAAATTCCTGTTCAAATTTCTCTGAGTGTATGCACATGCATATTGCCGCAGCGATAAACAAATTTTTGTTTGGCTGCAAGCGTGTGCTGCATAAAAAATGTTCCAATTGGAAACAGGCAAAAGGCGACTTCAGCTTCAGCTTGAGCTTCAATTGCAGCCGAGTTGAAAGTTAAAGCTGATGAGAGCAAACGAACTCGAGAATTAAATTAAAATTCAACTGAACCCACGCACACACACACACACACACACACACACACACACAGAGAGACACACTCACACATGTGTGTTAGCCATATGTGGTGTATTACACTAACAAATGATGTTGACCGCCCATGGTCGAGATGTTAATTAATCTTGATTTTGGTGCCGGGTCGAAAGTCGCTTGCATCAAAGTGACAATTAAATTAATCATGATGGCAAACGATTATGTCAACAGGACATGAGACTAGCGACTAGAGGAGTCTAGGAACAGGACACGACAGGACACGACATGGCATGCTACGCCGACTCCTGCTCCTGCTGCTGCTGCTGCTCCTGCTACAACTCCTGCCACGCCATAGCCATGGACGCCCGCAGCGAGCGACTAGGAAATGGCAGCAACTGTTGAAGGATTTTGCGCCTTTGAGAATTTCTCTGCATTTGCTACACAATCTCATTATTTTCTGCTCGCAAACTTATAATTAACATTTTGACCGCAATGAAATTTGCACAGAAACCAAATTCATTTTATAATAAAAAAAATATATATAAAAAATTGAATATATATGCTTAAAAGTGTTAGCTTTATGTTGAAGCTACTTTTAATTAGTTTTGCGGCTTTGCTTTAAACAAAAATGGGCATAAATTCTGAAATTTACTTTAAATACAGAGTTATATAAATGATGTGATTATTCATATAAATAAATTATAGCAAAAGAGATTAAGATTAAGATATTCTGATAATGAAACATTACTCTTAACTTTAAATTAAATATTTAGTTTAATTTTCGTGCCTAATAGAAATGTGTTGTCACGACACGCGCTTAACTCATCCCAAAGCTAAAATTCCTATTGGAAATAACCAACTACAACTGCCTTTTAGGCATATCCAAGACACACACCAACGTTAAGTTTAAGAGTGCAGCTTAGAGATGAATAAAGTTCATACGTGACTTAAGCGCAATACAATGCAATATAATGTTATATTTAAACTTGAATTGTTGTCTTGAAATCCCAATTATATATAAGATAATTCGTATCGCAGCACTCAACTCTTCATACAATTGAACATCTTGCTTATTACAGCAGCAAAGACACAAACCAAAACATAAACAGTTTCGTCAAGTGTTTAGTCAACGTACGTTCAGTGTCAAATGTGTTGCTTAAATATAAACATTATTTATTATTTAATATTATTTGTGTTTCCAAACAGCTTACAAAACTTTAAAATCCAATTGCAAATAAAAACATCAGCAATACTTTTTGGTCTAGCCAAGACACATACCAATAATTGAATTCTGTTCGTTAACTGGACAATAAGGAGCAGCGACTGCTTTGGGGCGGCTAGTCGATACATTTTATTATCGTAATCGTAATTTGCAGTGTTGAAAAATACAAATGTAAAGAAAAACTATTCGCACGAGGCTACGCCAAGCAAAATTAAATATTCCACTAAATTGAAATACAAATAAACAATATCAATGGCCGAAACAGAGCCGGAGGTCGAGGTCAATGGTACCGAAGTCGAGGAAGATGGCCAGGACGATGACATCAAGCAAAAGAAGCAAACGCGTCACGACGGCGGCGCCGCCGACCTGGAACGTGTGACAGACTATGCCGAGGAGAAAGAAATCTCAGCCGCGAATATATCGAGTGTAAATTGAAATGGAAATTATGCTATTATAAGCAAACTGAGTTCACAGTTCATTGATTCAATTGCAGGCAGTGGAACAGTTTGGCAACCAGCGCAGCAAAGAGAACGAGCTGAGAGTGGCCAAGGAGAAGGAGCTGCAAAAGGTCCAAGTGAAGAAGGAGGACATTGAACTGATTGTGAGTATCTCTCTATCTCTATTTATATGGCAACAGTGCCTCCAATTGTCGCTCTTTTCATCTGCAGATGAACGAGCTGCTGGTAACCAAGGCCCAGGCGGAGAAGGTGCTGAGGGAGCAGAGCGGCGATGTCGTCGCTGCCCTGGAGGCCATCATCAGCAGCTGAAGAGCGCCCAGAGGAGATGGCGTCCCGTTTCTTTTACTTAGCAAAACACTGCTTTATTTGTACATTTATATAACTAGTAAAGAAAGAGAAAATCAAATCAAGTTGAATATAGATTTTGATATATGTTGATCAAGTTTATTTATGTGTGATCTAAACCAGAAATAGTTTTCTTTTTCTATTATTTATCCATTTATTTGGTGTTCTTCCAACCAAAACATTTGACTAATGATCCAGCAAAGTACAGTGAAACCTCTCTCCTAACGTAAGCTAACCTTAGAGACTTTAGTAAATTTTCACTTAAAATAAAATGAAATCTCACTTACAGTAAATTATCGCTACACATAGATAACGAATCGACTCGTTTAACAAAAACATCCCTTAGATAGGGATTTTACAATAGTATAAACTTTTTTACTTAAGCTGAACCTACATAATACAGTGAAAACTCTGCCACAACGATATAGATTAGATAAATACATCTTCGTAGCTAACAATTTGCTTGAGAGATTTTATCAACTACTTAGGTCGAGAGAGAGGCAGCTGATGTTTCTCATTAAAACTATGTGAATATTTCAAATTGTTTTGTCCATGCGTGTGTGTATGTGTCTCTATGCGTGTGTGTGTGTGTATATATGTATGTTCTCATGTGTAAAAAGCGTAACTTTAACAAAATATTTTGAACAAAACTCATATTTTATAACAGATAAAAACTAGAATCAAAAACGAAAAAATGTCTAAATCACGTATAAATTTGATTACGAGCGTATTTCGGATATTGAAATCATGTGATAATATATTTTTGCAAATTCTCGCACGACGGGGTATTTATGTTTTGAGCCTTCCGATACAGATCCCGATCGCCAAACGTGCGTGCCTTGGCCAACATTGAGTCACCTATGCAAAAGAAAAAAAAAAAAAATTATAAATTTAAATTTCAAATCAGGAAATTCAAATTTGTTTAGTCTTACGATAATTTCGTTCTCGACTGCACGAGTGCTTTAAGTGATTGACAAAATCTTCCTCTACCGATTCTTCCAAGCGGGCAACGGATCCTTGATACTCTGAATAGAAATTATCCTTTACGTAATAGGGAATCTTGAGGCCATTTGTCTCTCGCTTCACAGAGTATTTGCTGAAGGAAGGGAAGGAAATAAATAGGAATCCCCATAGCATATATATAATCTATACTCACTGTGAAGGCGTCAGACTGTACATGGGATCCGATATAAAGAAGGAGGACATCATGGACAAGCCAATGAGCAATAATATGGGCAACAAGTTGATCAAGGCTGATGAGTTGTTTGACTGCAAGTGAGTTGAAAGTTTAATTAGATTGTAATTAAATATTATATTTATTGCCTTCCACTTACGTCTCTGTCGTCGCGTGTCTGATGCCGGCGTCTCTGCTGGCGCATATATACATTTTGTTGTGAGAATCCGTTCTCGAAGAACATATTAAATATATCCTCGGGACTCATGTTTGCCTGGAAACCGCCATAATCATTGTAGTGCTGACTATGACCATGGTGACCGCGTGCGCCGTTGCCATTCTGCGAATCGTTAATGCCATACAGGTCATAGTTCTTGCGCTTCTCCACATCGGTTAAGACGCCAGCGGCATTGCCCAACGTCTTGAATGCCTCCACAGAGCCGGGTGCCTTGTTCTTATCCGGATGCAGTTGCAAGGCGAGCTTTTTGTACGCCTTCTTGATCTCCGAATCGGTGGCTGTTTTGCTGACACCGAGCACCTCATAGTAGTCCTTACACCTGTATGCAAACATAAGATATCACAGATTCTATCAATGTAATTTGCATTCAGCTCACTTACTTTTTGACCTTTTTGACTGCCTCGATCTGATCGTTCGTATATTCGGGCACATGAGACTTGGAGTCGGAGTTGACACGCTTTCGGGGTCCAGAGTCCGCATCTGCAGCAGCAGCTGGTCGCTCCTTCCCATGGCCGGGCGAGCTCTTCACCTTGGCCAGCAGCTCTGCAAAGTTTCGTCAAGTTTCACAATTACGGTGCAAAAATTGGGGTCGCTTTGATGTCGCTCTACTCACGCTTGGCCTTGTCGGTTGGAAAGAGTTTCTCCGCTTTTATCAAAAACTTTTCGGCCCGCTCGATCTTTCCTTCGGCAAACGCCTGCTCGGCTAGGTCGATGCAGCGCTGCGCCTCATCTTTGTTGCTATCCATGGCCGCTGAAGGTACGTGGGAGAATACGTGGTCAGCGCGCACACAGGGCGAGAGTGCAATAAATAGTTACGATCTATGCGTGTGTGTGAGTACACAAACACATAAAACAAGCTATATTATATATTTATATATCTATATATATTTATATGTATATGCGACGTTTTACACACTCACACACACACGCACACAGCCTGCTCGTGCTCTTTTTGTAGTAATTGTTGCCACTAATTATTTGTGTAATATTCTAGTGCACACGAGCTGCCTGGCCTGTTGGTAATCCAGTTTCTTTTTCTTTATATATGCATATATAAATGTATTGTCCAAAGGCCAGCTCAACTCTTTAATTTAATTGATTTTACTGCGTTTCGTTGATTTTTTCATCAGTTTGCAAAAGGACTTATCGAACTATCGACGTGCCACCATCGCTGGCTGGCTAATCGGGATTTAAATTATTAGATAAGCATGCCGAATTTGAGTGGTTTTTATTACATAAACTCAATGAGCAGACATTTTTGTTTGATTTTTAGTGATCTACTTATGATAAGCATTATTTCCAGATTCGATGACAAATAAATTGCCTGCTGACAGCTGTTTGGTAGTGTTGCTTTGATCGATGGTGTTGCCAGATCTCATCATTGCGCCCACTCACATACAATTGCCGTACGTATTTACTTGTGTCCGTGTGTGTGTTTGCGAGCGCCGCAGCATGGAATGAAAAGCGCAGCGCGTTCGCTGGCTTAGTTCGTCTCGTATTTATTTATAATATTACAAAATAATAATAGAAGGCGCATGGCAACTCCAATGCAATAGCCACCAATAACGCGTAGTAAATTAATATAGTCAAGTGCAGTGCAATAACCGATGCATTTCGGCCCGACGTAGTCGCCAGTCGCCGTCGTCTTCGTCGTACGTGTGTGCGTGTGTGTGGCGCAGTTCATACAAGTTGGCCTGAAAAAAGTGAAAGAAGCAATATCGCCATATTGTGTTGTCAATACCGAAAAGTGCATTCAATTCTACATTCATTTGTTGGCACAACAAATGCCCAACGAATTTTGTATACTGCCTCGACTTATATAAATCGAATTGTCAGTACGCAATTAAGAAAAATAACTATCTACAAAAGGTGAGTATGTGTGTGAGGCTTTAGGTGTATTTATACATATATGTATGTGTGTGTAAGTATATATGCATGTGTGTGCATATACGTATGGGCAAAAGTACACTTGCATGCCACTGTCGTACGAATGTATGCATGTGTGGGTGTGGGTGTGAATTTTCTGTAAATGCAAATTTTTTTTGGCTCCATGCAGCGGCCTGCAAATTAATCGAATTTAGTTTTGCAACCCCTTTCCACATTTAGTGCATTGTTTTTATTCTAACAGAATAAATATATCGTGAAAACATGATAGTGCGATACATGTTATCGATAGCGACCAAATATTATTCGATCGAAAACACGATTATTTCATTTTGTTTTGAAAAACTATTCTGATGAAATTCAAACTGATTTTCCTACGTTGAAATAATAAAATTATAAAAATAATAATATAAATACATATTACATAAACTCATTGAATTAAATTTAAAAATTTGAATTTTTTCAATATTAATATTCTTAAAGGGTATTGCTTAGTTGAATACTCTTCAACCTGTTTATTTTTGGCTGATTTACTCTGAGTTTTTTTTTTTCGATTTTAATTTTTTGTTTTTTTTTAATTCTGTGGCAAATTAATGCAAGCACAAAGGGAATGACAGCAGCAACAATAACAACAGCAGCGGTAAAAAGTCAAAGACCGATTTGTGCATATTTAATTTTGTTATTCGTGAAATTGACGCAAACATAACGAAATTCTATTTAAATGCAATTCTCAATTGAGTGGCAATCATTATATATTGTTATTCTTTTATATATTTTCAGATTCTGCTGCATCACTTGTTAAACAAGCGACATTCAAATAGGGTGGCTCGATTGCGGGACAGCGTTGGCTGTCAACAGTTAGAGAAGCAGGTGAGTTATCTCTCATATTAATCAAAGTCAGTTTGGATTGCACCAGTTATCGATTCATAAGACCGGTTATAGACGTTCCCCCAACGGGAGCTTTCATTGTCTTCTCCTTAGATGACTTCCTGTTTACGGTCGAACCTTGAGGTCTCAGCCATGCTTAAATCTAAGTAGCTTTTTAAATATAGTATAATCCTTCTTACTCCCTGTTTGCTAACGACTCGCTACTCCTCGTTGACAGCTGAGAGCGAAAACACAAGAAAGCTCAACGCAAAAGCAAAACAAATACTGAGCAAAGTCAAAAGATAGCGGCAAAATATGAACACATACACTCTCTACTAGGAAAAAGCTTTATCTATCTTCTGCAAGCAAACTTCTCGTGACAGCTGAGAGCGTAAACACAAAAAGCTCAGCGCAAATGCAAACAAACGCAGTGCAAAGTCAAAAGGTAGCGGCAAAATATGAACACATACACACTCACACACACACAAACGCGCGCGCTCGCTCGCACACACACACCCGTGTCAGGCAAAAAGTCAAGAAAAAAGCTCCCTCAGTCGTCAGCTGCTGCGCGTAGCGTGAAGTTTATGTGCTTTTTGTATCGCTGCCTCGCAGAACGCGTCTAATTGTTAATCATTGGCTATAAACTATCAAAAATTACGCGTTAAAGAAGCTAATTTCGGTTTGCCGCAGTGCCAAGGTGTGTTTGTGTGTGTTCATGGGTCTGTATCTGTATGTTTGAAAAGTTCGGGCGTCGCTTTACATACATATTTCAATCAATTTGTATCTGCCGGTGCATAGCGTGATCCGCACGCGTGTGCTCTGCCCCGTGCTGCTATTGCTGTGACCTTAATTTAAACAAAAACCAAAAAATCAAGTACAATATATACTACTAGTTTGAAACAAGAAACACGCGCAATTAAACACATACAAAAAGCGAACAAGTCGAGAGCTTTACAACAACAACAACAACAACAAGAGCAACGAGAACCACAGAGACAACTTCCTCAATCTGAGTGCTGCGAGCACTTTTTCACTTATACTCTTAAATTTTTGGTTGCTTGAGGTCATTTAGGCAAAGGCCTTCAATTACGCACAAGTCAATAAAAGAAATACGACAATAACAAGAACAACAACTATTAGTTAGGCACATCAAATGATGACAGGCGGCATTAGCGAAACGCACTCAAAGAGCGCATTAACTGTTAACTCATCTTTGTTCTTGCTCTCAATGCGCTGCTCTCTTTCACACTCTCTCTTTACCTGAATGACGCAAATCACAGTTTCATTTTAGATACAAAGATTGCTTATCTTAAAAGCGTTGCCAGATTTGCACGAATTTGTTAGCAATAAATACAAATGCTGCCAACAACAACAACAATAGCTACTGCACTCAGCATTGAAATTCTCGAGCGTGCCCTCTCGCTCTCTCACCCTTTGCCAATATATACATTGTACACATGTATGTACGTCTGTATGTATATGTTCGCTTGTATATTTGTATAATTTTATTCATCTCGCTCGCACACATAACATATGTTTTGATTTTGCCTTGCTGGCCATACAAAAGTAAAATTCAATTAAAAACATGTGCGCCACTATTTGTTTATTGTTTATAAATGAGCACACACTTAACAGGCTCAGCTGCGCTCTCACTCACGCACTCAATCGCACGCTCGCTCGCTTACGCTCTCCCACTTGGCATGCTCTCCCGCTGAGGTCATATGCTCGGCGCGCTCAATAGTCAAAAGCAAACAAACACCCACCGCTATTTACTGCTATCAAACGACCCTCGCCGGTGCAGGTTTTGCCTCGTTGAGTGAGTGAGTGAGTGAGTGAGTGAGTGAGTGAGTGAGCGAGCGAGCGAGCGAGCGAGCGAGAGCGAGAGTGTGGCTTTGAGTGAGCGGGTGGCTGTGTGAGCGAGCGAGCGCTTAAGCTTCGGTGCAAAGTCAAAAGTAAACGCAAGCTTTTTATTTCTGCGCATGTTTTTGGCTTTTCTATGTGCTTTAGCTTTTAGCTTTTATTGTATTTTTATTTTTGTATACTCTCGTACACACGTACTACACATATGTGTAGTATATATGTACATACATATGTATATACACACACACACATTGAAATCAAATCGACTGACATAGGAAGAACCTTGTGGTACTCTCATGACTGTGGAATGGAATTTAGTTAGTAGTTTTTTCTCTCCCTCTCTCTCTCTCTCTCTCTCTCTCTCTCTGCTCGTTTGCACTTCTCAATGCTGGTCTTTATAGCTGCTGCTGTTTGCTTATGTGATTACTCTAGCTCTTATTGTGTGCACTGTGCACCTATGAATACATATAATCAAATTGCCCTGCAAAGATGCCCACAAGATATTCCAAAGCAATCTCTGCCCTTCACTTGCTTCACTTGCCATTCGATGTGGTGGTTCATCTCTAAATTTTTGCTCATCTCTGGTGGTTGCCTGGGTGTCAATGCTGACCTCGCCTGTGCCCGGTGCACAGTTATTGATTTTGCTCTAATACTCTTTATCTGAATTGAGAATTGAACATTTTATGATCAATTTTGTAACGATGTTTGCGATTCTTTATCTCGCACAGCTTTATAATGAGGAGGAAGTATTTATTGTAAATTCAGTTGGAAACTAGTTTATGCATACATATGTATGTATGTATGTATAGTACATATGCATATGCATGTACAAAAGGGCATGCAGTGTGCGGCGTATGACGTATGAATTCAAGTTAACGGTATTTTCTTTTGCTATATTTGCTTTTGCTTTTATCAGTCCTTTTGCCGGGCCATGTACAAATGGACATAGCACCGTCAGCAAATGCCAGTGGCATTGCTATTGCTATTACTCTTGCCATTGCTTTTGCTGCTGTCGTTATTGTTGTTGCTATTCTTGTTGTTTTTGCAGTTAAAGTTCTTGCTGTTGTCATTGCCTTTACCGTTGCCATTGCTGTTGTCAGTTGCTTGCCTTTGTTTAATTTCGTTGCTTATCAGACAATGCTGATAAGTTGGCTGGGTATTTTTTTTGTCGCTTCGAATCATATTGCTTGTTGTTGTTGTTGTTGCTTTTGCTTTTTTGCTTTTGGTCGATGGCATTGAACATTGTTTGCTGGTTTCTTCACCCTTCTTTTATGTGCGAGTGCATATGTGAGTGTGTGTGTGTATGTTATTTTGCTGCTACTTTAGCTTTGGCTTTTTTTATTTTGTATATTTTTTGCTTTGTTGCGCTCTTTGACAATTTCACGCACAAATATCACGTAGTCGGGCGTATCAACTTGACCATAAATGTGGTGACACACGTACAGCCTGAATTGAATGTGATAAATTTTTGATATGTGTATGCATTGTGCTGATGTATGTACATATGTATGTATTTTAGGCGGATGATGATCTCTGGGTTATACGTTATTCTTGTTGTTGTTCTTATTGTTGTTGTCGCTTTTCCGACCAAAAAACAAAGCGTACTTTAAGGCATACTATCTCCATCTCACTCTCGCCTTCTATCTCGCTCTAGTAACCTAAAACTAAAATTGAAAACTAGAAAACTAGCTGGCAAAAATTTGGCAGCAAATTGAAAAAGAATTTCAGAATTTTTAAAAATTCCACATTGTACATATTTTTGAATACAAGAACAAAATTCAAGTGCAGTGAACTACAAAATTTATAAATAAATAAATTAAAAACAAAAATCACTTGTTCTTTGGTTTTTCGTGCTGTGTCAAGAAAAATCTTTCAAAGTGGATGCAATTGCGTTGCCTCTCGGTGGGCTTTCTCATGTTAGAATGGCCTTAGCCAGGTAAGCGAAAAAGTTATAGTGGTTATAATAAGTAAGAATAGTTATAAGGTGTAGGGTAAGAGATTTATTTGATAGAAAAAGTTGGCTTAAAACACATTTCTTAAATGAAATCATAAAAAGGAAATCAATCAAAACATAGATATTTCTAGTCAAACATAAATTAATATAACATTTCATTTGTATTTAATTTTTTAATTAAAATTATAATAGGTTCTGGTGTATCTAACTTTGATATGTAAACATATAAATTAAAATAATGTTGATTAGCTGAAAAACACACATAATTTACATACATACATACGACATGTATTAATTAATATACATATACGTATGCATATACATATATATATCACATAATTATACACATAGGCAAACATACAGCTACAGACAGCAATACACACATGAATATATGTAAGCATGTATATTGCTATACACGTATACAAACAGATACAATTACATACATACAGATACATGAAATAGTAATGTATATATGTATTCGAATTCATGGGCAATGTCGTGCTTAGACATGATTACCGTTATGCTCAAGCGCACCAACAACAACAACAACAACAACAACAACAACAGCAACAACAATTACAACTACAATTACAATCACATATGACAGCTAAATATCTAAATACAACTGACCCCGCCAGCAGCTATAGCTGATCGTTATCATGAAATGGAATAAAATGAAATTTCCTTGCCATGAAAACTCATTGCAACAATTGTAATTGTAATTGCAACCTTTGCCATGTTTAATGGCAAGAGCGAGAGCGAGAGCGAGAGAGAGAGAGAGAGAGAGAGAGAGAGCTAGAGCAATCGCTAGACATGTAAACAAACAAACGAAATCGGGATTACAATTTGCCTAGGGACAAACTATGTTCAAAGAGAGTGAGAGCGATAGAGAGGGATACATAGATCGAGGTTAGACTTTCTTAGGGACAATAAGCGGCTCTCTCTCTCCTGGCTTCAAGGTGAACGGTGACCCGACATCGTGTGCTTTGCTTAGACTGCGTCACTTTCACGCTTTTCGTTGTGTATTTGCATTGAATTTGTAGCTGGAACTCGATTTCAACTATTTATAGAGAGAAAGTAGACAGCAACAGCAGCAGCAATAGGAGAGCAAGCGAGCGAACATACGGAAGAGAGTGAGTGAGTGAGTGAGTGAGGGAGCGAGCGAACGAGAGTGAGTGAGTGATGTGCACAAGGCTCGTGTTGTGCCGTTTCAATATACGATTGCTTTTGATGCGATGCCATTAGTTGTGGGTGTTAGTGCAAGGGGGCGCAGTGTTGAAGAGGTGTGAGAAGGATGGCGCCACACATACGATGTCGACATCGGCAGAGAGATAGAGAGTGTGCCGACGTGTGAGCGTGTGTGTGAGTGCTTTAAGAGGCAAACCAATCACTGCTATTGTTGTTGTTGCCGCTGTTGCTACTGTTGCTGCTGCTGCCGCTGATAATTTCAATTCTCTCGTTCTTCACATGCGTCTGTGTGCGTGTGTGTGCACGTGTGTGAGTGCGCGCGTGTGTTTGTTTGCGTGTGTGCACTAGGAAGTGAGCAAGCTTTTGTAATTCTGCTAAGGTTTTTGTAATTACGTATAGACAAACATACTTGAGCGAACATATGCACACACGCACACATAGATAAGTAGTTAGATAGATAAATACAACAGCACGTGTTCAGGTCTCTGCCGTAATCATAGGTTACAAATGCTCGTTTTGTTATTTGTTGTTGTTGTTGTTGTTGCACATAAAGTTAATTTATACGATAAGGTCGTTTTGCTCTACGGTTTTTGCGTAATTTGCCTTTGATAATTTTCAATGAGATTCAAGTGAACAATACACGCACACACATACAGGTCTATCTACATACACACATGTATCACTTTATCTATTATCTAAACTTAAAGTGGAGCAATCTCTTCTCTGTATCGTGCAATGTATTTCAAAATTCTACTATATAAAAGTTCTTGAAAATCAAACAATTTCATTTATAACTCAATTAATAAACTAGTTCTATTATCTAAAAAGGTACAACCACTATTCATATATCAATTTTTTATTCAGGGCAACGTGAACTATATTTGATATATATATATGCAATGTGTCGCACTTATCGCTGCGACACCTCTCACAGTGCGTGTTTATTGTCCAAGGTTGCTTCAGCTGTCACCTATTGACATGTTCTGAGAACTTGTAGGGTATCTGATGTGTAAAGCTAAAAATAACGGCAGTTATCATATCGCAACAATAACACAGATACGCTGAAAGGAATTACGTACAGTGGGCACCCAACCCCAAAGTGTGCTGCGTGATTGGGTATTTGACCCCTCTCTCTCTCTCTCTCTCTCTCACTCACACACCCATCTATACAGAGTTATAAATATGTTCAAAGGCATTAAGCGCAAACACAATTACAGTTAGAACTTAGTCAAGAGGCAACAACAGCAAAGTTGAATTATTAATTTAAATGCAAGCAGCTTCAAAACGGTCAAACAACAACAACAGTAAAAACAAATGTAAAATACAATAATACTGTAAAACAATGCATAGCGCAAAAGGAGGTGGAGGCTAAAAGCAGACAGCGCGACAAACGCAGCAGCAACAGCAGCAGCAGCGGCGGCGGCGGCGGCGGCGACGACAGCAACGACAAAAATGCAAGCAAATGCGTCGGCAGAGGTGTTCGCGTTGGCGTTGGCGTTGCCATACATACATATAAATTGTTGCTGCTGCGCTTGCTTAGCCTCGTTACAAGCGTTCGCGCCAGCCGCGCCCTCGGCAAAGCCAACGCCAACGCTAAAGTCGAGGCGACGCAACGTCAACGGCAACAGAGACAGCTCAGTTGCCCTCCATGCGGCCACAAAATCTTGGCGGCGAATTCGTCACCAGGTGGCAACTTACAGCTGTGCGCCGTCGACGTTGACGTTGTCGTTGACGTTGACGTTAGCGCAAGCAGCGTGTACTACTTTTGTTTTCATTGAAAACGTTTGCTGTAATATGTTTGTGGGGTATGCTGACGACGCTGCTCGCTGCTCGCCGTTCGCTGCTTGCTGCTCACATGGTCACTGAGCTTTGCTGAGCAAAACGGCTGACACTTATTTAAACTTAACAGCAGAGGCGCTGTGTGTGTGTGTGTGTGAGTTGGGAGCTTGTACGACAACGTCAGCGTTACGTTTGGCACGCTGCGCTGCTTTGTGCAGTGCTGTGCTGCGCTGCGCTGCCGTGCTCAGCGCTGCTCTGGTCTGCTCTGCCCGTTGCGTTGCGTTACGTTGCCACGCTCGTTTGTTTTGGGTTGTATTGACCTTCTTAAAAAGTAGGTAACCTCATTTCTCATTTATCGTGTACAACTTACATGCTGCTGGTGCTGCCTCTACGCAGCTGACGGCTGTTCGGCACTCTTCAGCTGGCGCAGGCGGGCAGAGATGTCGTGCGAGAGAGGGAGGAGGAGGGGGGCGTGGTCGATTGCTTGGCAATTGTCTGTCATTCAAATCGTATGCATAGAGCGCGTCATTGTTTGACCAAAGCATTTGTAATTTTCACACCTCCCGCTGCTGGCAGCTGAGCATAGGGTAATCATAGTCATGCACTTATTGATGGATGGGGCGTTGCAGAAAGGTGTGCAGGAGGGAGGGATAGGTGTGAAGAGAGCAAGCATAACTTTGATTTAATTGGTTTTAAGGTGAGAGGGTAAACTGAAATGAAAGATCTTCAAATCCCTTAACCTACGAACAAGGCAAGAGAGAAAGGAAGAAGAGGAATAGTAATGCGCTGAGGCAGCAAAGTTATAAGATTTGCTTGCTTCTTATCAAGATCTTTCTCTATCTCTCTGACTGCCTTTTAAGATCTATTTTTTCCTCTCTCAAGATATATATCTCTCTCTTAAGATCATACTCATATCATCACATCATATTTTTCCCACTCTAATCCTCTCAAGATTTCTCTCCTTCTCTAGTTCTTTCTCTCTCACTCTCTCTTTCTGACTCTATCTCTCATTATCTTTCTTCTTATCCAGATTTTTCTCACCGCCTGTTTTTTTGAAGATTCTCCTTTTCAGTCTAAAAATCATTATCTTGTTCTCTTTCTCTCTTAACATCTCTCTTCTTCTGTCTTAATTTTGTTCCCTCTTCTATTTGTCTATTTAATTTTCTCTGTATCTTGTTTTCCCTACATCTTTCACTTTCTGTTTCTATTACTGTTTCACTCTCTTTCTCTTTCTATTTCCCTTCTACTTATTTTCCACTTAGTCATGTGAAATGTTTGAAAACTCCGAATCAATCATAATAATATCAATGCATCCGATGATGCTTTCCTGCTTTGCCATGAAGACGATGTGATGCAATGCATCGATGCTCGGTTTCATGTGAAGCTGTTGCACTTGGAATGCTGACTGACCCTTTGCCCTGCCCCCCTATGCCGAAAGCCTTGTTGTATAAACATTCAACATTCAAAATTTTGTTCGTTTCTCGTTTGTTGCTGCTGCGTCGCAGTCAACGTGAGCGTTGCGCCGACGCCGCGTCGTCAGTCTCGTTTACTATTGACACCATTAATGCTGCCATGCTGCCTCAATGTAGGTCAATTGCGCGCTAATTGCCCAGCACTCGGCTCACACAGAGAGTGAGAGAGAGGAAGAGTGAGAGAGAGAGAGAGAGAGAGAGAGAGAGGGCGAGCGGGGCGTTAAGTTATGGAGTCTCTCTCTCTCTCTCTCTCTCTCTGTTTCTCTCAATGTTGCCGTCAGTGTCGCTGTGAATGATTGACGCCAAGCTTTAGCTTGACCTTTTGGACAGCAGCAGCAGCAGCGACGACGGCAGCCACAGCTGCGTTTCAAAGAAATTTCGCATATTACGCATACGCCATGTGATTTGGCATAGTCCGAAACTTGTGTCCAATGACAGCATTGCTGGAATTCCTCTTCCGCCCCACTCTCTGCCTGTTGTTGTTGTTGTTGTTTACTTTGACCCAGTTTCCGCTTTTTAGGCAACTCAAAAACTTAGCTTGACGTGTCTCCAAAGCGCAACACCCACACGCTCAACGCTTCCTGTTGCCCCGATACACATACATATATACATACATATATAGAAATATATTTGCATTTTTGATGATTTAATCAGATATATGTATAAAGGGAGCACAGCTGCCCCTCTTTTGCTGCCTATGCTCGAGGGCAATAAAACTGAAACTTGACCCAAATTCTATTCTACTCGAAAAACAAAAAAAATCTCTGCTTGTTGCTGTTGCTCAGCATTGCTGCGAAGGGTGAGGAGAGGGAGTCGCAGGAGGAGTTCCGAGGCAATAAATAAATTCATTAGTCAAAGAGAGAATCCTTGAAATCTCAATCTATTGATAATTGTATAAAACATATTTACGATTATAGAGCTGAGCAGAAATTGTGCGAATAGCCTCGATAGCTAAAATTCTTTTGTTTTACGATTGCATAACCTGAAATATATATTCCGAATTTATCAGATCATCTCGATCAAAGAGGGGATAAGAAGAATTTAGATTCGAATTTCTATTTACCCATATTTTAGTTTATTATTTATTCTACACTTACACTTTCAATACTCCCAAATTCCACAGTATCAATCAATTGAACACAATTAAATATTTAACCTTAAATTCTTTAAGTATATAACCTTGAATACTTAGCATTGAATCTGTCTATACAGACAGATTTTTTATTAGCGAAATCTGACTTTTATTTAGTTTACAAAAAATACTCAAAGAGCGCAAATCTTCAAGTTTGAAGAATGATATCTGAATGATAAGTAATTTTAGATTTGGTTTCCTACATTAATTTCGAAATCTTCAGTTCACATTCAAAAGTGGAAAAACAAATTATTTGGTCACTAGTTTAGTTACCTTATCGGATGCTAATGGATTTCCATTCATTGACGTGGAACCAATGCATCTTGACCTTTGAAAGCTTCTACACTATATCTGATTCTTATTCAACATCTTCTGACCTTTGAAAGCAAATGAAATAACGCTTCCGAAAGAAACACTTTCGAATAATTGAGCAAATAATAATGTTGCACCCTTAGATAATTAAATGGATCCCTTAGACAGATCCTCTTTCTGTATATACCTATCTATCTTTATGTGGATTCTCTCTGTCTTTGCTCCTATATCTATCTTCGCTTTTCTCTCTCTCTCTCTCTCTCTCTCTCTCTCTCTCTCTCTCTCTCGCTTTTGATAGATATTCTCTCTGTCTATCCCTCATTCTGCACAGGATCCATTTCAATGTAGATCCTTTCTCTGTGTCTTCCTTCTGTATATATATATCTCCATCTCCATCTTCCTCTCTCTCTCTCTGTCTGTCTTTTACTTTATCTGCCTCTCTTCCACTGCAATATAGACTATAATAACTAGATATAGTAATTTACCTATTGCCAGGGCCAGCAGAGCACTTTGCACCCCCTTCCCACACCCTTTCAGGCATCGTTTATTCTATTTATCGTTTCATTCCGTTACGTTTCATTGCCTTGAATAAATTGTGCCTCTATTTGACGATTATTACTATGATTAAATATTTTCATTAGCTCTGTACGCCGCTTGTTGCTAACGCGCTCAACTGCACTTAGCCGAATTGGCCGCCTTCTCCCACTTCCAGGCATTCAGCTAGAGCTTTCTGCTGTCTCTCGTTATTGTGGCTTGTAATTTACACGCTGCCCAGAACTCATTAATTCAAGAATGGGGTATATTGATTTCGTGCAAAAGCATGTAACTGAGAGAAAAGCGCTTGGCTGTGATGGGATGAGGGCGAGTGAGCTCATAGTTATATTAAATCTAGAATTAAAGTTCTCAGAGAGAAAAGGCATTATGTTAAAAGGGGCATTTGAGTTCTGCTCTCTTCTTCTTTGACAATTCAATTCAGGGCATTTGCAAGTCGTGCTCATTCGCTCTAGAGCACTTTCAGTTGTTTTATCAACGTCTGAGTTGCCTGTTTGTTCTGCTTAGCCCAACAGGCTGACACGCCAACTGACCGCGCTTCATTACAACCTTGTGGCAACAACTTTCATTGTTGCTGTTGTTGGTACCTTTAACCTTTGCTGCGTAGTCAGCGTCAGTTGCGACGTCGACGACGACGACGACGGCAGCGTATCCTTGAATGAGTCTACTGTCTGAGGGTCAACAACAACAACAACAACAACAACAACAAGGGTAATTTTTCTGTCGACTGTTGTTGCCCTTACATTACTTACATATTGTATAGATATGTCTATATCGTATCGTATATACTGTATAGATATGTATATATACTAAATATATATATATTAATATGTATACTGTATGTCTTATATATTTAGGTGTACATTTCTTTATATATATGGATATATGTTAGATCATATATGTATATACTTATGTCTTGTATAATTTGTTATATCTATATCGTATATATATTTGATATATTTGTATATTACTTTTGTGTATATCGTATAAATATTATGTATGTGTCCTTATATCGTATATACTCATATACACATATGCTTGTATCTATATCGTATGTGTATATCGTATATATGTATATAGATGTCGTATATACACATATGTATATAAGTTCGTATATGCATGTATTTGTGTCTATGTCGTATTTTTTTTGTATATCGTATACATTTATACCGTATTTGTGTATATCGTATGTGTGTCTATAACATTCATGATTATATCGTATATGGACATGTATATCGTATGTCTGGCTATATTTATATATATAGAATAAATGTATGTATATATCGTATGTACATATGTATATCGTATTTATGCATATACATGGATACCCATGGCATTTGTATTTTCAGGGTCATCAGAATTTGGAGTATTACAGCAAAGAAAGTTGAGTTCACCAAGGTGTGGCATTTGTGTGTGTGTGTGTGTGCGTGGGAGTGTGTTGACTGTGTGTGCGCATTAATGATAATTATAAGCGATAGCTGAGCTGCTAGCGACGAGCCATTATCAGTAATTGCCATTGTCCAATATCGATTTATATGGTCTAAAACGCTTTGCATGTTTGCCCATGCCCATAAATATAGCGTAATGAATAAATATATATATATATATACAGATATATATGTATATGTGTATCACATATAGCCCATAGCAAAGCAAATAAACTGGCCTTTCAGGTCAGGGCTTTACATAAATAAATAAAATAGTACATACATACATACATACATACATACATACATATACACTCACATTGCTTGATAATTATCTGACAATGAGCATTGCTCATTGAAATAAACCAAAAAAAAAAGCAAAAAAATATAAGCAGCAGAGGCCAAAGCGAAAATCTGTCGAGAGAAAAGTAAAACTGAAAACTGGAAACTGGGTTATAATTCAAGTAGAGTAGGCAAAGGGGGAATGAGATTGAGAAGAGACCCAAGAGCCGAAGACGACTTGACTCGCCTCGCCTTGTCTCGACTCGAATTTCAACACGAACAATGCGTTTAAGGCAAGAGAACAGCTCCTCGAGGTAATAATAATGATTTATGGGACGTTACCTCGTGTGTTCCATTCCAGTTTGTTGCGCTCGCAAATTGAAGTCAAGTGGCGGACGTTGAGAAGTCAGTATTTCAAGCTACACCCTTCTGCTGTTCCATTCCATCTTATTTCACTGTCAAGTCAATGGCTCAAGTTATTTTTATCTTGTGTTCCATTCCACTGTAAATTTAATTGATGACAATTTCAATAAATAATATGATTTAATATATTGAGCTCAATTCTCTTTCTTCCCTACAAGCCAATACTTGTTGTGTTCCATTCCATTTGGTTACACTGCAAATTGAATCGAAGACGACAAGCGCAGCAAAATTAAATAAATGCCAGGAGCAGCCTTCAAAAGGCAATGTGCGTGACAAAAATGATGACAGGCGATAAAGCAGCGGCTGTTTTTCTTTAAACATGCCCTAGAAAGCATTGTAAGCAGGGTATATACGATCATAGGGCAAGTTAGGCAGCTAAAGGGGAGAGAGTGTTGACGCTGTAGTACAATCGAATCGACTAAGTCTAGGTGTATTCATCCATGCTCCATACTCTAATTTTCTCCGGCTCATAATCGATAAAAATCGATAGTCAGCAAAAGTTCTTTAATTATATTTTTGTGTTAAAAATTTTAATTTGATTTGAATAATAAGTTCAGTAGCATGTTTATATAATATTATGGGCTACAATAGGAAACAATTTTCGTATAATCGATAATTATCGGTAGTCCGTAATAGTTCTTCTTAAATCAAAATCCTAAAACATAAGAGCTAGAGATGTTTTCAACATGTTAATATTAGTATATAGTACCTAATAGTTTATTTTAGCATAATCGATAAATATCGATTTTTAGCAAACAGCTCTTGATTGAAGTAGTATGTTGAAATTTGTTTAGATTCAGTCTTAAGTAAATCATTTTGCATCACAGTTTAGCTTTGGCTATTTACAGGGTATCTCTAGTGCTCCCCACTGTCCACAAGGACATTTTGCTGCTGCTGCTGCTGTTGTTGTTATTTTCAAGGCATTTGCTTTGCATAAGTTGCCTGCTTTGTTGTTGGCTCGTTGACTGGCTGCTGGCTGCTGGCTGCTGGCTGGCGGGCTGCCTTCTTGCCTGCCTGCTTGTGCCTGGCTGAATGCTCAAGGGTAGCCTCGTTTGTTTCAATTCCGATTCGTTTCGCTGCCAGAGAGCGTGCTGGCACCGCCCTGTTGACCATGAGGCCGTCTACCTTCGACTGCTACTTCCTCCACTTACACTCGACCAGACATGCTCTTTAAGAAGCACTTTTAATCATTTTCATGCTGCGGCTGCTTCTGCTGCTGCTGCCGCCGACTGCTGCTGCTGCTGCTGCTTCTGTGTGTGTGTTTATTTATTGCCCTCCACTCGACAACAACAGCAACAACAACAATGATAATGTTCGCTTAGGCCTCAATCTCAATGTCTACCTCTTGTAATTTGTATCTTTAAGATAGCAAGCAAATGCTGCTCTCATCTTTCTCTCTCTCTTGCTCTCCCTCTCTCACTCTTTCTCTCTGTATCTCTGTCTCGACATCTGTAGATCTTCGCATTAAATATTTATTATGTAGCCAAAGAGTTAACTCGCTCTGTCTGTCTGTCTGTCTGTCTGTCCGTTGGTCTTGTCTGCTCGCCTTCATTCTTTTGTTGTAGATCAGCTTCTGCTTCGCCTTCGTCTTCTGTTTCTTTATTTTTTTCTGTTTTCTGTTTGTGGTCGGCCGTGTTTCCGCTTCGTGTCCAAAAATGTATCTCAAGAGCAATAACTACATATGCTCTGCTATGGCTGCTTTGCTGTTGCGGTTTCTATCTGTATCTGTATCTGTAGCTGGCATCGGCTACCTAATGCCCTCGCCCTCGCGCTCGCCCTCACACTGGCCCTCTTTACACTTGCACTCTACGTTTTCCTAAGGGCATCATTGTCTTGTCTTGCCATATGTTACATGTTGACGACGAAGCTTTTAGTTTTCTGCTAGCTGCTTTCAGATGCTCTCTATCTCTTTCTATCTAACTCTCTCTATCTATATGTCTTGTCCTCTATCTATATATATCTTTCTCTTTCTATCTCTCTCTCTCTCTCTCTCTCTCTCTCTCTCTCTCTCTCTCTCTCTCTCTCTCTCTCTCTCTCTCTCATTCATAACTTTAAACTTAACTCTTTACAATCTCTGTCTCAATTTATGTCACTCTTTCCTTTTTCTCGTATATTTCTTTATCATATTTTTTAGTTTCTGAACCCTTCTCTCTCTTTTATAATAATTAGAGAGTATTCCATAGTCGCCACAACTCTATTCACTTCATTCTATTAGCTGACATGCTCGTCATCATCTGTTTCTTTTTTTTTCAGTTTTATTTTAATTTTGCTGTACTTTACATTTTATTGTTGTTAATCGCTTCTATTATATCGCATTTGCTTCTGCTTCTCTTGCTTCTTCTTCTTCTTTGATTATCTGCACATTTTGATCTCGTTCGTCTTCGTCATTATGCCCCGTCCCACCCATTTTTTCTCACTAATTACAGTTAATCATTTCACAAAAGGTTTTTCCTACACTGTGACTGCTTCTTCTTCTTCTTCTTCTTCTTCTTCCTCTTCTTCAGCTCTGCGATCACCCAAGTTGCTTGGCTTTTAATTTGCATAGTAAATCAGTTCTGTAAATTGTTTTATTTTTCTTTTCCCCTAGCCGGAAAAGCGTGAAAATTATGGCAGCTAATCGGCAGCTTTCACCAAAATTCTTCAGCTGCTGCTGTTGGTTGTCTTTAGGCTATCGTTAGACAAGAATTTAACACTCACTTTTATTTATTTTTTTCTTTTGTGCTGTGATATTTGATAGTCGCCTTAGAAAGAAAGATGAGGCGAGAGCGCCAAGGCGACTCAAGGGGCTGAGTGGGAGAGGAAGGGGAAGCAGATGAGGTACTCAAGAGTTGAAGAGGTTTCAGAGTAGTTTAGCTGAAAGCAAATGAAATGTAGCAGCCACTCAGCACTGGGGCTTTTGATGACACATTTTAATGCCAATTTGTTGACTTGAAAAGAGTTTATTGGTTTTGCACCAAATTTGCATAAAATCTAATTAAATTTAATACTATTGAAGCTAATGACTTGAATGAATTTTTGGTATTTAATTAATTTTTACTTGTTTAGAATTTTTTTTTTTTTTAATAATTCAAATTAATATTATGTAGATTTATTTATATATATTTATATTTTTCTGTCATTTATTTAGTAGCTTATAAAATTAAAAAAAAAAGTTTTAAATATTTTTGTACATACTTAAAATTTTTGTATGTAGTATTTATTTAAAACTTCGTTTTTGTAATGAATTTTGTTGTTGTTATTATTTGCTTTCATTATTTATAATGTTAATTCCCAGCCGATCCGACCTAAAAGCTAAAGCAATGTTGCTAACGTGTTTTAAATACGAGTAAAAGTAGCTGCCACTTCCTGTTGCTGTCTGTGTGTGTGTGTGTGTGTGTGTGACTGTATGGTGTAACTACAGCTGACTCACACACACACACACACACACTTATACACACACTAGTGCATATAATTAGCCACAATATATTTTCGTGGCTATTGGAAAGCCGTCGTTGAGTCGTTAAACAAATTGAAATTGGTCCTTTTCACTGACAAAATGAAATGAAAACGGCCAAACACAGGAGAGAGGGAGAGAGAGAGAAAGAGAGAGAGGGGGTAGAGGGGGATGGGGAACGGTACGGTCGCATGCTGGGCCAACCGCACGCTTAAGCTTAAGTCAACGTGAGTATCTTTCACTCCAAATGAAAGTAATGAAAGTACTGCAGCAAGAGGCGAAACGATACGAAACGAAACGAAACGAAATCAAATGAAGAAATGAAATTTGCTTTCAAAGAGTTGAAGCGCCAGGCGGACAAACAGACAGATGGACAGGCAGAGAGTCAGCCTCAAATGCCGCAGCTGCCAATTGTGACGTCGACTGCGCAGCTGACTGCGGCAAATGAAAGCTCTTCAGCTTGGCATTGGCCAACAACAGCTGCAGCAGTAGCCGCCGCAGTCGCAGCAGCAGCAGCAGCAGCGTGGCTCAAGGTGGCAACTGTCATTCAATTGGCGTCTGCCGCTGCTGCTGCGACGTCCTCAGCTTGGTATTAACTTGACACCTTGCTGCTTGAGATTGAAATTTATGAAGTGAGAGCGAGAGAGTGAGTTCAGCTTCAACTCCAACTCCAACTCCCAACATCAAGTCCAATTCCCATTTCAACTGGCTTGCATTACTTTCTCTTCCTGTTGGCGCTAAATGCTGCATAACTCATATAAAGAGAGCTGCGGCCACATGTGGGTGGTGCTGCGCCGCCCTGCCCTGCTTGCCCTGCCTGCCCCGCACTCCCCAAACAAAAGACAATAACAAATGACAGCTGTCGCCTGTCGCCTGTCGCTGGTTGCTTGACAACTTTTATCTCAATTGCCCAAGTGCAGCTGCTTTGTGACAATCTCCAAAATCTGACGATATTTCGTGAGCTTTTCTTTGTGTGCAGAGAAAAAAGACGCCCACATTCGAGGAAATCGAGACAGAAGGAAATTCATAAATTAAAAGCAAAACACGATTTTTTTTAATAAAAATAATAATAAAGGAAATGCATCATGCAGAGGATATTAAGCTGTTATAAAATATTATATAATATTTTATAATTATATTATATAATATTTTATAATTATATTATATAATATTTTATAATTATATTATATAATATTTTATAATTATATTATATAATATGTTAATAAAAATTTAATAAACATTTTTGTTTTATAGAAAAATATTATATAGAAAATATTATATTATATTTTATAGAAAAATATAAATATTATATAATATATAAAAAATTGTGCGACAATTGATATGTATTTAGTTTATTTTTATATATTGTAAATAAACATTAAATATTATATAAATAATACCTATTAATTACTATGTAATAGTACAATAAATAATATTAAATAAATAATTTAGCTGAGCAACGCCTGTTTGTCGTGCCTTCGCTTTTTCGCCTTTGCTATACCTGCTGCTGCACAGTTGCCTTCAACTTGCTCTTCCTGCTGCGCCTCTCTTCTGCTGAATGCGCTTTCGGCTGCTCTTCACTCCTACAGCCACACTGTGGCCCATTGCCGTTAAGTTTCGCTTTATGGCTGCGCCAGTTCATTAAATTTAGTTTACCAGACAGCGACAACAATGTCTGCACAGGCCACTCCACTCACTCCTCGCTCGCCCTCTCCCGCTCGCTCTGCCTGCAGCTGATTGCAGCGCTTGCTCGATTCAACTTAGCTTCAAGTTTCTTGCAAGAGGTAAAGAGAGAAAAAAAAGACAACACGCACACACACACACACACACACACATTTCGAGACTCACACGCTTTGCACTCAGCATACTGCAACTGCTGAAAACCGCAGACACCAACCCCCTTTTTGTCACTTCTTTAGTCGCTAAGCGCGCTCTCAGTCTCTCTCTTTTTCTGCCGCTATCTCACACAGTAGTCGCCAAAGTAGTAAATTTAATGTCAGTTGCATTTAAATTGAAACGAGCATTGCTGGAGTGTGGGGGAGGGAGAAGGGTATAATGTACACTGGCCTGCCCTGCTGTGTAGCGTCTGCATCGTTTTAGTTACACGCTGCGTCCTCGCTCTCGTTCTTGCTCTCGTCCTCGTCCTCGTCCACGTCCTCGTGCTCATCAGCGTCATCGTTGACGTTGTTCTCTTTGGGCTGTCGACAGTTTGAGTTAATTTCGTAGCCACCGCCTTTTCCACACATTTAGTGCGCACACAGACACACAAGTTTGTGTATGTGTGTGTGTGTGTGTGTATTTTGCATCTGGCATGCAACGCTGCTCGCTTGCTTGCTTTTTTTTCTGGTTCCTCCTTCTCCTGCTTCTCCAGCTGAAGCCCTAGCTCAACACTCAATCCCAATCCCTTTTTTTATGGCCTCCACTTCGTTCGTTCGATCGTTCGTCTCTCTGCTCCTGCCTCCGCCGCTGCCTCTGATCCACACACAAATTTAAAGTTAAGCAACAGCGAGTAAAAGTTGGCCCCTTGTATCGTTATTGCTGTCGCCGTTGTTGTTGTGTTGCTTTAACGCGCTCCACTGAAAGATACAAATTGTTATGCAAAATGGTGAAAAGTTTCATTTGGCATCCTCAGCGGCCGAGTTTTTTGTTTGTTGTTTCACTACCGCTTGGTTTGCTTTTTATGCAAAAATAAAAAATAAAAAAAATTAAATTTTTTTTTTACATTTTGATTTATTTTCATTTTATGTTGATCTGCTTTTTGCTGCCGCTGTCTCTGTGTCTGCGCTTTGTTGTTGTTGCCTTCACTTTTTCGTGTTGTTGTTGTTGTTGTTGTTGTTGTTGTTGTTGTTGTAAGTCTTCCATTGTGTGCAACTTCAATTGACTTTATTTGACTTGATGGGGGCTGGTTCGCTGTGTTCTCTTGTCGCTTTTTTGTCAGCGAACAAAAAGTAAAATTAAAAAAAAAAATAAAAGATGAAAAAGATATTTTAAGGAAGATCCATCTCTCATCTCAACTCGAGTCTGGCACGAACAATGCGCCCGATGCTATCTTAATCGCGACGAGGCTGTTAAATCGTTGTGATTCCATGTCATTTACAATCTTTAATAAGCGCTTACAAGATATTAAAATTTTATCTTGTGCGCATTTGCAAGCTATGTATTTATCTGCAGACGGAACGAATGGAATGGGGCAGCGTGACTTAAGGAAATTTAAATTTTATGAAATTACTAAGAAGCATTAGACTTTGGAAGAGGTGTTTATTTATGCTGCTCAGACTATTGTTGGAACATTTGGAATGGCACTGTATGTCAAGCTAGCAGCGTACTTTATTGCTTGCTGAATACTATTATTATTGTGCACTCTTATGAAATTGATGGAGCATTAAAACAGCTGAATTGGATTATCAGCTTCATTAGCTTCTTATAAATTGAACTAGATATTTTGATATTATATGCTCTGTCTGTCAATACAACATATATTTAGCGTCTGCTTGATTCATTAATAATAGCAAGCTAGCAAATTAGTTTAATATTTGACTTATTAGACATGAGACCTGTTATGCAGACTTGAATAATTTGTACAGAAATCTTATTGATATGCCAATGGAACGCATGGAATGGCACACACACAAGGCTTATAAAGTCTGCATTATTTTGCAGTTGATCTACCTGTCCTTCTCCATCCTTTGATCCATTTGGCAATGAAACAAAATATTAGATTTCCAAAGTCTACTTATTTGTGGCATCAATAATGTTAATGGAACACCTTGAATGGCACAGCTTGTCAAGCTAACACATTGGAAATGAAACAGTATACGCTTCACTTTTACCCAAATTATGCTATTTGGCCCTAGTTTTACTGTCTTCTGTCTGTATCTTGTCACAATTATCTTGCCGAAAACAAAATATGCAAATTTTGGCACTTAAAAGTCCAGCATAACTTTTTTTTTTATTGCTCATTTCGTGTACGCCTTTCAGAAGGCTGTGAAGGAGGAGGAGGAGCAAAGAAAAAAAAAGAAGAAGACACAGAATTCACTGCTCTCAAGGCCAGGCAGTAAAAGAACCCGCTTCGCCTCGGGCATTACCAAAAGAAACTAAAATCGGTGCCCAAAAGTCGCCCTAAAACCTTGAGAGAGCTCATCGCACGTTCGTTCAATGCGCCCCAAACGATTCACACTCGAGGCGAATGGATAGACAAACAGATACTAAGACAGACATAGTATACATACATATATTTATATATCTTCTAACGCTCATAATTATGGGTGAGACAGACACGCAGCTCGTTAATTATGCCGTCTAAAGCCCCAACGAAAATTATGACAAATTTCAATAAGGCCAACAAAATGCGTCGGCAAAAACGTCGAGAGTCAAATGAGTTCAAATACTTCTCGCGCCCATATCAACGTCCAACCGACGTCAGTCAGTCAGTCAGTCAGTCCTCTGGGCATGGCACATAGCAAACATATATTCTATAGCAAACATTGCCCGACAGCAGAGAGTGGGAGAGAGAGAGAGAGAGAGAGAGAGAGTGAGTAAGAAAAACCTCAACAAACCCGAAACTTCTGTTGGGTTCAGGGTCAACAACAACAACAACAAAAAACCAACTCAGTTCATTAAAACAATAAAATAAAGAGAGAAACCAAAAAATAAATGGGGAGGATGGAATACGAAAATTTCTTGTGAGTCGGGTACAAATTTGAGTTCTATATATAAGTAAACGTTAGATAGATCAATATTTGCATAGTTAGAAGTTAATAGCGTTAGTTTTCGAGTTTACCTAGCAGCAGTCAAGGCAAATGGGCATTAACGATTGCCCAATACTCGTTCATTATGCAGAGAGAAAAGCTAAAAATGAGAGAGTTATATATTATAGAGATTGCCTAAGCAAAAAATAAACAATATATAAATATGAATTATATCTTGAAAGCTAATATACCCCATTTAATCACTCAGCTAATGAGCATCAAAGGCAACTGCAGAGCAGCTAAAAGTAAATTGTGAAATATTTTCGCTTTATGCTAACATCTTGGTGACAGATTCTAAAGAATTCGCGAGTTGACAGTAATCTGTTAAAATATTGTTTGTCTTGTATAGTTCCGTTTTACAACACTTCACATCATGAACAATTTTATATTTTGTTTTTTAAGAATTTATTAACATTCATTTAGACTTAATTTGCCAATTCAAGAGGAACAAAAATTGCTTAAAAAATAATTGGAAATTTATGGCAACTCGCAGCACTAATTGCGGTATTTTACAACACTAAATTGTTATATTGTGCAACACACGCGATAAGAGAAAAGCCAATATGCAGTTAAACAACAGAAATGAAGAAGAACTTCCAAGGTTTAAGAGCAAAGGCAATTGATATGGCGACTGCTGTTGTTGTAGTAATAATTTTTGTTCGTATTTTGTCTGGCTTATGTGGCATACAACTGGAATGTCGAAGTTCACTTTATTCCTTGCTTTTGATATAGAATACATAGATTTTTTCCATAGCATATAGAATAAGTTCAATAGTAGTAGTTCTATTTTATTTTAAGAGAACTGAATTAAGGAATAATGAAGTGGTAAAACTCAAGTAGAAAGATGAGCGAAAAGTGAACTTGTATGAACACATGAACTAGTGAACTAAGGAATTGAAAAAGAACTTAAATTATTATAAATTAGAATGAACTGAAAGTGGTTCACTGAACTATATAGTTCGATTCAAGAGTAATACTTGTGTCTGTGTTTTTGGACTTGTTTATTAAATTATATGATGAAAAATAAAAACTTTGTTTAATTTGTGATTATCTATTGTGCGATTATCTAAAAATTACAAATATATAATGAACTAGTATTTGGTTTAATTTGTATAGAATATGTGCTTTTTGAGATGATTTTTGATAGATCTTACTGTAAGTCTCCGGTTGACACAAAATACTGCTTCCTCTTAAGCTCATTGAAAGGATGCTAAATCGCTTAAAATTAATTGAATGATTCGTCTATCTCTCTCTTTCCTCTCTCCCTTTCTGTCGTTCTCCCCTTTCTCTCTCTCTCCTTCCTCTCCCGTTCTCTCCCATCGTAGCCATAAACTTGAACATGACATTTAGCCAACTACTGCTTCTGCTGCTTCCTCTTCTTCAGTTTTTTTTTAAGGTTTACGTTTTGTTGGATTTTGGGTTTTTGGTTACGGTTTGGGTTTGCATTTGGCATTTTTCTGTCTCGTTTTTTTTTATGGCCCGGCACGTAGCGCAAAATGTGTGCATTTTAATGGTCGAAATGTTGGTTACTTTACTTTAGTTTATTGCGTTATTAATAACATTTTGATTGCATCACGTACGCACACGCATCGCCCCACTGCCGTGGGGCGAACAAGGGGGAGTATGGGGACGGGGGCTAGGGATAGGTTTTGTGCAGGGGCACTCACGTTTCGTATATGTGGTGAGTGGGGGGGAGGGTGAATATGGGCAAATGGAAAATGGGTGCAAGACTCCTCCTTGGCTCTTGGCTTTCTGTTTCTGTCTGTCTGTCTCTGTGTCTGTGTCTGTGTCTGTGTTCAGCTTGAGCTACAAACGAAGGGCAGCCAAAAGTAGAAATCGTGCCGAACTGCTGCAGCCTTGATTCAATTTCAGCTTTTTGTTGGGTCTCTTATCAATGCTGCCGACTGTCTCTGACTCCAGCTCCGACTCCGACTGCGACTCCGATTCAGATTCTGTTAATTTTCCGTGTTTCGTTATTGAATTTTTACAACTGCCAGAAGTAGGTCAAACATGCAGATGCAGATACAAAAAACACATAGAAATATGAATGTAGATACAGTAACAGAATTGTTAAGATATATACAGTAGTGGAACATAGATAGATCTACATCTATGGAGATACATATGCAGATAGAGATATAATATAATAGAGAATTAGTTGCAGATATGATTACGTGTATCTAGATAACAGATGCAGATAGTCATATAAATTGATATACTTATACATATGTAGATACAGATAACAGATATATAGATACGTATACAGATACAAATATCATTCTAATAACAGTCGCAGATGCTTGTGCATTTACAGATACAACTGCAAATAGAGAATTTGCTACAGATATTTCAGATATTGAAACTAATACATGAAGATAATACAAACCAAGACATAGGAATACATGGATAACATATACATACACACATATATGCATATGTGGAAATACAGAAGTTAGCACTCTTGCATCCATAGGTACAGATGGATGCATCCAATTACATACAGATTAAGGCTGCACGAAGGTTGCATGCAAAGGTCGACTGTAAATTGCAGGCGATCCACATTTCGGGCTTCATTATCTGCCCTAAATTGGAACTAAGGTCGGTCTGTCGCCTCAAGCAGCACGAGGGACGATGATCGTGCGAGCAGTGAAACTAGAACTGGAACTGGAACTGGAACTGAAATTGAAATTGGCATTGGAATTCAATGTGATGGCAAATAAAAGGAGTTGAATTTTCCAACTAGTTCTTTTGGTGAACTTCAACATGAACATGAACTAGTACAATTGAGTTGAGTTGAGCTGTGAGCAAAC
The DNA here is from genome assembly GCA_030914385.1 of Drosophila antonietae. Lineage (NCBI taxonomy): Eukaryota > Metazoa > Arthropoda > Insecta > Diptera > Drosophilidae > Drosophila > Drosophila antonietae. The sequence goes on along the minus strand of JAUESO010000609.1, from coordinate 885,855 downwards.
TGATTCGTTTATGAACTGAACTAAAAAGCACAATAGAACCACTTGCTTGAATAAACTGATGAACAGAACTTTTATTTCAGTTCCCTTAACTCAATAGCTCATGAGCTAAATATAGAGTTGGATTCATGCACAAGTTCCAACTCAATAGAATGCATCGTTCACTGAACTACTGAATCACTTAATAGATTCATTTATGAACGGAACTATCATTTGATAACTCTATTAGTTGTTCCTTCTATTTAGTAATTCAATTGAACTTTGTTAGTTTTCGGCTGCTTCAGCTGCTACTCTATCAAAGCGACTTTCGCGCGCGACTTTAAACGCTAGCAAAACGCTTCGTTGCACAAAATTTGCATTTTGCGATTGTCACATGCAAATGGGAAAGCAGCAGCAGCGAAACTATAAGCAACAGCAACAACAGCAACTGTCATAAATATAACTCGAGCTCAATTGAGCTTTTGTTGTTGTTGTTGTTGTTGTAGGAGTATATCTTGCGTTGGTCTCTAGCTTGAGCCCTCGTTTAATGATTTCTCCTTTAAACGAATTTCGTTTTCTTTTTTTTATGCAATTTACAATTTATGATATCGTTGCTCTATCTACTTTCTTAGTGTTCGCTCTCTCTCTCCTTCTCTCTCTCTCTCTCTCTCTCTCGCTCTCTCTCTCTCCTAACTGAGCTCAATTGAATTATAGTCAATTAGGCTTAACTAATGTTTAACTTTAATTTATATCTCTTGCTTTACTCGAATGTAAAATGTAAATGTTATCGATAATTTAATCATATTGATATCTTAGCTTGTTTGCCTTGCTATAGTTTGTATATATCGATAACTTCACCATATACTGCATCGAATAAAAAATAGACTATATATATGCTTCGCTCTAGCTGTGTACATTATTATCGATAACTTTCCAAATTTCATTTGATAAATAAGAAATCCTAGAGTTTTCCCTTATAATTGCATCTGCAGCTCACAGCAATTAGAAACAATTTTCCATTTTGCGAATCTCTCTAATTCAATTAGAAACTTTTCCGTCGACCCTCGCGTTTAGTGAACTCTTCTATGGCTTAGTCTCTGCTTTAATTGACTTCAAATTGTTACCAAGCGACGCAGAAAACAGATTTTTTCTGTTTTTTCTCTGTCAAATGTCTCTCAAAACGCAAATTGTGATTGTTGTTTGTTTGTTAGTTGTTGTTGTTGTTGTTGTTGTTGTTGTTGTTGTTGTTGTTGTTGCGCGGCCATTGCCGTCAAATTTGTGTGAAACAAAGCGACAACAGCAACAGCAAAAGCAACAAAGCACTTGACAAGGCAAAGCGAGCCGGCTTTTCACTTCAAGCTCTGCAAAATATATGCCTATATTAAGTGGGGAGGCCTAGCTAAAGCTGAAGCTGAAGCTGAACAAGAAGTGGGCAGAGTGGGCGGGGCACGGAGAGGTAGTGAGGGGGGAGAGCGGATGCTGGCCGTGAAACTAGCCGCTTTCAAGAGACGTCGACAGCAGCAGCGTACAGCGTGCAGCGAGCAGCATCAACATGGGCATTGCCTTCGGCGCGACAATGGATAAAAATGCGTGCCAATGTAGTTATTGTTTCAACTCGAGCTCTATACCCAATAAAAGTGGCTTGACGAGGGGTATATTAGTTTGTTTGTAAAAGATTATCCAATGCTTAAATCAAGTTTCTATTGAATAGGAATATTTTAATTGTAGTATATGTGAGAGGTAGAGCGAGAGCGTGGCTAACTTGAGAAATATTTATAGACGATTTGGGTAGATAAATGGTGTGAGGGAGGGACGGAATGGTGAGAGATTAGCTTAGAGATAAATAGCTGTGACTTACTGAACATACTTAATCATATAATCTATCTCTCTCTATATCTCTTTCTCTCTGACCATCCAACCAAACAGTCGTCTCTGTAATCTCATGGAACTCAGCAATTACAAGAGTTAGAGACTTTAAATTGATAATAAATAGTATTTTATACCTTAGATTTGTCATTTAGTTAAGATACCTTGTTGCTTTTTCTGCATATCGATAGATATCGATTTTTAGACTTCCCTTTTTAAGCATAACTCGACAACTTTGACAGCTAGGCATAACATATTGGTTATGGATGTGCTCATAATGCATATGCAAGCTGGGCTTAGCTTTGTTTTGTTGATTATCGATAAATATCGATATTTGTAATTGCTATTTCAGGCATAATTCAATGTGTACAAATGTTGCATAGGTCAAATTGGCCAGGTAGATGCTTATAATGAAGACATTTACCAAACACATTTGTTATATTCAATGTCTGCTATAGATCTATATATCCCAATTCTAGGCTTCTTTGGTATATCAACTTTTATAAGTAATTTAGCATATCTTCTTCGTCGATGCAGACCCGTCTAAAGCACACTTATTTGTCTTTCGTCTATACACACACACACAAATCCCTATATATTTGTTTTTGTGTGTATTTAAAGCGTTCCGACCCACAAAAACAACAACAAGAAGAAGAAGAAGAAAAGCTGCTACATAACTTGGCTCATTGCCAGCAACGCGTTGATACGGCTCGTCTCTTGGCTGAGCTGGGGAGTGGCTTTAGATGAGTTGACCCTAACAGCAAGACAACGCTAGCTAGCTACGCTTGTCGCATTGCCAATAAGACATGGGCTTTGCGACGACAAAGCCAGAGAAGAAGAAGAAGAAGAAGAAGAAGAAGAAGAAGCAACAGCAGCAGCAGCAGAGGCAGAGGCGAGTCATAGGCCCAGTAAACAGAGCCCATGTCCCATGTCAACTTTTGACGTGACAGTTGATTTATGGCTGGATTAATATCACAGCTACCCTCAACACACACACACACACACACACACTCTGACACACACACACACTGGCACATTTGAACTTTTGTTAACTCCCCAGTTGTAGATTTCGAAATGGATTTCAAACTTTGTTCCAATTTCACTTTGTTTCATGTCATGTTTATATATATTTATGGCTCAGTTGAATTTCGATTTATCGTTTATCACTTTTTAATGTACAAAACATTCATTTTTTAAGTTTCTTTAGATTTTCAAAAATGTTATAAAAATTGTTAGCCATCATTTATGACACATGTTCACAAGGCATTAAAAACAATTTTAATAGATTTTTCCTGCCAGAGTTTTATGAAACTTTTGAAATGTAGGCTTAAATTGAGTGTTTGAATGCTTGAATGGGAATTTATTAAAGCAGGGTTTATGTGAAGTAGGGTTTATGTAGAAAAAGTAATATAAAAATCAATAAAAAATATCATTGATCAGCTCAGCCAGTGCTTCAAGCCATCATCCTTTATCTAATGATATATTAAGTTGACTTTAAGTACTTACGCTTACCTGCAACGTTCCCAAAGAGCTCATCTTAACTACCAAAGCTGAAAATTATATACATCAGTTACTACAGGAAATGTAATATGACAAGTAAGAAGGCTCTAGTTCCATTTTCAATGGGTTCAGGGTATACAAAATCAATAGAATCTTTTTGTGAACAGAGTCTAAAAAGAGCTAAAATGATAACGGTTCTTCTCAGAAGAATCAAAATCGAAAAAAATATCACTAAGCACATGTTGTCATATCATAATACATAGACTTGTGTTTTTGAATACCATGTTTCGAAATATTATAGATTTTAGTTACTGTCCTGTCAGTTCAAACTGTCCAGAAGAACTAAATGTAATTTGTGGCTCTTCATGCAATTCTTTACACAGTTGGCTTCAAATCTGTTCTGATTTATTTAAGGTTAAGTTCAGATTGCGCTCATAGAGCATAGAGAGAACTATCATCGAGAGTTCGATATTCCCTTTCGCAGTACAATAATTGCCTTAACTGATCATACACTTCTTCTTCTTCTTCTTCTTCTACTTTTCATATAACTCAAATAATACAGACTTGATCTTTGCTATATGAGCACATTTTGTTCTCAGAATTTACGCTCAGTCAATTGCATTAGGATCGTATAGCTAGAACTGAAGTTCAATTAAGCCAATTCGCAATGAGTGGGATTCTATATAAAGCACGAATATGTTCATGTGATCACTGAATATGTGTGAGTGTATATGTGAATGTAAGAAGTGTTGAATGAGTATCTTCTAGTCGAACAGGCTCAATTCAAAGAATATTCTTTATTTATCCATTAGGTAAGCTAATAGTTATAGGGCATCTATAAGTCAATCACTATAGCGCTCTAGCTCTTAGTTACTTAAAGACTTTCAGCTCGTTTTTTTTTTTGCCTTAAATTGCAATTAATAAATATTTTGTGCCTTTTCTCTTTGCAGGTATGTAAACAACAATAAAAACCCTTTTAAGCCTCCCCACAGCTGCAAATACCAAATGCTGCACGTGAGTAATTATAATTTATATTTAAATTGCGTCGCTCGAGTGATCGATCCAGCGATCGACCCAATTTAAAGAGTCTGCTGCAATTATTCATTTAAATCGACACCAGAGAAAAGAAAAAAAAAAACGCTGTAAAGAATTTAATTTAATGTAAAAAAAAACGTAAAGCTCAGAAAACCAGTTGAAAATTCCTGCTGCAAAAATTTATTTTTGACCATTTTTTTTTTCGACTGCCCTAAAATGTTGTCTCTGCTGATGATATCATGGTTTCCGCTTTAGACTTGGCTTAAACTGGTTGAATGAAATGAAACTTTGCTGTATTCAGAATATTTCTAGCTAAGTAGCTGCTGATCTTTGCAGCGCCATCTATTGTTGCATTGCTGCAGGACATGTTGCGAAACTCGCTTGCGTTTTGTGCGCGTTTTTAAAACGCGCTCAACTTTTTTTTTTGCTTTTCTTTTACAAAGTTTGGCTCATTGAGCCTGGTCAGTTATTCAAGTTGACATTAGCGCCATCTATTGTCTAAATGAGGTCAAAGAGAAACAACGAAAAAAATTAAACAAGAAACAACAAAACACGCGCGTTTTGCGGGCGTTTTTAGACGCGGTCAAAAGTTTTTGTTTTAATTGCGGATGCGCAGACTTTCGATTTCGTTTCATTGCTATTGTTGTTGTTGTAATTGTTGCTCCCATTGTTGTTGTTGTTGAGGCCTACACTCTGCAGCCGCAGCCGCAGCAGCGTCAGCTTCATGAAGCGTCGCGGCTTTCCAAAAAAAAAAAAAAAAAATTTCAAAAAGTTGCTGCACAGTTTCACTTGAGGGAAATCGCAGCTCCCGGTGTCGCGACGTCGTTGCTGGCCTGGCTATGACATAACAGACGTCAGCGTCGCTGCCGCGGCCGCTGCTTACGTCGACTGCAACTACGACGGCGTCGTCTGTGGAAAGTTGAACGCAAATTGTCGTTTTGGGCTTTTGCTTAACAACTTTTGCAACGGCTTCCAATTGACGTGAAAAATGATTTTTCTGAAACTTTAAATTGTGCAATCCAAATTTGAAAGTATACATAGAGTAGCTCTGTAGCTATATCTATGAATGATGCATGTAGAACAGTTAAAGATCATGGAACTGGTGCCAGTTGAAGTTAAATATTCGGATCGAAGTAGGAATTGGCATATCTGTTATAATCAGCTTTGAAATGGAAGTATGAATCGGATCAAAGGGGGTTTGGAAGCGAGGTTGAAGGGCGATTCGGATGAGGCAAGGCTCGATAGCAATGTCATATGCAGAAACCATTAGGAATATGAATTCAGGACTAAAATGAAGGGAATCAGATTCGGAGTCGTTTGGTATCACGCAACAAACTAAAATTGAATGTCAGATTCAGAGTCGAAAGAGTTGGAGTCTAAGTCGAATGGGGACTGATGAGTTGAGTCCGAATTGAATCCAAATTGAAATTCGGAGACATGTTCGGAGTCAGCAGAAATTGAAGTTGTATTATAAATATTGCTGTGCAGTTATATTCATCACTGTGAAATTGAAAATCTAATTCAGAGTCCGAGTCCCCATCGGAGTTGGAGTTGGAGTCGAAGTGAGTGGGCCCCATGTCTGAGCAGTGGAGATAATAATAATCACTTAATTTGAACTCTAATTTGTGGCATGGGGGGAGCATTCACTTAATGACTTTCTCAGCAGCGTGAAAAACGAAAGGTGATCTGCTTTTTTCTTGTTCATGTTTTCAGGTCTTTTCTCTTTCATTCAGCTTATGCAAAACAATGAGCACTTTTTTTTATCCAGCTGCCCCTTTCTCCCTCCCCCATCCCATCGCATCCCAGCACAAGTCAAAGTCAAAAAATTTGAATTCAAAGTTCATTTCCATTTTGTTTGCCAGTTGTTGGGCCTAATGGGGGAATTGGAAAGGTAATGGCAGAGCCAAAAGCTACAGACACACACGCCAAGCGGGGGAATGAGGTTGGAGTTGGAAGTTGGAGTTGGGGGTGGAACTATCAGTTCCATGACTCTTCATATCGAATATTCATGCTTTTCTTTGCCAACTATGAGTGAACAATAGTGTGTGCTGTGCGTATAACAGATATTTTGTATAACAGTTGTTATCATTGTATCTTGAATATCATATTTTATAATAACAGATGAGATATAGCACTTCAAGTTAATGTATAACATTTGCTGATTAACAGAAATCAGATGCACATAACAAATAAAGTGATACAAGCTAATGTCGTGTATAACAGTTTACATTTAAGCTGAACAGTTGCATATGCAGTGAACAGTATATATGACCTAGATAACAGTCTTTTATAATATAGATAAGTTCTCTTCGTCATTCTCATAAGAGACATACATTAAGCATAAAGCTTGTTTGTATATGTATAACGGAACATTTAAATGTAGATCAACTGTATGCATATCTTACTGTTATATGCATGCAGTTGACATATGAATTGTATATATCTTAATATTCGGTATAACAGTTGACAACAGTTACTTTATCTCTTAATGTAATACTTGGATAATATACATATCAACAGAAATATACTTTGATATGATTTATAACAGCTGGTAAACCAGTTGTTATACTCTATGTTGCACTTGGATTATATGCATATAACAGTTGAGTTGAAAGCAACTGTAACTCACTTTTATCATCATGTATAACAGTTGGTATTTAATCAATTAATAACAATTAGAACAGTTGCTACTTAAGATAAGTGTACAAATTCTTTGCATCTACAGTGTATAACAGTTGGTATGCCAGTTGCGATGCACTAGTAGAACAGTTGGAAATTATAGCTGCATATTCGAAATGAATGAGGTTAGCAACAACAACCGTTACAACAGTTACTTTCATTATGCCGCCCACGCCCCTGCCCTGCCTTGCCCACACTCAATCCTCTAGCTGTGCCCAAACTTAATTCATCTCTCATCTGCACTCCATTCGAAATTCAATTTCCTTTCGTTTTTTTTTTGTTTTGGCCAATCAATTTAAATCTCGCCTGCATATCCAGCTGGCTGGGCAAATCCAAACAATGCCGGAACTATGCGCGATCCAAAACAAACACCCCAAAAAAAAACAGAGATACATGATGGAAAAAATATATAAAGAAAATAAAAAAAAATCATGCACTTTTTACCTTTTACGTTTTGCGGGACGATTTCACTTGAATTCGTAACACCCAAAAAAAAAGAGAGTTGCAAAATTTGTCGAGTTGAGATTTGTATTAAAACAAAAGACAAAATGAAACCACCCGCGATTTTTGTATTGTGCACACACACACACACACAGACAGACACAGACATAGGTGAAGCATGCACAAAAATCTCACCAACTCTCACACGAGCTGAACACACACACACACACACACACACAGATGCAGAGCCATGCATGCACAGCTATCATATAAGACACAGACACACGCACACACATGCGCGCAGGCCTGCACAGCAATGCCTCTCTCTCTCTCCTTCACTCACACACTCGCCGCTCTCCCATGAGTCAAACTCTCTTTGCTGCTATTGCCGATTATCTACACCTTTCACCTTTCACGCCAACAACAACAACAGCAACAAGCCGACGCTGTTGCTGCTGCCTCTGCCTTTGTTTTCATTTTGATCTCCAAAAAAAAAAAAAAGAGGAGAAACAAAAATTTGCAGCCTTTCTAATTTCAATTGTTGTCGTTGTGCAATCTAAGCTTAATTGCCAAGGATTGAACTGGAGTTGTTTCCAATGGAAGCCAAATGCTGCAGTTGAGTGACATTTATACACACAACACACACACATATGTACATATGGCAGCGCCCACAAGCTGCAGCCTAGGCAAAAAAAAATAAAAAATAAAAACTCCAAGACGAAATATATATTACATAAACACACACCGAGGGATTTCCACACCAGCAACAACAACAAAAACAACGGCAAGTCTAGCTGCCACACACTCCCCAACAAATACCAAACACAAAAAAAAATTAGTTTCACCTCTTTTTCATGCCAAAGCGCTTAAAAAGCGCAGCAAATTATAAACAAGCGCAGCTCAGCAGCAATAGAGCGGCGGCAGCAGAAAGAGAGTGGGAGAGGGAGAGGCAAAGGCAGAGCGAGAGTAACGCAAACGCAAACGTAAACGTAAACGAATTGTTGCAGCGCCCACAGTTTCCACTATTGCTGCTGCTGCTGCTGCTGCTGCAGTTGCAGTTGCATACGGCATATATTTTGTTATTTTTTTTTTTTTTGGTAACTGCTTTTTGGCAACACCAAAATTTGGCATACACAAACAACAACAACAAAAAAATGAATAAATAAAGAAATAAATAAAAGAAAACGTCTAGAGCCAAATGACAAACCGTAGCCAGCGCCAGCGTCGCTGTCGACGTTGCTAACTGCGCCTCGCCGCCTCGTTGTGAACGGATTACATAACAAGCGCGACACGTTTTTGTGCAAGCGTTAACGTCGACAGCGACGCCAGCAGCAGCGGCGGCGATGGCGGCGGCAACGTCGTCACATGGCCAAAAAAAAAAGGGGGCACGACTGCGCGCCACAAGCATCGCCGCAGCGCAGACGACGTAATAAGCGAAACAGCAGCAACAGCAAAAGCAACTCGCGTTGTCTTGGTTTAGTTGCCGCTGCTGATTGAACTCCTAAAATTTGCCAGCGCTTTGCGGCTTTCTTTTTCGTATGCGTATTACACACACACACTTACATATATACATACATACAAAAAGACAGACACATGCATATGTGTATGCACAGCTCACTCAACGAAAATGAGAAGAAAAAAAAACTTTAAAAACTGTAACTGTAGCAGTTGAGAACAAGGCGCAGATGTAGCTGCTTCAATATATCCTGTAAAAACTGAAGTCTGACTAAAAATAATGAAAGCTATACAAATTTTAATTTGATTCTAAAACAATATTTTAATGAATATATTAATTTTTAATGAGTTCTAATTTACGTTATTCGTTTTCTTACTGCTGGCTGCTTGAGTGCAATCATAATAGTACCTTACAGGGTATATGAGAAAAGTTGGGTTTAATAAATTTTCGACTGTTGCGCTTCCATCTTGTTTGGCGTGCGCCTTTTGGGCCGCCCTAATTTCGCTTAATTACACACAAACACACACACACACGCACGTACGTATAAGAGTAGGTATAAGAGTGATAACTACGTTACGATTTGTACGTAACAGTCGTCTGTTGCTGCTGATTTTTTTTCGTGTTTATTTTGTTGTTGCCTTGTTTTTTTTTTTTTTTTTTTTTGATGTAATTTGACTTTTGAATTTATTTTGAGAGCGCAAAGTTTTCACTCTTGCATTATAAGACATTTATGTTTATTAACAATTTGTCTTCATTTGGTCCACGCTTTTTTTTTTTTTGGGCCAACTCTCGAAAATCCAAACTTTGTTTGTCTGTTTGTTTGTTGTCTCTTAACTGGGCCTTGACGCTGGGTTTCTTTGTGCGTTTCGAGGTTTTAACTTTTATACATATGTACATATGTACATACATACATACATGTATTTGTATATATATGTATGTATGTATGAAGTATGCCTATTTCGGACTCAAACTGATTAGCGGCTCATTTTGAAAGTTTACTTTTAAGTTTAGAGCCCACCATGAAGTTGTCACCCTTTGCCTGTATTAAATGAAGTACTTAAATCAAGGTACAGTTGTGATCAGAGCATATAAGTACTATAGTAAATACTTTAACTTTGTAAAGTCAATTGCTTAAAAATCTTTACATTTCCTCTATTATCATATGATCTATAATCTGATATATATATGTAACTCCCTTTCCCTTTTTAGACACTCTCTCACTCCCTTGCTAAGCATTCTCAAATTTCAGCTTAATCATGTTTAAGCCCCATCCTCAACAACACCAACAACCTGTAGCTATTAGATATTCCAACTAATTGCCAGATAAGAAGCCATAAACAACCAATAGATGGCGTTTTATTTTTATGACCTACCCAAAGGTCGTGCAAAGAAAATGAAATTAAAATCACATTAAACTAAGGATGCGGCTGGAAGTAGCGTATGTTAAAGATGAAGAGTGGAAAAGGGAGAGGGAGTAGAGCAAAACAAACGATGACAACCAAAAAACAATTAAGCCCAAGCAAACCAATGGCAATAAAAATGAGCACAGCAATGAATAAAAGTGTGCTAGTTATGGGCTAACGACTATGCAATACCCTGCACTCGTCATGTAATATTTAAATGCATAGTGCAAATAATTAAAAGTGTCACATTGTGATACTTTCTTCCACTTACTCCCACTTTCTTACTCTCCCTCCCTCTCTCTTATAATCTAGCAATTGCTTAAGCTTGCTATAATATAGCCTTTCTCTCTCACACACTATCGTTTGGTGTAGAGCATTTCGAAAGAAAGCAAATAGCGTGTGCAGTCGGCTCTCTTGAAATATTCTACGGCTGCCTCAACTTCTGTTTCTTCTTGCTCTTTTTCCTTATGCTTAACGGCATGTGGCGGCTGTGGCAGCGACGTCGCGTCGCATCGCCTTGCGTCGGCCACCAACGCTGCTGTTCGAAAAGTAAGTAAAGAAGAAAAAGTAGAAGAAGAAAACAAATTCGTGTGTGGCTCCTCCACTCATCGCTCTGCTGGCAGCGCCGAGGCCGAGGTCGACTCTCATGACTCTGTGAGTGCGCGTGTATGCCTGCATTTGTGTTTGTGTGTGTGTGTGATTGTTTAGGCTCTGCGTCTGCGCTTGACACACACACATACATATGTACATATATGAAGAACCGCACAACTTTGGTGGCATTTCGTATTTTTTTCTCTTTATTTAAATTATTAAAGAAACAAAAAGATGTATTATAAACTGGAAAGGGGTTCCCTTTTCGGTCTGCTGCACCGACATATCCTACGCTGCTGCGCAGCTCTTTTCGCCATCTCGCTGCTACCTGACCAAACCCGCTCGCCTGTTCTGTTGCGGCTGGGCCACACACAAAGCCACTCGCACACTCACACACACGCACGCACTTCGAATTAGCCTAGCCACAACTACAAAGTCTATGGGTATGTGCGTGTGTGTGTGTGTGTGTTTGTGTGCTGTCTGTCTGTCTGCTGTCTTTCTTTATTCTTTGCATGTTGCTCCAGCTCTCTCGCACATCCATCACGCCGGCTGGAGGAGTCGTCAAAAGAGCAAAAGAGCGCAGATTGAATTATTTGCCATTGAGTCGTAATTGTTAGAAAAAAAAATGGGGAAAACACTCGAAGAAATTTGTGTGTGCATTGATTTCTAAATTGCTAAATATTAATAAATATAAATGAGCAGTAAAAGTAAAAGTAAAAGTACAAAAAAAAAATGTCTGCTGTTTTCATATTAATTATCTTCAACTCACATATTTGATTCGAAAAGAGAAGAAATCCTTTAATTTCTGCCAGTGTATGTAAGAGGAAAAGGCTTATATGACCATTGGGACCACATAGGGACCACACACGCCGCAATCCATTTACAGGTGCAACAACGTGAGCTGCAATGCCAGTGGCACCTTTTCTCGTTTACGTTTAATGAGCGTAAACAAACGCCGTGGGAAGTCTATTACCAGCCCTACCTACAGGCATTGTCCTACGTGAAGCAGTCGACGAAGAAGAAGAGGAAGCAGCGAAGGAAACCCTACTTTGTGGTTAGCGTCTGCCAGCGGGTGAAGTCTCGTAGCAATTGCATTTGTCTAGTTGCACAGATTTTGAATGGGATGCTTCATTGTGGCTCTTCAGCTGCTGCTGTTGCTGCTTCTTCTTATTCTTCTTCTGTCCTTTAATGTCCTTTTTGGCCACCCGGGCGACTCGAGCGAGCGGACAATCAAATTAACGATTCTTGTTTTGACATCTTACGGTCCATTCGTGGGTGTTCCATATGGGCGATAAGATCAGGTGGCTAAGCCTGACTTGAGCGACTCGCTTTGACAAATCGTCCTCAGCTCGAGCTGTAAATTTTTGCAGTTGGGAAAACAAAGCATGAAATTCTATAGATCCTATTTTAGGGATTGAATTGTCATAGAATAGGAGCAGGAAATGGTTTAAGCAACACAAATACAAATTTCCACAAAACCTAATACAAATGAACAGAGCTTGTGATAAAGGAGCGTAAGAAAAATGTTAGAGTACGGTCAAAGCATGAATTGTAAGATATATCGAGACAAACATAAATGTGAAAAAAGATAATCCTAAAGGATACAATTTTTGAAAAAAAAATACATGTTGCAATTGCCGTAAGTAAAATATAGCCCATATATGTTACAGAAAAAGTCATTAAATATTTTTAAATACATATGGTAGGCTTTTGCCTAAGATAAGAATATGGTAAAAAAAAAGCCTGGACGACGTAAGAAACGTAACGCAACAAAGGGCAAAGATAAGCTACCTTTCAAACAGAACAACTTGGGACGGGGTAGCGCAAAATTACATAACGTAATGTGTAACGTAACGTAAGGCAAATGTGAATCTGTACCAGAACGTAACAGAACAATTTTAATGACGTAAAGCTAAACAACTTAACGTAATTGAAGGCAAATCAACACAAGACAACGTTACGTAACGTGTAAGACAAGGAATCACAATGCTGTAATGCAACGCAGGGGAATGAAACGCAGGATGACGTAAGGCAATAGAGAAATTTAAACGTAACGTAACGTAAGAGAGCTGTCAAGTTGTTGCACAACGTAATTTCAAACAAACCTCAAGACGACGTAAGGCAAAATAACTTAATGTACGTTAAGCCAAAATAGCGGAATTAAATTAAAAACAACGTAATTCATTAAACGTAAAACAACGTAAGAGAATGAAACGTAAAGCAAAGGAACTTAAGACATCAAACTGAACGTTACGTAATGCTGAAAAACTTAAAACGACAAGTTGCATGTCAAGTCCATCATACCCATCACGCGCAACCATGTTCGTTCAATGTAAGAGACGAGCTCGCTATTTCCATTGGGTCGCGTCGGATATTATTGTATAATCGACGAAAGCAGCATAAACCATAATAAACCAAGGCCAAGTCAAGACTCGACTCGACTCGACTCGACACGCATTTTTTCGACACTTTTCCCCCACTTTGGCCAGCCTAAAACCTGGTTACGAAAACTAAAAACCAGAAAAAAAGAAAAAGAAAAAGAGAGAAACAAAAAATGAAATAAAATAATATAAGGTAAAGAAATGACGGCGAAGAGGAAGAGGAAAACACATCGAATCAAAATAATAAATAAACTCTATATGAATTATCGCTGAACTAGTTTCAATGGGCGCGTGACAGATAAACAAAGGGAAAGAGAAGAGAAGAAAGAGAGGAGGAAAAAAAAAACATTACTAAACTTTATGCATATGCTAAAAGGTAAATGGAAATCGAAAAATCGTAATTCAAAATCTTTGTTCGAAAGTTCGATTTGTTGTTGTTGGTCAATTGATGACGACAAATCGAAACAAACATACATACACACATATGCATGTGTGCATGTGTGTGTGTGTGTGTGAAATGCGGAAAATGGCGCACGCTTCAATCTCACTCATTTCGTTACATCCACAAGAGATTATGAAAAATTTCAAATGTAAATTAATAGAAACGAAACGAGACGAAATACAAAAAAAAAAAAGAAAAGAAAACCAACAAAAAACTAAAAAGTTGCAACCGAAACGGCAATTGCTGTTGTGTGCAAAGTGATTACGAAAAATACAACAGCAACAACAATAAATAGCGAAAAAAAAACTCAAAGTTTCACTCCATTCCTCGGCACGAGTGCGGAAGTTAAGTTATCCCACGGCATTTGGGCAGCGCTGCTTGGTCGGTCGCGCAATGTGTGAATGTGTATTTGTTGGACGGACGCGCTTACAACTCCATTTGTCTAGCTGCGCCCTTCGCCTCCTCCTCTCTCTCTCTCACACTCCAGCACCCGCTCTCTCCGTAGCTGCTGTGTATTGGATTTGAAGCCTGTCCAACTCGTTCCACATGCGTGCTTATTTATTTTAAGACGCATCGATCAGCGCAGTTAAAGCAGCGCTCGCAGCCAATAAAATCAATTAACACTTTCAACAGTTGCGAAGCGTCGCTCCCCACGCACTGCTGGCGACGCAGCTGCGGCAGCGCACAAAAGCTTTCAACTTTAGTTTAGTTTTTAAATATTGTCAAATATAGAAGAAGAAGAAGAAGCTGACGGATGAGCCATGAGAATGAGAATGAGAATCAGAATGTGAATTCGAATTCGAATTCGAATGCGAATGAGATGACGTTGCGGTCGCTGTCACTGTCGATGTCAGCGTCGCTGCCTGCCTTGGTCGTCATACTGCTGTGCATGTGTGTGTGTGTGTGTGTGTGAGTATTTTGCTTTGTTGCTAGTGAAAATTGGGTTATTGTCAGAGAGCCATCCATTCATTGAAGCGCTAACAGAGCGTGGATAGAGAGAGAGAGAGAGAGGGATGGGGTGAGGTGTTTCGTTTTTATTGAACTTTTTGTTTTATTTATGGAAATTAGTGTCAAGTAAATCATGTGCATGCGCTTTTGCACACACACACACACACAAACACACACACGCACACATTAACAGAGAGCGATAGGAATTTCTATTAACAGCTTATAGAAAATCGATTAATTGTCAGCAATGCAGCTCTTCAGCTCTTTGTGAAAGTCGATATTAATAATCGATAGGCATTGAAGAGTGTGATGGGGAAGGGGAAGGGGGGTGGGGGCGAGGGCAGCGGTAGCGGAGGCGGGGCTCTAGCTGAACAGCGTCAACCAAATCGTATCGAAAGGTGAACCAGTTATGTTATTTCCGCTATTGAAGGAAGTGGTCAAAGGCCAATGGACGTGGAATGGCCTTTAATATTATTGTATATACATATATATTTGTATATGAATAATCAAACTGAACTTGAGTCGCTCTCGCCCAATAAGGCGCGTTTGCTGAGTGTGGGAAGTGTTGGCTCGCTCGCTCATACGCTGCTGATGAGAATCTAATTTATGTATAGATGTAAAAAAAAAAACATGAAAAAAAAATAAAGATGTTTTAATTGAAAGAACCTTAAAGTAAAGGCAGATGCGCAAAATGGCTTTCTTAATTGAATTTGCTCGACAGCTGAAATTAGCCAATTTTAGAGGCCGAGACAGAGTCGAAGTCGAAGTCTGTCAGCGTTAAAGACTTTTCCTGTCTCCCTCCCACCCCATCGATAACTCAATGCAATCACAACTCTCTCGCCCAGCTTTCAACAGCAGCAGCAGCAGCAGCACTGCTTCGGCTTTCGGCTTTCGAGTTTCGAGTTTTCGGCCTTTGCAACTTCAAAGCAAACGACGCATAACTGTCAAATTTTCACACATTCAAATGATGCCCAGAGCCGACCCGACCCGACTAATGGGCAACAGATTGACAGACGCTGCTGCGAGAGAGGAAGAGAGACGAAGACAGAGAGACGCACATTTACAGTAGCTGTCGTCGTTGTAGTTGATGTGTGGCCCGAGCTAAAGGACATGCGAACGAACACACACGATGCCCCTGCGGCCGATGCTAATTTGCACGCCATAAATGAAACGAATGCGGTGATGTGAGTGGGCAAGGCGAAGCGAAGAGAGTGTGAGAGAGAGAGAGAGAGATAGAGGAAGGGAGCGAGGTGTGCGGGTGAGCAAGCAAACGGAACAGTAAGAGAAAGAGAGAGAATGGAGTTAAGTGATGAGCCGGCTGGCTGCTTCTATTTGGGTGGGCTACGACGACAACGGCTGAAGACGAAGACGCAAACGAAAAAGAGGAAGAAGAAGCTGACGACGAAGACGAGTGCTAACGACGTGACATGCGTTGCCGACAACGCCCCTGGGCTTGTACATAGTTACGAGTACATAGTATGTACCTATGCCTATGTACGTACATACATACATGCATACATACATAAATAGATATACACTTGCAGAAAAGACGAAAGTAATCTAAACTGAGAATTCACTTTAACGCTGTTTAAAGTTCATATACTATGAATACTTTTTCTAATAAATATCTTTAAATATAATTTTTTATTTTCGTACTGCAAGTTTGAGTTGCAATTATACTAATTATAATAACGTATTCATAAATAACGTAGTGGCTACAAAAGTACGTATAACGTGCTCTTACTCTTATTGTATATACATAGCGTAACGTAACGTAACGTAATGCCATTATACACCCCCGTCGCAGAGTCACGCGAGTTAACATAAGAGCGGCATAGGGAAAGAGCATAAACGATATGTGCAATCGAAGCTGAAGCCGTCGCGCACTTTGATGTAAAGTAGGAAGCGCCGATAAGCCAGCCGCAACAGCAGCAACAATAACAATAACAACAAGGGGCAGCAGCAAGGCCATCGCGGCGGTTCAATTGAAGAGCTGCTGCTGGTGCTGCTGGCTCTGTGACTAAATGATTAAGGCTTATCTGCTGGAAGGACCTCCAGCTTGGCCTGGCTGTCCCATCAGCCATCATCATGCCATGGCCTCGTTCGCCTCGCCCTCGTCATCAGCCTCACACACACTCACACTCACACGCACACTTGAATACATACAATTATCAGCTGCCGTTGGCCCTCAGCTAGCTCTCGCTCTCGCTCGCTCTCTCTCACTCATTTGTTCGTTCGCTCGCATGCTCGCTGGCGCACTCTCTCCGCAGTTGCGCTCAGTGGTTTTTCAGTGTCGCCGCCGACTTTGCTTCCTTTCCCATACGCTAATCGACCTCACACAAAGCGCCCCACCAACGCCTCTCACTTGACTAACCGTGGAGAGTGTAGGTGTAGCTATGTGTGTATCTCTGTACTAGTCTAAATATACGTGTATGTATGTGTGTGTGTGTACATTTCGACACAGTACGTCGTACTGCTGCTGCAGCGTCGAATTTGTTACATAGTGAAACGAAACGAAAAATGAAACGCTGCGAGCAGCGCTGTTGGCGTCGACACCAAAAATTCACCGAGCATTGAAATCGGACAGTTCGCTCCGCTCACTCAGCAACAGCAGCAGAGAAGGCAGCAAGCAGCAGGCAGCAGGCAGCGAGCAGCGACGTCGACAGCAGTCACCCGAACCGTTTCTCAGTTGGTTACACTCAGTTCAGTTCTCCGCAAACTTTCAAGCGAAGCGGTTGTGGTTCGTTGTCAATTGCGTGCGTTCAACACAAAAAATAAAAATAAAATACAAGCAGTTGACGGCCAAATTAGCAGCTGCTACAGCAACAACAACAACAGGGTTTCAATAAAAAGTGTTGCAACAAAAATGCATAAATAAATTTTTATGAAATTTTCAAACAAATTTAAAGTAATTCAAACGGCGAACGGTTGAAAAACGAAAGAAATCTTCGAAAATTTGATAAATCTAAATAATTAATTTTGATACATGTGCTTTGTGCTCTTTAGTGTGAATAAATGTGAATACATAACAAATTTCGAAGCAAATTAAACAAAACAAATAGAGAAAAATAGAATTAGAAATAGAAATAGAAAATAGAAAAATAACAACAACAATAAAACAAAATAAACGCAACAACAATAATTGAGCAAATTTTCAACTATAAAATGTACGAGCCGTATGTGAAAATAAAAAAAAAGCGAAATCTGCACGAAATCTATCAAAATGAAAATCTTGTTGTCGATGTGAATTTGGAACAGCAGCAACAACAACAGCAACAGCAACTGCAACAACAACAGCAACAGCAACATCAACTGCAACAACAACAGCCGCAGCAACAAATTTCAAGTGATAATTGTTGCTGTCAAAGTGGAACGCAAAATGTTGCCGCTGCGAGCGCTTTGAGCAGCGCGTTGGCAGAGACGCCAGCAGCGAGCAGCAGCAGCAGCAATAGCAACAACTGCAGCCGCTTGCAGCAATTGATATCAACGCCTCCAGTATTACTGCGCAGATCGTCGCTAACGACGACGCAGGCATCAACATCGACGTCGACGTCGACGTCAACGTCAACGTCGGCGTTGCCGCAACACCCACACGCTGTTGCTGTGAGCACGCCAACGCCAACGTCGTCGCCGCCGCTGCCACCATCGCCACAGCAGCAGCACCCGCAGCAGCAGCAGCAACAGCAGCAACAAGCGGCAGCAACTTCAGTTTTGCAACAACATTTGGGTCACCTGAATTACGAAAGTGGAGCAACTGCAGCAGCAGCAGCAGCGGCAGCAGCAACAAGAAGTGGCACAGCAACACTGGCGCAACATTTGGCAACACCCAGCAGCATATTGCAGGCTGCTTTCAGCAACAACAACAACAGCAACAACAACAACAGCAGCAACAGCAGCAGCAGCAACAGCAACTTGCAAAACATTTTAACGCGCGCACAAAGTTCCTCCTCCTCCAGCAACAATTGCAGCAGCGCCTGTGCCGGCAACAGGCACTACAACGGCAACAGCAACAGCAGCAACAGCAACAGCAACAGCATTATTGCTAGCCGACTCTTTGGGCCCACTTCATCCACCGCCAGCTGCAGCAGCAGTAGCGCCTCCTCTAGCTCGCTGTCGCCGCATCATCATTTGCATAGCCATCATTCCGCTTTGACCAATTCAATTACGAATCGCATCAATCAATCGATACGTCGGCATCTCAATCAGCAGCAACATCATCAACACAGCAGCAGCAGCAGCAGCAGCAGCAGCAGCCACAACTCTGCCTCATCCTCAGCGAGCAATAGCTCCAGTTCTTCTTCTACTTCTACTTCTACTTCTACTTCTTCTTCTTCTTCATCATCATCGTCATCGTCATCGTTGCCGTCTGCCTCCTCATCGCATTATCAGCAGCAACATTTTAATTGCGCGCATCCTGCACAGCAGCAACATCAAAGCCACAGCAACCAGCAACACCTCCAGCAACAACACCACCACCACCACCAACAACAACACCAGCAACATCATCATCATCATCATCATCACAGCAACAGCAACAACAACAACAACAACCACCACAACAATCAGCAACAACAACAATCTCCACTGTGCCTAGTATTATTAGTTAAATGCCCCAATTCGAAGGAGTTTTGTAACGCCGCAAACGCTGCAAATTTCTGTGATAAAAGGTAAATAAACTCCCCATATATACAATAGATACAGTCACGTGCATAAATATAGGTGCACCCAGTGTTGAGCTGCATAGGAAAAACAAAATGGAAATGGAACAACAGAGTTTTATTTATAATATAAAAGAAAGAATATTAATATGAATCGCTTTAAGCGCCTGCTTGTTCGCTTCAGCGCGTTTCTACTGTACTTATACAACACTGGCAATCCTTGAGCGACAGACAGCAAATCGAATGAGCGAAATGTTTTGTTTAACAGATTTTGTCAGTGCATTTAGCAACATTATTTCTTGTGCTCATTTCGATGAGTTGCAATTTAACATAATACATACATACATATACCCTCTCTCTCTCTCTCTCTCTCTCTCTCTCTCTTGCTCTGTGGTGTGCTAGTTTGATTCGTAACCTCGGCGTAACCCACTTTTAATTGGTTAACATTGGAAACCTTAGCGAGTCTTGAGCGAGCTGCTGTCAGTGTTGGTAAACGCACTTGCAGCAGCAAAGCAAACACTAAACAGAACACACACATATACACACATATACGTGTATACATTTCCTTTGATCGAAATGTGTTTTGTTTTAAGCTTTCTATGCACTTGTTGCTTTTAATTAGCCTTGGGAATTGTCGCGCCAGCGAATAGGTCGATATTCCCTGAAGCAGAGCAGACGATAGCGATTTGTTATTTATATTTCCCTTTATTCAAGTGATTCATATGATGGGCATAAGTGTGCAAGCGAGCGAGGGAGTGTGAGAGAGAAAGGGGTAAAGCACACACACACACACACACACATGCAGCCCTATTGCACGCACTCTCCCCACTCTTTATGTGTTTGCTCTCTCTCTCTCTCTCTCTCTCTCTCGCTCTTGCTCAATGTAAGACTTGTAGAGTCATTTGCGTTTTTAGCAACATATTCGAGTTGTGTCTTCGCTTTGATTTTCGTAAATGGACAACAAAATGACTGAAATGTGGTTTAATTATGGTGTCTTTTTTTTTTGCACGCCCTCTGCGCCGCAAACGGAACGGGAAGTTTGCTTGAGTGCGCCTGCGGCAAGGGTCAGACTTGACTGGACTCGGACGCACTCCTTCTGCTGTCCGTTAGCAACATGTGTTTAAAGCTCTTGCTGCTGCTTATGCAATGTCTCCATGCATTTGCTGATCCTCTCAACACTTTCCAAATGACATGTTGCAGCAACAAGCCATTATTGTTGTTGCTGCCAAAATAAAAACAAAAATATCAATTCGAATTGGAAAACGCCAGCTACTTTCTCATTTTAATATCAAATAAGTAGATGTACGTAGTTAATAAATGACTTAAAAGCAAAAAAAAAAAAAAAGACTGCAAAACTTTCAAAAATTAAATTAATTAACCAACGGCAGACATCGATTACTGCTGCAACATGTTGCCAAGGCGGCGCTGTGGCTGAGTGATTCGCTGCGAGTTGCTTGAACTCTGCTCTGCTCCAATCAATAAAATAAAATCATGCTACAAATTTTATGATTATTATTATTTTTTGTTGGTTTTCACTTTGCTTAACGCATTTCACCCAGCATCATCGCCTCTTTCACATTTTGAATTTAGAACAAATCTCTACAGCGAGCAAGGCACAAATAAATTTCTAAGCCAATAAAAAGATATTCAAAGAGCGGACGAGCGAAAGAGAGAGAAGGAGAGAGGGAGACGCGCTTGTAGAAATCCGGCAGCAACAACAACAAAAATGAAAGCACGACAAAAACAAAATGTGAAAACGCATGAAAGCCAATTTCTTGTCGTCGTCGTCGTCGTCGTCGTTTTTTTTCGCTTCGTCGCAGTCGCCGCACAATTTGTTTAGAAAGTGCAGAGAAATGGTAAAAGCGGCAAAATGCAAACAAGCCAACAACAACAACAACAACCACAATAGACCGACCAAGTTTGGCCCCAAACTCTTGTGCAGTGTAAAAAATTGGGCACAAAATGTTTATTAATTTATTGATTTCATATCATGGCTCAACACATTAATGATGTTTGCTAATGACGTACGCCTAATGATAATTAAGCATTTTTACTATTATACAATACTAGCGCCACGCGCTCGCCTCAGCGGGCAACGTGCTGACTAAACGTAAGCCACAGCAGAAGAGAGACAGAGAGAGAGGGAGAGAGAGAGCGAGAGCATGTAAGCTGAGCTTTGACTGTGTGCGCTACGTCATCAAACGAGTTTTTTTTTTTTTTTTGCCGCAAGCTTAGCGCGCGTATTGTTGTTGCTGTTGCTGCGCTGACGATTACATAAAGCGCTGTCGTCGTTTCGTCGTTATTCGTGCCTAACAACGATTTGCTCTCGTTTTACGTCGCCTGGCTTCGGTTACACTGCGGTCGGGTGAAATTCGCTGTCGTAGCCGCAGCCGCAGTCGCAGTCGCAGCTGACGTCTGTCTCTGACGCCTACACGCCTGCGCGCTTACAGTGCGCGCCATACAAATAAATACAGGCCAGGCCAGGCCAGGCGAGTCAGCGGCTCATTTCAATGCTGCTTGTAATGCTTACGTAACGGAAATATGTTTTCCCTTTGTCATTATTCGTTATTAACGCAAAACTAGTGTAAACTTTCATTTATGTTGCAATGTGGCTCGACAAAGTGTCAAAAATTGAGCAAGACCCCATCTACATACATACATACATACAAACATACATAAGAGGAGCAAGAACTGTATTTTCCTTATCTGGATAAAGCGACCTCTCATGAAAATAAACAGAAAACGTTTCCATTTTGGAAGTAGAACACAGCAAATATTTATTATCTTCCTCTTCATCTTGATTTTCTTCTGCTTGATTGTAAGAGCTTTGTTGTATAAAGCGCAGCCTTTCACCGTTAGAGCAGAGATTTGCCTCTTTAATAGTAATAAACAAATGCATAATTGCAATCGTTTGCAAAAAAAAAAAAAAAAAAAACAAAGTATAAAAAAGTGCAAAACTTAAAAATTTCACTCTACTTAAATGATTTTTATACATTTTATATAACAACTACAACAACAGCAATAGCCGCAGCCGCAGCCGCAGCTGCTGCGACTTTCACGAAAACTGCAAGCAAAACTGCAGAGGGAGCGAGAAAGAGTGAGTGAGAGAGAGGCTGAGGAGCTTTCTCCTTATGGGTCGGCCTTTGCCTCGACTGCGCTGCGTTGCGTTTGTAAAAGGCAAATGGACGCAGCGCAACGCAACGCAACGAAATTAACGACTGACTTCACACAAAGACAATAAGCAACAACAACAACACGAGCAGCAGCAAAATAAGAAACGTAGCGAAACGAATCGAAACGAAACTTAACGATTAAACGAAACTTGAGCGTGGGAGTTTACAAAAATTGATATGCGCTCAAGTGTTGACATCTCGGCCCCCCCGAAATGAATACACATACGCACACACACACACATATGCATACACATATTTGCATGCATGTGTGTGATGACAAAGAGCATAAATGAGCAAGGCGTAGTAGCAGAGAAATTGCATGGGGTGGGTGTCGGGCCATTACTACTCTTGTTGTTGTTGTTGTTGCTGTTAATACTGTTGCTACTGCATTTAGTAGCGGAAGTGAAGAGAGATGAGCAGGCGCTAAGAGTAGTTTCTCTTTTCTTCTGCTGTAAGTCATTTACATTGGCATGGAAGATCACATTATTTAAATTAAATTGCCAGCTCTGTTGTTGAATTTATCTTTGCATCGCCTATACATGTGTGTGTGTGTGTATTTATGTGTGTGTAAAATGAAAAGCATTTCCTTTTCTTCAAAACGTTTTACCTCGACTCATTTGTTGCTGTTGGACGAGTGAAAGGAGCATTTTCTGCCGCCGCCTCTGTTTGCTGTTGTTGTTGTTGTTTCTTTTTTTTTTAATGTTTTGTTGCTGTTGGTGAAAACGCCAACAATAACAACAACAGCAACAACCACCAGTCGAGTGAAAACTCATGCGATAATTTGTTGTAAAAATGAAAATTTTCACCATTTTTATTATTGGCCTGCCTTTTGTTGTCGACATTCGTTTGTTTGGCAGCGAGGCCTTTTTTTTGTTGCTATCAAATTTCATTTAAATGCTAATGAAAAGTTGCCGGAAATGTGTGTTCGACTTCAATTATATAACAAGAGACTTTTGTTTTGGCGGAAAATTGGTGAAAAGTTGCTCAATTTGGCGCGATTTTCATTTACCAGAAAGGCAGAGAGACGCACAGCGAGGCAGCTGCAAAGACCCCAAATATGTTTTGCTTTTCTCCCTTTTTTTTCTTGCTTGTTTTCACATTCTACTCCTTCGCATTAGGCTTTGTCTTTGTCTTCTGCTTCTACTCTCAGCTAAGCCGATTTATAATGCGCAGCTTAACACGTGCTGCTCTTTATCATAAATTCTCTTTGCTTGGCTTTGTTGTTGACCTGCCTACCGCGCTCTCTCTCTCTCCATCTCTCTGTCGCGCGCGCTCGCTCTCTCAGTCTGTCTTTTTGTTGTGCCCGCACAATTGAATGGAAGCATTCTGTGCAACGGTTAAGATCACTCAAGGTGCTGCCTTGGCAGCGTGTCCATGACCAAATGCATTCGATTCAGCTGCCCATGGCAACGACTGCGGTGGCGACTGCGACTGCAGCAGCGGCAGCGGCAGCGTTTAGACAAAAGGCATGAAAAGGCTGAACCTAAAAATAAGCAGCTGAACCGAGAACAGTAAAGATTCATTATAAAAGTAATGTTGCTTTTATAGAATTTTTGTTATATTTTTGGTATTATTGTTAGTATTTATTAAATATTTAATCATACATTTTATTATTATTATATGAATATTTATTGAATAATGAATACTTTTCATTACTATAATGCATTCATTTCTATATATCTAAAATGCAACAACAATTCCCATTTAATATACATCATTATATGATGCTCTTGAAGTTCCCTTTCGTTAAGTAGTTTGGGTCCAGCCTAATCAGCTCAAGTGCTGCTGAGTCATTGCTAACGCGCTGGGAGTTCTCGCCGATTGCTGTAACTCATTAATCATCGTGAGCTTTAACTGTGCACTGCGGCTGCCCGAAAATCACTTTGGTTTAGCTTTGCGCTCTTCTCCCCACCTAACGTCCTCCATCTCTAGCCCGCAACGTTTAACCTTAACTACGAACTTGTGCGCCATGGGCTTTGCCTTGTGGCGCCGACGACAGCGACGATGACGACGACGACGACTACGCCAAACCATGTTTGAGCTAAACGTTTCCAATGTCATAATAAACAAAAAAAGTTTCGACTTGAGCCCTTCAGAAGCCGCAGCAGCAGCAGCAGCAATCGTAGCAGCAACAGCAAAAAAGAGAGCGCAAAAAGCGTAAGAGAGACGGACGGTAGCTTGTGGCTGAGCAGGTGTTTGTTTCTGCTCGCGTACGTATGCGTGTGTGTGTGTGTGTTTCGTTCAATGCCAAATCAATGTCATTAACATTAAAGCACACTCACTAAAAATTGTATAAAGCTACTTGAAGGTACTAAACCCGATGACAGCGACGACGACGACTCGGCGGTTGACTGCCCCGCATGATTGACGTCGACGTCGACGTTGGCGTCGACGCTGACTGTGCAGCTGCTTGTTATTTCTGTTGTTATTTCTGTTGCTGCTGCTGCTGCTGCTGCGGCTGGTTGCTGCTAGCAACTGTTTCCGATGCTGTTTTACGGTTTGTTCACCTTGATAAAATTCGCGTCAACCTTTTAACACACGCACGCGCTGTCACACACAGGCGCTTTGAAGGTCCTTTTCAAGCAATACTGATGGCCACGGCAGAGCAGCGGGCAGCGGGCAGCGGGCAGCGAAAATTGGTGGCAACTCTTAGAGGAAAAATCTTATTTAGCCTTGTATAGATTTTTCCGTGTTTTTCTTTGCTTAATTGTATAGATGAAAATGTTTGCTGCATCTGCGCCTAGAGTTCTCTTTGTTATTTGTCTAGCTGTAGCAGATCCTCCCTCTCTCTCTATCTCTCTCTCGCTCGCACGCTTGCCCATTGTTTGCTGTCAATTTTCCACTCTTGGCTACAATTTTTGGTCTATTGTTTGCTGTCATCTGCAGGCTCTGCCTGTGACTTATTCTCGTCTTAGCATCCTGTGACGCATCCGTCTTGGCCGTCTCAGATTTACCTTTACTTTCGGCAGCCCACACAACAGTTTCAGATTTTTCGAATGTTTAGTTACAATTTGCCGCTTTGGCTGAACAGTCGTCGCCTCTGCATCGCATCGCGCTCATCTACTGCTAATAGCAGATATAACTGTAAACGCGCTCTTCGCTCACTCCTTTAGTCAGGCCAATCGTAGTTAGTAAGCTAGCTCAAAAGCTGCTCTCTCTCTCTCTCAGGGTCTCCCACACAAGTGTCGCGGAATAACGGTTAATGCTCAGCGTTGCGCGCGCATCTTAGTCGCAATTATGCGCAGTGGAGATTTTGGCGCATTTTATTTTCGTCTCTCTGCTGTGCCCGTGCCCGTGCCTCGTGTGTCTTGTCTCCGTCCCGTTACAATTAATTTAAAATAACAATAAAAATAAAACGTAGTTGAATTTCGTGTTCTTTATTTGTTTATTTATTTTGTTTAACGTGTGCGCTTTGTGTGCGTGTGTGTGTGTTCAAGCTGGAGAACTCTTTGCTGCTGAAGCTGCTCAATCTCTTGGACAGACACTCCAGATCCGACAGCCGCTTCGTCAAGATTGAGTTCGAGCGCAGCATCATGGAGATACTGCAGGAGCCAAGGTGCTCAATTCGTTTAACTATCTAATTAATTAATTAATTATAGAGATATATATATAATTAGTGATCAAATTCAATTGATTCAATCTAACCACACTTTATACTAATTCTCCCCAACTCTCTCTCTCTCTCTCTCTCTCTCTCTCTCTCTCTCTCTCTCTCTTGCTCTTACAGATTGCCGGTTAACGAATGTCAGGCAAGCCAAACAGCTAGAGTCACCTCGAACCTGCACGCATCCAGTAGCACAATGGCGGTCAGTCGTGTACCCTCGCCACCCCTGCCGGAAGTAAATACGCCAGTCGCTGAGAATTGGTGTTATACGCAGGTAAGCCACCCGACACCCGACACCCGACACCCGTCACCCGTCACCCGATTAACGATAACCGACCGATAAGCCGTCCGTCTGTCGATGCCCTCTTTGTCTTTCTACTCCTCATCTGGCTATAAGCGGGGGATTAGGTTTCAGTCTCTCTCTCTGTGCACATTTTTTCTTTTGCATTACTATGGATTTTCCTCAACATCTCTGCTCGTATTTCATTTGTGTAAGCCGAATCCGAATTTGTGGAAACTGCATTTCCGCTCGTTACGCAGGTGTGCGCTTCAAGCCCAACTTGAAACAGAATCCAAGTACAAATGGCATTCGTTGACCCATGGCAGACCAACTTGAACTATCAACTAAATGGCAAATGCATTGATAGATTGACTAAAGATAAACTTAAAGTGGAGACCCAGAAATATCATATATATACATATATAGTTGCCTTTGCAAGGGAATCTTTCTATATGTAGGATTAGTCTATCCAGATCTTCACCAAAAACTTAATTCATTCAATATCTAACTATCGATTCTTCATTTACTTCATTTACAGGTCAAAGTGGTTAAATTTAGCTATATGTGGACCATAAATAACTTTAGTTTTTGTCGGGAAGAAATGGGTGAAGTGCTCAAATCTTCCACATTCTCAGCGGGTGCTAATGACAAACTGAAATGGTAAGTAAAGTCGGCTATAGTATATATAGTATATAAAATATACCCTACCTTATTAAACTATATACACTAACTAATTTGATATATCTTCTGCTTTGCCTAGGTGTTTACGGGTAAATCCCAAGGGTCTAGATGAGGAGAGCAAGGATTACTTATCATTATATTTACTGTTAGTATCGTGTAACAAATCTGAAGTCAGAGCCAAGTTCAAATTTTCCATATTAAATGCAAAACGTGAGGAAACCAAAGCCATGGAATCCCAACGGTAAGTAAACATCAGACGATTTCCATATATAATCCAAATCGTTTACTATATAGTTTTCCCATTCATCTATACCTTTGCAGCGCATATCGTTTTGTTCAGGGAAAGGATTGGGGCTTTAAGAAATTCATACGCCGTGATTTTCTCCTGGATGAGGCCAACGGCCTGTTGCCAGAGGACAAGCTGACCATCTTCTGCGAGGTGAGCGTTGTGGCAGATAGCGTCAACATCTCGGGACAATCCAATATAGTGCAGTTCAAAGTGCCCGAGTGCAAACTCTCCGAAGACCTTGGCAATCTCTTTGACAATGAGAAATTCAGCGATGTCACGCTCTCCGTGGGCGGTCGAGAATTTCAAGCGCACAAAGCCATATTGGCAGGTAAATAACGAGAATATATCACATTGATATGATCTAGAATATATATTTAATATAACTCTCCGTCTCTGTCTCTGCCTCTGTTTTTGTAGCGCGCAGCGATGTCTTTGCTGCCATGTTTGAGCACGAAATGGAGGAGCGTAAGCTGAATCGTGTCGCCATAACGGATGTGGATCATGAGGTGCTCAAAGAGATGCTGCGATTCATATACACGGGAAAGGCGTCCAATCTAGAAAAAATGGCTGATGATCTCTTAGCGGCTGCTGATAAGGTGAAGAATTCGAGTCATGCTGAATAGCTGAATATCTGAATAGCTGAATGATAAATAAGGCTAAAGCAGCTGAATTTGTTATTTGATCAGCCCATCTATTGCCATAATATCTAATTGTTGTATATCTTATTCATCAACTGTATTACAGTATGCACTCGAAAAGCTGAAAGTGATGTGCGAGGAGGCGCTGTGCGTCAATCTCTCTGTTGAAACAGCAGCCGAAACGTTAATATTAGCTGATCTCCATAGTGCGGATCAATTGAAAGCACAAACGATAGATTTCATTAATACGTAAGTGTTTATTCACATGAAATTGCATTCGAGCAAGCGTTTGTTTAACTTCATGTCTCATTTCGCATTTGCAGTCATGCCACCGATGTGATGGAAACCTCTGGCTGGCAAAATATGATTACGACACATTCACATTTGATAGCGGAGGCATTTCGTGCGCTCGCAACACAACAAATCCCACCAATTGGACCACCAAGGAAACGCGTGAAAATGAGCTGAAACCTTAATCCAGCAGCTAACCATGTAACAACAACACTAAATGCAACAGCAACAAGCAGCAGCAACAGCAACACCAACAACAACAACACCAACAACAGCACCAACAACATCAGCAACAACAATACCTACAATAATAGCAATAATATTAACAACAACAATTGTAAAAAAATAGTTTTTAAAAGTTGCAAGCAAATTGTTGAATTTATCAAGCGATTCATATGCAATGCTGCAACAACAACCACAACAGCAGCAGCAACAACAACAGCAACTATTAATCATAGCAACAACAACAACAACAACAACAATTATTGTCAAATTCATTTTAAAAATTGCATGTTTTTATATAGTTTAATTCAGTTTAGTTATAATAATTTCTGTAACAACAACAACAACAACAATTGTAAAATACATTTCGAGTGTTGCCTGCATATGAATCAGTTGATAAATACTACAACAACAACAACAACAACAACAATAAGTGCACCTACAATTAATATTAACAACAACAACTACAGCAACAACAACACCAACACCAACAACAACTGGCTTAAGCCACAACAAGAAGCATTCTATATGCCGTTTATTGTTTCAATATCGAGTAATTTAATTTTCAAGCACTTGATAAATGTAATATTTTTATTTTGTTGATTTATGATTTACGATTAATGCTTAATTTTAAGTTGAAAAAAGATAAAAACAAAAACAAAAAAGGAAAAACAATTTAAAGTAAAATTAAAAATAAATATATATAAATAAAAAACTAAAAAAAAAAAAAAATAAAAATAAAAAAGAATAAAAACAAAAAGAGAGAAAACAACACAAAATTAATAAGAATAAAAAGTGTGCATAAGAAGAAGAGCAAGAACTAGAAGTAGAAGATGATAATGATAATGATAATGATAACGATAATGATAATGATGATGATGATGATGTAACGAACAGAAAGGCAAACAAAAAAAAAAAAACATAAACGAAAAAAATAAACAATTGCATAACTATTAAAATTATTATTATGATTATTATTATAATTATTATTATTATTATTATTGTATAACTATATTATTATATTACAAAGCGTACACTTTGATTGTGATGTATATTCGATGAGTATGACTAATGCATAATGATACGGATATGATAATGAAGTTGATTTATATATTGTGTATATGTAAACTCTGCTAATTCAATTCAAGAGAAGCATTCAAAACTTTTAATTTTTGTATTTAACAACAACAACAGCAACAGCAGCAACTCCAACCCCAACAAGAAATTGTAAACCTCTTCTCTTTTGGTCATACAAACAAAAACAACAACAATAAACTTTAATATTTTTTTTTGTTTTTAAGTATTTAATGCAATCTTCTTTATTTCTTGTAAAAAAACAAAACAAAAAACAATGAAAAACTCTTAAGAGAAAACAACTTCAAATAAAAGCAAATTGTAGCACTCTGTGTATAGTAAGCAAAAAACAACAACAACAACAACAACATGAGCAAGTTTTACTGAATCAAGGTTAGACATATATAGAGTTTTAGATGACTCGAGTCTAGTCAAGACTTTCTTCTCTTTCAGCAAAACAAAGGAACAAAACGAACGAACGAACGAATAAACTAACAAGTGATAATCCATAACAACTATAAATAAATAAATTAATTCATAAATAAATAGTATTCAAATTTTGTTAAGATCGAGAGAACAAAATTTGTAAATACATTTAGCAATAGTTATTTTTGATTCCAATACAAATGCACAATATAAATCTGAACAAGATTTTTTGCACAGCATCAGAAACTAATTGAAATTTGATGACATTGATTGATTGATGAGATTGATTGAGTAGGCGCATTGCTGTGCGAAAGTTTGTTTAGTTCAAATATCAAAATGCAAAAAAAAAATAAATAAATAAATAAATAAAAAACACATTAAAGCTACTAAGGAGACAACATTTTTATGCATGCCAATCTAAATGTGTAGAAAACAATAAACAATTGAATAAAGCAACTGGGAACGAGTACGAGTACTTATATATATATATATATATATATAAACCTATATATATATATATATATGCATATGCATATGTAATAGAAGTTAATAGTAAAACTGGGGCGGGTTGAGGGCGGACACGGGCGTACCAGAAGCAAAAACCATTTTTAAAGTGACATATTGTAATTGTATTTAACAAATTAGATAATAAATTAATATGTTCTAAATATGTTGGGCCTATTTCTTCTCCTGCTCGTCGAGAAACTGTTGCAGGAGCGACGCATCGATTGGTATATTCAGCTGCTCAGAGCCATCCACACTGCGCTTCGACTTGACCAGTTTGTGATCCAGAAACTCTGTCAAT
Organism: Drosophila antonietae; assembly: GCA_030914385.1. NCBI lineage: Eukaryota > Metazoa > Arthropoda > Insecta > Diptera > Drosophilidae > Drosophila > Drosophila antonietae. The sequence goes on along the minus strand of JAUESO010000609.1, from coordinate 854,996 downwards.
TGGGCACGCAGCGCCAGATCGGAGCTAACCAGAAAGGCCTCACGACAGCTCGAGTACAGATCCTTGAAGGGCATGCCCTGATAGTTGGCATTGCCCTTGTTCTTAAGCTGATACTTGACAATCAGCATGTAAATGCCGCGCGAATTCGTTGTCAGCGAGGAGAAGACGCTGCGCATCGAAGAGAGGGCCAGTTCGCCAGAGTTCTGCACCAGCAATGAGTTCTCAAAGGCCGTCTCATCCGTGTAGGGCAGCATGGTGGTGCAATCCCACCAGGAGAAGTTGAAGTTGCTCAGCTTGTTCTGGTCCCAAACTGGAAGACGATGTGAAAGAGAGAGATTAGAAATGAGAGATGAGCAGGCGGAATGGGTATGGGTATACTCTCTACCTCTTCTCAGTGGCTTCAAGGAGGAGCTCTGCTATTACTTACGCAAGGGTGTATTGATGTGATCAATCGAGGCCAAGAGATGAATGTTGGGCACGCGTGCCAATCTGGATAGAATGGCTTGAGCCTTGACATTGCGCAGCATAGCTCCGTCTAAATTGTGGACGATCAGGAAGAGATGTGTTTCGGGTATTAGGGCAAACTCCTCTTCGATCATGTCGACGGCCTCGTGTGCATTGGCTGGACTGGGGCCAGCATCGAGAATCTCGCTGGTAATACTATCCAGGACATCCTTCAGTGTCAGGCTGGGAAAGAAGCCATTGATGACTAACACTGCTTGCTGCGAGAGTATGTCACGATGAAAGGATTGCAGTAACTGCCGCTTCGAGCCGAGACCATAGAGCAGAATGTTGAAGCCTTCGTTTAGGATGCACATCCATTTGGCAAAGTACGAGCGATACTCCTCCATAATGGCATTGATGGCCATCTCGTGCTCAGGGCTGGCTTTCATCTCGGCCAGCAGACTGAAGAGACGATCGGCGGCTAACCGTGGATTCTTCAAACGATCCAGCGTATGATCCGACGTGAGAATCTTGCTGCTGGCATGAGAGTGAAAGTAGCCGTCGCTCTCGGGCACAAACTCATTCGATCTTTTCACACGTGCCGATTGCCGTTGGCGTGCAGCCGACGGCGTCTTCGGCAGCACGGGCACGACAATGGCACGACGAGCTTTAGATGGCGTCTTGGATTCATCGTCGGCGCCATCGTTCTCAGAGCTGGCGCCGCCTTCACTGCTGCTGCTGCTGCTGCTACTCGAGGAATTGTCATCGCCTGGACGGAAGTCGCTGTCGTCCGCCGAGAAATCCTCATCGGAGTCAGCCACAATTTTGGCAATTTCTATAGGTGGTAATCAAATATATTTGTAAGTTATAACTGAAGTGGAATTCTAGCAGCTCTACGCACGTTGTTTCACCCGAGTTCTCACATGTGCCGGCGTCTTGGGCTGATCTGCCTTTTTGCGTTTCGTGTCTGGAGTCTTGACCCCCAGCCGCGGTGTCTTTGGTGTCTTCGGAGTGCAGGGCGTGGCATTCAGTGCAGCTAATGCCATAGCATCGCGCTTTTTGGGCGTATTGAAGCCGAATAAGCTGGTGCCCGCCACATTGTAATCGGCCTGTATTAGCTGTATATCCCGATCATTTGGCTTGGCAGCACCCACATTCTCTACCTCTTCATCATCTTCTTCGGAATGGGACTCCTCCTCCTCTTCAGCATCGTTGGCAGCTCGCTCACCACCGGACTTGGCCTTGTACTCTTTATACTTCTTAGTGGGGCTCGGTCTGCGTGTGGATCGTCGTGTGCGCGACTGCTCCTCGGGCTCAGCGGCACTTGAGACGTCGGAATTTATTAAATCCGCTGACTTTCGACGCCGTGTTGTTCCTTTTTGTTTCTTTGGTGTCTTGTACTCGCTGACAGCTGAGTGTATTTTTGTTGGAGTCGTACTCATTTTGTAAATTGTTTATGCACTACTACTATCAAATGCTGCTTACTAAAATATAAAATACAAATACAACTTTTGTTGTTTTTGCCGCGGTTTTGTTAATTCATATCGAACTATCTGTTTCTTTTGCAGATCGTTTACTATCGATTATTTATAGTTCACTTGCCGTATTTTACAGCACTGAAGAACTTCAAATGTTAAGCCGTGAAGCAGCAATTTAAATATTATTAAAATTCAAACCAATACAAAATTTCCAATAGTACAAGTACACAAGTAATTTCTTATGAATCTATCTTTCTATCTGTCATATATTGTTCACCATTTTTAAAAACTCAATTTAAAAATTTCAACAAATTAGTTAGCAACAGCAATAATCGATTGTCTGTTAGCGATATATCGGGCAACAACGCATCACTAACTGTGAGTCAGGCGGTTTAGCGTGCGGCAATTTTTCACAGAAAGCAGTAGCAGTGCGTTATTATTTTTAAAACAAATTTTATTAAAAGTCGCACAATACATACAAATTATGTCGACAATTGCAAGTCCCCTATCCATCGCTGGCACACGGCAGTCCGGCGCTTCTGTGCGCACACAGAACGGTAAGAAATCGTGGAATGCAGCAACAGCTGCAGCCATTGAAATAAAGTTGCCGGGGCAGAAGCACGTTGCCAATAAGACCCCCAGATGTGGCGAAGAATATTCTCGAACAAGTTGTTAGCAATGTTATTTTATTTGAAATTTGTTAATTTTAAAAGAAATGAACTAAAGTAATAGAATATAAAATACGGTCTAGCTTAAAGTGAGGTTAGGACCATCCATTCATGATTCTGAAATGACTCCCTTTTACAGTTATGGCGGCGCTGTCCATATCGAATATTGTGAAGAGCTCTCTGGGCCCAGTTGGATTGGATAAAATGTTGGTAGACGATATTGGCGATGTTACAATTACCAACGATGGCGCAACTATACTTCGTTTGCTAGAGGTGGAGCATCCGGCAGCAAAGTAAGTCAATTTATCTATATCCATCAGTATCGAGTGCAATTGATTTTGACATTCAATTTCAGGGTCTTGGTGGAGCTGGCTCAGCTGCAGGATGAGGAGGTTGGTGATGGTACTACATCCGTTGTTATTCTAGCAGCTGAATTGTTGAAGAACGCCGACGAGCTGGTGAAGCAGAAGATTCATCCCACATCCATTATCTCGGGTTACCGCATTGCCTGCAAGGAAGCTTGCAAATACATTTCAGAGCATCTGACTGCACCAGTGGACGAGTTGACCCGCGACTCACTGATCAACATCGCAAAGACATCAATGAGCTCCAAGATCATTGGCGCCGATGCGGACTTCTTTTCCACCTTGGTTGTGGACGCGGCTCAAGCTGTCAAGATCACCGATCCCAAGGGACAGGCAGCCTACTCGATCAAAGCCATCAATGTGCTAAAGGCTCATGGCAAGTCGGCCAGGGAATCGGTTCTGATACCCGGATATGCCTTGAACTGCACCCTTGCCTCACAGCAGATGCCTAAGAAGGTGGTTAACGCAAAAATCGCCTGTCTGGATTTCTCATTGCAGAAGACCAAAATGAAGATGGGCGTCCAGGTGTTGATTAATGATCCTGATAAGCTGGAGGCCATTCGCGCTCGTGAGCTGGATATCACCAAGGAGCGCATCAACATGATTTTGGGCACCGGCGTCAATGTCGTCCTCTGCAGTGGCGGTGTTGATGATTTATGCATGAAGTATTTCGTTGAGGCAGGCGCCATGGCGGTGCGTCGCGTTAAGAAGAGTGATCTGAAGATCATTGCCAAGGCTACTGGCGCTGCATTCCTTACCTCGCTAACAAACATGGACGGCGAGGAGAGTTTCGATGCCTCGATGGTGGGCGAAGCAGCCGAGGTGGCTCAGGAGCGCATTTGTGATGATGAACTTATTCTCATCAAGGGCACCAAAGCACGGTAATATAACTCTAAAGAAACATGCCAGAAAATTCCTCTGAATTTCCTGCATATGTCTTTACAGAGCGGCCGCTTCCATAATCTTGCGTGGTCCCAACGATTTCTACTGTGATGAGATGGAGCGTTCTGTACATGATGCCCTATGCGTGGTGAAGCGTGTGCTGGAAAGCAAAAAAGTCGTTGCTGGTGGCGGCTGCGTGGAGGCAGCTTTATCCATATACTTGGAAAACTTTGCCACATCACTGTCATCGCGGGAGCAGCTGGCCATAGCCGAATTCGCCAAGTCGATGCTGGTCATTCCCAAAACTTTGTCTGTCAACGCAGCCAAGGATGCCACTGATTTGGTGGCCAAGCTGCGCTCCTATCACAACTCCAGCCAGACAAACTCCAAGCATGGCGACCTCAAGTGGACCGGCCTGGATCTGATTGAGGGTGTGGTGCGTGACAACAAAAAGGCGGGTGTGCTGGAGCCGGCCATGTCAAAGATCAAGTCACTGAAGTTCGCCACAGAGGCAGCGATCACTATTTTACGCATCGATGATATGATCAAGCTGAATCCCGAGGAGAAGAGCGGCAAGAGCTACGGCGATGCCTGTGCCGCTGGCGAGCTGGACGGTTAGGCGGATATTGTGTCATCCTCTTCTACTTGTTTAGGCACTTAATCTTATGGAACACTCACTGAAAACTTACGCGCCTCCCATTTACAATAATTGTAACAACAATTTAATTGTTATTTCTTTGTGCTAACTGCGATTTGTATTAACCACGCACTCATTTCTCTAAGCCCTCCCCTCATTCACGTAAAATCCATAATAAATGAAACATCTGAATATGCCGCGGCGTATACAAAACTAAATCCAAAACAAAATGTTTATCCGAGTTTTTCAACTGTGTGTCGACTGCTGATAGATCGCGAGAGAGAGTGTGTGATCAAACTGAGAGAGTCTATTAATAGCGCCTGCATCTATTTTGTCTATAAATACAAAAAGAAAACAGAATATACCAAAGCAAAACGAAAAGCAGCGTGCGGAATAATTTTAATAAAATTTTAGAAAATTAAGAAAAGTAAAAAAAATACGAAATGTCTGCAAGCAACAGCACGGAAGGCGATGTGAATAATAATGAAATAGCTGTAGCTGCTGGACTGGATGAGCCAGTGGAGCAAGCGGAACAGCCAGCGGCGCAGCCACAAAATGAGCTGCTCGACATGGTGTTCACATTGGAGAGCGAGAAGCAGGCGCTGATCGAGGAGTCTCGCAAGCGTATTGGAGCGCTGCGCAAAGATTTTGAGGTTAGTTTCGAAAGATCAGTATTTGGATAGGGGATTTGATTTGAAGGAGAAATCACATTTAGGATGCGCGCTGTGAGAATGAACGTCTGCAGAAGCGGGTGGCTAATTTGGAACAGTCGCTGAAGCAATCAGTTATGCTTGGCGGTACAGATGCACCGAAATCTCGACAGGAACAGGAGGAGCTGCTGCTCAAGGCCAAGACATTGCTGTTCGAGAAGACCAAAGTGAACAAGCAGCAGGAACAGCAGATAGCTGTGCTCAAGAATCAAGTAGACTCCATTAAGGACGTGCTGCAAGTGACCAAAGATATGCTGCAGCTGAAGACAACAGAGTGCGAGCACACACAGGCGCGACTGGAGAAGAGTCAGCTGTGGATCAAGGCCGAGCAGGACAAGTGCGCGCTCACCGAGAAGAAACTGGCGATATCGAAATCCGTTTACGACAAGCTGCGTGCTGAATACGACACGCAATCCAAGATCTTTAAGGTGAGCAGGGACCTCCCAGTGGATGCTTAAACTATATTCAATTACAACTACTTCGCTCGATCTCTTTCCGCAGGATTTGAAGTCAGCCTATGAACAAAAGCTGAAGGTGTTGTCTGTCGCATTAGCCGAAGCCAAAAAGTAGCTGAACAATTTAATAAACTACATATGTTAATTAAATGCACAAATATTCATTAGAAGTTCAATAATTTAATCAAATTTGTCCTGGCGCTCCTCTAGGCGCTCTGCTTGCCCTGCTGCTGTTGTTGCTGCTGCTGCTGCTGAAGCATTTTCACGGCTGCCGCCTGCTTCATCTCCAGCACACCCATCACAGAATTCAGAAAACGCGTCTTTTGCAAATGTATCTTCTCGATCTTTTCAATCTGTTCCTGGACATACTCGACGCGTCGCTTGAAGTAATCCTTGGAGCCTTGCAGATCCTATATAATGAAATTCATGAGCAAACCATAAGAATTGCAACCGCAACCGCATTGGTAGTCACCTTTTCGATATAGTAGCCGGTACCGATGTCTATGATGAAGTTGTTCAAGTCCTTTATGCGACCCGGCACATACATGCTGCTTGTCAGAGGCACGAGTATCTGACGGTTCTCCCAGTCCGGCTGAAAGGCTGCGAGGGCCTCGTTAGAGCCAGCGTATTTTGCTTTGCAGCTGTGCAAAGTGGATAGCGAATCCTGTATGTTGGTCATTTCCTACACATAATTGCAATTATTATTAACATGTGCAACTTCTGCGGCATTGCAACGCCCTCCCATCTCTATCTCTCCTTAGTAAAAGAGAGAGAGACACGATGGTGATGAGCAACACCCTCACACGCGAGTGGGACCCACTCACCTGCTCGAACTCTTGTTTGATTTGCGTTAATTGGTCCAGACTGAGCATGGTGAGATCAATCATCTCGGACTTTGCCGCAGCATTTGCAGTTCCAGCCATAATTTGTGCTTAAACTTATAACTTAAAAATCGTAAATTTTATTATAATAGTCACACGCAAATCGTGCAGTGTTGTATTACATTTAGATTTTGGAATACGTTCGATAGCAAGACTCACGAAATGGAACTAGTTCATCGATGACACATAATGTTGGCAGCCAAACATTTAACATTATTGTGGAAGATTTCATTAATGCAAGTTTAACATTGAAAAGTGGTTTTTATTTTAAAGTGCAGTTTAAACAAATTTTAACCCAATGTAGCAGTGTTCCGCTACAGTGACAGCCTAGAGTCAGTCATTTAACAGTCGATCACAATACACATTCAGCAACAGAGACTTAATGTTATGAAAGCTCCAATGCGCTGGAATATTGGTGTGATAACAGCAGCTCTACAGTGTTGGTAAGTGATGCTCAATTCTCATTTAAAAGATTAACGACTTTTTTTATATTTGTATTTTATTTATTATATGCAATGTTATAATTTCTTGTGTTTTGTCAGTCATTCTGTATTTGTATGCAATTTTATACCGTTATTTCCATTTCATAAATTATAAAATCTAACATAAAACAAAGCCATTTCATTAACAATCACTGCCGCTACATGTACGTCTAAATACACGTTACGATTTGCTATATAATATAGCCGTTACACATTGTTCATATACATATTCTTTGTCGCTATATACTGGGTATATGTGTGTGTCTGAGTGTGTGAGAGTGTGTGTATGTGTGTTAATTTCGTATATATATATATATATATATATATTTATATTAGATAACAATGATATTAAGCCTAAATAGATATAAGTTTAAGTTGTATTGATACATTGCTTTGCATTTCTCGTACGCATTTCTGTTTATCGGTTCCTATTTATCGATCATTCAACTATTACATGCTTTAACTAATTTACTGTTACTCATTAAACTAACTGTACTTGCTGTCCTGACCCACTTATCATTTATGGTTTTCTGTTTATCATACATAACATTATTGATTAATTCAATTTGATAGTTGTATTGTGGTTTTCTTCTTTTTTGTTAAATATATATATATTTTCTTTATATTGTTTCTAAACAATTTATTTATGGCGTATAGAAGTTTCAATAGTTCTCATTTGAATAATCGCAAGGCAAAAATTTTAAATGAAAATACAAAATGATAAATAAAAACTTTTGTGTGTTTTACTTTAAATGCAGAGTTTTTCTTGTGCAGCATTAACATTGTGAATATATATAAACATATATATGTATATAGAGAGAGAGAAATTTGTCATTATTTAAGTGGGAATCGTAATTTTGTTATCAACAGCATTTGAAAAAGTTTCAATTCGAAGGGACGTTATACATAATAATAATAATCATAATAATAATAATTTATTTCATTTTACATATTATATATTTGTTTGTGTGTATATATGTTGTATAGATACATACATGTATGTATGTGTGCATTGTATAGTGTTTAAATTGTTCTAAGTGTAAGTTTTCATTATCTTTGTCCTAGATTTTCTAGCTTGGTTTCCTTTGTTCAAGTTTTCCATAACTCAAAAAATATATCAAAAATTTGGTTTTGGAAATGCGATATAGATATATATGTCTGTGTATATAAATAGTTAGAAGTCCAATGTACATACATATATCTCAAGTATATATATATATATGTATATATACTTATGATATTGTTATACAACATTGAATTCAAAGAGAGCGAGAGAAATGAATGAGAAATTGATTTAGCTAAGCGCGTGTACGTGTGTGTATATATATGTATATGTGTGTGTGTATGTTCTATGAGTACATATGTAAAATATGTGGCTCTGACTATATTTATCAAAATAAAATTCTTATACAAATAGCAGCAGAAAAATAACAAAATGGAAAAGCCGTCTACAAATTGTGCTTGAAATGAATTGTTGTCTAGGTGTGTGTGTGTGTGTGTGTGTATGGATGTGCGTGTGTTTGTGTGTGTATGTATGCTTTGTCTTATTGATAGTTGTTTTAGTTGCTGCTGATTGCGTATACGTCACGTAAGCCTCGAAAAATATGCATAAAGCGGCTCTAATACTGTAAAATTGTTGCTTGTTTCCATTGCCATAACCGGTTCCGTTATCGTTACCGTTTCCCTAACCATTTTCGTTTTCGTTTCCGTTTCCGTTTACTCATTTCATTCAGCTGTAAAGTAATTTTGCTCACAATTGGATAGCATTTGTAAAGAAAGCTAGCTAGGTAGGTTCGCTTCAAGTGTCAAGTGTATGTGTGTGTGTGTGTGTTAGTGTGTTGGTGTTGGTGTTGGTGTCTTTTTAATTGATATGTCAGAGTTCATACTGCATAGGTGTTCTATGACAATATATAGTCTCAAATACATATACATATTCAAAGTATATAGTTTAGGTTTAATTTTTTTTTTTTTTGGTTTCAACTTAAATTCAATTTTCGATTTTCGAATTTGCAGATTTGAATTTCAACTAAAAATTGAATTTGAATTTGAAATTGAATATCTATTTCAATTGGAGATTTCAATTTCGATTAAAATATTTTATTACATTTTCAATTTTCTTCAATTTTCAGTTCAATAGAAAATTGAGTTTTTCTTTCAACTACAACCTAAATTTCCATTTCAATTTTCGAAAAATTGCAATTTGAATTAGAATTTCAAGTACAAATTCATATTCAATTTCAATTTCAATATCAATATTTTGTATTGCTGCTAAATCAGATAAAAATGGTTGCATTATAAAACGAATTAAAGCCAGTTACAATTGAAAGAATCAAACTTAAGCAGAGTTTCTTCTTTTTTGTCTTTAGCACTATTATTTGTATGATATCATTTATAATATATGTATATATATATATATATATATATATATACCAGTATATATGTATATGTATATATATATATATATAGTTAGATTAGATTACAGCACCACATTTTGTAACAAACAGAAACTGCTTATAGAACATTATATATATATATATAGATATTATCATATATCATATATATTATATATTGTATGTTGTTTTCTTTATAATATTTAAATTACGTTTTACATCGATATTCGCTAACTTGTTTTCATTTCATTTCATTTGCAGTTTTCGTTTGTTTCAATGGGGCCAACGTTCGATTTTTTATTTTCTTTTTCCCTTTTTAGCGAAATATTTTACACAATTATTCGATTGGCTAGTGGCGTAATTATTAGTTATAACATAATGATATAATGCTTGTATACCTATAAAGTATATATAGTATATATATAGTGTGATTCCTCCATTTTCTCTTTTTCCTCCTCTTCTACTTCTCTTTCTCCTTTTCATCCTTCTTTTTTTTTGTGTTTTTTTCTTTTTAGCAAGTCTTTAGTTTGAAGCTTTATAATTTCTTAGGCAATAATTTCTCTTTTGCTGAATTTCATATTTTGTATTAATTTTGTTTTTAAGTAAGTTTTGCCCATTAAAACTTATGCATATGCAGCTAAAATATTATTATTTATATATTTATATATTTGTGTGTGGCTGAGTGTGTGTGTGTGTGTGTGTGCATAAACATAATCAATCCTAATGCGTGGCTTCGCTTATAATTCGCCTTTCATCATTTTGTACCCTTCGCACGGCTTAAGGTTGTCCACTAAATAATCATTCTTTATAGGTTTCGACAACAGCCTTATCTGAATATGATATATTAGGCATATATATATATATATGAGGTGCCTCAACCTGAAGATCAGATAAAGTCGAGGGTACATACCTATGGCTACTGGCAAGGCATTACAATTAACTGAAATCTGATTTTACCTGCTGCAGTTGAATCTCTTTTGATCTCTGGTTATTTAGACGATGGCCTCCTCTTCAGGAAACTTAAGTTTTGAGCGAGTATTCGATGCAGTTGTTTATGCCCGATTGCAATATTTTGACTTTTGATAAGGAAACTCGAATATTTATATAAACTCATATGAACACACTTCTTCCATATATATGCAGGGATGGTTAGAGAAGAGATCAACCTTTAGCTTTGCATTAAAGCTTACCGTATGTATGTGTGTGTGTGTGTGTGTGTGTGTGTCTTTGTAATTTACTAATTTGACGCTGGTTCTTGCTGGTGGTTTTGGTGGCTTACACATACCACTCCTTGACATCCTTGGAGTCGCGTTTCTTGGCCTTGGGCTGCACGAGACCCGCCATCTGTGGCCGTCCATCACTGCCGTAGCCGAGGGAGCCGCTGCCACTGGACATCATGCCACCGCCGCCGCCACCGCTGCTGCTGTGACCGTTGAGGTTGTGGTGCTGCTGCTGCTGGTGCTGTTGTTGCTGCTGGCTGTGATGCTGCCCGCCCGTTGCCTGGTGGTGCTGGCGTTGCTGGTGGTAGGAGCCGTTGGTGCTGTTGTTGCCCAGCAGCGCCGCATTCGGATTGTGCGAGCCGTAGGCGGCGGCCTTTTCGCTCTCCGTCTTGTAGCCGCGATCGCCGTTCGACTTGAGCCAGAGCACGAGCAGGATGACAAGGATGACGGCTATCAGGATGCCCGCCACAATGCCAATGATCATGGCCGTGCGCTCCTCCTCGATCGAGTTGATGCGCCCGCCCTTGCCGCCCTTGGGTCGGTAGCTGCCGCTGTTGACGTTGCTGGTGTAGGTGTTGCCGCCATAGGGCCCGTACGGTGGTGGATCTGGTTGTGGTGGCAGTGGCGGCGGCATTGGCGGCAGCTGGTGCTCGTCCGGCAGCTGCATACGCTCGTGATCTCGATTGCTGCCGCCGCCGCCACCTATGGGAATGTAGCTATCGGGCGTCGTCTCCCGTTCGGTGGCTGGCAGCTCCGGCAACTGGGTGGTGCTGGTGGTGCTGCTGCTGCTCGTGGTTGTAGCCAATGTGGTTGTGGTGGTCGAGCTCGTGCTGCTGCTGCTGCTGCTAATGCGCTGAGTGGTGGTGCCCAGGCTAGCGGTGCTGCTCGGCTGACTTCCTGAGGTGCTGCTGCCGCTGCCTGCACTAGACACAGTGGTTACATAGGTGGTACTGCTACCACCGCTGCTGCTGCTGGTGCTGCTATGTTGCTGATCGGTGGTTACATCGCTGCGTCCAGTGGTTGAGGTGGTCACCAGCTCGTTATTGGACTCTGCAAGTGGTTAGCAGCGGTTTTTAGTGTCTACATTAGGATTACTCGGCGTATGTGTGTGCTCGGGGTGTGCTCTGGGTGTGTGTTTGTGTGTGGGGGTTGTGCCCGCCCCAATAAAGATTGAATTTAGTTTTAATTATTTATTGAACATAAATCGAAAGAGCGTTATAATTGATATTGAGAGATATGTAGCAGCTGCTGCTGTGCATCGAATTTCTGATATGTACAATTGGAATATAACTAAACGTACATTAGGTACTTAGGTAAGCTTTACATTCGTATGTATGTATGTAATATGTAAGTAACTATGCAAAAAATAGAATATATTCATTCACTGCCCTTTGCTTACTGGCTCGCTCTCAGGCACATTCTCCTATGCATCTATATATGTGTGTATGTAAATACTTGCGTTAAATAACTCTCTCATTTTCTCCCACTCACATTTGCCTGCATATGTACATATATGTGTAAGTTGACTATGCAAAAATACTTTCGTTAACTAGTTCTCCTCTCTATGCGCTCACGCTCATATTCATCGATACATGTATATTAGTATATATGTATATATTTGTAAGTATGTGTAGGATTAATATGCAAAAATACTTTTGTTAAATAGCGATCTCTCCTTCTCTCTCTATCTATTGCTTGTACTGACAGTCACCTATACAAGTGGGTGTGTGTGTGTAAAAATACTATCGGTAAATCATTCTCATCTTCATAGTGATGCGCACACACGCACACGCTCACATGTATATGAATCTTCTATTTATATACATATTACACAGGAGCTGCATACACACACTCACACACATTTTATATTTGACATGCATGAGCGTGTGTGTGTGTCTACTTTGATGCATTGGCAAAACTTTTCTGATTGGAATTTAACTTACAGAATTGCTTTGGATATTAATTGGATATGTTCTAATTGAAGCTGCTAATGCATCACTCAATGTTAGCTTAATGCTCTCAATCTCTTTCTCTTCCTTGAACCCGCCCAAACGCTTTTGAATGTGTTGTTTTAATTAATTGTTGGATTAATTGTAGTTGTTGTTGTTGTTCGATTTGTTGTTGCTGTTGTTGGTGGTATTGCTCAGTTACATATAAATACATATGTATATATATTGATATATGGATATTCATACAAGTAGTTAGACACTGTTTAAGTGCTTAGGAGCTTAGCCTATGTGTGGTTTGCATTGCATTGCATTGTGTTGCGTTTCTCTTTTCTGTTTTCTGTTTTCTTTTTGTTTTGCATTATTCAAAATTTACAAAGTATCCAAGGCGCAATCAGAGTCAGAAATATGAAGACCTGTTCACATTCTGAAAGAGACACATAAGGCGTACTCATTGTCAGTTCAAATTCATCATCAGCAATTGAGTGGATGGAGTGGAACGCTGAATTGAAACTGAAACTGAGGCTGAGGCTGAGAGGATGACACGAGTTGAGTGAAAGTTGATTTGAAGAGAGTTTTTGAGTTCGGCTTAATCAGCCTGATCTATGTCTGTTGAGTATGTGTCGATGTGTGTGTGTGTGTGTGTGTGTGTATTAGTGTTCTCAATTTAGCCTTTTCCAAATAGATTTGTGTTCTCTTTTGAGCTGAGCCAGATCAATCGGAGTGAGTATCTCCGTATGTATGTATGTATGTGTATGTATCTGTGTGTGGTTAAAGCGTTATCAAAAAGCGTAGCATAGTTCAAGGCGCGCAAAGAACCCAGCGAACAAGATCGTTAACGAGAACAACTAAAATACAAAAATTTACGTTTATATACGTATACGTATAGAGATATATATATGCTCACATATGTATGTATGCATGTATGTATGTACTAGGCATAAGGCAAAAAATAACCCAGATTTGAAACATGAAACGCTCTACATACGAGTATATAGGTTTCTAAATATATATATTATATATTTTATATGTACTTGAACAATACAGTTTTGGCTAGCTAATTATGTTATATGTGTGTCTCGGTGTGCGTGTGTGTGACTGTGTCCGTGTTTTTGTGATGCAAATGTCAATGACAAAATGACACCACACTGGCCAACAAAATGAAGGCAACAGATTTTAAGAAGAAACTCATTTTGGCACTCACCTGCACCCTTGACCGTGCTCGATGAAGTGAACTGCTCTGTTGTCTCGCCATAGTCCCCGGATCCATGCACACAATCCTCGTCATCGCAGGCTCGCTCCGTGCCATTGTTGTTGTTCGTGTTGTTGTTGTTGCTGCTGCCCAGCGAGCTGCCCTGCTGCGTGGTTGTTGTCTGTTTGGTGGGTGGCACATAGACAGGTGTGATCAGGTCGTCTCCACTGCCCGACTCGAAGGGCGGCGTGCATTCGTCCTCGTCGTCGCCGCGACAACCGGATCCGGCTCCGGAGAAGATCAGGTCATCTATCGCGCCCGGATAGCCACTCGCCGGCGTCTGTCGAGTAGAGTTCAAAGTCTAATTTTACCTCAGTTGATCCACACACACATACATATGTATGTATATTGTATGTTAGTCAATGTTAACTGAGCAGTAGATTACGAGATGTGCATTAATTTGTTTATGTGAGCAAATGTAAGCATTGTACACTCAGAGAGGTAATTAAATTGGAAATGCGATTCGAATATGCATTGAAAATATCGATAAATCAATTTTTGCTAAATTTGAATTGGTTCAAATTTTCATTTGGAGTCTGGTTCAGTTCAATAGATTGTTATGTGAATGAACGATCCTGAACTCATTGAACTAAAAGTATCGTTCATAAGCGAAGCAGTACAAGTATCGTTTGTAGCCGATGATCCTGTATCGTTTACATGGACATATTACATATTAAAGTTTCGTTTTGAATAAATGGAATTGAATCGCTTCACATATTACTTAACTGTAGTTACTTTTGATAGTCCGTTAACTGAAATTAATTTGTGCAATACTTTTTGGCAATACATCAGTTTCAAATGAAACGAAATTCTATGTTTTCTCTAAGTGTACAATTATGTGTGCGCGTGTGTGTGTACATATATATGTATTTGTGTTTGTGTAATTAAGTTTATTTATAGTGCCGGGTAAATGTATGTGTCGAGTCATGCAGCATTAGTGCGCAGTTACAGTGCAAACAAAAGGAGATATTCTAACTGCATATGGAGTATGTTATATATAGTATAAGTATGTGCTATATAATATATAGTATGTGGTATATATAATACATATATATCGCTATATATGTATGAATAACTGATAGCTCAGGTTAGTGGCAATTGCAGTTGGTTAATTTTGTTTTTCATATTTAGCTGGTGCTGTTAACAATAAGCGTTACTTTAAGATTAATGTAGAACACGCTGACAGAAATAATGGGAAAATTAAAAGATTTATATATATATATAAATATTATGTATATGAACTTAGGGTCAAATAATCACAATTAAGGCATTTACACTAGCTTAAACATTTAATTGGGTAATACTTTTAGTTTTTTGTTTTTAGTTTTCAATGTGGAACCAGATTTTTCCAAAAATCGAGCAAAGCAAAAGTTTAATTGTTTAATATATCTATATATAGAATATATGGAAATCTGGTCTAAATGTGGTTCACACAATGAATTAAAGCTGATTAATTTACAATATTTGGATTTAGTTTTTGGTTTGTTATTGATTACAAAAGTAAGAATTTGGAATAAGACTTTTGTTACGATGATGAGAAAAATACTTGAAAAACGTTGTAAAAGTTGAGAGGAGGAATTGAAATAAAATTTCAAATAAATTCCCTAACCTGCTGCATTCTCTGCAGATCATTTCTATCTAATACTCCAGTTACCAATTGAACATCTCCGCGAATGGTGATGTGTGGATCACGCTCGACAGCCAAGTCCAGGATGCGCAGCTTATTCACCGACAAGCCGGCAATGACACCAGCAAAAGGACGCTCGATCCTCGTGCGACCATTGCGACTAAATTTACCGCCAACTTGAATGTTCGACATGGTATTAAAGACCGTGGAATGATGGGCTGCCAAGCAGATGTCAAGATCATAGTTAAGGGAACTTCGGTTAACTTTCATTTCAAGCTAGCTCACCCTGCGGTGTCAGCGTCTGCACGTTGTAATCGTCCAGCTGGAGCGTTGCATTGCCACCCTTGCGCGAGAACCGCACCACATGGTACGCATTGTCGTTCACCTTGGTGCCGATTTCACCCAGCGGCAAGTCCACGCTGCCAATGTTATAGACCATGAAGATATTGCCCTCCACTATCTCCAGTTCCATATAGTCCTGAGTCGTGGCGCTCTCTATGCGCAGTAGCACAGCATCTGACTTGGTCGTTATGAAACCCAACGCGATGTTATCCTCCTCGGTGTCCGCCTGAGCGCTCTCCGGGTAGTTGTACTGCACCATACCCTTGTTGCTGCCAAACTCATAGGCGATAGACTCTGCAATGGGAAGGGGAACTTATTAGAAAACTCTGTTCGGAGGTCAAGGACTACGGGCAATTGGCTCTCTCATTACTCACCATCATAGCAGGTGGGGCCTGTGTAGGAAGTCATATCGCACTCGCAGGCATAGGTGTTCCACTGCTGGACACAGACTCCACGATTAGCACACGCATTCTGGCTGCACTTGGTGGGCCCCTCACAGCCACTGACCACCAGGGAGCTGGGCACAACAGCATCGCTGGTTAGCGAGGGTGATGTATCGCCAAGATCCAATGATGCCAGGCAGCCCTCAAAGCCAGAGCGGGAGGATATCGAACCAGGCAATTTGGAGTACATATCCTTGAATACTCCACCAACGTACAAGATGCCAGCCAGCTCGAGATGCATATTATTTCCAGTCAAGGTGATGATCTCGAACGAATCATCCACGGTCAAAGTGTGGGTCTTCGGGCCAGGTCGCCGAATGCTGACCTGATGCCAGCGATTGTCATTCATATGAATCCGAGACTTATCGCGCATCGTAATCGGCCCATCGCCCAGATCGAAAGTGTAGTGAATGTGTCCATTGACCAGTTCCACGGCCACGAAATCATTGCGTCGTCCCCCATTGAAGATCAGCAAGCCATTCGGCTCGACGGTCTTGAAGCGAAAGTCTATCGAGATACTGGTATAGGCCTTCAGCATGGCCAGACCCACATAGGAGTGCTTCGATCTAAAGGTGGCTGCATGATAGGGCTGTCCAGGTGGCGAGTTAACAAAGCGCGCCGTCAACTTGAAGGTGGCACTGGGCAAAGCTGAGAGCTCGGGGCCCAGGGACTTTACTATATCCAGATAGCTAAGTGAAAGAAAAGAATTAAAATATTATTTCAGAACTTTCTGCTAGAGAGATTTAAAAGATTTACCGCTGTCCATTGAATATAAAGCCCTGCATTTGGCCCACAAAGTTGGGCATCGTCGAGGTCATCTGTATCTCCTCCTCGGCATGGAACAGTCCACCCAGATGTATTGAGCGTATCTCCATGGTGCTATGTCTACCCAATATGGTCTCAGCTGTGTTTGGAAAAATACAGCAGAGTTTGATAAACCTCAGGGGGTTCTAAGATATTATGGGAGGCAGATAGGGACTTGCTCTAATAGTTTAGTTTAGTTAGACTAGGCAAAGTACCGTTAACATTTTGTTGATGTAGGCATACATATGTATAGGACGTATATATGTATATATATATATACGTCTACGAGATAAGGATATATATATATATTGGTTAATTGAGTATAGTAGTTGTTGTATTAGTTAATTGTTGTTGGTGACAAACGAATGTTACAAGAAGCACATACGGCATATGTATTC
Source organism: Drosophila antonietae (assembly GCA_030914385.1). Lineage (NCBI taxonomy): Eukaryota > Metazoa > Arthropoda > Insecta > Diptera > Drosophilidae > Drosophila > Drosophila antonietae. Next base: position 837,572 of record JAUESO010000609.1, on the reverse strand, counting down.
AAATATAGATTATAGAGTAAGGATAGAGAGTAGTTATATAGAGGCATATAGTTGAGTAGAAGTATATATATACATAGAGTATATATATTCATATATTGATGTATGCATTTAATAGACATAGAGCTAAAGTTGATTCAAAAATCATATCAAGCAGTTAAGTTAAGTTTTAGTTTTAGTTGGTGTCACTGACAGTGGGCTAAACAATTGTCGATGCAGCTTGTTTGGGTACATACTAAGAGAAAAGTGCAGTTACGATAGTTATATCATATACTATATGTATATATGTATATATATATAGAATCTATACATATAGTAAGTGAGTGTATGTGTAGTTGTGTGTGTGTGTATGTGTGTAGATATTCTTATAGAAAGAAAAGAGTTTGTTCTTGCTGCTTTGCTTGAAGTAATAAAAACAAGTCGGATGCAACCGACTGCTTAATACTCGTCCACGTTTGATTTTTCTTTTAATTTACAAGATATTACTTTTCGATATATTGTAGTCAATGGGGAGTGTAAACTCGGCGTATCTGAAATATACCTTAGCATTTGATAAGACAGAGTCAATTTCATGACTCTAGCTATAATAGCAGACAATACGTATGTACTTAGCACAAAGCCAATTTACTCTATTTTCACTTCGTGAACGTGTATACAAAAAAAATAAGAAGCTGAATCGTTTGGTGTAGTTAGATAGATTGAATAGGTAGTTAATTAGTTAGGGTGCGTTTGCTGATATAAATGACGATATATCTATATATATATCTACACACGTACATACATACATACGTATACGCATATACATATACATACATATATATACACATGTGTTTTGATCAGCATCGGGTTTTTGGTGTGTGAGATACATTGTTGATTACGTATACGATTACGATTACGATAACTTTACGTAGCGGTGACAGTTGATTTGTTAGAGGTGCAAATTGCTCATAAAGATTAATCAAACATATTTTTTTGTATATAATTTTACCTACACTTCAAAAACAAAACATAAAACATTTCAAATATAAAGAAAATTAAATAAGAATTAATTTTGCTTCATTTCTTTTCGAACGACATTTAAACTAAACATCGATTAATACTCAAATCTTGTATTTTCAGTATAAATTGTTAATGTTGTTAATGACAGTATGTATGTGTAAATGAGTGTAGGTGTGTGCGTGTTGCCTATATGGTGACTACATTTAGCTAAAATGGTGCATTTATTGCCTCAATGATGCGTGAGTCCGACTGCAAATGATATGTCATATCTGAAGCATGCAAAAGTCTTTAAGAGAGAATGAGAGAAGAAGAGAGCGCGATGAGTGTGAACTTTAAGGATGGGACACAAGTTGTGCAGTTATTGCTGCTCAATCACATATGTACATACATACATGGTAAGCCGCACTTATGCAGGCAGAAAGAGTAACAGAATATGAGAGAGAATTAGGAAGAGAGAGAGACAGATCCGTAACTAGCGGCATGTACAGCAAAGTCATGCGATTTGTTGGTAACTTTTTTTTCCATTTGCCTAAGTACTTTCCTTTACATATTTTTCGGGTGCGCACATGCAAACGCTTGACGCGCGTATGTGAGTGTGTGTGTGTCGTCGGTGAGTGCAATATTATTCGTTGAACGTGCGAGTGCTCGCGTGTGTGTGTGTGTGCATAACAACAAATCTTTGCATATGTGTGCGAACGGCCTATGGCCAAGTGCCATACACAGCGAGAAACTAATTTGTACGTTTGGACACGTTGTTGCTGTTTCTATTGCTATTGCTATTGCAGTTGCTGTGGTAGTTGTTGTTATTATTATTGTTAACGAGTACATAGTTTAGTTAGTTAGTTACTTAACACAAAGCTAATTACATATTAAATGGTGCAAAATTACAGCCCTGGGTGCTTCCAAGCATTGTTTTGCCTTCTCGTCTCAATAAGTCGCAGATCGCGTGCGTTTTTCATTTTCCATTTGCCCATTCGCCCATTTCCCTTAAAATATTTGTTTTTTTTTCCACTGTTTTCACTGTTTTTGTTTCGCCGTCACGCTTGCGACTTTTATCGAGCGATTTGGCAAAAAAATGCTTCACCGAGTTTCTTGCGTGTCGATTTTTTTGCTCTCTCGCCTAAAAGAATTGAAATTATTTTTCATTTTCATTTTCAGTTTTCTGTTTGCATTTTGAAATAGAAAAGGTCATTTAGATCACAGTTTGTGATTAGAATATTGCTGTTGCTGTTGTTATGCTTGTATATGTATATATTTTTTAAAGATATACATGAAACACGCGCCTCAAATTAAAAAAAAAAAATAATTAGAACACTCTGTTCACATACCACACTTTCACTGTTTTGTTTCTTTTTTAGCTTACACTTAGTATTGCCTGTAAGTACAAATCTTGATATTTACATAAAAGTAAAACAGGAAACAAATTGAAAAGAACAGAAATTATAAATTAAAATAGTTGTACAAGGCTTGATGTTGGGCACAATAACAGAAAAATAGAGAGACAAAGCTCAACATCAAGAAAATGAAGCTTGTTAATTTTCACTTGAACATCTATAAGTACTCAATATATGATATGATATTATTATTATTATTATTAGTTTTATGGACATAACAATTTACAAGACAATCATCAATTTTCCATATTTCATATATATTTATAACATACAATGCGAGTTCAGCAGCTGTAGCTGCAGCTGTAACTGTAACTCTAACTGTAACTGTACACCTGAATGTTGCTTATTTGATTAAATTAATTTTTCGATTTATACACAATACACATACATACATATTGAATGCTAATATGTATGCACATATATAAATATATATATATATGGCTTTTTAAATGTCGCTGTTTAAATTGTATTACGGTTTTTGAATTAATTTTGGAAAATCAAACAAAATACTTAGATGGCAGAGCGTAGTAGTAGTAGTAGTAGTAGTAGAGGGGAAATCGCAAATGAAAACACAACATCAAGATGTTTTGAAAAAGTCTCAAAAACAAACTAACGAGAGTCGAACAAAATTATTATTAATTTTTGAATGAATAATGAATGAACTGGCAAAGGTATTTTTAAAAGTATTTTTGGCGAATCTCTTTTTTCAACAAATTCAAATTCGAATTGGGATTGTAATTGAAATCAGAATACGGCAACGTAAATGTGGTGAGAAGTTACGTTAAGTTAATATTAAACGTTACGTAATTACGTGAAAGAGGCGTACATATGTATGTATTGGTGTAACGGTGATTTGTGGTGATACGTATACGTGTTATGATCAAATATTGACTATGTAAGTATGTAAGTATGTTTGAAGAAACTCTCAGTGTGTGTGAGTGTGTCTGTGTGTGTGTCACGATGAACAACAAAGAAATGGAATTGGAAAAGCAAACGTATGTATATATGATATATATGTATGTATAACTTTCAAGATTTTCTTAACCATTTTAGTATCTGTGTATGTATTCTTGTCTTTGTTTGTGTGTGTGTAGTTAAGTAACAAAAACAAAAAACAAAAAACTCTCAAAGCAAAAATTGAAAGTTTTAGAATAAAACGAAAGAAATAACCGCTGCTAACTGTTTTATCATTAATTGATTTTTAAGCTGAATGCTAGCACCTGCACACACCTTTACGCAAAAGGGTAACAAGAAGGAGAGGCCGGGACAGGTACAGTATTGGAACTGTTTAGACGGGTTCATTGTTTGTATATATACATATATATAACTAACTGCAGTAATGCACTGATTCTGATTCGGGCTGCTCTGATTTAGGCACTTGGGCAATGCGAAGCTAATGAAGTTGGATTCAATAGGGGGACTCGAGATTTTTGGGAGTATCCTTCCAAAAAAATAAGAAAAAAACGACACGGCACGACACGTAGTAGGGCATTAGATGGTGCTGTTGATACATACATAACATACCCCTGACGGGGGGAGCCCCGTCGACTTGTAAGCGCAGATTCGAGGCTCTGCGCGAGAATCGAATCGTGTGCCAATTGTTGTCATTGAGCACCGATTGGCCAGCGAGCAAGTTCTACAGGATATATACAGATGCGTTGGATTAGTTGGCATTATGGAACTATTATCATTAAACTGTTATCATTAACTACCTTCTCTCGATCGCTGAGTCGCACGCTGGCGCGTATACGGCCTGCCACGAGTGCAATCTCCAGACGATCCGGTGAATTTGACTCGGCGCTCGTTAGGAGGAGCAGACCCGCTGGACGAGATGTTTTGAAGCGTATGACCAGCTCTTCTGTCTGGGTCTTGGTGCCCTGGCCATTGGCTAGCCAAATGGTCATATGTTGGCTGCCATTGAAGGCTAACGTGGCCAGCTCCCTGCCGCACGTCGGTCCGCCGTAAAGAGTGGCTGAGCAGTCGCAGATAGGCCGGTTCCAGCCCTCCAAACAGGTGCCGCCATTCAGGCAGGGATTGCCACCGCACACGTTGCCCTGCACATGGCACGAAGGCTTCACCGAGGCTGTCGAGCACATTCCGTGTGTTAGTATTCAAGCTAACTAATGTATGCTAATTGTCACGACACACTCACCTGAATCTTGGACGCGTGCAAATGCTGCTATATCGATCGCCTTCCCACTGAGCACCAGGTCACGCAAGCAGCCCACGAATCCCTGTCGCAGCGTGGCCGTCCAAATGGCCGCCGGCCAGGCAACACTGTTGTAGGCAGGGCCAACTCCTCCTACATACATGTGGCCATCCAGCTCGAGTATGGTGCCGTCGCCGGGTGTACGGAAATCATTCCACACACCATCCACACTCACCTTGGCATCACGGCCGTTGCGGCGCAAGATAAGATCATGCCAGTCGCCATCGTCGACACGACGTCGTGAGGCGCGCACCTTGGAGGCGCCCGAGCCCAGATCCAGATGTATATAGATGTGGCCGTTCAGCAGTTCTATGGCAATCAAGACGGGCTACAAGGTAAAGCAGAAGCTGAAATAATCGGGAAACTTATCGAGAAATCATGGACTTACGTTCTTTGCGCGTGGCTGTTTGGAGCCTGTGGCCAGAATGATGATGCCATTGGGTTCCTTGGTGCGAAACTTGAAGCTAATTGAGCTCTGCTTGCCTGTCTCCCAGGGTGGCAAGACCTGAAAGATGAATCAATTGAATAAATCTTTTACTGTAGAGTATATTCCTCCATTCACTTACCAAATGGGATTCACGTGTGGTAAAGGTAACCGGATCCTGTGGATCGCCACTTGGACACTGATACTCTACATTGCCTGCCACTTGAATTAACTTCGAACCGGTCTTGGCCAGGTCGATTAGATTCAGGTTCAATGTATCCGCCGAGAACTCCACCTTGCGCAGACAGCCCACAAAATTGTTGTGAACTCGGGCGCCCAGCAAAGCTCGAGGGTTGACGGCGCCGCCGACATACACACGCGAGGAGGAGAGCATAGTGAACTTGCCGGCAATGTGTGAGTGATCCGTATAGACGTCGTCGACAACAGTGACGAGCTGCGAAAGAGGCGCCAATTAGATCTCTGCTCACTGGGGTTATTTCTGCTAATACTCACTCGACAGAAGCTGGTTATGGACGAGATTTCCTGGATGCGTCTATGGACGGTGACCTTGTGCCACTGATGGTCATCGAAACGCACCTTGGCCGGCTTTATGTGCATCTCCTGCTTGCCATTGGCCAGGCCCATAGTCAGTGAAACGCCGCCATCGCGCAGCGCCAGATTTAGATAGTCAGTGCCGTGGCCCGTATAGAAGAGTAGTCCATTTGGTTGACGGGTGCGAAAGTAGAACGATATTGCATCCTGAGCACTGACAATAGGCTCAGCACCGGTCTGGCCCAGGTCGTACGAGAGGAACTGTGTACCGCGGAACGTTGCCTCCGATGGCGCCTTCTCCTTCTCACAATATTGGCCATCGTATTCCAGATTGCGACACTCGCATATCGGACCCGAGTCAGTCGATATACATATGCCGCCGTGCTGGCAGGGATCGTTGCGTTCGCACGCATCCGTCGTATTCCCTCGAACGCCCTAAGAGATTAGATTGGCATGCTACTCAAGAGATCTTTTCCAGATAGAAGTTTTCAAAGTGGTTTCAGATTTACTATATATCTATCCGTCTGTCGTGTATTCAGTATTCTGTCCGCTGTCCTTCCGTAATTCCGTTTGTCTATGTCTGATTGTCCACACATTCGTCTGCCTGCCTGCCCACCCGTCCCTCTGTCATCTAACTCTCTGTCTATCTTTATTTCCATCTGAGTATTATACCTATTTTCAAGTTTTGTATACTAAGCCCATTTTCAAGGACACATAGGAGATAATATTGAAACTTAACTGCTACATACTGGGACTCGAAGTCCTCTCTGTCTACTTACCCTCAATCCTCTCTCCCGGATAGGCATCTCGCCATGGTCACAGGGCGCATCGCCGCACTTGATATCGCGCGGTTGCTTCATTTCCTGCCTTCGGGTACTGCCACCCGGCTGATCCGCATATACGAGATTGCGAATGGCGCCGCGGAAACGTGGCTCGAAGATGGCACTGGGCAAAGCCAGCAAGGCGAGCTTGCTGCTATACCAATTGGGCAGGCCGCCCACATAGACATCCGAGTTGCTTGCGAACTTGCCAAATTGGAACTCCTTGCCCTTGGTGGAGCGCTGCTGGGAGACACCGTCGACGATGAGCGAGGTCTGATCATCATTGCGCAGCACTTGAACCTTGTGCCAGTGTCCGTCGTGCAGCTCGCGTCCCACTGTGATGATCTGTGCTCCTCCGCCCAAATTGTAGCGCAGACGCAGAGCACCCTCAACAAGTTTTAACTCGAAGAAGTCATAGGTGCCTCCATCATCTGTATAGAGGACGAGGCCATTCGGCTGCTCCGTCTTGAACTCCAGCTCCAAGCTGCCGTTCAGACCAGTATACCATTTGCGAAAGGTGTAGAACGAGTTCTGCGAGCCGTCCAGTTGAAAGCCAGCGCTAATCGTTATGAAGCTGGTCACCAGGCTGACCAGCAGCGCCGTTACGATCAGCACTCGATATGAGCGACGATGTTCGACCATCACGAGAGGCCGTTGGCAAGGACGAGGACGCTGAGCAGCTGACTGTGGACGTGGACTGAGCTGCGAATGCCGTTCATCCAGTTCTCTTCGCCGTCGTCGCGCCTTGTTGAACAGCATGTCGGAGGTGGAGGAGCAGGCCTTAATGGGCGCGGGCAGCAAACGCGTGCTACTATTATTACTCTTATGGTTATTATTATTATTATTATTCTCGAGTTGCGACAGTAGCTCCTCAGCGGCGTCCATTTTGCGGGCGTAATCAATGCTGTGCTCTGTCATTGTCTCAAATGCATAGTCTGTGTGAGGACAATGTATGTATGTTTATGTGTATATATATAACTAAAGCTTTGATATGTTGCACTTGGCGCGCGCTCATTCACACACACGCGGACACACACTAGCACTAGCACACTAACACACTAGCACATTTACACACACGCACGCACACACACACAGACACAGAGTTGCGCGCGTAAAACGTAAATGTCGTATTCCAGTCCTTGAGAGTCAGCTTTCCTGTTTCAGCTTCTGTTTCTGTTCTGCTTCTGCTTTGTGTTTGTCCTTGTATTGGTGTGTACTATTACTATGGGAGGCCGAAACGCATTGGAATTTTATCCGCGCTTCGAACTTTCATTGAACTTTTTCCAGTTGCAAAGAGCGACAGACTGAGAGAGAGGGTGAGCGAATGAGAGAGTAAGACAGAGAGGCAGAGAGTGAGTGAAAAGCTCGTCGCGCGTAATGTTGGCTGCGGCTGTTATTCAACTGTTACTGAACTGTTACCGTCACTTAGAATTCACTTGAATTGATGTTTTTCACTCTTTGATTGCGTTGTTCTTCGAGTGTATGGCATTTTGTACACTTCATTTGCATATGGGTTAACAAATTATTGGCACGTGTGCACATTTCTTTATTGTTTCGACAATTTATTCGTGTTCGAGGGCCGTTAGCAGCAGCAGCAGCATCAGCATAATAGGTGGCTAGGCGTAGGGGTGGAAAAAGCTCGCCGGACACCCCCTCCACCCGTTTTAACAGCTATGGCGCCCACAAGCGCCTCGACGTACATGTACATACTAAAATCGGAAAATTTTCACTATACGTAGGCGAAAATTTCAAATACCAAGTCAGAGTTGGGAAATCTGTGCACGATTCGAAGAATTTCTCGGCATCAATCAATGCTTATCTCATGAATTTCACTATTGATTTTAGCCTTCAACTGATTTGTGGTTCGAACACTTGATTTGCTTACACAACGGTCCAGCACAAACTCGCACGCACTTTTCTGTATATCGAACAGGTTTCAACAATCTGGATTTCACTTTCGAGTTATTGTTTTAGAATTAATGATAAGGAATTTCAACTCTTTTTACCCGTAAAGGGCTTATATTAATTATGTCGAATTTTTTTTCGCCTAATTCAGCTTCCCGCTGCTTCAGGTTTTAATATCGATCTGCGCTGCATTCACGACAAGACTGAACTGCAATTTTAGACTCAATTCCTTCACAGCGTTTCCAATGGATAACAAAAGCTCCGACTGCGAATTTACTGTTTGCCAGCTGACGGCATAGGCAACATTTCGTATACGCTGCCTGCGCACTGTAAAGCACACAAATTTCATTTAATTCCCTTTGCAAATACATTCACTCATTTATTAACTTAATCGTGCACTATTTGATCTCTAAAACAGTATTATCATTTTTAAAAGCCCATTTTTACCAGCTCTTCCATTCGCCCCGAGAAGTAGACTACGCATTAGCCTTGTCTGTTGTGTGTAGGGCATCAGAATGCCAAAAATTAAAAGCTCGCTTGCTTCGACGAGCCATGCATATGCGTACTACTAACATACATATATGCGCACACACACACATACACGCACACACACACACACTCACACATGCGTAATGAGCGCAGAACACGCAGGTTCATAACCTGCACCACTCGAAGCGTATTAGAAGGGACATGTGTATATACACATGCATGTGTATGTATATGTGTGTATATTTGTACAAACATACATATGTACACACATATATAGTGATACAGGGACGTCTAGAACGACCCGTGTAAATGCCTTGACATTTATTACACACTTCACAACTTCGACAGCTCGGCGTCAAATTCGATTTGCATTTGCAACTGTGCATAACTTAATGTGTATGTGCATGTATCTGCATGTGTGTGCGTGTGTGTGTGAGTTTGTGGGATATTTTCGACCGGACGCGTTAGTATAAAGGGGAACAGTTAGGTTAAGCGCATATAATATGCAATTTCACACGATTCTTACAAGGCCGACGCAATGACTTGGTATGTGTGTTCGTGCGTGTGTTTGCTCGCGCATGTAAGAATGTGCACTAGTGTTAACGTCATTCTATACACAAATCACGCACTAACCATTACGCACTAACTGCAGGATATTTATAGAATTTAATTATAAGATTTTTCCATTAAGCCAGCAATGTTAAGCACCAGAGTCCCGCACATGAAAACGCGCTGTCCGTTTTGACTGCAGCAACGTGATGCAGCGACTGTTGAGGAATGCCTAGCAAGAAGCTTTGAAACGTTTGCAGATACAGAGTATTTCATAGGTTTGAGGCCACAGCTGAGAATGATATTAGAATTAAAAAAGGGGAAACAGAATTATTGAATAAATAATTTTTTTTAATAATATGCTAGAATAGTTTTACGTCGTGAGATGCAAGGATGTTATGGACATTTTAAATGTTGCATAGTTTTCAGCATGTAAATTATTTTCAACTGAGTAAATGCAGTGAGTACTTATGAGCTGTTAATAGACAGTACAAATGTTAAAAAATAACAGCTAGCATATTAGCCGTTAGGTTCAATTACTGCCATGATTTCGATTGTTTTATTCTATAAATATGAAATACAATAGAATACAAATATTAATAAGAGTTGAAATTTCATTTTTGATTATTTTAATATCAAACTTTATGAAAAATTCGTGAAACAATCATTTTCGAAACAGAGTTCTGTTAATAACAGCTCTAATTTATAGCATAAGTGTTGTAAAATGTAATATAGACACAGCTGAACAGCAGCTTCTCGCTCGTCTCTTCTGCCCGCTAACCTAAAAGCTGTTTGTTGTCTTCGTGACGTTTACAGCTGTGCGATTAATTTGAGATTTATTATCGAGCACTTTACAAAACAGGTGTGTGTGTGTGTATGTGTCTATTAATACAATCAACAGGCAAACGCGCTGATTTAAAGGGTACTCGATGGAGACAATTTGACTAACGCTTATTCCCTTGATAACAGCTCAATTACGTAATGATCGTAGGCACTCGACTTAGCCGCTTGGCAGTCGGTCACCTCTTGCCTGGAATGACTAGAAGATGCGCCCACACGGAGCGCAAGGTGCAGGTGCCCGGCACAGGTGACTTGCACATTGTTGAAAGTGGCAGCGGCTCTCGCAGCTTACTCTTAATGCCAGGCGCCTTGGGTTCCGCCTGGACAGATTTTAAGCCACAGATCGAGCAGCTGCCCAAACTGTTGCCCGATCATACGATCATTGCTTGGGATCCGCCCGGCTATGGCAAGTCGGTGCCGCCACAAAGGAAATTCGGATTGGAGTTCTTTCGTGAGGATGCCGAAGCGGCAGTCAAGCTAATGCGTGCCCTGAACAGACCCAAGTTCTCAATCTTGGGCTGGAGTGACGGCGGCATCACTGCGCTGATCCTCGCCGGCCGGCATACCGACACCGTGGAGAAGCTGGTCATTTGGGGCGCCGGTGCGTACCTGAACAAAGATGAGGTGCAATCTCTGCAGGCAATACGCGACGTAGCCAAATGGTCGCCACGTATGCGAGAGCCCATGGAGAAGGTGTATGGCGTGGAGCGCTTCGCTCAATTATGGGGGGAGTGGGTGGATGCCGCCTCCGAGTTTTACACGCAACGCGACGGCGACTTTTGTCGCAGCGAAGTGGAGCAAGTGAAGGCGCCCGTCTTTATATTGCACGGAAAGAAGGATCCAATGATTGCCGAAGAGCACGTGCCCTGGCTGAAGCAACGACTGCCGAAGGCGCTTTACCACGAGTTCCCCGACGGCAAGCACAATATACATCTGCGCTACGCCGAGGAGTTCAACAAGCTGGTCGCCGACTTCTTCAAGGGCAAGGAATAGGACTGAGAAGAGTTGACTTTGATTTGCTTATGAACAAATAGGTATAAAGATTTATTAATTCATGATTTACAGAGAACAAGAGTGTGTTGCTTATTTGATCAGGGCACGGATGGTGGGCACGTAGTCATCGTACTGGGCCTGGAAGAAGTTGCCGGCCACAGGAATGCCGAAGTTGTACTTGGCGATGTAGTCGCGGATCTTCACATTGAGACGACCCTCCAGAGTGCTAAGAAATTCATAAATTTGATATTATGCATGCCTAGTGGAAGTAGATTGTAAGTCAACTTACGTCTTGTTGATGAACTTGTCGCTGGTGATCTTGTCGTTCTGCTTAAAGACGAAGAAGACATAGCGATGGAGACCGCTGCCCTCGGCGGGACCAGCGCCCACGTATTCGGCGACCACTTGACCGTCGGCGACCTTGTTGCCGGGAATGTTGATCACAGCCCAGTGGAGAACCTCGCGCATCTTCGGATCGCTGCGGCTGGGTGCATCAGGATCGACCATGAGCAGAGTGTACAAAGCGCCAGCTTCGGCATCCCAGCTAACGGTGGGCTGATCTTTCACCTGGGTAGGCGTCAGCTCCTTGCCCAGATCGACCTGAGCACCGGATGGATAGGTGACGGTAACGCGAGCCTTTGGCTTGTCATCGATGATGTCGGGAATGATACCGCTGGTGTCCATGTTGCTCTTGTTGCTGGTTATGCTCTGTCTGGCGTTAACGCAGTGACTCTGCCTGCCTATGACAGTGCGTGGGCTATTTATCGATCCCCGGGCCGAGTCAACGTGTGCCTCGCTCCGTAATCAGCTTTTTATTTTCGTGCACTTCTTTATTTTTATTTTTTCTTTGCCCAAATGCGCTCTAGATAAAGATAAAGATAAAGACGAGTCGAGTCGAGTCGACTGACTTGGCCAGCTGATAGCAGCGGCGATAAGTGCACTCAATGCTTCAATTTATTGACAAGGAAGACTACAACAGCAAACTTTGGACACCTGTTCAGGCAGAGAAGTCCTTGTTCCGTATGGGCACATAGTCGTCGTACTGCGCCTCGTAGAAGCAGCCAGCTATGGGCTTGCTCAGGCCATGTTTGCCGGCAAAGGCCCGAGCACTGAAGTTGAAGCGACCTTCGCGAGTGCTGCGAGTAGCAATAATCGGTTATATAATACCTGAATTTAATCTATCTATATGTATATAAATACCGCTTATCTATGTGCAGCGTCTCCTCGATCTTCTGGCTCTGGCGATAGAGCAGAAATATGTAGCGATGCAGTCCGGTACCCTCGGGCGGGCCGGAGCCAATGTATTCCGCCAGAGTCTGACCCTTGCTCAGTTGATTGCCGGGTATATTGACCACAGCCCAGTGCAAGATTTCGCGGAACTTGGGCTCCTTGCGACTAGGTGCATCGGGATCCACCATTAGCAGTGTGTGCAGCTGCTCCTTTTCGCCCGACGTTGTCTCCCACGAGACTTGCGGCTCATCCTTCACCTGCCTAGGCGTCAGCTCGTTGCCCTCTCTGACAGCCAGTTCCTCGGGATAAGTGACCTTCAGCTTGTCCTTCGGTGGTGCCTCATCCAATACATCGGGAACCAGAGCATTCATTTTTCGTATTTTTTTTTTTTTGCTGTAAAGTTAGTTGCCGTTGTTATCAATGCTGTTAAATTGTAGTTCGATTCGATGATTCAGTGGAAAGATAAGGCCCAACTCCTTACCGAGTGCATATATACAATATAAATATATATACATATATATTTGTATCTCTGTGTGTGTTTGTCTGCCACATATGTATGTACATACGTATATTCTAATTAATTAATATCTCACCGTCAACGAACTAAAATCCAATTTCGCAAGCCTGGCGACTACTATAAATAACAATAACTATTGTCTCTGTATAAATCAAAAATGAACTTTGGTCAACGAAAGTTTTCCATTTATTGTGCAAAGAGCCCAGCGCCCAACGCCAAGCACCAAGTGTGAACACACTATCTAATTAGGCCCCAAACCACATGCAATGCGAGTAGTAAATGGGTCGTCTTGGTTTTGCTGTAATGTATGTAACAGGTCGTAAAAAGTTATGTAGATTGTTGATTGGAATCAAGTCAAGTTGGTCTATTTGTTTGTATAAGAGTTTAAGATCAAGAGTAGTGCTGGGAAAATATAGTTCAAATGTCATATATGGATTGATGAGAAATACCCTTTTTATCGTACAAAGTGGCAGGGTATTCAATGGCCGGACATGCCCAACATGGTGCTTTCTTATATACATAATCATTTTAAAGGCCAGTTAAAGATATCAGTGCACGTATCCAACAACACATTGTCCTCACACACTCACTCAGTCCACACACACAGGCATACGATATGTCATTTGTGTGTATATTTATCAGCGAATTTGTTAATTAACTTCAGTTGGGCATAGTCTATATTTGAAATACAAGTCCAGCTATGGCACATATCTTAACATTTATGATGTGTCCGTTGAGGCAAGCCATTATATCTTTCAAATTAGTCATAATAAAAGCGGCTAGTTCATTATTTTGATTATATATGTATAAGTATGCTATTTATTTATTAAACAATTCGAATAGTATTAACACTTTGAATATTAATATCAATTAGCTTTGACTGACAGATTTTGGTCTACATTAAATGTTCATAAAAAAGAGAAACTTTTTAATATAATAATACAAATCATAGTTGGGATTGGCAAATGAATATATGAGTGTGAGATTTGAGACGCGCGCCAGGGCGTGTGGTAAACAATATTATTACAATTATAATGATAATGTAAATAATAATAATAATAATAATAATAGTATATATATTGCATATATATATAATGGTATGTATAATATATGTATGTGTGTCCGTTGCGTTGCTATATATGCTCTATAGCTGTATATATATAGGATTGGGTAGGGCTAACTAGTCGCCCATTGCTGAAGAACTAAATTTGGAATACGAGACAACATTTGTTCAATTGGGATTGAGTTAAATTCCAATAACAATATATATTGGCTTTAACATTCAATTCGCTTGTTTGTGTTTACTTTTTATGCTTCTGCAATTCAAAACAACATCGTGGGACACGTTTAGCAACGGGTTTCGTAGAGGCCGCTGCGGCCAATGTAGCGCACCCATTTGACCACGTCATGATCGGAGTAGTTGAGTTTCGGCTCGAAGACTTTTAGGTAACGCACCTTGAAGCCCGATGGCGCGAAGGGTACCTCAAAGTTCATGGATATGGGCGGGCGCGTCCATTTCTTTTTGGTATCCGTTTCGAGTAGTTCGATTTCGGCCGAGAGTTGCGTCTCCTTCATGCCCGCCATTCGCTTTATTTTCCAGACAATTGCATTCTCCGATGCCTTGTACTTGGCCTTGCCCTTGAGGCAAATCAATTGCACGCCCGAGGTGTTGAGTGGAGTGGGAATCTTCACCTCGATCTTCTGGCCAAGCAGCGAGGGTTTGAAATTCGATTTGAGCACCACCTTCACCTCCATCTTGGTGCGTCCCACCTCACGGACTAAGGGAATGACTCGGAATGGCAGCGAAATGTCTTTTGTTGTGCGATAGCGCATCAGTTCGAATTCACCGTCCGGCGGTATGAAGCTAATTGAATGCTCCGTCTCGAATTTGCTCAGCTTGACGCACTGATGGAACTGGCAATCGTCAATTACTACCACCGGCTTGCCAGAGCGCGAGGTTTCCGCCTCCGAATTGCCGGAAAGGCCTCGACCTTTCGACTCCATGACGATTTTGTCATTGATGCCAAACTTGCACTCGGGCATCCCTGAAAATTAAGATTTAATATTCATAATAATTATTAAGCGAGTAGAGAGTATTTCATTATCTACCTGACAAATAGGACTTCATGACCACCTTGCCAGCCACGTGAGCTGACAGCACTTGGCCTTGTGGGCTCATTAGCAGATTCACATACTCTAGCACATCGAGGAAGAGTTCGTTGCGTCGGTACTTAATGCCCTCGCGACGCCATCCAATTTGGCCCGTGACCTGGGATGTTATTTGCATTTGCTCCTCCTTGGTGGCCGACTTGATGCCCTGCTGCGTGATAAACGTCTTCAGGGTGCCCGAGTCGGTGTTTTGCGGATAGCCAAAGTCCAATATCTCGTCGAGCAGCTCATAGATGAGCACAAAGTTGTTCTTGATGTTCTCCTCGGAGATCTTGCCAAAGTACGACTGCATCACCTCAATAATCTTCAGCAAGAATTCGAACACCATGGCAGCATTCACATTTTGCTTGGTCACAGCAGCCAGCCAAATGTTGGCACGCTACAAACATAGAGGGAATAGAGAAACACTGATTAAGAGCAACGGTTTCTCACATCCGGTTGACGTGGCACAAACCTTGATGTGAAAGAAGCTGGTTCTCGCAATGTTCGTCACTGGGGAGCGCACCTGCTGCCGGGCATGAATGACATTTACCCGAAAGGCGTCCACGGCGTTGCGACCGATGTCATCGCGATAAACTCGGGATATAAGTACCTCGCCCTTGTGGTTGTAGACGAACAAACCACCAATCATTGTTGCGTCTTCTAGTTGCGCAAACGGACCTAATTGAAAATTCGTGCTCTAGTTTAGGCAATTGGCTGGAAAATTACAAATTTTCCACAAATATGGGCCCACTATCACTTTTCCTCACAAAAAATCAATTGCTGTCGCACTCCCCCTTTTTTTCTTTCGATAAACAAATTGTATCGCTATATCGATAATAGCTGCGTAATTTTCGAACACTATTGAAAGGAGCGCAGCCAACTTTAGTTCGTACATGACTCTGCGGCTTTGACAAAAACATAGTTAATCTTCAATTGCAAATTATTTCCTCGTTTAATTTTATCAAGACGTCAAAGTAAACAAAATGCCCACTGAAAACCTTGAGGAGCAGGGTCTGGAGAAGAATCCCAACTTGGAGCTGGCGCAAACAAAGTTCCTTCTCACGCTTTCTGAACATAAACAAGATGCAGCTCTCAAGACCAAATTGCTCGACGCTATTCGAGCCGATAATATGGCTCCGTGGTACGAGCACATCTGCACAGAGCTAAATTGGAATGTAGACAAGGACATGCTGGCACGTATGCGCGAACAGAACCGCATTGCAATCGAACAGCTGGACGCTGCCATTGAGGATGCCGAGAAAAATCTGGGCGAGATGGAGGTACGTGAAGCTAATCTCAAGAAGTCGGAATACTTGTGTCGTATCGGCGACAAGGCAGCCGCTGAGTCAGCTTTCCGCAAGACTTACGAGAAGACCGTGTCGCTAGGCCACCGCCTGGATATTGTTTTCCATCTGATTCGTCTGGGCCTGTTCTATCTGGATCACGACCTGATCACACGCAACATCGACAAGGCCAAGTATCTGATTGAGGAGGGCGGCGACTGGGATCGCCGCAATCGCTTGAAGGTATACCAGGGAATTTATTCGGTTGCTGTGCGCGACTTCAAGGCAGCGGCCACCTTCTTCCTGGACACTGTCAGCACCTTCACCTCATACGAGCTCATGGACTACCCGACCTTCGTGCGTTACACAGTTTACGTGGCCATGATTGCTCTGCCACGCAACGAGCTGCGCGAGAAGGTAGTGAAGGGCTCTGAAATCCAGGAGGTGCTGCACGGTCTGCCCGATGTCAAGCAGTTCCTATTCTCTCTCTTCAACTGCCAATACGAGCAGTTCTATGTGAATCTAGCCCAAGTGGAGAAGCAACTGCGCGCAGATTATCTCGTTCATCCCCACTATCGCTACTACGTACGAGAGATGCGCATCTTGGGATACACACAACTCCTGGAGTCATATCGCTCGCTAACGCTTCAGTATATGGCCGAGTCGTTTGGCGTCACTGTCGACTACATCGATCAGGAGCTGGCACGCTTCATTGCAGCTGGACGTCTGCATGCCAAGGTTGATCGCGTCGGCGGAATCGTGGAGACCAATCGACCGGATAACAAGAACTGGCAGTATCAGGCGACCATTAAGCAGGGCGATCTTCTACTGAATCGCATACAGAAGCTGAGTCGTGTGATTAATATTTAAGTTCATAATCATACTCATACACACCCAAGAAAATATAAAATTTTATTAAAAATTCAAGTTATTACAATGTAAAACTAATATAACAAAACGATACGATTTCATGTTTGTCTTGATGCAGTTAACAGAAAATGTATATTTTTTTCTTAAATTCGCTAATCAAATGTAGTTTATTGACTAAATTCTTTGGAATTTATTTTGGTATCGTCTTTTTTTTTTTTTTTTTAATTATTTGAGTATTATTGCATGCATTCCGTTTGTACTTAATTTGTTTGTATTTCTTTTAAATTGACATCTAAATGCGACAGATGGCGCTCGCCTATCGAAAATGTCGGCCGTTGTTATCGGCATCGAAAATGCAACGTTGCGTTCGCGCGCTCTTCAACAATTTGAAACGTGCGCTCTCAGTGCACATCAGCACCCTCATTCTTGCAAGACCAATCATGCTCTTTAGTCAGATCAGTGTCGTTACTTGGACTCTGCTTGTTGCTGCTTATAAAACTACGTGCCATATCCTCCAGCGCTGCAGCATTGCGAATGCCACAGTCTAACGGCTCATCGTTCTCATACTTAAGCGCTTCATTGGCCCGTTGCTGTTGGCTTGCCTCGGCCGATGCCTTGGCAAGATCGTGCAGGTTCTGCACAACCTCATCAATGATGGGCGCACCCGATACCATGCCCATCGCTGGCAACGAACCCAATCCGGCCAAATTGTGGCGCCGCATCTCAGCCAGTCGATTCGTACTCAAATTGATCAGTGCATTCATCATGACCTTGTTCCGCTGATAGTCCTTACGCAAATGCTGGCGTATCTCCGTGTGGCAGTGCTCGTTGTTCGTCACGATTATCTCGCCGGTGTCCGTCGTCGTCACCCGAGCTTTGCAATTGAACTTGCGCGACAAATTGCACTGCCAATATTTCTTATCCTTGCGCACGTACTGAATGCCGAACGTGTGCCCGTCGTGGACCAGCAGCGGCTTGCCGCGCTGGCTCAGCATGAACTCGAGCTTGCCTTGGAACCAATGTTCGCCGGGTGCGACTACAATATACACAAGATAGCCAGCATTGAAAGTATGTGCACGAGTGTGTGTGTGTGTGTTGTCTCTATGTGTGTTTGAGTGTGTGTGTGTGATTGAATGACTGATTGATGACTGGACATTCACAAATGAGCCCCGTTATTAAAGTCTCATGCAGTTACCATGAGTTAGGACTTACCTGACTGCTTAAAGCTAACTTAAGGCACGCTACTCTCATGTGTCTAAGCTAGGCTTAGACAATTAATATATTAAAATGAACTAATAATTAGTATCAGCTGACAGATACAAATATTTAACTAGCAGCTACCTGAGCTGACATTAGAATGGACCATAGTTGATCTAACTGTGACATTTTTACTACCAAATACAATTTTAGATGTCAGTTAATCAACATTAAAATTAGTCTAAACGCTCAGCTTAGCTTAGACAATAAGAATACGTGCCTTATTCCATAAATTGTCAACTCATCAAACAGATCAGATCAGATCAGATCAGTTCAGTTCTGTCCAAGTTCAGTTCATATCTCATCCGAATCAGATGAAAGGGGTTCGACAATGGTCAGAGTAAGTTTCATTTTTGCATTTTACATTCGGTACATACATACATATGCAAGTCGTATATATATACAAATAAACGAATTTCATCTAGACAAACTAACTAAGCGACTTCCAGCCGCAATAAATTATGATCAACTTATGAACTAATTCCTTTAGATGTTCTCGATCTTGAAGTTGTGTCCGCTGCCCGGCGATATCGTTATGGAGTCGATCACTTGAGCACTCTCCGCAGAGCCATCCGCACTGGCATTGATATCAACATGCTGCCGCTGCTGCTGCTGCTGCTGCTGATGCTCGGCTGTATCCATTTGGCTGGCAGTGGGCGGTGGACTCTTCATGCCCAGCGGCGATTCGTTGGCATGCATGGAGGCGGAGTGATTGCTCCGGTTGGACTGTGGACTCTGGTCGGCTAGCGGCAGCAGCGTGGAGCCAGCTGCTCCCAGCTCCAGGTGTGGCGAATGCTGCGAGTGCTGTGGCAAATGCATCAGATTCGGATTATTGTGCATCATATTCTGGATGACGCTGTGGGATGCTGCTGCAGCGGCGGCGGCAGCGGCTGCAGCTGCAGCCGCAGTTGCTGTTGGCGCTGGCGGTAGTGGCGGCTGAGGTGGGGGAGGAGGCGGCGGACCTGTTGCCATCCCATGCTGATCCATACTGTGGTGCTGCACCAGGAGATTGGGCAATGACTGCGTCAGCTGATGATGCTGCTGTTGCTGCTGCTGTTGTTGTTGTTGCTGCTGCTGCTGTTGTTGCTGCTGCTGTTGATGA
The DNA here is from genome assembly GCA_030914385.1 of Drosophila antonietae. Lineage (NCBI taxonomy): Eukaryota > Metazoa > Arthropoda > Insecta > Diptera > Drosophilidae > Drosophila > Drosophila antonietae. Next base: position 817,990 of record JAUESO010000609.1, on the reverse strand, counting down.
TGATGGTGATGGGGATGATGGTGATGATGATGATGATGAGGGCCAAGGGGCAGAGCTGCTCCAGCTGCTGTTGGAGTGGGCTGATTGGCGTACGGATTGCCGGCTAACCGCCCACCTGAGCCGTGATGATTAATTTCCAAGACACTAGCTGTGGGCGCGACATCGTAGCTGAGCTGTAGAGGATTGGGATTGGGCGTGACAGTAACTAAATTGCTACTGCCGCTGCTGCTGTTGTTGTTGCTGCTGTTGGCATTGCTGCTGCTGGAGTTGGTGTTGCTATTACCACTGCTGCTGCCGCCTCGCATGTGCGGCATATGATTGTGCACGCCCGTGGCGGATATGATCCGACCCAGATGCGTGATGCAGCGCGCTCGGCACATGCTGATCCGATAGGACTTGCACAGCCAATAGGTCTTCATGCCCTGCTGCGTGGCGACGGTGTTGTTGCGATTGAAAACGCAATTGCCGTGCAGCAGTGATGTGGTGGACAACATGACCATGTTGCTCCCATCTGATCCGGAGTTGCAGATGCAGCATTCGCAATAAATATTAAGTATACGTACAATTGTGGCAGAGATTAGTTGGGGGCAAATCTTTCCAAAAACAAACAAATGCTTTACGAATGTTATGTACAGGAGGAGAGAGAGAGGAAGAGAGAGAGAGGCTAACATTTCGGATTCGGGAAGTTTAGGAAGTGGGCAAGCATTTAAAAATAAAACTTAATGCTTAAACAAATGGTATGTACAATTTTAATTTTGTTTTTTTTTTTTTTTTTCTTTTGAGGGTATAAGCCAATGGGTAAAAGCATATAAAACCAATTCAGGCAACAAGGATGTGGTTAAGCTAGAGATGGAAACCACATGCGTACGTTGCCCTTGCTTAAAATCCAAAATTTGTTTTCAAATTACGCGCGCAACATATTAATTTTCGCTATTACCAAATTCTTGTTCTTCGTCAAGTCTGTCAATCTCTTATGAAAATCGCTTTTGTTACGAATTCTGTTAATGAGTTTTCATGAAATTCGTCAAAGGCATCTCTAAGACTAATAAATATCGAGTATACTGTGCACGTGAAATTTGAAATCGCTTAAAATTCATCGCTCTTCTTGTCGATAGCAGAAATGGGACCAAGGACATATCTAACTCAACGAAGATCAAATCTACGTTGCACGCGAAATTTGAAAAGTTACAAAAGTATTTGGAACACTACTTGTAATGATATTCGCAGCATCGAGTCGCCCATCGGTTTCCATCCCTGTGGATTAGTAATTTGCAAGACATGGAATATTTTGATGATATGATGTTCAAATATATGAGCCGAGCGTATGGGAGCTCAAAGTCAAAGCGAAGTAAACATGCAACAGAAATGATGTTTATATAAACATGAATGTTTTGATTTTGATTATAGCTGTGTGCACCTACTTGACGGTATATCCATGTGATTGGCAAAGTTCTTGGAGTAGTCGCTGGGCATATACAGCTCATTCGGATATTCGGTGGCTGGCCCAATGCCCAGGGCACTGCTGCTGTTGTTGTTGTTGCCTCCGTTGTTGTTGTTGCTGCTGTTGTTGTTGTTGCTGCCTGGCAAGTTGCTGGAACTGTTGCTAGCTGCACCACTGTTGCCTGTTGTCTTGTAGAAATTGTTGTAGTCCAAATTGAAGGCCGGCGCAAATGGATTACGCAGCGAGCCCATTGCTGTTGACGAGGATGCCGAGCTGTTGCTCGTGCCGGCAGCGCTGCCAACGCTACTGTGATGACCCTCGCCCTCGCGCTTCAGGCTGCCCAGATCGTAGCGCGGCTCCACCATCGATATGTGTGGTATGGGTGGCATGAAGAACTCCTCCGCATTCAGTGCATGTTCCATGCTGCCGCTGTCCGCATTATCGATGCCGTCCACAGATCGGCGAAGCTGCTTGCGGGAGTAGATCGACAGCGAGTCGCTGCTGAAGTCGGCGGGCGCTGATCTCTTACTCTGCAAATACAACAGGTTATTGCCATCCGTTCGACAAGTGCTCGGTGAGGCTGTCGGCGTGCGCGAGTTGCTCTTTGGCTCGACTTGCTCTGCATCGGATTTGCTGCTGCTGCTGTTGTTGTTGTTGTTGTTGCTGCTGCTGTTGTTGCTTTGGCTGCTGTTGGGCTCGTCGCCGGTGCCAGCGGCGGCATTCGTCACCTGCCCAGCCGACTTCTCGGACACATTGGAGCCGGGCGGACTGTTCGAGTTGGTCGCCAGTCCCTTGATCTGCAGCAGTTGGCCGATTTTCATAAAGGATTGCAGCTCCGTGTGCTTGACATTAACAACGCCTTGGTACATGAACTCCAGCAGCTCGCACATTATATTAAAGCTCACATCTTTGAGTATGACTGCAATGAAGGAGAGAGATCAAGAGTAAGACAGTGATTTTATTTACTGGATATATATTTAAGACGTTAATAGATTGAGATAGAAATGGAAATTGGACGAAATTCAATGTGCTGTATGCCACGCCCTCTTGCGCCTGCGATTTAAGGGCATTAGCTAACATTAAAATCAAGCTTAATCATCAGCACCAATCCAGAATGCACGGGAGTGTCTAAACGATGAATCGAGTTTTATATTTTGGCATTGGAATTTTTTTCTAATTATATATATTACGCTCTATATACCGTATATATGTACGAGTGTGTGTGTCTCTGGGTAGGAATAAAAAACATGATCAGCTTGAAAGGAGGTCACATTCATAGTGGAGATGTTATCATCGAAACGTTCAAATACTAAATCAATACATAAAAAAAAAAAACGCACAGCTATAAACAGCTATGATAAGAGTACTGAAAAACTTAAATATAAAATATATAATTATTAAAAAAAAAAAAAAAAAAAACACTCAACAACAGTAGAACAACAAGCAGAAGAAGAAGAGGAAACGTAGCCATAACTAAGTAAATAAATAGCATCTCATATTATCGCCGCTGGCTGACGAAACGGTTCGCTGAAACGGTTTGAATATTTTCAATATTTTTCTGAGCTTCACTTCTGTTGAGGCCCTGGTCCACATGCGGAGTTTGACCCGCGGTTCAGCATAAAATATTCCAAACCCAATTTGAAAAATCTGTATATCATATTTGTTTTCAAACTAGTACTGGAAGATGCAGTGAATGCTGGCTACGAAGAACTTTATTTATATTTTATTGCAAAGAACTTAAGATGGAAATTAAGTCTTAAGTCCTATTCAATTTATCGCGTTGGCAAAAGAAATTAAATTGATCATGCTATATATATTTAAAATACTAATGATACCATGGTTAAACCCATTTAGTCATGATCCAGGCGGAAAACCCCAAAATCATTAACACTTGAAAAACAACGGAGAATACGAAATTGTATATATTTCAAAAAGAAAAGTCTTCAACTTCTGTATAGAATAAACAAGAATACCAATAAATATTCTTCTGTAATATGCCTCAGATTCTCTTGGTTAACTTTGTATCAAAGTTAATCCTAGCTCAGCAGCTACTCCCATATGAATGCTCATTGTCATTATCTAATCATTATCATTGCCTAATTATCTACATATTCACGATTATCTTTCGCATCGCCAGCAACTAGCCAATTCGAAATATTTTACCTCATCAACTCATAATAGGCTGCTAGCAACATCTAGTTAAATAAATAAAAAATTAAATACAATATTATCTCTTGTTCTCAATAACAATTTTTATACATATATACACCCATATACGCTTGGTCTGTCATTTGTTGATCTGTTGCTTAATCTCGTGTCGGCTATGGCAAGCCGAGCCGTCATCTATCCCATCCCATCCAATCCCATTCCATTGCTATCTGCTATTCGTATCTGTGCGTCGCCACGTCCGTGTTTGTAAGTAACGCAAAGATCAAAATCCGAGCAATTTATATATATAAATGGAGATAATAACCCTCAATCGATCGATCTAGTTGCCATCTATATATAAAAATGCTATATATATATAGTTATGCATGAGCTTGTCGGCTGATCCTTAGTTAGATACGCTTGAAAAGTGCAACTAATCAAAATGTAAACTTTGGTTTATGTGCCCTTAAGTGGAATGAAAGGGAATATTGGCTTACGGGATAATAGGAAGAAACTATGACAGAACCCATAAGGATAAGCCAGTAAGACTAAATGAGTCGATAGAGAGCTGCTATATACATACATATGTATGTATGAAACCGTGTGTGCGAATGAAAGATCAATTTTGTGGAGCGGAAGTTTAGGAAATCTTCTAGTCGAGCACACCTGAACAGATCACTCTCAATACAATTTATAAGTAATCGTATCAATCGATCTGTGGCTGATCCAGCTATCTGCTACTGATCTTTACTATATCTGATGCTTCAAAACAAATATATATATATTATATTTATTGGTACAGACTGCCACACAAAGCGATCTTTACAGACACAGCATGATCGAGTGTCACTCGATCACACACATTGAAATATTTTATTGATATTTGTATAGCCTGAACACAAATCTGTAGATAAACTTTGTCTAAAGTTCACGGAAATTGTGATAAATACGCATAGAGTAAGTATGCTGTTGATAAGCAGCAAGATCGAAGCAACCCAAAAACCAAGTGACAATTCGGGCACGATCAACAATCGTCAACTGTGTATGCTGCAGATGTATACTATGTATGTGTATGTCTGTATATATATGTATATATAGAGATGTCGTTGTCATCTCTGTTTTATGAAACTGAACCCAAGTTGATCTCTGCTGATATCGCATAGCTCTATATGGCAGATCATCGAAGCAAAGCAGCCGCAGCAGCAGCTCAACGAATGCGCAGGACTGTGAATACGATATATATGTATGTATGTATGTACATATGTGAGTATAGCTATGTCAAGTAGTTCTGTTACCACCCATTGTCTCGAACACACGCCCACTTTTGGCGAGCGACCAATAAGATTGCAGTCGATCGACTCTATATACGAAAAAACACTTTTATTTTATGATTATGATAAATGTTTATCGAATCAGAACGACAATTGATTTCGTTTCGTTTTTTTTCCATGGGCCTTCTCTATTTCGAATTGGAATTGCTATTGGAAGTGGAGTGGGCTGTCAGCACACAAACATTAATAATATACATGTTATCAGTTAACGCCATATTAGTCCGACATTCATAGTGTTGCTGCTAGCCATATAAATAGTACAATTTGATTAGAGAATGCGACGAGCGCCTGATCACGATCTACCCATAACACGTTTCCCAACAAGGATATTTACACTGGGAGACATATGTGATCAGAATATTTATATTGTGATAGCTTAAACTAAAATTGAACGATCCTTAATTATCTTAGATCACAAATGCATATTCCATAGTCTGCAAATATAAAATATATAATTTTTTTGTTTTTATGTTTTGCATGTCATAATCTCTGACAAAAAATTTATAAATATTCAGTATATTTGTTATATGAGCTCAGGTAAATCCTATTGAGATAATTGTTCAAATTCATATATTACATTTAGGTATTAAATTAGTTTTATTGAATTTAACAATTTAAAGTTGAAATATAAACAGAAATATCAAATTTATAATCTTGCCTCGAAGGATAGAAAGTGATTTTGTGTCCTCGCATTCTAATATCATTTAGAGATTATAGAAATTGATTACGATTTTATTTTGAATGATTTCCTAAATAAACGAAATCATGTCAACATGCTCTGAAGTCGAATCTATTCTATAGTTGTTACCTTGTCATATTTTGGATAAGGATTATCTAACTATGTGGGCATTAGCACAATGAATTGACGAGACCGATAAGTAAAGTAAATCTAAATCTATTTATTTCTGCTACCGACTTTTGAATCATAAATTAAAAATATTGTTTGGCCAGCAGAAGAGGTCCATAAAAAGCCAAAGAACTTTTTCAAAAGCCTCAAAGTCAAAGTCTGATATTAGTTATATTATACACCTATAAAATGTGCTCCTGGTTCGCATACGTCAGCAATGCGACATGAATGACACTTGCCGGACACAGAGGCGTACGATGGGAAGTATACCAAATAATTGGGGAATTACATTTGGGCGATTATGTGTATATTGAAGGAAAGATAACAAAAATATTCGGAATAATATATGTTATGTGTATTATCGTAAATGGAGATTAAATGCTCTTTTATATCGTACTCTTTTATATGTGGGATTTTGGCATAGGCAGCAATATGAATTTGATTTGATATGTAGCAAATTTTGAAAGTATGGATTATAGTATATCAGAATATGATATAGACAAAATAATTAATAATAATATCAATAATGTTCAATTATTCTCTTTCACAACAATTCCATATTTACTTAAAAATAAAGTTATTTTTACTACCCCCATTAGAAAAATATGGCTTCCTGAATACGCCGCCCCTGCTACTGGTTAGTGGGCTAGTAGTATTGATGGCAATAAAAATAAAAATTTGAGTTTGATATTTACGACAAGTTCATTCGGTCGATATTATATTATCTACATTTATTGCAGCTAATATCAGCAACAGCTCGCAGCTCCGATCGTTGGAGCACTTGAAGAGGAAACACTATAGCTATCGTCTAGCGTCTGTAATTGGTTTAGGTTTACTTACTCCTATACCCTAAGCCTATTGAAAGTTGCTCAAATGGGACATATTGGTAAGGATGAATATGAACTAAATATGTATATACAAATATATATTCTTGATATTGATCGTAATCAATAGGTGAGTGAAACCGTTTGTTGCTTTGCATAAGAGTATAAGACATAAATTAGAAGTTTTTAAAGTTCTAGATTGATACATTTGATCATGAAAACGATAAAAATCGATCGTATATTAATCGATAGGTTTCATATATTTAGTATATGTAGTATGTATATACACACAATTAATATCCAGCTCAGTTTTTAAATAACTCTTCTCAATTCTTATCATCATCTTCTTCATATTTTCAGGGTACCTGCTAGTCGGGAGAGAAGAGAGCGAGATTTCTCTGGAGCTTATTAATTGGCAGTAGAACACACATACTCCACAGTAGGCGTCCCTGCGTCTTATCTGACCAACTGGCCATAAGTCAAAAATCTTATTTTACGATTTCAAATGATACCAAAAGCAGAGTACCAGGCGTATATGCCGGGCATGGGCTGATAAACGCTCAAGCTGGTACTTATTGCTGTTTATGCCAATAATAAAACTTTAACGAAATCGAAACAAAACTAGCGGAGAGTATGAGGAAGGAGAAGATAATATACGAGGATTAACGCTGTATGTACGAGGCCAACAAAATGGCGTAGATATCATGTTAGAAGTGCCTAGTTGCATGAATGGGCATATATACGAGTATACGCAGATGTATATAAATATGTCTGCTTCTTAAGTATTTTGTATATATCGATCGGCAACAAGGCAGCAGCAACAAAGCAACAACAAATACAACAGTAACAACTGGAACTGTAACAACAACCATGGTTATATCAATATAGCAATTCATATCGCTTTGGTTACCAACTCGAGCGTCAGAGCAACCCTAATCAATATCTCGAAAAAGTCTTCAAGTGCCTTTTTCAACTAGAGACGGAAGCGTGTCTAAAATACTTCTCAAAATAATTCTAATGCTCGTTCAATTGAAGTGCAAAGAGAGTATATTGGTTTTGTGCAATGGAAACTAGAGTATTTCAAATCTTTAATAGGTATGTCTTCTCGTCTGATCTGTTGGTTTGATTGAACCTTATTGCTTAGATCCACAATCCACAATCTACTGAAGAGAGTATTACTGAATCTACTGAAGAGAGTATTACTGTCAATCTAGATTGACCTCTCCCTGAATGCATGACTTATCAATAGATTAGATATATTCAATCCACTCTATTGATCAAGTCTTAGCACTCTTTATCACAAATATAATCGTGTCACGCCAGGCAGCACGACACGCGTACATCTCTAGCATAGAGGGACAGAAGTGCCGTTAGAAGTGGCAGCCGGGTAAAGGGGGAGTGGGAGAGTGAGGGGGAGGGACCAAGGGAGCGGGCAACCAGTTGCTCGGCTAATGTAGCTCGTTGGGCAATAAATGATTGTTGAGCGCGATAAAAAGATAAAATGTTTGACTTTTTGTTGTTGTACAAGTGTTGTTGTTGTTATAAGTGTAACACGCAGGAGCAACAACCAACAACCAACAACAACTGACAACAACAACAGCAAGCAAATCATTTGGCTTGTTAGCACCTTTTACTCAGTGTTCTTGTTGTTGTTGTATTATGACTTGGTTTATTTATAATAATTTGTAGCCCATAGCATTATTTATAGCCTATATTAATATTCTTTATCTTTGAAAATAATAATAATACTTCTAGTACTGTTCCATTCTATAGTTTCCCATACCCTCGCGCACCCTCGGCATGGGTAGGCAAAAGGGACACCTACATATATATGTACTTCAAGTGCATTTCGAAATCTATCGATAAATATCGATGATAATTATTGAATGAATTTAACATACATATAACGGAGTTGTGTAACGGAGCAAGAAATCCACAATGAAAATGATTGTGGACTAGAAAATGATTCAACAATTTGAAACTTCCAGGGTATCTCCATGTGCGTCATTTCAAACTGGCTGTTGTAGGTGTTGCTGTTGTTGTTATTATTATAGTTTGGTAGCATATTTCTACAGCTACTTGAAAGATAAAATATTGTTGTTTATTGCCGCTTGATCTGATAAAGCCACCGTGCAGCAGGCGTGTAGAACAAGCGAACGAGTCAGGCAGACCCCAAGCCCAAGCCCAACCTCAACCCCAACCGCGATCCCGATCTGGAACCCCAAAGCCCAAACTCAACCATTGGCAGGCGATATGATATCCATATGAACAATTCCAGAGTCCATGCACCAATATCTAGGTTGAAGTGAGTTAAGCATTGGATCTACATTTGATGAGGTCAGCAACGTACCTAACTTCAAGTGGACAAACGGGCAGCCTTATCACAAGCGGAGCACAAGCAGCGTGTGATGCATGTGCATGTGCATGACAAAGGGATGGGGTTGGCGTGTGGATATCAGTGTGGGTGTGAAGGAGTGGGTAATACGAAGAGACAACGGGAATCTAGAGACAATATGGCGACAGCTGCCATATGTGGATGTGGAAAGTGGATGGAACGATGTGGGATGTGGAATGTGATTGTGGATGGGCATAGAATATGGGAATTTAAATGAAAGATGTACTATGGATAAGGATTTGGATGGGAAGCAGTGGAAAATGTCAGATGTGGAATATGGATATGAATGAATCTGTGAGTTTCGATGTAATAGAGCTGGGACAGTTACCAATGGGCATGTGGATGCTGAGAGTGGGAAAGTGGATTTGAATGTGAAGTCAAAATACAGATGAGGTGTGGAAACAATGAAGAGATAACGTGACACTAGCTAAATATGCAGATGTCGATATATGTAGAATATGGATGTTTCGATAGAATATGGATTATGGATTTTGAATATGGATGTGGAATGTGAAGCTGACTAGAAATTGATATAGAAATATGGATATGTAGGAATTTGGATGTGGGGGAGTGGCAACTATGAACTAGTTGCAACGAGAGACAACGTGGCGACAGCTAACCATGAAAGATTATCAGCAGCAGTGGCTATTTGATTTTTGATTTATCACTCAAGCAAAAGAGTGAAGCAAGCATAGGAACATACACACATGAATATATGTATATCTGTATATACATATGTATATAGAGCACAGTTTGGTTCGTTGTTAACTCCGAAATGTGACATCGAATTTATTATAAAGTTGATTTATATCGACGAGCACTGCTTGGGCTGGCATTTGACAATTGACGGGCGTGCTTAGATAAACTGACAGGTGGACGGCGATAAAATTTCCACCCTGTCGATAACACGTAATACCGGTACAGTAAATGCAAGTTAGAGCGAACCATGTCTAGACTTTAACTCAACTCTAAGATTCCTCTTATGCTAAACTACTCATAGCTTCTTGGCATGATTTAAATATGAGATGCTAATAAGTTTTTGTTAGGAGCATGTTAATTGGAATCATTATTATTATTAGAATTTTTTATTTTTAAAATAGGATATATTTGCTAAATAGTACTAAAAGCCTTTTGGATAAAAGATAAAACAATCTAGATCTCATAATTCCAACTCAAATCCTTGTTTTGGTAGATACGTAAATACGCTCTCCTAACTGGACAACCCTCACGACATCAACTCAACGAAACATTGCTTATTGGAATTATGGTTAGATTAGAAATTTTGAATTCTATTTCAGTTGAGTAGAGCATTTACTGTACATTCCACAGCTTGGAAACCGCCGCGTGAACATTTTCGGCAAACAACAGCTTAACAAATCGGAGCACCGCAAAAAAAAAAAAAAAAAAAAGAAACAACAGAAACTTGTGAAGAGAACGGAGCAAAGTGCAAGTAGAAAGGGAGCTGGAGAGTCGGAGAGAGGGTTGGTTGACTTAGTTTACTTACTGATTGGATGCTGGCAGGGATTCGTCGTGAATATTTCTTGGAAGTATGGACTGCATATGGCCAGAACGATTTTGTGCGCCTGCAGCAGCTTTCCATCGCAGGCCAACGTGACATCCACTAGATCGCCGCGGTCGTATAGATTCTGGAACCCGCTGGCAATATTGTCCTGGAAATTCTTCCAGCAAAGCTTAAACTCATCATCCATGGCGCTCGCCCGCCAGCCAGCCAGATAGAAATAATTATTATATATTTATATATACTGATGTATATATATATATATACATATAAATATTTGTAAATTGTATTATTTGCTGCAATTATTTTATTTAAGTGCAGAGAAATCACGAGCGGCAGCTTGAGTCTGTTTTTCTTTTCTTTTTTTTTTTAATGATTCTTGTTTATTTGCTTTGGGCCGTGATTTGTTGGCTCGTTCACTTTGTGGCTGACATTCACAACTGAGATGCCACAGAATGTCAGATAGAACATAAACACAAAAATATATCTATATATGTACGCGTGTATGAGTGCAAAAGCACGCTCACGAGCGCCAAATGCCGTCGCAAGCGAAACTCTAAGAAGAAGCGAGTGTTATTTTATTTCTGAACAGATGCTGCAGGCGATTTATTTATTATTGAGGTTCACGCGCACGAACACGAACCGTCTGCGACAACAGCCACATTGACTTTGATTTCGGTTTTAATTAACACTTTTTGATTTAAAACATTTTTATCAGAAATGCGTGAAATGGCAGCGGACGCTGTTTACGTTTCGATGCGATAGAGAGACAGAAAGAGCGAGAGAGCCACTAAAGAACATGCGCACAAGCCAAACAGCTGTTGCAGCAGCAGTGTTGTAAAATCGGAAAAACCATGGCGCACTTCTTTCATTTCAAATTATGAAAACAAAATTGTTGTCATAATTATACAACTAACAATAAATGTATTTATAATAAGATATCAACATAAACTAGCATGTAGATATCATATTTTTGAGAATATAAATACATTTTGTTAATACTCATACCATCGTTTTGCAAATATAATTGGCAACTACTCGATTTATTCGATCGATTTTCGATACATTTGCGGACGAGGAGTATAAAATTATAAACAGCTAACATTGCTGATTGATAAGAGCTTATCTAAAATTTGTAAATTCAGCGACATATGTTGGTTGAGGTCGACTTTGCTAGTGCTCTGAAATCGTAGAGCCAAAATCAGTTTCTAGGTAGCAAATGCGAGCGACTCAGTAGATAACGTGGCCGTGTATAACCCACTTAGTATTTTGAACAAAAACAAAGAGCTTCTTATCAGAAAACCGTGGATGGCTTGCACGTTAATTATATATATACATTTATACGTTCATAGATACCAATGCCAATTGGTCACCGGTTGATTTCTCTAATTTAGTGCTTTAAAAAAGTTCAACTACTGCGGGTACAAGCGATCATTGATAATCTCTCTAGCAAAATGGGATCTTGTTGCAGTAAGTAAATATCCATTAATTTTAATAATTTGTATAATTGAATTATATTTCTTTGCTAATTTTTTTTAGGTAATCGTAAATCAGTTGATTTGCCAACGGTGCCGCCTGCGCCAGCAAAGCAGCGAACCACGACATTACCGGAATTTCCAACAGTTGCAAATAATAATTCCGGCATTTCTTCATTGGGTGCAGGAGGAGTTACAAATAGAGCACTTGAAGAGGATTAGCTCTACAAGAAGTGCATAATACACATGAATTCAAAATATATATGTGTTTATTGTGTTCTTAATTTATACACATTACAAATCTAAACATCTACTTTTTTTAGTTATTAATATCCATGTGGGATATGCTGCAATAAACAAAACTTATATATTTAATTCATTGCAAATAATTTAAGTATGAGCGCCAACGGCCATTGTACAACACTTGGAGCACACCTGTTGCTCTAAGGCACACATGACACGAAATAAAAAAAGAAAAACAACATGGTTAACAATAACAATAAGTACTAATGGAAAGTAACTAGCAAGCAATAAATATAAATTCAAAATATATTTGTTGGTTCAATTACAAACGTTGTACAGCACTACGACCATAGAAACTGTTGCTCAGATACTTTAAAATACTTATAACGAGTAACTGATACGCATAGCGCATTCATCTGGCATCGCACGTGCATGCCGCTCGTGTGTTTAATTTTTGTTTCCCATTTCCATTGATTATTTATGATAATTGATTCGGATATCAGATAAAGATGGCCATACAAACGAATAAACGAAAAAGAAAACATGAAGCTGCGGCCACAGACGAAGCCGACGATGCTGAAATAGCGGTACCCAAAAAGCTGCACAAGGAATCCGACACGCCAAAAAGAAAAGCAAAAAAGGCAAAAGACAAGGAGCACGATGAACAGACGCACTCAGCCCAGGAAGAAGAGCAACTGGGAGAAGAAATTGAAACAACAAAGAAGAAGAAAAAGAAGAAGAAGAGTAAAAAGCCTGAACAGGGCGAGGATCCGGAGACTACAACAATACTGAATGGCAGTAACGAACAGCAGGCTGAACTCCAAGAAGGCCAAGAAATGCAAGAAGAGTATGAAGATGAGATTAGTCCCGATTCGGGCATTGAGCCCGAAGAGAAACCTATGCGATTTCCCAATGATTTCAAAATGCTGAATTTTCGAACCAAATTACTTGGAAATAATTTTATAACAGGTAAGTTAAAACTTAGATTATGTGACATTCAATTGTTTTAATATTTTTATAGAGTTGCGGCATTTTCTGTACATGTGCCAAATCCGTCCTAGGATCGTGGCCAAGTATATTGAAAAGCGTGGAAAGCCGTTGGAGCTAGCCGAAGCCTTTAATCGCATTGACAAGAATAATGTGCTCCATTTGGGGTACCTCTGCGAGGCGTTGCAGCGCGTCATCATGGAAATAATCACGAATCAGAAGGAGCACATGGAATCGGCTGCACATGCCGGAAGATATTTTCTCAAATCCCATGGCCTTATGTTAGAGCAATTGTTGCAATCGGCGCATATGAACCATCGTCGCAATGCACTCAAATTGCTCACAGCAATAGTTTGCGTGGACCCCCAGCTGGGTCGGCAGGTGCTCAACTCCTACGACATACTCTCCAATGTGAGGTTGATGGGCGAGATGCTCTCTCATTCGAAGCACGATTACAAGAACGAAGATACTGTTCGCAAAGCATATATACACTTCGTGCTCTCGTTTCTCGTGGATGGCAATATCTTGCTCATTCGCAACATTCTAGATCGAGCTCATTTGATTCGAGAGCTGGTCAAGGGTCTCGTCTACGATGATCAGGTGACCGCTTGCGTCGTGCTCAATGCACTGCGCCAATATATTCTCGAGAATCCCAGCATATTGAAGACAAAGAAGGTGCATGTTTTCGATTTGGAGTGCTGCAAATATTTGCGACGCCTCTACGACTGGCAAGGACCTCAAGGTCTGGTTGCCTGGTACAGTAGCAGACGCCAGAAAGCCAAAGCACTAGCAGCAGAAAGTGTGCTGGAGGGACGCGAAGCTGTAGCCGCTGCTGTGCATAAGCTGCTCCTGCTGCTCTTTACCTCACGCAAGTATGGCATCAGCTTCGATGCGATGTCCAACTATCGTCAGAAGCACAACAAGCTGCAAGGCAAAGTTCTGGGCTCACTTTACCGTCCATATGCTGATCCGCTTAAGAAGGAGTTGATACTTAAGACGCTGCAAGCCTGCCCGGATCTGGGCAGGAATACGGTACGGAACTTCGCCTCCATTGTAAATCCCATACATTTGGCAGCGTCTGATTTACCAAATGCCATCGATATGCTGACCAACATCATTGAAACCGTGCCACCAAGCTCTCTGTCCGTTGCCCTGGACAAGATGACCCTAACTGACTTTAGCTTTTGGATAAAGGAGGTGTGTTTGCCCACCGAGGCGCTGCTGCACATCGTTAGCAAGAATATGCTGAAGAGCAAGGATTTCTCTGTACGATTGGCTGTGAATCGTTTACTTCTGGCCATGATGACGCAGTACAGCAACTATGTGAACGCCGTCACCCTGAGGGAGCAGTCGAAACGAGCAGGCAATTCGTTGCGTAAATTCAAATTCGAGCTACTCAATCACTTGCTAATCAACTTTCCAGCTATCGAGGGCATACTGTACTCGCTGTACCTAAGTATACAGGAGCGAATGGAAGAAAAAGTAAATGTGCTGGCACACCTGTCGGTCACCCTAGAGCTCATCTTGATCATGTGCAAAGAGAATCGTGCATTCGTTAACAAAACGAGTCAAATTCTTGATTATCTGGATGTGTTGCGTCCGTTGTACGAGACGAACTTCGACGAGGCGGTCGAGAAGGCAGAAGGTCAAACTGAACTCTTGAGCAAGGTGGAAAAGATTAAGCTGGAGCTGAAGTCGATAAAGACGATTTTGTTGCTCTTCCCACGTTCGCTGCATCCCCAGGAGCAGCTGTTTGAGAAGGTGTTCCGATCGTTCATCAAGGCCTATATGCTAGAAGACGATTGGGCTGTTAAGACAGAGGCTGGCGAGCTGTTGCATAGCCTGCTCCAGAACACGGGCATGTTCGATTCGTCGAGCTACGAAATTGATATTTGGCTGGAGGCACTGATTGGCTTCAACGGCCAGACTGTGGACAATGTGACCACCATTTTGCTGACCATACTCTCACTGGATCTTACAGAGGTGGTGCAACAGCCCACGCAGAATGCGGCCGAGATAGCCAACAATGTGGAGAATCTGCGGAAGCTTTTCAAGCAAATCGAAGAGGGCCAGACGGTCCAAGCGTACGTGGAGACATTGACGCTTAGCAAAATGATGCCTCTGCTGTTGCAGGGCGTTGAAATTGAACCGCCATATGATGCATATGTGGAGCTGGTCTCGGTGTTGCTCTATCACTACCATACTAAGCCGGAGCAGGTGGAACATCTGTACAGCACACAGCTGTCGGAGCACAAGTCGTACATGCAGATCAAGCAGGTGTCTAAGCTGCCTGATGGCATTGCTAGCCATTGGCCTCAATTGGCCCAATTGCAGCGGGCTGTGCTGGAGTCTTCGAGTGAATCCTTTGACCAGATATTTAAGCCCGCAGCTGCAGACAGCGAGCACTTTGAGCTGCAGCTGGAGGATGGCAAAAAAATGCTGCTTCAGCTCAGTCTGCGTAATCCACATCGTAACATGATCTATGCACACGACTTGCTCTACATGCTCTGTCAGCTGGTCGACAGCAAACAGCTGAAGGCACAGCAAGCCCAGCTGATAGCTGAGTGCTTGATTCGACTGCTGCAAATAGCTCAGCAGCTGGATGGTGGACAGCAAGTGCAGGTACCCAATGAGATGGAGCAGGAACAGCAGCAGGAGGAGTCACACACGCAGCGCTTACTGCACTACATCTACAGCATCCGCCTGAGTCAACTCCGGGCCACTCAATTGCTCAGCGAAACAAGTGAAACGCAGCTGAATTATGTGAGCTGTCTGCGTCGGCTGACGGAGCACTGCAGCACCCTGGACAAATTTGTCAGCTACACTGGCTACTACAGGCAGCAGCTGATTGTTGGCCTGCAAATAGCGCTGAATGATCCGAAAGCTGTGAAATCCGCTGCGCAACCAACTCAACTCTTTGAGTGCGTTGCCCTTGTGGATGCGTTGGAGCTGAATGCTAACGAATGTGCAAAGATGTTGCAGATGCTCACCAGCAAGCTGCAGGCGGAGGATTACCTTTTGTCCACCGGCAGGCCGAATCATTACTACGATCTTATGCTGCGTCTGTTGAGGCGGCTGGCTCAGCTGGAGCAGCCCGTCGATTGCAGCCAGTCCATGCTGCAGGTGCAGAGCTATTATAGTGAGTTCTGCGAGCGAGTTGCACTCGCCGAACAGCTGGAGCAGCTGGATTCAGCGCTGCTGGAGTTCCTAAGCAGTCAGCATCATCATTTGGCTGGCTTCAATGGAGAGTTCTTCAAAAGCTTCTTCTCCACCTCGAATCGCAAACTTGGCAAGTCAGCCATTCGACTGGCTTGTTTGCTCTTGGAGCGCAACGCGCAACTGGCTACGACGTTTGGTCAGCTGCTGCCGGAGCATGTGGAGCGAAAGGAATTGATTTATCCACTGCTGGAAGTTGCCTTCAATCGAGACTATCAGCTGGAGCAGTCGCTGCTGCAGCGCTGCTATCAGAGCTACAAGAATGGCATCCTCAAGAGCATCGAGAAGCCGCAGAAAGCGGCGCTGATCTATCGCGAGCACGCAACGGCGAGTGCTTCGCTCATAGCGATGTGCATGCCCAAGTCCGAGTGCCTGGATTACTGTCAGAAACAACTGAAATTCGATGCAGTTGAGCTCTTCCAAATGCGAGTTCTCAACGAGATTTACCATCAGGCATACACAAGTAGCAAGGATGCAGTGCAGCAGTCCAATGTCTTTGTCAGCTATGTTAATTTGAATGTGCAAATGCTGGCGCTTGATTTGAAGAAGCAGAGTGTGCAGCTGGACAAGCTGGAGCAGCTGGCATTCAATTGCTACGACTGGTGGAAGCGAGTGCCCCAACTGGAGGAGCAGCAGCTGGAATGGAGTCGGCTGTTGACAGCTTCGCATTGGCTGAACTTCTGTCGCAGCTGTCTGAAGCAGGCCATGCACATGCCCGAGGAACAACATCGTACACCCGAACAGGATCACACCAATGGGCTGTTGCTCAAGCTGCTGGCTTATCTGTGCGATCAGCTCTACCAGGACTACGAAGAGGAGGTGGAAGAAAGTGCAGATGCTGGGCTCCTATATGAGATGGCCTGTACCCATTCCTGCTGCTATGACCATTTACTGGGTGAGCCGAACGAGGTGAAGACACACTTGCTGCAGCTGCTGGAGACGTTGGCGAGGAAGGCACCAACAGCTCTGCATAGCGCCCACATTCCCATCATCCTGGGCGCCTATCACGCACGCTTGACTCCCGCCGACCGCTACGCTTTGGCACTGCTGGAGCACTATGAGCGCTTCGATGTGGGCTTGGACCAGTATCGTCCGTTTATCTGGGGCGAGAGTGCAGTGGCACACTACGCGTTGCGCGCTGCTGACGAGGATGAGCGCGCCAAGCTGCAGCAGCAGGAGACGAACGTGTCGCAGGCGCTGTCCCTAATTGTGCGTTCCTCCTGTCAATATACCATGGAGAATTTCCCCATTTGGCGCATGCTGCACGCCAGCAAGCAGTTGCCTGAGCTGGAGTTTGTTAATCCAGCAACCAAGTCCCAGAGATTTGGAGATAATCTACTGGAGCAGCGCATTGAGCAGGGTTGCACGGAATTCGAACAGCATGTGCGTCGACTGTGTCCCAAGCGGGAGGCTGTCTACGAGTACTGCTATGATCCAGCCTTTATCCTGCCCCTGATGATTCACTGCTTTGCGCCGGAGTCAGCGGTGCGTGCCCAATGGCCCGTCCAAAATGGATTGCTCGCCGTCAGCTTTTGTGCTTTGTCGTCCTTGGATAAGGACATGAGGTTGGCTGCTGCCTGCTTTCAGCAAAGATATCGATCCCACTTCGAGCTGTCCAAGTTCTATGAGAAGCCCTTGTGGACGCAGGCCTACGACAATATACAATCCGGTCTGGCTGAGCTGCGCGACTACTGGCTGGCGCAGCGTCGCGTCCATGGAGGAACCCCTCGTGTGCCGTTGATACCAGTGCTCTTTATCGCGCACAGCTTTAACATCAGCAACGATCCCACGCACTTGCTGTACAAGCGACTCATGATGTACTTGCAGCTGAAGCAGAGCTTCGACTTCCAGACTATACCTGAGTTCAACATATTCTTCTACTCCCAGGAGCCGGAGCACCATCAGTTCAGAGAGTTCATTGTGCAGCTGTTGAGCAATGGCATTAAGTGCAGCGCTGATCTCTTCTTGCTGGTATCCACGAACACTTTCAAGGTGCTGCTCAGCTTTTATGACTCCAATCTGGCCACTCTCGACACCAATTTGCTGCTCCTATCCGTGCTCTCCACATGCGTGAAAATACCTGGTGCTGTGAAGATCATGTTGGAGCATGTCGGCATCCTATCCTGGCTAATAGGCGTCATACGCGACACTCAGTTTCATCAGTTCGACATCATTGAGGGCATGATTAGCATTGTTAACAATCTCTGGTATGCCATAGCTGCCAGCCAAAACGAGCTGACGGATTATGCGCATGTCCAGCTGCGCCTGCAGCGTCTGGTGTTGCATCTGTTACCGCTGCTCTCGCCTCGTGTCTCCATACCCGGGCTGGCACGCCTGCTGAATGTGCTGCAGAAGAGCTCTGCCGCTTCCACTGGTCAGTATCGAGCCCTGCCCGGCCAGCATCTAGATCTTTTGCTGGACTGCGTATCTCGTCACTGGCCGGAGCACGTAGCAAGCATCCGTTATTTGCGCAGCTTTGGTGCCACATACGCCTGTTCCCGCTCTGACTACTGCGATCAACTGGCCAAGGATGAAAAGCTGGATACCCACTCTGTGCTAGCTTTATCCAGTCTGCGGCAATACGTTAGCGACTGGTGGCAATCGCACAATCAGACAGCAGCACAGCCAGATGAAGTCGATGCCTCAGCTCCCTAGTTGCGCCTTCTATAGTTATATAGTCAAAAAATGAATGATGTAAAAGTGTTAATAATAATTTAATATTTGCTCTGAATATATATAAATATTTTGTACATTTTATTATATTAGATTCATATATTTAATTATTGCGTGGATATAATATTTCGCATTTGTCGTATAGCTGTGACCAGGCGCGGCTCGCAGCCAGAGCTGAGGTTGAGATACTGTTCGGGTGCAGCCTTCAGCAGAGTCAGGATCTGGGATAACTGCAGATTGATGGTCAGGCCCAGTTCCTCGAGCACATTGGACAGGTATTCAATGTCCACGCTGAGCTGTGTGGCCGACGAGGCTGGCAAAGATTTGATCTGCAATATCTGCGCCTGGTACATCACACAGCACTGCTCCACGACCAGGGAGAGCAGGACATCCGCACAAGGTATCGCCTGAGTGTACTTGATGTTGCAGAGCTCGAGAGCTTGCTTCAGGAGTGCTGATGGTGACAGCAGTAGCGGCTCCAAGTGCTGTGGCAGCGTGAGCAGATATTGGCCAATCTGGGTGATGCTTTCTTGTGGAGCGTAACTAAAAGACGGCATGTTGATGCCTGACGAACTGGAGTAAGACTCTACTGGAGGACGTATATGCGCCAGGTGCGCCTCGATGGGCTGCAGCAATATATTCAATGTGATATCATGCGTCTCCGCCAGATAAGTCTTCAGTGTGGCGTAGATCTGAGGAAAGATGCCCAAGCTATCGGAACTAGTCGCCGCTGTTGCCTCGCTCCTCTTCTGCTGGTAGTCGGCAATAGTGGAGAGTAACTGCTGATGCATAACACGTTCGCAAGTCTGATAGATGCTGATCTCCTCCCCACTCGCTGGCTGCTGCAGCTTGTTGGCTAAGCTGGCCATGCGAGAATGCAGCAGCAGCTCGAATTGATGCAACTGCAGCTGAAAATCGGTCAGGCACTGCAGTTGGGACATGGTGTACTGCAGTAGCGACCAGTTCTCACTACGGGCTGTGCCTTCGATGCTGTTGCTGCCCAGGCTAAGGCTGAGCTGGCGCTGCGTGCGGCTAAAGTTCTCCAGTTGCCGCTTGAAGATGCCATTAAGCACCGTAATCAGTTTACACAAAGCCAAGTCGTTGGTTATAGCCTCGCAGCGTGCACACGCCTGCTGCAGCCATTCGTATAGCTTGCGCGTGCTGTCCTCCAGATGACGCACTGCATCACTGGGTGTCGATTGATTCGAAAGCAAGCGATCCACTTGTGTGGAGAGCTGCGTCTCCTCGAGACGTGGATATTGTTGTATGAACTTGTGAAAGTATTCAAAGATCGCCTCAGCCAGTTGGCCATGCAGCTCGCCGGGCAAGTTTATCGACGACTGCTTCAGCACCGAGTTCAAGTGCAGCACGAAATTCTGATTGGCCTGAGCATATTGAGCCAACAGTTCCAGACGCTCATTGGAGCTCTTTAGTAGCTGCAGTATGTGGGCATCGCGTGTGGGCTGCAGAGCTGGCAAGAGCTCCGCAATGACCAGAAATGGTTGGGACTGAGCTACGTCCATCGATTCATCCGCAAACAGTTGCACACACCATTTCAATTGGCGTTGGCAATGCTCCAAGAGCTGGTCGTAGAAGAGCGTGAGGAAATGCTGTTGAGGCGACTCGCTCACCTGCAGCTCAAGCGTTTGCTTCCATTGCTGTTGCAGCACATTCTTTTGAACGGCTCGATAGTACTGCTGCAGTTGTGGCAAACGCTGAATGCTGCTGAAGATCTGCACATGGCGCTGAGCTTGCTCCAGATTTGATTCAGCGAAGCATTGGACTAGGCTAGGCGATGCCATGGCCTCCAAGCGATTCTTGAAGTCCTCCACCTGGGTTTGGCGTTCGGTATGACCAGGCAGTTGCTCCTGAGCCTGCAAGGACTTTTGAAGTGCCCGCAGCTTTTCACAAACGCCCTACAAAGAAGGATCATAAATATTTCTTTCATAAATTCTATAAGAGTTAAATTACCTTCATATCATTGTGTTCAAAGCAGTCTTCCAGTTCGGAGAGCAGATTGCCCCAACCATCCGATTCCTGCAACGATTCCTTAGCTGCTTGTAGCTTGCTTTGCAAACTATTCAAACGCTCCAAGGTGGCCATGCAGTCGCCGGTTTCCTCTTGAACGGCCGCCACTTCCTGACGCATCGCACTCATCTTTTGCTGCAATAAGGCCACATCGCATTGGAGCGTGGCCGCTTCCTTGGCAATGCGTGGCATGCTGGCCACAACCTGTTGACTGGACTCCTCCACGGCATAGTTCACCTGCTGCACATACAGCTGCAGCTTAGCCACGTAGCCCTGTATGAATGCTGTGGCAGAGGCGCCTTCTTTTTTATTATTTTCCTCAGTGTACTTCTTATAATTTGCATTAATCCAATCGGCGGCTGAAAATTCAACTGGCTCTGACAGCGCCGATATATCCATTATGCAAATATGTATATTTAATACAAGCTAGGGAATGTTTCTAGTTTAAAGGCTCTTAGATCACACAGCTGTTTTACTTGCAGTGCTGGTAAATGTTGCACAACCATATTACTTACATAGCAATGAGCTTTCGTCAGAAAGCAAATTGAGGTCCCAAGCTGGGCGTGTATTCGTGACACGCACATTCATTAAATAAGTTATTATTTCATGTGGTTAGAATAAAATTGAAGTTAAGCTTTATTTGTACGTTTACTTACAATTATAAGCATCTTAATGGACAATACTATTTACTTCACAGTGTTGGTGAATGTTTGACCTAGTTGTAGCTAAAGCGAACTATTTTTAAAAAAGTGATTAATATTTTTCGTGTGACGCAAATGCAGAATTTTAATTATTTTTACCTAGGTATAATAGAAAAATTTGATATATCTGAATAATTTTTCCATAAGTATTATAGCACTAACCATACAATGGTTGTATGGTTAGTGATTATAGTAAACGGCGCCTGTGGTGTCGTTAGGATTTTATTGTGTTCTATCATTAGTTTATATCGTGTTAGGAAAAATCAGCACGCGCTCATCTCTAAGTTATGTACATGTTTCCCTGACACTCTGCTTGTGAAAACATCAACGATTTACTTAAAAGCTGATCTTAATGTTTTTAGTAAGTGAAACATGTCAGTTTGCCAAGCCGATCCCTGGCAAGTGACAACCAACAGCATTAAACAGGAACAGCAAGAAAACGGGAATAGTAAAGTGATCGACAAATTTGAGGATAATTTCACAAGTAGCTCCAATAAAGAAGAGAGCGAGAAACGGGCATCGGCGGATATCGACCTGGGCTTAAAGGAGAGTAATGCTACAGGCCCTAAACAAATTGAGCCCTTGCCAGATTCGGCAACCTATTTGCAATTGCTAGGTGAGTAATTCTCGCATTTATATCAATATTTAAAATTAATTTTTTGTTTTATATGCAGAGCGAAAACTGCAGAAAGTGCAGAAGGGGACCAAATTGTTGGACTCACTGCAGGCGAAGAAGGAGGATTGCATGCGCTCTCTTCTAGCCTCAACCGGTGTACCTGTGCCAACATTTGAGCAACAGCTCGAGTTTGATACGCCCATAGAGAGCGGTCGACTGCATCGTCATCTGCTACCTGTTCAGGCAGTCACAGTGGGCGAAACCTTGGAAATCGTTAAGTACGACGAGCTCGAAGTCGGGGACGAGCATCAAGACGAGCAACAGCAAGACCAAAACTAAACTATATATATATATATATATATATATATATATATATATATATATAAATATGATGGACTCAACGTTTGGCAATGTGTTTTTGTTCCTGACCGATTTGGCTTGGAAGAGTCGTCTAACCATCCCTCTGCTGGTGACAACTGCTTTTCTGGTCATGGACATTCGCTTACAGATCGAGATTAACATACAAACGGGCCAAGTGGTAACAGAGAAATGTTAATATTAACATTAACGTTAAAGTTTAAATAAATATATTCATTAATCCTTACAGAACGCTAGCGATCTAGATGAACCCGAGGAAGGTCTCGAGGAACAGATGGCACACGGTGCTTACCCCATGGAAGAGGAAAGCGATGTCTATACGGATGATCTCGAAGAATATAATAGCGAGTATACGATCGGCGATGGTAATAGCAGCGATACATCTCCCTATAGCGTAGATATCTACGATGACTTGGGCTCAGAGTATGGCATTGAGAATGACCTTGATGCTTACTCGACAAACGAATTGCACTTCTAGCAAGTCGAATATATATATACACATAAATATATGTAAATTTTAAGAGTAATATGTACATTGAGTAACTTAGATTAGTATGCGTATCTATTGCCAATATTATAAAGTATTTATGTATTTCGGTGTAATCACAATTTTGACAACAGATCAGAGCCACATGTCGTTTTATTAGCCAACCTTTACATATACAGTTTGATCAATTCGTCGCTAACCGCCGATGGCGTCAAGATACCCAGGTCCGTGAATAGCAGCGTTATATAGGCAGGCGGCGTATAATCGACCAGTGGATGCACCTTTGAAATGTCATTCAAATGCTTCCGCGAGTACTAAAAACCGAGAGAAATATCGTACAGACTCTTCAGAGCATTCTCTTAATCTTCCCTTACCTTGTACTCGTTCGGCAAATCTCTTTGATTTAAGGGATACAAACGAGAGAACTTGAAACTTTCGGAAAGCACATAGAAGGGTTTCTTCATTTCGCGCGCACACAAGCCCATTGTATAGGAGCCGATGCGATTGATAATGCCTCCACTCTCGACGATCGCTTCAGCGCCAACCATGACAAAATCCACCGATTCCATTACGTAGCCCGTCGCCGAGTCCAGTATGAGCGTGCAATCAATACCAGCTGCCTGTAAATCCTGCACCATCTCCTCCCTAACATGAATGAGTGAACATTAAATAAATGTGGATCTTTTCTCCTATGTGCACTTGCCCTGAGTTTCCTATGCCACCTTGCGTCACAAACACGTGAAACGTCTTTTTGTTCTGCGACGCAGCTATTAGCGCTTTGAGGACAACACGTGAACGAGAATGGGTGAGGATTCGGCAGCCATCGCTGATGAAACGTTGTGCCTGCTGTGAAATCACTTGACGCGAGTTTTGCAGCTTGGTCAAAAAGATTTTGCCCCGATTCAACATGATTTGTCGACATTCCTCCATATGCTTGTCGTCCAAGCTGAGTGTGATAAAACGGCAAAATAGCTCTCCCGCCGACACAATCGCTGCTATGGACAGATCAGTGTTACGCATGGCTGCGACTGCTTCACGCATTGTGGTGTGTAAAATGTGTATGGTGCCAACTGTGAATGTGTAATTAATACAATTAATAATAATTGTTTCACAAATGCGACTTTGCTTACATTGTTTTTTTTCCAAGATCATGAGCAGCGTTTTAATTGCCGCGATGCCAGAGGACATGTCCTTATCATCCTCGAGCAGCTGTAGAAAGTATTTGACCACATCTGTGAGACCCAAAATGTTTAATATGGAGCAAAATTCATACAAATTAAGTGCTGCTTACCAAATTCCTCGTTAGATTTTGTAACTTGTGGCATTTCTAGGAGATAATATTTAACTGTTCCGCGTTGTCAACAATTGTGACTCGAACAGCTGATTGCGGCTGAGGTGCACGTATCGACAGGTTGTCAGACTGATGAAGGATAGGGTTTAAATTGGATAATTGTATTGAGAAAGGAATATAACAGTAAATATATAAGTAATGTATCAGAAAGTTTTTTAAATAGAATAGATTTCACATGTTAATTCCTAACAAATTATATTTAATTGCTCTATTTACATGACCTACACTGTACGAGCAGTGCTGCAACGCAGGCAGATTTTGGCATTAGCCAACACTGTGCGCCGGTGCTCAAAAGTAAACAATTGAATATTATAGCAAATGTTATTTTGTTTTTATTTTGCTTTTCGGCATAATAAACGTAACAAAATTAACGAAATGTGCATTAAATTAAAAAAGGAAAGGTTCAATTAACTAGGCAGATTTGGTGAATGCGCATTATCATCGTGTAATTGTCGTCGTTGGACAGCGCGATAATGTTTAAACTAGAGTCCTATATAACACCAATTTTGCTTAACTACGTGGCGAAATATGTTAAAAACATTCGCGATGAAGATGCACAGGTATCGCTATGGGAGGGCGAGGCATCTTTTCATAACCTAGATCTGCGACTCGATGTCCTCGAAGAGGAGCTTAATCTACCAATTGAACTAGTATCTGGCCACATACACGAGCTCTCCATTCAGGTGCCATGGACAAAGTTAACGTCGGAACCGGTGCGCATTGAGATAAACACAATTGAGTTCGTTGCCAAATTGCCAAACGAGGAGAGCAAGCAAAGACGTGCCTCGCTGCTGGAGGAGCAGCGCCGAAAGCGCAACTCAGTCGAAGGTGAAGAACCACAGCAGACAGCTGGAGCACCCACTCCGTCGGGCGTTGTCAACAAGATCATCAACAACATCAACTTGCAATGCCACAATATCATACTGAAATATGTGGACGACGACATAGTCGTCTCCATGAACGTGCAGTACTTGAACTTCAGCGCTGCCGACGAGAACTGGCAACCAGCCATGGTGGATGTCCACCCGGTGAATGTTTATTTGCGGAAGTTGCTTCAAGTCTCTGATTTGACCATTTGTCTGGATAAGCGCAATACGGCTGGACGCATTGAGGTGTGCCAGGAGCCCATACTCTACCGTTGCACATTGGAGCTGCGAGTGCTGCTGAAGCACAATGCCAACACTGTGAGCACGTCGAGTACCAAGCGCATTGGCATATTCACCAAGTCCCTGGACATCAATGTGTCTTCGCTGCAGTTGCCGATGGTCATGAAATTGGTCAAATTGCTGTTGGAACTGAAGCCCAGTGTGCCGGCGGAGGAGGAGAACCTATTCAACTTGGAGCATCCGGTGGCATCCTCGAGTGGCGGTGGCTCAAATGCTGCTCCCACCAGTGAGGTGACTGGCTCCATGTTTTGGCGTGCCTGGAATTTGTTGCCCAGCTTTGAGGGAAATACCTCCAATTCGGAGGAGCTAATTGGTCATGCCTTCGATATAGGTGTCTATGCGGAGGAGTTCAACTTTCAGCTCAAGAACTCAGAGTTAATCAACGATCAGGCCATGGGCGGCATGAAACGCATTCGCTATACGCCAATCGTGCGCCTTAGCCTGGGCGGCATATACTATGAACGGTCGCAGCTGAAGGAGAACGACTGGACCAACGTGAGGGCGGGCTTGTCCAGCATTTGTATGGAACCGTTGGGTATCTATCGCAGCGATGATCCAATCGATCGTAATCTGGTCAGCACTAAGGAGGTTAGTTTGGTATATATTGTTCCTGTATATTATTTTTATTGGCATTTGCTTTCTTACTTTTAGCGAAAGAACGCACGAGCATTTGTGGACAAGAGTCTCTTCGATGATCAGTACAAGTTCGCGGATCGCGTCTGGTGTGGCCACAATCATGATGACTATTTCGCACGCCACACCGACGAGTATATGCTCTTTCGGAGTCCGGTGCTCGCCTTTGATGTTGTCGAGTGTCGTGCCCCGAAGCCAGCGAAGAATCAAAAGTCGCCGGAGGGGCAATTGAGAGATCTGGGGCTGCGCATGAAGTATCGAGTGCTCTCTGCTGGCATCACATTCCACTTTTCGCAGTCATTTGTACAGGTTAAAAATGTAATTAGTGATTTATTGCGTCCTTACGATTATACAGGATATACTGCAGAATCCCCAACAAGAGACACCAGCAGCAGCAGCAGCAGTCCGATGAAAAAGGAGAAAGAGGAATCGGGCAACAACCAGTATATGACCTATGCCGATTTGGAGTATCTCATCGGTTTCATGCCCACCTGCAACTACAAGATCGAGCTGCGTGATATGACTGTGAAGCTATATCCAAGGCAGCAGAGTCTCGAGAGCTCTACGCCATCCAATCAGCATCGTTTATCCATCAGTGTCAACCAATCCCTGTTGCCCTATTTACAGCTGACCTTGTCGTCTGCCGAGGGCTCCATTTCTACTCCTGCGAATCCGAAGCGTCTTGTGCAGCTGATCACACAGCTGCAGGAGAAGCCGCGAGAGCTAATCGATGCCTGCTACAATACCTTCAAATTCAATCTGAAAAACCTGACGTTGATGGCCCAGAATACCACGCCGACAATGGGGCAGGCCAAGCTGATGAACATACCCAGTATGCAGTTGCACTTTAAGAACTTACTGCTGCCCAACGATGAGAGATTCAATTCGGCTCCCATGCAGCAGGCTGAAGTGCAAACAGAACTGATCAACGTGGAGTTCTCCAAGCGTGAGCTTGTTATATTAAGTAACATCGTGCCACTGATACTAGACTACAATGGAGCTCAGCTCGGCGGCCTGGCTAAGATGGTTGCCCAGGCGAATATCTCCGCCGATGTGATTAAACTGCAAACTTTGATCACCAAAGTGCAGCTTCACTATCTGAAATACCAGACGCACGTGGCGATGTTGTTCTCGTTGCGTAACCTAAATACCGATGTATATCACACCATGATGAATGTACGAAACGTGATCATATCGACTAATAAGGGGAGCAACAACAAATGGTTGGAGGTTCAACTTCAATTCCCGCAAGCAGCTCCGAACTCAAATAGCAAAAGTACACCGGCTACTGCCATTTGCATTTGGGTAGATAGCTTTCGCCTAACCCTAGACATCTATCTGCTGCAGTTTCTGGACTCTTTCGCAAACTCCGAGCAGTGCATTGAAAATGGTGAGTGCTAAATTTGAATGAACCAACAATTCCTCCTTTTGGAAGTCGTAAGCAAAAGTCATTTCTTTCTTAGAGCAGTTATGATAGCCAAACGTAAGCGTTATCTTTCCTTTCCATAGATCCAGAAACCGATTTTGATAGTTTTAGTCAATCGGAACGCTTTCCTTCCTACGCATCGATGACTTCAGTGCCAAAGCTGACGCAGAGTGAAGTGAATTTGCGCCGCACTAGCCGCTCGAACAGCCGTAAAATCTCTAATCCGGCGGAGACAATACACGCGAGCTCCGAGCGTGATGAGAAGCCCGTCACGTACATGGAACCAGCGAAATCAGCGCCAAAAGTCGAGTCGTCCACCAGCACAGACTCAATGAGCTGGGTTTCACTGATAAGCCGGATGGATAAAATGGTTGTGGTGTTCGAACTGAGCAAAGCGAACATCGATGTGTGTGATGTAATGCTGCGCAGAAGCAGCAAGGACTTACATGTGGAGTACACCTCCATTCAATTGTCCCGACTTCGGCTCAAGTCCAGCAACGGCGACGAAGTGGTGCGTGGCAACATACGTAACGTGATCAATGTAAACAACGACATAGCCTTGTGCAATTGGCTAATGGAAGCCAATGACTTCTCCGTCGCCTACAATCTGCTGCCAGATACAGTGGATATGATTGTGGAACCTATGCGCACAACGGTTGCTTTGGCCCTGTCCCACAAGCTATCGAATCCAGCGAAGCTGAGGAATATAGATGTCAACCTGGTGGACTCACCGGAAACGGTGGACCACCATGTGCACCTCACATATTCAATCAACGTCCATGTAGATATGTCACCTATAAATATCTTCGCTCGTCACGTAGGTCACTTAGTCAACTTTCATCGATCTAAGAACTTAAACTATTTTAATTTATAGTTAAAGCTCTTGCATGAACATTTAACGATTGTGAGTGCAGTCGGTAGCTCGCTGAGTTCATTGAAAGCCGGTCCATGCCCAGCCAATGGTACTGAACGCAAATGCGATTTGGAAATTTATACGGGCAGCGCCCAAAACTATGGCATCTTGAAGGAATTCCTGGAGCTGAAAGCGAATGTGGAGCCAATGGTTCAAACTCCTGGTGAGCTATGGCTAAGACTTAAGACTTTTAATTAGAGAATCTTATATCCTGAATGTATGACATAAGTCACATGGTCTATGTATAATCTTGGTTCATCTGTCTATCTGTCCATAGGGATTGCAACCTGGTTTATAATTCATGTTGTATTTATTTTTTCCATAGATCCTAAGTCCAAGGGCTTTTTGACATATTTCTGTCAATGGACTATACCTCGCATATCTTTGGAAGTGGAGAGCTGGAGCGATCAGACCCATCGTAAATTATTATTAAACCTCGAGGATCTGCTGTTAAATGTGGACAAGCATGAGGACTTCACAAAGATCACTACCAAATTGGAGAACGTGAGCCTTAACTATTATGAAGCATTAGACCCGGGCGACTGGAGACTCATGGATGATTTCCACATCAAGGTGCTGGGAGATAGCACGAATTTGCCGCTTATTAGTGTTGTGATTACGACGGTCAATCTGCAAGATCTGCACTCGAAAATTGGGGCTCGCAGTCTGCACAGTAAACGTCGTACGATCTCCGAGCTGTTAATTGAGGTGCAACCGATCGAGATGATATTGCATGTGGATCGCATTACCGAATTTTTGTTATCCCAATGCGAGCTCATTGATATGCTCTGCAATGCTTCATCTACTGAGGAGCCTTCTAAGACAAAGCAACCATCGAAGGATTGTCTGCGTACTGTACAGGAACTGCCCATAGTGCATCTGAATAGCAAGGGAATTTTCATATATGTGCCTGTGGAGACGGACAAGAGGTGCTGCAGCGTGTTGCTGCTACGGGTAACTAAATGAGCATTTTGTTCAGAATCATTTTATAGTTATTCTCTTACCTTTGCAGATCGAGAGCATCAAGTTAACTCCAAGTGTAGAGAATCCTTTAGTGCGTCAACCCATCCGCCAGGACATCTACAATAAAGCAGCTGAGCTGAACATGCTTAGCACTCCAGGCGGTTTGGTCGAGGATCGTCAGTATGAGTTAAGTGTGCGTAAGATTTCATTATCCTCTGGCAATTGGCTGCAAACTCAAAAGTTCCGTCTGGAGAAGTTGATGTCCAATAAGTACAGCAATCCGGCCTTGGAATGGAACAAGCAATCCCAATCCACAGAGCTTGAGCACATGGACATATTCAAAGACTTCGACTTCATCATTGTCTTTGCGCCAGCCATCAACTACGAACGCTTCCTCATCTGCGGCGAGAGTGTTGAATTCAATTGTGTCACAGACTTCGTAGCCACGCTGAATACGCATCAGATTCACATGATCTCTGGTATTTTGAATCGCGTGCAACGCTGGCGCAAGTAAGTTCAGATTGGCTGCAATTTTCGTTTATCTTATATTCTTGCACGCTATATAATTCTCATTTCTTAGCATCGTGGAGCAGCCTTGCCTGAATGCCTGCTCGACAGCTAAGGATTCAACAAATGTCAGCTTCTTCAGTGGTTCAGGCAAAGACTGCAAAGGCTTATCCCAGCATAGCAGTAGACAATGGCTGCAAACCTCCTTACGGGACAGGTTCGCGGATGCCAAGAGCAGCAGTGGCACAGTATTGGGCTCCTGTCAGAGCGACTCTGGCATTCATGTGTCCAAATATGGGATTGCAGCGCAGGGACATCATCAGATTCAGCAGATGGAGTCCAAGAAAATGCTCAGTCATAAGCTAATCTATCCACGTAGTGTTTCTTTCGTTGCGGGAAAGTTTGAGCTGCGGATCTACGATGTACTGGAGGAGAATGAAAAGCTCAATTTGAGGCCGCTTCTGCTGGTTACCGTGTCGCAGCCCAGTTTTATGGCTGCGCAAACGCCTCGCGGAGGTATAACTCAAGCTTCAATTTTCGATTTCAACATTCATCTAGCCAAGGCGAATGCTGAGAGCAAGGCAGCCGCGAAAGAAACGTTTTGTGTGCCTGTATTCGCCACACAGCCCGGGACGCTGGATAGCTCGGGAATACCGCCTCCATTGCTCACAGTGCGCACGCAGCTGGATCGCTTCGAGCAATTGGAATTGGATGTTGAGCTGCGCAAGCCGATGGAGTTGAGTCTGTCCGAGAGTAGCATGAAAATGTTGTCGAGCGACTTGATACTCATCTATTCAATGCTAAGTACCACGCCCTATTTTCCACAGCGCAGCGAACGGCCCGTGGTGCACACGACCCCTTTGCGGCAGCTGAAGCTGCAGTGCTTCAATGCGGATCGCATGCATTTGGCGTGTGATCGCATCACAATCAAGTTCTATGACGATGAGCAGAGCTACAATTGCCACGCCGTCTGGCTGGACTTCAATGCGCACATCAAATTCAGTGCCCGGCCGCAGAAGGCTTCGGTCAAGTCGACCCTGGGCAGTGTTTATGTGCAGGCGGGCGACAAGATATTGCTGCATCCGCTGCTAATGCGACTCTCTGCCGATCTGCTCAGCGAGCCGTGGTGCGATCAGCTGTTGAGCAGCGTCACGCTCAAGCTGAACGTCCTGCATGTGGATGCGAGCATTGAGAACATTTTGCATTTGCGCCAGGCGCGAATAGGACTCGATAACATCAAGCAATCTATCAATGAGCAATGGCAACAGTTTCTACTGAAACGTCCGATGCTGGGTCAACCACCAAAAGTGACTCCAAATGATCTTTTCAAGTACACGCCATCCGTAGAACAGATAGTGCGCTCAAAGACGACGCCCAAAACTAAAATGGAATTCTATCAGGATGATCTACGGTTTGTTTTTAACTCCAAAACTATAAGTATTTGTATTATTTATTCATGAATATTTCCAACAGCGCTGGCGCTTTTCAATTTGTTGATCTGACCACAGACACCGTGCTGCCCATGCCCTACCAGGTTCAGATAATCAAGAAGAACTACGGAATCATTTGCTGGCGCTATCCACAGCCACGTCAGATGAGTCGCTTACATATCTATCCAGTGCCAATGCCCGTAAGCTCTCCAGCAAATCTCTGTTTTCTCTACCCAAACTAATTGCATTTGCTTTTTTTTTGTTAGATCGACAATCCTATTCATATCAAGTGCCGCATGGAGTACTTTAGTGAGACGCATGAGACCTTTCTGCATTACTGCGACTTCGAGCTCTCGGAGGTTGACACCAAGCAGCTGGTGCCACCGGATCGCAATATAACCGCCACCATTTGGCGTGTGGTTATCATGCAATCACTGATCTCTGTGGATGGCACTTGCTTTGAGCCAGAGGAGGATGACGATCTGCAATCGGTGAGCTGCCTGTGTAAACATTATTGAAATGTTATTAAAATCCACTTCTGCACAGATCGACAGCAATCATGTTCTGCAGGAGCATAAAGGCAATGCGGACAGCGATTTCATATTGCATCCAAAGGTCTTGGTTGGCTGCATGCGCATCGACACCATTTTTCAGGCGGATCTAGTGCCAAAGCTGCAGCTGTTACTCAGATGTCAGTATGTAGAGTTGAACTTCCTCAACCAGCCGGATGCATCGAGTGTGCTGCCTGCACCACTGCAGAAGTACTTCCTGCGTCGCACTACAAACATAACGCAGACCTTTCTCAGCGTCAACGTGGATGATTTACAGCTGCATTCGGCAATCTACACACGCGACAATTATAGCACTGAGTTGAACTTCCGAGGCAGGATCAAGTGCCTGGATTATGGATCGCTCAACATGATGGATATCATGGAGCCGATGAGCTTTCAGAGCTATTTGCGCTTTAATGCAATAAAGCGCTCGCTACAGGCCAACCTGTTGCTGGACAAGCTGCGCTTCAATTGTGGACCCTGTGTGATCCACACACTGCTCTGCTCCAAGCAGCATTGGATGGAGCTGCTGCAGCAGCCACAGCGCGATGCGGTGCACGCCCTGATGCCTAGGTGTGTCGTTGTCAATCGCATGCAAACGCACTTTGTCTTCGGCCAGACGGGCACCAACGAGCGCATCACTGTGGTGCCCCAGGAGTTGCGTCCCTATTACTTCTGTAACGATACCCAGAGCCAGGAGCTAATGTTCTACATCGAAGATCTGGAAACGCATAAGTTGGACAGCAGCGAGTCGCTGGCGATTGCCTTGAAGTTCGAGGACGAGCATCGCGTACATCATTTGCGTATTGGCCAGCATTGCATCACCATAAAGCTGAGCAAGTTGTCGGCCACACAGGTCTACATACTGGTCAAGGGGCAGATCGAGCTGGTCAGCATGGTACCATTCGAGCTGCTCACTGAGTTTCGTACTGAGGGCAAGCAGCTGGATGAACAGGCAACGAGTGCATTGGCACATCTCTTAGTGGCCAAAGGTCGCATTTCCTTCTACCAGCAGGTGCAGCGCAATGAACAGGTTAACATGAGGTACGTGAATGGGTTTAAAGTAGAGAAGGTTTCCGTGGCTAATGAAGTTCTTTTTCATAGGCTCAAGCTAAGCTCGCAGAATGCTAAAGGACGCACTGGCGATATCCCACTCAAGTCGAACAATAGTCTGCCCTGGCTGGTTAAGGTGCCCACCCAGACGCCACAGCAGTTCGTCAGCTTGTGGGTGCGCATCCTAAGAGAGGATATTGTTCTTTCTAGTGGTGTTGAGGCTAGCGACTTCAAGCCGCAACGCATACTTGTTAGCATCTGGCCCATATTCGAAATCTGCAATTTGCTCAGCTGCGAGCTGCAGGCCACAGAGAGCAGCAATCAGGACAAATTGTCCATAGCCGGCGAAGGCGGTCGGCTATCTTTGAACACGGCCACAACCCATTCCACGGAGCATTGTGTGAAGTTCGATTTTCCGTAGGTTTAGCATGCCTCTCACCGATCATTGCTAATGTTACTCCAAATTGCTTTTAGTACTGCCTTGGGCTTCGCTTCGAAGAGTGAATATACTTTCATGCTGAAGTCCATGGACTGGCATAAGTTCTTCCATTACAATCCAGCGGATTGGACCATTGAGCACACGCTGGATCGGCTGGATAAGAGCATCAGAACCAAATGGCCATTAAACGATGCCGAAGAGCTGCGCGTGAAGCGGCCGTACGAGTTGCTCAGCATGCTGGATGTTCAGTATCGCGCAAAGGCAACGCGCGAGTTCTCCTGCACCTTGGGCCTGGAGGTAGCCCCCTGGGCGATGTTCATCAATGACACCAAACTGGATGTAAGCATCTGCCTGGTCGCAGCTGGAGTACGGCATAAGATACGAGCGAGCTGCTTGGAAATGCTGCCTGTGCTGAGCGGTCACTTCACCATCGATGCGCCCATCGGCTCCAATTGGGTCTCTTCGATGTCCATTTGCGTGGAACCGCAAGGTCAGACAACCTCAGTGCCCGGTGGATCGGGTCGTCATGTCCTATTGCGTGCCAATTCCTATGTAGACATAGTGTTGGTGCGCAACGACGAGGTGCTGCGTTTGCTACTCGACTTTAAGCTCGACGATGGACGACGCGTGTTCAAGCTGCGATCTAAATATGTGATAGCTAATTGCACAGACATAATACTGACTGCTCTGCCCCTGACCATGGATCACAAGGAGACCTCTGGACGCGCTGAGGTCAGTGCGTTGCAATTCGAGATGATCAGTCATAGAATCAACTCCGTGGAGGGACAGCAACAGTCGTAAGTGGAGCACTCTAACATGTTACGTTATATCAATTCTTCTTCTTGTTCTTCTTCATAGCAACATTGGGGCCACAATTGAGAAATTCCACGATCTGAATGCGCACAAATCGAAGCACACCTGTGATACGGCCTTTGTGTATTTCGTTTGCTTCGCTGTGAACGGCAGAGAAACGACATCCATTCCCATACCGCTGACAATGCCCTTCACTCGCCGTTGCTTCAACATACAGGATGGCAGCGATTCCATACCACTAATGAGCACACTCATTGAGAAGGACAATGTTTACTATTTGAATGTGTTCAGAGACTCGTCACCGGCGATAATCATCAACAACAATACGAATGTGAAGTTTATTGTGGCTCAGACCAGCGCCTCGGGCAACAGCAATGTGACCTGCACCTCGCCAGAGTTTACGGGCAAGCACTTTGAGTGGAATCAGCTAATAGAACCGTATAGCAAATGCTATTATACGCCGCCCCAAATGTATGCCAACTTTCCCGATGTGGAGTTTACTATGTGCAACCTATCCTTAGCTCTCTACACTGGTAACGTTAAAGCTAAAAATATGCTCAAGTCTTGTTTAGTAATTATCTCATTCTCTATCTACTCTTTCTAATTTGCAGACATGGTTGCCTGTGGCAAGCAGAAGATTGGCTGGTCGAAGCCCATACGCACGGACAAGTCGTGGAAGAAGTTCATACATGTGCCCAACCACGGCGATATCAAAGTTGTGATCTGTGATAAGCATCGGGTGATACGCTTCAACATCTACTATATTGCGCAGCAGCTGGAGTTCTCTGTCAAAGATTTGCGGTCGCGCCTGAAAGAGCCAGACGCAGCGCAATCCGTATTGCCGCAGAGTGTTATGCAGCAGGAGTCGGACTCAATGTTGCTAATAAGGACCGAGCAAGAACTGCAGCTCAAAAATGTGGACTGCGTTCACTTGAGCGAGGAGTGCGAAACGAAGCTTCAGATCGCTTTCCGCCTGTTCATAAAGAGCTTTGTCTTCAGCCTGCACACGAATGACCGACAGCGCGACTCTCTCAAGACTGAGGTCTGCAACATGTATGTAGACGACGTGATGTTCGCCTACGACGACGACGACGAGCGGCGAGAACTCCATCTGCAGTTGCCCAACTTGCAGGTGGATAATCAGCTCTATTCCAATGGGAAATACGATTTCCCGGTGCTGCTGTGTGCCCAGAGACTGTATAAGCGCAACAACTGCCTGCCTCTTGTGTATGATCTGGACGAGCTCTACAGGAGCCAGGCGCTGGGTCATCCCATTTCAGAGCTGACCTTTATCCTCTACCAGGATGAACTGCAACTGCAGGCTGTGTGCTGTAAGCTTCAGCCACTGCGCGTCTACATCGAGGATGCCTATCTGAACCAGCTGCTGGACACGCTGGTCGAGTGTGCGCCCTCCAACTGCATCCATACGCCGCATCCGGAGTGTCAACGCCTGCAGTTGGAGCCAGGCCAAACCTGGTTGCCCGAACAAGTAGTTGGCCAGGCTCTGTACATAGCCGAACCGCTGCGCCTGCATAGCTTCGTCGTGGAGCCTCTCAGTCTGCTGCTCTCGGTGCACACCTCGTCGCGTCTCTACATCGCCCTGGACCATTCGCCACTCTCGTTCTCCCGCTATGAGTGCCAGCAGATACTCACAGTGCCCCTGCGCTTCGGCCAGTCTCTGGGCCTGCACTACCTGAGCGGAGCTATCTTCGGCGCGGGCTGGGTGGTGGGATCGCTGGAGATTCTGGGCAGTCCTAGTGGATTGGCGCGTTCCTTTACCACGGGCCTGCGTGATTTCATTTCGATGCCAGTGCAAGGCCTGTTTCGTGGCCCGTGGGGCTTTCTGGTCGGCATTACGCAAGGATCGGCATCGCTGCTGCGCAACGTTACCGCAGGCACGGTCAACTCGGTAACCAAGCTGGCGGGCTCGGTGGCACGCAATCTGGATAGACTTACGCTGGATTCGGAGCATATTGAGTTGACAGAGGCGCGACGACGTGCACGTCCACAGGGCTTTGCCGATGGCCTGACTCAAGGCTTGACGGGGTTGGGCATCAGCCTGCTAGGCGCCGTTGGTGGCTTGGCCCATCACACACTGGAGGCACGCAGCTCTGTGGGCGTGCTGACGGGCCTAACCAAAGGCATTGTCGGTGCCCTAACCAAACCCATCAGTGGAGCCG
Organism: Drosophila antonietae; assembly: GCA_030914385.1. NCBI lineage: Eukaryota > Metazoa > Arthropoda > Insecta > Diptera > Drosophilidae > Drosophila > Drosophila antonietae. The sequence goes on along the minus strand of JAUESO010000609.1, from coordinate 781,256 downwards.
CCGAGATGTTGGCCCTAACTGGGCAGGGCGTCCTGCACACAGTGGGGTTCAATGCCATGCCGCTGCAGGTGGAGCCGAGCGTGACACGCAACGTGGCGCTGCACGCCAGTTCCTATCGCATCTGGCGTTTCCTGCATGAGAAATTGAGCAGCGATCAGCTGTTGTTTTTCCATGAGATAACGCTGCTGCTCAATGGACAGCTGCATCCAGCTTTGCTCTATTTGACGTCCACAGTGCTGGTGATAATGGAGCTCAAGTGCGACGATCTGAAGTTTATTTCATCTGTGCTGAAGCTGGAGGTGCTGGCAGATCGCGAGGACTCTTCCAAGCTATACTTGAGTCTAAAGCCGGAGCAATCGGATGACATGGAAGGCGTAAGTATAAGTTTCTAACCGAAATTAAATCACATTTCTCATATTTATATTTTTCTCTTTCTTTCTCGCAGCAGATGAAGTTTACCAATGAACGAATCATTAGCTTTCTGAATGCCTCGCGTGTCCATGGACCCACATGCAACGATTCGTTGAGTGATCTGCTTCAGCTACACGACCAGGACCAGGCTCGCGACGATCATCTGCGTCGACAGACGCAGTGCATCTTCTACATCAAGCCAAACATTGGCCAGCACCTAATCCACTACCTTAAAGTCATCAGCCAGACGCAGTGAAAGAGTTACGCGCTGTTCACATGCTTCCCGTGTACAGAATGTATTCCTATCATCCATGCATATACATATATATATATATGTATATAACCATATTTTATACATCTATGTATATATATGTATGTATGTATATATTAATTCCAATGTCCAATTTGTATTGTTGTGGAATTCGTCGTTCCACAAGTATTTTATACCAAAACCAAACGAAGACACGACTAAATTTAATGCAATCTTCCAAATTGGTTGTATTTTTGTAAAGCCAAACACAAAATTATAAAATAAATTTATAAATGTATTATAACTGAAACTACACAATTATTCCACTTAGAATACGAATCAAGCATTGGGCACTGAATCATCTCATCGAGCATCGAGAAGGATTTTACTAAGCTGAAGACATTTTGCCCTTTCTGAGCTCGGATTGAGGAATGGCGAAGGAATTCAAAGATGCATTCCTCAAATATTCAAACTGTGATTCGTTCTTATCGAATTCTATGGATAATTGTTTTGAACCTTTTTAAAACAATTATCTCTTCCGAGAGAGTAGTCTTTTCTTATAGCTACCAAGCTGAGATATTACAAAGATCAGTATTCATCATATAATCACAGGTAAGCAAGAACCTATCCCAATGCGAATCAGCCTATCTTACGCTCTTGAAATTAATTATATTCTAAACATCTCTTATGTTTTCAGATCATAACGCTTCGTCAGCTAAAGGGGTGCTAACACATCAAAATCATCAATTGCATATTATTTAGTAGAGATAAACATATCTATAATAATATCTTTATATGCTCTAATTTAGGAGATATGTAAATATATATAAATATATATGTAAATAATAATAAACATTTAGTTCAATAATTATATAAAATATAGATTTAATTCAGAATATTGATTTGAAAAGCAATAAAAAGATTTTTTTATATTAAACAAGCTGCGTTTTTACTCAAAAGGGCTTAATTGCTGGCAGTTGACGTTCAAAAATCAACGGTCAGAAATATACACTTTGCAATAAATCGTTGCATAACTTAGGGGGCTGATGTTGTGGGCGTTGAGCTCTAAATTTGAATTTGAAAAATTTGTTAACAGTGCGCTTACATAATTATGTTAGCACTCTGCTACCTAAAATTGCACTGTTAACTAACATTTTTCACCCTGCTGCTCATTTCTGTGGGCCTGGTATTTCACAAAAATACCCGCAACATTTTTGGAAGTACCAGGCGAACAGAAATGGCAAGTAAGGTGGAAAATGTTATTTAACAGTTCGTTTACAGAATTCTGTTAGCGCTCTGTTATGTAACAGTAAACTTTCACTGCACTGTTAACTAACATTTTTCACCCTGCTGCTCATTTCTGTGGGCCTGGATTTCACAAAAATACCTGCAAAATTTTTTGGAGTACCAGGCGAACAGAAATGGCTAGTAGGGTGAAAAAGGGCATTTGGCGCTAGAATTTGTGATCTTAATAAAATTTCGTTGCATAGCTTAGGGGGCTGCTGATGTGACCTTGACAAAATAACGTTGCATAACTTAGGGGGCTGCTGATGTGGCCTATTAATTAAAAATTTGTCACTCTACTACTCATTTCTGTGCGCCTGGTATTTAAAAAAAAAAATAGCTCTTATATTTTAGGGAGAAAAATGCAATTTTAATAGTGCACGTTACGCTACTGTTAACTAAAATATTTACTGAGCTTACTGAGCAAACTAGCACCGATATCTAAAACTAAAATTTATAAAATCTTTGTATTTATTTATTACACTGACCTACAAACCATTACAACCTGTTTTTTTTCATATTTTACAATTAATTCAGGGAATACAAATATTTCAAATATTTATATATCCACATCCACGGATCTAGCACAGTTCTTCGGCTCAAAATTTGGTACGTAATTGATGCCTTTAATTTAAAGCAGTAAAATCTATTCTTCAAAATAGTTGTAATTATCAATTCCATGATACTAACAGCATTGTAATGTAATGTTTCAGCCATGACGAGTTATACACTATACAATTTGTCAATCGTATCTTATCAATCGATTTTAATCGTTCCAAAGAGTATCCTTCGATTAAAGGGGAATCCAGGAAGTAACTTATGTATGACTTCTGTTACGAAGGTCATGTGGAAGAACACACAGTTTTAGTGAACGTCCATCAATCATTGAACTTGAAGAATTTCGGAAATTTCAGCTGGATCTATGATATTATATCTGTCAGCCGCCGTATGAATATACCTGCATTAGATATTAAGCTGAAGCTTTACGATGTTGTTTTGGAATTTCCGCTCACGTGCTGCAAGTACGAGTCGTATTCTGGCCGTGGGTCGGACACTGAACGTGCATGCCAATGCCGCACAAATTGAATTTAATGAAATTCGATTTCTTATTTTAGCTAAGAACAGCAATAAAACTATTTACCGTCCGGCAGAAGAAATACCTGCAATCAGTGGAGCCAAGAAATGCGAAGGACGCGACGTGTCGCTGCAAGGCAAGACGAACTTATTTCGTATATTAACCAGAGCCAAACAAGCCAAGAGCAGCAGCAGCAAATTTGTAAAATGTTCCTGGCAGCACCCACAGCCGCAGCAGCAGCAGCAGCAGCAGCCACCCCTATCCACAGCATCCACCCGCAGCAAATTGCTTCGTGTTTTTTCTCGCTTAAAATATAATTTGCTCGGCGGTTGGGTTCATGGATTCGCTGCAATGTGCAAAGCTACGCGGCTGCATAACCGAAGGATTCAATTATAGCTGCGCCAGACAAACCAAAAAACCACTTTGCACCACACTCTCTGTGCGTGTGTGTGTGTGTGTGTGCGGTATACATGCGGCTTACATTATTCATATTAAAAACTTTACAAAAGTTGGCCTATTTAATGTATTTGTATAAACACACACACACACACATAAACACTCATGCATACACTCTCGTTCTCACATATACACACACTCACATGTGCTTAGAAGCACATTAGATATGGCCATCAATTGTATTTTGAAAGAGCGCTGCACACTTTTCAGCCATTCGCACCAAAAACTTTTGCCTTTTGCTTTTGTCTTCCGGTTCCGCTTCAGCGCTTTCGCGTGTGTGTGTGTGTGAGCTTGCACTTGCGCTGCGCTCAAAAGTAGGCAACGAATTGTGTCAGCCACAGACGTTTGGCCTTTGAGTTTACAAAGAAGCTTTGTGAGTGTGAGTGTGTGTGGGATGTTGGCTTGCAGATGTGGTTAAGGCAACGACGGCGATTTAAGAATTATAGAAGTAAATTAATATCTTTATAGATATATATATATAAATATATATATGCATATGTCGTACATAAATTATATGCAGCCTCCAGCACCCAAAGTGCTGCCTATGCAAACGTTGACTTGAAGTTCTTCAATTTATAAGCCAAGTAAGTCTAATCATTGAGAAGTATTTTTTTTTTTTGTTAATTTACAACTGATTTTACAGATCAGAGTTAGTACTTTCCTACTAAATACTTCCATCTGCGAAATCTACGAAAATATCTAATCTAATAGTTACTCATATCCTTCAACATTCAGAGAAGGCTAAATCATTGGCTTTGACGCTTGTAATAAAAGTGAACTTAATAAATGCAATGATTATTGCAAAAACACATACACTTACCTATTGCCGTATAACAATAATCTGATTGAGTATAGCTTGATAGTTCACAGATTTTTTTAGGCGATTGCAGATTCATACGCAGTATATCAAAGACCTGCAGTAAAGCTTATTTACTTTACCCATACCGTTTAACAAGACTCCTTTCTGGCCATCAAATCAAATCGAATGGAAAACATATTTCCTTTAATTTATTATGCATTGATTCAAAGCTCGAAGCCAAATGCTGATTGTTATCAAGGCTCTGCCTGCTGCTCTTTGTGAATCCATCAAACCGCATGAGTAAGTCAATTAAACTTTGATTTGTGGGCGAGGCTAATGCATTTCCAGTTGCAAATTATAATTCGCTTAAAGCACAAATTGCAAAATTACAAAATCACAGATTTTATTATGCATTTTGTGCTGCAGCGTTTCAGGTTTGTAATTAGCTGCAAGCGACTAATCCATTATTAATAAATTGTTGTGGCAGCTGGCATCGATATATTGCTCAATGTATATGCTCTAAATTAAGTTCGAAGAGGCGGAGGAGAAGGAGGAGGAGGAGGAGGAGGAGACGGGTAGGAGGCGAATGAAGCTTCAACGCCGCAAGGACATGAGAAATCGACAAATTCGTTTCGCTCAACGTAAGTGCATGATTTCTGCTACATATTTATTTTGGCATATGAGTTGTATTATGGCCTCAGCTTACACATGTCTATAGCACACACATGTATGGGAGTGTGTGTACTTTTATATTCATAAGAGACATATATCTGTATATATATTGTGCGCTCACATCTATGCAAATATTAGTGCCTCAGGCCTCAAGCGATTTCGTTCGCGTTGGCCATGGCGCACGAGGCGAGCTCAGATGCTCAATTACTTTGACACACACACACACACACTAGCATACACACATACAGTAGCACACTTCCACACACTCACAGATAAAGTAAATAAAAGCAAATGCAATTTATTCAAAAATTTGTTACTTATCAAAAATTTATAGCGAAACAACAAGAATTGACAAAGTTGAGCATCTACGACTGTTTGATACACGCTCATCCGACAAAAATCAATTATGTTTAATTTTTATTATTTTATTATTTAACGAATTATCTTTAAAATATTTTACTATTTGCCTATGTAAAGCTTAGCTACATAGAGCTTGAATAAAGTTCATAATATAATTGAATATATATATGTTTCTATATTGATCAATAAATCAGTGAATATACTAGACGACTAATACTCTACAGTAAATTCCGAGTCGTTAAGCCTTCAGCCTTGCTTGACTTATATGTAAAACGAGCTTGCTTAATAGTCAAACACTTCTTAAACTTTGAGCCAAGTTTGTTTAGCCACGTCCCCTACTTACCTTAAAAGAAGAACTCCTAACTCTCTAGCTATGCTGAAGATAAACGAGCACAGCTCAACCAATATACTCTCTTCATGTCACTCTTTTTCAAGTGAGCATAAATACAGCTGCAAGGTGTCTATCTAGCATATGTGAGTGTGTGTGTGTGTGCGAGTGCGTGTGTGTGTGTGTGTGCAAGGGTATAGGCATCGTATGTCTTAAGTATGTTACAAATATTTTTGGCAATGTTGGCAAAACGTTGTTTTGGCCGCTAGGCAAACGAATTATTTATATTTACATATGAATTTTTTCTCAGCTCTTGACAGAGGACTGGACTTGGCCCAAAGCTGAGACGGAGCGCACAGCTAATCGGTTGAGATTTCATCAATCTGTTGCCTCCAACACGCTGTGTGTGTATATACATATATAGTATATGTACATATATCCCTATTGTATAAATAGTTAATGCAATATATGTGGGCTTGAGGCTTTTGAGTAAGATGCTTTATTCACAATTTACACAGTGGGGCAAAAACAAACTTACAATATAGAGCTTATATACAGAAACGTTCGCCTTAGCTTATATACAGAGGCAATATTAGTATGTATGTATGTGGGCAAAAAGCTGTGAAGTCTTCATTTGCTTTGAAATCGCATTCGAGTTCGGCTTTGAACATCTTAATTATACATATTTATTTATTTAATTCATATACATATATTATCATATACACATTTAGATCGTCAAAATGGTTTTGTTTAACACTTACTGTGATAGCATATGAATTTGATTAAGTCGCATTATATCATTAATATTCGTAATAGGATATGAAAAGCAAGCGAGTGATTCATCTATCAGCAGCTCAGCTGGCTCAGCAGCTGGCGCCATCTAGCGGCAGGTAATGTGGCTCAGACAGAAGCTGATTCGATCTGCACACAGCGCCATCTAGTTTCGTTTTAATCAAACTATAACTCATACGCTCCGTGGGCAGCTGAGTTATACGTGAGTCATATATAGGTCTAACTTGGTATCTTTCACTTGGGATAAATTCGAGACTCGATAAGAAGAAGAGGAAATCTAGAGCCAAGTCTTGTCGTCGGCTGCCATCGGTGGAGCGCCACTGTTGATGCGCCTGTAGTTGTTGTTGGAGCTGCCCACAATCTGCATCTGCATCTGCAGCTCCAGGCTCTGCACTGGAGTCGGCGCTGGCTGTCAGGAGAGCATCTGTGTGGTACGACACTCCGCGGCCGAATTGAGGGAGCTGCTCGACTTTTCGCTGGTCCAGCGCTCCTGCAGCTCCTGCTGATAGGGCGCCCGGTGGGCACGTGCGCTGCTCCTGCTGCCGCTGTTCAGCTGCTGCTGCTGGACGACGGGCAACGAGTGGCGTTCACTCTTCTCACCTGAACGTGACGCCGCATTGCGCAGCACACCTGTCAAAGCAGAGCCAAATGTCAGTGAATCGAAAGTCCGGATGCCGGGCGGCACTTCAGCTTACCACAATGCGAAACGCGATGCGACTTGGGCGAGCCAGGGCAGACATAGAGTATGGATTTCTGTGTGTCTGCATTGGAGAGAGTCGGAGAATGAGAGAGAAAAAGAGAATGAGAGTGGGATAAGGCGAGTCATTAGTGTGCGCATTTGCATACCATTCCGTTTGATGCGATTGTGATCGGGCGAACCGGAGCAGGAGTAGCGCGATGTTAGATTCTCGCGGCGATTCAGCGACTCGGCACCCACGTTGACAAACGGACACCAGCGAAAGACCATTTTGAAGCCATAGCGAAAGCTGCAATCAGAGCAGAGAAAACAAAGGGAAACATTGCATTCAATTACGGCTGAAATATGAATATTAATGCCAGCCGAGCCAGCAGACATCAAAGTGCATCAAAGCCTCGACAGCTCGTTAAGCAGAAATGTTATTGAGCTGCGCGACAACAGTCCTCAAATGGAATTGTCCTTCAGCATTTATAGTTCTCATTCTTCCTTCTCATGCCCAGCTCGATTGTGCATGGACATGGATGTCTGGCATTCCATTCATTTATGCCATCTCTCTATCTACTATCCAATTGACTTTATTTTCTAATCCCAATCGTTTTGCTTACATTTTCTCAGTTGTTTCATATGCTTGTTATTGCATATACCCTGTAGCTGAATAGGGGGTTTTGTTACTCTAGTCTACATAATACAGGGAAGTCAGAAGTACTTCATGGAAATTTAAATTTAAGACAATCTTCTCACTTGGCTCTACGCAGTCAACACCTTTAACAGGGTATCCTTAAGTCACTGCAGTTAAGTAAGTTCACATATGTTGACTGTCAACTATGTCAAGTTGAGAATTTACACCTGCAACAGAATCTTTTGCCCTTGGTATGATTTGGTAGCAAATGCCAGAGCTAGAGCCACAGCCACAGTCAGAGCTGGAGCCAGAGCCAGAGCCAGAGGTAACCAAGCCTTGAAACATGCCAAGTAGCTTGATTTATGCTCTGGTATTTCATTGGTGGATTATCTTGTTGCTTCGCATGGGTATGGATTGGGTGGGGACAACCCGTTAACAAGAAGCACCTGCAATAATAATAAAGAAGCAGAAAGCGAAAGGAAACAACACCTTGATGACGCTCACCATTTACATAAGGGCGTCGCCGACTCAGCAAAGCGAGCTACGCCGGAACTGGGGTCATAGCTCCACGTGTCGAACTATTGACGCTTAAGTCTCGTACGTTTCACGTAAAACAGACCCCCCGCCTCTCGCCCTGCCACAGTCTGGACGATGGCAACAGTCATTGGCATGTTGACTGGGCCAAATTAATTGCAATCAGTTACGCTTCCCCCTGCAGCGGATGTGGCGCACGGACGCGACAGAACATCAACAGTCAATTTGTGCAAACGAAAACGAACAAATAACTGTGTGTGTGTGTGTGTGTGTGTGTATTGTGGATACACGTGTATGAACAGGCAAGACTTCATATAATAAAAGTCACTCTATCTAGATGAGCTGCAACTTAGCTTAAGCAGTTCGGTTAAGCTCTGATATGGTATAGTTGCTTCATAAGCATAGAAATAGTTAATCAACAAACTTATCTAAAAACTCTATAAATTGCAAAGCTAATCTTTGCATTACAGTGTTATGAAAGTATTTCACAGTAATATTGAAGTACTTCAAGCAAGTAGAGTTGTTCCTAAGATGTCATATATGAAACGTACAACTAGGACTAGGAATTGAATGCAAATTGCATTGGAATGGAAATGAAAAAGAATTTGAATAAAATGAAAATAGAAGAGTATGGAATAAGTATGAAATGGAATTGGAATGAAATGGAATAGACAAATCTAATGAGCAGAGAAATATGTTGTCCTATGAAAGTACTCGACACTCAAGATGCGATTCAACAATAGTCCTTGATTTAAATATCTATAGACTAAAGACTTAAAACTTAAACTGCGAGCTCTATATATCCTTATGGTAAACCTATTTTTACTTTTATTAAATAGAGTTAATCTAAATCTCAATTGCAATTTAAGTTTAAGCAAGAATTTCACTCTGACTGATAAATTATGATCGTCAAATACATATCAAATGGACAGCCTTCATTTAAAATTGAAATTCCTGACTAGAAACTTTCAGTTCGACAGTCGCGTCATGTATAATGGCTGTCATTAAATATAGTTTTGGACTTCTGGCTGGGGAACTAGAATCTAGTCGCGCTTGTGAAGAACTACAAATATGCTGCTGGATGAGTCAACGTGACGGGAAAGTTAATGTTAATGTCAATGATATTGATGTTAATCATGTCGCCGATAATGACGATGATGATGATGGACGGGCTTCATTTCCGGATGACGAGCTAAACGACCAACTGCGACTAAGTGACTTTCGGATGGCCCAGCTGGGTGGATTGTGTCAAAGGAATACAGCGGTGGAATACACACGAGCGTACTTAGCGCCCTCAACTCGACGTAAATTACATAATTTGCAATGAGTTCGCAGGGACGTGGACGAGAACGAGAACGAGCTGGAGCAGGAGCAGGAGCAGGAGCCGGAGCACTAGATAGGAATTGATGCCAGAGCTGTTGCTCGCACTTACCGGGAATTCATCCAGCAATATATAATCGGATTGTACATGGAGTTGCTCATGGCCAGCCAGTAGATAACCAAGTAGAGCTCCTGAATGAATGGTGCCTCGGTAATAGCCGGATAACAGGATGTGACTATAAAGTAGGTGTGGAACGGCAGCCAGCAGAAGCCGAATATGAGGACGACCACAATCATCATTTTGACCACCTAAGCGGAAAATTGAAATTCAAATATATATATAAATAAAAAAATTTAATTCCTACAATGATGATGATGACGATGTTAATGATGATGAGCATGAGAATTTAGCATACAAGTTGGGTCAGTATTCAAATTAATGAATGCTTTTGCATGTCGATGTTGTCAATGTAGGGAGGGATGTTTGTGTGCGTGGAGCAAGGAGGGACGAGCCAGCCCCTCGATTGTTGAATGTGGAACAAGGAGGAACGAGCTACCCCCTCGTCTGCTGTGAGGAACGAGCTACCCCCTCGCTTATACTGTGTGGGTATAGATGTATAGGGGATTAGGTGACTTACCCTGCGCTTGCTGCGCACATTCTCCACTTGCCTAGGCGTATACTCGCCAATTGTCTTGGAGCCCCAGAGCTCGATGCCCACGCGGGAATAGGTGACAGTCATCGAGATGATAGGCAGAAAGTAGGTGAGTATCAGAATCAGTATATTGTAGCTAGACAAATAGAGATAGATAGTTGGATAGATAAGTTAGATAGGATGCAAGGATAAGTCGTAAGCTCTTTGACCATTTCAGCAAACGGTCGACAACTTCCACACATAAACACACACACACATATATATAAGAGTTGGCTTTCACAATGTGCCGTTAGCCGTTCTCTTTTTTTATGGCTGAAAACTCAATTTAATGGTCTCGCATGCCCGGAATGCATCGAGGCGAGGCAGTTCCTATTTGATTGCCCATATTTGCTTTCAAATTTGTCATATACGCCATGCCAAACGACTATAAAGAGTTGCATGTCTTTTATGAGCGTTGCCTCGGGGCCGCTGCTCTGATTCCAAATGAAAATTCGTACAAAAGCGTATATCATTATTTTTCTCTTCATTTATACGGCGTTTGCTGTGTGCGAGGGTCGTTTCATTTATACCACAATCTGACTGTGAAAGCCTTAGGCTCTTTAGTATCTTTCTTGAGAATATTATTAGGGGAAGCTATTCGCTACATGAAACGCCTTAGATCAACAAATATTAAGTGGTAAGGAGACTTTTCCAGAATTAAAAGAGATATGTCAACTCCTGCTGAATGCGTAGGCAGCTCACGTTGTAAACCCATTAAACATTACTAGAAGATGTCGCTCAGAAATATCCAATTAGCTTTCTAGCTTTCTCGCTGGCCCACTGCCTACTTTTCAGACTACCGTTTCTCTTTCGCTCTCTCTCTCTCTCTCTCTTTCTTATTTTCTCTCCCTCTTTATCTCTCTCCCATTCTATCGTCCTCTCGCTCTATCTCTCCCTCCTATTCTATATAACTCTTATCTGTCTCTCTCTCTCTGTCACTCTATCTCTCTTTCTTTATTCCTCTATCTATCCCCTCTCTCTCTATTTACTTATTTATTATCCTTTCCAATACCTACTCTATCTTCTATATTCATTCCTCTCTCTCCTTGGAGCTTTCATTTATGAAACTTTTAGGGTATTTACCAGTCCGTTACTGCCTTCCGTTTTTTATGTGGTATGCGTGACTGTTTTTTATTGCATGCCTGCATATTTCGTGCCATGCCGAGCTATGCATTGCCTCCATTATCATCTGATAGCACAGATTTTGTCTTCTGCAGTGCGCATCGCAAATTTTCCGATTTATAGCTGCCGACGATATCCCATGTAACAAAATGCGCTCGTTTACTTACCCACACCCATACACACATGCCTCCCACACACCCCCGCACACACACACACATTGACTTACATATGCTCCTGTTTGGAATGATTCGTCTGTCCATCGGGCCACTCGGAGAAGCAAACGATGCGTGTCTTGTTCTCCATGGTCACCGGCACCTTTGCAGCATTCAAATAAAGTGTGTTCATTAATATTAAAAGTGAGGAGAGGTAAATTGATATGTTACCTCCTCCGTTTTGAAGAACAGCAGCATGGGACAGGAGATGAGCGTCGAGGAGAGCCAAATGATGGCTGCGATGGCCAAATTGCGACGTTTGCTCATCCGCGGCTGCAACGGCTTCATAATTGCCACATATCTGCAAGGTAGATAGATATAGAGAGGGAGATAGAGAGAGAGAGTCCCATTAATAATGAAATCTAAGTGGGCCGTAAGCCGATTATGTCTGTGTTTGCTTATACACTTAACCAACATCGCATTATCAACCTGTCCCTGAAACTATGAACACTTTGCTCACAGTTAATATCGGAGAAGACAACCAAAGCATAAGTCTAAATGGAATAGAAGGGCGAAATGAGTCGAGATGCTGGTCATTAGGGTGAAAGAGGCTGCTCGTTCTACCAGATAGAAGTGTTTCAACTAATAACACTAATAATAACAATATTTATATAGACAATTACAATAACAATGTGTTAACTCTCTCCCTCTCTCTCTCTCTCTCTCTCTCTCTATCTTTTTCTCTCTCTTAAAACGTTAATGCACTAATGAGCTAATGGAAAAATGAGATTTTATGCTTAAGCACTAATTGGCTTGTAATGCACGAGTTACTAATGCACGAATGCACTAAAGCGTCGATAAGCCAATGCACTAATACGCTAATCTACCAATGCTCTAATGCACCAATAAGCTAATGCACTATTCATTAGTAATAATGCAAAACTTGTCTGATGAGCTAATGCACCAATACGCAAGAATGATCTAATAAGCTCGTCAATACTCTAATGTTCCAATGCACTAATGTGTCAATAACTATAACGATAACGCGACAATGTGGTAATGTACTAATGCATTACTAATTTGTCTATGCGATAATTATCTAATAGGTGCATATACGCTCATTAATCAGATTGCTAATACGCTAATTGGCTAATGCACTTATGATAATTGTGTAATGAGATTTTGCATTTGCATAATAAGCTTCAATGAGTATCTGTACCTAGAACCTTTGCCATTGATTGGGATTCCGTGAACCCTTCAATCCTTTTCAAACAAAAATTAAATAAAACTTTGCAAATTTGAATTGACGTCAGGCAAGCCCCCTAATGAGCGGTTATTTATATATCTGCTGATTATTTGACCACCCGTATTTCCTTTTCATACCTTTTTATGTATTCAAGCCGGAAATTAGTTTACGCATAAACATAATAAATATCGATTTATGTTTTATAAATTAAATGAAGAGAAAAATAAAAGACTTCTGTGTGGCAATCGTATATTTCTGGGAATATTGTGATAAATTGATTGTGTCCGATTGTGTCAAGGGTTGACAGGCGCTTGTCAAAAGTTTGATGAGCTTCCTCGAGAATTTAAAGTTGGAAAATCCCTTTTTGCTTTAAACGTGCCCTACGCTAATCGGATATGAATGATGGCATCGATTTGGTTAACCCAAACGCAACAAGCTACAAGCTACATGGTCGTAACCCCTTGGGCTAAACATGTCGAGAGACAAGAAGAACATAAATGTATCTATCTAGGCCAGCTCAGTGGGGTGCCAACATTTCATATCTAATATTAAAATGAGAAGGTTTTTTGTTTGGGTTCACAAAGTCAAGACTGATAAGGGTTCGGCACCCAAGCTCATCTAAAATCTGTTGATTATATATGCATATGTTATATGGGTATGCATGCTACATAGGTGTATACAATGTACATCACTTACCGGTCAATTGATATGGCCATTAGCGTGAAGACCGAGGCACAGATGCTGAGCATTGCAATGAACTGTGATACTTTGCAATAGAGCTCCCCGAATATCCAATCGCTGTCCAGCATATAGTAATAGTTGAAGGTCACGTTCAGACTGGAGACCATCGCGTCGGCTATGGAGAGGTTCACTGGAAACAAAAGCAAACAGACGCGGCGCACACAAAAAGTGCGTTAAACAACTGTAACACGTGCAAAAGCCAACAAATGAAAATCCAAATCCAAATGGCAAATAGAGAATGGCCAGAAAAAGTATCTCAAGGTAAACATGGGACAGCACAGGCGAGGACAACAGCTCTACGCCGAATAGTTTCTACAGTAATAGATGTGATATGCGTATGCCTTACAAAGTAATGCCTATGACAACGACAATGACAATAATAATGATAATGATGAAATAGTATATTATACAACAACAATACAATACATTATTTTTAGTATTGCAAGTATTTTCCTATAGATGTTACATAATTAATTTTGCCAACTTAAATACCCTTTTCGAAACCACATGAAAAGGTAGCAGTAGCAGAGCCCATCATATTTAAGTAACCCATTTTTTTGTTGTTTATGCGTCGTACATTTATAATTAGTGTGAAAGCCAGTGCAATCGACTTTGTGGAGAAGTTGGGATCAGGCTGCGCATAATTAAATGGAGGCTGCAAATGGAACAACGGCCATTTGTCTGTCTCCCTGTCTGTGAATGTGTGCGTGCCTGCCTGCCTGCCTGTCTGCGAGTGTATCTGTTTGTGTGTTGGTGTGGGTGTGAGTGTGAGTGTGGGTGTGAGTGTGTCGGCCATCATTTATTACTTGGCACATTTGTTATTGTATTTCGGTTTCGGTTGTGAGTGTCTAACGATTTACATTCCAATGAATCACTAAAAACAGCGTGGGCTAAAACCACAATCCCACTCCAATTGAGAACACATCCCTCCCTCCGCACACACACACACACACATAAAATAAGAAGTGAAGACATTAAAGTAGGGTACTAGTGACGATATAATACCTGTTCACGGTCCTGTAGAGTCCTATCTGTAAGTATATGAATATTTTGAAGTAGAGGTCTATCGAATTTCAAGTCTTTAACGAACATTCCACAAAACCAATATACTCTCTTTTCGCTTCGTGAGCGAGCATTAAAAAGGTGCAAACAAAGAGCCAAAAAAATGTATTTTGGCCTACTGCTTTTGCCATTGTTTACTTTTCATTATCTATGTAGATAAGCAGTGTCAGAAATAAGCATAAAAAGCAACACTCGCACCCGCACCCGCACCCGCACCCGCACCAACAATAACAATAACAATGGGCATTGTTTTATCGCATAGTTCTTGTCACGCCCCCAAACGTGTCGAATTCGGCAGGCGATGTGGCAACGCTGCACAGGCTCGGTCAGCTGGACAGACCTGGAGGCTGTCCTGGAACCAATTTTTCTTCGTTTCTTTTTTTGGTACCGATTGCGTATCGTCTTAATTAATCAAGACATAATAAGAATGCCGAATGAACACGAACAGATGAAGCGAATGATAAAAGATAATGCAAATCATAGGCAGTCTAGCGTCTTATCAGAAAATGTTGCGTGACTGGGAATTTATTTGTTCAGCGGCGGCATAACTTTGCTAAACTAATAATAACGGCGAAATGTCTTTTATATTATATATCTTATTTAGAAATGCAAATTTTGTAATAGCTGCCAAAGCCATCTGAGGCCTCAAGGCATTTCGTTTACATAATAATAATCATTGAGCTGGGAGATAACAGCTGCCATGGGCGGATGCCCGAGCCAGTGGAAGGGAAGGGCAGTGCGTGGAAGGGGTACAGCATCCGTTCCGAAGACATTTTGCGTGAGTAAGTCAACTTTCTAGCTAGGTCAGCTGAGAAGAAAAAATGGGGAAGAGGGCGGTGTTCCTATGCCTGACAATGCAACTAGTTTGCCTTTTGATACACTTTTGAACGAGCATAAAGCACTGCTGATAAAACGTGATATGAATCGGCCAACTACATGTGCTTGAGTGTTCATATATCACTCAACTAACTACATTGCATTTGCGGTTATTTCATTCCATTTCATGCTATTTCCAGTTTCTTCGCTCTGCTCTTGACAAGTCATTGTCTTACCGTTATATTTGTTTTGCTATGAATTAGTTGTGAGCATGAAGTCGCTCAACGAGAGCAAGACAGCTTGCCAACACCGGCTGCACTAATATTACTCTCTCGCTCTGCATTGTATTTAGCATATGCATATGAGAGTAACGATCAAACCAAAGGAGAGCTACGCTCAGCAGTGGCTCACGATTGGCTGCGTTTTAATGGAGAGTAAAGACAAATGAAGAGAGGATTATTCAGGTAGCAAAAACGTTGTATGTTGAAGCGACGCATACAAGCACACCACTGTTAATTGATGTGCATGCAAGGGTATTTATACTTCGATATTTGAATATGTTTTTGGTTTCTCTTCATAGAGACGCCATGCTCTTGAAAAGAGAATATCGCAAGTAAAGTGTGGATTTTACACACAATACGCTGTATGCGCTACGTAAGAACCCACTTAATTGATGTGCATTCAAGGGTATTTAGAAGTCGACACTTGAACCCATTTGCAGTTTTCTTTTTATTGTCAAGTTGCGCATGCATAAGGCCGGCGGGCTTTCGCTTGTGCACTGTGTATGTGTAAGAATGTAAGTATGCGAGTATGAGTGTGTGTATGACAATAGTCGGAAGGCAGTCAACTGACAGCATCTGGCCGGGGTTAGTTGTTGTTGCTACTGTTGTCATTGTTTGGAGCTTGTTGTTGTTGTTCGGGGGTTGCCTGCATTTTTATGCGCTTTGTTTTTAATGGTTTCGGCAATGCAGGCGGACGAACAGACATCCAAAACATACAGACTTTTGCATATAATATAAACAGCTTGGCTTCCATGCATATGCATGTCAAAGAGAGCACGAGAGAGAAGGAGAGCGAACGAAGTCTGCAATATTTCTTTTAGGACCACTCAAAATTAAAGAGCAATGTCAGTAATGTCATTATTAATAGACAGACAGCCAGTAAGAGTGAGAGTGAGTGAAAAAGAGATGGAGAGAGAGGCGAAAGACTTTAAGTACGTAACCTTAGTTTTAAAGTGTTCTTGGAAATGTAATTAAGGTTTAAATAAAATAATGTTGCAGAGCAATTGCTGCAGAGCAAGGCTAAATAATAAGTACAAGTAAAATATTTATTAAATATTAAAATATTATTTTATACATATATTCATTATCCTTCAGTCAACCATCAATGAATGACTTTGAATGACTTTCTGCTCATCGGAGTTTGCCAGGTTTTAATTGGGTTTAAAAATATATTTCCAAAAATTGCAAGAGCTTCAGCATGAAACACAAATAAATTGAATATTGCTGAAAAAGAGAGAAAAATTGATGCTGCCCTTTCGGAAGCTCGCGGAAGCCACATTAAAACATTTTGCTGCAACGCCACAAGTGCAGCGCGAAGTTTATAAAGCAAATAATTGAATTAACTGTGCACTGGCATGCGCCACGAATTTTCGGCTTAAACTGAGAGCTCATTCAATTACAGCCAGAACTAAAATAAAAGCGAGAGCAAAGAGATAGCTGAAACTCATGCAAAGGCTCAACATGACGTATGCGTGATGAATTGTTGATACCACATACGCCCCATACGCCCCATACGGCTTATACGCCCAATACGCCCCGTGTACTCACCGATAAAGTAGTTGGTAACGGTACGCATTCGCTTAGTGGTCAGCACAATCCAGACAACAATCAAATTGCCGCCAGTTGCCACAATGACCATGCCACCGAAGAGGATGCTCCAGAGCACCTGACGCCACCAGGGCACGACGAAGGCGAACGAGGCTACTGGCGCAGCACCGTCCTCATCGATGAGCGTATCCCCAGCATCTCCAACAGGAAGTCCCGTTATGCCTGTGGGTAAACTGCGGAAGAGACAGCGGCAGATAGAGAGAGAGAGAGACAGAGAGGGGGAGAGCAAGTAGAGTTAGAAACAATGTTGAATTAGTGACATGAAGATTATGTGTGAGCTAAGCCAGAGATGAGGCGACTGTGGCAAGTGTGTCTGCTCCCTTGACGCTTTACTGTTTATGTGTGCGAGGCTGTGGGTGTGTGTGTGTGTGTGCGGCTGTTGGCAGGATATTAGGCGTATGTAATTGTGCGTGCGTTAACAAATCCTTGTCGGTTTGTTGTTATTCATAAAAGCTCAGGTTCAGACTGCTTTACGACTCCCACTTGCCACCATCTTTGGATACCCGCTCAGTGAACAGTGGAAGAAGTGGGCATATGGATTTCCATTCAAGCTGAAGACACTCATAAGAGGCGAGGTAAATGTGTTTTTGCTAGAGGATCGAGGCTAAAAATTGATCATATAATATAAATGTATGTATAAGATATACAAAATTATAAGTCACTATACTATCTATAGACAAAGATAGATAAAGCACATATACTATATCATCATTAGATTATATAGCTCTCCAGGGACGTGGCTTATGTCTACTACTTCTTGCTCAGTTTTTGGTATTCTACTTTTCATTTCATTTAATTTTGCAGCTTTTTTTTTCAACAACTGCTTATAATATTTTTTGGACAGGCATTCAGCAGTCAGTCACTCCCTAACACTTGCTTCATTCTTACTTGTTAATATGCGGCTTTTCTGATTGTTTATTTAGAGCATGTGTGTGTGGGCGCGTGTATGTTTAGTAGTGTTTAAATAGGCAGCACACACACACTCACACTCACACACACACACAGAGCATACAAAGATTTAGTGGTTTTGTTTTAAGAGGCCTCGCACACAGGCTGTTGCAGGGCCATCAACGAGCTGTCAACGTCCGTAAATCGGGCCTCATGCTAAACTCGGCTCGTTAGCAACACCACGCGTATATATAATTTAATATGTGAGCTCAGCTCCTTCTCCCTCCCCTCCCACTCACTCACTCTCTCTGTATCTCACTGATGACATTTGAGACGAGGGCGGGCGTGGCCGTGCCCAGTCAGTGGCCAGCTGGTGTCGCTAGTCATTAGCCCACTACGATGTGCGCATCGCATCGAGACAATTAAAAATGTGTTTCATCAGCGCTGGACTATTCAAATTTCTATACGCCATATAGCCTGATCCCCCCACGCCATATACCCCGAACTCTGCCCCCATCTCCTAGCTTGTTTATTGGCCTAGTGCAAAGCGGATTATTGATTTTTACGAGCAACCCAGAATGAAAAGGAAAAACCAACAAAAAAGAGGTTCTCAAAAATAAAGAAATTATAAAGAAAACAATTTCGAGGCAGCCGCAGCCGCAGGCACATGAAAATGTCAAGTAAGCAAGTAAGTATGGAGAGTGCTGCACGAGAGCATACCCTGTATATGGGAGGAGTCCCAGAAGAAAACATTTAAGCTTATATATATCTCTTGATATGGATTTGGGTCTCTTTGGGAAAAAGTAGTCATTCAATATCGCTCTCTTTGCGTTTCATTCCTATTCTATTCTATCATTCAGGCTGTGCATTTTTATCTCGCAACTTCCCTTACAGTCGGCCTCTCTCTCTCTGTCTCTCTTTCTCCTCCTCTCTTATCCTATTCAATGCATCTCTCTACCTCTCACTTTTCTATATATCCATCATATATATTCATACACCTATACATATCTCCCATCTACTCTTTCTCTATATATATCTATCTATAATATTCCTCTGTCTCTCTCTCTCTCTCTCTCTCTCTCTCTCTCTCTCTCTCTCTCTCTCTCTCTCTCTCTCTCTCTCTCATTCAATCTCACTCAACCTGTCTCTGTCTCTATGTAAGACTGTCGTATAGAGAATTTCCATCTCCCTCTCTCTATTTGGAAGTATTCTTTTCCTCTACTTTCTGAATATATTTTTCCAAGTTTATGATAACAATTTCATCCAATTTTCTGCGTACGTGAAATGAAAATAAGAAACATTCCCGAAATATTTTTTTCTTGTTTTGATTTCGGTTTTTCTGCTGCTTTATTTTGCATTAGGGCTGTCAACGCGCTGCCAAAGCCATACAAAATAAACTTTTGTGAAGTAGAAAAACATTACAGAAGAAGAAGAAGACAAGAATGAAGATGAAGAAGCAGAAGAGGTCGCCAATAATGCATTTTTTACTTAGAGTCTGTTATTGAACCCAGTTGAGTTGAATTGTCTGTTGGACTATGTCGTAAACATCTTTGACTCACGTCAAACGCAGCAATTATTTGGAAGTAATACTCCATAAAGGACTATCATATTCAGCTCACTCTCCATCTGCATGACTCTATGTGTGTGCGTGTGTATGTGTGTGTGTGTGTGAGTGAGTCTCAGGGGAAGCAACAAATTTATGCTGCAGTAAGCCGCCTGTCGTCGTTGCCGTTAAAAATATATATAAAATATTAAAGAATAGGAATGCTCGACTGCGAAATACCCCTGCTTAAGTACCACGAGAAAAGGAAAACGTGTTAACTATATGGTATTGATATCACTGATATTACTGCCAAAAGAATGTCATCTGATGAGGAAACTCAAAAGAGTGTCTTAGTCTTATTATACTCATTGTGATATTTGCTCACTTTAGTGGTTCAAGAAGTCTAAAATATATAGACCACTCCTATTTTCAAACCCTGCCCATTTTAGATACTTTAAGATTGAAGAAGGATGAGAAAATAGTTTAAGATGCACTTTAGTTATTTCCAGTCCTTAAAAAACTTGGCGAAGCAAATAAATAGAATTGGTTAAATAATGCTTTAGTACAGTTAGAACGCTAAAAAAAAAATAAAGTTTTATTTGCCCACTTTTATGGCTCAAACCAGAGCCAGCCCTAAGCAGTTCCTAAACTATAAACCAAATCAAGTGAGTATAAAAGATTTACTACAATAATACCACACATGTGAGGCTCTACGGAGGTAAGCCGAAAGTGGTATACCACGCCCACTTTAGTGGTTCAAACTGCCCACTTTGGTGGTTAGGCCCCGAGCAATACTTTTGCTGCTTGCAGAAAATTCAAAATGAAATCTACTTGATGGTAAAACATATGACCTTCTTACCACTGGGAATACTTTAAGTGTGCGACAGGGCCAAAGCACGAGGAAGAAGGAGGCGATGAGGAGGAGAAGGAGCAGGAGGGAGTGAAGCACACACACACATTGATAGATGCGAAATGTATTATTTATATATATAGCATATATATAGTGATGTGTTTGTATATGTTATAGCCATCAATGAAATGTATTTGAAACGGAAATAAAAGAGCCAAAGCGGGTTGAGGCAAGCGGAAATGTTTGACTGATTGAACGACTGAATGACTTAGTGCATGATTGAGTGACTGAGTGCGAGTGGGTGAATCAATGGGTGGGTGAATGGGATGTCTTTCTGAATGGATGCCGCAATGAGGCATCATTAGATATGCATGCTTGGCAGCGCACACACAAAGCCAAGGCGCAAGGCGAACTGAAGCTAAAATTCGCATAGCGAATCCACAGCATGGGCTGGAAGAACTATGTCCGTTCCTCATTTGGAGTCGAATGTTGTGCGTGTCTTGTGCATTAATTCAATTTGTATCATAATTAGACATTACTCTAAGCTGAATACTGGGCAATCGTTGGGTATATTGGCATGGCTATAAATCTATCTAAACTATGACTATGTATATATATTCTGGATCAGTAAGCCCAGCTGAGTGTCTCTTTGTCAACTAGAAAAGCTAAAGACTTTATATTTTAAATACTTATTCTTACAAACAATATGAGGTACATGTTAATCAGATTATTCATTAACTCAACAAATTTTTGGAATATCGATAAAAATCGATAGATGCTTATGTTTTTGAAGCATAATTTTTAGAGTTTTCTAGTTGAAGATACAAAATTTGGCATACATTTTTATGCTCTCAGGCTATTTCCTAAAGTAAGGATAGATCTAATCATACCATGCGCCTGCTTATGTATGAGTGTGTTTGCGTGCATGCCTTTATATGAATGTAAATTATTATACAGGGTATCTGCTAGTCGAGCACACCCCAGTACACACTCACATTCTGCTCAGATTGTAGCTGAGATCGTTTGGTTTCGTCGACGGTGTTTGATTGCCCTCCAACAGAACGCTATTCAGCGCAGTGTAGAGCAGAGCTGGAGCATAAGTGCTCCAATTGCTCCAAGAATAGCTGCTGTCCATCAGCTCATCATTGTTGTCCATTTCGTCCTGGTTGTTGTTGCTGTTGTCCTTTGACCTATTGTTTGCCTTCACTAATGTTGCGTGTCCCTTTTTTTTTTTTTTTTTTTTTTTGGGTAGTCTCTTATTTGGATTCCATTTATTTGCTCTGCGATGCCTGCAAAGAGCAAAGTATAATACATTTAACTAATATTGGAATTTGGGGGTTTATCCACGATGCTCGCCCAGGCAGAGAAGGCGAGCATAATACTTAGATATAATATGTCTGAAATTATAGCCTGGCTATGATGCAATGTGTTAATTTCCACGTCATGAACTTCCGCTCGGCTTAATTGGCAATCGAGTGTAAAATCATCTGAAGCGGGCATCAGATATTAGATACGCTCCCCATTGGATTCCTGTGGCTGCCTTTAATTAAGCGCAATTAGCAGAGGAATCGAGTGAGAAGAGCGCATTGAATTCCCCAAATTTGCAATTGACAAGCTCTAGTATTAATTAGGCTTGTTTGGGTGAGTCTATTAGAGGGTATATTGGTTGCATCATACTCGCTTGTGATTTGATGAGTGAAAATTGTTTGAAATAGTATAGTGAAGTATACTGGCGTCATCACACTCGTTTGACTCCTTTGCAAATATTTTCCATTGACTAACATTTTTCTTTAGCACTGTTTGGTTGTATGTATATTGGCTTTATAATGTACGCTAACTATGCGAGAAGATATTGTATTCATAGGGGAGAAAATACTAACTAATCTGTTTTATTTCCATTTTACTTATTCGACATACAAAGACAAGTCTGTCTTGGTTACATTATGCTTGTTCGAAGCGTGAGTGATAGAGCATATTGGTTGTCAAACATTCACTTTGAGCGAGCAGGACGTGTTCATGTACACCCAAAGAGTTTGCTCACTAATTTTTGTCTTCTGCTAAATATTTGTTTTCGATATTTTCCCTGCAGTGTTTGCTCTTTGTCTACTTTTGGACCAAAAACTTTGTCAGGCCCCGAAAAAATTTGGCGAGTTTTTTTTATTTTTTGGTTTTAGACTTTTGTCAAAGGTTTTTAAAATTGATTGTGATTTGTGTTTGTCGAAGGTTTTTGCCTCATTTGCGGTTTTTGTGGTCCGTTTGACATTGGCGTTGAATGTGGCAGGCGAAAGGACTTTAAGGCCAGGCTCAAATGTTAATGGGGCTTCGCTGCTTCAATGGCAACAACAACCTCGAAACGAAACCAATTTGGATTGAACGAAAAACAAAACTTTGAAATTAACACAAAACTTTCGCACATCAAAGGCAATTACATATTGTAAGCAGAGAAATGTACTCCAGGAAAGAGCCACAGCCACAGCCAGAACCAGAGCCACAGCCAGAGCAGGTGTATGGAAACTTAATTAGAGTTTCATTGTAAGGCTTTGCTCAATCAGCTGCGCCATATTCATTACTCATTATTCATTATTCATAGTTGCTTAGCTGCTCATATAAACTATATTACTCGAATTTATTTCTGGGCAACTCTCAGTTCAAACTAAACACAGAAAACATTTTGAGCGATAGTTTCTATCACATTTGAAGCAGTTCAACGATATCTAATCGAATCGAGTGTGTTTCTTATCGGAGCAAAACACTTCGAATGGAAACTTGACTAGCATTAGGCGAGCGGCTAATGAATGCAGATTGAGCGCGCGAGCTCTTGGGTCCAAGAGGCTTATCTAAAGATCTAAACTGTGTCCAAGTGTAATTAGTTCTCCATCCAAAATATAAATATTCATTTAAATATTCATAAATATTCATTAAAATGTATTCAAGTAATGTATATGACATTATTGACAGACCTCGCAGCTCTATATATACTATTTAAGATAAGACTATTAGGTAAATATGATATGAAGAGTAAGTTGTGATTCAGATTTTTATAGAAATAGCAAATATGAGATTGTTTTAACGATATCTCAAGCAGTAAAATTGTAAAATCTGAGCACATAGCTAAGCAGGTATAGATTATTGATTTATTGATAAGTTATCGATAGTATAGTAGGTTATATGCTGCTTGGCATAGCTAATTTCTAAGCAAGTCTCGTCCATGATCAACGCAACCAGCTACTAGTATGTTTATCAGACTAATTTCGATATAGGATCTAGACATATCTGTATGTAGATCTATAGTGAGATATGCATATGATATGGATGATTAAAAGATCTATGAATGATGCAGTTGAAAAGATATTAACAAAATTAATCAAGGATATATGTATATTTAAATATATGATGTAAATATATCAAGAAGATATCAAACACATTTATATGTATTTTATATCAAGGATATACTATATAGTACATTTAATCCATTTTCTTATATACACCTATATACATCACATATTTTAGTTTTTTCTTTATATTCCACTAGATTTCTATTTAATAGCTATATCTCGCCTCTACATATAGACCTGCCTGTATTACTCTTTGTTGCCTTTGCTACTATTTGTACTGCTACTATTTCTTTGTCGCCATTGAATACAAAAATTTTCAATCTGTTTGTGACAAAACAAATTGAAACATTTATATATATATATATATATATATATATATATATATATATATATATATATATATATATATATATATATTTATATGTATGTATATAAAGCTAACAGCGAGAGGTCTTTCTTTCTCCAGATTGAAACAAAAAAAATAAATAAAGAAACTAATTCAATTCGCCAAAAACGTTCTTTCAACGTGTCCCCAGAGCTAGATTAACTCACCTGTAGCTATTTATTTATTTTTACCTCCACCTCCGACATTTTCTCCTCCTCCTCCACCACCACCTTCACTTCCTCTTCCCCTGCTTCTTGTTCTGCCTTTGTGTGTTTGTGACAACGCACTAAGAAAATTGCTTTTCACTTTGCTCCCTGTGGCCCCCCAAACCCCAGGCTCGAATTACAGTTGAACTTGTTTTCCCTGATAACTAAAAGAAAAACAGTTTGAGGCTGACTCTGACAGATTGAGACAATTGCTGACTCTAACCACACTTGCCACATGCCACGAAAGAATGCAGCAGCAGCAGCAGCAGCAGCTCAAGCGTCTGCAGCAGTCAATGAAAATTTGACAAATTAAGCGCGCAGCTCTTAACTCTGCCTCTAACACTTCAAATAGAATTTTCAAGTGCAATTTTCTTTCGTTCAAATGTGAAATAAGTTACGATTGCTCTAGTCGACAGTGCTCGACTGGCAAATGCCCTGGAAATGTAGGTTGACCTAATCATATAATAGTGAACAAAAGCTAAAACGCCATCTGTAGAGCAGTTTATGCAGCAACTGCAGAGATTGCTCTGTCTATAGCATCCACATTATGAGCAACAGCCTGATGGAACTTGGGTGCTACTGGTACGATGCTAATGAAATTTTTGAAGGGTAATTATCACATTCGAATATATGTAAAAGTATG
Source organism: Drosophila antonietae (assembly GCA_030914385.1). Classification (NCBI taxonomy): domain Eukaryota; kingdom Metazoa; phylum Arthropoda; class Insecta; order Diptera; family Drosophilidae; genus Drosophila; species Drosophila antonietae. Next base: position 756,089 of record JAUESO010000609.1, on the reverse strand, counting down.
TGAACCATGTATTTGTATATCTTGCTTTGATAGTTTTCAAATTATGCTTGACAACCAAAATTAAAATGTCAATATTTATCGATATTAACGATAGGTTATGGTTTACTGAAAAAATAATAATCTTAACCGACATATTTAAAGCTAAGACATATATTTAAAAGTTGAAATTCCCTAATTGTTGAAGCTTACGTTAGTCATATAGAGCCACAGTCAGGACATAATTAGATCAACCTAATTCATCCTTCTAGATCAATATATGTATAGGTTCTTCTATCTCTCCATAAGCCCATAAGTAAGTGGACTCAGCTATGTCTCCTCCTTAATTTCCTCAACAAACAATATACCCTAATACTCATTAATGCAATATAAATAGAGACTTCATCAATTAAGCGAATGACGTTTGCGGAGCCAAAAACAGTTTGTTGGGAACTATGCAAAAATCAATTAGCCAACGAGTTGACTGCGCTCGCAGCACAACAGCAATCGGATCTGTGTCTATACAAAGCATATGGCAATATTTTATATGCTGTTGACAGAGCAGGGCGGGGGCGGTAACTTGCTGAAGGTGGGCGTGGCTGCAGTTGCGGCGCAGTCTTAATGAAATGTAAACAAACTTCAAAAGAATGTTGGGTATAATTGGCAGGCAGTCGGACAGCCCGGAATTGCATTGCCTCAATTGTAAGGGAGGAATAGAAAGAGAGCACACATAATAATAGCAAAAGCGAGTGGAAGAGAAACAGGGAGGGGAAGTGAGCGAATGAGGAGTCTAGAGTGTAGCCAGAGTCTAGCTAAGAGGAAATGGCTCGCGAAATAGACTCAAAATATTTGCGCAAAAATATTTTTCGAAATGAGCAACAGAAAAAATAGACAGAAAGCATTGCAGTCGAATGCAATCGACTGCATAATGCACGCTCATATTTGAAAGGCTGCCTATCCTTTCTAGCTTAAGCTCTAATAATATAGAAGATATAAACAAACTCGATTTGCCACGCCCCCACTAAATGCATCTACCTAGCTCTCATTTAACTTTATCCAACAAATTTCCAACCTCTACCTTCAGTGGAGCTCAGTGATGTACGTTTAAAACCCAATATACTCGCTTTGCACCACCTGATAGAGTATTAAAGAAAAGTGCAGGCGAGTCATACCTTCAGCCGCCCTCTGACCACGCCCTATTTGACTGATGTTCCGGCTAACAATGTTATTTTCTCTGTTCTTGCCACTTTTCACCAATAGCCGCACAAAAATTGAATTTCATTTTTTTATTTCTGCTCGCCGCACATGAAAAATGGCAAAGTTGTCACGTTCCAAGCACTTGATGCTCGCTCAGCAAGAGCTGGGAAAGGAGTCGATGAGGTCACGAGAGTTTACATATTACATATATACTCCACTGCAATAGTTCAAAATCTTAAGTTCAAGTAACTTCTCTCAGAACAGACAGCATCGCTTTAATACTTTATGACTCAGATATTGGTGGATGCAAAAAGTGTTTAATATATTCATAAATATCTCTTGTATAATTTATATACATTTCCAACTTGAGCAAGCATTGGTTAGTCAGTCATGCCCTATTTCAACATTTCTGTGTGCTCTAGTTTACTGTTTGAAGTCGCAGTTCGTCGTTTGTTTGGCCCAATGCGGTCAGATTAAGTATACGCCCCATTGTGCTAAAATGTATTTTTTACTTTTTATTTAATTTCTATTTTGGCAGTAAATGAATTCGTCTTCGACCTTTGTCTAGGCTGAAGTTTTGCTAACGTTGTGTCCAACATAAAGAAAATAATATAGATATAACATTATGTCGGAAATAATACAAAGAAACTTTCTTTTTGTTCTGAAAAATGTCAGAAATGATAAGAAGAAAATTTCTTTTTTACAGCGGTGCGAATGGAGTAGAGTATAGATGGCAGAGACATGGACAAACAGTCCATAGAATAGATTGACCATATGAAAAGTCAATATTAGAGAAGAAGAACATTGTTGAAATATTACGTACATAAACAAAATTATATGTCTCTCTAAAGTTTCTTTAGTTTTCGTTAAAATAAAATTAATATTATTATTAATAGAATATATATAGATATATAATCTAAAAGTAATGCATTCTGTCTATTGACACCCATATACCCACATCTCAACCCCTCTCAATGGGCTTAGGGTATAGTATAAAGAATAAAGAAATAATAATAATATAAGAGAGTTGCGCCATTGTAGCTGTCTAACTGTGCCTATGATGTTAGCAAGCCGAATGAATGCGTGTGAGTGTTTGAGCGTGTGTGTGTGTGTCTCGCTGTGCCTATGCTGTTAGCTCTGTGCGCGTGTGTGTGTGTTCATGTGTTTGCATGTGTTTGTATGTCAATAACTCTGCGCTATGCTGGTTTACTTTTTAGGCTCTTGCTGCCTGCCTGCCTGCATTCGCTCACTCTCATTCGCTTTTCCACTCACACTTCCACTTCCATGTCTCTCTATCGCGCTCACACTCTGGCTGTGTGTGTGTGTGTGTGTGCACCCCCGTGCCCGTGCCTATGCCTAGAGCAAAGTTCTAAAACAATTTAATGTAAAAATGTGCAGCTTTAACTTGAACAGCAGAGAGAGAGGGAGAGAGAGAGAGAGAGAGAGAGAGGGAGAGCGACAGTGATAGAGTCTGAGAGAGGCGAACGAAGAGCAGAAGGAGAAGAGGCAAACACTTTTGCTTTTAATTTTGGATGCGGCTTTTGTTTAGGCATTTAGCACACAATGGCATATAAAATGAACTTGAAATTGTAATTGCCAAGGCCTAAGCATGTTTTTTAATTTGCCGCACGCACACACACACACACACACACACACACACAAAAAGCAAGAGCATGTGCAACATATTTAAATAAAATTAATTTTAATGCCAAATTGGCCAAATGCCTTGCCGCAACTACGCAACGTAAGGAATAACGAGCGAGAGAGAGAGAGAGAGCGAGAGTAAGTGAGATGGAGATTGGAATTATTCGCATAAAATTCATCAAAATGATTTTTTAATGAGCTACGTGAGCTGCTTTAGGCAAAAGTATTTATTTACGTTTATTTGCCAGCGTTCGCACCTAACAAAAAGCCAAGCGAAAAAGATTTTAACAATAGCCGCAAATGCCAATATAAATAAAAGCGCCCAGCAAAGCAGACAAACACGCACAGACTCCAGATAGATATATTTGTATATTGTATATAAATATGTATGTAATATACAGATATATATAAATGCGGTTAAATAAATGTTTGTGGCAACAAAATCTGGCATGGAAAAGTTTGTTAACTGCAAATGAACGACTGCCCAATGCTCGCTCAACTTCTGAACTCAAATGCAACTACGACTTCTCAACCAATATAGCCATATACCCCATGCTGAGCGGGCATCAATAGTTGTGTAGAATATGTTTGAGATCTGCCTTTAAATTACACTTTTATAGTTAAAATAAAGCTAACACTTTGCAGCTACGTCCTGAAACTAATATACTTCATATAACCATTCCGAGCGGGCATGAAAAGAGTGTGGCAATCTGTTTATGCTCAGCTCTCATAAATTATATGTTTGTTTATAGCTCAACAAATTTTCAGCTATGCCAGCAAACCAATATACCCATTTTTTAACCAAAGTTGCAACTAATATGTTTCAATATAATGTTCATTCCAACTGACTACCCAATGCTGAATGCTAATATGCTCACCTTAGCTAGCCGAAGCGTTCATGAATTGCTTAAAATTCATTAAAATTCTATTATGCTTCAGCTTTGTGCAACTGCCTTAATGCTCACTATATTGCACAAGCTAATATACCCGACTGCCGCCCCACTCTGTGAGCGGGCATTCAAAATGGCCAGCAATGTGTTTCTGGTATGATTCGCGCTGTCTGCGTGGGCGAGATAAATTGTTTATGCGATTTTAATTTGTTTGCGTGTGTATTAAAATATTTGAAACGAAAGCATCGAGCGTACGCGCCCTGCGGAGCCAATCGCGGACTACTTAACGCATATTCCGAGACGCGATTAGACAAGGATTTAAATATAGCAACAGCTCTGACAGCTCGACATCGCACTCATTCCACACATCCTGCCACAGAATGTTGCCAGAAATGTGGCCCCCAATGACAGAGTTAACCTTTTCGTGCCTGAAGTGTGGCAAGAAACTGAGGTGGCTCGCCTCGGGCCAGGCTAACAAAGTTTCAGCTGAACAACTCAAGAGTTTAGCTTTAAATGCGAGTCAATTCGCCCTTTAAACTGCCGAAAAAGTCAAACTATGCAACTTTGAGGGCTTTCAATTACACTTTCATTGTCTCGCTCTCTTGGACACGTTAAAATGGGGATTACGTTCTTGTCCGAAAATGTTCAATTCATTAAGTGAGACATTTTACGACTGACTGACCGACTACTCCATCACTCTCTCTGTCCCTCTCTCTCATTCCACTCTTTACTTGTGCCTCCCTCTTTTCTATCTCCCTTTTTTACTTGTGCCTATCAATGTTTATGTGTCTGCGTCACTCAATCTTATTTTGTCTCCCTCTCTCTCTCTCTCTCTCGCTTCTTCGCTTAGTTGGCCATGCTTCTATATCCTTATGTCTCTATTTATCAGTCCTTATCAATCATTCTCTAAGAGAGGCAGGCCTCGCTATCTGTCTTTCTATCGCACCACCACTCAGCACTCTTTGTCTATCTCCCTCACACTCTCCATATCTCCCTCTCTATCTTTATCTCACTTAATCTCTCTCTCTCTCTCTCTCGCTCTCTCGCTCTCTGGCTTTCATCATATCCTACACTCTTTCTATATCTAACTTTACCACTCTTTCTCTCTCACCCACCCTCTCATTCTTCAAATAACCGCTCTCTGTCACTTTCTTTTTCTTTCTTACTTTCTTCATATAAATCTTTTTCTGTAATTCATTTTACTTCTCTCTCTCTCTCTCCCTCTGTCTCCCTCTACTCTTTCTCCCTCTCAACCTCTTTGCCTCTCTGTCTCTTCTTCTCTTATTTATCTATCTCTCACTACCTCACTCACTGTCTCTCAATCTCCATTTTATACTCCTCTCGCCCTTACTTCCTTTGCCACCTTCCTTGCTTTCTTTAGGCATGATTCTTGAATAACAAGGTCAAGTCTCTCTCTCTCTCTCTGACTCTCTCATTGCCTTTCTTTTTCTATTTATTGCTGTCTATTCGTGCGATACATCCAAAAGGAAATTGAAAATTTAGTGGTTTTTCCTCATTTCGGTTTGCCACATGAATGGAATCAATAAAATGAAATCTGATTTTGGTTTCTTGGTTTTGGTTTTGATTTCGGTTTTTGGTTCTCATTGAACTGAACTTTTTTCGGGTTTGAGTTCAGATTTAATTCAGCATAATTTTGTTCTCTAAACACACGATTCTCTTAATCTTAATTTATACATATGCGAATCGAATTACCATATCAAAAAGCATTCATTAAAAATATCCCTGGTGAATTTAAATTTTCATGAAAAGTTCTTTTTTTTTTGCGGGGGGGGGGATAACCTTAAAGGTATTCCTGTGCTAAGTGATTTCTAATGCCAGCATCAAGTTCAGCTCCTATTCCAACTATCATCGCTCTTCATTTGCCAAACTCTATTTAATTGCCTTTGACAGCTTTTGCACCAGAGAAACTAGAACTACGAAAGTTACTCGAAATAAATATTGTCAAAGCACCCATACGACCTGTTGACATATTTATATATGTATATATATATCATGTATGCATGCATGTGTGTATATAATGTATATTTATACTTAAAGAGCAGAAAAGACAATGCCAGCAAAAGGTTTTCCCGTTCAGCTTCACTCCAGGCGTTATCTTATCGCCTATGAGTTTATCAAGCAGCCAATAGATATTTATGGGTAAACTGGGTATACAGACGATATCATTACAGTATACTCAAGAGGCTGTGACACTGTCTCACTCTCTAGCTCACTCTGTCTCTGTCTCACAATAAATATTTCGCCAGTTTGCCGCAATGCCTCAGCCCCCCTAGCCAAGCTCAGCGGAATCAATTTATTGCAATTATGTGTAAATTGAGGCACAAAGCCAATCCAGACACGCAGATCTCAAGTAGCAGGAAGAAGCGAGCAGAGAGCAGAGAGAAGCGAACTGAGAGCTGCGCGCTGCCACCCGCTAGGCACTTGTCACCACATCATCTGGCTGGCTGCCCGCAGCTGATGCGTGGGCGCTGGCGTGTAAGAAGCCGCTGGAATGGGGGCCAATGAACGGTTTCTGAACTGAACTGAATGGAGAACGAAGCTCTGCTCTGCTGTGCTGTCCGGACATTTCAAAACTTGAAAACTTAATAATAAACCGAATAAGTGAGCTGCAGCTATAGATGCTAGACGAGGCAGATACCACGTAATTGCAATAAGCTCAAACTGGGCCAAGGAATGAAAAGTGGCAACTAAACTGAGAGACAATGAGATACAAGATATTAATCGATTTTATCGATATTTAGATGAAAGAAATAAAGATAGTTATAAATTCATAATATATTTATGCATAAGCAGTGTATACGGAATAATGTAAATAACTGGAAATCATTAAGAATTCATTAAATTGATTTTTATCGATACTGCGAAAAGATATATTCCACTTTTGGGCAATCGATAAATCTCTATTACCTACACTATACTCAACAAATACTATTAAAAATCTACTTTTATAGATATTGTGAAAATATAGACACAACTTTGATGGATAAATGATAAATCTTCATCACCTACTATGGCTAATAAACGATAACTTAAATTCGATTTTTATTGATATTAGGAAGAATAGAAAATATGTTGATAGATGAATGATAAACAGTGAACAGGAAATTGATATCAAAATGGATGTGGACTTCTGCTAAACTTTAAAGGCAGTATGCCAATAGCGACTTTTATCGATATGAAGAGAAGGCTGATTGATATTTGTGAATGAAATGAAAGCAAAGATAGATAGACATACAAATGATAGCAAAATGAAAGCAAAGATAGATAGACATACAAATGATATCCTAACTTACTCAAGTAGCGCTGCTGATCTCGACTATGAATTTTAATTATGAAATATTGTCGCCATCGACACACACACTATGCTCGCAACTTATATACCCTACCACAGAGCCAACTTCTAATGCTGAGCATAATGAAAAGAGCAGCTAACTGGATACGTTGAAATATATGCACATGATTTAGAGAGTTGTTTAGGGTTTCATTGAAATGCATACGGAGAGCAGACCACCTCTTGTAAGGGGTAGCCCTGGCTTTTGGGTTCTGGCTCGACTCGAGCTGCTGCTTGAGTTTGCTCTTCAGTCCTCATTCGGTTTCTGCTGCTGTTTCAGTTTCAATTTAATTAAATGTTTTGATGCATGACAGCAGCAGAAAATACGAGCACACGATACGGCATTCATTCTAATTCGTTTAAGGACCTTTCCGCTGACTGACTATCTGCTGAAAGTATTTCGGCTAGTGAGCAGGAGGCGGCGGACAGTGACACGGGAGGGGCCACAGTCCGAGTGTGCGGCCATGGCATAGGCATTAAATTGACCTACGAAATAGGTGCCCGAAAAGCAATCCGTGTTGAAAGCATTTCCATTGGTGCTCAGCTGAGCAGCGCGCTCGGTTTGTGGTTTTAATGAGCACTGGAGGCAAGTGTAAAGCGGGTATATTGGTTTTATTAAAATTGTTGTTTGCTAGCTACTATTGTAACTACAGACAGGGAATAATTATGTTTACTATCTGCTCTTAAAGTAATCATAGCTAAGAGATTGGGCGCTACCTTTGAACATTACTTAATCTATGCAAGCTGTGGGCGTAGTATATAAGAGAGGGGCAGGGGCAGTTGTTGTTTCTAGTCTATCAAGGCAGGAATTACAAAATGCAGCAGCTCTCTAGAGCTATATCTTGCATAATGATAAAGTTCGATAATATAGTAATATAGTATAATAATCAATCTCCAACTTCCTCTACAAGTGATGGGTATTTAACAGTCGGTCATGCTCCACTGTAATGGTCATTAAGTGCGCCTGTTGGTTAGCTGTTTGTTTGGCTGGCTGAATGCTGGCTGGCTGGTTATTTGGCAATTGGTCTGACCGCCTGAGCCGCCAGCTTTGCCTAAATGAAGCCATAGTTCACCGTTGAGTGGTTTAGTGGTTTGGCTGTGTGGTTTAGTGGTGTGCAGTGCTTTTACTGGTTCACTTGTCTCCTTCAAAACAAACGGCCCTCATCCTACACATTAAATATTTAGAGCGACTGCAGCTCTGCTGGCTTGACTATTTTTTCTCCCCTTTTTCCTGTTGATTGTTTAACGAGATTTGTTGGCACTAAAAGTCAACTGGAGCAAACACACACACACACACATACGTATGTACACAGGATATATGTTGTGGAAAGCACGCTTGGCCTAGAGCTAAGAATCCCATGGATAAATCTCACCTCAGCCAGCGAGAAAGCTAGCGAGACTTGAACTTTGGAATATATATATTGAACTAGATGTCAAGGGACTTGGTATATATGTATATACTATATAGATGAACACCTATATGGCAAATTGGAATTGAAAACTATAGATTCAATTAGTTTTAGAGCTAGAACTCAGAAGGTTCCCTAAGAGATCTAGAGAGACCTAGAAGTAATCTCGAGGCAATAAGTATATGCCAAGCTATAGATTATGTCACTTCTATATCTAGCTCTAGCTACTACTAATTAAAAACTATTTCACATTACTTCAATATTTTTAACAAATCTTTTCTTATTTAACAAATGTATTTCCTCAATAGGAATTAATTTTACATATGCTAATTGCCCAGAGGTATATAGGCGTATAGGGGCGTGGCAAGCAGACATACTAGTAAATTTTAAAGCTTTTTAAAGAGTTGTCTTTATAAAATATATGCCATATATGACAACAGTTGCCTCTCTGACTATCCAGACACAATTGAGAGTCTTTTGCCTGTTCTGAAAGATGCAGAGGAGCGGCAATGGGATGCTGCAACCAGATGTCATACAAATTGAGAGTGGAGCTCAAATGGAGGGCTCTGGCAGCGCCTTTTGAACAGTAATTATGATGAAGCTCTTCCAGCTGACGAGCTGAGCAGGATTAGTGCAAGTAGCGCAAGGAATTTCCATTGCTCGACTCTGTCGTTCCGCGAAACCGACAATTCCAATTTATATAATGGTTCTTTATGTTTGTTCATAAATATGTTTATAATACGATACGTATATGTATTTGTATTTGTATATGGAGACAAAGAACACACACACAATTTTTCATTTTGATTTAAAATTTTCATTCAAATTGAATCTGATTTAAATTCTCTGTAAACAATTTCACATTCGTTGCAGATTAAACTATTTTTAGTTGCTTGCTCAGGTATAGAAAGAGAGTATATTGGTTGTCGTAGCTAACGGTATCTACATTTAACACATAAAGGCTATACCAGAATCTCGAGTTCCTCAGTCATAGAACTTTGAGTTCAACTTAAGCTGATCTACAAATATACCCGTAAAATATTGTTTTTTTTTTATTTATTTATTTTTCTATTATATTTCTCCATTTTGGCATCATTAATGAGCATGAAGCAGTCAGCCATGCCCAACTTTTATAATGTTTTTTTAAATTTAAGTAAGTCGAACTTATTTTATTTGGTCAGCTCTGCGATTATGATGCAATTAGCACTAATGAAAGCTATATCCAATGCAGAATTAATAAATCAATTATTGCTAATGAATTGATGCTGTTTGCTCTATGCATTATTCATTTATGCCCAGTGGGCGTGGTTAGAGAAGCTATAGAAGTGCTGCAGCTACAGAGATGTGAGTGCGTATGGGGAAAACTGAATTGAATTTCTATAAGAGACAAAAAAAAAATGCACAGCTTGAGCGAGTATCGAACTGAACATACTGTCTCTTTGTGACTCAAGGAAATGTTATCAAATCTGCATAATCTAACTTCTTTATAATCATTGCAAACTAATATTGTCTCTCTCTCTCTCTCTCTCTCACTCTCACTCTCTCTTTCTTGTGGAGCGAGTTTTATATATTGGATATACTCTCCTTGCACTTCATGAGCGAGCATATTCAAATTTACCTTGTTCAATTCAAATTTACACTATTTTTTATTTAATTAGTAATTAATAGTAATTAAATGGTAGTTAGTAGTAATTAATTAGTAATTAATAGTAATTAATTAGTAATTAATAACACTAATATACGCTCCGTGCATCAAGTAAACGAATAAACTCTTTTTGCTCTCGTTCGATCATTTTTTACATTCTGTAGACGCATAACGAAAGCTAATATACTCTCTGTGCAATTAATAAGCGAGTATTGTGATATGCATCTACTCTTTTGTAACAAATATACTTTACTGTAATGGCATATGCTCTCTTTTTGCTTAGTGAGCGAGCATCATAAAGCCAATATGCTCTCTTTCAAATTACTCAATTGAAAATTTCATGAATTCAATACAGATTCTTAACAATCTTTTCAACTAACCAATTTATACATTTAATAAAAGCCAATATACTCATCTTAGACATTTCGAACGAGAATAATGCAACTAATATACCCACTTTTCACTTTTCTTTTTCTTTTTCTCTTTCATTTCAAATTACAATTTTCGAATGAATGTAAGTAATATGCTCAGTTTTCACACTTGAGGCGAGTATTACCCAACTTATATGCCCTCTAACAATAAGCTCTTCCCAAATGGGCTTCATCAATAGTCGAGCATGTCAATTGGAAAAGCAGAAAAGAATTCTGGATCTCTCTTCCCACTCGATTTCTATGCTAATTGAAGTCCATTAGAGGAAGTCAGAGGAATCCAAGGATGCGTTGGGGCGTATCTAATATCTGATGCCCGCTTCAAATGATTTTACACTCGATTGGCAATCAAATCAAGTGGAAGCACTGACTATAGCTGAGATTTGACTATTTTTAGTAATTTGAATGTAAAATGGGAAATGTAATTAAAAATGCAAAATTTTATTTGAAAACTGAAACTGTGAAAATTCCGCTGAATTTTCCACTATATTTAAGAAGCTCTTCAATTGAGCCGAACTTTTTTTTCAAAATTTAAATTCGTATTTATTCAGTTATTTGAGTGGATTAATGGATTATTAGACATTTCCTGTTGCATGGCAAATACGAGTCGAGAGTTTAAATATTTATTTTCATTTTCAGTTTTTTTTCTTTTTTTATTGTTTTTGTAATTTAAGCTGCTCAAATAACAAAATTGTGTGAAGTGTAAAATAAAACTCGCACGAGGCTTCACTGCATAATTTTTTTGTTTTCAATTATTTTTGAATAATATTTGCGCAGCAAATCACAAAACTATTTTTATTTTTTTTTTTATTTCGTTTCATTTTTGTTTTTCAATTTTTACTTACCGTAAATTTGCCTAAAAATCTAAACACATGTTTTTTATTATTTATAAATTCCGTTGTTTCTCTTTTTTTTGTGGGTGATTTTTATAGCCACAAATTAAACAAACAAATTTTCCCACACTAAATGTTTTTTTTTGTTACTTTCCTTTTTTTTTCAATTTATTTATTTTTAAGATTTGAAAATTTGAACCAAGTTTCGAAAAACGTTGCCGCCGGCATTTTCCATGCTATAGAACATTTTCCCACAAGTCGCGTTCACCGACTTTTGAACTGTTCGCGCGCGAGTTTTCCATGAAACTGCGAACGCCAATGCTCGCACAGTGTCAGCGCTCAGTATGCTGCCAAAGCAAGCAAAGTAGCGCTGCAAGCAGCGAGCAGCGAGCAGCGAGCAGAGGCAGCAAGCAGAGGCAGCGCGCAGCTGGTGGCGCTTGTTGCTAACTATTTGCTGTCGCTTGTTGCTGCTGCTGCTGCTGCTGCTGCTGCTGCTACTGCTGCTGCTGGGAAGTTTATGCCAAATAATTGCCCAACAAAAGACTTGGCGAAATTTCCCTTTTTTTACTGCCTAACACACTAACACAACATACGAATTCAATTCGCCTACAAATGGTAATAAAAGAGCCTGCATAAACATGTATTTGCAATGCAAATGAATGCCGTTACACTTGAACAGTGTTGCCGTGCTACTCGCATATTGCCTACACTTTTGTCTTGCGTCTGCGCTTTGCTCAGACCGACTCGATTTTTGCGCTCCCTCTGTTTTCATACGCACATTCGTAAACAGAGCGCGAGCACGTGTGAAAGGCAATAAAAAGCAAATTAAAATTACATGCGGCATTTCATCTACATATCATGTATATCACAAACCATACAACAACTAAAACTAACTTTTTGATTTCTGATCTCGCATTGGATCATTGAGCTAAACACTATCTATCCTGTAATTTCAAACCAATATCGTTCACACAATTCAAAATTGAGGTAGGCACACGACAATGTTCCCGGCCCATGCTCGCATACATGCATGCGTGCATTTATAAGTGATATAGGCAATTGTGATTATCACATATTGGTACACATACTATGCATCTATGTGTGTGTTGCAGAGCACAAGAACTATCCAACTGTAAATGTTGGGAGTCCAACTTGCTGCAGGCAGCAAGAGTATCGCTCACAAGCACATAACAAGAGTCTGTGTGTGTGTGTGTATGCTCAACGCGACAACATATTTTTATGCGCATCAACGCTTTCATACCCTTCTCACAAATACTCACACATGAGCATGGCAGACCCGTTTAAGAATTCAGTATACTTTTTATTCAGAAGAGAAGAAATGGGATCTCAATTATTGTGTGCTGTTGCTTCTGCCTGCTTACACATACATACATACATATTTATTTGAGAGAGATGAGAGCAGAGAACAGCTAGCATAGAGTAGAGAGAGTGCGTATGTGTGTGTGTTTGTGTTTGTTGCTTTTGCTGGCGGCACCAAATGTCTTGTGTCATTCAATGGCAAAAGGCAGCCGCAGATGCGCTATAGCCAAATATGCCTTAAGTAAGCAACATTAAAGCATATGAGAAAACAAAATGAGATAGAATAGTGTTCTTTTAAGGCACGTAGGTACCCTGTATTAGACTGAACATATGCTCTTAGTTCAATTCACACATACTTTTAGCTGTTTCTTCTACACAGTCTCACAAATTCATGTAATATCTCAATCTTCCAGAGTATTTATACTAATTGCAGCACTCTCAATATCCCATATATACTAAGGAGCAACACTCTTTAACATGGTAAGCTATCTATACATTCACCCCTATATACCCAATCTGCAAAGCAATTACAGAGCATACAGAAAACATTCAGAGTTCTTCTAATCATAAATCTCCAAGTAGTTCGTACCCGTTGTGTGTGGCCTTGCCTTCTAATGTGCTGTCTGTGATGAGAAAGGCATTGCAGTCGCGTGGCTGGCACTGATTGAGCTTTTGCGGTGGCGAAGTCCGACACCGACTCATTGACAGCGTCCAATCCAATCCATCTATCCATCGATCAGTCCATCATTCATCAATCATTGTGTCAGGGCAACAATAGCCATCAACATCTACAAACATCACCTGCCCTCATCACACACAACATGCACTTTTTGCCACTTGCAACTTGAGTGCGACGTCTCATGCAGCTCACGTGGCGTATGCGCAATGTGAGCTTAAGAGGCAAGAACTTGACTGCTTGCTACTTGCTGGTTTAATGCCTTCAGGAGTGAGCTGATGACCCATATTTAATCAACGGTAATTGTGCTGACCTTCGCGCGACTCCAACCATCTGCACTGTCCACTGTCCTCACCCACTCACACCACTCCACCCACTCCCATGCCCACTCCATTTATCAGTGTCCTTAATGATAATCTGTTTGGAAAATTTTAAGCATTTTCATACCCTGAGCCCATTAAATATAGTATTTCAGGGTATATTGGTTATAGATGAATGTAAGCATGCGTGGATGTACCCATCAATGTGATATATATTTTTGATCAGCATGGGCTAAGTGGATGAAGATCAAGATGTTGCTCCATGTGTTCTAGAAACGTTAGTAACTTGAAATTTCACCCATTCCCGAACTAATTAAGAGAGAGACTCGCGCTTAACTTTGTTCATGTATTCGAATGTTATAAGAATACTCTTAACAATTTCAATACTTCGATCCATAGTATTTATAGGTCCACAAGAACAACAAACGAAGCTGCTGCCTAAGCCGCTCTGTAGATTGCGCTTTGGACTGTCCGCATATATTTTCCAGTATTCAGGAATAAATTAGGTCTCCTCCTCTTCAGGGTAACTCTTAGTCGTGCACTCCCCACTTAAGTGCACTGCAATTTAATTTAGTTTTTTTTTTTTGTGCTAAATACCGAGAGGATGTGACGTGACAGGGACAGCTCAACATGTTTTTGATTGATGGGCAGGCTGAGCGCTTGGCTCGGTCCGATCCGGTCCGACTCGGCTCGGCCCGGACCCACGCCTGTGCTTGATGGAGATTTACGTAAATAATAAAATAATAAAAATTTAATTTGCAACAGGATATCCTGTTGTGCGCTCCTCTCGGCTCTCATAAATAAACTACTTAGCGGGCGTTTCGTCGAAACTTGGGCGTTATTTAATATAGAATATGTTTACAATTAAATTCAATGCCAACGCGTTTCATTACGCCAGATTGAATCAAATTAATAACAACTTTCGTAATAATCTGTTGTTTCCGCTTTACTTTAGATACCCTCGGCGCGCTGGTTGGACCGAAAGGGGCATATTCGGGCGTAGGTTGAGTTCGTAACGGGCACGAAAAATATATAGCAAGTATATACTTGTGTTAGTTCAGTTATAAATAGTTAAATTATCTACTTCTGATATTTGAAGCAAAACTTGAAGACCATAAGAAGTGAGACAACATTTGGCAAGGAGATTCTTGAGTCATACTAAGATTAGGATTATATCGTATATTCAGTCCGATAAAGATTAACCAATATGTCTATCGATAGTTCACTTTACTGAGTTTAGGATAACTTCTAGTCGAGCATACCCGACTAGAGCAGCGCCTAGCTACAGCTACAGCTACAGCTACAGTTCATATCGCAGCCAACGAATCAGGCGAAAGCTGCTTATGTTTGGCCGAGACTTAGCCTCCAGGCAACCAGTCGGCTATTAAAGTCGCCATCTGTTAGTTTTTCCAGGGCGGCAAGAGGTGGGCAGGCGGGCGTGGCAGCAGGTGCAGGTGCTGTGGTGCTCTAGTGCTCCGGTGTGCAGGTGATATTTACAAACTCCGAAACACTTTGATTTACGGCTAATAAACTGCATGAAGGCATAAACAGCACCAAGTGGCGAAACTTTATTAAAATATGCAGCGGTGTCAATAAGAGAACGTCTGCGCCTGCTTTTGTTTTTTTTTTCTGCTTCTTCTTTTTTTGTTTTTTGTGTGTGCAGCTTCATTAGCAGAGGTTCAATTTCCATAAACCATAAAGTTTGGCCTTACTTCCGAATAGGCGGTGTGGGCTGCAGGAGGCGTGAACAGGAGCAGGAGGCGTGCCTCGTAAAACGTAAAAGCTGCGCCAAAAGAGAAATCAGTTAAAGTGCTCTACTGGTAAGGGAATGCATGACTTGCAGATGCACTGCACAGCGTTAATAGACTTCTTTTAGAAGAGAGAGAATTAAACGAATAGTCGAAAAAACAGTCGTAAGAACCGTCGGAAGAACAGTCGGAAGAACTCACCAGAAGCATAGTGGAACGCACAAACAGTTGGGCAGTCGGAATATTAGTTGCACGGAAAGTAGAAGAGACTGTAGGAAGGAAAATCGAACGGACAGTATGATGGACTGTGGGAAGGAAACGGTGGAAAGACAGCCAGGAACATAGTTGGACAAACAGTTGAGCGGACAGTTAGTTATCAGGATAGTCGGACGAATAGCAGAAATAATAGATAAGAGTCGACCGAATCGTCGGATGGACAATCGGCCGAACATTTGGATGAACTATAAGGCAGACAATCGAACGAAGAGTCTGACGAAGAACCTGACGAATAGACAGGACGGGCAATCGGATAAACTGTTGAGTGAACAGATGTACGATGAAATGAAGCATTTAGTTAGGCACGCCCTCTTCTAACTGAAGCATACATTCATCTCAACTAATATACCCTTCATAGCTACTTTACATGAGTTCAGAGTATGTAAAAAAAAAAGGTAAGCAGCAAATCAACTACCAACACGAAAACTTTTCGGGCAATACACACACAAACACACACACACATGTGTGTATAGCTCAGTGTGTGTGTGTGTGTGAAAGAGAAAGGTGTCACCGTATGGCGCTGTTAATTTTTCAGCTCGCGTGCCCGCATGTCGAAGTAAAGTAAACCTTTTGGGGGACAACGGTGTAAGCTGTAATCTGGCTGGCAACCTGGCCTTGTAGCTGACTGGCTGCCTGGCTGCCTGGCTGGAATATCCTTTATCCTCGCTACTGAAATATACTTTATGCCGGCTCCTGTTAATTATGCGTCTACGTGACTTTTGTGACTCGGGGACATCGAGGGGCGCTTGGTGCGCTTGTTGCGCTGCGTTTCGGTGCAGCGCCAGTCTTAGCTCAAGCTTAACCTTGAACTGTTAAACCATATTTATGTCACAGACACACACGCACACAGTCTGTGAGCGCCATTTATCTTAGCCAGCCTTCCCCAATAGCTAAGCATCCAATCATGCTTAGACTCCATATGCCAGCCGGTGCGAATCAATGCGAATTACTAAATGCCACACAAACCAACAACTGTGACCCAGTGTGTCTGTCTCTCTCTCTCGCTCTCGCTCTCGCACTCACTCTGTCTTCCTCTCATTATCTCTCTGCTTGGATATAGCCACAGTTGCTGCTTGTTCTGCTCGTTATTTGCATGCAAAACTCCAAATTGAAGTGCAAAGTTTTCAAATTTAAAACAAAAATAAAACAAGATAAAAGATGACCAAAATTGTTCAAAGACCGAAGATGCTATACTCTTTGCAACTCAGCTATACTCATATATGTATGCTATATCTAGTATAGTAGTAAAAACTTATTCCCATGTAAATCTGTCTATCGAAAGAAAAATATAATAATACATAGTGCATTTGATAGGTTTTGAAATTTATAAAGCCAATGAAGTTTATAAAGTTTATGCCTCGCTTATAGATATTGTATTTAACGTCAAGAGTTGTTTTTACTAACTTTGTCGAAATTTGCTTACAAATTTATTTACTTAATGAATTAGTTTCCTTGAGGCACAAGTCACACAAAAGTCAATTGACTCGACAAAGGGCATGCATAACGCAGTAAACACATGTGTGTGGGAGTGAGAGAGACAGAGATTGAGAGCGAAACAGAAAAACTTTTGAAAAACATGATTTATGAAGCAAAAAGTTTGATTTGAATGGTGCATACGTAGATTGCGATGCGACTGAAACTAGTTTACCTAGTTGATTGTGTCTGGTTAGACTTGAGTCTCGACTCTCGTAACATGCAACTTTCAGATGTGTGTCAGCCAAGAGGGAGAGGTAGGGAGAGAGAGGACACCTTTAAGGCCACTTTACCTTGCTTCATTACGCTGCAAGGAGTCAGCATCTGAAACGTGTCCTTAAAGACTACTCACATTAGTTAGTTATTCGGTTTTAGTTTCCAGCTGGCATAAAGATCTGTAATCAGGCTCAGAAAATGCCTTCCCTTTATGGCCCAGCACAGCTGGGGGAATGTGACTGAGCCGCACGTCGCCTTGCACCGGCGCAAAGGTGCCATTGAGCCCAGCCTCCAAATGGCTGTAAAATAACCCTTTTTTCTTATTCCGGGGTTCGCCATCTAATGTTTTATGCACGCTGCCCGAAATTAGCTTAACGATGATCTACTTTACGACTGCGGAAACTGCTCTGTGTTCGGTCCGGTCCCAAGTCGGCTCAGCGTGCTCGACCCATCTATAAAATGCATCAAATCTCGCTTTAAAACAATTTCCTTTAGCAATTGCACAATAAATAAACCGAAATTGCAAATCTGTGAACTCAACTGTCTGATACGGGTCGGTAAAGCAATTTATTTGATGTATTTATTATTATAATGAGAGAATAGCAAATTTGTTCAAAGTTGAAAAACTTTCTACTACGCCCCATAAGAGCAGGCGAGTTCATTTAAACTAATCTATCGCATCTATAAAAGGCCTGTCCGAAAACTTATCCGTTCGTCTATTTGTCTTTCCATCTGTTCCTTAGTTTGTCTATCAGTCGGCTAGTCCATCCCTTTGCCATAATCTGAAATGACAAATGGGCGTAAAGGCAATTCGGGTAAAGTCTGTTCGTATGTTGTGTGCCTATGAATCAGTCCGTCTATCCACTGTGGCTGTGGATAGATAGAGTACCAGACTCTTTATATAAGCTAAGAGACTCATAGAACTCCTTCCCGTACCAAAACTAACAAATTTCTGAGAAAGGGTATTCAGGGAGAGGGAGACGAATTCCAGCTGACACTACAGGAACATAATCAAGTCTAAGCATAACCAAAAAATGATTTAGTCATTGGAGCTAACGACAGACCTTGTCCACATTAGACAAACTTCAGATCAAGTTTTAGCATTCAGCTCTTATTACATGGAAACAAAGGGCTATTCATATTAGTTTTGTACATACACACAGACACACGCCTATAGTATATAAATGTATATCACATAAAAATTTCAGAGGCAACCTCATAGCATCTCTTGACCCAACTATAATACCCTCTACTGGGGGGTAGGGCAAATGAAGTCTTTAACTCGTTTACTGAATTCAATTAAAGAACAAAAATCCTTGTGGGCACGTCGAAGTACATGCGAAAGTTCGGACGCAAAACAAATCTGTGGCTTTCACAATGGCGTTGACAATGGAGACAAAAGGAGATGACACAAATGGGGCGCAAGGAGCAAACGTCCTAAGGCAAACAAACGTGGCCAAACTCCAATTGCCCGGCAATAAAAACTTTGTCCTTGCTCACGGACTGAATGGCCTTCGGGGGCCACAGTTGACAGCGATGGACTCGCTGGATGAGCCACAAGGACTGCGACAGGAGTTCCGCATTCCACGCACATTCCTGCCGAGACAAGACAAGACAGCAGCAGCTGGACTAATGAGTCTGCGCTAATCGGGTATACGCGACTAAAGCTAGAGCTAGAACTGCTGTTTCAAGCAGTCCAAGTACAGTGCAATTAACGCAATGGTAGCTGTTGTTGAGTGCACGCACACTTTTAGTTATAGTTTAATATAACTCAGTTTCTATATACGCGATATTCATGAAATGTTTGGCGTATGAATGTGACATTTCAATGTGTGTGTGTACCAAAGCTCAAGTCTCTATCTTCCGTAGTTTATGAGATTGATGAGCTTGGATGTACGTACAGATGCACTTGGTCACTTCAAGCCAGCTAAGCACACTAATCATGCCTGAAGGCGTCAACCACGCCCACTTTCGCGTTTCGCCCACCTTTGAACGTAACCCATATACCCTGTTAACCCATTAACACTAGCTTAAGGGTATACAAAAATGTAATTTGGGTCAACATTGCCAACTTGAGGACAGATTTATTACATTTTAATTTACTGGACAATGCCAGCAAAAGGAAAACATCTCACCCTCTCTTTCTAATATATATATATATGTATATATATATATATTTATACCGTGCTCCCTTTATATATATATATATAAATATATAATTACAATGCCAAAGTTCGTTCATATTTTGTGCCTTTTTGGGTTTGGAACATATTTCGTTTGATGCTCTAGAAATGGGAAAAAAAACTCTTCAGTTTGGCACGAGATGAACTTTTCGGCAAACTTCATCGAAGCGCGCACAAATTAAGAGTCTATTTACTTTTTCGCTTGCCCAACTTTCCTGCATGCTTCTATGGAGAACTAACTCACCTAAAAGGCCCGTCAATCCTTCCAGGCGGCTCTTTACTCCTTCTCTCTCTATCGCTCTCTCTTTGTTTTCTAATAACGAAACAGCGAAGCAATTTGGCAGCCAGATTTACAGTAGACGGCGCAGCGCCTGGAATTTAAAAAAAAAAAATTATTTAAAAGAAATTACGGCTAGGATAGAGCGAGAGAGAAAGCGAGCAAAAATAGAAACAAGCAGGCAAGCAAGAGTAGTGTGGCAACGACTCGGGGATACTCTAAATCAAGCAAGCCATTATTATACATATTTAATCAAATAGGTAAAGCTATCGAATATCAACATGACAAGGGAGTATAACTGACTGTTTAATGCCCGTCCAAGCAACTAAATATATGAGAAAATAGTTCTCAAACTATATATAATAAATAAATATCATCTCATAAAATGATAGACCCCAATGCACACTCATTTTACTTGGAGAGCTAGTGTTTCAATACCTCTCAAACTTTTTAGCTACAAGAGACAGAAAATGCTTTGTGTTCATCTCAAAAGCTAAGTAATCCTTTGTTTTATTAGTTGCACGAATATTCTCATTCAATGTTTCTAGCTTGAATAGAAAAATAAAGTACAAAGAAGATGGACAACGGATGTGGAGCTGTCGAGTTGTTCCAGGAAATCAAAAGCCTTTTAAGGCAACTTCTGCATTAACTTAACTTGATACTTAACAATTATTAAAAAGTATTTTTAAAGCTAATATACCCATTTCGAGCCAAGAGTCGATGACAGCGATAGCAAAATCTCTCGTACATTTTGTCAGCAAAGATTTTGCATGCGCTGCAATAAATTAGACAGTTGAACAAATCTGCGTAGATCATAAATTTTATTGTTAACTGCGCGACATAGAGCAAATAGGTTAACAAATAGGGGCTTAGACTAGAGTTTGCCAGAGTGGAGTACCCTCAATCGAGACAATATGATAATTTATTCCACAGCCAGCATAATGCACTGTAATTGAGGCAGTGAACGAGGCGCCTTAACACCAGAGAGATATAAACAATGAATGAATGAAGAAGAAGCTGATGAAGTAGAACTGAAGAAGCTCGACAGACTACATAATACTCGCTCAAAGAAGAACGAGTGAAAATAAGAGGGAAAATAGAAAAGCAGAGAAAAGAAACGAAAGGAAAAGATAAAAAAATGAATAGAGAGACATTTACAGAACAGAATATAATGCAGAAAGCCAATATACTCGCTTCTCCGGATATTAATGGAATTCTTGATGACAAAAATGGTTGAAAATAAAAATAAACATAAAGAAAGAATATAAATAATAACCAAAGTTGGGGCGTGGCGCGTGACACGCAGCGAGCACTTTGTGAAATTATGCGCGAACACTCGAAATCCGTTTTCATTTTGCTTTGCTGCCCATCCTGCTCAGCTCTTGCACTGCTGTCAAACCCTTCTCCAGGCACCTCTGAGGTTAAGGCGTAGAGGTTGAGCCGAAATATGAGGGGTATTCCCTGCATGCAAATGAGCGCGACTTTGGCCAAATGCCCTACACTTAGTAAGATGCTTTACTTAGATACTTACTAGATACTTTCACTTGCTCGCACTCTATCTCGCTCACACACGCACTCTCTCTCTCGCTCTCTTACACTTGCTAATGCATCTCATCTGCTGCTGCTTCTTCCCCTTCGTTGCTTGAATTGGATTTTTGTTGTTTTTGGGGCGTTTGCCCAGACAGATTTTATGCTTATTAATGTCGGTCGCATTTTGTGACGAGGCCCAGCGACGCCCAGACGTCGCCCATTTTCCACTTTTTTTTCACTTTTCCGGGCGGCCAAACAGCAAACTCGTTCATCACACAGCCTCCTGCAACCGTCCCCCAGCTTTGTGAACTTTATGAGCAATCATTGCAAGTGTGTTTTACCAAAATGTCAACAAATGAAGCTTTCGTTCAAATTATTTATATAGTGTATCAAATATATATATTTTGTTTGATTTACTGTAAAGTATATGCATTCTAAATCAATCTCATTTTAAACTGGAACTTCAACCATAGACTCATGGTAAAGTAGGTTCTTTTTCTCAGTCTCTCCTTATACAAATTGATTTATAGGCAATACAATCAGTATTACCTGCCCTGTTACTCCCTTAACAAACAGATATTTTCATAGATGAGTGGAATATCAGCTGCTTTCATGTTTTCTGTCTCAACTTTAATAAATTTTAGCATGTCAACATCAATTAACTTTCCCTCTCTCTCAATCTTTCTCCCATTAACCTTCTCTTGCGTCACTAATTTCCCAATCTAGCAGAAATATAAATGAGTTGTCCGAGTACATGGCAGTCGGCCTAACCGACTGAAGCACTCTCATTCAGCTCACAATTTCAAGCGAAACAATTCAATTTGGCAGAAGGCAGCAGCAGGAGGCAGTAGCAGGAGGCAGCAGCAGCACACTTCAAGTCCAACTGAAGCGTAACTCGCTCACCTCATTTGCAGTCCAGTCAGGTGGATTTGATGGCAAATAGAATTTGTTTTTAAATTCGATGTGAATTCAGTTTGAAGACTAATTTAATATTGATGTCAAATTTCGGCACAAGAGCTGTAAAATATATACTATTTTTAGCTTTTTAAATATGAGTAGAGTGGAGAGCGTAACTAGAGATAGAATGGACTAAAAAGTGCACTCAAGGGCATGTAACTTGATAATCTGTATAATTGATATTGACTTATGTATATATATATCATATTTCAAGTCTCTACGCATACAGATAGATAAATGAATAGCTCAATCAGTCAGTTAGCTAAAGTCAATATACTCACTTTCCTAAATGGGCGAGCAGCGTGTAGCTCAACTTGCAACTCTAAAGAGTGAGAGAGAAAGAGAGAGAGATAGAGAGAGAGAGAGAGCGAGTGAGGCGCAGGTGTAGTTTAATACAATTTCTTTAGCCCTGTTGAGGAATGTTAAGAATGTTGTTTCAAAGAGGTAGAGGGACAAAAAGTGTTGCCTACTTATTGGCGCCTCCTGCTCGATGTTCGCCCCTTCGCTGTTTCGTGACGCATTGTCACGAACAGGTTAATTTCGCTGACACGTCCGCCTCATCAGCCCACGCACACCCATCATGTGTGTGTGCCGCTGAGTGTGTGTGGCTGCCATTTAAAGTAAATGACTTTTTGAATGGGCGCAAAAACTTGCTGCATACTTTTGGGGCTGCCGAATTGAAATACAGCGCAAAGCCGTGCGGGATTTGCATGTCATTTGCCTTTGAGTTTACCTATTGACGAAGTGTTGCCAAATTTACGATGCAATAAAATTGACTTCAATGTTAAGTGGCACACACTGGCTGTTATTGCACAGATTACAGTACTTTTAGTTGCTGCGCCTCCTGCTTCCATTTTACCTCGAACTACTTATATCTGAATTCACCTTAAGAGAATCGATACATTAACATTATTAATGTATCTTCACAATTTAATTAAAGCAAAGAGATAAAAGAGAAAACCTTTCACTGAAGTGCATATAATTTGAAATTCAGACTCGTCGCCCACACAGCCCACAGCTTTAACTGCACTCAAGCAGAATGTAGGGAGAGCAACAGCTGGGCAGACAGACAGAGCAATGAGCAGAGGAGCTGAGTAAATGACAAACATATGGCCAAGCAGACTAATAAACAGACAGACAAGGATAGAGAGAGAGAGAGAGAGAGGGGAATGCAGAGGGAGAGAGAGATATGGGCAGATCAAACACCTAGGCAGACAGAGGGACAAAAACATTAAACAAAATGCAGATGGACGGACAAACGGTCAGACAAACTGTAATGGGCGGAGAAACATTGAGTCCTATAGAGAGATGTAGGGAGAGACAGATATATGGTCAGACAGACAAACAGAGAGGTTTGAGAACAGACAAACAGACAAACAGACCAACAGATAGACAAAAGAACAGACTGATAGACAGGACCGATATACCCAATACAGCAGGACAGGCATACGAACAGTCAGTCCGAAGACAGACATACAACCAGACAGGGGGACGGACAGACAAGCTCTTAATATTGTTAAGTATATGTAACGAATATATTCTATAAGAGAAGCAATGCCATCATCAGGTTTAGATCTATTCTGTGGTCCTTTCGCTCTGCCAAATTACCGACAATGAAGTATTTATAGCTCTATAGGTCTATCTATCAGTAAACCCTTTTCAAAATGGCTCACCTGAAGGAAAATAAACAGATGTCCGGTGCAGGAAAGTATGTCGGCCAATATGAAGATTTGTATTGATATGGATTTGTATATGGTATTATCTGTCATATATCTAATTAAATCAAATATATGTATGTATATTCAGTATGGGCTCAGCTCCTGCTGAGCTTAATTTGCATATGATTGCAAGAGTAAATCAACTTGGCATTGCAATTGAGCTCACATCCGCTTGTTGAACTTAATGCCAACTGCACTTCCGTCATTTAAATGCTAATTTATGAGCCAATACTATTGTAGAAGTAGGATTGAGTGCGTGAAGAATAAAGTTAAAGGCAAGTCATTCATTTTAACTGCACTTCACTTGGTCATTTAACTCAATTTAAAGCAGCAGCTGCTGCTGTTAGAGACTTGACTGCTTAACATTAATCAATAGACGAATTATGATTTAAATATTTGCTGTATGCATAAAGATCTTCAACTTTTATTGAAATATTACGCATACGCCGTGTTCAACCATCTGTTGCCAGCAAAAAGCACAAATATTGAACAGGGAGAGCATAATTTATGTGCAGAGCTTGCTGGCTCCGCTCGTTACATCATTCGACATTCAATTTCACAGCTCGCTGCAAGGACGAACGAATTGTCTCTTGCCTACTTGACTTTTGGCACACACAAAGAGAGAGAGAGAGAGCGAGACATACATGTATAGCATCATCAAATGTGTCACTAGCTGTCATTTCGCTTATGTGTGTGTGTGTGTGTGTGTGTGTATCTGCGTAACTCTGTCCGTATGAGTGTCCCTCTCTCTGTCTGTCTCTCTCTCTTTTGGTGTGTCTATTATGTTAGCTTGAAAACCTTTTTCACAATGTTTATTTGTTTATTTTTCCGGCTAGATTTTAATGCTCGTTCGGCAAGAGAAAATAGAGTATATTTATAGTTGTTTATGCAATATCTATTTGCGTGTCGAGCTTTATGAGTTAGAGCAGAAATCTATATATGTATGAAAGGCTTTGTGGATTTGTGGGCATGGCAAATGAAAAATTAAGCATGAGTTTAGAATTCACGAATTTACGATTCCTGAGTGAGACCTGCATAACTTGCTTAAATGCCATGACAACAGACAAAAGTTATTAGATAAGAATTTCAATAAAAGAGAGAGCGACAATTAGTTTAGCACAGATCGTTGCTCTCACTCATCTGCCTTTTTGAGTCTCTCCAAGTAGCTCCCTAGCAGAGCTCAGAGAAAGTGCAGAGAGCATTTCGGCATAAGCGACTGTAACTCATATATCAAAGTGCAGCATTGAGCATTGTAGTTTGTCCATGAGCAAAACATCAATTGATATCGGAGATATGGTTATGGATTCATAGTTGAGTTGAGTTGTTGCTCAATGATGCGCACCCATTTGATAACTCTTGGACACGCTAAAAGTGCTTCACATACCTCTGCTCCCTTATGGAAAAGCTGTCAACTGGGCTTAGAAAGTGTAGCAAGTCGAAGAGGAAGCAGCAATCAATAATGTCTCGTCTTTCTAATCATTTAAACTAATTTCAAAGAGTGAACGAGCATTAGCTCAGTCAGTTAGGCTCGCTGGCAACCTTCTTGACTTGCTTCAATTTGAACTTTGAAAGAAATGTCAAAATGCGTTGCCAAAAAATGAACACCTCAAGCAATATTGGTATTATAACTTATTGTATTCACACACACACGCACACTCAGGCAGAGCTATACACATATTCCTACGAGAACCTACCTGTACTCCTACACACCTTTACACACCTGCTTTCGCCAGCTCAAAGCCTGCTCTGTTCAATACCTATTCAATGCAAATGCTTTGACTCGAATGCCTTTCTCCCTCTCTCTCTCTCTCTCTTTCTACCTTGACAGTTTGGATTAATGCCTTAAATTCTTTGACATTCCCTAACAGCTACCCCTTGCCTACTCCAACTTCCACTCCTCCCTTTTCCATTCACCTACTGTTTCAGGAAAATTTGTGTTTCTTTGAAATTAAACAATTTAATTGCATTAAAACCAAATTCAAATGCGCGTGCAAAAAGTTTTACGCACGAAATCAAATCGCGCAACTCAAGCATAACAAAGGAGTGGATGGGGTTTGGAGCTCCTTGGGGGTGCAAGGGGGAGGGTGGCTGTCTCAGGATCTGCGGTTTGGCTGAAAGCTCTTGGCGATGCTTTTGCTCTAATTTAGTCTTTGTTTGCGGTTTCGCTTCGCTCTTTTTTGCAACAATGCAAAACTTTTAATTAACTGTTGCAGCCACGCCCACTCGCCCAACTCCTATACACACACTCACACACACAGAGGCAGAACACAGTGCGGGCAGCTTATCCTTTAATCAAGCATTGAGCAAATCAGTTCAGCTATAGACAAATTAGAAACCGCTTCTCAAGCCAGACATTGTCATACTCGTTCGACAGGGGAACTGAAAAGGGGTATATTGGTTTCCTAATTGATCTTAATTGAGAAATCGTAAGTGCATTTTGGTATGTGTTAGATATGCCCATTAGCAGCGTGATAAAAATGGGTACTACGTAGTATGGTGTGGTATTATAACACGAATTATTCAGCTTAACGGCTGCATTACTGGCGAGCTACTCCAGAGCAGAATCGGAAATGTTTAAGGAGAATTACACATAGTTATATTTTGAAAGAGTATTATGCAGTCAGATATGCCGGCCATGCTGAGTCTAGATCTAATGCAGTTTAATACTAATTTCTCAAACTCAATTTAAATTCAAGCTTTAAGATTTGGCATCAATTCATTATTATATAGATTATTAGCATATATATGTATAGAAGAAGAAGTGGAAGAAGCAGATGCAAAATTTGTCATTGCCTTTCCCTGGCTTTGTCCATTATCCTATTAATACTTACATTTATCCATCATCATTTGCAGCTGCTGCTGGTGCTGCTTCTGTTGCCCATTATCCTTACGATTTGCTGCGGATTAATGTCTTTGGCACAACGAGCGAACCATTCATCAATACGATTCAAGCTTTAAGTGTATTAATTTGTATATACCTGAAAAGATTTTGTAGTGAAATGGGGATATTAGTTGAATAGCAAAACGAATTGAACAGCTCTTGAATTGATGTATTATAGCTTAGCTTAGCTCTAATATTCACAAAACTGGAATACCCATTGTAAATGTATAACAGGGTATATTTGTCCCTGGTCGGCAAATTATACAAACATGTATTTTTAATAAATCAACAACAAGCTAAATCGATCTAGCCATGCCCATCCATCTCTCTCTCTCTCTCTCTCTCTTTCTGTCTCTCTCTCTCTTTTCTTTATCTGTGTATCTCTCTCCCCATCTTTCTCTTTGTATTATAAAATTTAAATATATTCATTGTGTACTCTATACCACTAACCTACAAATATCATATTTATTCGGTAACCTGATATCGATCAAAATCTTAATATATCTTAAGTTTGTTGTTTAATCATATACATATGTATATACATATAAATATACTTTATGATGTCAAATATACTTTATAGATTTCAGTCATGAATAAATGAATTAGTATGATGTTGGGTATCTGTAGGAAGGAGCTCTGCTCTGCTGCTGATATATGCCAAAAGTGTGCTATAGATGGCGCTCACATTTCTATTCGTGTGTGTCTGTGTTTTAGTGCTTATCTATAGCAGATGCTGGCATTAATTGATACTGCAGTATAACGGTACTGGCACAGGTATAAATAGAGGCAGAGCACGCCCACTTTTTACACGCAGAATCCCTTGAGTGAGAATGAATGGGAATGGCAAGTAGAATGGAGCATGGAAAGTTCATAAACGGCTAACTCAATTTGCATGTGTGTGTGTGGGGATATGTGTGACTGTGTGCGTGGTGCTCTGCGTGCTATGTGTGTGGCTGCAGCTGTCATGCATATCGAAGTAACTGCATTAATAACGCAGTTATGCATCTGCTGCTGCTGCTGTAGCCATTGCTGTTGTTGTTGTTTCATTGACAGCTTTCTGACCAATTATGGTGCAATTAACACACTTGATTGGCTAATATCAATGACTCTCGTTAAAAAGGGAGCACACACAGAAAGAGAGAAAGAGAGAGAGAGAGAGATAATGACTCGCCTGAAACACACCATCTAGCTGAGAAAGCATTTGACTCTAACATTTCAAAGCTGTATTTTACTGCCAAGAGCAACAGCAACAACAACAACAACGACAACAATAGCAATGGGTATGGCTATGGCTATGCTCACCTGGCATTGGGCTAACCTGACAACAAAGGCAACGGCTAAAACAAAAATTTGCAAAATATTTTCCACAGCTTCTGTTGGCTAACAAAGTTAAGGCAAAGCAATAAGCCAATAAAGCTTTAGGCCAAAGGCTACGCTGCGTAAGCTAAAAATAAAAGCACTCAGATATATGTAAATATATGTAGGGAGAAGTATACAAATATATATAGATATATGTATATAGTATAAACAGTATTCAATTTAAGCTATAAACATTTTGCACTTCAAGCTAATTGAATTTCCAAGAAAACAACAGAAACCAAATTTTTATATCAAAATCGTTGAAAATTGATATCCATTTCATGTTGTATAACATGGGAGAACATGACTAGCAGATACCCATTAAAAAAAAAAGAAAAGGAAATTGAAGAAAATATAGAAAATTGATTGTAGATTGAAGAATAAGAGGCAGCTCAAAAGGTATGAAATAAATATGGAAATCTGAATCAGAAATCCTCAGAATCAGGGCATATACATAAATGAATATATGAATATACATTCAATATGTATATGTATATGTAAATACATGCATGAAAATGCATTTATAGGATATCTGAACTGTCTGACTCAAAGTTGACCACTGCTAAGACCACTTTCGGATATTAGAAACCTCAAATGGAATTAATCCTCCCATCTGTGCTAAGTGCTTTTCTTTAAATCATAAACAAAGTATACTTGCTTATATGACAAATCCTTTTTATGATTTAGAGAAAAGCACTAAACATTGATTTGTAAGGAATCCCGACTTATACAAATGGAAAGGATCCTAAACGGGTCTGCCCGACTAGAAGATGCCCTAAGGCCAGCATAGAGAGGAGACAGATATGCCTATGGCCAAGCAACTCGTCAGCTCAATCAAGAATATATATATACTACCGTATATAACATATACTTATTCCAACTGTTACATAGATACGCACAAAACCAATATACCCTGCTTAGCCAAATAAAATACAGAACGCTTTGGCCTTAAAGCGCGTTAGGCTCGACGACTTCTTTTGGTCGGCTCTGTGTGTCCAATCAATAGAACGAATTGTCTCTTGGGCTGCTTATATTTACGGACACTTGCCGTTCAATTTGATGAAACGTCCTGTCGGGCTTAAGGATATGACATACACATAGCAGCCAAGTCCAAGGACAATGCCTTGAATGAAACGAATGCCGCAAATTGTACTTTAAATATATAATTTATCAAAACGGGAAAGCGGAAAGCGACAAAGACTAGGCTCTTGCTTATGCCATATCCAGGCAAGGATACGACAGGCAATAAAATGACAAAGAGACAGAGACAAAGCCAGTGATAGAGAAAGGAGAGAAAGAGAGGGGGAGAGAGAGAGAGAGAACGAAGCCTTATTATGTTGACATAACATTCCGTTTGTATAATTGATTAGGTTTGGCTTTACTTATCGCTATACCCAGCTCAATGAGAGCTCCTAATGTGTGTGTGTGTTTGTGTGTTGGTGTGTGTTTCGTCTCTAAATAATAATTTATGTACTGTGTACAAAGACATTAATCTTTATTGAAGCTGAAAAGTATATCGCGAGCTATTTGCTAGCCCAGCTAAATGTCTCTCAGATAAACCACTCAACGACTTTCACCTAGCCCAAGGCATATGAACATAAATATATATCTATATCTAACTGTTTTCTAGGGAGTGTAATGCTATCTGGATGTATTATTTTATGTCAGAACTAACTAACTAGTTGTCTGAATACCTCATCGGATAAAAATAAACAAGTAAATTTTCTTAAATATTATGTTCTTAGTGCATCTTATGTATATTTCCTGCTTATGTTTTAACTTTATAATTTTATCACGAATCATAAACAAAGAAATACATTATATTAATTAAATTATTTGAATATATGTATGTAGATTTTGGATTGAAACAACAGTTGAAAACAAAGTCTGTTTACATATTTATTCATAAAAGGCAAGTACCAAGTTTAACCCAAATTCATGATCAACAAACCGGTTTCTGAATACCCTGTATATACTGAAACTTGAAGACATCAAGCTTATATGAATTTCATCTGGTTTTAAAATGAAATATATGTTTTATATTAAGAAAGAATTTGTTCAGCTAAATATGTATCCAATTATTTGTTTATCCGCCTCTAAACTCTTCTACATTTATTGGGCTACTTAGTCATATTTATATTTCTTAATTATATTTATTCACTTACCTGTTTATCCACAAATCGATTATGTCTCTCCATACGGATTTATCCATATATTCATCATCGATATGTGTAACAATCCCTCTATATATACACAAGTATCTTATCCGTATTTATTGATGCATCCATCCAGACCTATCCATTTATCATTTTATGTTTATCCACATGAACGTAGTTAGTCTGTCTAACGATTTATCCGCACTTTTATTAAGCCGTCTATTTGTATATCCACATGCCAATCTATTTATCCGTACACAAATTCATATATCTATCCATTTCTCTTTACCTCTCACGGTACAGGGTATCTATCAGCTGTGAGTCTTTTAGGTTTACTAAATATTTGTCATCGAGAGAAATTAGATAGCATTGCTCGAATATTGTTTTCTCACTTCAAAACTTTGTTAAGTATATTAAGTACATTTTGGATTGATGGATTGGCTTTCGGCTGGATGCATTTGGGCCATATGTTTGCTTAACTTGAATCAGTTTATTCCCCTCGAGTGGTTGGCCCGTCTAATAGGGTTATACACCTTTGGACAAAAGTCTGGTCTTGACCAGCTCGCAAAATATATGCAAATTAAAGAGCATATCGAATGGATGAGGCGTGTCTGAAGGGGAGGCGTGGGCGGCGCGCCTCGGGGCGTGGCAACAGCGCTGTTAGCAAATTTGCTGACGCAGTTTGTGGGGGCTGCTGAGCATAAAGCAAAAGCCACTCAAGTGTTGCAGCTTTAGATATAATTCATCAGTTGAACGATTTGATTTATATGGCTAAACACGACATACTCACAGTTATTATAATATTATTAATATGAAAATATGAGTATGTGCGTCTGTGTGCGAGTCTGCCCGTGAAAATGGAAAGTAAAAGAAATCTTAGCGAGCTGTTAACATGCATGCCTTAACATGAAACAGCAAAAACAACAAAATAAACATTAAATATTGCTGCCAAGGCAAAAGGCGTGCCTCTCCCTCCCTCACTCACTCCACATACATACATATGTATGTACATGTAGAGCTAGGTACACAGCAAGAGAGTGAGAGAGGGGGACAGGCAGAGCTCTGCCTCCTGCAACTGTAAATGCGCCTGATATTAACAGCCGCTCTGCCCGCGTGCCATTGTTATTGCTATTGCTATCTAGCTGAGTGTAATTAGTTGGCAAACAATTTAGCTAGATGGAAAGTGATCGCCGTCTCTTTTGTCACTTACCTGCGCTTTATTGAAGACTTAACCCCATTAGCGTAAATTGGCGCACTTGCCAATCGGCGGCGATCAGAGCAGCAGGTAGAGATGGGCAAGGGCAGCGACCAACACAAAAGAAACAAACTTTCTGCGGCATGCCAAAGAACGACGAGGCGAAAACTTTTACCCAGCCCAAAAATCATTCACGAAGCTGCACACAGAGCAACAGAGAGAAGGAGAGCGAGTGCGAGAGTGAGAACTACAGATCTTCGGTCATCATGGGCATTTTTAGTACACTGCTTTTTAGTACCAATAGAGTGTAAGAAACCTGTTTTAGTGTAACCAACAGCCAGCAGCCAGCAGCCATTCCAAGCCGGGCTAGCCACTACCACCAGTTGCTCCGCGACGCTCAAGTAGAGCACAAGACGTTCAGTGCATAAAACGGAGAGGCGCAGCCGTCGCTAAAACGAAACGAAACGAAACCGAACGGGACGCGACGAAGACGAGAACGTTAAAGCCGAAGTCATAGCCGAACGCGCAACCGCTACGCATACGCAGTCTTTAGCTGTAGTTGTTATTGTTGTGTACTTGTTGTTTTTGTGCAGCACCAGTGCGCAGCTTAATTATTACCCGAGCAGCAGCGGCAGTAGCTCGCGCTCTGTTGTTCCCGTTTCCCCCACAGTTGGCGAAGTTTACTTGTTTGTCTGCATTTTTCCCGCACTTGCACACACATACACGCACGCTGAGAGAGAGATACATAATATTTTTCTAGCCACTGTGTGTGCGCTTTTCCCTGGGAAAAATATTCTTTGTCGTTTTGCGCTTTCTTTTTGTGTTTTTGTGTGTGCATAAATGAAACAAAAACAAATGTAAACAAGGCGAGATAAAGCAACGACAACTAAACTAGCCCGCTTATTACGGTGCTTGGTGCAATCGGCGAAAAAGTAAAAAGAAGCAACAACAAAAAAACAAAAGAATCAACTCGACAAATTTCCCAAGCAGTAACAAAACACTACCAAAGTGAGGTGAGGTGCAATTTCCCAAACCGAAAAAAGTAAGCCAAAAATATAAATCAGAAGAAGAGAAACAGGTTACAAATCACAACATACAAAAAATTATTGTTGTTTTTGGGTAAACCGCAGTTTTTTGTGATTAACATATTTCCCATCAAAAAGTTTCTGTTTTTAATCGCCATGTACAAGTATGTGTGCATGGGTGTGCATGTGTGTGTAAAAACAAGAAGTGGACACAGTCAGAGCAGAGACCGGACCGTGTAGCTAAACGAGACCTTGAAGCTGTCGCTCTGCCAGCTCAAGTCGCGTCTTGGAGCCGCTTTTGGTATCGAATCAATTCCCATTATGCATTTCAATGAGTAAAAGGGGCAAATAAAAACTCACACACACAAGCGCACTCATTGCGCTAAAAGATGTTGGGAAATTTATTGAAATGCAACCTGCGACGACGTTTTATGGGCAATAAAAAAATTTACATATGCTCAATCAGACATACATACGTACATACAAAAACAACATATTTACGAAAGATCTGTGGCCCACAATTTGGACAACTGACCAAATAACGTTTTGCATGACTATGGACCGTAGAGCAAATAGCGAAACACAAACAAACAAACACATATACACACATGCTTGCATAGATGTTCACGCTTAACGTTTTTTTTTTTGGTGTCGATGCGCAATCCAACGGTACAAGAAACGCCTCAAGAGAAATAATCAAGAATATGCTGCATACATACATACATAGACACAAATATAGAAGTGAAGTAGTCATAGTAGTCATTGGCTGGCTGTGTGTTCTAAAAAAAAAGAGGAAATAACTGTAATCAGAGTCGAACAGAACAGGCGCAGGCCAGCAAAAAGAAAAAATAATAATAATGGATTATTCTGTTAAGACTTCAATGCTAAATCAAAATAGAGGTATTAGCTGTACTAAAAACAAACTCAAGCATTCAAATCGGTTTATATAGTTTTGGTCAAGTCAAAGTCATGGCAGTTGAAAGTTTAAGAATTAACATTTGCGAGGAATAATTAAATAGCAAAAGTTTCCAGATAACATCTTTTAATAAATTAAAATGTTTAGAGAATTAATGTTAATATTTGACCAAAAAGAAACTCGAAAATCGAATTTAGAAACCTTATTCAATTTTTATCAAAAATAAAATCAATTCTAAATAGAAACGATCATAAAAAATTATATATGTTTATCTAAAAGATTCTTTTAATTTTAAGACCTCTTTGTATTGGAATGTATTTCGTATTAGTCAAAATGATTAGTAGATCTATTCCGTATATCCATTTACCGACTAGCATCGTAATGTCACATTCTTGACTTCATTCTTGACTGTGTAGGTATGTAGCTGAGAGATTTGCTTTGCTGTTAGCTTTATTGATTATAGTAGAGAACCTGACGAGAGTGTCAAACAGCAAGAGAACAAAAAACTTGACTTTGTTAAGGCAAAACACACAAATATGTGGTTTTCGACAACAACAAGTCTCCAACGATATTCAAATTAAATGTTCTGTCCCAAGTCCGAAGATAAAAGACGAAATGACCAAATACAGCGGGGCAGCTGTTGTTGTTTCGGTTGCTTAGACTGTGACTGCGACTGTGACTGCGACTGTGACTGCGACTGTGACTGCGACTATGACTGTGACTGGGAATGGGTCTCGAGTCAATTAGCGCATTCTATCTACTCGCTCAATATGTGCATGAGAAGAGAGTATTTTGGCTTTTGGTAACTTCCGGATTATCGACCTACATGAGTTCAATAGCAGTTAGATAAATACGAGCAAGAGCTAAGAATTTTCTGTATACGATATAAGTCTTCTAATCTTATATAGATTAAGTGGATTATGTGGGGAGAGTAGCTTGGGTTTGACAATTTCTCGATTATCGATAAAGAGCTAAGAAGTTTTTACATCTATGTACAGATATGTATATCTTTAAGAGCGTATATTTTGGACTCGTTCAATAAACCTAAAGAGATTATCTTTTGGGCGACTGAGGTTGGGTCTGTCCTCGTAGTCAACCAGCTCTAAGCATTCCCTATATGTTTAGCCAAATTGAAGATTTATTTATATATGTAAATATAAATATGAGTTAAGCCAATTTTAGTAAATCTACAGATAAATCTACAATAATATATATTTTTTATTTTTTTAAATATAAAAATAGATAATAAAGTTCAAAAAACAAAAACTCATAATAAATAAAATATAGTTAATAAAAAAAAAAACTCAAACATTTCAAACAAGTTGTAATGCCTTTTCCATTTCTTAACTAAATGAAAAATTTGTTATTTCAGCGAAAATGAAAATGAAAATGGAAAGAGGGAAAATGCGGTTGACGTTTTTGTTCGGTTTGCTGTGCTGCTTGACCCAACGCAGCGAGGCCTGGCGGCCATGTCCGGAGCTCAGTCCCGCATTGCGCTTGCCATGCAGGTGAGTAAAGAAAGAAAAAAACAGAGACAAACAGGTGGACAGACAGGTGAACATAGACAGACAGACAGCTAAGCAGATAGATAAATAGATGGATAGATAGACAAAGCGGATTTCCGCTTGTCGCGTATTATTTTAATATCAGCAATTAGTGATGCTGGGGCTGATTCGATTGTGCTCAATCACTGCGATTGATTGTGATTGACGACAATTACAGGTGTAATGTGGTGCCTTTTGCGGCAACTGGTCAACTGGGCGCCGTGGCCATGGACTGTGATCGAGTCGTTTTCCACAGCGATGCGCCGCAGCTGCCATATGGAGCGCCCATCGTGGCGTATACGCAACGTCACAGTGGACAACAGACGATGCCCGCGCAGGTGCGTAGATCTTGCTGTTTACTCACCTGAGCGAGTCCATTGAACCGGCCTTGGTGTTTGTCTTTTCTCTTTGCTGTAGACATTTGGCCAGCTGAAGCTGCCCATTGAGGAGCTGGATATGTCCAACAATCTAATACGTCGCATTCCGGAGAAGGCATTCGATGGATTGAAGGATTCCCTGAACGAACTGCGCCTGGCCAACAATTTGCTGGGCGACAATCTCAATCCTATCTTCTCGACGGCTGAGCTGCACGCCCTGAAGAATCTGCGCCTGCTCGACCTCTCCGGCAACAAAATCAAATTGATCGAGGAGGGGGTGCTCAAGGGCTGCATGGACCTCAAGGAGCTTTTCATAGATCGCAACAGCTTGACTGCGGTGCCCATCAACTCTCTGAACGGACCCAGCGCCCTGAAGCATCTGTCTTTGCGCCAGAATAACATAGGTGAGTTCCTCCTTCATATTGATCAGTTACAGTTGACTCAAGCCTGAATTCCTTTGCATTTCCTAGCTATTCTTTATCGAAACTCCTTCAACGCTCAGGCTCAATTGGAAATTATCGATCTGCGCTATAACGTCTTGCGCAGCATCGACAGCCTGGCCTTCCATGGACTGCGCAAGATCCGGGAAATCAAGCTGGCTGGCAATCGTCTAACCAATCTGAACAGCGATGTCTTCGAGCAGCTGCACTCTTTGCAGAAACTCGATCTGTCCGAGAACTTCTTTAGCCAATTTCCCACGGTGGCACTGGCTGCCATCACCGGGCTTAAGGCTTTGAATCTATCCTCTAATATGTTGCAGGTGAGTGAGGATCTCTATGATCTGTTTGAGCGAGTGGATAGGGATATATTGGTTTTAATACCCCATATCAATTGAAAATAATTATAAAACATGTTTTAGCTAAAGACAACGTCTCCAATAGTGATAATATTTTCCTTTTCAATGTCTTTCTTAGCAACTGGACTACACCCACATGCAAGTGGTCAAGTCTCTGGAGAGCCTAGACCTGAGTCGCAATAGCATCACGAGCATACCACCTGGCACATTCCGGGATCAGACGTCACTCAAATATCTGGATCTCAGTCTCAATTCGCTGCGCACGGTAAAACAATATATAGAGAGGGAGACAGATCGAGCTCAACTAACGTAATTTCGTTGTTTCAGATTGAGGACGATGCCTTGGAGGGTCTGGAGAATCTGCAAACGTTGATCATCAAGGATAACAATATTCTGCTTGTGCCGGGCAGCGCTTTGGGTCGCCTGCCGCAGCTCACATCGCTGCAAATGGATTTCAATCGCGTGGCAGCGCTCTCGTCGGAGATTCTGGGCTCTGTTCAGGCGGGAGATATTACCACTCTGTCGCTATCCAGAAATGTTATACGAGAGCTACCACCAGGCAGCTTCCAAATGTTTAGCAGTCTGCACACACTGGATCTCTCGGGCAATTCGTTGGTCATGATCAATGCGGATACGTTTGCAGGTCTGGAGGGCACTTTGATGCAGCTGAAGCTGGGGCAGAATAAGCTCAGTGGCTTGGGCAATAATCCGTTGACGCTGCCGGAGCTGCGTAGCCTGGACCTGAGCAGCAATAGCCTAACAGAGTTGAGTCCGAATATCTTTGGGGACTTGGAGAATTTGCAATCGTTGAATTTGAGTGGAAATCATTTGATGCCTTTGATGCCGGCGCTCTTCCGACCGCTAGCTCGACTGCAGATCATTGATCTGAGTCGCTGCAGCATTCGACAGTTCAGCGGGGATCTGCTGGGTGGTCTGCAGGATCTGAAGCACATTCACTTGGCTGGCAACCAGGTGCAGGAGTTGCAGGATGGCAGCTTTGTGAATCTGTGGAACATCAGCTCCATTGATCTCTCCAACAATCAGATCAACTC
Organism: Drosophila antonietae; assembly: GCA_030914385.1. Classification (NCBI taxonomy): domain Eukaryota; kingdom Metazoa; phylum Arthropoda; class Insecta; order Diptera; family Drosophilidae; genus Drosophila; species Drosophila antonietae. The sequence goes on along the minus strand of JAUESO010000609.1, from coordinate 718,720 downwards.
GATCCGCGCTGGCGCCTTTGTCAACGTGATGCAACTGAAGCGCTTGGACTTGCACGGCAACCAATTGTCGGCATTCAAGGGCGAGTTCTTCAATACGGGCACAGGCATAGAGGAGCTGGATATCTCACGGAATCAGCTAAGCTATCTCTTCCCCTCCTCGTTCCGCATACATCCACGCCTGCGAGAGATCAAGGCGGCACAGAACAAGTTCTCCTTCTTCCCCGCTGAGCTGATTGCCTCTCTGCAGTACTTGGAGTACATTGATCTGTCGCACAATCAATTGAAGACTGTCGAGGAGCTCGACTTTGCGCGCTTACCACGTCTTCGCGTGCTGCTCCTGGCACACAATCAACTGGACATGGTCAGCGAGATGGCGTTCCACAACTCCACCCAGCTGCAAATCCTCGATCTTTCGCACAACAGCCTCGATCGCATTGGCGAAAGGACTTTTGAGGGTCTCGTGCGGCTGGAGCAGTTGAATCTGGAGCAGAATCTATTGTCGGAGCTGTCGGACAATGTCTTTGAGCACTCAAAGCTGCACATGCTGGAGAACATAAATCTGGCCAGGAATCGCTTCGAGTACGCCCCACTCAAGGCTCTGCAGCTACGCTACTTCTTCGTCTCCTCGGTGGATCTAAGTCACAATCGCATTAGGGAGCTGCCACGGGATGATAGCATCATGGTTAACATCAAGCGCATTGATCTCTCCTACAATCCACTCACCATGCAGGCGGTGCACAATGTGCTCCACGAACCCAAGACCGTGAGGGAATTGAATCTGGCCGGCACAGGCATCGAGGAACTGCAGCTGCTGGAGACGCCTTTCCTGCAGTACCTGAATCTCTCGCACAACAAGTTGCGCAACATCAAGGCGGAGGCCTTCCAGAGGGTCACTCTGCTGGAGACTTTGGATCTGTCCAGCAATAAGCTCGAGTCCCTCAATGACCTCTCGCTGGCCTGGCCACAGCTGCAGGTGCTACAGGAGCTGGATGTGTCCAACAACAGCTTCGAGCTCATCTCCCAATCCAACTTCGCCCACCTGGAGATGCTGCGCAGCCTGAAGCTGAATCATCTGCCGCTTTGCAGTCGCATCGAGAAGAACGCCTTTAAGCCCTTGAACAACTTGGCCAGCTTGGAGGCCTACGAGCTGCCCCTGTTGGGTTACCTGGATGTGCAGGGCATCATGGAGCTGTTGCCTGGGCTAGAGATGCTGGACATTGAGGTCAAGGATGCGAGCATAGGCAGCGAGCAGTTACAGCCACTGAAGCATCCACGACTCAGCTCCATTGGCATCCGGGGCGATCGCCTCAAGTCCATCTCATCTGGCACTCTGGCCGGGCTGAAAAGCAACGACTTGACCATCAAGCTGCAGAATACGTCGCTGACTGCACTGCCTCCAGCTCTGCTGTTCCCATTGCCGCGCTCCTCGCACCTGACTCTCAACGTGGAGGGCTCGAAGATCGCCTCGCTGGTGCCGCAGTTCCTGAATGCCCTGGACGACCGCCGAGCCAGCCTGCAGCTGCAGGGTCTGGCCAGCAATCCCATCAACTGCAATTGCGACGCAAGAGCTCTGCGCCGCTGGCTGCCCAGCTCGAGCATGACGGAGCTGCTTTGTAGTCAGCCGAGCTACCTGGCCGGCCGTAAGCTCACAGAGGTGGGCGACGACGAGCTCACCTGCGATCCGCGGCGCATGACCTCCACATCGGCGCGTCCCTCGATGCCGCAGCTGCACAAGAGCTCCGCCTCGAGCCAGCTGGTGACGCGCACCAGCAGCAGCGCCCACACGGAAGAGCCGCTCATCATCTGGAGCATGGAGCCCACGCAGCCCACCATCATGAAGATCAAGACCAAGGCACCGTTGATGAAGGCCCAGGCGCCGATCATCAGCAACGACGACACCCTGATCATTGGCATCGTCGGCGGCGTTGTTGCCTTCATAGCCATCCTCATCATCATCATCTGCATCATCCGGCTGCGCATGAGCAACGCCGAGTACCAGCAGAGTGCCGCCATGATGGGCTTGCCGGCCATGCAGCAGCAGCAGCTGGGCGCCCACAACGCCGCCTACGGCTACAAGAATGGAGCAGGCGCAGCGTTGTATGCCGTGCCGCCTTACCAGGCGAACTATGCCACGTTGCCGCACAAGGCGGCTTCCATCCACCATCAGTCGACGCAGAATCTCAGTCAGCGCCAGCAGCAGCAGCAGCAGCAGGTGCAGCAGCAAGCACAGCAGCTGGCAGCGCAGCAGGCAGCAGCCGCGGCCGCTTACTCCACCATGTCGCGCATGTCGTACTTCAGCGGTGCGGGTGCCGGCGGTGGTGCTGCCAGTGCCGATGGTGCCGAGAGCCTGACGCATCATCAGCATCAGCCGTATATCATCTACTCGGACGACAAGGCCTACAGATAGACGTGGCCAGCTACACTCAAATCCAAGCCAGGCTTCCAGTCAGCTGCAGGGCTTGGCCAACACAGGTTCTAAACAATCGTCATTCGTCGTCAGCTTATGTGTGTTGTATATAGACTATAGTTCATTCTTTAAACGTATCCGTATCTTAACATAATTAAGTCCAAACGTTGCATAAGCGAAATAAACAAATTATAGTATAATAATTGAGCGGCGTTATTATAGATTAAATAAATTACAAATATAATATTCTCTATTTATATGCATATCTCAGTTCTCTTCTACTCCTGCTCTAAACATGCCACACACACACATACATGCAGACATATGTTATAGATGAGATATGTACTCAGAGCTGTCATTTCAATTTTATATTTACTCAATTGCATTGCGCTCTCAGCGAGCAACGGCATATGGCTGCTATAAGTTAAGTGCGTAAGAGCGAGATAGCAGCTGCTCTTGAAAGCAGGCTGTGAGGTAACCTATCACAGCATGCCATTTTGTTTTGCCTGCGCTCGCTGCTCTCTCAAGCGTATGTATGTATGTGTATGCGTGTGCACTTGTGCACTACTTCTCAGTAGCGAGCGTACCTAAGACAATAAACGGATCTGCCCGTTACAGTTGCTCATATCAAATATTCGTTTTTTGCTGATCATTTGAGTGTAGGGTATCAACGACGACTGTTAGAGATCGCCATGTCAAATTAATAACAGTATTTGTCAAGCTCATTTAATACTTTAGTTTTTACATAACTATTTCCGCATAGCGTATCATTGAGTTGACATGGCTAAATAATACGTTTTATCCATGCACACATACATGCCACATACAAATGTATGTGCATTTGCATATTCCCTCTGTTTTACAGCGATTACATTCCTTATTTACAGCTTAGCTTTATACTTTATAATATTTGGCTTATAACGAAGTTAAGATTTTTGTTGATTTAACATTTTGTTTTATTTTTGAGCCCGTTTTATTACAGTTCACAAAATATGCTTGGTACAATAAGATTTCAAAAAATTCCTATACTCGTAAATGCAAATATATTCATATATGTATCTATGTTAATAATGTATCTAAGTTCACATGTAAATGTGTAAGAAACTTCAGGGTAACTATTCACAGTCTTCGTTTTTCATCGTTTAACAAAAGAAACAACAAGATCATATAAGCTTACATACTAAGTATTTCAACAAATTTACATTTTCAATTAGCGTAAATATCAAATAACTACTGTATTATATTCATGTTAAAACATACGAGAGCTATATATATATATTCTTGAGTGAGTTCAGATCAAAAGTGCTTAACTTGTTCTATGTTAATGACTGCTTCTGAGCAATGCTTGATCTAAATTCTGTTCCTTTTCAAAGTCTTTTTCGTAAATCTCATCTACGCCATCTGCGCGTAGGAATTGTGCACCTTGTAGTCTCTGCGACGATAATATATCATCAGTCCGTAGCTGGCGAGGAGTAGGATGGCAATGATTCCTATAAGAATTCCTGCATAAATACAAAACATGATTTTATTATTGTTAATATATTTGAAATAATAATTATACATCCAAACACCGGAAACTACAATACATTTGATGTAATTTAAAGAATCTCCGTAAATAGCGGGAAATTATAATACCTGTAACTATGATCATGAAACATAACTGGGAAAATAAGTTAATACTGGGATCTAAAATAAATAATGAGTAGAAAATACAATCGAAAACAGAGAAATGACAGGAAAGTGACGAATGAATAAGTGAGAATTGTCATAGATATGTGGCGCAAAAGTGACAAATAGAAAAAAATGGGAAATTAAATAAGTAATAGTGTTCTAATTGCAATAAAATAAAAAACGGGAAAACTAAATATTGGTTGTTAGTAAAGCTTATTTAACAAGGAAATTTTACAAATTTGTTGTTATGAATTATTATTTAAATATATGAAGGCGCTTATATGGTTCACGGAATTTATGGTATTTTTCGTCGGATAACTTGCCTGTTGCTGCGCCCAGATTAGCCTCTTCGTATGTCATAGTCAGTGTCGATCGTTTGCATTCATCAGCCCAATTCTCGGGCAAAACATCCGCATATAACTCAAACATTTTCGACAACGGGCAAGATATACCACAACCGGGTATATCCATAGGCAACGGTTCGGATGTTGTATTTTTATAGAAAATCGATACGAATGGAGCATCATTCGCGTCCACGCGCAATTCCATTAGGATGCACGCTGTATAGGGTGGACTGTGCAGCTGTGGTGAAGTGGGATGCGTTAGTAAAAAGAAATAAGTGAGCAGGTGTGCTCCAGCCGAGCCTCAAACTATATTGCACCATACAAAAGTATAGTTAAGTGTTCTCTCACCTGGAACAGTTTAAGGGTATTCAACAAGTTGGCAACCGTCGTGTCGTGTGCACTATATATAAACACATTGCGATCGGGCTTCAATTGCTTCTTATGTTTAATTTCGAAACGATTGAGTACATCCTTAAGCAGCGGTCCAGCCTTAAGACGCGCTAGCCTTCGCGTATGCGTATTGATCGAGAAGGCAAAGGCCGAGGCATAAACGAGCTCGGGGCTGTTATAAACCTTTTGCGCCCACACTGGCAAAGTCTTGTTGTACAGCGTCTCAATGAACAGCGTGTTGTTAAGGTATTGTGCATCAACAAATGATTCAATAACTTTGCCGCTATTACTGCTCAGATAATCAAAGAGTTTCTTGTAGTGCTCCAAGAGGGATTGGTACTTATCGGATTTCTTAAACGTGTTCAAATAGTAGTCATAAGCTGGACATGGTGCCTTGGCAGCTACAATCTGTAAAGGCATATTATATTATATTCAATATATTCGTAATTCAAGCGCCTCCACTTCACGTACCGCATCATCCTTCTCGGGTATTGTGTGGATCGGAATCGGTTGCCATTTGATTTGCTTATTCCACACATCGTCGTCGACGGGTTCGTATAGGCCAGCCAAATTAGACTCCGCACTCATTAGTGTTCGGTCCACATCTGTGGACTGCACGTAAATCTGATCATTGTCAAACTTCGTGTCCAGCAATGAGCTATACCTGTTCCTCAGCCATTTACCTAGCTCATAATGCTGCAGTTTGCCGCGCTATCAGAATAAACAAAGCTGCTTTCAGTATGTGAATCAGAGCGCGATTAGCAACTCACATTAGTCAATTGTCCCCAACCTGTGGGCCAGTACTTCCTATCGTTCCACGGATCGGTTGGATATGAGTCTACAGGCATTCGGTCGCCATGTCTGTAAATCTACAAATTTGTTCACATATTAATTAAAACATATGGCATCAAACCAATTTCGTAGACTTACCACATGTGCAAACTTCAGCTGACCAGGTAATCTGGGTTGCACAACTGTGCTGCCGACCCCCAAACATGATATGAAAATTAACAAAAAGACAAATGCCTTGAGACAGTAACATAAATCGTTCCTCATCATCATCAACATCATCACCGTCAACTGCTTGCTTGTGTGCGTGTATGTATGAGTAGGTGTGTTAGTCTGTGCTGCAGCGCTGTGTTACAGAATGACAAATAGTTAGATAAAAATGCTTTGTTATGCCACGTTATCAGTCAAACTAACTTACTTCAAAACAAACACGTAGCTTATCACACATTCAACTAAATGCGAATGCGAATACGAATGTATTTTTAAGCTATTGCCATTGTTGCTCGATTCCCGATAATGTGAACGATTATTTTGAGCAGTCCTATCGATGATTTGTAAACAATGTGGCCGAAACACAAGGATATTGCCTAGTATTTTTCCGGTAAATTTAAAATTTAAAATGAAAGAAAACTCATTCAGCTATTGAATATGTTTAATGAAATGATTTTGTGCTGATCAATACTGTAAATTGCTTTTCACTTTTAAATTTAATTAAATTATCAAGTAATTTATAATGTTTATTGAAAACTGTTTTAATAGTTTGATATTTGTATTGATAATATCGTAAGTCGTCGGCCATTTGGGAAGAACATGTCACACTATTTGCACATTGCTAAAATAAATATAGTTTTGCACAATGATTACAATTAACAAATATACTGATTGATTGGTTTGGTCTTATGGATAACGCGTTCTTGTTATTAAATTAAAAAAAAATAAAAATTGTGTTCACACTTTATGCCTTAACTTAAGAGGTTGCACGAGCGCAATTATTGGAAAACAAATTCGGCTATTATTTTAGCATCCACTTAGATTATATAAGGTCCATGTCTAAAAGTTACATACAGGAGGAGGATGATTTTAGCTTCAGAATCTTCTGTTGCCGCTCATATTTGGCCCGTTGAAACTGTGCGAGATAAGGAATGCAAGTGTTATCGGAGTATATTTATCGATATTTGTGACAACTCTTTGCCTACCGATTTCGATTGCCTGGCACACCCAAGGGCGGAAAATCTGAATGATATGCATTTGCTGCATTGCGATTGTGACTATTGTGATTGTTGTTGGCTGGTCCGTGTTTGTTAAAATTTTGTGACATGCTTCCACTGCTGGCACTGCCGCGGCGACCACTGAAGCCACCACCCCGTCCACTGAAACCGCCACGACTGGCATTGAATCCAGCCCGACCACTGCCTTGCGAGCTGCCACTGCAATCAGGATAAAAATTAGTTTAATTTGAGTTTTCATTCTTGGGGCCGCAATGATACCTACCTGTTCATTGCAGCATTGTTGCGATTGCGCTGATACATGCCGCCGGCTTCGACGCTACTTCCACTGGGTACCATGGGACTGTTGCCAAAGCGACTTTGCTTTGCAGCGAAAGGGGATTGATGATGATGATGCTGCTGCTGCTGTTGATGATTATGATGATGATCAACAGCAGGCAGCGCAAAACCGCGACGATCTTGGCCAATATTATGACCCGATCCGCTACTCCTTTGACCTCCACCACCTCCACCTCCGGCTCCAACCGAACTATTGGCATAGTAATCATTGGAAGCCATGCCTTGGCTGAATTTCTTCTTAAATGGCTGCCTTGGGCCATCGAAGCTTTGGTTATGCTGTTGCAAGCCCTTACTATAGGGCGTACTACGATGCTGTCTGAAGTGGCCCTCGTTTCGCACTGGTCCGAATTGGCTGCCATTTGAGCTGGATGATCGATTCCCACCGGCTGATCGGAAACTATTACTACCCGTGTGGCCGCCACGAGTGAAAGTGCCTCCACCACGTCCTGGAAGTCCATCAATCAATCAGAGTTATCGATTGATGTGTTCGAATCTACTTACCTTGCGCCGGTCTGCGATTGCCGGCACCGCCGCCTGCTCCACCACCCCCACCACCGGCACCGCTTGCTCCACCTCCTCCACCACCACCACGTCGGTCTTTGGGTCTGCCCGGCTCGACGACTATGGCCTGTCCCTTGAATTCAACGCCGTTGAGAGCCGCGATGGCTGCTTCGGCCATTTCAATGGTCTCCAGGTGCACGAATCCACAACGATTCATAATATCGCACTCGACTACCACGCCATAATTTGTGAACAAATGTCGCAGCTCCTCGGGCTTGCAGCCAGGCGGCAAGCTGCCCACAAAGACTTTCGCGGTCTGCAGTGAATGGACAGATACATCCAGTTTGTATTGGTCAACTTGTTAGTAACAATATATTGATGGTACTTACAGACATATAGGATGCTACTTATCTTCGTGTTTTTTTTTTTTTCGCGTGCTCTCTACTTACAATTTTATTTTCTTACATACATACATATATCGTATGAGGTATTAAACCGATTAATGATGATGCGATGAAAACAAACTCAGTTAATATCAAAATATCGATAGCAAAAAATCGAGTACAGTTTTGTTTGTTTACTAACTTTGACTTTTTTTTTTTTGATTAATTTTAAAGAATGTGGGCGCCTAGTAACGAAGAAACATATTTTGATAATATGGACAACAAAAAGAACGTGGTACACATAATGCCCACCATGGAAATGCTCGTTACCTTCAGCTCCGACAGGGACTTGATACGCGCCAAAAAAGCTTGTTTACTGTACGCTGAAAAAGTGGATTTCAAGGAGCTAATCGTAAGCCAGACCTGCAGCAAACAAGTTCTAATTGTAAATATTCATACGTGCAATTACAGCAACTGCGTTTGGCCGAGAAATGTGACCAGCGACGTATGTACATCACTACTGTCGACAGCGCATCCTTTCAAGAGCTGAAGCAGGATCAGTCGCTCAATGTCACATTCGCTGGCTTTATGGAAAATGTGGTGCGAATGCTGAAAGACTGCCAGGCCGGCAAGCTAGAGCTGTGCCTATCCGCTAGGGAAACAATCGCCGATCAACAAGGTCACGACTATCTTCTCCAGTTCGTGGAAATACGCTCCTTCAAGAATCTGGTTCATTTGTGTTTGCCCTGCCGTTCGGCTCCACTGAACACGGTGCTCTTTTATATAAATGCGGCGCTTGATGCGACGCATAAGAAGCTCTTTTTGATGGAGCAGAACACGCAGCAGCTGCAAATGGAATTAAATGCGCAGAGTGCACACATAGATCAGCTGAACTCAGATAACTCGAAGTTGCGTGAGGCCTTGGCTGAGAATACACGCCAACTGAGCGAAAAGCATTCCGCGGAACTGAAAGAAATGCAGCTCACACTGGAAAAGATGAACGAGCAACGGAACAATGAGCTAGAACGCAGCCGACGTTCGATAGCTGGACTGCAGACTCAATTGGAACGAGTCACGTTAGAGAGGGGAGAACTAAAGACCATACAAGAGCAAGCCGAGAAGCGCAATCAGAGCTTAAACGAAGAGCTGACCTGCTGCAAATCGCGCATTTGCACGCTGAAAGAGCAGCAGGAAAAACTCCATACCGAATTAACGGGAGCTAAGAAGCAAGAGCGCAAGTTGGAATACAAAATAGAAGACTTAAAACAGCACACACTCGAGCTACAGGAGCAAATACAAAAAGGAAACAAAGAGAAGGTGAGAGACATCTATTCCAGCTTAAATGTATTTTCATTATGTTCCATTCACAGGCTAACATTGCTGCTGAGCTGGAGGCTGAGAAGAAGATTTTGCATACGAAACGTCAAGCGCTGGAAATGGCTTCCGATGAAATAGCCAAAGCGAATCAAATCATCCTCAAGCAATCGCAGGAGCTGCTCACCCAGAAGAAGACAATCTCATGGCGTACCGAGGTGGCGCTGCAGCAGGAAAAGGCAATCAAAGAGAAGGAGAAGCTGTTGAGCATGCGTGAAGAGGAGCTAGAGCAGGCGCGTTTAACCATACATCAGCTGCGTGAAGAGATTCCACAGCAGCTGGAGTCCATGCGACACTTTGCACAGGGCCTTGAGGAGAAGTACACGAAGCGTAAGTTGATATTAGTCAAATACAAGTATATCACAATTCTATAACATCATCATCATCCTACAGAAATACTCACGCTCAAAGATCGCTTAGCCGGTGGCAAAGAAAACTCTAGTCGCAGAGCTAATCGAAAGTAGGCCAACTTATATTAAGTTAGTTATTAAGAATTGTATATGATGTGAGTTAGTTAATTGTTTTAAACATTGCTTTAATTAAACATTATTTATTTCGGTCAAGTCAATAATCTTCATCCGCGTTCTTTTCCGCTTGCACCTGCGCCGTGGCCACATTTACGGCCTGGCTGATGTCCTCGAACTGGTTCATTTTCAGTCTGTCACGTATAAGTTCCGCAATGGCTTTCTGTGTGCGTCGCTCTAGACGTTCCAGCTTCTTGCTCACATCGCGCTTTAAATCCCAGTCAGGTTTGCGTGGAGCCAGATTCGTGATGTCTATTTCATCGATAACCATTGGCTGCTGTAGCAAATTGAGCTGCGACTGTATGGCGGTTTCAATGTCCCCGGTGGGTTCTTGTGGCAATACTTCGCCCTCTGTGGTTTCATTATGTGGCTTATAGCTGCGAAACACTGGCCTGAAATATCAAAACAAATTTTAATCACAAGTAAACAACCATAACTCGCAGCAATCTTACTTTGGCAATTTTTCACCACCCTCCTTTGCGTCTGTAGTCTTGGATAGTGCTTGCTCACGCAGCTTTTTTAAACGCTCCTTGCGCTTCAAAGATTCCTCTGTCAGCTTGCCCAAATTGTTTTCATCATCGTTAGCCATTGCTTCAATAAAATTAAGTTAACATAAATATGCGGTCTCTCGTCCAATAGCTCCTGTTTTATTTCGATTACTAAAACGATTATCATGGACTATCGATTGAGAATAGTGGAAATTATAAATTTTAATTTCCTTTAACACATACATATCTTAAGTCTATTTTATGCAAAAAAAAAATCAAATTATTAAATATAAGTGCATTTTTTATTAAAAAAAGGAAATAAATATATTTAGTAGAAAACCATTCGATAGTCGCATTATCTGTGTGCCAAGAAAATAAAAACTTAATTTGGCTTAACATTTAACTACACACTAACAGATAGTATACAATTAAATTGTTAATTAAATTAATTAATTCAAAAGATATCTTGAATTTCCAGCCGATACCGATTACCGATACGCTTGGGAATACTCAATTAGATACACAAACATTGTAAGTTGGCAGTTCCCGTTTTCCAGGCATAAGTGTGAGGGGAGAATAAAAACAACGCAAATTTTTGTACATGAAAAATAAATAAAAACAAACATAGTTTGTATTTGTTTTTACCATTCGGTAGCTCTTTTAAGCTAGCTAATGAGCTAGCTATTCATCATTCAAATATACACACTGAGATATATAATAATGTAGCAGTTGTTGTTGCAATTGGTCTTTGGAGAAACACAAAATTTGCTGCTGCTGCTGCTGCTGTTGCCAGCGAGCGCTCGTTGCTGCAGGTAAAGGAAAACGCTTTAATGGCTATTAAAAACTATTTTTATGTATTTCACAAACGACACGTCGAGGCGTGTGCTAATTTCAATTTTGTTTTCGATTAAAGGGAGCTGCAGCCACCGTCGCCGCGATCAACAACTAACTGCAGCGGCATCCACACACACACACACACACGCACACAGAGAGAGATACACATACAAATACATATACACATAGAGCGCCTCGTAGAACTCATTGTTCTGTGACTGTGACATCGTTTATACAGCCGTCGCCTTACTCGCTGTCCGCTGCCCGTTGCCCGTGGCCCGGCTCTTTAGCTAGCTATAGCTGTATCTAAAAATGGAGTGGACCAGAGAGAAGACATTGGTGCTGATCAGTGAGTACCGACAGCGACGTGGCCTGTGGGACATGACATGCGACGAGTATCGCAAGAAGGATGTCAAACAGCGTCTACTAAACGAAGTTAGCGAAGTGCTCGGCGGCAACATACCCATACCGGAACTGGAGAAAAAGTTCCATACACTCCGCACACAATATCATCGCGAGATCAATCGCATGAAACGCAAGGAGCCGTACAATTCAAAGTGGTTTGGCTTTAAGAATCTCGTTTTTCTTAGCTCACCATTTGCGTGTCGCTCCACCAAAGGCCGCTCCAAAGACAAGGAGGACGCAACAGTACAAAAGTATATATTGGGCGACGTAAACGCCGCTGGCACAGCAGAGAATAACAACATGAACGAGGAGTATATGATAGCGCCGCGCAAATCACATGCGAGCAGTCGAGCACAGGAACTCGAGAAGCTGATCGAGGAGACGACCAAAGATATAGAGGATACTGAGGACGAGGAGCCCGGCGTGGAAGAGGATGTCGATACGAAACCCAAGCTGAACAAAGAGCTAAGTGGCACGTATGTGCACATCAATGAGGAAGAGAGCGAGGCCGTCGAGACGCACACACATCAGCAGCAACAGCAACAGCATACCCACACCCATTCCCTACCCCATACACATCCGCATCCGCAGGCCCATCCCCATCCACACCACCATCAACAACAGTCCTTGATGGAGCTGCATCACTCGGCTAATGCTGTGGAGTCCGTCAGTTTTCAGGCTAACGAAAGCGGCGAACTGCACTACCAGTCGACATCCTCGACGCCCAATGCTGGCGGTGGTGGGCCTAGCTCTTCGATGCATGTGATGCCCACGCGCATCATCAAGATACAGCGGCGCGACACGTCGAATCAAGAGAATGGCTACTTTGAGGAGCAGCCACCGCCGCCCAAACGTCTCTACTTCGATCCGAATGGCACGCACAGCACCACAATCCTTTCCGCATCCACTCTGCAGACGGCTTCACAGAACGTCAATGGCAATGGGAATGGCAGCAATGTGTTGACCGCAACCTCCAGCTCCGGGCTGACGGCTGGCACACTGCGTCTGCCACGTGTCAATACTATAGTGAATACCACTTCGCTGTCACCGCCAAAGCCAGCCAGTTCTCCGATACCTCCGCCGCAATTAACAGCGGCCAATGCGCTGCAACGGGACGAATTCGCCACGTACGGCGAATACGTGGCCAATGAGATGCGTGCCATTAACAATAGGGAGGTCTTGATCGCACTTAAGCACAAGATAAATACGGCCATATTTGAGGCGAATATGGCAGAGTTGCAAAAATAAAACTGTCAGCCATATTTGAGGCGAATATGGCGGCAGTGGCAGCTGAACGATGTCGACGGCCATATTTGAGAGAAGTGCCGGAAATACATTTGACGGCCATATTTGAAGCGAATATGGCGAATATATGACAGAGTTGCAGAACTAAAGTAAAATTGGACTCTCAATTATCGTATGAAAAATATATTATCAACGTTTTTAGCAACAATTTTAATTAAGTGTCCAACCCCAGTAAATACAATTTAAAAGCTATATGTTAACCTGTAAATTGACAAATTAACAATTTGATTAAATAAGCCAAATATAACATTTAGTAGAATCCGAGTATACACATACATGTATCAACTATATTCACACGAAGTCGACGACAAAACACATTTCAGTAAACAAAATAATTATTTTTCTATAACTTTTGGACAAAATGACTACGAATCCAATATGTGAACCATTTACAAATTTCCCAGCTCGATTTGATATTGAGAAAATTGCTGAAGAATTTAAGCCGAAGGACAAAGAAAAGGATGTTGAAAAAACGCTTAGTCCCCGTGATTTTCTCAATGTTCCCGACAACAATTGGGTCGTACTACCCATGTTTAAATATCACTTGGATCATTTGAAGCCAATTCTCTCAGTGCGCAAAAATAAGTATATGCGTTGCCGTTACAGAAAATTTCTAGACAATGTTCCGGACCACTTTGTCAATGTGGTGTTGTTTAGTTCAACTATTGACAAGTATTTATTTACATTTTTTTAGTTAATGAAGAAGTGACACTCACAATGTATATATTATTTAGTCAGCCCAAGCCAAGACGAAAATCTCTCAATGGTCAGTTTTATGGTGTGGACTATAAATTGGCGCCCATACCCGTTACTGTTGATCCACGTACAGGCGGCGGCTCCAGAACAGTAAAATCAAAAAATTCAAAGTAATCAAATTCAAAATATTGAATGTAAGCGCCTATCAACTATCGCACTTTTTGTTATTACTAAAATTAGTTATCGAACAGATACAGACTGGAGTCATCGGCAGATATGCAACCCAGCCATATTTTCAAGTAACGAGCGCTTGGCAACCCTGTTCGATCAATTGGGACGAAAAATGTTTACAAAATGTATTAATTGTTGTGCTTCAATCATATTTTGTGTAATATTCGCATGCCTCTTGGTCGAAAACAGTGGCAAGTATCTGAGTGACGATCACTGTCTTGTTTTTTATTCAATTAACGATGTGTTCTGACCATAGTTGCCCTGAAACGGACACTGCGCCACTACGAAGTTTTCCACAAAGATGACATTGTTCATCGGATTATCAAGAGGGGAGCTAAACAGAGCAGCAATCCATATAACACTATCAAAGAGCTGGAGTTTAAAACACTTGGGAAGAACTTTCGCGTGATTTTACATCCACATCGCGATGTACTGCACAGCAAATTTCGTGCCTATGCCGTGGATGCCGATGGCAACGAGACTGTTGTACACCTGGGTAAGCGATTATGCTGTTCTCAAATATCAGATAACAGTTAAAATAATGTGATTTCAATTCCAGATCATGATAACTTTTATACGGGTCGTGTTTTCGGCGAGTTGGAATCGTCGGTGCGCGCACACATTGAGGATGGTACACTGACCATGTCCATAGAACTGCCCCAAGAAACCTACCACATAGAGCCTTCCTGGCGCCACTTGCCCACAGCTAAAAAGCATACGATGGTCGCCTACAAATCTTCCGATGTTAAACTCAATCATGCTGAACCGGGCAGCCAGGTGCCCAAAACCTGCGGCTATATCAAAGAGGGTCTCGAGCTAGAGGCCAAGGACAATGAAGTGCACGCGCGTGAGAAACGCCAATCTGATCAATACGAGTACACGCCCACCAAGACGAGGTGTCCATTGTTGCTCGTGGCGGACTATCGTTTCTTTCAAGAGATGGGCGGTGGCAATACAAAGACAACTATCAATTACCTAGTGAGTGGCGCTCGCCTGGAGCAAGCTCCAGCCATGCCTAATTCATTTGACTCTTGCTTTCAGATAAGCCTTATCGATCGGGTGCATAAAATCTACAATGATACTGTATGGCAGGATCGCTCCGACCAGGAGGGTTTCAAGGGTATGGGGTTTGTGATCAAGAAGATCGTCGTGCACTCGGAGCCAACGCGTTTGCGTGGCGGCGAAGCTCACTACAATATGATACGTGAGAAATGGGATGTACGTAACTTGCTGGAAGTAAGTCTAAACTGTAATACACACACTCGATTAATCTGTAACTTGTTTGTATAGCTAAAACTTGTAAATATCGTTCTACTGCTAACTCTCTCCTCTTTCATCTCTCATCTCTTGCTTATCTTAAATTCCAATGGTACTTTATGTAGGTCTTCTCACGGGAATACAGCCATAAAGACTTTTGTTTAGCTCATCTCTTTACCGATCTCAAATTCGAAGGCGGCATTTTAGGCTTGGCTTACGTCGGTTCACCACGCCGCAATTCTGTGGGTGGTATCTGTACACCAGGTTGCAAACCCCATTCGATCTATATATATACGCAAAATAATGTTTTTATCATCATTTCGCTTAGCCCACTTTGTTTTGTTTCTTTCGTGTGTTTTTGTCTTTCTTTTGAATTCTGAATTTCTTTGCAGAGCATATTGCAGATATCGATATCGATAGTATATAGAGTGACATAGAGTCCAGAAGTGTGCCTGTATTTAAGCAACTTTGGTTATATATATTTCAATTCAAACTGAGTTGATCTACCCATATTCCTTTGAGTGAAAATATTGTTTTCCGATAGCTTTTATAATATTGCAATTTTATATTTATATTAAGACTTGGCTATTAGAGCATAACTTAAGAATTAATATGGCTAGAAACGCGAGATTTGCTTTGTGGACTCTCCTAAAGAAGTACATAGAATGGATAAGACATTATACATTTTCCATATATACATATCGCATATTGAATATCTTAAGTCTGCTCTGCTCAGAGTTCAGGGTAGATGCTAGTCAGGTGCACCCGACTAGAGTATACTTCGTTTGATATAATTTTACATGATTTACTTTAGCTTATCCAATTTTCTAGAATTCATGCTAATAAATGCCATTTTCCGAATAACTATTCCAAGAATACTTCAAGAATGGTTATACACTCTATCTGAACTCGGGTCTCAGTAGCTCTCGCAATCATTACGGCCAGCGCGTGATAACGCGTGAAGCTGATCTGGTAACTGCTCATGAATTTGGACACAATTGGGGCTCGGAGCATGATCCCGATATACCGGAGTGCTCGCCCAGTGCGTCGCAGGGTGGCAGTTTCTTAATGTACACCTACTCTGTGAGCGGCTACGATGTGAATAACAAGGTAAGTGGACCGGAGTGATAAGTGCATCATATATGTAGATATGTAATAATTGCCTATGTTTGTAGAAATTTTCGCCCTGCTCGCTCCGTTCCATACGCAAAGTTCTGCAGGCGAAGTCTGGACGCTGTTTCTCGGAGCCGGAGGAATCTTTCTGTGGCAATTTACGCGTCGAGGGTGATGAGCAGTGCGACGCTGGATTGCTGGGCACCGAGGATAACGATTCGTGCTGCGACAAGAACTGCAAGCTGCGTCGCAATCAAGGCGCCATGTGCAGCGACAAGAACTCGCCCTGCTGTCAGAATTGCCAATTTATGCCAGCGGCCATGAAGTGTCGCGAAGCTCAATATGCCACCTGTGAGCAGGAGGCACGCTGCACCGGCTCCCATGCCGAATGCCCCAAATCTCCAGCCATGGCCGACGGCACTATTTGCCAAGAGCGCGGCCAGTGCCGCAACGGCAAATGTGTGCCGTACTGTGAGACGCAAGGCCTGCAGAGCTGCATGTGCGACATCATTGTGGATGCATGCAAACGCTGCTGTCGCATGAGCATCAATGAAACCTGCTTCCCAGTTGAGCCACCAGACGTACTGCCCGATGGCACGCCCTGCATAACCGGCTTTTGCAATAAGGTAGCAAGGCTATAACTTGATATAAATGAAGGCTGGACTGTGGTTGCTTTGAATCGGACTACAGACAGCCTGCACTTCCCTTAAATCTTTCTTTTTAAGGCACTCGTATATTTATATACATATGTTTTTATTTTCAGGGTGTCTGCGAGAAGACCATTCAAGATGTAGTTGAACGGTTTTGGGATATCATTGAGGAGATAAATGTAGCTAAAACATTGCGTTTCCTCAAAGACAACATAGTCAGTAAGTAAATGTTTCTAATGTTCATGCCATATATATATTACATGTCTACATTTGCGACACTTTGCAGTGGCTGTTGTCATGGTGACGGCTGTTTTTTGGATACCCGTCAGCTGCGCCATTTCATATTTTGACCGTAAGAAGCTGCGTCACGAAATGAAACAAGTCGAATGGAGCCAGAAATTAGATCTCATACATCCCAGCGATGATAGGCGTCGCATCATACATATACGGTAAGCTGAACGATATATATTCTATATGCGATCCATACATATATACGATATATATATATATATATATTTTGCAGCGTACCGCGACAGAAAATCTCAGTAGCGCGCGCTTGTAATTAACATAAAATATATGGTGGCGGACAATTGTTTTATCTTCCGTGAGCATTCTTCTCAAAACTGCCACAATTATTTATATATTAAGTATAACATTTAAAGAATATGAATAAAATTCCCAATAATATAGACCAATACAAAAAAAAAACGTATGCAATTAACTCTTGTCAAGTGGTTTCTCGATCAAAAATCATTTCGTAATACAAAATAATACAAATACTGTAGACTCTATATATTACAATTAAGGAAATATGAATTCATTTCAATTTGTTTTGGATTGATTTTTGTTTATTCATACTTTACCAAAAATATGTTTTGCATTCTTGTTTCAGAGAGTTTTGCTGCATTAAGAGTTATGATTGTATTTTTTTTTTTTCCTTTTATATAGTTTGTAGATTAGCTTAATTTTTTTTACTTTGTATTACTTCTTTTTATTGCTCTTTCCGTTTGTCTGTGGGGAGCAATCATCCTCAGGCTCCAGCTCACTGTCATCCTCGTCATCCGAATATTCCTCGTATATTTGACCATCATCATATTCACCCAAGTTCATTTCCGCCTAAAGAAACATTATAATGAATTTCTTGAAAAATAGAAGTTGGAGCTAAACATTTACCTTGCCGCACACATAGACCGGCCCCGTGCCCTGGACAAGCTTAAATGTGACGGATCCATTGGGGAACTCAACGTTTGGTCGCAAGCTGCGAGTTTCTCCAACCTTCAAAACGGCAATGGGAATTTTGACTGTCTTCTTTTCCCCGTCGTCGTTCACGTTCGTTTCCGCCTGCAATTGGTGAGTAATTTTGTGTTATGCGATATTAAAGCACTTCCTCCCACAGCCGCTCTGCCCTCTTTTGACTAGACAGAACTCTATCAGTGTTGGTCAGTGTTTTTCCATACCTGAACGACGTTGAATTCGCCGGACTTCGCCTCAGGTCCCAGGGATATTTGTTTGATGATCAGCTTGTGTGAGTGCACGATATACTCCTCTGGTATTTCCGGCACATCAAACTGTGCAATGGGCTCCTTTTCACTCAGTGTAACACCTAAAAGCGTTAGTAATACATACATATAATACTCGTACATATGCACATATGTATGTAGTCTGCCGGTAAGGCTGTGTAAGCCAACTATTGCAGTCATTCATATCAATAGAATGCAAATAATTATTTTGGATTCATTACCATAAAAAGATTCGGACTCCATTTGTATGCTTGTAGACACGTTCTTGTACAGTCCTACTAAAAATTTACTAAAACTTATAATTTTCACACGTGCCCTGTGTAATGGCGATAGCTAAAGAGCCAAACGCGGCTCGAATGATGCCTTGCATTCATCGGTAATACCGATATATTCTGCCGCCGATAGTACCTGTTTGTACAAATTATTCACTGCAATATTAAATATACAAATTTTAACATTAGAAAAACATAATGTAACACTTATAAAACACAAGTAGTGATATTTATCTCATTCGCACTTAGCTTTTATATGTTTTGCATTGAATAAATGAACTAGCGAATAAATAAGTTCGATTTTATTTGGTGGCTAATATCAATAGGTCTGGTAACGCCATCCATAGCGAGCCAGCACATCTCTAGCGTAAGTCGCATCTCTAGTTGGTAGCTACCATTTTGCAAAAGTTTTTGCTCAACACGTGCTCGGCGCTTGAATTTTAGATTTAAAACTATATAAAATAATTGCAATGGCAGAGGAATCATTCTATGGTAAATATCAATTATTGACATAATTTCATATTGTGTGAGCGGTTTGAATTAGACTATTTGCACCGCGCCAGACTGTTGCCGGCTGCCGGCATTTTTATTCAAGGTTGCGGATGTTCGTACGTGTGTTTCTGTGCTCTTTAGTACAATTGTGTGTGTGCATGTATGCATATACAAAAATATACTGTCTCTGTGTGGTTAAACGTTTATGTAGTTGTAAATATATACATTCTTTTGTAAATCCACAAGTTAAATGTTTAATTCTTATTAGGTGTCACCCTCAGCGCGGAAAACAACAGCGTCACCTGGGACGTTGTCGCCGAGGAGGATTATGCACGCGGCCAGAAGCTGGTTATCAAGCAGATTCTGCTGGGCGCCGAGGCAAAGGACAACGAATTCAACGTGGTTGAGGTAAGTGCGCCAGTGCAAATCAAAAGTGTGTATGTGCGTGTCTGTCTGGATGTGTATGTGTGTGTGTCTGTCTGTATATGGGTGTGCGTGTGTGTGTGCGAATCTCTTATTGTGTGTTGGGGGCATGGACCGGACCGGTTTGAATTGTTCAAGCACGCGCAACATTTTGCCGTGGGCAAAGGGTAATTTTGTCTGTATCTGCAATACGCGCCCTTTGTCTGTTATCGTTGTTTGCATAGCTGTGACGTCATAAATGCCCAAAAATTCTGCGTTTTCTCATGCTCAAGCTTTACATACCCTCTAATCAAAAGTAGTTGAATAAAATTGGTTATGTTCACATCAAGAAAAAATATACACAAATAATATTTTTTTGTACATAAATTTATGTGCACTTAAACTATTTATAAATAATGGTTTAAGACATTTTCAAGCAAACTCTAAGCTTATTTGATATAAAAAGAATGTATATGCACATATAGCTTGGGTCTGATTGCTTTATACATGTCATACAGGGTATTTTCGATGCAACTACTTGCCATTCGCATAATGTAACTGTACAAAACAAAACACATTTCGCTATTGACTTAAGCGTCATGAAATTTGATCAACTTGACTGCTGTCATTGTGACAGTTGTTGCCGTTGCTGTTGTGCTTGCTGTCACTCTCACTCTTGTTGTTTCCATTAGCCACCATTTCTAATAGCTCAGTAAAGCTTTTGGTGAATCTGAACATGTTGCGCGCCTTCCTCTGCAGTCGACAAACAACGCCCGCCGCTGCCATATTCCAATTCCAGCAGATAAGCTCGCACTGCAGCTGCTGCAGATCATTCCGCAGTGATACCAAATTCTGTATAGCATAAGTCAATTTATATATTCATTGTGTGATGATATATATATTCCTATAAGTTGATCTACTTGCCAGCGCAACCGTAGCATCGATGGAGCCAACCTCTGTGCCTTTAATGATCACCAATGATACACTTTTCTCCATCATTGTCTTCTGCTGCGTTACGAATGCGACGGTTTTTATCTTTAAAGACTCAGCTGCCGTGTAGTCAACGTTACCCTTTAGCTCAGCCACGCACAGTTCGAGGCCATTGTGCTAGTTTATGGTATTGGTAAATTGGTAACAAATTCAAATTGAAAATCACGTGGCTTTGTCATATTTAACCTTACCTTTTGACTTTCAAGCTCAAACTGTGGCGTCATACTCTTGCCCAGTATGAAGAGCGCATTGATTACGACGCCGACCAGCATGCCGTACTCCAGAGACCAGAACAAACAGCAAATCACGGTGAACACAAAAGGCACCATGTCGCGTTCTGTGTGTAGGAAAAGAAGAAAATTAGGATTTACTTATGAATTTCGGCTAAAACTATGCCAGACATCTATAAACCGTAAAGCATTTAATGTGTCGATTTTAAATGTATATTTCTGCCTACCATAAGCACTATTAGTTTATCATATTGAGTTAACTACTACTCCTGCCGTTTCTACTTACTCTTCGCACGCCAGATCTCGGCTATTGTATCGTACTCCACCATAAACAACATGGCTGAGATGATGATGGCTGCCAGCGTGGCTTTAGGTATATAAGCAAAGACTTGGGTCAGAAAGGCGAGTGTCAAGAGTATTAGAATACCCGTAAAGGCGCCGCCCAGTGGGGTTTTGACACCGCTCGCATTGTTGATTGCCGAACGGGCAAAGGATCCCGTTATGGGCATCGATGAGAAGAAGCTGCTGAACAGATTGCAGATGCCCAAGGCTATCATCTCCTGTGACGCATCCACAATCTTGCCCTTAGCTGCAAATATATAAATCTATATAATAATCAGAATTTATATATTATATTGTTGCTCCTACGCACAGAATGCTTTGGCAATGGAGACCACCTCCAGTATGCAGAGAAAGGGTATTGTGCCCACGGCGCTGCCCAAGTTAGAGATCATCTCGCTGAAGTTAACAGTTTGACCGTCTTCATCTACTGTTTTGAATGGTGGTGCACGAAAAGGGGGCAACCCCGCCGAGATTTGCTCGCTGATGCGAAACGGCATCTCCTCGCGGTCCAAACTCATCAGATAGCAGAGCAGAATGCCAATGACGACGGCCAAGACGTTGCGACAGAGCGATAGATATTTGAGCAGAGAATGGCAGCCGCAAGACTTAAGATCCTTGAGTTTCTATTGGTATTTAAATAGAAATTATTAGAGTGACTATTAGCTATTACCCGTGAGTAATCCCGCACTTACTCTCATGAACACCAGCAGAATGAGTGTACAGCAGCCGAGTAGCGCATCATTGAGCCGCGTCTCTTGAATGTGGCCAAAGAAATTAATCCACGACTTGAGAAACTCATTCGAATTGCTTTGTATGCCAAAGAGATTGTTGATCTGACCGCTGCCCACAGTTAGGGCGGCTGCCAAAGTAAAGCCCGCTATCACAGGCGCCGAAATGAAACGCACCAAAACGCCGAGATTCAGAAAGCCCAGCACCAAGACAATGCAGCCCGTTAGAAAGCATATAAGGACGGCATTGTCTGGATTGCCGGCAACATGTGGATAGACCATCATAGATATTATGGCAGTGGGACCTGTTAATTAATTGAAGCAACTGTAGATTAGCATACTAATAGCAGAGAGTATAGAGAGTAAAATGGCCTTGAATAAAAACTCTACTAATTCGAACATCTTAGTTTTCTAAATAGAATTTTAACTATGCTGATCATACTCACCTACAGTAACGTCCTTGCAGGTGCCGAAGATGATGTAGAGAAAGCAGCCCATAAATGACGAGTATAGACCATAGACTGGGGGTAGTCCAGCGACGGCGCCATAGGCGATTGCCTGCGTCACAGCCGTTAGACCGACGGTCATGCCCGCCACGAAGTCGACAACCAAGATCTTCAGGTTATATTCTGGCAGCCAAGTCATAATAGGTAGCTTGCGCTTGATCGCATTTATGCTGCAACAGCTCTTCGACTTTTCGCGCATGACGTCGCATACGTTGGGTAGGTGCTCGTGATAGAGCTCATCTGGATAGTAGGAAGAGAGTGAGGGAGAGAGAGAAGGCATTGGGGGAGTAGTACTTGAATTTTGATTAAAAGCCGCAAATGATTTGGCGAGCGTCGTCGCTTCACCTTCTTATCTAGTTGACAATGCTTTAATATTATTTATTGAATTTCACCTTAATCGATCTGAAGTGGGCCACAACATGTTCAGTTCAGTTCTGTCTGACACAAATTAAAGATCCTCAATGCTAGATTGAGATTTGCCGTAATCAAATACAGTTTCTACGAAGTATTAGTAAAATTCCATTGGCAAATTATTGATGTTATTTAGGGTCTTAAACGATTTTGATAATGTTGTGGGCGCTATCAATACGCGAGGAAATTTGTAATATATTTTAAACGTTTTGCATCGGAACAAAGATCCCATTATCTCAAAGAATCACTTGACTATTATATATGACAGTAATTTATTTACTTTTGAGAGCCTCAGGGCCCATTCAATTAATATTTTTCTTTCAGATAGATTCATTACGACAGGATCTTTTTTGATATAGGAAAAAATGTTCTAGATTTATTGACTTTATAATATTATTGCTGTAGAGCCTAAGTCGTAAAAATTATTATTTAGGCCATTTCTTAGCTCAAGTTATATTGAAAATTATTGACTCGGTCATAAATCACTTTCGTCTTGAGTGTGCAGATACTAAGTTATACTTTCCTAGATACCTACCCAGAATTCACTCTTAAAATCTAACAAGCATTAACTTTACACGTTTCGACGGAGAGAATATTTTCTAGTCGTCCTTCTTGGAT
The DNA here is from genome assembly GCA_030914385.1 of Drosophila antonietae. Lineage (NCBI taxonomy): Eukaryota > Metazoa > Arthropoda > Insecta > Diptera > Drosophilidae > Drosophila > Drosophila antonietae. The sequence goes on along the minus strand of JAUESO010000609.1, from coordinate 695,282 downwards.
AATATTTCCATAATATTTCTAGGACCTTCAATCAGGGATATAGCCCTCTTTCAATTTTTTTTTTTTTTTACAATAATATCGATAAATCGATCCTAAATTAATATCAGTTTTCAATTATGCGAGCCACAGATATTAATCATTACACTTTTTGAATACCTATCCGGAATTCACTCTTCGAATTGAGAAAAAAAAAACATTTGCTTAACACTTCCTTTTGGGAATGCCGACTTTTTTTTTTATCAATTAAACGATTTTTTTTAAATTTAACTTTTAAATATCTCTTAGATGAACTATTAACTTAGTGAATTCTTATGAATGTTGTCTCTGGGAATTTCACATATTTTAATTACTTTTGAAGTACTTCTATTATTAATATTTTTTGAGTCCCACTTCATTGAAGTACATAATAATTGTTATTTTTTTTGTATTTATCTCATAATATTTGCATTATCAATTAGCATTGCCTCCCGTCTTAGAAAGCTTTCTAATTTGGAGTTGATTTTAATTGAATTTCTATTATGCACTTTAACATAACATATATAGCTCTGATCACTTATCAATTATTTGAACGTACCGTCATAGTCACACATATTTGTGATTTCCACCGATATATATATATTCTACTTTACGCGTTTCTCTCGTCGGGTACTTCACACTAAGTGGATTTTTTATTAGAAACTTTTCGACAAGTTGTTAAAAAGAAAGCACGTGCTTTCCGATTTATGGATTCTGAAGTGGAAGATTGCGGTGGAATTGCTTTGCGATGTTGTCTTTGGCAGTGCTGAGCGACGAATGCTCGACTGGGTATCATTGCCTCCGTATATAGGTCTATTGTGCCCACCCCTACGATTTGTATCTCTTTTAGTATTTTATTTTTTTTGTTTTGGTTATCTCAATTTTAAATGTTGGCTCCAAGCGATTGAAATCAGTTAACGCCGGCTATACATAATGTATATGACAGCGGGTTGATATTTCACATGGATATGGGCAGAAGGAGGGTAGGTGGAGCGTGACTTTGATTGACAGGTCAGAACTGTTATCGATCCTAGTACCGAAGTTCAAATACCCTGGCAGGCAGACTGCAGCCTTGCGATGTACGTGAACTATATCATTATCAAAACATATCAAATAATAAATAGGCTAGGCACGTTGGAGTCGGACATAATGGGCTGTCGAATTTTTTAACTAAAAATGACAAGATCACATTAAATCTATAGAGGAAACATACTGGATATGAGCAGAAGGAGGGAAGGTGGAGCGTGACTTTGATTGACAGGTCGATCCTAGTCCCGAAGTTAAAATACCCTGGCAGGCAGACTGCAGCCTTATGATGTGCGTGAACTATATCTTATCAAAACATATCAAAAAACAATAAATAGGATAGGCACGTTGCAACGGGCTGTCTAATTTTTGAAAAATGACATGATCCCATTCAAAGTATAGGGAAAACATACAGTTATAGATTTACCTTAGGGATTCCAGCTGTAAAACTATATAAAATATATACATTTTTGAATTTAAGTCCCACGAACAGGCATTACCATTTGGCATTCATTATTTATCCAGGACATTCTCGACTACAGGAGATAGTCTCCCTATTCTCTCCAATAATTAATATTGCCTCAAGTAATTTGATTGAAGTAAGACCTCTAGTAATTTTCGATTTGTGATGCCCACAACAATCGTATCTGAAGAGTTCAAGGCTTTACCTTTCATACAGACGCACATGATATGAAAACCAATCTACTACCCCTTTATGCCAATAAACCAATAAATATATATCCTATAATATATAATAAAATATATTATAGTAAATGACTATACAAAAGTGGGTACTTCGTCTACGATCCTATCTACACCCACGCATTGTGGATTCCCCCAACTGTCTCAACATATATCACTTTTCATCTCTCTCTCTGTCTCAACAGGTGACTACAATGAAGGATTCTGTACAGATTCCCATTGCTGTATTGAAGGCTGGCGAGACACGCGCCGTCAATCCCGACGTTGAATTCTACGAATCGAAGGTGACGTTTAAGCTAATTAAGGGCAGCGGACCCGTCTATATACACGGCCAGAACATCAAGGATGATGTTGAGGTCGTCGATATGGAGGAGGAGGACGATGAGGACGATGGCGAGGACGATGAGATTGAGCATCCAAAGAAGCGTGCCAAAATCGAGCCAAATGCCGATGGCAAAAATGCCAAGAACCCGAAGAAGAAGTAAAGCACATGGCAAAGAAGATGCGGAAGAAGGATGTCTCTAAGCTAAATCTGTAGATTTTAAACGTGTTTTAGGCCCTATAAACAATACAATTACAATGCATAACATAACAACATACGATACGATATGTAAAACTTGCAACATATATATTACAACCTACTATTTAGTTCCTTTCTCTGAGATTCTTGAAATCTGAAGCAACATTCAATTCACACACTAAAGAACTATAACTACTGAAGATGTATACAGACGACTAACACCTATGCAATAAGCCAAGTTATGTAAACAGCAAACAGCGAACTCCAGCGACAAATGAGCGCTACTTGAAGCACATATTTGTATATAAGTACTTTACAAAATGATTATAACTTCAATCCCAGCTACCAGCTGCGCTCTTCTGAACACTGATCTTGATTTTTATACATCAGAAACAACAAAAATAAACACAAACTTATAAAAAAAAACTAAACTAAAGAATGTTGTTACTAAAATAGTAGTAACCGCCAGATATCGGCCACTTTGTGAGATTTAATAGTAAATTTATAGATTGTTGTCAAAGAATAATTGGCTAAGAAATACCCTAACTGCACTCCCTCCATAGATACAGAATATCTATGATAAAGATACACGCGCCATCTAGCGTTCAGTTTCCACAGTTCACTAAATAGGAAATTTAGCTCAACGTTAATACGTTGATCTAAAAAAAATTAAGACTGGTTTTGCTGTGCCCAATTTATCATTTCAAAATACCGTTACTACAATGATATACAATAATTTATATTTGCAATGTTCTTCTAGTTCTCTGAGTGAACCTCATTCATACGAACTTACGCATCTGAATTCTGATCTAGAATACAAATAGATATGCTTTAGAAGATCGCGACCAGGTTAATGAAAAAATCGGCTTACAATTTACGAAGTTAACATTTCCTTTAATGATTTCACTTTGTTGATTTTCTTAGCGATACAGACGAAAAGTTCCGGATGTAGATAATTGAATGCTTTTGAAAAATGTTCTGAGTTATTCTAATTTCATATTCAAAATATCTTCAGCTAGGATTAGGCCTTGCAGTTGCAGTTGCTGTGCCCGTCAGGGCTGCCATTAATCGCGGTGTTTGGGGCTGTGGGGCTTAGACAGGTGAGGGCATCACCTTGATCCGCTCAAAGGCTGCCTTCTCTAGTGCCTCGCGGTGCTTGGGGTCGGCGATCTGAATCAGTTCGTACATGCGCTGACGCACATTCTTGCCAAACAGGGAGGCGATTCCGTGCTCGGTGACCAAATAGTGGACATGAGCACGAGAGGTAACAACGCCAGCTCCTAACGGATTACGAAGGGAAGAAAATGCCATTAGCAAGGGAATTAATGTATTTCTGATGTTACTTTACCTGGCTTAAGCATAGGCACAATCTTGCTCTCTCCTTTGTTGGTGGTCGATGGCATGGCAATGATTGGCACACCCAGGCCATCCACGGCTTCTGCTGCTCCGCGTATAAAGTCCACTTGGCCGCCGAAACCGGAATAGAACCGTGTACCAATCGAGTCCGAGCACACCTGACCAGTCAGGTCCACCTCGATGCAGCTGTTAATGGCCGTCATGCGGGGCTGCAGCTTGACAATGCTTGTATTGTTCACATAGTCAATGGCCAACATTTCTGTAAGGGATTACAGCTGATTAGGGGTGAGTCTAAATAGCGAAAACAAGTTTGGAGTTCTACCGATAAAGGGATTATTGTTGACAAAGTCATAGAGGGGCTGATCGCCGATCAGGAAGGATCCAACGATGCGACCCTTGTGCATAGTCTTTTTGCTGTTAGTCACGCAGCCTTTCTTGACCAGTTCGACGACGCCGTTGGCGAACATCTCCGAGTGAATGCCCAGATCCTTGTGATTGTGCAATGCGTTCAGCACAGCATCCGGAATGTTGCCAATGCCCATCTGGAGTGTGGCGCCATCCTTCACCAGGTTCTCGGCAATCAATTTGCCAATCTTCTTCTCCACCTCCGACAGCTCGCCGGTACCATGCTGCGGCAGTTTGTCGTCCACCTGAATGGCGAAATCGAAGTGGGACTTGTGGATGATGGAGTCGCCAAAGGTGCGTGGCATATTAGGATTGATTTGAGCTGCAAGTAGAGTAGACAATGTATACATCTGTATGTATGTATGAGTGGCATATATGAATTCCTTACCAACAATCAACTTGGAATGCAACAACGCGGTGCGAACGCAGTCGACGCTGGTGCCCAGCGAGCAGAAGCCGTGATTATCTGGCGGCGACACGTGTATGAAGGCCACATCAGGTTTCACCAGTCCCGTGGAGAAGAGCTTAGGAATCTCATGCAGAAAGATATGCATATTATCGCCACGCCCCTCGGCAACGGCCTTACGCACATTGCCGCCCATGAAGAAGGAGTTCGACCGGAAGATGCCTTGGTACTCGGGCTTGGAGTACTCGGCCGGACCCTCCGTATGCATGTGGCAGACCGTCACGTTCTCCAATTTGTTGCACTTGCCATGCTGGGACATTGCATTGAGCAACGCCACGGGCGTGGCAGCGGCACCCTGAGCAAAGACTGTGTTACCTGTAAAACAAATGGATACCATTAGAATAGAATACAAAAAGTGATAGATGATTGAAATCTTGAAAGCCTTAAGTCATAATAGTAAATAATATCTCCTATAACTAATAACTTTATCCAAAGTTATGATTGATTGACTCACTAACTATATTAGAGCTTATGTAAAAGCCTATTTATTCATTACAGCTGATTAAATGATTGATGATCGATCTCAATCATATGGTCAAGAAAACACCATTTTTATTTTTAGTTCAATTTAGCGAGTACGCACTGTACTTGATACGACTAGTTGGCCTTGCTAATCGTCCAAACGATCAACGAACTTACAGTATATGCACACACACACATACATTTACATATATGTATGTATGCATATGTATATGTGTGTAGCTGTAGCCATGCCAATTTTCTATTTATATGGCGCCCTACGAATGCAAAATTCTGTCAAGATGCTTCGCTTCCTTAATTTTGATATTCTATGAAAATAAAAATGAGTGTGTGTGTATACATACATATGTGCGATACATGTGTGCTTACATCTATTCAAATATACATTTAGATAAACTACAAGTTCTTGATAAGATTAACAAACACTATTAATATTTAATAAGCTGTTATGTTTGTTTTCCCATTACTCAAGCTTATCGAATAACCCCCCCCTTACGCATGTCATGCAATCGCATATAGCTGCGTACCTGCCTCAAAATGTTATCGAACAGAACAAAGCCGCGTAACGCCAAAAACAAAAAAATATAATTCAAAAAGACAACAATAACAACAACAGCAGCAGAGGAGAAACTTTTCCAAATGATATGACGTAGTTGACTTATGTAGCTCTGCGCGTGCTGTGCAAATTGATCTAAATTTAGAACGCCAGTGCTAACCAATGTTAGATCGCAAATGGGGGAAGAAGCAGAAAAGACAGTTGAAGTGCGAGCTAAACAACATCAGCTTAAAACGTAAATAAACTGTACATTTTTGCAGTGGGCGTGGCAGCTTGAATAACTTGTTTCATTATGATTGATAAAGGTTTTCTTCTTCTGCTCTTCTTGCTGCTCTTGCGCAACTTGTCGATTGAAATTAATTGAATCAAAGCTAAATTAGTATGAACAATTTGGCAATTTATTTCGTATTGGGAACTGTGTGTTATCACAGCTATGGCACCGCCCACATGGAAGCAGCCAATAAAATGCTAATGCTAATGCGAATGTGAACTTCTGATGTTGTTGCATAATGTCCGACATGCATGTGTACATTATAGCGTTTTCAGTTTATATAGTTATTAATATTGCTCTTATCAGCACAGCTGTTAACTGCCAGCCCAGACGCGCGACTGTGTTATGTATATGCTCAAGGTGTGTGTGTGTGTGTGTGTGTGTGTGCGTGTGTGTGTCTCTCTAAGTTGAGCTTTTCTCGTACAGAGCGGAACAACAGCTGGACAGAGTACAAAGTACAATAGTGTTCAACACTGCTTTCTTAGAACGAAGAGAACAATAAGAACAACAAAACAACTGCAACTTCTATCTGCTGATCTACAGTGGAATTATGCATACATACATTACGTATAGATTAGAATAGTGGATTTTGCATACGTGGGGGTTGGTCATAAATAACTGATATGTAGGTCTAATCACGGTCAATTGATTTCTATACGGCCGCTGCTAGTGAGCACCCTGTAATTGGCCACTTAATATGTTTACATACTTTGGCACGCACACACACTCACACAAACAAATATGTAAATAGTTTAGATTTACAAACGCTACGCAAACAAGCCCAATTCCAAGCCCAAGCACACACACACTCACATACACACATATTTATAATAAAATTTGCATGTGCTAGTGACAACCCCCGTGGCCCTTTGTTGTTCGCATTTTCATTGTTTTTTTTTTTTTCTAAGCAGCACTATTCTGTCGGTGGGGGGAAGGAGACAGCAATCACAGTAGTTGCTGGCTATTACATAACACTGTCGATTTTGGCATTCTGTTATGCGTTAGCACTGAGAATTGGGCATTGTGGGCGACAGCAGCCCACAGCCCAATTCGCTAGCCAACTTACCAGACTTGACGCAGGCCACAGCTTCCTCGGGCGAGACAATTGGCGGCTCGCGTGGCAGCGGATGCGACAGCTCATTCACATAAGTGAAGTAGTTGTTGTGCGTGCCTCCGGCGGCGTTCGCAGTGGCCATGGACAGCAGTTTTTTCATTTGACGCACATTTCGAGTCAGTTGTTTGCTCATGATTGCACAGATTTAATTACAAGCACACTAGCACAGTAGATAATGCAGCCCTTTCCTTAAGGTAGTGATTGGAAATTTAGTTTATACTGCTCGCCCAGAACAATTCTTATGTGTCTTGCCGCTCCAGCGATGCGATTACAACTAGCCTCGAGCGCAAACTTTACCACACCGCAAAAGCTTTTCGACAGTGGACTATTCAAGTTGTTCCCTACATTGGGTTGCAATTTTTAAGTTTTCAAACTACTATTTACATTTCTGACTATGTTACATGAAACTGAATTGTAAATAAAATAAAGTATTGTAAAAATGAATTTTTATTCATTTTGTGGATTTGGATAATCTGACAAATTAAATGATTTGTAAGTCAATTTATGACGTTCTACAACACTGAAATGTGAATGGCATTTGGTTAGAAGGGCGCCAAAATTCAAAAGGTCTAAAAAGTTTATAATGTGACAAATTAATTACAATCAATAAGAATGAATTCTGCCTAATGGCATAATAAATTATATATTTAAACATTTTGAAAGTCGAATATGAACAATTCATGTGCATTGCTTTTATTTTATAAAAAAATTAAAATATATATATATATATATATATATATATATATACATATATCAATTAATCAAGTCAATAAATATTTATTAACGTAAGTGTAAACAAATTTGTTGTTGTTTATAATCTAGCTTTAATTTGTTTTTTTTTTTTTTCCATGTGTTCTGTTTATTTAACATAAATATGTTAAGCAAATAAAATTAATTTAATAAAAATGACGTGTTTGTATTTAATTAGCGTTTATTTTTATTTTAATTTATTATATTATAATCCTAATAGATAAAAGCGCCTTTTGGACTAACAATTAAAATTAACAAATTATGCACAAAAATTTAATACTTATCGATTATTTTATATATTAAGAGAACTTATTTGAAAAGTAAAAACTATACAACAAAGTTGGAACTATTTACATGCATATCATATTATATTAGTATCTAAAAAATATGTATTCAAGTTTATATATTTATGTTCTGTATATAGATTTCTGCGCATTATTCAGAATATATTATGTTCATATATGACTAGCTAATGCATTATGGTTTATTTAGTTTAATTCATCTCTAAATTTGACTTCGGCACATTTGGGGGGATATATATATCTATATATAGTATATATATTTAGTAGGATCTCATGCAAGCTATATATATAATATATAGGAATATACGAAATTATGTTTGTGTTTTAGCCGTCTTTATTTAATTTTGGACGGACCCTAAATAAAAAACAAGTATAGAGTACACTAGTCGGTTCGACTTGTCTTGCAAATACTCTAAACTGTAAAAAAAACACGGCACAATTAAAGTTTCAATAGATTTTCGCTTGCTTGCCTATACAAAATCTGACTAGAGAATATATATATATGTATATAATATATATATGAATTGTGCTGCACTGAATTTTGCATTCGTATAAAAATTTCGAATATATTCGAATTATTTGCGTTGATTGCGATTTCAAGTAGTTTTTAAAGTTCTTTGATCTTTCTCTTTCATCTGGGGTTTCTCGATTATATGTGGTATAACTGTTAGCGCTACTTAAAATGATTTACTACATAATTATAAGCTAGTAACTAAGCTAATTTGCTATGATTAGAATCTTTGCTTTCCGATTTTTGGTGATCTGTAGCTTTATCTCGTTGGCAACGTCATGTTGAGGCAGAGATCGTGATCGCGTAAATCGCCCCAACCGCCGTTGCCTTTGCGTAGTTTCGATTTCTTGATCAAGCTGGGCACGGTCATCATCAGCGAACGCGGGAAGAGCTGATGGGAGTTGCGTGCAATGCGCAAGACATGCTGCACCTTGGAAATCACCTGATTGGATTCGCAGTTCTTATTCTTGTGATGAACGCCACTGGAATTAAGAGTTCATGTAGTTCATATCATGCTCATTCTCTCTTTCTCTCACTCCATACATACCACTCGCCAATGTGAAAGACTCGTGGCCCTTTGACAATCATTGCATGCAACTTGCGCTGCAGGCACTGCTGCGACACATGCTGCAACGACCAATCCCAGTTGTAGTCGTCGTAGCTGCAGAAGTGCCGAGCGCAGCGTCTAATACTCGTCCAAGTGGTACGATTGAAGGCGAAGCCCATGTTGTGCTTGCTGCTGATCCAGGGCATGGACTCCACCTAGGGAGAGGGAATGAGTGAAAATGAAACGGGCATTAGTGGCATCCACAGCAATTCAACTCAACTCACAGCGAACAGTGGAGCAAAAAAGATTTTGTGTACATGCAAATTTTTATATACATACATAACAAATATATAAAGCAATTGTAAACAATATACAAATATACATTCTTTTTTTGAAAGTTTTATATTTTCCTGCTAGCAGCCCAAATATACAGTGCATGAAGATCAGCATTGCCAGACTTGTAATGCTTGCGATGAATGCATGGTGCATGAGGCCATCTCTAATAACTGTTATTGTTATTAATGAGTAACCTGCAGTTTGCATATCTTTTGCATAAACGATTAACGATATATGTACATATTTAACATTTACTACCTTGCGATAGTCTTGGACGATGCTGCGCCTATCGAGCTTGGCGACGCGTACGCGGGCGCGCAACTGTGTACATGTGGGTGTTTGAGTGTGTTGGTAGAATTTAACGGCATGCCACAAGAGACGCAGAAACACACGGTGAGTGAGAGAGAGCGAGAGAGAGAGAGAGAGACAAGCACACATACACAGAATAACAACATTAAGAGAAACAACAAAGATAAGTATAAACAAAATGAAGTATAACGGTAACATGCATTGGGTAGGATATTTAGTGGATTAACATGCCAAAACAAACAATTTGTGCTCTCTACTATAAGCAATGATTGAAGGTGCTGAATTCGCATTGAATTCAAAATAAAGTTGATATTGTATATATTAATCGTATTGTTTTTATCGAAGATGGTGCTACCTTCTGATAGACGGAATACAATGACGGCAGTACATGATAATTCCAAGTTTGTGCACCATTCTTATTGCTATTATCATTGTTATTATTAATATTATTATTTTTATTATTAGTGATGGATGTGGCGGTGACAGTGTTCATGTGGCTAGTTCTTTTATTGTTCATCATTTTGTTGCTATTTTTATTATTATTATTATTATTATTATTAGTATTGTGATTGCTATCAACGTCTGAGGTGTCGCCCACATAGACCTTGGCGTTCTTTAATGAAGTGCTGGATGATAGCGCTGATGAAGACGCAGTTAATTGCTGTGAATTTCTATTATTATTATTGTTATTGTTATTGTTGTTATTATTGTAACTGTTCCTATTTGATCCTAATAGACTGTTTGACGAGATCAGCGAGGAAGCATACGATTTTTTGTTAGTCTGCATCAAGTAGAGAAGAACGCAGAGAGATAAGATGATATTTAGATACGATTATGAATTGCAAATGTGGGTGTAAATGTGTATGTGTGTGTGTGTGAGTGTACATGTATGTGTGTGTGGGTGTATTAGAAAACATTATAGATAGAAGTTAACATACATATGTACAACAATACATACATACTTAAAGCCAAATGAGTTACATTGAGATGTACTTATGTATGTATGTATGTAAACAGCTATGTATGTATGTATGTATGTGTGCGTGTTGCGAAATATACAATAGCAGCATAATCATAGGGGAACTTGTTCAGTTATATATATAATTTGTATATTTCTCATATTATTTAGATCTCTACAAAAAATCATACTGCTGTTATTGCATATTTCGCATTTGTGGGTGTGAGGTACAGTGAAAGCTCTACAAACGAACAGTTTTAGTCGAGTAGCTAATAACTTACATAAATAAAGATATTAATATATATAATATATATATATATATATATATATATATATATATATATATATATATAAAGTAAATCTAAAATGCTTTAAACATTTCTACTGCTATGTTCGCTCCAACGAGCTTTCACTGTAGTCGATTTATACATACATATGTCTATATCTATTGCCCTACTGCTTGACATGATGTGTACATTATTTGTTTAAACAGTTGTATTAGTTAATAACAATTATATTGGCATAAGCGTGGATATTTGCTTTTTTGTTTTTCGTTGTTTTTGTTAAGAAACAAAAAGTAAATAAGAGAAATTGAAATGTTTCATATTGAGGCAGTATTTGTTTTTGATTTTGTTGTTATTGTTTTGATGGTTGCTGAGCGACTAAGCGACTAACGACAATTTCGTAGCCAAGGCAAAGAAGCACAGATAGAGAGAGAGAGAGAGATGTGAGGCATTATGATGCACTGGGTCGGCTCTCACCTTGCTGTGGTACGTATAGTAGTTGAATGTCTTTAGATAGGTGCCCAGCGAAAGGATATTGCATTGGGGGCACAAGTCTTTGGTGCGCTGCTGCATCATAGCCAGCAAGTAGAGAAAGTCCTCAGCCACATAGTGATCCTCCTCCAGGAACAGAACTAGACCTGAATACAAAATATAGTTCAATGAAAAATTACATTAAGCTAACATTTTTGCCAGGGCTAACCGGTGTGATAGCGCGTCACTTCCAGTTCGTTGAACACTCGATTCGCCTTCCACCACCAATGATGCTTCGTCTGCGTGAACTTGGCCTCACGATAGTGGCCATAGAGATCGGGATATAGTGCGTTGTTGCAGTTGCTGATCAGAGCTCTGGAAAGGCGAATGGCAATTATAAAAGGAATTTCTTTGGAGTTGTCAGGCACTTACTGTTCCTTCTTGATGTTCCTGGGGCAATCGTTGGGATCGACGCCTGGAAATTCGTGCGGATGCGTTTGTATGGAGTACGGATAGAAGATCTGCAGCACCTTGCAGAAATCGATTTGCTGCACCAGATCGTTGATGTCGTCGTCGTAGAAGTCGTGCGAAAAGATCAGCAAAGATTTCGAGATGTCGCGCGCCTGCGCCAGGCTCACAATTAAATGGCGCAGGTAATTGATGCGCGTATGCACCTGGAATTTAGAATGTTGCACGGATTACTAAATATCGATTGATTAGCAATTGATCAAGCGTTCATACACACCTGCACGACAATTATCACAGAATCGTTTTGCAGTGGTCCGAATGTCTCCTCATTTAGCACCAGTTGCATTTCGTTGTATCTCACTATTTGACGCTTGATCTCCGTGTTGTTCGGCGGCCGATAGACCTCAAAGCTGATTGTTGTTGCCGCTCCACTGCCCAAGCCGCTCAACGCAGACCCGCTGCTATTTAGCTGGAGACCTGCAGAAAGAGAGAGAGAGAAAATGCGATTAATATGCAATTGATATATGAGTGAAATGTTAGGTCTAATCAAACAATCAATCAATGACTCAGTCCGTCATACAATTCTTGTTGTCCATCTTTTTGGCAATAGGTTTATAAACACAAAATCAATCTTCAGTCAGTCATCAAGTCATCTGCTGATCAATCAAACAGTCAGACCATCAAACTGCTGAATTACAGTTCTGGCACATTCAATCAATCAATTACTCAGTCTGTTTGTTCATCAATCAATCAATCATTGTGGTAATTATTTGTGTCACGTCACTCAGACATCAATCTGTCATTTCATCAATCAATCAATCGATCATTTCAGTTACTCACCTGCAACCGGCACGCTATGATTGCGCGTATGTGGAGTCAGATATTTGTGCAGCGTGGCCGGAACCATTGACATTATAGCATCCACGGAGTCGTTGGTAACCGATTCGCTGAGCATCGCATCGCGGCTGTCCACTGAGCACAGTACAACAATCAATTATAATTCAATTGCAAATGCTATTACTAACGGTACTCACAGTAATTAAAATTGTGATACTGCAACAGACCGAAGATGCAGAGAGCCAAGATGAAGATGCTGCGCATATAAAAATTGTTGCGTTTGCGCCCCATCGCCCCCGTATTGGGGAGGGGTATCAGTACACGACCTGCAAACAGGTAAAAAGAGAGTTAAAAAGAAGCAGAGTGTGTGTGAGCGAGAGAGGATGGATACAGAAGCAACAAAGAATTGAACGCCACATTGGGGGGAATTACCTCTCATTTTTGACATATTCCTTACTCAACCAACGGCTGAATGGCTAGCAAATGCCTACTGGGCTAGCCCTTTTATAGCGCCATCTGAAAGATAGGTTGAGAGGTAGAAGTTGTATATAGATATACGTAAGAGTGTACAGTAAGACATCGCTTGAATGAAAAGCAAAGCAAAGCAAAAAATAATTTTAATATTTATAAAGTATGTATATCAAGCTGAATAATATATTATACATTTATAAATGTATATAATAATATAGATAATTAAATATAATAGAGTATTTTACAGTCTTTCACCTACTCAAATTGACTGAAGTTATTTGCTGAAATAGAAAGTTTTCGCTGCAAAGGAGTGCACACTGTATTTCTCTGACATATTCAACCCATAACATTGAGTATTTCACAGAACCGCTGAAATAAGTTTGAATTTATGTTTAAAAATGAAATTTATTTCTATTCATAGGTAAATGTAATAAAATATTATTTTCGTTCAAAGGGGTACACACTCTAAACCATATAATTTGAAGAACTTAGAAAATTGGTTTTTGGTGGTATTTTTTTTTTTTTTGGAAATATCTTATCAAACTACAGAACATACATGATAGACCCAAGGAAAATTAGTTTTGCCTGATTTCTGGAACTTTTATCAATTGAACAATTCTTAGCCCCGTTATTAGAAAAGAGTAGAAAGACTAGCAGATATCTGGGTCTCTCTCATACAATTTTATTTCACACCTTTTCTCTGTTTGCAGATTTCACACATTTTTTGTGAAAGCCCAATTGGCTTCGCCTGCGAATTTACAGTTATAGAATATAGATCACAATTTAGATTTGAGAAATTTATATTTTTTAAATTAGACTAGAATATTGCTGGCTTCAACTTTTTAGCATTTTACAGAGATGAATGATATTCCACTGGGTTATTGAAGAGAAAATCTTTCAATTTTCTTATTGTTTAGTTAGTCTTTGGGAAGTTGAGCTTATGGTAATGCGCAGTCTTTACAAATAATCCAAGTTAAAACAAGTAAGAAGGCTCTAGTCGAGACTGCTCGACTACGAGATCCCCTGAACCCTGCCAAAAAGTGATACTCTTCTGCTTTACGCACTTATAAGCGCGCGCTCTGCTAACTGCGCAGTTGCTGCCGTGGCTTGGGGGTGGGTTGGGCTGAACTTTGGACGCTAATAACTCCATTTCTAGATGGACGATCTTCATGAAATTTTTAGAATAGATTAAGAGTATATAAATCTATCTATTTGCCAAATTGCAAGTCTCTAGTATTTGAAATGCGTTTTTTTCAAATTGGGGGCGGAGGGGGCGTGGCATCCAAAATCTGAAAACTACAAAATCTGCGTATCCATAATATCTATCTAAATTTATAAAGTTGAAGTCTCTAGCTAAAACGGTGTAGAAGTTATACCCAAAAAACCTTTAAAATGGAAACGAATTTTCGATTTTTTTTCGATAATTTGGAAACGGGGTGAGTTATCGAAAAAACAAAATAAACTCGTACTGCGTAACTAACATACGAGTGTTCATGTGAAATTTCAGCTCTCTAGCTTTTGTAGTTTCCGAAATCTCGACGTTCATACGGACGGACGGACGGACGGACGGACGGACGGACGGACGGACAGACGGACAGGGCTAGATCAACTTATTTTTTTATGGTGATCAAGAATATATATACTTTATGGGGTCTGCGACGTCTCCTTTTGCCTGTTACATACATTTTCACAAAACCATTATACCCTGAATTCCCATTTTCAATGGGTTCAGGGTATAATTATTTATAACGACTGGGGATAATTTATATGTAAAAGATTCTATTGAACTAAGGAACAACAGATTTTTCCTACGTATAATTTTCTATCAAAAGTTCTTTAAAGACAATGGACAGTTGATATATTATATATATTTAGATATTTACATATATGCATACATATATCTTAAAGTAATACGCATATCGTTAGTAAGCTGTATATTTTTTTTTAATTTCTGGAATGCATATAACGACCTCACGTTGCATTCGACTAAATAATTAAAAAAACTGCAGTCGTAAAATGCGAATATGCACACAAAGCCAAATCTGACTATATAGGCAGTTATTAGAGCGAGAGAGAGACAGAGAGAAAAAATTGTGAGGGAGAGGTAAAGAAGTAGAGCCACCTGTTCAATCCTCGCCAAACTGAGCTGACGATAAGCTCGTGTCGACACGAAGGAAAAGAGAGAAGAGAGAGAGAGAGAGAGAGAGAGAGAGAGAGAGAGAGAGAGAGAGAATGGCCTCCTAATGACATGTAGTCACTGCCCATGTTGTCATTAGGCACCTAGCAATAGCTGCACGATCCACCCGATCCACTGGCTGACTTGTAATGTGGGCAATCGTGCGGCCTCGCGTCAATTGCCATAAAAATAGAAACACATTTTTGGCGAGCGCCTCGCGTGACAAAAAATAAAGAATATATATATATGATATATAGAAGATGTCTTGGCGGCAGTCAAATATATGCTAAAGGGAATGTCAATCAAAGACATTTTCAAGATATATTCTAGAAAATCTATAAAGAAGGCAATGAAATTGACTCGATTTATGACTCAGAGAATGATAATGATTATTATATTATAATGTAATGGAAATATATTTTATTCTAATCGAATGAATGAGTTACCAAGAGAGTTTTCTAAATAAGTATAAGAGATGGATTTGTGGCTCTGAGAGCAGAAAAAAGCAGAGCAAATCCAAACTACGAGAGACGGATATAATAGGCGTGAGTATATTTATATTTGTATATTTGAAGGAGGAGGTATGGAAATTAGACACTTACAATTTGATATCTGTAGCAAATTAAGTTATTTACCGATTAGCCACGCCTCATAAAAGACGTAGCTATATTTATTTATATTTATATAAAGTATTATTACATAAGAATATACATTACACAAATTACATATTACATATAAACGTTATATAACTAACCATATATGTATATAATTAATAATGGACATATTTACTAGATAGTATACACTTGTTAAAACAAAGTAAACTATATTTTCTCACTATTCTCTCCATTCCTAATTATATACATACATATATATGTAGCTACCAAGTACTACTTTTTATCGTTTTCTTAGCTATACTCTTCTAGAATTGCTGTGGTTGAGTGGGCCGTAAAACCCTTGTCCAAACTTCTCACTTCCAATTGTCGCGCCCTTTTTGGCTATATCTGCAACTCTCCATCTCCATTTCTATCTATAGCTCATTAAGTAGAGCTCATTAAATGTCATTTGCCGAACAATAAAAAACGTAATTGATTGCAGCTCATGTTCTTAACGCCCCTTTTGGACACGCCCCCCAAATGTCATGGCAACATTTATAGTTTTTGCTTTTGTTCTTCCCCCCAGGAATGACGAACATTAAACGTATTTTCGGTTAATGAAATCAATCGAATTTCCATAAATAGTAAAAAAGCAACAATAAACAAAAACAATTTTTTTATTTATTTTGTTTTTTTATTGTTTCTATTGAGGGGCGTCGCTGGGTGACGTTTGAACTGGAGCTAAAGCCAAAGTGGAAATAGGTTTTATGTTTGACTTTGCGTTTGAACTTTGGATATCTATTGAGGGGGACAGATGAGTACCACAAAGATACCCTGTAATCTACATATATACAAGTAAGCTTTATTAGTTAATAGTAATACAACGATATACCCTGTATCTATTTGATATATATAATCTTTACGTACATATAAGCATGTAATTTAAGCTGTAGACATCGATTAAGGTTTCAGAAAGCTTAAAATATAAATTATGGAACTGCCAAATACTCTGTATTTTTATATGTAAATCATAGACTATTCATAGTTGATGTCTAGTAAAAAATCATACATATTGATAGAGTTAACTAAAAGCAATCTTATTTATCTTAAAATGTAAAGCAAGATACCCTTTTATTGCAGTTGTGCTTGAATGCGGCAATTTTCTTGATAATAAGAACAATCGTGAATTTATAGCCTACAAAAAGGGGCTGATCAGAGAAACTTCTAATCTCATTCATTCGAAAGAGGCAAATTTGAATAAATTCAACTTTTTGTTGCTTCTTTTTCATGAATTTCTTTCAGTTTTACGTTAAAGCTGACATTGTCAATATTAAATATACCCGCTTTAGATAACTAACGAATACAGGGTATCTAAGTGCAATTGTACTCAACACAAACGGACACTGCGGTCAAAAGAGAGACAGAGACAGAGAGTCAAACAGAGAGGGAGTTCAGTGGGGAGCTGGCAGCTGGGGTAACTGTAGCAGATTTCCATATACAGGTGAAACAGGTACACATGTTTGTATTTATTTATTTACTGTTTGACTGCTGTTACGAAATCGAAGCGACATTCGCAACACCAACAAAAATGCTCGCATTTTGCTTTATTGCTGTTGTTGTGGCTTGAATTGATGTGTGTGCTAATTGATTGAGAATATGCTTTTGTTTGTTGTTGTGGAATTACATCTTACCTTTGGCTAAATTTGCAAGTGCGCAATGTTTTCGTTTGTGGCTTTGCCTTTGCTGTTGGCGGCATCGTTGAACGTTGATCGATTTTTCAGTTGGCTTCCCAAGTCCAAGTCCA
This sequence comes from Drosophila antonietae, assembly GCA_030914385.1. Taxonomy (NCBI): domain Eukaryota; kingdom Metazoa; phylum Arthropoda; class Insecta; order Diptera; family Drosophilidae; genus Drosophila; species Drosophila antonietae. The sequence continues at coordinate 677,554 of JAUESO010000609.1, read as the reverse complement.
AGTCAATTCGCAGCGTAACGGCTGCTGCATTTCAATTGTTGCTGTCGTTTCGTTATGGCTGTTGCTGTTTCTATTGTTGTTGCAATTTGGAACATTTTCGCCCAAGACACTCAATTAATTAATTACTTAAATTGGTTTTATTGCTCTTGTTGATGCGCGCCTTACGGCAGAGATTCGTGCAATTTCCACTCACATACACACACATATGCTGACCCGCAACAACACATCTGTGCATATCTTTGAAATCTAAACGGATTACGCTACATTTTATTAGCTGTTACGCATTTGATTAGAGCACATACGATTTATGTAAATTATGTATTCAACTTTTGCTTTCTTTTTTTGCAATCAGCAACAAAATCCACTTCTGTTTATCCGTCCGCAACACACGAATGTACCTTTCGGTGCGCTTTCACGACGACTGAAAATCAAAGCGAAACAGCTGTGCTCTGTGTGTGCGCTCCTCAACACTTAGCAACGCATATAGGGTGACCATATTGATGGAATGTATGCGATGATCATGAGTAAAGCAGTGCTGCTTAGGTTTGCAAATAGATACAAACAACAAATATTAATAATATTAAATATAATTAAGTAATATTAATGATTAAAATATATATAAATATAATTACCAAACATTTTTTTGAACAGTTGTTTGTTAACATACAGCATGTTGCCGCATCTAAATAATTTTGTATGCATTGGAATTATTTTCAAATCGTTTTTAGTAAAATTTTTTAAACTTTTAATAATATTTTTTATTGAATTGACCATATGGGGATATTTAAAAGTGTGAACAGTTTCAGATTCTGGTCGAATCAATTAATCGCATGCAAATAATGTGCAACTCTACGGACATACATATATCGCAATATCGATGCGATAAATCGATAGACACATTAGTTCACTTGGAGTTGGAATTGCAGCCTTGGTGTCGTCGTCGCTTTGCACCAAACCAACATTTTTTGTTACACATATTCCAAAAATAATACGAACGCGCGTGAATCATACGCGACGTCTCGGCTGACAAAAATCGAGTGTACATAGCATAAAATATACAAAAATATTCAGTTATTGAATATATATATATATTTCTATTACCCGAATACGCATACGCAAATAAAAAATAAAATAAAATAAATATATATACGTGTATATATATTTTATAATAAAGTTGTCGTCGTTGCAGTAATTCCCGCCTGTCTGCCCGCCCTGACTGCGCTGCCTGTCTGCCCGTCTGCTCCGTCTGTTTGATTGTGCTACTAAATTTGTATTGAATAGTTGTGTGAGTGTATTTAGCCAAAAATGTTTAGTTTTCTGAAGCGCGAGACCAAGAACCAGGAGGTGGTCGAAAATGTTATCGGCGAGCTGAAAAAGATATATCGCAGCAAACTGTTGCCGCTGGAAGAGCACTACCAGTTCCACGATTTCCATTCTCCCAAACTGGAAGATCCTGACTTCGATGCCAAACCTATGATATTGCTGGTCGGCCAATACTCAACAGGCAAGACGACCTTTATTCGGTATCTATTGGAGCGTGATTTCCCCGGCATACGTATCGGACCAGAGCCGACAACGGATCGCTTCATAGCCGTTATGTACGACGATAAGGAGGGCGTTATACCCGGCAATGCGCTCGTTGTTGATCCTAAGAAACAATTTCGCCCGCTGTCCAAGTATGGCAATGCATTTCTGAATCGTTTCCAGTGCTCCAGCGTAGCATCGCCCGTCCTGAACGCCATCTCGATTGTGGACACGCCCGGCATTCTGTCCGGGGAGAAGCAGCGCATCGATCGTGGATACGATTTTACCGGTGTTCTGGAATGGTTCGCGGAGCGTGTCGATCGCATAATATTGCTGTTCGATGCACACAAATTGGATATATCCGATGAGTTCCGGCGATCGATTGAGGCGCTGAAGGGGCACGACGACAAGATACGTATCATATTGAACAAAGCGGATATGATCGATCATCAGCAGCTGATGCGGGTCTACGGAGCGTTAATGTGGTCGCTCGGCAAAGTGCTGCAAACGCCTGAGGTAGCGCGCGTCTACATTGGCAGTTTCTGGGATCAGCCGCTGCGCTTTGATGCGAATCGGCGGCTTTTCGAGGATGAGGAGCAGGATCTTTTCCGCGATCTGCAATCGCTGCCCCGCAATGCGGCGCTGCGCAAGCTCAACGATCTGATCAAGCGGGCGAGGCTGGCCAAGGTGCACGCGTTCATCATTGCGGAGCTGCGCAAGGATATGCCCTCGGTGTTTGGCAAGGACAGCAAAAAGAAGGATCTGATTAAGAATCTGGGACAGGTGTATGACAGAATACAGCGTGAGCACTCCATATCGCCGGGAGATTTCCCAGACATCAAGAAAATGCAAGAGGTGCTGCAACACCAGGATTTCACGAAATTCCATTCGCTGAAACCGCATCTGCTGGACATTGTTGACAATATGTTGGCCAAGGATATAGCGCGCCTCATGGAGATGATACCACAGGAGGAAATGACACTTGTGCAAGAACCAGTTGTCAAGGGTAAGTCCCATTCTTGTATTATAATTTATATGATACATATTTAATTGTCTATAATTGTCTCTTGTTTCGAATCGTCCAGCAATTGAAGGTATTTAATCAGCCTAACCTTTGGTCACACTTGTCGCCTGCATATTTAAACGATACTTGGGTATTGGAGCACGACCTGTATTGCACATTCACTTTTTTTTATGAATTCGCTTATAATTTTAGTTCGTGACCAATTGGTATGCGATAAGCCGCCTGATTCATTTGCTCCCAATAGGGGCAGAGAGATGGGTGCGCTGGATTTGTTGATCGTTTATCGATATATGGAAATAAGCGTACTAAATTTGGTATTTTCTGCCAGCCTGCGCAAGGTCATTTAATCCTGTTTTGTAGTTTTCAATTTTTTCATTTATATTTTACTTGAGCTTTCCATTCTTTCTCTCAATTGTTTTATTTTGCCTTAATAATGAGGTGCGCACGCGCAAAGGCAGACAAAAAATCATAGCAAATCAAGTTGACCTAGTTAGCAAATAGTCATGCCAAATTGTGGAAAACAAGTTTTGTTGGTTACCACTCACACACACGCAGATACACGCAGCCACACACATATACACATACATACATATATGTATATCTAATGGTTGCAGCAATTACAATTTACTGTTTAACAGCGCATGCAGGCTTAATGAAAGCTGCAGGAACTGTACTTGGGCATATCCACTCGCTTTCATAGTCTAAAGTTAAATACATGTATGTATGAATATCTACATATGTATATCTGTATATATTGATTGATTAACTGATGATCGACAGACAGCTCGATAAGCTTAAAAGTGTAGCTTTCAACAGAATTTCGAAAATTTATTCGAAAGACGTAAACGCAATTGAAATTCAGTAAATAATGCATACATATATGTAATTCATATAGAATTTGTTCTATCTTGAAACGGATTACATATGTACATACATACAGCTTCCCCTTTTCGTACTTATGTAATGTGCCAAGCATAGAGCCAGGTACACCTCTATATACACATACATATATATAACATATACATAAGTATGTACATATATATAGTATTTGCTACGTAAACAGTGCGATAAGAGCGACTTTTGCTGATAAGCAACTGAAACTCTATGCCAGACGCACTTTTTTGGCAAAAAATTCCAAAGTATAGTGAATAGTAGATAGAGAGGAAGAGAGATATAGCGATAGTTGATGTTCTACCACTCGAAGTCTAAGTGGACTTGTTCGTCTTCTCTTATATCCAGCTCAACTAGTATGTATGTATATGGTATTTGTGTTTTGATAAGCTTCTAGTTTGTACTTGGAAATGGGGCGTACAAGTAATGCTGCTTTTTCGGGGCGTGGCTCACTAGTGCTAGCTAATTTTACGTACATATGTATATTATCAGACTTGTTCGCTTGTCGTCATGTCCGAGTGATAACAAAGTATCGAACCGCATTGTTTGACTGGAAAAAAAATGTGAAAAAAATAATGAGAAATACGTAAACGCATGAGTCATGGGATAATGAAAAAAGAAGGGGCATTAAGAGTCGAGTGGAGCGCCCCTACAAAGTGCTATAGTTCACACAAGTATATATATGTATATATATATATAAAGTTATATATATATATATATTTTACAGTCCAGCGCTTAGCTGATAGTTGGACACAGACGCATCCAGATTCGGTTGGCAACCAAGCATGACAATGGCCAACAGACTAAATGGATTCGAGTGAAAACTGAACTGTAATTGTGCCACAAGTGTATGATAGACTATGAGATACCCAGCGATGGCTATCAGCTAGAGCTGAAATCTAACTAGGGAGCGACCAGCACTCAGCACGCAATACTTGCTGATTTATGAAATACTACAAGCTCAATAATTCGCTTCATTTAGTCATTTATTTTACTGTTGGCCTTAAATGTATTGTCATTACTCGAAGTACACTCAGAGAAAAAGTTAGAATTATTTAAGTATTTATGCTATTCGTCAAGCATTGATTACATTCAATTTTTATATTTCGAGAAAGCATGATGTAAAACTTACTCAGAAGTTAGTTGATATAGAAATATATACTATTAAAGATAACTACATACACATATAAGCTATATTTGTCCACTCTTAACACATTTCCATTTAATAATTATGTATAATTTCTCTTGTGATTACATCGATACCATTTATATCACCACTTTTCTCTGAGTGTACTTAAGCACAGACGAACAAATGCATTAGTCTCTATAATGTATATAGTTTTAATAATGTCAATTATAATTGTCGCTTCTATAACTATATTCCATGATTTTCCATGTGCGACCTCTGAACTCGAACATTGTTAGCTTGACGCCCATTTGTTTGCCCGCCTCGACTTTGCTTCGGTTTCGAGTTGACTTAAGTTCAAGGTCTTTTGCTGTGTTGGCTGTTGCCCCACTTTGGCACCTGTTCATTTTCTACCCAATAAATTGTTTATTACGAGAAATATTAATCTTGAATGCAAGTGGGCCAAGTCAACTAACGGACTAACTGTTTGTTATGGCTATCTCGAATTTTGTTTGTCGCGTTGCTAGAGACTGCTCCCCAGATAGAGAACTAAGTAAATAAGCAGAGAGATAAAAATCAATGCTAACTCTTATCAAGATTAATGAATCTTTAGCCTCTATATTTCACACTTGGTTACAAGAGATCAAAATGAAACTGCTTTGTCTAGCCGAATAGTTGATATACTTTTACTTCTACTTTAATTGTACTTGTTTAGATTGTTGTATTCTTCGTGAGCTTATTAATATATATTATTATTAATATGCGTTGAATTATTAGATAGTAATGCCTCACATGTGTACGGTATTAGTGAGCTCATTATTACATATTAATTTTAAGCAAGTTACATACTGAATTATTGTATCAGTATTAATTGATTACATATTGAATCTTTAAATAGTAATGTCTCACATGTGTAGGGTATTAGTTAGTGCGTGGCCTGTGCTAGTTCCATCGCCCGCCCCTTGCTCAGTTAGCACTGTTCTAATTTCCAGCAACAAAGAACTCGCATTGTTATCAATACCAAATGAGCGCAGAATAAATAGAATATTAATAAATAATAATTCTTTATATATGTATGCCTGCCACATATGCCACATGATCAATTTTCTGCTGCGAAAAGTTCCGAGAGGAATTCTTTCAACAACAAGTGTGACCAGCTGTATTTATATATATAATACATGCTTATGCGGAAGATGCTTGATGTGTACATATATGATATTTATGCGTGTGTGTTTGTGTGTGTTTGCTGCAAAAATTGTATTTAAAAAAAAAGTGATCAACTGCTGTTCTCATGTGTATATAATAACAAACTAAATGTGCTAGCTATGCACAAGCATGTGTGTGTGTAGCTGCGTGATTGAAAATAGTTATTAGCTAACAAATGAAGCTCGTGGACTAATAAAACAAACAAAACGATGACATAAATTGTCTGAAAGGAATACTTATAGACGAAAGCTGCACACACTTGCTGCCAGACACTATATAGTATAGTAGCTAAGTTGCGTAACAAAAAATACCAGATTAATGATGAATGAATGAACGAGGGTGGCTTGAGAAGTGAATGAACTTCAAATAAAGCTAAAAGATAGATGAGAATATGTAATTTCATAATATATAAATTATATTAATATTTAATTTTCATTTATGTATTAATATTACTATACTGAGTGGGAATAGTTCCTTTTGAGCATAGCAATTACTTTGCTTAGATATTTTTCTATTTATATGTATGTATAAAATTTATTCAAATTGTATGAATGCAATTTATTTGACCGTCTCCTTGATCTGTCTCTAAGCCGCACAAAAGTGGCACAAGTCAAGCTAAGTCTAGCCAAGCCCAATGCAATTCATTCCAATTCCAATTCCCATCCCTCTCTATATCTCTCTGTCTCTCACCTCAGCGCAACCTGAGGCCGCGGATCAATTTATGGCGCCGACGTGTCGCGTGTGCCTTTAAGTGGCCCCATCCTATGCTCTAAATTCAACTACAAATTCAAATTCAAATTGACACAGCGAAAGAGAGAGAGAGAGAGCGAGAGAGAGAGGGATAGAGACTTGCACTAAGTGCAGGAAGAAAGCATTTATTTTATGATTTGCCTCGTCTCTATATATTTCCAGAACTATTCTACAAAGGCATTTTAAGCTCTGGGTGAGTGGCTAATCTGAAGGCCCATTTGACTGCCATTTCGCTATTTATTCACATACTATATAGATAGATATACATACATATGTACATCTATATATATATATGTATATAATCCAAATCAATCCGAAAGCGATCCAATCTGATGTAATTCGATCGGCTTATAAATGCGTCATGCCTCACCAAATATTTCCCCCAATTAAATTACGTTGATTTTGCAGTAGCCTAAAAAAGAAACGAACTTTTGCAATCGGCTGTGATTGGCTGTATGATACTCGCTTGACGAGGCACAATCGGCCACATTAACATTATATATTTCGATATATTGTATACTGTTAAGTCTGCCATTTGATACAAAATGTTTTATAAAATTAAAATACCCTCGATCTGTAGGGTATACGAAAATTCAGTGAGCAAGTGAATGAACTTGTTTGAAATTACCCCGGCAGTTTATAAAGGGGCTGGGCTGGCAGTGTTTAAAGATACCCACAAAAAATAAAAATAAAATAAAAGAAATTAAAGAATGCGCTGATAAGTCGCCATAAGAAACGAATCTCGGAGCTGAGCAGAGCGTGAAATCAAAGTCAAGAACACTTGAAACGTCAATCCGATGCTAATTTCGTTTCTCTTGAATATTGTGCCGGTTGTAATGCCATCTCGCTCCCTCTCCCTCTTTTTCTTTATCTTCGATATCGTTTATTTACATTTGTTTTCCGCTTTTCCGATTTGTGCTTTTGTTTGGGATTTCGTCTCTCGCTGCATTTCCGTTGAAATTTGTTTTTGGTATTTTAGGCGGGCAAATGACCTTTGAATGAAATAGTTTTTCTTTCACTGAGATTTGTAGTATATAGAGGGGCAATAGCACTTATTGATAGTGTGATTTCATATATGTATTTATGTGTAATAAAGATTAGGTGTAGAACTTGCCTGCCATCACAGCATACTTGATGAAATTTAAACGTGTTATGCTATGCTCAGATAACTAGAAGTTATCTAGATAGTCTACAAACCTTAATAGTCTTCTTTTTCACAGATCACAGATCGTACTTCAAGGCAAGCAAATTTCATTAAATTTCCACACGCTCTCGCAAGTTTTTTTTTTTTTTTTTTTTAGCTTTCGTCTATTTTGTTCGCTCATCCTCTATTATAAGTATATGTGTATGTAGGTATGTGAGTGTGTTTGTGTGCGCACTGTATGACAAACACATTTGCAAATATCACAATGTTTAGCAAGAAGTCGCTAAAAAGTTTCAACCCACTCTGCGAGCCGAGTTGTGTTGAGCTCTTCTTCTTCTTTAGTTGGCCAATTCTTTTCTTCTCTACTTTGACAATGGCACACTAATTTTGTTTTATTTAGTTGTAGATTTTTCAAACGTTCGTCAGAATTACTTCAACGTTTTGTGTCACCTTCTTGCACCAGCAACTCTGTGCCCCTCTCTCTCTCTCTCTCTCTCGCTTGCTCGCTTTCATTTCGTAAATTTGTTTAGCAAAGGATGAGTAGAAAGAGGGGGAGCACCAGCAACTATCGGTCTCGCTCTGTCTCTGTCTTACTCTTGCTCTAAATGCGTTATATGAATTTGTAAAGCTGTACAGGGAGGGGGAGATGGAGTTCGTGTGAGAGAGCAGTCTTCCTGTCACGCTCTTGCACCAGCAAGTCTACCTAGCTCTCACTCTGAATTCTTTTTTCTGCATAGTAGCTCAGAGGAGGTGGAGAAGGAGCTGAGAAAGGGTAACCTCCGTGTCCCACTCTTGCACCAGCAACTCTCTGTCCCTGTTTCTGCCTCACTCTAGTTCTAATTTCTTTTTATACATTTGTATCACAGAGGATAAGGAGGAATTGGATGAGGAGAAGGAGCCCCAGGTTCTGACCCCTGGCACACAGAGTGCTCAATTCGCGGAGCGCTTCGATCGCTGGCTGCAAAATCTGCGCCAGCAGCAGCTTCGACTGTTCAGCAGCTGCACTAGTAGAGTAGACCATATCGAGAACGATACAGAAACAGACACAAATACAGACAGCACAAAGGCAATTGAGACAATCGTCCAACCTGAACCCAAACTCGATTCCCCACAGCCAGAGCCAGAGCCAAACACAGACACAGCTATTGATGTAAGCAAGCCAATATAACTATTTCTCGAACCCTCACGTCGAACTTTATATACATACGATATAAGGATTTTCAAATTAATTGAAAGCACAATTTACTTCGGTTTACCGAAAGTGAAATACTCTTCACAGCAAAACCGAACAGTGAAGAGAATAGAAGAGAGAAGAAAAAGAAAGTAAAGATGAGATGAGAGAGAGTCATATTAAAATGCACTCAATTAGCAGTAGATGAACGATGTCTTCTACTATGTTTTACAAATGGCATTCGACCAGTAAATTATATTCTGGAAGGGTATGCAAAGAGCACTTGCGGCACTCAAGCTTGTTTACTATGCGCCAGGGCTGTTTATTGCTGCACTTGTTGAGGTAGGGGCGCAGACCAAGTGCGTACGTAAGTGCGTGTAAGTCTCTCGCATGGTGGTCACGATCTGGCGGCATCTCAATTGTAGCCTAAACGAAACTGAAGGTTTTTAATTGCGCCTAATTGAACGTGTATTGATATGTGCGTGTGTCTGTGTGTGTGTGTGTGTGAACTACTTAGATTACATGCTTAATGACTTTGCATTTGTATTGCTTGAACGGTAATATTGGAGATGGGGACGAGCAGATAGCATTGTTATCGATATCTAATTGATCAGATTACAGGGTTAATAAACAGACCACTGCATTGTGACCTAACTAAAGAAGGAACACTGTTATAGATATAAGTTTTTATTAGGTTACAAACAAAATAAAAATAGTATTAAATAAATATCAAAATAAATATAAAAATACATACCGATATGTAACTGCTTTTGTGTAATTTATTTCAGGTGGTGCGTTCGAGGGCGTCATCGATGACAACGTCTCACCATTCGGCTACATGAAGGGCGAGGGCATCGACGCTGGATACGGCGAGCACGAGTGGATATGCAACAAGGATAAGCCGCGTACAGATGCCATCTTCAACGGGCTGGGACCGGTCGATGGCAAAATCTCTGGCTCAAGTAAGTAATCCAGATATGATTGCAAATTTAATGATTGTTCTAAACTTGGATCTTTTTCTGTACTTTTAGCTGCCAAGCAGGAGCTCATCAAATCAAAACTGCCCAACTCTGTGCTTAGCAAAATCTGGAAACTGTCGGATATTGACTGCGATGGCTTTTTGGATAGCGATGAATTTGCGCTGGCAATGCACTTAATCAATGTCAAGCTCGACGGCTGTGAGCTGCCCACTGCATTGCCCGAGCATTTGGTCCCACCATCAAAGCGTTTCGCTTAATGCCGAAAGTATCCACGAACCCAATGAGGAATATTCGCACACACGAAATAGGTTGCCTTCACAGAAGGTTGGCAAAATATTTATGCTGCACTCGTGTTTGTTATACGTTTTTCGTTTCGCAGAAATTCTTTTTTCTATGTACTTTTTTGTCGTTATAAAAACTGTAAGTTAAAAAAAAATATCAGAAAAAACAAACAACCACAACTATTTTTGGATAACAAATCAATTTTAAATTGTAAAGCGAGAAAGAACTACAAATATATATAAAAACTAGCTAGTGGAATTGTAAAACAACAAGTAATAATAATAATACAGTTCTGTATAATAAGTGCTGCCTATAACTAAAAAACGTCAAATGTTGATTTAAGAGTAAAGTGCATAATAATAATGATAATAAACACTTGTTCAATGATGATGAGAAGACATGAAGTTAGTGAAAGTACTACTACTTTTGATACACATATTTTATATATATTTATATATACATGCATATATATATATACATATACATAGATATATACGAGTACATATTGAATTCGAACTAAAGTAATATATTTATTTGCAATATCATGTTTAATTTAACCCAAATGCAATGGAAATTGTGCAATTGAAAGCCTTCGCCACATTTTTAGTGAATTATTGTAAAATGAAAATTACATTAAAAACATTTGTAAATTACGAATAAAATTTATTTGAAAATAAATTAATTAAAAAAGACGTTATTCCTCATGCGCTGCATGGGCACACTGCATTGCTTACCAAGTTGGCAGCCTTCGATATATGATATCCGATAGCTAGAACCGATTATTTTCTTTCATACTAACCGACCGGCTTTTACTTGTTAGTCAAAAATAATTTTGCTCATTTGCTTTGTCTCTCCCATTTAATTATTTAATAAAAATGGCCACCTACGAAGAAGTGAAGGATATTCCCAATCAGCCACATAAGTATTTATTCGATGTACGCAATAAATCCGAGCTAGAAGAAACTGGTGTACTTCCAGCTAGCATTAACATTCCGCGTAAGTAATTAAGCTACCAAGATTAACTAGCCGAAATATTATTGCTGATTCATGGTGTGCGTGCTGTTCTAGTGCCCGAGCTAGAGAAGGCCTTCAATATGCCCGATGAGGATTTCAAGAAGTTTTATGGCCGTGAAAAGCCGTCCATCGATGCCGAAATGATCTTCTCCTGCAAAGCTGGTGGCAGAGCAGCTCGTGCTGCTGTTTTAGTCAAAACGTTGGGATTTGCTAAGTAAGCACATAATACACATTCCATGGTGCATGTATTTTCATTTAAATAATAAATATGTTTTCAGCGCCAAGGCCTATCCTGGCTCATGGACTGAATGGGAGCAAAAACAGGGTAAATAAATTATAATGAAGGCCTAAAGTAGATGTGAGCTTCAAAAATAAATTATTTGTAAAATTTAATTCAAATAAGCGTATTGTTCTTTAATACCCTGTACTTATTGAACATGGGGCTTTTTGGTATTTGACAAATAATTTATGACAACAGGTGACGGAACGAAAATCTCGGTTTGGCTTGCCTTTGACTTTTAATCGATAGCTATTGTTATGAATCTAAATCGACTATTATTTTTATCGACTTTCAAATATTTGAGCAGATGGAAAACGGATGTTGCCTCCAGTTTAAACCTTGACTTCCTGCAGTTCGCCCCAGCTGCGTCCGACTTTCAGCTTCACTCGCAATGGCACATTTAGCTTAACGCAGTTTTCCATTGTTAGACTTAGAACTTTTGCCACTTTCTTGGCCTTGTCCATGGGCACCTCAAAGATCAGCTCGTCGTGCAGATGTAAGACTAGATGAACGGCATTTTTGGCCAAGCCCAGCTTTTCACGATATCGGCCAAGATTCTTCTCCATGCGCAGAATGGCGCTCTTGGCTATATCAGCTGCAGAGCCTTGAATAGTCGAGTTGATGGCCTGACGCTCTGCTTGAGCTGCAAAAAAAAAAAAAGTTTTTAGATAGCGATTCATTTGCGACAATATGCATATACAGACTCTTCAGTTGCATCTCGCCGCTGTTGATGTGATCCAGGTAACGTCTTCTGCCCGTGATGGTCTCCACGTATCCATTGTTCCGTGCAAATTTGACGACTTTCATGGTATAAGCTCTGCAAAATACAAACATGTAAAAATCTATAATAGGGAGTATGATGATGCACCTACTTGATGCCCGGGTAGGCCATGTGAAACTGCTCCGTTATCATTTGTGCCTCCTGCTCGGTACACTTCAATGCTTCCGAGAGGCTGCGCATGCCCATGCCATAGACGATGCCGTAGCAGATTTGCTTGGTGCCATTGCGCAACTGTTCGGAGACATTCGATTCGTCTATTTTGTTCCAATGCGCGGCAATGGCTGTGAAGAGATCTTGGCTGGAGTTCATCACTTGCAGCAGTGCCTTGTCCTGCGACAGATGCGCTAGGATGCGCATCTCCAGCTGGCAGAAGTCGGCAGAGATGAGGCAGCGTTTCTCATCCAAGGGTGCAAAGGCGCTGCGACACGATATCTTCAGCTGCTCGTTGCCCAGCTCGATATGGAAGTCTTTGGCCACATTTTGCAGGTTCGGCTCCGACATAGAGATGCGTCCAGTGGCCGTGTAGGTGATGCTCTGACCATGTATGCGGTTCGCCTGACAGCACTTGAGCAGCGGCTGCATGCTCTTTGAGAGCAGCATGCTCAGTTTCCGGTAGTTCAGTATTAGGTGAGATATAGGGGAATCGATCTTCTCCAGAATTTGGCGTGAGGTGCTCACGCGCCCATTGGCCTTACGATGCAGTCCAAGAACTTTGGCCACTGCTTGCGTGGAGCCCAAATTGAAGCGTGAGCCATGCAGCTCATAGATCTTGGACTCTAGCTTTTTCATTGTTGCCACCATTTGTTGGAAGAGACGCTGCAAGCTCTGCTCCTTGGCTGGAAATCCAGTGCACTCCATGTGGCACAGCGACAACTGGATGGGCATCTCCAGCTCTGCGAAGAGGAATCCACTTAAAAAATATTTATAGGGTATATTGTTTGGCCTACCTCTAAAGAACTTGAGCAGCTGCCCAGTGCCAATCCTCTCCAGATTCTCCAGCTGCCCGTTGAGTATGTGCACTGTGACACACGCTTCAATGGAGGCGCGCACCTTTGCGAGGATGGCGCTGCTGGCATCCAGACCAAAGCTGCTATAGCCACGCCCACTGCCACAAAGATTAGCCAGCGCCCCGCACTCCGGTGCGAATTGCTGGCACTGCAAGCATTCCAATTGGTTAGTTCTAAGCACTGGAACACTCACTCTGTTAGGTGCTTACCATATTGTGAAAGCTCAGGGTTTTGTCTGGCTGCAGCAGCCAGTTGGCCACCTTTGGATCCTCGAGCAACACCTGAATGTCCTGAAGCTGGGGCACAGCTTGACGCAGCACCTTCAGCTGTTCCTTGGCATCGTGTGTGAGCAATGACAAGTCCTGTCGGCTCAGGAGGCGACACAAATGCTGCAACTTCAGTTCGCTGCTAACCTGCTCCTGCTGCTGCTCCCCCTCATTCTCCTCGGGCTGCATGTTCATGTAGTAGACCACATTGTCGTTCAAGCAAAAGGCAATCCCTGCTAGATAGGAGCTGTCGTCCACTTCGAACTGTATGCTTATGCCCGCAGCTGCCTCACGCTGTGCCGCAGCTGCCATCTGGTTGATAAGCAAATTGCCTCCAATCAGTGGCTTCCGCTTGCCCGTTTGCGGCTGCAGGCCAATGCTGAAGCCGCAGCGCTTCGCCTGGAGCAGCTCTTGGAAGGCCATTTGGAAGAGCTGTCCGTTGCCGCATATGTCAACGATGTCAATGCTGCTGAAGCTGGACGCATTCTCTTCCGTCTTGGAGCAGCTGAGTATGTGCGAAGCATTCAGCTGCAGTGGATGCTTTATCAGCGAGCTCTCCAGCGACAGATTGGACAGCTCTATGGAGGAGGAGGCGGCAGTCGATGTGGATTGCTGTTCGCTGGACGAGCCCGAATTCCACTCCTTTTCCAGCTTAGCTTCACTGGAGGACTTCGCTGTAGATTTCTGTTCCAGAAGAGCTTCTTCTGTGGAGGAGGCGACACTCAGAGCTCCCCTGACTGTCTCCGGCTTTGGAGTTCTTCTCCGCTGCGAGCGCAGCATCTGACTTGAGATCAGGGTGCGACAGCTGCCTGGAGTTCCAGCCTTTGGCTGCGAGCTGGGTATCTCATCGGCATCCGCTTGGGCTTTGCTTTCTGCTGCTGTCAGCGCAGCTGTCAGTCCCGTATTGAGCATGAAGGAGTCATCGCTAGCGAAGAGCTCCTGCTCCTTGTTTGGCTGTTGCTCCACAATTGTAGCTTGCTGATTCGCTTGCGTGCCCTGATGATTACGTGGACTGCGTCGTGGCAGCTGCTTAACCATCGCCTCCTTGCCGCTATTGCACTTACTCTCCGTCAGTCTTGTTGGCGTCTTGAAATCCTTGTTGGGCAGATTTTCCTTCTGCCTGCTTATCGCTGGTGCTTGTCCAGACGTTGTCTTTGGTGGCGCATCACTAGCAGCCAAGCCTTTACTCATATTTTCCATCTCAGCGCGCTTCTTGTTTATCTTCATCATGGCTACGCGTCGTCGTTCCTCAATCTCCTTTTGCAGCAGCTCCTTGCGGCTAGCGGCGCTTGTGCTTGGCTTCTCTTCTCCGCGGAGATTGATGGAGCTTCGTTGATTGTGCTCTTTAAGAGGCTTTACTGCCGTAGCCATAGCTGCTGGAGTTGGCCTAACTTCTACAGCAACTGCTCCTCCCAGTTCCTTGACACTCAGTACATTGGCTGTTTTTGAGCTCAACCCTTGGGCTTTAGTTTCTACATTCGTGTCATCCTTTGCTGGTTCCACAACATTCCTCATATTACTTGCTTCTCCAGCTACAATTGCTGGACTCACTTCTCTAACTGTTTCTATAGTTTTTTCAGACCTCTGCTCGCTTATGCTGCTCGTCCGTTTGATTGGCTGATGCACTTCCTCTTCCAGTCTAGCTACCTTTCTTGCTGTGGGCCTCTCAGCGCTGTCGGGGGTCTTGCGCTTCCTGTGCGAGCTTAACTCAGGGCCCATTGGTTGCTGCTCCTCTAGAGACATGTGCAGTTGCTCAACTTCCTTGGTTGACTGCGACCATTGAATACTGCCTACTCCAATCTCGTGCTGCACAAATTGACGCGCTTGCTCAATGAGCAGCTTGGCCGCCTCGGCCACAGTCATCCCGGCTTTGCCCGTGATGTAAAAGTTTCTGGCTTTATTGCGCTGAGCGGCCTGCAGCTCATCCTCATTTTCGTGCTGCTTAACTGAATCGAAGCTCAGCGAGTCGAATAGCACCTGCTCCAGAGCCAGCACATTGGCGGAAGCCAACTCCACCAAGCTAGTGATGCCCGCATCGTGCAGAGCACGCGCTCGCTTGTGGCTCAGATCGGGCAGACGCATTAGATCAATCAAATCGCGATGTATGCCGAAGTAGAGGCGATCCTTGAACTGGGACACTACTAGCGATAAAGTGGACCATTGCAGGGAGTTGCAGAAGGCGCTCACAATGCCGGCAAAGGTGGAGGCCATCTGCTGCAGACTCTGCAGCATGCCGCGCTGGCACTTGAACTTGTGGGCGACCACATTGATGGGCGTCTCATTTACCAGCTCCTGGAGTGCCAGAGCCGTATAGAAGCTGTCAAAGAACATTTCAATGAATTAATGTCGTCGGGTTAGCGTTCCGCCTACCGTTTGTGGATCTGCATTAGCTTGTAGTCCAGCTTGGCTTGGCCGCGCATGGCACGCACGAGGAAGGCTTCCTTGACGCCGACCAGTTCGCCCACCTTCTTCATGGCGGGACTCAGTTTCTCCCACATGTCCAGGTAGAGCAGCCAGTCCACATCCTGCAGCTGATAGCACACGGAATAAGGCGTCACCAGGTAGACAGCATGCAGCTCCGATTCCAGGACAAAGCAACGTCGCGACTTCTGCAGCTCGGCAAAGAGCATTAGGCCATCCGTTGGCGGCATCGATGAGGCCAGACAGGCAGCGCCTAGCCGCGTGGCTACATAGTTCTGAATATTCGTTTCTTCATCCGTCTGCAGGCGTATGAACTCGTACTCGAGCAAAAAATCTAAAGCGTCGCATATGAAATGCGTCTCATCTTCCTCCTGCACCTGTTCTTCATCGACTGCTCCAGCAATCTTTCTTTGCGCACTGAGCAGTGTGCAATTGAAGAAGTTATCAATGTCCTGCTTGGTGCTAGCCACCCCAGATGAAATCACCTCCAAGAGCGCGCGTTTCAGATGAGTCTGTAATATATAAAATATTTGAAATCTCTCATTCAAGGTGAATGATTTGCTACTCACGCTGCCATCCAGATCCAAGCACGAGCTGATGGGCTTCAGCTGTGCAGTGACTAGTTCCCGGCCGATGCGTGCATTGCTATCGCTGCAGATGAGTATGGATTCGCCTAAGGTGTCCTTGCCGGTGCGGCCAGCGCGTCCAATCATCTGCCTGTAGGTCAGCGAGCTCATCTGCTTGCCCCCGAACAGGGGAGAACGGATGAGCACACGTCGTGCGGGCAAATTCACGCCTGAGCTCAACGTGCTGGTGGCTACAATAATCTTCAGGGCGCCCGCCTTGAAGCTGGCCTCCACGATGTCGCGCTCCTCCGTGGTCAAGCCGGCATGGTGAAAGGCGCAGGCGTAGCTGATAGCCTTTGACATGACCGAATCAAGACCTGTGAATGGAGATGATGATATGATGGATGAGTACATATCCCAATCAATATATAAGGCCATCTACCTGTGGGTATGTCGCGCAGCTGCTGCTTGACTTCGTCTATGGCCTGCTGGTTGAGCTGGACGCGCAGTCGTTTGCCCAGATTGCTCTCGGATTTGATGAGCGTGTGCATAGCTGTGGCCAGCTGCACGGCCAGGTTCTCGCACCAGTCCTTAGATGGGCAGAAGACCACAACGGAGCAGCCTTCTAGCAGCGTTTCGATGCACAGCTGCGCCACATGATCGCCGTCGTTGGCCAGTGCCGGTACATCTGCATTGCGACTCAAGTCCCGCAGGAGCTGCATTCGATTGTCATAGATCTTGCTGCCTACTTTGATCATCTCCTTCAGAGCCACTGGGCGAAAGTCTGTGATGTAGAGCTCGGCGTTAAGCCACTTCTGCAGCAGCTGCACGTTGGCCAAGGTGGCGGACATGGTGATCACCTGGATGTGCAGCGCCTGCTTCCGGGACATGTACAGGATCTTGGCAAGCAGCAGCTCGAGGATGTAGCCACGGCCCGCATCCGAGATGAGATGTACCTCGTCCACAACCACAGTACCCAGATCCTCAAGTTTGCGCTGCTCCAGCAGCTTGTTCACAATCGAGTTGGCCTTCTCAATGGTGCAGATGGCCACGTTAATGCTCTCGAAGCCCCCGGGCGGACTGTAGCCGCCAAAGAATCCCTCTACGCGATAGCCAGCCGGCGTCAGTAGATCCTGGAGGTAGAACATCTTCTCACGCACTACGGAAATGAAGGGCAAGATCAGCAGCACCTTCTTGCCGCGCTCGAGCACCGTCTTTAGAAGCAGAATTTCGCTGACAAGCGTCTTGCCCGCGGACGTGGGTGCGGAATAAACCAGATTGCAGTGCTCGAAGAGCACCCTCGGCTTGCTGAGGCATTCCACCTGCCAGTCAAACATTTCTCTGACGCCTTTCTTCTTGTATTCCGCAAGCACACTGTGTGGCAAGTTCCAGGCGGAGATCTGCTTGAGTGCCCTAATGTCCACAGGCTCTGATTGTGGCTGTGGTTTGGGTGAATCCTTAACAACAGGACAACTGGGTGAGAGTTGCAGTTGGTTGGGTGACATGCTGCTCAGGTTTTGGGTCAATCTTTGTGTGTAGCCAATATTCTGCTTGACTAGCTCGCAGCGGCTGCGAATGAGATCCTGTTGTAGTTGCTGGGCTGCGTGCGCATCCTTGACCGGTGCCAGAAAGCTGCTCTCATCCAAATTTGCCAATTCAAGGGGCGAACTGCCTCTGCTCTTCCTCTGCTCAGCTTCTGGCTGCGGCTCAGTCTCTGTACCAAAGACATCTTCCGTGCAAATTTGCGCCTCGAAAATGGAGGTGGTACTTAGATGTTCAAAGCTGCCTTCAAGTGATCCTTTTTCCGCATCCAAGTCCGCCTGAATTTGGGAGACACGCATTAACGATTCATCGTTATTGCTCTTCCCCTTGCATTTCTCGTACGAAAAGTTGTCCTTGAAGAATTGAGAATATCTTTCACAGCTGACATTTGTTGCCGCTGTTGTTTGTCCCAGTTTGGAGTCAGACTTACTGCGTCGAAATTGCTGGCGCTGGGATACATTGGATCTATTTGACTTTGATTGCGTGTAAATGCGCTGAGATTTGAATATAAATTTCGGGGGCGATTCCTGTATGACTTCCAAGGCATTTGCTTCGTGCTTTTTGCTGTAAGTGCTTCGTTCGCCGCTCGGTGCCTTTAAATCGTTGTCCAATTTCATGAATGTACTGTCGCCAAACTCGAATGATTGTGAAAATGCCATAATAATTTAATATCCTATTATAATACAATTAAAATTAAAATAAAAAACAAACAAGATTAAAAGTAAATAAAAACAAAAAATTGCCGCTAAGCTCCAAACGCGGACTGCCAACTTGATTTTTAGTTGCCCATTATTAGTGCATTATGAGGCATATTTGTATCGGTATTGGTTGTTAAGTTACCGATACGTTAAATATCTATCGATAGAGTGCAGGCTAAATAAAGTTAAACAAGTAGTTAGATCAGAAGGTTGTTTAATGTAGAGCAATTTTTTTCTATTATTTAAAATTAATTAATTAATTAAATATGCGTTCGAAAGTATTGAAATAAGTGCTAGAAATAAATAGAGCCGGCGATCGTTTCAATACGCACATCACTATCGTTTATCGGTATATTGAAGATTCGATGTCTGCGCACACCACTAAAATACACAAGTTTGTTTAAAAGCGTGAATATACAAATAAAATAAAAATAATAAAATAAAATAGGTTGCTTCGTCCATGCAACATGGATGATTTTAAGGTGCCAATTTTACCACCCGCCCCATCAACCAAAAGCGAAGCTGTTGTCGAGGAGCCAGTGACAGAAGCAGCTAAAATCAAGCCACCCACTGGTTGCCCTTACAAAGTGCCCAAGTGGTCTCAGCCGCCAAACGATGGGCAGGATTACAGATTCGAGGTGCTCAAATCGGGTCAAATCATTGATGAAGTCAAGCATCTGCAGCAACAGGCAAACTGGACATTTGGCCGTCTACCCGACAACGATGTGGCCATGGCACATCCAACGATTTCGCGTTATCACGCCGTGCTTCAATACAAACCAAAGGCAAGTGACGACGAGGAGGAAGAAGCAGCTCAGCCTGAGGGCTGGTATATCTACGATTTGGGAAGTACACATGGCACATTTCTTAACAAACAGCGCGTGCCGCCACGCGTCTTTATACGTATTCGTGTGGGTCACATGCTGAAGATGGGAACCAGTACGCGAGTCTACATATTACAGGGTCCCGGTGAGGATGAAGAACCTGAGTCGGAACTAACGGTCACGGAGCTACGAGAACAGCGCGACCAACAAGTGGCCGAAGCAATAGCTGAGAGAGAACGCAAAGTAATGGAGGCCGAGGAGCGGGAACGTAACGAAGGTGCCAGCTGGGGCATGGGCGAGGATGCCGACGAGGAAACAGATCTCACACACAATCCATATGCGAGCACAAACAATGAGGAGCTCTTCTTCGATGACCCCAAGCGCACATTACGAGGTTTCTTTGAGCGCGAAGGTCTCACTCTGGAATACAAATGCGATGAGCTGGCACAGGGCTCGTTCGTCTGCCGTGTAGAGCTGCCCATCGATGACTCCAATGGTCGCGCCATAGTTGTGGAGGTCACGCACAAGGGTCGCAAGAAGGACTGTGTGGTGCAGTGCGCCCTGGAGGCATGTCGCACGCTTGATCGCCATGGCGTGCTGCGTCAGGCCAATCAGGAGTCGCAGAAGCGCAAGCAGCAAAAGGCCAAAAGCGATTCGGATGACGAGGACGAGTTCTGGGATCGCACAGGCGATGTGGCCAGAAAGAAACAACGGCTGGCAAATGCCGGCGCTGGTGTTACGCTCACCTACGATGATTTGGTAGAGAAAACATTTACACATATCATATACAAGTATTTAAAGTAGCTCTTGACCTTTACCCTTTGCAGCTGAAGCAACAGAGCGATCTGGACGCAGAGTTAACCAAAGTGGAGCTGGAAATTGGCGCCTATCAACAGAACGAGAAGCGTCTGAAGGCGCAGGCCGTACAACAGCAAAGCGCAAGCGATGACCTCGACAATTTCATGGATACACTCAATGAAAATGTCACGCAGCTGGACAAAACTGAAATCAAAAAGTTGAGAGTGAGTTGAGAAAGAGTTTGTAGAGAAAGAAATATTGGTATTAATAGAACTTTTGTTTCATTTCAAGCTGGAGCAGCAGCGCATTAAAAGCGAACAACAGAAGTTGCAGCGGCTCATTAGGATTGCCAAGCCAACGGCTTTGCCCTTTGACAAGCCCACTGACAATAAGCCGAAATTGGAAAGCAATGTGGCCAAAAGACAATTGCCCATGATAGGCAAACGAAATCAGTTTAGTAAATTTAAGATTGTCAAAGCGCAGCCGAGCACTTGCAACAAGGTGAAAGTGAATGCATTTGCTGATGAAGAGGAAGAGGAGGAGGATGAGGAAGAGGAAGAGACGGATATAAAGCAGAATCAAGGGAGGGACAGACTAGAGAAGGCGGCAGAGCAGAAGGACGACCAAGAAAAGCAGGATAAGCTGAAGGAGCCATTGCAGTTAGAGACGCAGGAGCAGCAGGAGGAGAAAATTGAGCAGCAGGAGCAGAAGCCTGAACAGCAGGAGGAGAAGAAGCTTGACCAAAAGCCGCAACAGATGAATTCAAAGAAAACTATAAAATCTAAATCAGAAGTCAACAGCGAATGTGATGAAGCAACAGCAAAAACAGAAGTCGATGCAGAAGTCTCAACAGCATCAATAGAAACCGCCAGCGAATCTGCTGAGGGAGAGAGGAAACGTCGTCAGCGACAGCGACAGCGAAATAACAACACCAACAACAACAAGCAGCGGTTGGATGTGGACATGGATGCAAATGAGCTGGCGGAGCACGAAGATAGCGAGAAGTATGCCAAGTGGATCCCGCCAACGAATCAAAGCGGCGATGGCTTTACCCATCTCAATGACAAATTTGGCTATTAAGCTGAAATAATAAACTATAAAAAAAAAAACAAAACAAAAAAATGTGAAAAATATTTTGCTTAATGTTTAGTTATGCTAGAAATTGTTAATTAACTATTTTATATTTTTAATGAATTAAACCTTTTTTGTCAGTTATTTTTGACAGTTAAATAATTGGTTAAAGAAATGCATTTTTTTTATTACGGAAAAAATTGAAAATGTGTAGAGAGAGAGAGAGAGAAGGCGGTGAGATACCTATTATGAGTTAGCTGGGTATATTTCTTTTCTAAAGGCCAAATGTAGATGCGGCAAATTTCATGATTTATATATACATAAGCCTGATCCTGTGAATACGACACTGGGTCACTTCCAATAAGATTATTTTAATAACATATTTCTATTATGACATTATTATTATTTGATTTTAAATATGAATATTCATATTCGTCTATATTAATAATAAATGCAAAAAGCCCAGCAGAAAGAGGATTCATTTTGATAACTCGATTAAAGATATACTATAAAGTAGATATACTATAAAGTATATCTTTAATCGAGTTATCAAAATGAATCCTCTTTCTGCTGGGCTTTTTGCATGCATTCAAGCAATGCCAATTGGAATTTCCCCTGCTTCGCCTGCTGAGCTTTTCAACACATGCCAAGCATTCCAATTGGCATTTCCCCAATTGATAAGCCACACTGGAATTGCGGTATCACTGTGTATTCCAATGCCTGATGCCCCTGTCAAAATTCCAGTGGAAAGCTCGGCTGGCGGGGCAATGGACAAATGAACGCATTTAGGAATTCCTGCGCACATATGTATAGAGAATGAACGCGAATATTTGAGCTTGATTACCGCTGTTAAGGCTCCAGCACTTGAACTTCCAATTCAGTTATAATTTTGCTACTCTTTTCGTCAGAACACGGTACGGCGGAACGTTTCAGCGTGCGACGAGACGTTTTAGTTGCGTTCCATAGAACAACAAAAAAAAACAAAAAAACGTTAATTTGTTGTTCATTTAATCACATCAATAATATCAACTAGCTTAATTGCGTTAACTGTAAACAATTAAATTGAACTGTGTTTGTTGTGCAATAGAAATATAAAAGTTGTTTTAATGCCTGCGCCACGTGCTTTTCACAGAGCCGGAGCACATGTCTGGGTTACATTTTAAGACGCGTAACAGTCCGTCTCAGAAGACGTCCCTGCGTTGGGGCGACTGCTGCCCAGGTGCAAGCTATAAAGACTTTCTCGCGTCTCTTATCTATATTTTTAAAATCGTTAAGCGCTCTCGTTCGTTCCGCCTGTGATCCGTATAAACTAGCAAGAAGTAGCGAAAAAACATTAAGTTAGACTTTTGTTTAGGAAATGTTGCATAAGTCAAGGCGCATTTGATTGGCGCGCGCATTTGCCGTCGTTAAAATCAGCCAAAGACGCGCGGGGCACTCACTCGCCATACACATAACTTAACGCCTCTGCTTTGAACTTGGCACACACACAAACACACACACACGTACACTGAAAGGTTTTACCATAGCAAAGGTGAGTTCAATTGCCCGCAAATATAAATGCATTGGAACATGCGCAGTGATTGCGACCTGCTCTCTTTTGCCGTCTCTTTCACTCTCGCTTTTACTCTGAGCGTTCCATTTGGAAGCCATGTTGTTGTTGTTGTTGTTGTTGCTATTGCTTAATTACCGTTTGTTTTGTGAATGAAGCTTTGCTTAACTTTTTATCAGAAATAGACCGAATATAAAAAGGGGTGATTGTTTATGTAAAAGCACATACAACAGGCAATAAGAAAGTGGTCTTAAAATAATATATATATCACTTTTAATTATTATATATATTTATTTATTTTTAATTATTTACTTGATTATTACGTGCCTTGTTCAAATGAAAACAAAAAATGACTGTGTACATATAGAGTATTAGCTAGTCCATGCAATCGATTGATTTGACACTATTTAGATCTACGCTCCCTCAGAGATATATGTAAATATTTACCCAATAGACCAATTGCAACTAATTGGCACCTGCCATTTAGCACTATTAAATGCGTGACTAGCTAAATGCCGTCCCTTTGCAACGGGGTCCTTTAATATTGCGCGTACTGCGCCATTGCGTTAGTAAATTGGACGCCATTAGCAAGGACAGCGGGTGCTGAATCAAAGGCCATTACAGAATGCCAGGATAGCGCGAAGGGCCGAGGTTTATCCTTGTGCAAAGGTCAGGCGCGGGAGGTTGCCCCTGACCTTGTCAAGGGGTGTTCTGTGCAGCGGGTTCATATTTAATGCTCCGTTTTGCACAGCAAATTAATTTACAAAAAAAGAAAAGATTAACAATGTAATCTTATCTATGCTTAGCAAAGGCATAAAGCTACTTGAAGGTCGCTGCATACATATGTATATATAGTGCATATGTAGTACAATGTGTAACACAATGAATGAATATGCATGCTTTTTACTATGCCTATCTACGAGTATTGACATATATACAGAAAAACACATACAAATACTCAGTCAAGCCTAGCAAATCTGAGACTCCTTTTATGCACAACTTCAGTCAAATGCAAGCATGAAGAGTTTGATCACTGTCCGCACTATTTGTCTCGCTCACTTACACAGATGTGTAGGCATGCATACGTATGTTTGTATGTATATATGCCCAATCATATGTAGTCAGCCATTGCTATTCTGCATGTCTTTCTTCATTCTTCACTGCTGCCTTTATTCTTTATGAAAGAGTGTTCACACTCTTTGTCCTGCTCATTCACACAGCTGTAATGATCAGTACTCATACGACCTATTTCCATCGTTTTCACACACACATACACATTTATACATATGTATATAATATGCAAACTTATCAGAAAGGTCAAACATTGAGTCAGTCTTTGATAAATAGGCAGCTTAGAATATATGAAATTTATAGTAAATCAGTTGGGATATGAATAATTTATCATTAACTTCCATTCTCAATTCTCGCTCCTGCATTAGCTGAAAGGTCAAACCTAACGCAAAGTATTAAGTGACAAGAAGGAGAGGCTACTCTACTTTTAAGCTCAAGGACAAAACACCTTAACGCAACAGTATGATTAACTTAGCCGGCGTGGTGAGCATTGTGCTCTTCTATCTGCTCATTCTGGTCGTTGGCATTTGGGCCGGGCGGAAGAAACAGTCGGGCAATGATTCCGAAGAGGAGGTTATGCTGGCTGGCCGTTCTATTGGCCTTTTCGTTGGCATATTCACCATGACAGGTGATTTTTAATCTCTAACTATACTTATTTATATGTATCTATATAGTTATATTTCTCTGTTTCTATAGCCACTTGGGTGGGCGGCGGCTACATCAATGGAACTGCAGAAGCGATCTATACCTCGGGCTTGGTTTGGTGCCAAGCGCCTTTTGGCTATGCACTCAGTCTGGTGTTTGGTAAGTTTCTTGTATAACAGAATATCGCTTAGATTCTAGATTCTAATAGCCAAATATATTATATTTTGTAAATATTTCATTCTTCAGGTGGCATCTTCTTCGCTAATCCCATGCGCAAGCAGGGCTACATTACCATGTTGGATCCGTTGCAGGATTCGTTTGGTGAGCGAATGGGAGGCCTGTTGTTCCTGCCCGCTCTATGTGGCGAGGTGTTCTGGGCAGCTGGCATACTGGCTGCGCTGGGCGCCACACTCTCTGTCATCATAGACATGGATCATAGGACGTCGGTGATATTATCGTCGGGCATCGCCATATTCTATACGCTCTTTGGCGGACTCTATTCGGTAGCCTACACTGATGTCATACAGTTGTTCTGCATCTTCATTGGTCTCTGGATGTGCATCCCGTTCGCGTGGACCAACGACCATGTGCGCAGTCTGAGCGACATGGATGTGGACTGGATCGGACATGTGGAGCCGAAGCAGCGCTGGTTCTACATAGACTATGGCCTGCTGCTCATCTTTGGCGGCATTCCCTGGCAGGTGTACTTCCAGCGTGTGCTCTCCAGCAAGACGGCGGGTCGAGCCCAGCTGCTCTCCTATGTGGCAGCCGCCGGCTGCATCCTGATGGCCATTCCGCCCGTGCTGATTGGGGCCATTGCCAAGGCAACTCGTGAGTTCGATTAGAGTTTGACTCAATCTCAATCCCAGTCTAATCTAATCTTTGCTTATGTAGCCTGGAATGAGACGGACTACAAGGGCCCATATCCATTGACTGTGGATCAGACCAGTATGATATTGCCTATGGTCCTGCAGTATTTAACGCCCGACTTCGTGTCCTTCTTTGGTTTGGGCGCTGTCTCTGCGGCTGTGATGTCCTCAGCCGATTCGTCCGTCTTGTCAGCTGCCTCGATGTTCGCACGCAACGTCTACAAATTGATTTTCCGTCAGAAGGCATCCGAAATGGAAATCATTTGGGTAATGCGCGTCGCCATCATAGTCGTTGGCATTCTGGCCACCATCATGGCCCTGACCATTCCCTCCATCTACGGCCTATGGTAAGTTCGTTGACTTTGATTGATGGCTCATTTAGTTAAGTGCTCGTTCCTCTCTGGCTTCTTCAGGTCCATGTGCTCGGACTTGGTCTACGTTATTCTCTTCCCGCAGCTGCTAATGGTGGTGCACTTTAAGAAGCACTGCAATACCTACGGCAGCCTGGCGGCCTACATAATAGCGCTCTTCATTCGACTGTCGGGCGGAGAGGCCATCCTGGGGCTGCCGGCTCTCATACATTATCCGGGCTATGATGAGGAGACAAACACGCAGCTGTTTCCCTTCCGCACCATGGCCATGCTGATCAGTCTGATTACGCTCGTCTTTGTCTCCTGGTGGACCAAGTAAGTTCCAGCTTATCTCATCTAATCACAATCGGCCTAATCATTTCCTCTCCCCACTAGAATGATGTTCGAGTCGGGCAAGTTGCCGCCGAGCTACGATTACTTTCGTTGCGTGGTCAACATACCAGAGGATGTGCAGCGCGTGGGTGATCCGTCTGAGTCTGGTGAACAGCTCTCAGTCATGGCGGGTCCACTGGCGCGATCCTATGGCGCGGCTACTATGGCCGGCAAAGATGAGCGCAATGGACGCATTAATCCAGCTCTAGAGTCTGATGACGATCTACCTGTGGCCGAGGCGAGACGTCTCAATCAGCAGACAGCGCAGACGCAGGTGCAAAAGATGCTCGACTCAGCCACTG
Organism: Drosophila antonietae; assembly: GCA_030914385.1. NCBI lineage: Eukaryota > Metazoa > Arthropoda > Insecta > Diptera > Drosophilidae > Drosophila > Drosophila antonietae. The sequence continues at coordinate 651,009 of JAUESO010000609.1, read as the reverse complement.
GGAAGGCGGGCGGCGGTGGAGGCGGCCAAAGAGAGGGCATGGCCATGCCCAATGCCGAACAGGATAACACAGCCTTCTGAGCGGGCGACTGCAACCCACAACTGCTCCGTAACTTTAAGTACTAAATCATCCACTAAATAGTTGCTGCAATTATCTATTTAGTTTAAGCTTCTTAGTACACCTACGGCATATACATATAGAATATATATCCATTGATATATGTATATGGTGTATCTTCAGACACACAAGTGCTCAGGTATAAAGTGCAGACATATTTTATATTCATTTTGCCATAGTTGTTGTATAGTTTCCATGTAACGATACAAATTCTATTTGATTTATTTCCTATTTTCCATTAGTTTTGCTTTTGTTGGCAGGCTTTGAGTGTAGTAGAGTAAATGGATTAATGGATTAATAGAGGTTATAGAGCAATAGAAGCATAAACTATGTATAAATGTTATAGAAGATCGATAAAAGTCGATAAGCAAAACTAAAACATATCAACTTGATTCTAAACTATTATAGATTCAGTTCGTGTCTTAAGCTGAATTTAATGATAGATGAATATCGATAAGTTAAGAAGAAACATAAGAAACCTATAAATGCTTGAACTATTTGTATTCCGTTTTTTGAATGTGTTTTAGGCAAAGTAAATTGAGTTTATATATATAAAGTTATTGCAGATTGATATATATTAATCGATAAACTAGAAACATATCGATTATTCAACTATTTTATATAGTTTCAATTCAGTTATTTTGTGTTTTAAGCAGACTTTGAGTAGAGTAAATGGAATTTATATATAATGTTATAGGCGATCGATAAGTATCGATCGATAAAAAAATAAACACAAATACATATCAATGTCAAACAAGAAAAGAAAAACTGAAATTAACTGTAAACAAATCAAATGCATTTCACCTATGCAAACGAAATGCATTCAAATACGTATTATTCAATAGAGTTAAAAAGAGAAAAACGCGAAGAAGAACTGCAAACGAAGTACATATAGAATATAAATATATATATCCACAATTATATATATATTCCTAGTCATGTTCATTTGTTATATAATTTAATTGGCAACTTTGAATGATCCTATAAAATATCGTTTAGGTGCATATTATGTGAATCATGAATCATGTGTCCTTCCACAAGCAAAGAGCAACTAACTAGCAGAATGAGTAATCGTAAAGCATATCAACTGAAGAATACTTAACTATATATAAGAATAAAGGCGAAAAGATATAACAAAAATAAATAAAGAAAGAATTTTAAGCTGCTCTCAAAGAGCGAACACAAAAAATGCTATGAAGAAAGAATCTATTAGAGATGTACCCATAGATACCATATATATAAACATAGTTACATATACATAATACCCCCAATATTTACATATACATGTATATGAAAACACTTGAGATCTTTTAGACTTTATTCAAATTTCTTCAATTAAAATTTTAATTCATATACATAACTTTAAATGTCCTGTACCCTTTAAATATTGTGACAAAGGGTATCTTGATTTTGTGTAAATTTACGTAGGAGATAGAAGAGGTCAAAGTTATATATTTACATAGTATTTAGTTGATTTAGCCTCTTCTGCCTGTCTCAGAGAGATTGGAAATTTTATATTTTACTATGAATTCTCATATATTTAGCAAGCTCTTTACTTACCTCCTGTATATTCAAAAACCATGTTCAATCAATATATTTCGAAGAATGTTGGACTTGTACGAAGACATGCTTATATAAGCGTTTCTAATTATATTGATGTATATTTAAGTAACCTAAAATTCAGGATTTTAGGTATCTGCTAGTCGTGCATAGCCGACTATAGAATTGTCTTACTCGTTCTTCAGTTTCATTGTTCAAATTTCTACCCCATTTATAATGGTAACTTTTGAATATATATGTGTATATGTATATGTAACTCGATAAACACTAAATACCTTAAACGTTGACTGCTTTTTGATTGAAACTTTTACATAAGCAAAAAGTCCAGAATTGATATATGAATAACTAAAACTAACTATATATGATAAATGTTATATGGTCAACGATATATATATATATATATATATCTGTTCTTGCTGTTGTTAAAGTAATTGTTGATTGTTTCTTAACTATTTTGATTATTATCTCTGAGTGTTTCCTTTTGCTAAATAACAGTTAAGGCTCACAGTTGAGATTACGCAAGTTGTGTTGGGATAAACCTTTAGCAAATCGTTTCGTGGAACCTACGAAACCTGAGAAAAGATGTTTCAGTTTCAAGTTTTCACTCTCTCCCTCACTCATTGAAACTGTCTGTATATAAGAAAACAAAACAAAATATAAATAAAATAAACCACCAACTATTTTATGATGAAAGATGGAAGATGGAAGATGAACGAAGGGTACTTCATAGACAGTTGATTAGTTTTGGGGCTTTACTTACTACGTTCACCTATTGTTGTCTAATCAATTGATGTATACCTACATATATATACTTATTAGTGGCATATTACAAATTATGTTAAATAATTATACATACATATATATATTGAGATGAGTTTATGATATACAAACATATATATTATATATAAAAGAATAATGAAAATCGAAAATCGAAAATACATATCAATGTTTAAAGCATAGCAAAGCGAGAGAAAAATAAATAAAAAACAATTATTTAATAAATAAACAAATATATACTCGATTATTTATATATATGAATATAGTTTACATATATATTAAAATGGTTTCCCTGTTGTTGCAAATGTCGTGTAATTATTTATTCTATTTCGAAAAAAAAACCAAAACCAAAGAAAAAAAAGAAGAAACTAACTGTATTTATTTATTTATTTAGCCCATATAAAGTACAGCTTGTGTAATAACAACAAACAGACAAAGAGCTGCCTAATGACAATTTAAAACAATGGAATCGCATTATCGTAAGCGGAAATTTCCCATCATCAAAAATGCAGTCTTCATGTAAGTGTGGAGCTGGGATGGAACAGTGAGTGGGAGAGGGAGAGGGAGAAGTGGAAGGGGGCCGGAGGAAGGGCAGCTGCTTCAAGTTAAAGAGCAAATGGCAATTGGAGCTACTGCTGCTGCTGGCTGTTAACAATGATCCACAACCAACGAAATTACAAAGCATTTGGAGCTGAGAGCAGAAGATCTCAGATCACACCAAGCAGATCAGCGACAATAGCCTGGTAATGGAGACTAGTTGACAGAGCCCGTGTGTCTATGTGAATTATGTTTGGCTGTTTAGAAGTAGATTTGTTCACTAATGTGCACAGAAAAAAAAATCTACACAGTAAGCAATTACGCAAATATGTTTATTAAATAACAAATTATTCAAGAAAAGATTTTGTCGAAATATTTCCGTCAAAAACTATGAGTTAAGCGTATTTTCGACGCTTGCCAATTTAAGCGGTTAAGTATATACTAGCTAAAGAAGTGGAAGAAGTTGGCGTGGCGCGGCGGCAAGGTGTCTGCTCTGTAAACAACAGGAGAGCGGAGGACGACTCTGGTTCGATTTGAGCACGCGTTTGTTTTTATTCAATATTTACATACATAGCTATTTTTAGATACAGAGATCAAGTAGCACCAAAGACAGTTGAGAATGAGCAGATAAAAGAAAAAAGAAAAACACAAAGGGAGTGGAGTTACTGTTATGGAGAAGTAAGCTGGTAAGTGTTTTTGTGTGAGTGCGTAAGTAGAGCTAGAGCAGGTATTAATAAGAGGAGCAGAGCAGCCAACAAGCAAAAGGGTGAGAAAAGAAAAGTGAAGCTCAACAGGAGGAAGAACTGTTAGAGAGAAGTAAGCTGTAAGTGTTGTAAGTGTGAGTGTCTGATTTAAATACTGACCTAAAACTTAATTAAAATTATTCATGCTCTATAAATAAAATATGCAGTAATTAATTATTGTGAGTGTAGCACAAATCGAAAATAGTTTGTTGTTAAAATTACTGTAGAATAAGCTGTTAGCTAAAATGCACAGCCATGCATTTCATAGCGGATTTGACTTTGATAAAAACAGCGTGCGAGCCAAGAGTTAGGTTCGAATACGGCACAGGTCGAAGCAGAATAATAAAGTGTGCTATGTCAATATTTTGTAGTAAATGGTTTTTCCATTTAGCATTTAGAAGCTAATTTGTTAATTCGCCCTAAGGTGGTCACAAGGTCAAGGCTAACAAATAATTTCCATTTTGCTGGCGCTTGGCTTGGCCTTTAGATTTAATTACTTTTGGAGCTGAGGTTTGATTTCAGCATAATTAATATCCGGCTTGTCAAAGAATTTTCTAAAGTGTGAAATATTTACGCAAAGTTGTAGAAGTAAATTATCGACTTTGGTTCGATTTCTCAATATACCAATATTTAATCATTTAAATTAGTATGCGGTGGCGTTGAGGAAGCGTGATTGCAAGAGATGCGTGAGGGTTCGAGGTTCACTTCCAGAGCAGAGCAGCAAGTCATGTACAAAGATTTCCTTTCATTTTTATAAATTAAAAGCTAAGTCATGTTTCAAATTAATCCTAATCATGTTATACAAAAGATAACTTTTAATCACAGATAGTTATTTTTGAATTGTCTTTCGTCCAACTAATTTATATTTCATTAGTGTGAAACATTGGTTGTGTTCATTATGCTGTTGCACTTGTGCAATTAACTTGTAAACTTAATTAGATACGAAGCCACAACAAAGCTGTTTTGTGGCTGAGGCTGTGGATCGCTCATCACAAGTTCATAGCTGGCTTCGCACAAGAATTGCCCTCTAATTGATGTTGCTGCTGTTGTGGATGTTGCTGTCGTGTATGTTGTTGCCTCTGTCTCTGCCTCTGCCTCTGCTGCTGCTGGTGCTGCTGGAGCTGCAGTTGCTGGCAGGTAAATATCCGGTATTTTTCTTGAAATTTGCATAGCAATTGCCAAAGTTGTTTTGCTTTCGGAGCCTTCAACTGTCATTTCAGTTGGCCGATAGCTGACCATTTAGCAGAGCGGAAGAATTTCACGAATGTCATGTCCACAAGCGAGCGGAAGTGATTGTAAGATCTCACTCAAGAAGCTGCATTTTATATATACTATCAATAGTGAGAGCTGCTATAGGAAATTGAAAGTCAATTTAATCTCATTATTCACTTATAATCTTCAGAAGCTAGCATATATTTATCTATCCAGGAGATCAATAAGTAATTACTATAATTCTCCCAATAATCTACTCATAGATCTATTTTCTGCTGCAATCTGCCCCATTTGTCAATAAAACTTCCATTAGAAATACATTTCTCTTCTTCTTTATTCAGACATTCATTAAGTATTATGTCTATAACATATTATAACTAATGTTGGGTTCGTACAGCATGGTCGAAATTTTTTTTTTTTTTTTTTTTTTTCAAGATGCGAATAATTTACAATTGGTTTCTAATTTTCTAGGGCAACAAATGAATTTTGATGATAGCCAAATTGTGAATGATGTGGAGTTGGGGAGCACGAGTATTCTAAGGCACTGGATCGGAGGAGGCTTTACCCAATGCTGAAGCTCTACTTGCGGTATGTATAACCACCGTTGGAGCTGTAGCCCTGCTGAATGGTATCCGGGACTTGGCTGGGCGCTGAGTAGGAGTAGCCTGAGTCATGGGAGGGTCCACTGGGAATGCTGTCGCCATTGGGTGCTCCATAGCTGCTCGAGGGTGCTGCGGGTGCGCTGTAGGAGGACGAGGGTCCTGTCGAGTAGCTACCGCCGCTGCTGCTGCTGGAAGATGAAGATGACGACGAGAACGAGGAACCACCATGAGAACTGAAACTGCCCGACGATGGAGCACCGTACGAGCTAGATGGTGCCGCAGGATAGGATTCTCCGGCAGCGCTTGGTGACGAATACGAGCTCGATGGAGCTGATGGATAGGGTCCTCCACTGTTGACACTTGGGCTAGGAGCCGAATAGGAGCTTGATGGTCCAGCACTGGGAGCACCATACGAGCTGGACGGAGCTGAGGGATAGGGTCCTCCACTGTTGGCACTTGAGCTAGGGGCCGAATAGGAGCTTGATGGTCCAGCACTGGGGGAGCCATATGAGCTGGAGGGCGCTGAGGGATAAGGTCCACCGCTGTTGGCGCTTGGGCTAGGAGCTGAGTAGGAGCTAGACGGGCCGGAGCTGGGAGTTCCATACGAGCTGGAAGGAGCCGATGGATAGGGTCCTCCACTGTTGGCACTTAGGCTAGGGGCCGAGTAAGAGCTGGACGGTCCAGAGCTGGGCGCTCCATATGAGCTGGATGGAGCTGACGGATATGGTCCACCACTGTTTGATCCTGGACTAGGTGCTGAGTAGGAGCTTGAAGGAGCCTGTTTCGGTGCACCATACGAAGAAGACGGAGCTGAAGGGTATGGTCCTCCACTGTTAGCATTCGGACTGGGAGCTGAGTATGAGCTGGATGGAGCTGAAGCCGGTGCGCCATACGAGCTAGAGGGGGCAGCTGGGTAGGAGCCACCACTATTAGCTGCGGGGCTGGGTGCAGAGTAGGAGCTGGACGGTCCGGAGCTGGGAGCGCCATAAGAGCTGGATGGAGCTGATGGATAAGGTCCTCCATTGTTAGCGCTCGGGCTAGGTGCCGAGTAGGAGCTGGATGGAGCAGCAGGTGCACCATATGAGCTGGAGGGGGCTGCCGGATAAGGTCCGCCACTGTTGGAGCTTGCGCTAGGAGCCGAGTAGGAGCTGGATGGAGCGGCAGGGTATGAACCACCATGGTTGGCACTTGGGCTAGGCGCGGAGTAGGAGCTGGAAGGAGCAGGTGCACCATATGACCTAGATGGAGCTGCTGGATAGGAGCCACCGCTATTGGCACTTGGGCTGGGAGCAGAATATGATGACGAAGGCGCGCTGAATGATGAGGACGATGAATGGGAGCTGCTGCTGCCCGGGGCACCATAGCTGGAGGAAGGTGCCGATATGGGACGGAACGAGCTAGAGCTTGAGGGAGCGCCATATGATGACGAAGGTGGTGCAGGTGCAGCTGGTCCAGAGGTGTAGCCGCTGCTGCCCAGAACCTGAGTCTTGGAGGGAGCGCCATAGTTGGTCGACGGAGCTGAAGGCAAGGGCACGAAGCTGCTCACGCTGGGTGCTCCATAGCTGGAGGAGGGACGAGCAGGTGGTGCGCCATAGCTGCTGGAAGGCGACTTGGGTGGACCGTACCTAGAGGCGGGTGGTGCTGGTGGTGCGGGTGCGCCATAGCTCTGAGATGGTGGCGATGTCTTGGGTGGACCATAGTTCGACGAGGGACGACGTGATTGATGTTGCGATTGATGCTTCCTTGCTGGTGGTGGTCCATATGTGCGCGATGGTGGTGCTCCATAGCTAGAGGATGGTGGTGGTGCTGGTCGAGATGGTGCACCGTAGCTAGAGGATGGTGGTGGTGCCGGTCGAGATGGTGCACCGTAACTAGAGGATGGGGGTGGTGCTGGTCGAGATGGTGCCCCATAGCTGGTAGATGGCGGTGCTGGACGCGCTGGTGCGCCATATGAGCTGGAGGGACGCTGAGCGGGAGCAGGGTATGGTCCACCAGTGGATCCGCCTGCTGGAGCTGAGTAGCTGCTGGACGGAGCTGGGCGCGAATTGAACGAAGGCGCCGGACCAGAAGCGGGCGGCAAATAAGAGCTGGCCGGCGGTGCGCCATACTTGGATGAGGGTCTGCCACCAGACGAGGAGGACGGAGGCAGATACGCATTGTTCAGCGGCGGCTCAGCAGCCACCAGAGCGACGAAGGCGACGGCGACGACACCAAAAAGCTGCACAAATCGCAAAATACGTGAAATAAACGAGGAAATTAGTTTTCTGTGGCAATGTGTTGCCAGAGAATGGAGGTGGAGGTTCATGACTTACCACTGCGTATGAGGAGCTCATCATGGGGCGTCTCAATAGCGAATTGACCAGGCTGTAAAACAGAAACGAGAGCAAAAGAAAATAAAGTGTTTGAGTGGAAAGTCGATTACGCTAATGTTGCATAAGTTTTTCCTCTTCTTTTTTCTCAGCTTTGCGCTTATGATGCGAGAAATGAATTCGTAGAGAAATGAAAAACGAGCGATAGGGGTCAATCAAGAGAGGCTTCATTAATCTTGGCAGCCAGCATGCTGTCAATGCCAAGAACAAAGCAACAAGTGAAGTTGGCCAAGACGCTGGCCAAGCGGAAGGTGAGCAGTTAAGAGGTCAGCTGAGTAAGAGTTGAGTGAAGATGAAGCTGGGCAGATATTTGATATGCTAAGCAAGGGCTTTCAATCTGTGAGAAGAAGCTAATTCAATAACTTGCCAAGGATTCTTTGAGAAAAGAAGCTGAGCTAAGCTAAGGTATTTGTAGCTCTGAGCTAGAAGAAAGAATGTGGCCTAGAAGCTGGCTAAAGCGTTACTTAAGTTAATATCCATAAAGTTGGCCAAGAACTCTCCGACCAGCAAGCTGGTCCGGAAGCTGGCTAAGCAACTGGCCAAGAACACTCTCGGTCTCAAGCAGAATACAAAAACTCTCTGGCCAAGCAAGTGAACCGTATCGTCACAAATCCAGCTCGAGCTGTTTGGCTTTAACATACGTAATTGGCTTTTTGTTGAAGTCCCAAAGTATCAGACACATAAAGTGAAACTTTTCTTTCATGAATCAAATGTAGAGAGCTAAGGGTTTTTATTTCTCTTTTAGCCAGGCTTGGAAAACTTTGCTTTTATGCTGGCAATTGTATAAAGAGCCAGGCTAAGGGTTTTCAGCCAGGCCTTGCAGCTGCAGCAGAAGGCAGCGGCAACGTGGGCCGCTTTATGACTTGGCATTTACTTTAACTCCCATTGCAACTCCCACCCAATTTTACTTTTCTTTTCTTTTCGTTTGCTTTTGTCAATTATTTGACGCTCTTTGTTGCTTGTTAGCCACGATTTTTTCACTTTCAATTTGTTGTTGCTGTTGTAGCGTCATTTTTATTGCAGAAACAAAAATAAAGAGCTCAAAAGCCGAATTGTAATTATTTTTTTTATTTTTTGTTGGCTTGCTTTGCAGCCGAAGCTTGGAGTGTTGACTGCTTTGACCCGCTCACTGGCGCAATTACACAGTATTTCTGTACATTATTGTCATGTGCCAACATTTCTAATTGAGCATTGTCGCATTATATAACCATGATCATGGCAAGGCGTTTAACATGCGCTGTAAGTGCTGAGGCCAAAGTGGCCTAAGTGGCCGCACCACTAAACTTGACGGATTCTACATTAAAACTTGATGGGCATATCAAAGAGAGCTTTTGAAGAAGTCCAGTGGGAAGTGCTCGACTAGCACATGCTCTAAATGGCAATATTAGGCAATCACAGATTCACAGAGCCAAGGGTTACCTTCAGGTTCAGCCTGCCGTTACACACACTTCTAGATGTACGAATTTAACTAAAACATGTGTAAGTCCTGAAGGACAAGTCTCTACTAATTAAAAGCTTTCCTTCACCTTTTTAAATAGGGAAGGTAACTGAAATCTTCAACTTCAACCTTCATGTTCTGAATCTCATTCTCAATGATGGTTATGAGGTAGTGGTGCTCATGAGGACGGACGGAAGGATGGTCGGATGGGCTGACGTCGCAGCATCTCTCACCAATATACAGTGTCTAACCATTTGTTATTGGGTCTACCAGATGTCAATATATTAAATTAATGAAGCCTGCACTTCATACAATAGACAAGTAAATATGATTTCAATTTGATTTATCAATGAACAGCTTATGGACGGACGGACGAACGGATCGTGGATCAATCACTGGGCGTCACTCACGCCTTCATTTGCTTGCCCCAAAACATTTTGGTTTAATACGCCCTATTTTAATCCATTTTCAAGGGACTCGCTCAGAGCCTGGCTCTCCGACCTGCCGACCGACTCCGACCTGCTGTTAGACTTAACATTAAGTTTAGCTGCTGGTTAAGCTCAGCTTGGCACTTGGTTTCACTTGATCGATATAAAACACACTTGACCACAGTTATCCTTTGGCCTCACTAACCGTTTCAGAAGGCAACAAGATGGATTTGTTTGTTGCTGCTGCTGTTGTTGTTGAAGATGGTATGCTACTCGCCCGATTGTCGATTGCAAACTACTCTGCGGTCTGCTGCGTCGCATGCACTTTTATACGTTAGCCGGCAAAGCTGAACGAATATCATAAAGCAATGGGCCAAAGACAAAAGACGGCGTCGTCGCATCACAACGCGTCGCGTCGCTTGGCGCTGCCGCTGCCGCTGCCGCAGCCGAAGCCGAAGCCAAAGCCAAAGCCAAAAAGCAATGCTTCAATCCAAACACAATGAGCGGGCAACATGTTTTCAATTTCGTATTTTATGTAACTCCACAAATGCACTCTTCAAAATGCGAATCACTCCACGCCGCCAGCATCTACATTCGAACATACCACAACAACAACAACAACAACAACATCAACATCAACATCAAAAACAACAACAACAACAGCGGGCAACAAGCTAGTTGAGCTCTGAATGTCAGAGCCAATAGGCAACAAGACATGATGATACCCTGTATGCAACATTAAGCTTTTATAATTATCTTGGTTCATATGCACTTTTGGACTTCTACATTTGTATAAGACTAAAAAATACCCAGTAAGTAAGTTTGAGCTGTGTTTTCTCTATGTAGAAAATTATATCTGGAATATATTTCCAGCAAGCAAGATAACTGTACCGTATGGAATACCCTGTAAATGTATATTTAAGGAGAGTCAACTGACGTTTTGGTTGAAAAACTAAAATCGACTGTAAAAATGTATGATGCGGGCGATATTTGATAATCATAAGTAACGATAAAGTTATCGAGAATATTTATCGATATCTAAATTTTTAAGGCAACTTTTAGCTTTTCTTTTGCTAGATTATGAAAAATCGCCATTGGCCCACAGATTGTCGTATGCACTGTAAACAATTTTCTAAACTTATTATTTATCTATCTATTAATCATCTAACCCCTCATCACAGCGGTAGGCAGACTTTCATCTGTCTGTATCAAACACACCGACATATGCAATATACCCTACTATAACCAGTAAACAGGGTATCATCAGACCAACAGCAAGCAAGAATTCAAATTGCTCTTATCTTCTGTAATGTAACAGAAGCTCGCAGCAATGCAACATACCCCAGATTAAAGCAATCTCATTGTACGCAGGGTATTCGTAGCAGCATCGAGTGATGGGTTTTTTTTTGCTTTCAAGATTTTTGCATTGACAGAGCTGGCTGTGGGGCAAACTTGACACCGTCGCCCACGCGTATCTGTGTGTGTGTGTGCGTGTGTGTGGTGAGTGTGTGGGGCAAGTTCAGTGGCGGCAACAAGCCACAAATCGCCAAATCGCCAAAAATTGTGCGCCCACTGTGCGTATAATCAATGGGAATTGCGTATACGCCTGATGACACGAGTCAGATTAGTTAATGCAATTGTCAATTGTTTATTTTGGAGTTGTTGGGAATGTGAGTTAGGCAACAGTTGGTGGGAATTCGGGTTTCTTCCAGATGTAGCTGGCCCAGGGGATGCACTCCTTCAGCAGATGCATGTAGGCTAATCCATTGGGGCAGTCGACTTCCGTGGCAGCTGTGCCCAGTGTCTCGCACAGCCAGTACTTGGCCGGGTCGAAGTGATGGGGATATGTCTGGCCGATTTCCGATTCATCCTTGCAGGCCGAACGGCCGGCATCAGCGCTCACAGCAACAACAAAAGCGGCCAAGACGGCGCAAAAGACAAAGACTGAAAGAATCAGTAGAGAAGGGGAATCAAGTAGATATATGCATACATATATATATAGGAGAGACTATATACTTACCGGCTTTCATGGTTGGTTGTGGGTGTTTCTTCGAGTTATGTGATTGAAACGTCCGACACTTCCACCTTTATATTGAGTCCCAGCTCCAACTCGATCACAAAAGACAAACAGAATTGAGAACAAACGCATCCGTTGATTATTATCTAAACATGATAATAGATAACACAAACACAAGGAAGTACGGGCAGGGAGACGGAGGGAGGGCGCAAAACGAGACGGCTAGAGAATGATAGAGAGCGAGGGGCGTGTCCCTATATATTATGTTAGTTACTCAACTAATTGAATTGATTTCTGGTTGAAAAGTAAAAAAAAAAATAACAAAAATAAAACCGAAAGAAAAATAATAGAAAGTAAAGAAAAAGCAACAAATCTGATTATTTGTGTTTAAAAATGTTTTTGATTGATATTTCAAGGTTTCCTGTGCCGCAGCCGAAAGAAAGTTGAAACTTAATTGAAATATTATTTATAGCTATTTAATCAGACGAAAAAAAAATATATAAAATAAAAGTTGAGCTGCAAACAAAATTTGTGTGGGTAGTTAGATAAATATATGCTTCAAAATTATTTAAATAATGTAAATGCTAGATAATATTTAATTAGCTTTATTACTTAATATTTTGATAGAGATAATACAAGTCTTTAAATTGTAAATATATTTTGTATTCTTAGCAATTACTATAGGATGTGTGATAGCTCACAAGAATTTCAAATGTGAATGTACAAATATTTAATAACTTTTCTAAAAGTGGTTTTGATTTGATTGATTTTTGCTTATATTTTAAGCTCTCTTAAATATTTCGCTCTAGATTGAGTTGTTTATGTAAACCGATGTATATATATATAGGTTGGTTTAACTGTTGATCATCATATAAAAACATCTAAAAACTCCTACTGCAGTTGCTTCTCCTGGTGCGACTCCTGCTACATATCCAACTGTTTGCTGTGCTTAGCTCCAGCTTCTTCTTCTCTTAACTTAAATTTCAGCCGCCAATTCAAGTTTTGCTAATGTACAATTTCTATGCATTTGCCATTTCTAAGAAATCAAGAATATAGCTCACCTTTCTTGTTCTACCTTTTCAATAAAAAATATATTATTCATAATATTGTCATTTATAGCCCAACGGCGCTCTATCAAAAATCTATTTGACTTAAATATCGAAACAATCATAAAGACACCTTTTGACTGGTCTCTTCTGGCCCTATGAATATTGATTGACGAGCTGCTTTGTTTAATGGCCATTGAGTCGGGCTGGCGAAGCCATTAGCATAGTCTCTGGTTGCACAAAGGCCTGGGCCAGTATAACCCAATCAAACTGTTGAACAATATAATTATGCTCGTGCTGTAATGTGGATTCATTTAAATTGCAAAACTGACCAAGAAACGCTTCCTCTCAGCGAATATTTATTTATTTTTCGCAAATTACATATTTAACATACATTTACTTATACATATATGTATATAATGCTATATATCGGCTGATATGTTACATCTTTTGTTAACTGTTTAGCGCTTTGTGTGTGGCTTTTGTGTGCCGTGGATGACCCCCTAAAGCGTTTCGTGCCGAACACTTGACCAACATAAATGCCTGAGTGTGGCTGGCAAAAACCAAAAATATCACGAAATAATCAGAGCCAAAAACAGTTAACACATTGATGAATAAAACAAACAAAAAATGGGCCAACAAAAAAAGGCCAAAAAAAGTTGGACAAAAAAGCCAGAAATCTATTACAAAATGCTTAAAAAGCAATTACAGTTTCCGCATTGAACTAAGCGGCTAGCAGGTGCCACTACAGACAGAGATAGAGAGAGAGAGAGGGAGAGAGAGAGAGGGAGAGAGAGAGAGAGAGAGGGAGGGAGAGAGAGAGATAGCGAGAGGATGACTCGAGTCACATTGCGTCTGGGCTCATTTAATGGGAGTTGCGTTGCTAGAAAAGGGCCAAGGGAGAAGGGCAGGGCAGAGATCGATCAGGTAAGCCCAGACAGATAGAGAGAGAGAGAGAGTGGGGGGGGGGGGGGGGGTAAGAGGAGAGGGAGAATAATGAGAGGGGAAAAGGCAATTGCCCAGCTTCAGCCGAGTTAAATAAAGAAAGAGTGAGAGTGAGAGAGAGTAAGTATAAAAGAGAGAGAGAGAGAGAGAGTGCTAGACAATGACTTGTCCGCCCCGCCGGGCTTCACTTAATGAGAGTTGTGTATAGTCAATTAAGACTGTAGTTTGCTTGAATTTTGAGCATTTCGTTAAAGACGATGACGAAGATGATTGCAGATTACAGCAGAGACAGATGTGCGGAGGGGGCAGGTAGGCTGGGGCAGCGTGCTAGGGCAGTGGCAGTTGCTCATTATCGATTAAGTGGCTACGCTTAACGTTAATTCCATTATATGCTGGCGACTAGAGCAGGAGGTGGAGGAGGCTGAGAGGAGAAGTCGTCACATTGCACAAGCAACATCTGATGTGTGTCCGTATCAGATGATAAGCTCTAAAAATAGCTAGGAAATCTAAGGCAATTTGCAGAAAGTGCTTTTGCTTGCTTCGCATTGAGACAAATGTCCCAGATAAGGAGCCCAACCCAGGTGAAGCATACAAATCGAACATCATTAGGGCGCACGAACGGGAACACTATAAATATGCTTGCAGAATGCCAACAGTTGCAACATTTCCATTCGAGACACGCAACAAAATGCATTCAGGTTAGACTTGGATGGGAATTCTTGTTGGGCAAAAGTCAAAAGTTGATTTCATCTTTGTTTCAGCGACACTTCTGAGCTTCCTGCTGCTGGGCATCTTTGTCACGCTGGCCACGGCCTACAACGGCCAAGATATCTATGCGGAGCCCAACTGCGACATTGTTGAGGATCATTCCCGCAAGTTCCGTGACATCTCCGATCCCACTCACTACTGGATCTGCCCGGAGGGCCAGGAGAAGGCCGAGTACATTCAGTGCCCCGACAACTACGCCTTCATGGAGCCTGAGCAGAACTGCGTCGTCTGGGAGGAGTGGAAGTGGATCGAGCCATATACCAAATAAATAAACGTTAGCGATCTAAACTTGTCGTAAATCGAGAACAGCGCAAAAAACACTGCAAATGCTTCTTTTCAATCTCAACATTAATGCTCGCTCATGGAGTGCCAGACGAGCATATTGGTTTCTTTCTATCTCTCTCTCTGTATGGCTGATAGAGTCTAGCTTAGTGCTGTTGGTCTGATATACAAAGTGAATATATAGCTGACCTATACTCATGTCTGCTTGCATTAAGTCTTCTTTCTTCTTTCTCTTCAATTCATCAATAGAGTGTTGAAATTTGTGCTTTGGTTCTTTCTGTTTTATATTTAATTTCCTTTGTTTGTCAATTAATTTCTTGCGCAACTTTTGATTGGATTTGATGCGATTCAGCTGAAGCTATCGATTCTGTGTCAAAATAAATTAATTAATTAGATGAGCAAACTTTCTGACATGCGTTGCTCTGTTCCATGGCCTGCCCTGCCCTGTCCCGACATGGAAATGACACCTGTCAAGGAGCTCAAAGTTGGCGAAAAACTTTTCTATTGCTGCGTATCGAAAAAGTTTACCCATATCTCTCGGCTGTCGCCGTAAATTTATATAATCAAATCTATATTTATTTTGAAGCGTTTCTGCTTAAATTTCAAACTACTTCAACTAATCAAAGTTTTTTGAAGTCTTGATAAGAATTGCTGCAGATCGTTTCTCAATTACGGAATGAAAATCACTTTGATTGGAGTCAGTGACTCAGAAGTTCGTTTGCTTCAGGTCTTTGTTATCATATTTATTCGGTATTTTAGATTGTATACCTCATATTCACGATGCCGTTTGGGTAGCATGGTTACAATGTACGTAACATGCAGCTGAGCTCGCATAGCAAATGAATTAATATGGACTTAACTATAACTGAGTCGTCCATACCCAACTAGAGCTGCCAACTACAACTCTCTACATACTGAAATTATATTCATTCTTGTTTCAGCTGTTACAGCTTTTCGCATGACATAGAGTATCTCTTAGTCGTGCACACCCAACTAAGAGTTCACTTGCCTCAGACCAAAATATGTTTTTTAGATGTCAAATCATAAAACAAAAATAAATTTCATTGCGTTTGCAAGGCAACTTCTATGAACGACTCAATTCCCATGTGAACTACGTATGAGCTTGAAAAAAAAAAAAAAAAAACAAGTAAATGGAATGAAATATATTTAAAATATTTAAGGTAGTTAAATAAATTATGCGTGCTGAGCCGCTGACAACGCTCTGTTATGTCAATGGCAATGCGAACATTTTGTTTCCAGTGTGTTTAAAGACGCAGCTGGAAGTTATATTTATATATACATATATGTGATGTATCTGATAAACGATAATTAGGCAGTGCGTGTATGTTGTTGCGCCTGTAATGTTATCTAACACCTTCGATTGGCAATCAAAGCCGATGCCGTCGAAGCAGGTAGAGCCAACAGCAGCAACAGCAGAGGCAACAACTGAGCCAGCAGCAGAGGCAGCAGCAGCAGCAGCTACTACAATCAATCAAGTGTGATGGCACAGACATATTCATTGAACGAGCGCTACGAGTTGACGCTGCTCCAATTTCGTTGGGGCTTAAAAAAAAAAAAAAAATATATATATATATATATATAATAAAAATAAATATATGCTTCATTATTTATTTGTTCAAGTAAAAGTCATAGAGCAATGCGAAGGCCCCCAACAACAGAAAACACACAAAACACAAGACAGCATTAAAAGTGAAAAGTACTTCAATGAATCTTTGTTAGAAATCAAATGCAAACAACTTGTCGCTGCTGCCGGCTCAGTGCGGCTGGTTGACTAAGGTTGGCTAAGGTGGTTCGCTCGAGTGGCTCACAGTGGCCCAGAGCTCTCAAGTGCTTTTCGGGAAGTGTTGCTCATCGTCGTCATCATCAATGGCAATATATAATGAATATAACTTCAAGTTTTGCTTAACTGCTTTATGCAAGCACAGCGAAAATGGTTATGCTTGTTGTTGTTGTTGTTACAGTCTCAATCATGCCCCAATTATGATCTTTGGCTTGAAGAAAGTTTGAATGGCCTTGACAAGGCCCATCAGAGGAAAGACAAGAGCAGCAGCAGCAGCGTTAGAGATAGGAAGAATAAGAAAAAGATATGAAGTAAATTGGAAAAAAGTATGAGAGAGAGGGATATTGAAAGCGATAGCCACAGAAAGATAGACAAGGTAGGAGAGAGGCATAGATATGAGAATGTTTAACATATGAATCAGAAATAGTTAGATCATCCATATGATATGAGGAACAAAGAGAAAAATTAATAGAGATATGGAAAGATATATTACATATCAGAGAGGAGATGGGAGAACCCGAAAAAAATGAGACAAAAGAAAGAGAAATGAAGTTAAACAGAGAGGTCTAGAAATATGTTTTATATACAAAGATATATAGAAAGAGACAGAAGTAGACTCAAAGACAGAGAGATAGACAGATGAGAGAAGAATATACAACTAGACCTAAATATATGCACAGATTTATATAAATATTTATATACATGCATATCGAATCATAGCTTGAGTCATACGCAATTGAAGCAGCTGCCACGATTCACTCGTAATTGTTATCATAATAAATAGTTTGGCCCTTTGCATTTGAGCCATCGTTGAGCCGGAATTGGCATTCGTACGACTTGTTGGCAGTTCCCAGAGCAGCTGCAATATTTAAAGACGCTTAAATGACTGTATTTATGTAAATTTATTTGTCTGACTGAATGTCGCTTCATGATGCGCTCCTTAAATAACCCGCAACACGTTTGCACAACGCCAAAATAAACTTTATTCATATTACCCCAGACTCAGACCCAGACCCAGAGCCAGAGGCAGAGCCAAACAATTGTTGGCTGATTCAGATTTTTATCAAGGCTATCAACAGTTGGTCGAACAAAACTCTTTCGATTTGCCAACAATTACAAAAGTTTCTAAAGTGTTTTAAACTCAGCTGATAAATGATGTCAGTCATAACTAACTTGGCCCAAATCAAAGTGATTTTCATCAGGCCAACTTCATAGAGAATATTCAGAGTCAGTGCCAAAGTCTCCCGTTTAGTTTACCTCAAGCCAAAGTCAAATTAATTTACGTAATAGACACATTTTTTGAAGATTTGTCCTCGATGCTGATTCTGTATTAAAATGGTATTCAAATGAGCATTAATAACAAAATGTGCCCCAAGCCTTAAGGCTTTAATTTGAACGAGGCTTAATTTAACAAGATTATATTTCAGCCAGCTCAACTTTGAACTTTGTTAACGAATTTACAATTTAAATACGAATTGATTATTCAAATCAATCAAAACAACTTTTTAAATTCATCAGCGATTGGCGCGCAATGCCATTGACTGATAGCTCTGCTGATTACAAGTCTGATGGGGTCCTGTATTCAGATCTATATAAGCAGATACTTACATTAATATAGGTATGTGTGTATTGGGGTTGTCAGTCAGCCGAAATGACAAATTGACAAATGACATATCGCAAAAAATGATAAATCTAAATGAAGACAGGTGGTACAGCAGATAAAAGACAAAAGCACAAGCAAAAGCAGCAACGGCAATGGCAACGGCCGCAGAAAGCTGACAAATAAATGACCTTTCATCTGAGAGTGACAATAAAATGCAAAAAGGTCTCAAATTGGGGTCCGCCGGCGATCTACCAACACAGTCCAATTGATATGAAGTTGGCCATAGGTCAAAGTTCACAGTGTAACAGACGTAACACAGTGCACACACGTGGGCAATTACTGTTACAACTTCTCAACTTGAATTCAGTTCAAGTCCGTTGCTGACGTCATTGACATCATCAATGTGGGAGAGCAGCACATCTGAGGCATTTAATAAATCATCTCGTTCTTTAAATACCATCAATAATTCACAATGTCGGGCAGACGCTGCGTATGCGCAATTTATATATACATATATTTATATACTGTACAATTTGAACCCAATTTAATGCCAATCCTTATTAATGCTCATGTCACCGACTTTGCTTATTACATTAAAAATTTAACAATCATTCGTAAATTAAATAACACTTATCTAAGAGCAGCTAATACAAATTACCTATGCGTCCAATTGGAAATTGGAATTGCACTTACAGCAACATCAATGTTAACAATGGCATTGTGAATCCCCTTAGCTGTGAATGGGGAAGTGGGAGAGAGGCAGAGTGATGGCAGAGTACGAGCTTTCACCACATTACCCCTCAAGCAAACAGCTGATGAACCAACTGGAAAGCGCAGATGATTTGCCAGCCACACTGGAAGTCAGCTGGCATATCCTACGTCTGGAAAGCGATTCATTTTGACAGGCCAACAATTAGTGAAGGCAGCTCCGCCCACATGTCAGTTGTGTGTGTGTATGTATGAGTGTGTGCGTGTGTATGTATTGGTGACAAGGCCACACCCACGCGGCCATGTTTGAATGAAATGACAGGCTGCGTGCTCGACAGCAGCTGAAACGAGAAAGTTGCTCAGCAGCGCCAGAGAAGGGCAACCAAAGTGGAACGAAATGGTAATGGAACACACGTTAATGGTTTGCAAACACAAAAAGGAAGAAAAAGAAGAAGAAGGGAAAAAAACGTATTCTTCATAGTAACATGAACATGAACCCAGTATTGAGAATTTAGGTTACACATTTTTAGCAGGGGCAGCAAATTGATGTTGTTGTTGCTGTTGTAGGTGTTGTTGTTGTTGTTAACTTAAGTAAGGTCATCGAAATGTCAAAAGTTGCATTTTTCGATTTAACACACACTCATGCAAAGCATAAACAAAAGACGTCACGCACTCGCCGAGTTTCATGTAACAAAGTGTTGGTCGCGTTGTCATAATTAAAGTCAACACACACACATACACACTCATGTCCGCATATATAGTCATACATACACCCACACACACACTAGTATCTACCCACACACATCGCAATTAATTTGCAAGCTTTGCCTGCGTCACTGTTTGTCGCCATGACAAAAATACTCGTTTGAATACTTATTGATCGCAGTGTTTCTTTTTTCGTATATTACCCTTTTGCCTAACCACTTACCTCCCTCTCTCCCTCTCACTCACTCGCTTGCTACAGCAACGATTTGTGGCCAATTTTCGTTGTTGCCTCTTCGCCTCCTTCTGCTGCCTGCTCGTTCTGGCTCGCTTACACAGCTCAACACTTTCGGCAGCCATTTTGACGACGATGCTCCCGTGGGCGCCTTAAAAATTCCACCACTCATGTGACAAACACACACACAGACGCACACACACACAGTCACGCATTTATAGAGAAGTTTCTCAATAGATATTTGTTGCTCCGTTTTACTGCTTGCCCATTGCTCGTTTGCTTTTGCTGTTTTGTCTTATTTGATTTTAGTTAATGCTGCATCTCCCTCACCCGCACTGGCCTGTGCTCTCTGTTTCCCGCTCTCTCGTTTGCTTTCCACTCCAACTCACTTGCTCGTTCGCTCGCTCTCTCGCCCACTCTCTCACTCACACACAGGCTCGCCTCTTGGTTGGCTGCGCAAACGTCAAGCTTAATTTATTTATTTTAATTTTATTGATATTATTCTGTTATTCTGTTTGCGATGATTCCATTATATTACATATACATATATATATTTATACACTTTATGCATTACGAGCTGCTTATTGACATTTAAGTGCTCTAAAATTGCAAACGATATTTCCCTCTTGCCCCGTACTGTAGTACTTTCTTTCCAACTCGATTAATTTAAATGCTTATTGACCTTTGACTTTGGTGGCTTTAATCAATTTATTAGCAATGCTTAAAGTGCACCTCTGTACACATCCCACGCAGCTCAGCTGCCGTAATTCAATTCCAACCCGTTGCAAATTACAGTCCAACCTTCACCCTCACCCCTCACCATTCACTCTTCACCCGGTCGCATTCCTCCTTACCTCTCAGCTCTTCAGCTAACGAGCCGCAGCTCGTGTTACTCTTGCGTAATCTTTGCAGGTGCTTTGAGCACGAAGAACCTCAACTTACGTCCATCAACTGGCCAAAGATAGCTCTGCCCAAGGTTACCTTCGCCTCTGCATAGAAACCTGAGAGGCGTATAAATATCTCTCATAGATGAAACACGCGGCCCACAAGCCCGAGGGCAATTTATTATACTGCAGCATTCTGTGAAACGAATGTATGTATTTATTTATTATCAAATATTCTATTTTGAGTATCCATTTCGACTATTTTGAGAAACCTGAGAGCCTGTAATCTATGCAATATACACATTGATTACACATTACTTTTCAGTCGTCAGATGATACGATATTCATGAATTTATGTTTAAATATTCAGAGAGCTTAAAGAAAATTGAGGGATTTGTATATATTTTAAATGCTTCTTAGAGCTTAAACAACTTTTGTGTTTATCTCATCTATTGCCTTATTTATGGTTTATTGCAATAATAAGTCACTTTTGATACTCTACTTTATTTTACACCTAAACTATTTTCAAATCTATATGGCATAGACTAAACCTTACTTTTCATGCCATTAGCACTATAAAATTCAGTGAAATGTCAGCTCTTATGCTTAAATTTTCCTCTGGGCTTACTCAACCAAGATGGCATAAGCTCTACAATATCTTTATTTTCCATCTTCCATAATCATCGCAATATTCAGTGAGTGCTCAGTTGATATTTCCAAGTGAGTTTCATGTCACATTTAACTCTTATTTATTTCTATTTTAAATATGCTCTACCCAGACTACACCTTACTTTTCCTACCTGAATCAGTGAGAAACTCAGCTAAAATCCTGTCAGTCTGTGCCTGAGTGCCACTCTCAAAGGTAGCTGTCAGTTTTGAGCATCAAGCGAAGTCAGTTGAATGTCAAAGCATTAAAAATCAGTTGCAGCTGCACTCTGGGGGGGCGACGGGAAAAAGGGCTGTCATATGCTGGAAGCGGAGAAGCTCAGAGAGTTTGCCTGGCAACCGCTGTCTATCCAGCTGTCAATATCACAGCAGACAGGATCAACAGACGTTAACAAACAGCAGGATGAAGCCATCAAGCTCTGATGCCAGCCGCAGACTGCTCGTATATACATATATAGATATACATATATTTTATGGGAAAATTATAATTTAAATCAGCTTTGAGGCACGAGCAACATTTCAGTTTCAGTTACAGTTTCAGTTTCAATCCAATTAAGTCTGTGGATGGTTAGTTTATACTTTGTAAAGCAAACACACACACACACACACACAGAGCTATTACAAATTTATATAAAAAATCAATAGATTGTAGGCATATCACAGAAGCAGGGGTAGCAGTGGGCGGAGGAGGGGCAGGCGAAGACACTTTTCTACCTTGGCCACAACGATACAACACCAGCCCAAAGCACAGCGTGAAATTTTACAAGTGTTGCTTTTGTTGTCGTCGCTGTTGTTGTTGTTGTTGTAACTGGTGGTTGGTGGTTGTGTGGCGCTGTATATATATAGGGCGGTTGGCTGTTATGGGTGCTGTTTGTCTGTTTTACGGTTCGCCAACGCTCGAACAGATGCCCCGCAGAAAGCAGTCATCTAATTGCCAGAAGACACATTGCCTTCCAAGCATAATATGCCTAGCATAATTCCCATGCAGAGATCTGCTTTGGCTTTAAGCATTCTCGATTAGAAATGTTTGCATTTCTGTTGACTCACACTGAAGACATTTGAAAGAGGCTCAAATTTAAGCTGTCTTGACTCGAGTTTCTGTTTGTCATGCATAACATAAAAGATTAATTACAGCAAGTCGTTTACGCAGTTGACATCAAATGTCAACCCAAAACCCATTTGCACTTACCTAATTGCTTGTCAAAATCCTTTTCGAGCTCCACAATTAACTGCGAATTAGAATTGAATTTATTTTGAGTGCGTACCAAATAGACATTCTCTACATCTACAACGATTTTACTCTTTGATAACTGTGAAAGCATAGGTTAATCACTTGCTAATGTTATGTTTTTAACCTCTATAACTTTTTCCCTGTCTGACTGCCCGTCTAACTGGCTCTCCAACTGACTGCCAAGACAGAACGTCTTCCATTCTGTTCCATTCTGTTTGGCTCTCTATTAGTCTTTGTCCTCTCTAACTACCTCTCTGTTGAACACACTCTGTGATCGGCCATCGAACATATAACATTCCAATAGAATGGATAGAAAAGGAACTGAACTGAGGTTCAGTATATTTGTGTAGCAGTTCACCAATTCCTCGCTCCATGATCGAGTAGCTCTGAGAAAGGCTTTAGAGTTCAGTTCCATGTTGCAGTCAGAGTTGAGCTTAGTTATCGCCCGCTATATAAAGGCAAGTCTGCAGCATCCCTGCATCAGTTGCATCCCTAAGCTGCTGGTGAGCCAGTCATGGAGTGCACGGCATCTTCTCTGCATCTTTTTCTGTGTAAATAAGGTAAATCAAATTTATTTAGTTAATAATATTAAGTATCAATTTAAATTGTAATAATTAAATAACTCTAATAACTTTTTAGGAATTAATTTAATAATAATTTTATGGTCAAGTTAATGATCTTATGTTTATTTAGTTTAATTGAGATTGAATCTATGTATACATCTATCGCAGATCAGTGGGCTTGGGCTTGCTCAAGATATTTATGCTACAGACTTTAACTCCTTCGATAGTTTGGTTTCTGTTTGCATTTCTTCTTGCGTTTTCGTTTCATAGTTAATTTAGCACGCATTTTCTTTGAGTGTATACGTCATTTGGAGCATTTAACTGGCAGCTTAAATAGTCGTAGTTTAGCTCGCCCTTAGTCCATTGTGTGCAGCTGAAGGAGCTGCTTTCAGCTGCTTTCTGCTGTTTTCTATAAATATTCCTTTTCTCTGGCTTTAGTTGCGTGTTTTGTGTTCATTTCTCTGCGGCTTCTTTTGGCAATGCTGCAAGCGACCCACACCCACTCCCACTCCCACGCCCACGCCCACGCCTACGCCCAGACCCATGCCACATGTCTTCGCCTTTGGCAAAAATAACCTTGTTTTCAACCACTTTCCGACAAGCCAAAGTACGTTAGCCCGACTCTGGTGACGTCGACGTCAACGTCGACGCCGACGTCTGTGCTATATAATTTTTGCCTCTATACATATATACATATGAATATATATTTATACAGTTATGTATTTAGTTGTGCTATGTGCTGTTTGATGCTTAAGTCGTGGGTCACACGCACACCTGCTGTGGCACACCTTGATTTACCTTACGGTTGCACCTGCTTCAGCTGCTGCTTCAACTGCTGCTTCAACTGCTGCTGCTGCCCTTATCGATCTGCGTTTTGTGGCCTTAAGTCTTAGTCTTTTTTTCACCATTTTCCACACATTTTCGCTGTGTTTGAGAAATATCTAATTGCTTTTACGTGGCCAAATTTATAAGATTGCATCTCTCTCCTCTCTGCGTCTCCCTCTCTTTACAAGTATATATATATATCTATATATAATTGCAGCTTAAACTACAGTTTCGAAAAACTCTCCGCAACATAAAGCTCTTAAAGCAACTCTGAGCTCTACATTGTCCAAAGTTTTGCGTACGTGGAGCGTGTGTGTGTGTGTGTGTGCGAGTGTGTATGCATGCATGTTGGGGTATACTAAGAAAACATTATGAATTATAAGGCAGGCATTCCACAGATTTTCCTAATAACGCGCTTTACCCTTGGTTTGACTTCTACTCGAACTGAATTCAATTCCAAGTTAAATAAACAAACAGTGAGAGCTTAATGAATTATTTACTTATGATATGCATGCATCAATGGACATACATACATACACACATACATATATCTAAATATAGCATATATGTACATTTGTATGTTTGGCATATAATTAATGTATCGTTAGACAATGAATCCATAGGTAAACAAAGTTTACCTATTAGAGTTATAAATAAGTTTAGTTAGAGATGAAGGGAAGAGGAAGGAACATATTATCTACTATATATTATAATATATCGACTCACGCTACGATCTTTGAACATCTTTCAGGCAGCAAACGGATTTCATGAGGCAAAACTGCAGAATTTTTGTTCATTCAAGGCAAGGGCCATTGAGCGATACGGTAGAGTTCTATGACGTCACTAAAAAATAGCTTGACAAGCTCTGGAACGTGGGTGACTGCGTTAATTATAGAAATGAAATAATATAATATATTATGGCTAAAAGATGCATGCTATATATATGCAAAGAAATATAATATATTGACATATGAATATATCAAAATCGATTTTTATTAACATTTATCAATCTAGATAAGTGACTTAAAATTCGAAAACTAAAACTAAAACTAGCTCTTATAATCTTTTAAGGTAGGCTTTATAAGAGCTAGAGATAATACATAAAGCTATCGATATTTATTATTCAATTGATAAGAATAAATTGTTTTAGTTTCCCATTTGCATTAAACAACTTTCTAAAGGTTATTTTACGTATTATTTCTTGTTTCAAATGACAAATTAAAATTATAATCAAATTAACGAACTGAAAATGTCAAACAGAACTGCAAATGTCGAAAAATTCCAAACAAAATCTGCTCCCCATACTTAATATGTGCGTCCTCTCTAGAGCACAGTTAATTCACACTAATTTAAATAAGAGTAAGTTTTTTATGCTAAAAGCAAATTCAGATGTTATTGACTACATAAAGAGCCAGGCTATACATAAATTCTTTTGCAATACTCGCAAATTGTTTGGCATAAAAACTAATTCTTGATTCTCAGTCAGTATATATAATTTTTATTAAATACCTGAATTCGGAAAGTTTTTCCACTTCATTTAAGTTTTGCCTGTTTGTACGCCTAATTCCAGCGGACTTAACTTTTATTTAGAAACTAAATCTCTCAGTCTTCTTTAGATTTGTACAAAAGTTCAGAGTAGTTAACACTATTTGAATGCATAATGCGACGCCCCACTTGAGCTAACAAATTCTCATTATAGTTCTCAAGGACAAACCCTTGTCAGAGGCTTTTTCTTTCTGTGGCAAATCAAAGGACAATGGCTTCAGCTTTGAGCGGGCATAAGTTAAATCTTGATAAATTGCTACAAAAAACGACTGACAAATGATGAATGACAATAGAAATTGCCAACGAGAGCGACTGAGCGGGAGATAGGGAAAGAGACGGTGAGAGAGAGCGAGATGGAGGCCTGCAGACAATTGGCTGATGATGCTTATCAGCTGCTGCTGCAGCTGCAATGCAGTCAGCATTAGTAACTGATAGAAACTAATGCTAAAAGCAGAAAAAGACTCAAATTAACTTATTCTGTAAATTGATAGAGCGGAAGAGAGAGGGAGAGAGACAATCAATGCGTGCCTTACGTAAGCCCCAAAAAGTATGCTACATCAGTTGCAAAACAGAAATAAACAAAATGCGAGCAACAACAGCAAGAAAAGCAAGTGAAAAAATAGTATGAAAAATGCGCGCTGCCTAGACAGGTAGAAATTGATTTTCTTTTGCGTGGGTGAGCCAAAGCTAAAGGTAAAGAACGAATACGCAGCGAATAGAATATTATTCAAATGTGCCCAACGAGCCGCGAGTAATATGCATGGGAAAACTGCGAAGGCGCACAGCACAGCGGGAGGGGTGCGCCAGGCGGCGAGGGGTCGGGGGCTGGTGAGCGAGGCAGGAGAGGTTCAGCCAGCGAGCCAATTGGTGGGCAGCCACGAGCAGGCGCATGCGTCATGTCCTGCGCCGTGGAAAGCTCCGAAAGAGACCTGAGCTGGAATTCCAGCCTGAATACCGAAAAAAAAAAAGCAGCACACACATACAGCCGCAGCAGCAGCAGCAGAAGAAATGAAAATAACGGTATAGCAGCAGCTACGTGCGAGCAGCGCCAGACAGAAGTTACCTTTGCTCCTGCCCGGACGACACAACGCACGCTGCCAACTGCTGCTGTCGTTGCTCACTTTGCAAAATCCACAAAAAAAAAGGAAAATAGATAAATTATAAAAAAATAATAAAATAGTCAAATAAACGAAAATTAATTAAAGCAAATTGCGTGGGCGTGGGCAGCGTAAGTGAAACGAAAGGGTATCAGCGCGTTCGGTTTGATTTCGCGTAAAGTTGTTTAAGTGCAACGGTTTTTACATAACTCGACCAGCGACAGAAAGAGAGAGTGTAAGAGACAGAGAGAGAGAGAGAGAGAGAGGAAGAGAGCAATAGAGTTGCTTTTCTGCTAACTCCGTTTTGCTGGACGTAACGAACGTGGCGTCCAACGAGGCCAACAGCAGCAGCAGCGCCGCTGGTGGAGCCAGCGGGAGCAGCGCTGAATCGGCCGCTCTGTTCTCCAAACTGCGTAGCTTCTCGATTGGCAGCGGTCCCAACTCGCCGCAGCGCGTCGTCTCCAACTTGCGCGGCTTTCTCAGCCATCGCTTGAGCAATATCACACCGAGCGATACAGGTTAGTCAGATACACCAATACCTATACTTATACCTACACCTATATATCTATATATATGCAGTGTTATGATATAGTCCAGTTCCAGCTGTGTTTGTCCTCCATGCGAGTGGCTTACATAACCTGCCTAGGATATTCGCATCTAATTAAAATTAAACAAACTTCTCGCATGCAAACACTGCTAAAAAAAAGCTCCAAGTGTTTCGGCCTCTACACAGACACACACACAGGCACCCACACGCACACACACAGACATGGCTTTTGCCTGGCAAGGTGTCTGTGTGTGTGTGTGGGTACATACGTATTTCGTGACCCATTCCGTTTCTGCTTTTGCTACTGGCACGAAATGGAATTGAAACATTTACAGTTAGATTTTCAATGTGTCTGCGAGCAGAGGTTGAATCGCTTCTTGTTCTTATGTAATGCCCTACAGAAGCGAACTAAACTGAGCAAGAAGCTTGATTGGAATTAAATAAAATAGTAATGATATAAAAATGTTATTTGAGAACAAAAATTATTTTGATTATAGGCAGTTAATTTATGCATTTGTAAAGCCATTTCAAAACCAATATTTAATATATATTTTGTTAATATAATATAATATAATTTGTTAATATAATATAATATTTGTTTGGGATTTCTAACTTATATATTTTTCAAAATAAATATTAAATTAATTTATAATTTATTTTGCATTCAAAATGTTTATATAAATTCTGTTAATAAATAATAATAAATAAAGAACCAACAATATTAAAGAGTAAAAAAATAAAGTTCTCTTGAGTTAGTTGAGCATAGATTTATATATCAAAATAATATAGGTATTCCAATTTATTTTTGCCTAAAAAGTATACACTTCTGTGTCTAATAATACCTCAATTTCTTGGGATTACAACTTCTTATATACATTATACAGTAATGTATTATTTCTCTCAATATTAAAAACGTAAAGTTTTTAGTCTCTTGAGAAATACCGAAAACTCTTATTCAATTCCTCAACTTTTGTTCAAAGACCAACTTGTCTTACCCTATACAGTAGAGCCCTATAAAAATATATTCCATATCTATAAATTCCATATTTATAAAAGGTAACAGCCAAGCAAGCAAAGCGCTCTCTTACTTCTATCATATTGTATATCTAGCTGTCTAATTATAATAATTTTAATTGAAAACTGTGAAAATATCTGTAATGCTTCACATTCAATAGAAATGTTGGCAAATGCTAATGAAGTTTGTGTTTAGTTTCTTCATTAAATCATTAAAAGCAAGAAATTTGCTGCGGGTTGGCCAAAATCATTCATGAAGACAGACGTGCAGGTATTTGCAGTATTTGCTGCTGTTCTGGCTGCTCTGGCTGCTCTGGCTGCTGTGGCTGCTGTTGCTGTGGCATAATGAAGCCAATAAATATAAATTTGCCACAGAAAACACAAAGACAAACAGAACGCGGCTGCCGCCTTGTCATTAGATTGTTTGCCTTGTTTGCCCTTGTCGAGGCGTTTGTAACGCTGATGTGTTCATAGCGGTCTTCATGTCAAAACAAAAGCCATTCCAATGGGGTGGCTGACGGCTGAGCTGGGCTGGCCTGGGCTGGGCTGGCTGGCCTGGGATGGATGCCTGACAGGAAGGAAGGTAGCTCGTAATAAGCCCAAACGAGAAACAAGTAACGCATTTGTCTTGATGCTGTCTGATAAAAGGGCCGAGCGAAGGGAGCATACACATCAGCCAGGCAGCCTGCCAGTCAGCCCCTTTCGCAATCGAGAGACCGCAAACCAGCAACAGCAACTCGAGGGTTGAACCTGGTTCTATTGAGCCATAAGCAACAGCAGAG
Source organism: Drosophila antonietae (assembly GCA_030914385.1). Lineage (NCBI taxonomy): Eukaryota > Metazoa > Arthropoda > Insecta > Diptera > Drosophilidae > Drosophila > Drosophila antonietae. The sequence continues at coordinate 621,965 of JAUESO010000609.1, read as the reverse complement.
GTAGCACTGCTAGCAACTGACGACCTGATGCTCGCTCAGCTTCAGCTATCCAAATTGTTGAGTTGAACAAGAACTGATATGAAAACTTGATCAACAGAATCTTATGATATATATTTAGTAGTTGACAATTGATTGTCTGCTTCTCATAGTATATTGATTTTTACATATAGATCTCTGATCACTTTTACAATTTCACTTATAAAACTCAGGCTCAGGCTTACTATCTATCGTTAATATAAAATACTTCAAAAATTGCACAGCTACTTCCCCATTTAAGTCTCTGCTTGCACAAAACCAATATGCCCGCTTCGCACCTGCTGAGCGCGCAGCTTGATGGGCCACCCGAGGACGAAAGGTTATGCTGTGTCTGGCAGCAGCCTTCAGCCACAGCCACAGCTACAGCCACAGCCATAGCTATAGCCTTGCTTCGTCCTGCAGCAGCATCCGCAGCTACATCAAAAGTCGTAAACTTGTAAACCGGTCGCTGATGGTGTTGTTGATTGGGAGGCATTTGTAGCGCCGCAAATGTTCACATTTTGCGCCTTGTCGCACGAGCTGCGAAACGGCAGAACGAACTAGCGATTAATCAGGCTTGGACAGCGAACAAAATTAACTGCAAATATGCTATATAAATCTATACACATATATATGGCAATAGACGCGCGCATAAAAGGTAATTTATTTCGCTGGCAATTTGTAAGCAAAGCTGACCGAGGCATACTCCAGGCGTCTATAGGGAAGGCGCTGTCCTAGAGGCGGGGCATGGCGAATGAGGTGCCATTTAGGAGCTATAGAGACACGCACACTCAGTGCCTAGCCACGCCCAGTTAATGTTTTGATTTATAGGCCAAGGCACGTATACGCCCCGTAGCGCCATTAGAAGTCAGGCGAAATGAAGAGCTAAATGAAGCTTGAATACACTTAATACACATTTGCTAATATATATACATGGGTTATATAGTACCTGAGTGAGTGTAACATAACAATAGCATCTATAAATTCATTAAGTGGCATGAAGACAAAGCAGAGTGCGTGATGCTTCGAGCTTTGTTGTCTGGTGTCACAAAATGTAAATACCTTGGAGGCAAAGAGTATTCGCCTGCCCCCGCATCGGCTGCTCTGGTGTAATATGCACGCTCCTCTTATATCTATTTACGAGCGCTATAAATGGAGCGCGTGCGACCCTAAGCTGCGGAGCTGCTGCCTGATCCTGGCTAAGTGGCTGCGTAGCCTTCAGGGAATTGGCTGAAATCCATTTAAAGCTGCTTTCCAAAAAGAGAACAACATCAACAATGATAACAGCAAAAATGGGCGGTTATTATTTTCGGTTATTCTTTTTTCCTTTTCCTTTTTCTTTTTTTATAATTTGATAAGCATTTGAAAAGTTTTGCAATTAAAATGTTTGACTTTCGGCGTTGGCCAAACCAATTAAGCTAACCCAATTGCAGTGAAATCGATAGGGCCAAAGCCAAAGACAAGACAATTAAACTTGAAACAGAAAGCAAATAAACGGATAAAAGACGTTGCGAGAGGGCAAGTCAGAGAAAATAGAGAAAAGAGGGTTAAGGTAAAGCCAAATCGATCAAGTTGCGGTTAACACACACCTGTCCACAGCTCAATTAATGGCAAGACACAGAACAAATTGGCAAACACACACACATACACATCTGGTTCACATGTCATTAATCAATGAAAGCGACGCCCGAAATTAGGCAACAAATTCGATTGGAAACAGTGAGTGCCATAAATATGCACACGGCTCAGCGCACAAGAAACCTTCCCCAGTCCAATTCACTTGAGTAAAGCAGCTTACAACACTTCACAAATGCTCGATGAAGGGTGTCTCTATATATGTTTGTATGCGTCTCTCTCTCTCTCTCTCTCTCTCTCTCTGTCTGTCTAACTCTCTCCCTCTCTCTGTGTGTACAATGGAACACTTGTAAGGATTAGCGCTGCCTTTTGTAGGCTGACAAATGAAACGCGGCTTATCATAAATATTATGATTGGTTTTTCCTTTCACGCTTTCCACGCTGCCACTCGGCACCCACTCACAGTCAGTGTAGGCTAACGTACTTCAATAATATATATAAGTATGTGATTTTAATTCGAAAGAAAAATGAAATTGTATTTCTATGCGCTGTTTACCTATTCTCGAACAGGCAGATGGCAGAGGGAAACAGCTAGAGCTGAGCAGAAATGTAATTTTCTTTTTGATACCCTGTAGAGCTGGTGTTGTGGGGGGTGTAGGGTGGAAAGCTGATGGAAATGTTTTTTGAAGTGGGTGGAAAATGAAAATTGCTTTTATAGCAGGCAGACTAAGGCATCTAGGCAATCAAATAATTATATGCAAGGGTAGTTTGATCCATTTCTGATAAAACCTAATGTCTAAATTAGTCGAAAACAATTCATTATTCTTCTAATACTCGTTTGAAAAGTGAAGAGAGTATAAAGTTGGATTTGCTATCCTTTTATCTTTCCACCTCTGTGAATGCAAAGCCTTTGCTAGAGATTTGGCATACTCAATAACTATATATATTAAATATCGAACGATTGACTTTAGTTTACGGGTTAAGCACTTCCACTTTAGGCTGTCGACATTAAATTCTTGGTATCTTACAGTCGAGCATTCCCCATCATATGAAGCTGGGCTCGTCTCAGCAGTCAGCAGCTCGAGCAACAGAAAGCTCATAACTCAACTGCTTACTTATGTGCACTGAGAAAAAAACTTATGTGAAAACTAATCTATTTTGCAGCTGCCTCTTCTACCAGGCAGCTCGAATTGCAAGCGAAAATTTCAATTTGGACTGCACTTTGCTCGTTTTATCAAGTTGTCTGCGAATAGATTGAATTTCCACACACTTATAAAACAATATACATATATAGAGAGACAGAGCTATAGATAAAAGTAAGGCTTTTGTTTCTGCTTGGTTGCAGCCTTGTGAATGCTTTAGAATCGCAACAGATGCGCAATTCATACATAAAATATGAACTCAAGACTTGGCTAATTGAGGCAAATATGAAAAGGAAACCGAGAAAATATAGTGAGAGTCACTGAAGTTATGAAACACAAACTGAAACCAAAATAGAAAGAGAAAGAGAAACAAAAACTGAAGCAGAAAGCAGCAATGAAAATGTGACTGAAAATATTTTATTTGCTGGGAAATTCATCAGCTGCAAACAGAATTTATTTACGTTTATTATTCTTTTTTTTTTTTTTTTTTTGCCAGTCAGCGCGGAAAAATCAATAAAATTATAAAAGCGTAAACATAAATTGCCGCTGTTTGATGTTCCCTCTTTCTTTCTCTCTTTCTCTCTCTCTCTCTCTCTCCCTCTTTCTGTCTGTGTGTGTGAACTTTAATAATCCTGATGTTGTGCCAGGCCCCTGGGCTTGGCCTGGTCTTGTTCATTATTATAACCAACATGTTGGCGCTGGCACACGTTTCTGCACTTGACTCGAGCATTGAGCAGAGAGCAGCGAACAGCTGCGAGTGCCAACCCCTGGCTTTGATAAAAAGCAACGCGTGCAGCCAACCCCAGGGTCAAGTAAAGCGACCCACCTGAGCTACGACTCAGTTGCCGATGCTTCTGCTTCTTCTGCTGCTACTGCTGCTGTTGCTGTTGCTGTTGCTATTCCTGTTGCAGCACAACAAAACAAACCCAAAATTAAAGTCTTTCGTTGTATGAATGGCAAGTGAACTGCAAGTGGCTGCTGTCGACTGCCAGATACTCGCTTAAGCAACACTGAAATGGATAATATCGACTGGCTTTTGCCTTGCTCAACTTTTTCTATCTCTGGAGCACTTCAATATTAAAGTTCTCTTAAAGAAAAATATCAAATATGCATTCAATAAATCGATTTCAAGTTAAGTTGCAGTATGCAAAGAATAGTCGGATGCATTCACCTCTCAGACATACTATGAGACTATGTTATAATAACTTTATAGAGACTAAGACTTTGTCGTATGATTTGTCCGTGTGATTCAATCATTTGAGAAATTGAAGAAAGAGTGTATGGGTTCGACTCTGCGTTGTAGTATAGTCTATATATATTACTACTAATAATCAATCAAAGTAAGACTGCTCCAGATGCTTCCCTCCAGATGCTTCCCTTATGAGGAGCATTGCATATTTGAACTCAAAAAGTTAACTTCTATGATACATTCCTTCCTTCCTGACCTACAACTCTCTAATCTCAAGGCATGATAATACCAATACACTCTATTTTACCCACTGAGCGAGTAATAGCAATGCTTAAACACATACAGAAACACACACACACACATCATTTACACACACACATTCACGATAATTGACTCATGTGCCCAAGCAGCCCAGGGCTGGCTATGCTCAGCGCCACCGCCCCCGCCCCCGATCAGCCACACCCACCAAAACTGAAACGCAAGACAAGGCAGGTGGGGAGGTTAGCCCAACAACAAAAAATAAAACAGCACACGAAACGTGGTCATGAAAATTTAATGATAAAACGAAATGTTATTCTAACGTCTCGCATATACCAAAAAGACCCCATCAGACAGGGGCTGCTTGGATGGTTGGTAGGTTGGTTTGTTCTTTGGCTGGAGGGAGTTTGAGTGTATTTTTATACCCTGCACACGTAACGTTTTTATGTTGTGTGTTTGTCTACTCGGGGGTGGCAACAAGGTAGATAAATGCTGAAATTAGATCAGCATTGATAGCTGGCATGGGAGAGCAGACAGTTGTCCATGGGGTCTCTTGCATAGCAAAAAGATAGAATATAATAAAAACTAAAAAGTAAAGTTAAGACTAGAAGTTTAAGCTATCAAAATGTTATGTTATAATAAATGTATACAAAGTTCTAATAGTGTGAAGCTGTCGAGTTATTTCTTCCCTAATCTTACTCGCTTCTCGCTTCTCTCTTCAACTCTCTTTTCTCGCTCCTCTTTTTCTGCTCCTATTGTAGTCGAAGCTCTCGACTGACTGATTGCTTTAGTGGGTTGGGATGCCAGCCACTACTTGTGGCTTGCGTGTCGTTCAAGAGTTGCTGTGGTTGTTTTTTCTTCCTTTTTGTGAATGGAACAAAGCGAATATTACATGTAATTAGATGATTTTGAAGTGTGGCCACGCGGCTTTGAGCATGCTTGTCGAACTACCCTAGCAGCACAATTGAAATAATTGCATATGTATTTATTGTTAATGCCATTGTAAGGGCATATGCAATACTGTATAGAATATTTATGGTATTTGTTTTATGATTGAAATGTGTGCAAGCAGCAAGTGTTCTACTTAATTTATATAAATATGTGTAACCTAATCTTAACAAATACACATTTTTGTTGTTCACCAGCAGGCAACCTTTTGCAACACAGAAACAACATTTCAATCATAAAAACAAATGATCAAATTCTATAATATTTCAATAAAAATCAAATGCCACATCAATTATGTTTAAAAAAGAAAGAATAAAGAAAAGAGAAAACCAATTAACTACTGTCTGAGCAATAACGAAAGAACTAACGAAATCTTGTTTCTGTGTCGTTAAAGGTTGTTCACTGGCATGCCAACAACTCACACACTAACAACAACAACAACAACAACACGAAATCATGTAAGAAACAGCAGCGAGAGCAACTGCAAAAACGAGCGAACCACCAAAAGCCAACTCGGAGCCAATTTCCGGCAGCGGACATGAAATCGCAAGAAAAGCATCAAAGGCAAAAAATTAAACGAACTACAAAGGCTCCTATTAAGCAGGAGTGAGCGAGAGAGGTATAGAGAGCACGCAAGCTATTAAAAAAAAAATTGAACAAAATGTCTACCTGCCACTGAACGGCAGAGAGAAAGAGCGAGACAGAACTATAGAGCGATAGAGCTCAGGCAATTCTAAAAATAAATCGACAGAGCAGCATGCAAAATGGACTCTTGCCACTGAAGTTGTGTTAGCAGCGTGAAAGAGAAAGAGATATTGGAAGAGCTCTGCGCTCAAGCGATTCTTAGTACAAAATCAAAAGAGAAGCAAACCAAAATGGCCTCCTTCCAAATACCGCTGATCAACCTGGAGGTGCGTGAAGTGAAGGAGATTGTGTGGGAGAAGATACAGGAGCCGGTGAATCAGCGTCGTCTCATCCTGGTCATTGTCTCCATTGCCTTGCTGCTGGATAATATGTTGTACATGGTCATTGTGCCGATCATACCCGACTATTTGCGAGAGATTGGCAGCTTCGATGATGGACCAACGCAGCCGCCACTTCGAGATAATATCACTGGGCGCATAATCCCGACTCATCACGATCATCATGGTCAGGACTCGGCAACGGGCATACTCTTTGCCTCCAAGGCCATTGTCCAGCTGATGGTGAATCCGTTCTCGGGCGGTTTAATTGACAAAATCGGCTACGATATACCCATGATGATCGGCCTGACCATCATGTTCTTCTCGACGGCCGTCTTTGCCTGCGGCAGTAGCTACAGCGTCCTCTTCTTTGCGCGCTCGTTGCAGGGCGCTGGCTCGGCATTTGCCGACACCTCGGGTCTGGCTATGATTGCGGATCGGTTTACAGAGGAGAACGAGCGATCGCAGGCGCTGGGCATTGCGCTGGCTTTTATTAGCTTTGGCTGCCTTGTGGCGCCACCTTTTGGCGGCGCTCTGTATCAATTTGCGGGCAAAGAGGTTCCGTTCCTCATATTGGCACTAGTCTGCCTGCTGGATGGCCTGATGCTGTTGCTGGTCATGAAGCCCTTCAAGGAGCAGATCAAGCAGAGCAAAGAGGTCCAGAATCAGGTAATACCCATCTGGCGCCTACTCATGGATCCCTATATCGCCGTCTGTGCTGGAGCGTTGACTATGTCGAATGTGGCACTTGCCTTCCTGGAGCCCACCATCTCGCTGTGGATGGAGGATAACATGACAACGGAGAACTGGAAGATCGGCATGGTCTGGCTGCCCGCCTTCTTTCCACACGTGCTGGGCGTGGTCATCACGGTGAAGATGGCACGCAAATATCCACAGCATCAGTGGCTAATGGCTGCCGGCGGCTTGGCTTTGGAGGGCTTCTCCTGCTTCATCATACCCTTCTGCAGTGGCTACAAGATGCTCATGCTGCCCATCTGTGTGATCTGCTTCGGCATCGCCTTGATAGACACGGCGCTGTTGCCCACGTTGGGCTACCTGGTGGACGTTCGCTATGTGTCCGTCTATGGCAGCATCTACGCCATTGCGGACATATCCTATTCGATTGCCTATGCCGTGGGACCGATCATAGCGGGCGGCGTTGTGGAGGCCATCGGATTCACAGCGCTCAACTTTTTCATCGCCATCTCGAACCTGGCTTATGTGCCTGTGCTGCGCAAGCTGCGCAATATCTACGACTTCAAGCCGTTCGAGAACGAGGCCAACATATTGATGCAGGATCCTCCTAATAAGGAGTACCAAACCTACGTCATGCACGACCAGAAGCCCGTCGAGGGCGAGCTCAAGAATCACCTCGAGTACGGCCAGCAGTACCAGCCGGAGCAGGAGACCAATCTGGACGAGCAGCAGCAGCACCAGCAATACGATTATCAGCAGGCAGCCGGCTATCAGCAGGATCAGAGCTATCAGCCGGGCTACCAGGAGCAGGGCGGCAGCTATGCCCAGCCACGAGTGGCGAATCCTTTCCAGCAGGCACAGCAGCAACAGCAGCAGCAGCCAAGCAGAGGTCCTGCTGGACCAGCGAATCCCTTCAGACAAGGATTTTAAACTGTTGTCTTCAAGAAAAGATATTATCATTTCTATATACATATATACATATATCTATTATTTTGTTGAACTCACCTTGAATTTGGTTTAGGATATTACCTACATATATACGCAAACATATACATATATATATATATATATACAGATATAAATAGTAAGTGGTACGTACACTATAAAACTGCATATGGCATGCAAATAGTTCAAGTTCAGCTGCTAAAGCCCACCACGCACCGGTTTTGTATTATACACTGATTGCACGCAGCTATATATAGGATATATTATATATTGGCGCCGATATCGGGCCAGCTACACTCAGTACTCTATACGCTGAAGCTAGAGCAACCAAAGCATAGTCATAATTGGATCAAACTCGACGAGCAGCATCGCTTGTTCCTAGTTCCGATCTGCAACAGATATCACATAATATATATAGTTATATACATATTTATACAAGCTGTAGCAACTAAGCGGCGCAGCTGAGCAGGCTGGACAGGTGGCACAGGCGTCGTCGTGTCTTTAGCAAGCAATGGCATTCATATCGCAGACATATCACAATTTGCATAAACCGAAAACTCTATACACCCCTTCGTTTGCCATTGCGATGGACCTGTGGGCCATTCTGTTATCGCTCGTTCGGCTGTGCCATATCATTTCTAGTTTTGAAAACGATTTTGATTTCAGATATTTACAAATATTTCTAACATAAGACACAACCAAGGTAACGATACATATCAGAGTCTCAATGGCTCGCCTGTTTAAATTACCAAAAGTGATATTAACTATTGCTATTAGTAGTACGATATATGTACATACATACATATATGTATACATCAAATATCGTCTATATACATACATACATATATATTACGTTTAGTCCGTAACAAAAATTTGAAAATATTAGATGTTTCATATATACCTACCAATCAATTATTATTTGCTTTGTCAGCTCTATGCGTCCTCTGGCATTGCCCTCCCTATACATCCGTGTATATGCAGGGTATAGCCTAGGCCTAGCAGCTCGATAATAGCATAGCATAAATGTGTGTACCTTGTGTATGTATCGACAGATACATTATCTATACATAACTTAGCTAACTGCTGATGATAACTGTATGTTATACAAATATATCATTTCAATTGCACTCGTATTTTGAAGACAGCTTTTTATGGCTGCTCTCTCTATATATACATATATTATACACATTCTATCTAGCACTTAAGTCAACTGAACATTTTTGTAAAACAATTGCTACACACAGTTAATTATCAGAATCTGTTATAGTCTGTTATATAGGTCAATTCAATTGCGTAATCAGCCAGACAGACTAAACTGAAAGTGAAGCTGGAATATCAAATCAGATATTTGAGATATTCTAATAAGAAATTGTATTTATGGTTGGATTTCACACTTGCTTTTACAAACATTATTAGTTTTGTTATTGTTTGTAGTTTTTAAAAATCGCTTATAAATGTTTAACAATTTTTGTTTATAATTAATCTTTTTTAAATTTAAAACAATTTACAAAAAGTCGTTTTATTAAAAAATATCTTTTGTATAAAATGTTCAATTATCAAATATTGTTAATAATCAAAATAGATATTTTTTCCGTCGATTTGACTTACTATTGCGTATTTTCCTATTTCGACGCATTTCATGCGATATCTCAGTGAAATATAAGGAAAACAACTCTGTTTCTCGATTCGAAGTTCAATTTTAGTTTAGTTTAGTTTAGTATTATGGATTGATAGCGAAATGTCATCAAATTTGGTTGGCCAGTGTTAACAGCATTGATGCACACATATACATAATTACATATATACATATATCTGTACAATAGATATATAGATATATATATACATTTTTAACGTGTATTACATAATAATAACGCTAGTCAAAACTCTTGAACATTCTATATCCGTAAACATATCAGTGACACGGCCATTTTTTCAAATTAATAGCAAAGTTATCTAATCTGCGAGTATATATATGTATATACATATATACCATATACAGTTAGAGCTTATTTTGAGGAATTTTAAAAGCAGAAAACCAGCCTAGTTTATATAGCCCATATACTACAAACATATACATATATACACATATATATATATTCAACTGTATGTCTAGTAAATGCACTGATTTTCAAAGCAATTAGTTAAGCAAACGTTTTGAATAGGTCATAATATATATACATATCTATATATAAATATATATTCGATAGCCGATATATATTGTTTTCTCTTTTATATGGCACTCCGTTATGTAACCTGTCTATTATCATTTAACATACATAATTATAAATATTTATATATACATATAAATATATTTATAATAACATTTTAAGCAAGCTTTTAGTAAATATGAATGAATGAAAACTCATGAAAAAATCTCCCATCAAATGTATCAATTAAAACAAAGTACACACCGTACGAGCAGAATCTTAAAAAAAAGAAAACTATATATTCTATATAGAATGAAAATAAAGGATTAATATATATATATAAATATATAGTTTACATATATGATTACGATCCATGTTAACATAGCATAAAAACATCAAAGGTTCATTTCAAACACACACACATCACAGGCAGAGTCTTAAAGATAATGCCACGATCCGTTACGAATGAATCGCTATATATACAACAACTAAATATATATATAAACAAATATCAGTAAACAAATATAAAGAACATTTCGGAAAGCAATATACCAAATAGTAAAAATACAATTATATAATCTACGAACAACAACAGAAAGTAGATATAGCTCTACGAAAACATTTTGTTCGTGCTAAATGGTCTCCTGTTCCAAAACCAATTCCAAATCCAATTTCAAAAACCAAAGTCAAATTTAAATTGTAATGAAACAAAAAAGAACAATTTATAGAATTTTTTTTCAATGTATAACAGAGACCATTTGACAAAATGTTTGAAGTATCTTCCAAAAACAAAATAAAACTAAATTATATAAAGTCAATGAAATATAAAAAAAAACAATATATATATATATATATATATATATATATATTTAAAAAAATATATATATATGTATATTCAAAAAATATATATTATATAAATTTACATATAAAAGAAGTTTAAATATGGCTATCGGATGAATATCGATTGTATAATACTCGCTCACAAGAAAGTAAAAGCACTTGAATTTATTTAATTTCCGATTTGCCACGCCCACGCCTTTATTTGTAGCCATGCGAGGTGAGTTATTTACTTGCTAAAAGATTTTTATGAGCACTTCAAAACCCTGAAATGTATAGCTATTTTCCGATTGAAAGGTGTTGTGGCCGTTCTTATATAATTCTATCATTTTTATTCGACCGGCGTCAATAACCTACAACTGAAGTATATACGTATGTATGCAGACATATATAAATATGTATTTCCCGATCAGAAGTGCTTAAGGCATAACCGAATATTGTGCAAAAGCCAATATGCTCTCTTTGTGCACTTTTCGTGAGCGAGTGTTGATATAGAAGTTTTACTGGAGTAGCTAATGCGAAAGCTGCACAGCACTAACGAATGCTCTATAATACTTATAGGGTATTCTCGTGGTAGGAGTATGTTGTTGAACATGCTGAAGGGCCGGCTAAGTGTAATATCTAACGAAATTTTTGTAAGAAATTGAACAATTTTTAACAAATTATAACTATATCTGTACGTATTGTAAAAAAATTAAACATTGTTTCTAACACACACACATATATATATAAATATGTATTAAAAATATAAACAATTAATGTACAATATGAGTAAACTATATGCTACAGAAACGGAAATTCTAAAAAAAAAAGAAATTGAAAACTAAAAAATAATAATTTCAAAATTAAACTTAAAGTCATAAAATATGTATTTAAAGTGTTGAATGTTCAATAGCATATTATAATTATAATTAAAAAATATTTGAATAATATAATTTTGGCATATTATAAAATATTTAACTATATTTAAAAGTTAAACAAAATTTAAAAACAAAATAGTTTTAAAATATTTACATTTCCTTTTCGACAAAACAAAAATGAAAAAAAAAAAACAACTGATCTATTGAGCTATAGTTAAATGTATTTGAACTATCCGAAAAGCCCTCAAGAAATTCCGCCACATTCAGTTTTTGTATAGCAAGAAGAAGAGAGAAATTAGTTTCGTATGGTAAGTTTTGATCAAAGTGTTTCAAATACATATATTAAGATTAGATTAAATTATGAAAACTTCACAATTTGTTTCTGCTAATGTTATAGACGTTTGTGTTAAACTAGTATTTGTATTATTATATAAATATATATATAAATATAATTGTAATAGAGCCTCAAACGATTATGATAAATGCTACAGAGAACTCTTAACTCTAACTCTAACTCTAACTTTATTCTATACCCAAAACAGTTCTAAAAACGTTTGCTGTTCAAAAAATTACAAAGTCTATCCAAACAAAACTTAAGTTTCTAACTCTTAACTATGTTCCCGAAAGCTATATTCGATGCTTGCTATTATATCATATATATATATATACAAAAATTAACGGGTAACACTTTCGTGTCTATATCTATCATCTATTAACCTATATTCCTGACCCCCTCTTACCACTGTTTCTGCCTGTTTCCCCTACCCCAGCCAAGTCCATCTCTCGAAAGAAATCATGGCAAGCAATTGAACAGCTAACGGCATACTATGAATACGTATGGAACCCACATAAAACATACAGATATACATATATCACAAATAAATTATTATAATTGAAATGCGTATGGATCAAGTGAAATATTGAAAGGATAATATAATGATAACGATAACGATAACGATAACGATAATGCATATTACAGAGCAGAAATACACACAAATACAAATACAACAAACCAAATGAAATACTATTGAAATATAATTGTTAACCATGAAAAAGAAGTCTTTCAATTGGGACCTTAGCTATAATTATATTAATTACCTAATTGGAAAAGAGCGTAAGAGAGGAAGAAGAGACTGAGTGAGAAAGCTGAATAGAACCAAAGTTTGGTTGCAGCTTTGCTGCTGTGGTTTGGTGGTTGTTCTGCATTTGGTGGTGGTTCCACAACAACAAACTGGAGCAGGAGCAGGAGCAGGAGCTGGAGCAACCGCTGCTGGTCGACAGAAAATTGTGTGCGTGCCCTGAGGCTGTGAAATTTTGGACGTTGTTGCCGTGTGGAAAATGGATTTTCTGTTTTGCAATTTCCATTAGCAACTTTTTGGCCACGAGCCTCTGGCACGCATCAACGCTGAGCCCCAAAAATATGAAACAAACTTTAGCCTGTTGTGGCTATCGCAAAGTGGGCGAGCCTCAGCCCCACCTAAACCAGCCATCCACCCTAGGCCATCCAAAAAGTTGGCCATCTAGGCTAAGTATCTGTCAGATACACTCAATAGGTATGCTTGATGTGAAAGACAGTGTATTTCATTTGGAATTTAGTTTTATGAAACACTCTCTAAACTGTAGAACATTCACATCAATCTGGATAGCTACAATGTCTGCAAGTCTGAAATTCATCTTTTTTGCTAGATTTATATCGTTTGCAACTTTTTATTCGGATCTTTGATCCTAAGTTTATTAACGGAATATTTTAAGTTGGTTATTGACATATTCTCATATCATTTTAAAAGAGAATTTTTCATTTTGCTAGTAATAAAAGCTCTCAACAAAACAATACTGAGGAATAAATCCTAAAATTTAAGAGCTTAAGACTTGGAATCGGAATTTGATATTATAGATGATCAATCACAAATATTGGTATAACTTAGACACTATAAAGCTTATATACTAAGTATTAATATATGTCAAGTTTAAACTAGCATTTATATCTTATCTTGTGCAATATCCAATTTATTATTTTACAAAGTCAAGATACTAATTTGGTACACTGATTCTTTAAAAGCATACATGGACTTTTAATAGTGTAAATGATATATTTAACGTACTTAGGGTATCTTCTAGTCTGCTTCATGCATTGCTGCCGGCGCAAGGCGCAACAAATACAATACGTAAGCAATTTACGCTTTCCGCTTGTTTCAATTCAAACAATTAAAAGAGAAAAGGAAAAAAGGCACAAATAATATGAGGCAGTTCATTTTGGTTTGCGGCACAAAAGTCTATAATAAGAGAGGATGCCTGGTTAGATGCACAAAACAATCCCAAGAACAGACCGCAGGAACACAAAAGAACAGCCACGGGCTCAACGAGAATATATATTGAAAGCGGCGTAAAACAGCAAGCGGCGCAAGGCCGTAAAGGATTTACGGCTCAATTGTTGCGTGCGTGCTAGAAGACGAAGCACTGGGAGCAGGAGTGGGAGTGACAGGGGGAGCAGGAGTGGGTGCTGTTGCGCTGGTAGCTGGTGTGGTAAAGGCGAAACACCCTCAAATCTAGAAATGAAGCCCCTTGCACACAGCAAGCGAACAAAGGGACTGAAAACTCATTCATTCATTCACACACTCACTCAGTCATTCACTCATTCATTCATTCACTCAGTCAAGAATGCTGGGAGCACGCAGCTTTGCTGCCTCCAGCTGGGCTCACAGCTTGTTCGACTGGTGTTTCATGTAGTCGACAGAGGGAGGAAGAGAGAAAGAGAGAGAGTGAGAGTGAGGGGAGTTCATGGATTCATTCACGGATTTGTTTTGCCTTTTTAAATTGCTTCGCTTCATTTGCTTCGGTTTTTGCTAAATGCAGAGGGAAACGCAGGTCTAAAGATCAACAGTTTCAAATGCAGCATCGATTCCCCTGCCAGCAGCATCTCCATCTCCATCTCCATCTCCATCTCTCAGCTCTGCTGGCCGTAATGAGCCACGGTTGTGGGGGTTGACTGTTTTTGCTAAATTGGAATCGTGGCTGTGAAGCAACATTATTTTTCATTGGGATTACATTTTTATCGCCGTGCCTGACAGGCGGCAGCAGTTGGCTGTCGTCTAACCTCCGCCCCACATCAGCATCGCCATTAAAGCGGGGGAGAGAGCAACGAGAGAAATTCTAGGCATTCAAGCGTGATTTTTGCTGCTTAATAATGAGCTTGTTTGGTTTATTGAAGCGTTTTATTGCCGCCCGTTAAAATGGGAGGCGTGTGGCCAATAAGCTCCATCAGCTCAGCTGCTGGGGTGTGAATCGTCCGTCCCCGCCCATCAGTATAATAAATATCATAATGAGCTAATGCGCCAAAAATGCAAAACGAGTTGGGAGCACAAAAGCAAAATCGAATCATGAGTAGACAAAATAACTGACAGCCAGACACAAATTGAACCTGACGGCTTCATCAATAAGCTGCTCGACAGACAGCTGCTCCAAGGGGAAACGGAAACAAAAACGAAAACGAATACGAATACGAAAATGTATATGAAAACGCGAAGAGCATGGGAAGCGGAAATACGCCCTGTCTGCTCTGAAATGGCGCATGAATATCTGATTAGCCGCCCTCTGTCTGCCTAATCAAAAATCCCAGCATCAATCAATCAATCAATCGGAAATGTGTCCATGTCAGAGCGCATAATTGAATGCGATGCAAATGCAATGTATCTAATTTGTGCTACAGTGAAGCCTGGCATACCCAATAGCCAAAATGAATAAGTATAGCAGAGAATACACTCAGTTCTCCTTCGCTTTTAAGTGAAAAACTAACAAGAATCATTTTAAAGGCCAAATTGTTTCTAGATTCAGTCTTGAAGCTGTTCTGCTCCGTACTGTCATGTTAGGCCAATTCCCCATTCAATTCTTTTGAGCTTTTCGTAAAAGAAGGTTTTTAGACTGATAACTATTCAAGTTCTGCACAATATGCTGGACGATAGAGAACTTCCCAACTAGTGAACTTAACTTATTTGGATCAGTCAGTCATCTAGTTCAGTTGACCATAAAAATGAACTATATTGCCGAACTGAAATAAACTTACAGTGAATTTATCACACGAATTCGAGAAATTCAAATGATCGATATTGTTTATGCGGGGTCAGGTGAACTAGAATCACATAAAATGCACATTTGAACTAGCTCATCCAATTGAACTAGAATCGCCAGCTCTACAGAGTAGAAACTCTTGTTTAATTACTTAATTTGAATTTCCCTAAAGCAATTTATTATAATTTACGCCCGGCTCTGAAGCTGGGCGTCTTCGTTCTATTCAGTTCAGTTAAGTTCAGTTCAGTTCAGCTGAGTTGCCCTATTCAATGGGTCGTTAGGGGGAGCTAAGCTGGAGTTAGACAGGTTGTGGTTAATGTTATTCCTTCCAAAGACAACCGTGACACAGCAAACAACAACAACAACGACAATTCGAGGAACAGCAACAATAGAGCGGATGCTCAAATTGGTGCCACGTGCCTCCATTGTTCAGAGAGAGAGAAAGAGACAGGGAGAGAACTGTAGCTAGTTATAGTCCAAGTCTTGGCCAGATAATGAAAAAAGGATAATAAATTGCATTAGATGGTGGGTGATGCAGGGATGCAGGACGCGCTGCGACGCGTGCTGTGGTTAAGGTTGGGACTGAGGGCTCTTTAGACCGCTTTGCTTTATCATGATTGTCGTAAAACCAGTTTTATTAATAATATTATGATTGTCATAAGTAGACGGAAACCATTCAACAAACGGATGTCCCTATCCCCCTCGATCAAGTCTACAATAATTTTGAATTAGTTGCTGCTCTTTTTTAAACCGTGATTCCATTAAAGGTGGGTAAGAGAAGAATGGTATTTCCCATAAAATGTATGTGATAATGAATAGAAGGCGTGCTTGATCCCATAAAGCTTATATAAATCGGGATTGATGGCCTATTTTTGAGTTTGTTCATTTGCTTGTCCGTTCGTTCGTCAGTCCGTCCTAAAATGCATATATGTATCAATGAGAAGAGGCTGATGGCGACCGATAAAGGTATCTGTCAGTCAGTCACTGCCTACTCATTCCCTCCTATTTATTTTCCCTGGAATTTGTCATCGGATACATGACTTGTGTCTGGGCTGCTGTAGCTCACTTGACTAATAACGGAAATTGCCGTCTCGCTGGGCAACCGGAAGTGCTTACACACTCGACTTACAGCCCAACGAGTTTCACTTTAAAGGACATTCCGAAAATGGAGCCAGGCACTGGAAGGAGGTTGGCACTGAGCAGCTCTTCAGTCCTGTGCTTAGTTTTCCTCGGCCCAATTTTATTGCATTGCCGATAGCGGAAGGCAATAAAAGCTTGATGAGCGTTCGCTAGCCGGATTTAGATAACATGGGACCTTGAAAGCTAGATACATACATAGATAGATAGATAGAGCTAGAACACGCCGACGGGCTATTGCTCGCATAACTTCATTGCGATATCTCAGGCTGTCCGATTAGCTCTCAGTGCGCACGACAGCTGGCCAAGAAGTTCCCTCACTGCCAGTCTAGTTAAACGATAAGAAGCTTACATTTTCTGTGGATTCCACGAAAGACAGAGACAGCTGAACACTCGAATATGACAGTGATTAACTAGTTGTTCCATTTAGTCGATATCGTAGTCGACATTTTAGATTAATGCAGCGGACAAAGCATTAGTCAGTAATTGTTATTTATTATTTTGATGACCGGCTTCGCCTTTGTGCTTGGAGTATTCCAAATATCACATTTTATTTATACAACTGCGCAGTGTATTTATAGCCGATCATACAAATATTGATAGTCAATATTTATAAGATCTTCAATTTTGTATACTATGTAAATTCTTGTTTTAAAGCAGTTCCAGAGTCGGCCACTAATAGTTTTTCTTTTACAATTTGTTTTCAGGATGGAAAGACTCCATACTATCCATACCCAAGAAGTGGCTTTCCACCGCGGAGTCTGTAGACGAATTTGGTTTCCCTGACGTGAGTTAACACAATTTTCGAATTTCTTTGCAGTGGACTTCAAATATTTGCGCAAGCCTCTACAAACTTGTTACTAGACTAATTCAAATACAAATACAAATACAGAAACAGAAACAGAAACAGAGGCAAAGGCAAATACATTGGCACACGCATAGAGACAGACTAATCCTGTTTGTTATAATTACAAATGCAAATAACGAGCGCTTTTGTATAGCAACCGTCGTCCTCTGGGGCAACCGGAACCGGGCACCAGACACAGCCAGACGACAACCAGTCCACAGTGCTTGTAAACAAACATCACATGCCCTCGATGCCACTCCACACTCACCTGTAAAAGCACAGCAGCAACCCCCGAAAATAGAGACATATACAGAGCTAAATAGAGTGTGTATGTATGAGAGAGATAGAGAGTTAGACAAAGAGAGATGAGCAGCAGCAACTCGACTTCTATCAGAGTCAAATGACAGATGGAAAAGTTCTTGCATACTTTAACTCTTTGCTCAACTAGCAGGGATATGAAAGCTTAAATACCCTATATATTATAAAGAAGTTTAAAAGTTTAGAATCAATTAATTCTATATGTATATAATATACATTTGTTGTAATCGAAAGGATGCCTGACAAGTTCTTAGTTTCCAGAAAAATAAAGAAATATAATATTTAATAGCTCATAAAGAAAGTATTGATGGAGTCGTGCTAATTTCTTGCTAGAGAGTTTAAATTAGTTAATATTACGATCATTATATATATGTCTGGTATTGAAGTCGAATCGTAGCCATGTTCAGATGCATTAGGATAATTTGATATAATAAGGATAAAGATGAGTTAATGCTTACTCAAAGGGTATTTGAATATGCACAATATGCAAATGAATGATCCGCAAATTGAATACAAATTACGGAGCATACAATCTGAAACAGACTTCAGCCTAAACTCCAGTACGAGCATATAGACATTATTATATATAGATTTAATATGATGAGATCTTGAAGCAACAACACAATTTAGTTCATCTGAAATAAGAGTTCCTAATATAAAGGGCAAACCATTTCTGTTTAAAATAACCAATAATTGTTATTTATTTTTAGTTTAGCCAAATTTAAAATAATCGAAATCGATTTATGCCTTGGCGCGATTGGCAAATCGATTCCGAATTCCGCATGTTGTTTGCTCTCTCAGCAGAAATTGCATGTGTTTGGCCACTGGGGATTCGCAACACTCAAGAGCGCAGCTGAGCAGAGCTCTTCAATCGAGTTGTCCGTGACAAGGCAAAATGCCGTGGGGGAAACGCAATGTCAGATTCATGCCCATCGCCCACATTTCTTGCCCTATTTCCAACATTTTTTGCTTTTCGTTTTCTTTTGTCTGATTTGAAATTTGGGTCCCTGGGGTCTACGCTTTTTGTGCTCTTGCTTTTGTATTCTAACTGGCATAACGTCCTGCATATAAATGAGGTACGGCACAAAAACTTTCAACGCAAATACAATTTGACAGAATCTCAAAATAAAAAGAAGGAAACAAAATAAAACGAAGGAAACAAGTATGTGAACCCTTTCTGTATTTCGTTTCTTCCTTCTTCAGACTCTACCAAAGATACCTGTCCCACCGCTGGAGCAAACCATGGCCGACTATGTGCTCGCCTTGGAGCCCATTACAACGCCCGCTCAGCTGGATAGAACCAAAGCCATCATCAAGCAGTTCATATCGCCGCAGGGCCTAGGACCTCGACTGCATCAGTACCTCGTGGATAAGCGCGAGGCTGAGGATAATTGGGTGAGTTCTGAGTGTCTGATTGATCACGATGTACAGCTGATTGGGTGAGTGACCGACTAGCAGAATGGCGGACTCACAGGGAGACTACCTGGCTTACTGGCTAAATGATTACGATTGATATGTGATTGATTGATCGATTAATACAATGACATACTTACAGACAGACAACGAAATCGACTGACTGACTGTCTGACATTGGCTGAGCTACAACACTGGCTAAGACGGTGATTGACAATGACTCAGTGTGAGTGCTTGACTGACATTCAATCGACTAGAGTCGGCTAGAATCGGCTAGAACCATGGGTAATACTTGTGTATGTTTGTATGTCGTATGCCATTGCACTGTGAAAGTTTATTCAAATCCAACATCAATATGCGCACTCAATCGAACATATATATTAATTAGTGGGTAACGGTATAAATATATACATATACATATTTATGTAGATGTATAGATTATACATTAGAAGTGGGTGGCTCAGGGACCAGGGTAGCAACTGTTGGGTCTGGGGTAGGTGGAGCGGGTACATTGGGGTCATTGGGAGATGGTGGCTGTGGCACAAAGATTGTGGTGCCGGTCGGTTCATTGCCATTGGGGGTAGTGGTCTCTCCGGGAGCAAGGGTTGAGCCATCCGGTGGAGAGGGCACTGTTGGTCCGGGCTTCGGCGTCGTAGTGGGTTTTGTCGTTGTAGGTGAACCAGATGGGGGGTTCTTAGTAGTTGTTGTTTTTGTGGGAGATGCTGTCGAGCTACTTGAAGGAGCCACACTGGAACTTGAATCAATTTTCACGCATTTGAGGCCCAATTTATTCGCTGAACAGGGAACGGCAGGTATGTAATTTGCGCATGTCGAGCACTCCTGAAGCACATAGCTGAAGTAGCTTGTGGGCGCTTCGCACGATACCAACACAGGATTGTTTGACTTGCAGATCCAGTATGTGGTGGGGTCCGCGTAGTTCGGCAACTTGATGCGGTCATTCGATAGGCACACTGGGACGATATCTTCGTCGTAGGTGGGTGTGGGGCAAGTATCCTGTGCCTGGATGCCAATGGCCAGCAGTCCAACGACTGCGATTAAAACTGAAATACAGATGGATCCCGCATAAGACTTCAGTGGGTCTTCTCTGACTCGTGTGCTTCTGCAATGCTTACCGGCTTTCATTGTTGCTGCTGTTGCTGCTTAAGACGTCTCGCTGCTTTCCTGTCGCTGCAATCACTGCTCTAACCCTGCCAGAGGCAAAGCCTTTTATGGCCCAATCGGCAAGCTGTCAAAGGCACTCGTAATCAGCTCGAGCAACACGTCTAGATTAATATTCTTGTTGCGCTTGTCATTCTGCCAAAATTAAAATTTAATTGAAAGCGAATTGCGCTCGCACGCCTATGTAACTGGGTAATCTATGCCATATCTACCCAACCCCGATAACAGCCAACAAATTTTCACTAATTATTGAATAATCGGGCAAGGCAGCCAGCAACTGTAAACCTTTAACCATGCCACTTAGCATAGCCGCCCAACCATCCGCTGAGGGCGTGGCAACAGCCTCCCCACCCTTTGTAAGGTAGCTCATATCTGGAGTATTTTCCATGTATGTATGTTGATCGTCGGCTGCACTGCTAATAACATTCGTATCACTTGACTTTATGTTTGTCTTTCTTGGGAAATACAAAAAAGAACGGAAATTCTTTAGCGAAATTCCATTTAAGGTGATCTTCCATTTAATTGAACCCAAGGGTCGAATGTTCGCTAATGTTCTGATAACTCAACAGCGCGTAATTATGTAATCACAGCTTCTGATTGCGAACAACTAGTGAATCGGGAATGGAATACTTATGTACATTCTCCATATAATCAATGAACCTCTATGAATAGATGTATATAAGTGCTATACGAAGGCTTATAATTTAGATAAGGCTTTTGATATAGAAAACTCGAGTTTGAGCGAAGTCTGAATTTATCTTCTATTTAGTTATTATATTAATTATTTCCAATTTACTCAAAGTAAACCAAAGGGCACACATGCTCACCTGGTAAGTATGATATCTAATTGACATTTTGAAGTGATATATATTTTGATTAGATTATAGGAAACCTCTCTAAATTATGATCCTGTTTCACAAAAAGAAAAACGATTCGACACTCAGGGTAGTTACTAGTTAATCAATGTATGTAGCTATAAAACAATCTAACAGTCAATGGCAAAGAGAATACTTATTTATTTGGTATCTGCTAGTCGAGCATAAAAGAAAGCTAGTAGATTTACTAAAAGCAGATAGATAACATAATAGTAGTTTTACCAGAGGATGTCCTCTATTTTCCTTTAAGATATTTAAGAATAACAGTAGACTTCATATACTATAACAATTTTCTGTTTTCATAGTTGCAAGGTATCTCCTAGTCGAGATATTAACGATTAATAGTAGACTTCTAACATTATAGCTATTTTCTGTTTTCATAGTTGCAAGCTATCTCCCAGTCAAGTATATTTCTCATTAGTTCTAAGAAAAAACACGAGATATGTAGGAATTTTCTTATTTAAGAGAGGTACGCCAGTCGAGCATACCTCACTAGTAAATGCTTTAACAGTTCTCATCTTAATGCTTGCGAGGTATCTGCTACTTGAGCATGCCTCACTAGTAAATGCTTTAACAGTTCTCATCTTAATGCCTGAAAGGTATCTGCTAGTCGAGCATACTTAAACTTGCTTGAACATTTCTACGTTGAATTCTTGGCATGTTCCATTTACAATTATTAATCAATTAAAATTGTTAACTGTCATCGATCTGTTTGAACAAGGTCAATTAGCTAATTGATTCATTCAGAGCAGAGGTTCACTTGTCGTAGCACACATGTTGTTATGGAGCCACATGATACCCAAAGCCAGAAGATGAGTTATTTGTGCAGTTAGATATTTATTTAGTTGTTATTTTAGAGTTCTGAATGAAATTCCGCTTGCTGAACATTAAGTTTAGTAGTTGATTGATTCTGTGGAAGGGGCGGGCCGGAGCCACCTGGAAAGTAGGTGGAGGGACTACTTAGGCTGACGACGATGGCTTCTTCTGGGCCTTCTGCGCCTTCTGGTCCTTCTGAGCCTTCTGGGCCTTGCTGGGCGGCGTTGGTTTCTTGCCAGCCTTGGGTGGAGATGGAGCAGCGGGCTTCTTGGGTGCGGCGGCCTTAACGGGTGTTGGAGCTGAGGGTTGCTTCTTGTGGGGCTGTGGGGCGGCGGGCTTCTTGCCAGGCTTGGGAGCATCGACCACAACGGTGGGTGGAGTTGGTGGCTCTGTGGGTGGCGTGGGAGGTGTGGGGTCGAGTGGCGAAGCGTGCACGATCTGCATGGGCTCCTGATCGTGCTCGTACTCAGGCGACAGGGCGGGCTCGTGGTTGAAGATGTGAACGGGTCCATTAGGAGCCATCACTGGTGGCACCTCGTTGACAACGTGCGTGGTGATGGGCGCATCGGTGGGCAGCACATCCATGGGTGGCGCTGGCACATACAGGGACGGCGAGGCGCACTGCTGCAGCACGAAGGTGAAGACCTCACCGGGCGGACAATGCACGGTCAGCTGGCTGCCATAGATGCTCTGGCAGACATAGTACTCCGAGTTGCTGAAATAGCTGGGCCAGCGTATGCCCACCTCCTCACGGGTGCACTGCAGCTTGTAGTCGAGGCGTGCCTGCGACAAAGCAGCCAAGCTGAGCAAAGTTAGAGCGAACACTGGAAGGGATACATAAATAGGGCGGGAGATAGAATGATGATTGATAAATTTATTAATTAATTGGTGGAGTCGAGCCGTTGCTCACCTTTCATCTTGTTGGGGTTTGGGGTAGGAGCTAGGTATCCGTTAGGTTTAGATGAAACTGCTGTACTGATGTTGTCTAGTTGCCCTAGGCATTATTTATAGTGGATCTTATCGCAGATCTGCGATCTCTTAACTGTGATCTCTGTTCGGCCTTATCAGTGTTCCCTACGCATTGGGCTCGATAAGAGGCGCACCCAAGCGCCCAACCCCGATGTTGTTTTTTTTTCCAGCTAATTAAATTTGTATCTCGTGTGTTAATAATGTGCTTTCCATGTACTCCATGCCACGGCATGAACAGGCCTACTACTACTGGCTCAACGACATGTACATGAATGTGCGCTTGCCCTTGCCGATCAACTCGAATCCTGGCACCGTCTTTCCGCCGCGCTACTTCAGGACCGTCCACGACGTGGCCCACTTTGCGGCACGGCTGCTGGACGGACTGGTCGAGCACAAAGAGATGCTGGAGAGTGGACAACTACCACAGGAGAGGGCTGCCTCTAGGGAGAAGAACCAGCCGCTGTGCATGGCTCAGTACTACCGTCTGTTGGGCTCATGTCGTCGTCCAGGCGTGGAGCGCGACTCCCAGTTCTTGCCCAGCCGAGAGAAGACCATCGACAGCGACGAAGATCGCCACGTGGTGGTCATCTGCCGCAACCAGATGTACTGTGTGGTGCTACAGGCCAGCGATCGTGGCAAGCTCACACAGAGTGAGATCGCCTCCCAGATTCTTTATGTGCTCAGCGACGCGGCCTGTCTGCCGTGCAAGCCGTTGCCCGTCGGCCTGCTGACAGCCGAGCCGCGTTCTCAGTGGGCTGTGGACCGTGAGGCTCTCCAGTTGGATGAGCGAAATCAACGGAACTTGGAGCTGATCGAGACGGCGCTGGTGGTGCTCTGCTTGGATGAGCCGCTGACTACCAACTTCAATGCACGCGGCTTTAGCGGTGCCACACCCAGCGTTCACATGGCTGGTGATCGGGATGAGACGAACATGGCTCACGAAATGCTTCATGGCGGAGGTAGCGAATTCAACTCGGCCAATCGTTGGTTCGACAAGACCATGCAGGTGCCTTGAGTCCCTCTCCGCCTCCTCCACTCTCAGCTAACTCATTTCTCACTCACAGCTCATCATCTGCACCGATGGCAGTTGGGGCCTCTGCTACGAGCACTCGACCTCCGAGGGCATCGCTGTCGTTCAGCTGCTGGAGAAGGTGTACAAGGCTATTGAGGAGCATCCACTTGAAGACAATGGCTTGCCGCAGCATCATCTGCCGCTACCAGAGCGCCTCGAGTGGCACGTGAACGACAAGGTGCAACAACGCTTTGCCCAAGCTGCCATATCGGTGGACAAGGCCATTGATAATCTGGATTTCTATGTCTATCGCTACAAGGGCTACGGCAAGAACTTTGTCAAATCCTGTCAGGTTAGCCCGGATGTCTACATACAGCTTTCCCTCCAGCTCGCCTACTACAAGTAAGTATCGCCAGCCAAGGTGAAACAATGGGAATTCTGAATTTCCAAGTCTGACTTGAGAGTCGAAGCTAGCCAACCCCTCTATGCCTCTAGAGGATAACATGATGGTTTTTACTAGCTTAAGTTTAAGCTCGAAAACTTTGCCAGATCGATTCGTATTCGTCTTCGAATCGTATTCCTTTCTATGTAGCTATATGTTCTCTCTCTTTCCACCATAATATACGCTAATTCTTAAAACTATTGCCTTTCAGACTTTATGGCCATTTGGTGGCTACCTACGAGAGTGCTTCCACCAGGCGCTTCCTGCTCGTAAGTCGCAATCTATCTATCTACCTATCTATCGATCCACCGAGCAAAAGGTAATATCTTTCATTCGATAGGGTCGTGTGGATTGCATACGTGCTGCCAGCACGGAGGCTTTGGAGTGGGCCAAGGCGATGTGTCAGGGCGAGGGGGCCAATGTTCCTCTGGAGAGCGATCGCGAGGAGGACGAAGAGGATGCCCGCAAGGTTAAATTTAGCATTTATAGCGTGAGTATTTCCAGCTGATAACTTTTTGATTGGTTGCATGTGAGTAATCGCTGCTCTTCACAGAAGGATCATCTGCGTGAGCTGTTCCGCTGCGCCGTCGCGCGCCAGACGGAGGTCATGGTCAAGAATATTCTTGGCAACGGCATCGATATACCACTGCTGGGACTGCGCGAGGCTTCTGTGGAGGTCACTGGAGAGATGCACGAGCTCTTCACGGACGAGTCCTACAAGATATCGCAATGCTTTTTGCTCTCTACCAGTCAGGTATCCATGTTGTCTCATAGCCTGTCCTACATGCACCACGCACTGAGCACCTTTTCACTCATTCTATTGTCCTGCACCACATTTATCTTAATGCTCAGCTTTTGCACCACCAAAAACAGCACCAGCACCAGCACCAGCACCTACTGCTGCACACACGTAAGCCACGTGGCTCTAAGCTGATCTCCCATCTGATTGCTCTGTGATCTGATTCTAATTGATCCTCGTGCTGTTTGCCTGTGCCATAGGTGGCCTTCACCACGGACAGTTTCATGGGCTATGGCCCGGTAACGCCTCGAGGCTACGGCTGCTCCTATAATCCGCATCCCGATCAAATTGTCTTCTGCGTGTCCGCATTCTACAGCTGCGAGGATACGAGCGCCTCTCGCTACGCCAAATCTTTGCAGGATTCGCTCGACATAATGCGCGATCTTCTGCAAAACTAAATGCATTATGAATAGTGAAACATGGAACGTGGAACGTCCAAAATTGTATTTAGTAAATGGAACTTAGGAAATGGAACATGGACCGTCGAAAATTTAATGTAGAACGTGGAATGAATATGGAGAAATGAAGAAACGGCTTCAAAACTAAATGAAAATGCGTGGAACGGACGAAAATGAAACACAACAAAGCATACATATCAGTAACTGTACCTTAGCAAACAATTTGTCCAAAACAAATATATCCGCAAGGAAATCCCTAACTATACAATTACGAAAAAGAAAAGAAAGAAAACGAACTATTGGATTCGGTTAGCCGACTGTTAAATACCCTTGGAGATGAAAAGGAAGTAGACGGGCAAAGGGAGTCAAATTGTTTGTTCAACTAGATCTTAGCTCATATTGGAACAATGAGATGTACTTATCCGATTCAGATATTCTTAAGAAAAACTTACGCTTACATCATAGACCATAGGTACCATTCCATGAGACATTCCCAGTGTGAGGAAGACCCTTTGAGAGTTACATAAAAATATCGACCAATCTATCTTCGACTTCTCTGCAAGGGTATCAAAAGTAACCTATATATATGTAAACGTAGTTAACTAGCGTCCCCAAGACGTCTGTTTATGAAAAAAAAGCAAAACAAAATAATATATATATAATATAAACTGCTAGTGTTGTAAAACTCATTTCAATTAACACCTTTCCGATTGAATGAGGCAACTAAAGTCATCTGTTAATCCCTTTGCTTTCACCCATTCTAAAAATATACTTAGTAGATGACAAAGAGAAACTCTGGTCAATTAAATGTTTTAGAGCAATTTTGTGCGCAATTGTTAGTGCTGTTAAAAAGTTAAAATATAAATATAAATATATATATGTGTTGGTTTATTATGCAATTAATTATTGTATTAGCTTAGCTGTGTTAGTCCTTTACTAAACGAATTTGAATGAGCAGAACCTTTTCATGTGGCCGCCACTGTAGCGCAACTATAAGAGTCTCAATGAGTATGCCTATTAATGTGGACGCCACTGTAGCGTTCCACCATATTCTATGAGCTGAATTCCATGAGCAGACCCCACTCATAGAGACGCCAATTTATCCATCAGTTCAAATAGAAGAAATTCATTGATCTGGCCCATTAATACGGACGCCACTGTAGCGTTCAGCTCAAAAGTATGCAATACTTTCAATGTTATGTTTGCTATGTAGAGAAATGTTATTACAAAAATGGATATTAGAATTGATTATGATATGCGATATATATATATACATATATATAAAGCCGTTAACTGTCTTTCTGTTGCTATATCATATAAAGTACATATATACATAGAAGCACTATCGAAAACTATATGCTTTACCTACTTACTGTTGCTGTTGATGTTTGATTTGTGTTAAAAAAAAAAAAGAAAGAATAGAAAATCCTTGTACGTATATAGACTTGAATTGTAACAATACATATCAATAAATTTATATAAAGTATTTACCAATTGCAAAACATATCAAATAAACGAAACGAATATTAGATATATCTATATATATATACATATATATGTTTACCCATAACTGTTCTATGGTTAAATTAAAATACTATATACTGTATACTATATACTATGTTATACACAAGTGAAAATTCTTATATATGAAAATGGTTAAAGCGAGCAAATGCATATACATATTCTAACTAGTTGCTGTGTTCATTGTTGCTATTATTATTATTATTATTATTATTATTATTATATTATATTATAATTATTATATATGTATGTATCTGTGTTGAAAACTGTTAAAGAACAACCCAATCTAAATGCTGTACTACTACTACTAAGTTCCATTTGAGTTGATTGTTAATGCATGCAAAAAGAGATCACAAAAAGAAAAATAAATGAATATTGACTCGACTCATTATCTGACCTATATATAGCCATATATGTAGATATATGAATCTATGTGTATAGGTGGGGGCATGTGTCATAGTTGCCTGGTATTTCGCTGGTTTCTAAGAAAAGTCGCATATCCAATATTCCGTTTGCGATAAGCCCATATCCAAGAGATAAACTTTTGATTAATTCTTTTTGGTTTTTTTGAGAAATTAATTAATAAAATAGTTACGTGCAAGCGCATAAAAGACTCAAGTCAACTTCTGCTGGCAAACAGACCGCATTCAATTGTCAATCGAAACACAATGAAACGTAAGTCTCCTCCGACTGTGGGCTAGCTGAAAAGGATTTTTCTAAAGGATTTCTTTAATTTGCAGTTTTCCACATGCTGCTGAGCCTTTGCCTGGCTTTTCTGCTGTGCGCTGCGCCGCTGATCCAGGCACAGACGGTGCCCCCTATTCCGACAGCGGCACCAACCCCACCCAACGGTCAGGGATCTGGTAACAACCCTGGTGATGTCCCGCCACCACCCTACGCACCATCCACCGTGTTGACACCCACCGTCGAAACCGAGGTCCCAAATTACGCTGGATAAGCGTAATGTAGAGTATTTGCCAGTCGGATACATTTTTCCAATAAATAATTGCATTGCATTTGTTGAAGTTCATTCCGTATTCGGATATTTCATTGGGTATATTTATTGTCCAAAAATAAAACTAGGCGCAGCTGGACCTTTGGTCGCCTTCACATAAATTATACAGTTACAGTTACTCGTACACATACACATACACATACATATCGTACACACATACACATGCAATGGAAAACAGGAAAAACTGAACTAGCTCTGCGCCATGTTGCGTCGAAACGATCCGCGCATCTGCGCCTGCAGCTGCACGCTGTTGCACTCCTCGTCCCGGCCAGACTGCAATTGCCATTGAGATTAGTTAGTTTCGATAATCAGATGATATATATATTTATTATCTTACCTTGCAAAAGTTCAGCTCGAGCAGCATTATGGCCGACAGACGCTTTTTGGGATCGTGCTGCAGACAGCAGTCGATGAACTCGTGACCCTCCTGCGACAGAGACTCCGGCGCCTGCGGCTTCTCGCCCATGCCCACTTTGAACATGATTTGGAAATTTGAATCGAACTGTGCCCAGGGCCGCTGCAAGGTGCGAGAAACAAACCTTATATGAAATAATGTCCAACTAACATAGATTCTGAAAATACTGAAGATTTAAGGCTAAACTGCTAAACAGCGAGACTATTTAAGCGAATTGCTATAAACAAATAAGGTTTATAGGTTCTCAGGATATAGGTGCATCAATCAGTCAATATATTTCGCTCCCAATCTACCACTTGTCAGTCATCAGTCTGTGTATCTACTTCTGTAGTGTATAAGTCATCAGAGAGTTCATCAGCTAGTTTAAGGCGTACTTAGTTGGTTCAACTGATAATATATTATTTTTAACTGAGTCACTCAATCAGTCGACATATTTGACATTCAATCACTTAATCAGTCAATCAATTATGATGTAAGTTAATCAATCAATATTTCTCTATTGCACTATTGCACAAGTCAATCAGTTATTTAATTGAATAGTCAGTCAATACTTTGTCTCTTGGTCAATTGTTGATCCTAAATCAGTCAAATAGCCTGCCATTCAAGCAGACAATATAACTGTCCGCCTATTGGCCATCAATCATTCTGAAAGTCAATGAGTTGATCCGTCTATCCTATATCAATCTCTCACTGTATTGCTCGAGTCGGAAGGTCACAGTTAGGCTTCGGTTAGTCGATTAGTTAATATATCTCTCACTCTACCGATCAGTCAGTCAATCAACCACTATCTTCACTCAGTTCATAGCTGAGTCATAACAAAAAACAAATACTTATTCTATTGCGCCAGTCATGTAGCGGTACAACTATTTGATCAATTCTTGTGCGATGGCTCATTCCGAATAGTTTTGATGGTCAGCCATTGCCGCTTATCTGCTTATCAGTAGTCCCCGAACACCGCGCACTCACCTTGCCGGAGGCCATCTCGACAACAACGCAACCCACCGACCAGATATCGGCGGCGCGACCATGGCCATCGCTGTTTGTCTTGGTAAACACCTCTGGCGCCATGTAGGCCTGGGTGCCTACGTAGCCCTGCAGCTCGCCGGGCACCGTGGTGTGTGCCTGGATCTTGACCGCAGAGCCAAAGTCTCCCAGCTTGAGGCTGTTGCTGCCGTCCACGAGGAAGATGTTCGCCGTCTTGATGTCCCGATGCACGATGCCGTGCTTATGCAGCTCAGCGACTCCCGAGAGCAGTTGAGCCGTGAAGCGGCGTGAGAGTGCCTCGGGCAGGCTGCCCGTCACCTCCACCAGAGACTCGAGCGTACCCTCCGAGCAGAGCTCCATGAAGATGAGTAGCTCCTCGCGGTGCACCTCGATGCCATAATAGCGCACAAGGTTCTTGTGCTTGATGCCCTCGAGGATCTTCAGCTCTTCGGCGACATTCTTCAGGGCGCGTGTCTCACCCGGTTGTATGGCGATCTCCTTCATGGCCATCAGTTCGCCGGAGTTGTTATTGACCGCCGTATAGACCTTGCCGAAGCGACCCTGGCCAATCTTGATGCCGCGATGCCAGCGGAAATGCACGCTGCGTGCTCGAATTTGCACCTTGTCGCATGAGTTGAGCGCCTTTACCTGGCCAATGAGTCGACGCTCGCGCAGATGCTCTTCCAGATCTAGATCTAAGCGATTGACAGCATCGCGCACTCGCTCCTGTCGCGACGCCAGCGGTGTCGAGGCGGAGCTGGGACTGCTGCCCTTGGAAATGGGTGGTGTCTGCGGTACTAGGAGACGCAGTTCACCGTTGGCCGGGCCATGTGGTGCCTCCACAAAATCGGCGCTGTCCACTGAACTGTACGTGGCCGAGTTCTGCTGCAGCAGCTCCTCCTTGAGGCTGAACTGAGGATGAAGCAGCTTGTTGTATTGCGGCGACTGCAGCGGCGGCGTATTGGGGTTCACTATGACACCCGCCGACATTGGGGTGCGAGTGGGAGTTCTCGAGCGACTCGTCGCTGGCGAGGATGTCTTGCGGGTGCGCGGCGATGCCTTCTTACGCGCCACCTTCTCCGGCTCCGAGGTGATGCCAATCACGTGCGATATGCAGCGGTCCATTTGCTGCTTCAGCTCCTCGAACTGCCGATCATCCAAATGCTGGGTGATCTGCAGATCGCAGGCTAGCATTAGGAACTCTAAGCCCTGGGAGGCCCAGCGTGGTCGCATGCCTCGGCCACGCTCACAGCGCTCCATGACAAAGTGCATCCACATCTTGGCAAACGCAATGATGCCCAAGGCCAGGTCAACAGTGTGACCACTGTCCTTTTGGTCCATAATACGCTGCTCGAACAGCCGTATCACGTCCTTGTGGTACTCGAAGCCGAACTTGTAGCCCTGGTGAAGAATTTCACGCGTGCGCGATAGAACCGCCAGCCGGTCCTGCTCGTCCAGCTCGAGCATGTTGTTGAGGCAGCAGCGCTGCTGCACTCCCTTGATGATACCCGTTAACTTGTTGCGCACCTCGAGCACATCCTGCTGCAGCAACTTGAATGCGGCCTTCACATCCGAGCAGATAAAGTCGTGCTGCTGGTTGGCCACGTCGTGCTCATAGTGCTCCCGATGGAAGTCCGTCGTCTCCACGTCCCTACAGAAGGTCTTGGCAAAGAATAGCACCTTGATCGAACGCTCCCGCTCGACAGTCAGCAGCGCCTGCGTCTCGCGGCAAATAGTGAGCAGCTGCCACTTGAGCTCCTCGCTATCGTTGCTGTGCGCTGTGCTGGCTATCTGTTCGTCCAGCTCCTCGGAGCGCTGCACTAGGCGTTTCGAAATGCTGCATAGCAGCTTGCTAATGATACCGCAGAATTTCTGAGAGGCCACCGTGTGCATGCCCTTGATCATGGGACTGATCAGCTTGGTGAACATCCACTCCTTCTCCAGCACCGACTTCTGATTGGTCTCCGGCACGGCGACTAGCACCAGCTGGTCGATGTAGTCGAGGTACAGCTCGAAGGTCTTGCGCACCGTCGCATCGTACTGGTTGAGGATGTTGATGTAGCTACCCAGTTCCGTCTCATTCTCGGCCAGGGCTGTGGTGATGTGGCGCTGATAGCGCTCGCGATGCGTCAAGGCCAGGGTCAAGCCTTCGCGCAGCTCCTTCATTAGCTGCTCCAGGCTGAGTGGATTGGGCCGCACCGGACGCGTCTCGAGGCGCATGCGTAAGAACTCGTGCATGAACTGCAACGGGATGCCGCTGAGAAACACAAATGTGGGAATGTACGAGGGCAGATTGATCGATTGCGCCTCCTCGCTCCAGTAGCCATAGGTGCGCAGCTCGATGATCTGCTCGCGACTAATTTGTGGATCCATTCGCGGCACATCTTGCTCAATGATCTCCGTGTCCAGCTCGAAGTCCTCCAAGTCCTCGGCGCCAGGCCGCTCCAGCGCAATGTGCGCTTTGTACAACGCTACAGTGTGCAGCTGATGGAGGAAGGCCAAGGACTTGGCTAATCCGCGACACTTCAGTACGTTCTCAATGAACTTGCGATACAGCCCTGAGACCTGCTCCCCGTCATTGCTCGAGGTGCCCAATGGCTCCACACTGAATATGTTGATGTCGTGCATGGAGCCCTTGCGCAGCTGCCCGCCTGGCAGCTCGTTGGATAGCTGGCTGACCTCCGTCGAGGTGGATCTGCAAACCATTAAAGGGATTAGCTTATGCGCCTCAGTTTCTGCTGATGTGCACCTACTCATTGCTGCTGG
Organism: Drosophila antonietae; assembly: GCA_030914385.1. NCBI lineage: Eukaryota > Metazoa > Arthropoda > Insecta > Diptera > Drosophilidae > Drosophila > Drosophila antonietae. The sequence continues at coordinate 589,421 of JAUESO010000609.1, read as the reverse complement.
AGCTTTCGCCTGGCACGTGGGTCGAATCGTTCAGCATGAACTGCACCCGGGCACAGGACATGGCGCCACAGCCCCGTCGCGCCGACTGCCCGTTGGCCGCCACGCTGGGTGGCTTCGACGAGTCCATTGAATTGACCGCCGAGTCATCGTTGTCCACGCCTGAGGACGACGAATTGCCACTGTCCGACCCCATGTACGATGTCTGCACCGGCCAGGAGAACTTCTCGTCTTGCAGCCTGTACAGGAATGAAGACATTAATTGTATGTTTTCATTGAAAGCTACTGCCTGACTAAGACATACCCTGTACTAAGCATTTGCACATACTTGTACACATATGAATCGATATTATCGAGTTATCGATCAGTTAAAATTAAGTTAAATCAGAGTTTAGGAACTCTATGGAGACGGACAAACAGACAAAGTTAACATTTGCTCCTCGCCCTTTCCTCACCGTGCCAGAATCCTGCCGAGAATACTCAGCTTCAGCTTATTCTGCTTGGTAATGTTGTACCACAGGCACATGGCCTTGATGCGACCCACAAAGCTCTGTGACTTGTATATGGGATGCAGTGCACCCATGGCCTGGGACGACGGGTAAAGAGCCTCGGCTGCCTCCAGGCGTGTCAGCAAGTCCTCGACCTCGCGCAGCGCCAACTCCTGCCGTTCCATGCAGTCCTTGCAGTACAGAGACATGCAGCCTTGGCAGAGTTTACTGGGCAAGGGAGCTGTCAAGTGGATAAAATAATTAGAGATCTGACTGATTTATGGTTGGGATTGCTGCACTTACAACTGGCATTGGAATTGGCGTCCGAGTGTATGCCACTGTCCAGGCTAAGTAGGCTGGGCTCGCGCCTGTATCGCGGCTGAAACTTGTAGCTGATGATCTGATGGAGCAGATCGGAGACGACCTGACGCGCTTCGTATAGATATTTGTCCTGCTGTTCGACGGTGCGATCGGCCTGCCAGGCCTGCAGCTCCAGCCAAATGAGATCCTTCAGCTCCGTTTGCCACGTGTGTTCCTCCTGGGACAGCTTGCCGTCCTGCCTATCCACGCTGCCCAGCTTAATCAGATTGGCGAATGTCTCGTGGAATTCCTTGCGTTTGCTCAGACCAGGCGTCGGCTTTCCGTCCATCCGCAGCGGCGGCAGCTGCGGCGTAAAGGCCAACGGCGGCGCCGAAGATCGACAGCCGATGGGCCGCGAGGACACACAGCGATAACGATTGCAGCTCTCCACCACCTTGGAGGCAATGCGCAAAGTCGCGCCAGCCGGCTCATCCGAGTTGAGTGGCATAATCTTGTCCAGCGACTCCAGTGGATGTGCGCCCTCGTGAAAACTATTGCCACGCGGTGGCACAATCATTGTTGATGCCAGCGAGTTCTTCATCTCGCGCTCCGAGTCGCGCAGGATCGACTGCATGCGCTTGTCGGTGCGCTTGCCTTCCTCATTGACGAACATTTCGTTGAGCAGGGCGCAGTCCATGGTGTTGCGGCGCAGCACTCGCGAGCGCGCCATTCTCGTCATGCCCTTCTTCGGCGTGCCTCCCACACTGGCCGGTGCATCTGCAGAGCTGTGCGATGACATACATATATGCACATATAGAAATGACTGACTGACACTGTACTACTCTACTCACCTATCGACAACACTGAACTTTTGCTTGCGTTCCCAGTCCCGGTTCTTGATCTTCAGGCGGGTACGCGGAGGCGTGGTGCCAAATGCTTCATAATGAGCAGCCAGCTCATCGTCCGGATGCAAATCCTCCTCCAGCGTGCCAATGCGTGCAGTTGACATGGGCATGGGCCGTGACGACGTTTGCTTCACGCGGAATTCCACTCTGCAAACAGAGTGACAGAGAAAGAGAGACCGATTAGTTATCTAAGGCCAAGAGTTTATTCTAATTTAATTGCAACACTAATTGTGCTTGGTTTATAATCACCGATAAACCAAGCAAATATCATACTTATACGTGCATACATCCTATATATTTATACCATATTTAAGCTACGTTTGGGCAGGTAGGCGGAAGTGAAGTGCTATCTTATCGCTCCACTTTTATCTGTCCAGCGCTGCGCTCTGCAGCAGACAGTCAGCATGTCACGCCTATAATTATGCTTTAATTTCATTGCCGTTCTGATTTATATACATACATATTTGTACATATGTATGTCAGTACACATATCTGTCCATATGTATGCTCTACATTTGATTGACGATTCGCAACTCAAAAATCTCTGCGCGAATTTCATCATGCAAAACGTAAAAGCAGAAACATGTGAATTTCGATTCTCACCAGGTGTATTAAAGACACGTGAGACGAAAAATGTACCCTATAAAGCGGCAAGCGTGGCTAGATTGAATACTCATGATATTCATTTAAACAAATAATTTAAAAATCTAATATTTCAATAATTAATATAACATTTAATAATCCATCGATAGATTTTTGAATATACATACATTATCAATACAACATACATATATTGGCATATACATATACATGATTATTTTCATTCTATAATAAAAATTTATGGAGTCGCCTGGCTCTGTCTCTGCTCATTTCAGAGATCTCAAGAAAGCCTATAAACCCTCCTATATAGTCATTTGCAAGAGGCTCATTAAAACGCAATTCACGCTTATTCAATTCATATATTGCATTAAGAATAATAAAATACTTAATTCTAATCAGTTTGTAACTGATATATACATATGTCTTAATATTAGTTTACTTACTTTTTGCGCGGCATTTTGTTTTCAATTATTTTTGTTTACAGTTTGAGCAGCGGCGCGCAGTTGAACAATCACTCGAACTGATAAAAACGCAAGCTCTATGTGTCTCGATTGAGTTTAATTGTGTTTCACAAACTTTTAGACAAATATTTTTAAATTGTGTGGAGATTAACATTTAAGTAATGCAGTTAATGCATATAGGGGACTGCGACAATAATTTTCCTGGATAAGAATGCAAATAGAGGCACTCACACAGGGAAAGAGGGAGAGAGGGAAACTGAGTAACACTTGTCACAACAGCCCTGAAGAACTTTGAGCTTTAATGAGTGTGCGTCAGCTGAATGGCCTGTCCGTCGCACAGATCGTAGCAATCGATATGCTGTAGTTTGTCCAATGCGGAATTACGGCAAATGTGTATTTAGTTAATAACCGTGCAAGCGCTGAATGCGCTGAATTTCACAAGGCAAACACAGAGTTAGAAAAGCGCAGCGTTTGATTTTTGTTGCCGTTGTTTTTGTTTTTGCGTTGGAAGTTGAGGCGACGACCACTTGATGCGGCGGCCATTGTCGTGCGAATTGAAATGCGGCGGCAGACTGTCAATTTATTAGCACTTTAACAACAAATTTACCCCATGTAGCCGCAGAGACAATACTGTATTTAGTACATACACACACACACATGCACACACAAGCTCACACATCCATACGTGCGCGAGCACGAGTATACTATAAACCCGTGTGTACCCGTGTGCGCATATGATGAATATAAACAGCGAGCAGCGACCGCAGCGCACAGACAAGCGCGACAAACTAATCGCCGAGGGAACCCACAAAAACAGAAGAAGAAGAAAAAAGAGTCATCCAATTCCAATTGTCAGCGAGAGCAGCAATTGGAGAGAGCGGCTAAGCGAGCGACAGGGAGAGGAAGCAACATGAACGGCGAGTGCGAGTGAGTGTAATTAGTGGGTGGCAGCACAACACACTGGCAAGACAGGGAGAGAAAGAGCGCGCAGAAGAGAGCCAAGCTGAGAGAGTGCAAGTGGAACGCAAGTGCAAAATGTTAGCGTCGGCAAATAACAGATCGAATAAACGGTAGATCGAACAGATTCACACAATTGCAAATGCCGCCATGTACTATACTCTGTACATATTACAAATTGTTGACAGAAATGAGTTTGATACGATGATTGATTTCCTAATTGTTTGTGACACAAAGCGAATGACAATTTAAGAGTTTATTCTTAACCTAAGAATTTAATCATTATTTCGTATATTGAATGCAAATGGCATACAAGAATAAGCGCATTTTACGTGGGTATTGCCCAGTCGAACAAGCACAAATATATATAGTTTCTGTGTGTTTATTATTTTTTATTGAGTTATGAAATTTTAGTATGTGACGTGTTTACTCAATAACAAGAAATCGTTGTGAGTATATTAAAAATCTATTAATGTTTGAGGCTAGCGCATCGTATACTTAACATGCGTACGCTGCACATACGCACAGTGGTTGCTTTTCAATGTAAATAAACCATGTGAGGGAGCAATCATATACAGTGCAGACCACTGATAAGCATCTATGTATGTACACAAATAACCGATAGTATAACACGGCATATGATTAATCTGTCTGGGAATCTGTTTAACCTGCGACAAGACACAAAATATTGTGCGCACACACCAATACATACATACACACATTTATATGCATAAGTATGTACATACATATGTATGGATTTGTGTGAAGCGCTCGTAGCAACAGCTGTTGGGTATATCATGCCTCTAATAAGTGCAAATCAGCTTATTATGTATTTATGCTCAGCTATCATGTTTTATATTCAAAAAAGCAACTCTATGTTTTATGAATTATTTATGGATATTACATCAACCCCTTTTTCGCCATGATGCCCTTCAATAAACCTTATCAATCAGGCATCATAATATTTCGTTAGACAAGTTAATTAAATATGCTCGATAGACAGAATGGCCAACTAATCATGCTTAAGTTTTTGTTTCATTCCAACTGTAAGTAATTATAGATCTCGGCAACATTTCTCATACTAAAATCAACTTCTTACATAATTTATGAGGTTTTTTTCTTCAATTGCAAAATACCCAAGCTATTTAAAAACTGCTGCATATATTAATTTATTAACTATATTTATCTTTTAACATACTTAGTTTACCTACTGTATACAAATCAGTGGAAAGCGTCTTTCCTCTCCCCTATTCGGTATTTGTTTAGAAAAATTTATGATGGAAAATTTGTAAACATGAATATAAATTTTGAAATTAACATTTGAACTTATTATTCGTATATGTACAAATGTGTATCTCTGACAGTATCTAACAATACGTATATGTGTGCACAAATAGAAGTCAAAAACTATTTTAAGCAGCGGAAAGGATTTTCTGCTCCACAGAGCAAGACTTAGAGAGTGCGTACGTGAGAGTAAGAGAGAACCACAATGACAATCAGTGAACTTCTAAGCCTGTGGACTTCTGCCATATCATTCTAATGCTCACATTCTACGCAAGCAACCTCTCTTGTGGCGCTGCTCGCTCTTTTCAACCCTCTGCTTTGCATATGGTTTCTTAAGAGAGCTTTTACAGCATATACATTTGAAATATTTGAAGTTCAAGTGCAAGAGATGTGTGGCGGCGGTCTTATTGATCGTGAGAGACAACCGGTCGACGGCAATGGCTACGTGAGCTGTTACGTGTTCGGTGTCAAATGAACAGTTAGCAGACGCAGAAATTCCATTGAGAATTCCAATGGAAACAGAAGACAATACGGTAACTTGAGAAGAAAGCGAATTCGATTTCAAAACAGAATTGGCTTTTGCGTCGAGTTGAGCTAAACGCATAACGAAAGAGGTTAACAAAACGGAATGTGCAAGCGAACGTATGTATGTATGTAAGTTTGTGTATATACAAGCACAAACGAAAATACACGCACACGCACACACACACACACACACATGTGCGTGTAGGTATTAAACGCGTTTTAATATCAATACCCTACAGCACTCCCCGTGCTTTGCCCTCATCGGTGCAACAAACTGGTATACGAAGGCGAAGAAGAACAAACTGGGCTGGAGACACAAATTAATTTCACTAAATTTCAATAGGCGACTCCTCACTCAGCACACACACACACACTTTGGCATACTCACGATTTACAAAAAATTTATGTTTGACATTTATTTCGTGCTAAAAGCAAAGAAGACATGCGAAAATTTTCATAGGAAACATGGCTCACAGAGGCGCAAATAACAAAAAAAAAAAAAAAGAATGACGAGTACGTATGTATGTATGTATGTATGTGTATCAACAGTGAAAGCTGCCTAAGGCGGATGTTATGACAGTTAGTTGTCCTGCTCAAAGAACAATTAATAAGAGCTTATATTTAGTGTTTATATGTGCAGTCATAAATACATTTGTATATGGACACACGCTTCAAGCATGAATAACCGTTGCGGAAAAGGTAGAAATAAATGTCTCTGGTATGCATATGTGTATGTATATTTACGTTGTCTTATCAGACAAATGGCTTTTCTTATCAGCAATATCTTGGAAGAACCAATTTTAAGAGAGCCGATACACACTCATACATGCATACCTACATATGTACATACATACATATGTACATGCATCCAGGCATTGGTATTTGCATGATAATTGCCACATTTTTCGGCAAAAATAATATTACAAATAAAACAAAAATACTGAATCGCGTTTTGAGTTTCAAGCCAAATTTATATTTTTATTGCCGCCTTGCACTTTTTTTGCAACAACAAAATTGGTTCGTGGTGTAATAAAATGTTAAAAACGCAAATACAACAAAAACGTAGCTGCAAACACGTTGTTTACGTTTTGACAATCAAAATGGGGAAATATGCGGGTAATGAAAGGTATAGGGAGAGAGAGAGAGAGAGAGAGAGAGAGAGAGAGAGAGAGAGAGAGAGAGAGAGAGAGAGAGAGCGCACGCAAGCACTCACACACTCACTCTCCAAGCATGGAAATAGCACGCGCGTATTTGTGTGTTGTGTTATAAGAGAAGACAAGAAATGTTTTGGGTTTTTTTCACGACGCCGGCAGCGACAGAGCGGAAAATCAGAGTTGTAACAATTTCTGCTTACCTTGCAATATCCTCATCGACATTATGCTCGCGTCGTAATCTAATGGGCGGCACTGGAGTTGCTGGTGGATCCGCAGCTGTTGTTGCTGCTGACTCTGCAGGAGCTAGAGTAGAAGCGGGAGCGGGAGCAGGTGCGGGAACTGGAACTGGCTCTACGGGCAACTCCACTGCTGGCGCCGTTGGTGATATTCCCGACAGCGCTCCCAGCGCCGTCTTATTTGACATTTGCTTGAGGTACTCAATAGTGCGCACTCTTCGTCTATTGTGTGACATTTTGTTGTTGTTGTTATTATTGGTTGCGGTCTTCTTGGAATTTCTTCACAGTCGACCAATACAATCACACTCACGCACACACACGCATACACTAAGTAACATATATACACACACACTTGTACATATATATTAGCACACGTTCTTTTAACTTTAGTTGTTGTTGCTCTCGCTGGTGCTAATCAAATTTATTTAAATTTTGTACTTTCACAGCGCAGCAACGCACACGCGCGCACATAACGGAAGCTTTGATTCGAAATTTTTAAATTTTTTCTTCGACTAACCGTGGCAATCAGGTGACAACGACAACGCGTCTTACCTGGGCAAATTTGCGGTCTTAACTGTCGGTGTGGCCGTTTCTTGTAAATCACAAAATCCTTTTAAGAAATGCAACCGGTGACCGCATCAGCTGACTGCAGACTTTAAGAAAACTCTTTTAATTGATCACTAAATATTAGCTATTAAAAGAAAATGTAAATAAATCAATTTGGATCATATTTAACAAGTTTATATACTCGATAAGGACTGTCGTGTCATTTATTAAAAATGCAACAGTTAGTTTGTAATTGTTTTGTGTGAATACGAAGGGGTTAAGAGTGCTGCCAGATCAGTAAAAATATGTGTATGTATCAGTGAAAACGTTGTAGCTGGCAGAAGCCTGCCAGATACATTACTTGCTCGCGCTTATTTCTTATTATGTAGAATGTGTAGACACTGGCGTTCAAATTAAAGTCGCTAATTAAATGCTTTTAATTAAATTAGATTAATATGGTCTCAAGTTCAATGGAATTACTATGAATCAAGAGCGAAATCAACTGATTGATATCACCCACTCACGCCCCCTCGAAAGGCTTATCGGCGTCGTGGTTTTCGCGCGCTTATTCAAATTGATTAGTGTAGACACACTGGCGATGACATCTTCATGTTGTTAATTACATATTTTGTGTTTAATTAAATAAGAAGATAAAGTAAAATTCAATGCAAAGACCACGAAATAGAGGCTCGAGAGGTGTAATACATATTCGGGTTAGCCTTGACTGCTTCGACTGATAACCAGTTTGTTTTTCACAGGTGTCACACATCTTACATTAGTGTCCAATAATCATAATAAATACACACAGAAAAAAAGATTATATGCACAAATACACTGAGCGACGTCAGATAGCCATTCTGTTTGCCTTACAAATTAGTTGCAGCTCAATAATTGAGCCGTAATGTGACTTGGCAGCTGCCAGCCCACTTCTCGGGGCCGATGCCTTTGTCCAATTTATTCAAATATAAAATACTCAAACAAGAAAAAATAAATACAGAAAAATATATATGTATGTACATAGATGTGCAGATGCGCAAAAATCCTACAAATGTGCATGTTTTCCTAATTAACACACTTTTTCCCCATTTGATTTATAAAGCAAATACATATTTATATTTATATGCGTGGAGATCTTTATTGTGTTTGAGTTTCACTTTTATTTACAAAGAAATTGAATCATATTTCTCACTTCGTTTTAACGGTATTCCAGTTGGACCTAGCAACAACTATATGTATGTATGTATGTATATATGGGTGTGTGTCATGTCATATATGTATGTCATTCATGCCCCAAACAATTTATTTGTAAGTCGCACCCACCACACGCCCTCCCTATAACTTTAGCTAGGTCTATAGCTTAAAGATCAGATAAACCACGGTTATCCGACATATACTTGCCTACTTCCTACTATACCAATACTTCTTGTCTTCAATTCGCCAAAGACAGAACAAATCCAGCACACACAACCCAAGAACACCCACACACTCTGAATCCCTGAATAGTCATAACGATCACCACCGAGCTCCTTGCACACGACTTGGTCGTACCCCAGCGGGAATAAATAGAAATGATTAACTCCCATCTATTCAACTCCTCATTCATCCACAAAAAATTTACCCCATTCGTTCCACCCAGCTCATATAACGGAAAAATCCCAATCATCTTGGTCGCAGGCTCGCCCCCTCCCGCCACCACTGTCTTCTACATCGTTTACGCGTTTTTGACCGTTATGCAGAAATATTAATCCTTCGCTGCATCTGGAGACACAAACAAACTAAATACACACCAATATAATATCTCAAACTTACAACTAACCACCTTATCCACAACCTGCACATCCAAAAAAACAAAATAAGAATCACGCTTATCTTCCCCTCCAAGCTGCAACCTATCCCATAATTACCGGCCATATGTTCTCAAAATAGCCACACAAAACGCGCCTTGCACTGTGTTATCAAAACGACCTCGTCTGATACTCTCGTACATCCGAAAAACTTCTTTGTTGCCACGATAAAAAAACCACACAAAACAAAATTATTATCACACTTTCAAAAAAAGCACAATCCTCTTTACAGTCGTGTGAGCTGCTAGTTCTGGCCGTTATCAATCCTCCTCATACCAATATGCCTACTCTTATGTATGTCTATAGTGGACCTACCCTAGAGCCAATATTTATTCTTTGAGCCACCCGCTGGCCGGCGACCAAACGCCCAGCAAATCAAAACATACTCTAAGGTACGCCACCACACCATTAAACCCTACCTGCAATGTATGCATGTCCTTCACAAGTGCCCCGATTCCCTTCCATTGCATCACACTACTCCTGCTCATCGCATACGCTCTTGGCTCGTTACTCTCCTAACCCGACTCCCCACAGGCATCGGCACCAGCATAAAACACACCCCAATAGCCTACACTGATTAAACAGAGACCAGAGCCTGGGAGACACAAACCCAAAACCCGCTGTAAGCCCGAGAGCACTCATACGTTTCATGGCTTCATGATCGCCTCCCGGCGCACCCTACACTATTTCAATGTATGACCGACCCCCCGCATCCAACACTAACACTCCCGCCCAGGCTAGACATACCTACCCGCCTGGGTCAAGACAACTCCAACGACGCCATGACGGCCGCCACGGCTGTCACGCTTGATGCATCTCTCTCTCTGGGCTAGGAGTCATCCGTTGTCTTACATGTGCGACCCCGCTGAGATTCCCCGTTAACACAATTTCGCCCCTGAATATGCCGGTCTGGCCTTGGTTTCCGACGCTCAGTGACCCTCCTCCACAACTGCCTCTACAGGACCACTGCTTGCTCTGTCTTATCTGTCTACACCTGTGCTTAGTGTCTCAATCCTTCTACGTACTTAGTCGTATCTTAGGTCCGTGTGTACCGCGCCCTGCGTAGAACACACTCTGAGCAAACGACCCCCCCAACTACTCCCACCCTCCATGCACAAGCCACCGCCGCGTCGTGCTCCGCCGCCCGTCCATCAAACCTGTCCGCCGTCGCCGTCCAATCTTTGCTCTGCCCCCAGCTTTTATATTAATGTGTGAAAGTCAGACCGAGCTGACTCACAACAAAGAACAAAACAAAACAAACAAAAAACACACAAATAAAACACCAATGTAAAGCTATGCGTCTGCGACGTCATTAATACACTCAAACCCCCACCCCGAATCCAGCGCATAACAAACAGTTACTGCCCAGAAGCTTCCAGTATTGTACTAGCAGAAGCGTCCTCCAGCATTCTCGCAACAAAACAAAACACTCTACCAATTATTAATATTAATCTAAAAAACTTTAGTGTCCACACACCACCAGCACACACATACCACCCATCACACAGTTATCCCACTATCAAATGAATATGTACACTGCTAACTGTGCTAGCACTTACTTTCCCCTCCCCTGATCGCCTCCCCGCATAAGAGACAAACCCAATGGCCTGGTTGGCTCCCAGCAAAAAACAATCTCATACCTAGAAAAACAAGTTTACTCAAACTAATAAAAAAATAATATTTTTCTTTGTAGAGTAAATCTCAACTTGCAAACGATCACACGAAAATCGAGCGGTACACTCCGTTAGATCCACGCCCTGCCTTTGCGCTCCTCCCCGTTGTCGTAGACCGGAAAACACACAAATTCAGCCCTCACCACCCCCACAGTTCATCTCTACCACATATACCAACCACACTCACCATGCCATCATATGAAAAGCCAACACTCCCGAGACTTAGCCAACACATGAACAAAACGACACAAAGATCGGTATCGTTGGGTCTTTATTTAACTCAATCTTCTGGCCCTCTAGGTCGCTACACCCTTTCATACCCCCTACAAATTAACATCGCCTATAAGTTAGTCATCATCATCACACAAACGTAAAAAACCACTGCTGACAACACCCATACATGCACACAAACCAACCTCACCGCAAACAACCTAATGCACCCCGAATAAACCTAAAAAGCAACACACAATACACCTACAGAGCATCTCTCAGACGGACATTAATCCACCAACAGAATGCGGACTACCACCTACTCGCCTACATAAATCATGTACATAATGTATGACAATTAGGCGTGCGTGTAGAATTGTACATACGACGGACGACTGAGTATTCTACAAGACGAACACAGATCCATTGTACTGACTAGAACAATCCATATGTCTGCAAGTGCTAGGAGTCGAGCACCTGCACCAAACGCAATATGTGTGTATTCCCCTTGCCATTGTCCTAGTGTTAGAGCTGTCCCACCCCTCCAAACCAACAACGCCGCTAATCACCCAATGCATGTGTTGAAAATATCCCTAAAAGAGAGACGGGATGACCTCTTCTATGCACATCCCCTGTATTAAACACCTAAACTCCACCTACATATACAATACATCGATAACTACGACTCATATTTAAAAAATTATTGGTTAAGGCCAACTGCCCAATGTAACATCACCAAAAACACCCAAAATTGCTAAACACTAGCCACAAATAAAGACACCACCATATTTCCCAATAAAACATATGGCAAAGCCCCCCTCGGCGCTTAAGTGATGCGATGACACTGAAATTGTATTGTAACAAGCTAATAACTAACACACATCACACTACACCTATCCATGTACTCACCTATGTAATCAACCACTCCTTATATAAAGATTTACTCTCTCTGTACTCCACGCAGATCTCCTAAAGACACAACAATAACAACAACAAACCACCCACAACCAAACCCCGCGGAAAATGACTTATCTGCTGAAAAGCCACATACAAGGACTCGGAAACTTGGTCGCACTCTCGACAAGTAAGTACAAATACTACCACATATAACCCCATACTATACAATCCACCACTACGAAATACGGAAGTACCATAGAGTAGATACTCGTCCTCAGATCGCATGCACACTTACATACAACCCATCTTACACTATCTCTTAAGCGTTTACCATACTGGTCGTACCCAGAATATACTAAAATACATAGAGATCTTCGGGCGTCTGAGCTAGGATTGCGTCTACAAATTAACACACACGTCATATTTTACAAAATAGGCATATACTTAAATACAACTTCCGTTCTTTCTCACATACACTTTGACTGCGGAAGAAAACAAAACGTTGCGTTGGCCGCGGCTAGACACATACCACCCTGCTGAAACATCAGATTGAATACCCAGACAACCCTTACTAGAAAAATAGCTGCAAAATAATAGTTAAACCCAACCATCATACTCCTTACTGTATAATTGACTATAGAGCGTCAATATCCCAATATATTTACATATTGAAAACCTAACATTGTCTCATGCTAACTTCAAGACTCCATCAACCATGCAACCGACGCACCATATACATTTTAGATTTATACTTTTGATTCTACACTTAAAAGGGTATTTTATACTCCGGCTCAAACTCAGATTTATTCAGCTCGATTCAAGCCATTTGACGGCCCTCCTCAAAAATGTCATCTGTCTCCATGCACCAAAATTAGCCATTACATAAACTAGTCACCCCTTCACACATTGCAAACTAAAACGAAACCACGGAATTTAGCGAGCCACAATTCTTCGGCAATTATTCCTTTGCCAATGAAAATTATATAATACGTACATATCACCTATCAATGCCTAATAACCAATATACTATAACCCCTGTAGAGCCCCACAGGTAATCGAAGTACACTGCGCATACATTCCCCAATGCCTCGTGTTCTGTTACCTTTACAGCATTAGCTGGCTTCAAAACGACTACCACAGCACGGTATACATATATCATGTCATGCACCAACACCACATCGGTGCTGACCTGCTAAATGTGGCTGCACACAATCACTCCTTCCGCACCAGTACCAGACAACACGCAACGCATATAATCACAGACCACACCAGACCCAAACACACCGCAGAGTAGACTGCAGAAACACGCTTGCTGCGGAGCCGCCCCCCTACTGCCGAGTGCTTAACCCAAACCCGCATTTAAAAAACTCATATTCTTTCTTTTACCCCTCACTTGGCATGCATAAGCCTCAGCAGCAGAAAGCACCAAACCTAATAAAATAAGTCACTACCTTATCCTCATTGAAAATCGGACTCCCGGGTCGAACATGACCCTTCTCCACACTTACCTTCAAGAAAAACCACTTTGCACAATGTGACACGTTACCTTTATGGATATCCTCTCTGCCTCATTAACTACCCTAATTGTTGACCCAAGTCGCAGCATAATGGTAAGTTCCTGAGCTCTGATAGACCACACCAGACACAAACGTGCATAAGACTAATACGATAAACTACCACGGCCTAAATACCAGATAACTACCACCCACCGAACTCGCATATTGCCTAAGTAAATCTACTCCTCTCATCTCTCTGTCGTTTAACTTTGCAACAGCTATAACAAAATTCGTTCGTCGCCAAACATAAAACTGCCTAATACGCAAAATACCGATAATAACACTGTCTCAATATATAGAACCTATTCATATAACAAACACTCCCTTATCCATAATTTCGCCCTATTCTATCGACCAATTCTGTCGATCATAATCATGCGGCCCCCTACTTCCATTCGTTTCACCGGGCATCTGCCATTCTCGCCAACGGGCTCTAAGCTCTAAGAATTCTTCCTTGCAAATAGCCCCACCCAAGTGTGGCAAGCATGGTTCTTCTTGGACTACCCGCACCCTCCAACTCAGCGACTCAGCAACTACTGTGTGTGCGCACCAGGCACCGTCGCTATGCCTGATCGTCAGCCCAGCGAGCTAACCGCTCGCACAGGCACCACAGACCCAACACGACCAAAAGCGCCAAACAACAAATAGGCCCTCCAAACACGTCCGGCAATCACGCACATCTCTGCGCCTACAAGCACAATCATGTCCACAAACATCACAAGTCACCCGTCCGCCAACCCCATTCACGCAATGCTGGGAGCCCACTAGCGCGACTCTTCTGACTTGCACACATTGAGGCAACGAGCGAGAATAAAGCCAAAAACTGCCCATGTTATGTTCTGCAATATAACTGTGCCGCTTGCCAGTTACTCCCTCTCACTATACCTCTGTGCGCCACAGGGGCAGACCGCTTTATCGTCAATCATACTAACTCACACCTTACCCAGAAACCTGAATCACATAATAATTCAACAGTTCATTAGCGAACATTGTTTAAAAAACTCTCCCTCTCCTTCCAATCTCGAATGACAACGAATGGGGTGGCGATGCATTTACCTACATCTCTACCGTCATACCACAGATACGTTACCTGCCTCTCTCACCCCCGGGGGCAACAGAGTCATTCGACCATTAGGAAATTGACCCTCGGCTCTGCCAGCGCCTGTACATCTCGGTAGCTCCCCACTTTCCCATGCCATTTTTACTTACGCTAGTAGGCAACGCACACCCAGACCAACCCCACAAAAACCCCGAAAACTCGCAATTGCCAAATCTCCTGTCTTACGTTTCTTCTGTGTGCGCTGGAAATGGCATCCCCGACTCATGCGTCCCCTATCATTCCTTCGCCGTGAGCTGGCGGTCCGCACCTTCGATGGGGCTTCAAATCCCAACGAGCCTTAACAAGCTCCAACTTACACAGCGATACGAGTCTCAATACCCCTGGCCTGCGTCGCGTTTTTTATTTAAGTCTTTGCCAAGTGGACGCCATCTCTTGCAGAGTCTTTCTTGCTATTCGATCTTCAGTTAGACGGCCCAAGACGCTTGGCAACTGCGTACCAGTGAATGATAATTGAATAACATCTATCTCGGTTGAGTAACCAGAGTACTCCTAAAGAAACGATTAGATCAAAAGCGAAATTTAATTTTGCCTCTAACACAACGATTACAGCTCTTTGCACTCTTTGCTTGCACCTTCCTATATGCATAAACCCATGCAGCTGTTGAACACCCTTGCAGTTTCTCCTATTATGGCAATATCTCTCAGATACTACTCACCCTGGTCTACAATGTCAACTAGGAAGGAAGCAAACCCCCCCCCCTGTTGCTTCTAGCGAGTGCCCCTCTGCCCACTAACTCTCCCGGTATTTCCACAAGCTATCCAACTTAATTACAGACAACTGCCGTAAAGTCTAAGCCCCAAAGTATTTCCATGGTTATTTCTGAACTTGGCTCTGATAAAGGTTTATTCAAGATGGCCGTCGCCTGACTCAGTTTGAAGTGGAAAATAGTCATCCTAACTCACGGCGCGTTTTTACTTATCATGCAATATCATTTCACTAGAGTACATACCGCCGCTCTCCATGTGTTTCTCTCTGTCTTCACCCTCACGTTTCCTGCTTCTAACCCAGTTCGACTGTCGTCATTATCTTCGACCGTACTTCGGGTTAAAAACCATATTACTATATTAGCATTTATTTTTTTCTTCCTGTGTGGGCCTCAACCGCGGTTTGACATGCTTCGCAAAAGACAAAAATCCAAACTTTTTCTTCAGTTACATATTCAGAAAGTTCAGCTGCGCCACGCTCTTTAAATGTAAATTTGATCAAACATACGTAAAAGAAATTCTACATTCAACATAAATCTGATATACCAAAATATGTTTAATCAGAGTAAACTTAAATACTGAAGATGGAGATAAACTTGAGAGCCACAAAGTAAAAAATTAGGCTCGACATATCATTAATCATCTTAGTCTGGCTTTGCTGTACTAGTAGTATTATATTTAGTAGGCCTCGCTCGATAATGTTATCGAAAAGAACAGTCATCAAAGACGTTCGAACTAACTTGGCGGTTATCATATTTTGAACTGCCTTGACAAGAACCGATTGAATATAAATATGAATGTAAGTGTGAGTAAATATGTGTGAATGTGAATGTCGTATCAATGCCATAAACGTGTCTTTTTACTTAAATTCCAAACGATACCTTTTTTTTCTATTTCGCTCTCTGTCTATTTAGCTCACTGTCTCTTTCTCTCAGTAATTTGTTCGGTTGCTTTGAGGCACTTTGAGAATTTCGCTTTGTTTAATTATTACCCCAATTTGAAATCGAGATTGGCTATAAATAAGAGCTCTGACAATCTAATCTCTGGTCTATTTTAGCCAATAAAAACTGCGAAGTTTAATTAAATATATATATATATATATATATATATATACATTTATTTTTTTTATATATATACAGATATTAAGTTTATACATATATAAATATATGGTATATACTTTATAATGTATTATCATACATCCAGTTCAAGAAATCTTCAAACTCGAACAATCAAAATGCAAATCAAATTAAAGTCTTGGCAATGATCAATCAAAAACTGAAATTAAGATTGATTGTATATATCTATATTTACAAATATATTCCATTTATTGTAAAAAGTTAACGGCAATCACGTATAATTAACTTTATTATTAATCGCAGCAAGTTTATGGAAATACTACACACATATATAAATCGAGTCGTTAAGCATTTTAACCACAAAACCACGAGCACAGTAAACCCTTTAATGAACACCTAATCAATGCTCACTAAGAAATGCATTTAATAAATTTAGAAAAGTACCAATTTATTAACATCACTTTAGTTATCGATGTTTTTATCGATAATTCCATGAGGTATAATTTCGTTACTTAGTATAGACTTCGCAGATCATATGTCCTGTCACTCTCACTCCCTCTCTTTATCTCTATACAGAAAACTGATACAACTGTACAATATTATTGATAGATGAATTATTCCTGCCCAACTTCTCATAAGCTTTATATATACATTTCGTCAAAAGGGAATTTTTACTATGAAATATTATAGAAGTCACGTTGACTATTTTTTGTTGCTGCACGTAACAGATGTATTCAGCAATAGGTATTACGTAGTAGAATACTATATACATATATATACTATATCTAGTATATTTTGCTTAGAGCGCATGTGTACTTAACTAGTGGATGACGCTGCCCTTCAATTGAACAAACAGAAAGCTAAACACCTTAATCAACACGAGCATATAGAGACATATTATATATGCTCGCTCGTAACTGAAGAGTACTAAGAAGCCATCCATTTAATTTATCAGAAAGTATATGTACACGAAACTATATAAATAAATTTAATGCCCCTTAAGATCGTGGCACTTGACTGTGTGGCATGGGGCTTAACACTTTCAAGTGCAATACAATTGATATGGCGGAACGAGTTGAGCCTGATTTATAGAATGTCAGCAAAGTGATCTGATATAGGACCCGACAATTGATAGCAAACATGATGTAGTATATAAGACTCAGCTCGCCTAGAATCGCTTGCTTCCTGACAATACAGTGAGTCGCACAGGTGTTGCAGTGCCTCAAGTACAGATACGAAAGCCCATTGTTCGCTGAGTAATGCTTCGGTAATTTTCGTAGTAGCTCTCTGCAGTAAACACAATTCATTATCAGTTAATTAAGCGTGTTGACAAAAAAGCATTAGAGATGGGTATATTACTGAGTTATCGATAGAATCAGTTTCTTGGTAGATGTTTAGAGATAGTTGATTGATGCATAGGATAAAATACGATTTTCAGCTCGAACTCGACAATTCGTGTCTCGCACAAAGATTATTAAAAAACTGAAGCTGATAAATGTTGAACTTATATATTTGATTTGAAGCACTTGAATATAACCATCATCTTCAATCTATGGATCACGGATTTTTCCGTAATGTTACTGACTGCTGATGTGATTGGATAGCTAAGATAAACATGAAATTTGGTTTTTACACGAAATTTGACTCGTGTCAGTTTAGATATCCGTTCTCTTTTCATTGGTAATTGAAAACCTAAGAAGCTCGAATAGTACTCCTGGTATTAGAGATGGGCTCGTGTAGAAACAAATAAGTTATTGAGAACCTTTTTCTATAATTAGAGATGGTCTCGTGACTAAATACAGTTTGTATTGTTGATGGGCGACAATTGAATCTACTGTTAGATAATGCAAAGTTCAGATAGACACGAAAATGAACATAATCGTGTCACGCACACAACTCTATCATAGATCTCACCATAGAGCAGAATTTAACGCTCTGTGTGTGTGTGTGTGTTAATAAAAACGTTCCATTTCGCAGTTGTCATGCATAATAATAATAATAATAACAATATCTAAATTGATATGTGTAAAGCTTCTTATATTTATGTCACGTACGATTTGGTTCAGTATTTTCGTTTTCGTTTCGGGTGCTTTTTGTTTTATTTTTTATCAATTTGCAATTTCCTATTTTGTTAATTTTAATTAATACTAAAGATAGTGCGGCGGCTAAACAGAAACAGTGACTGCCATAAAGCTTACCTCAAGTATTACTTCAATTTGGCCTTCGTCTAATAATTTGTGTGCGCTTGCACGAATCCATAAATTTCTGACATACTTACATAAACAACAAACAACAACAAGAGCAACAAATTTGAAGTAGATTGCAATCGATATAATTAAATTTATGGCATTTGCCATACGACTATTTATGTTAGTCCCTGTTGAAAGTCGATTTGATTAGCCAACTTTAAAGACTTCGACTCTGTGGCTCTGTTATCGATCAGCTGCATTTATCTAAGACTGGCATTCGCGCTCGACGCGAGTATCTCTGACAAGTTCTTGAATTTCTTTGGTCCCCGTCGCATCGCCTCGTCCATTTATGTACCACTGAGTCACATGCATCGCCTGCCGTCTTGTCTGGCACTTCCATTTAGCAACTCTTTCGGCTGCCTTATACTGGCCGAAATCACACGCTTGTCTTTTGATAGACATAAACAATCAGACAATAATCAATTATCACTTTCGGCGCGGAGCGTGTCGTCTGTTCTGCAATCACTGAAAAGTTCCCCTTTTCATATACCCATTTAAGGTGACCAGAAGTGGGGTAGACCTAATATTTTCTGTTAGACAACGGCGACGTTGAACTAAAAACACGTACTCGCATCTTGAACTTTTAATTTCAACTATCGATAATTTGACAAATCGATAGTAATAGATTGGGGGCTCAAATTAGAAATTCGAGTAAACTGTATATAGAGTGTCTAATAGTCGACTCTTTGGCATTGTTTAGTTAGCTTGTATTTATCATTTCAATTATGATTGTAATTAAAGACGAATACGTGTTTGCTGAGTATCTTCTGGTCTACCGCCATAGGCGAATCCCATTTATTAGATTCTTTTGTGGGTGGCGATTGCTCATCAAGAGATCAGTTGCGCACAGCATGGACAATATAAAGCGCTTTCACGGCAAATATAACATACGATATATATAAACATCAATATACTATATATATACAGATATCTATAGATCCGTTTATATGTATTCGTGTGTATAGCGAAATCCCATTGAGGGAAACCCGGCGCGTGACTAGCTTCTGCGATTTGTGTATGTCAATGACCGTTTTTTTCTTTATATTTTAAATCTATGCGAAATTTAGGTGAAACTGTTTTGAATTGTCGTCTTGTCTATGATAGTCGCTGAATGGGAAGCGCTTATCAGTTGCGCTCAAATAACAGTTATTATTTACCCTACATACAGTAGAGTGCTGTCCCTCTCTCTTGTCCTCACTCTTGCTTTCGCTCTTTTCTAATGATTTTCGTATATTGCTATTGCAGAAAACAGTTGCGACAACTTTGTTGTTGACCTTAACAGCCACAATGTAAATACATACATATGTACATATGTATGTACATATTTATGTGTCTTTCTATCAAATGCTCTGAGTTGGTTTTTGTCTTGAAGGAAGTAATTGCAGCTCAGTTCTGTAAGTTGTCTTGTAATAATCCATTAATATTGCAAATGAAATATGTAGGTATCATTAATAAATAAAGTCACATGTTAATTAAAAGTCATGCCGGCAATTCGTTTCGAATAATTTCCATATGCAACCAAACGGACCAGCTGCTTTGTCTTTGTTGACTGCTCGTTGCTTGTCCAAACAGGTTTAAGCGTAACAACAGCATATACAATGCACACATTGAAAGGTGCTTACGTTGGCTTAGCTATCACGTGAAAAAATTATTATTCGCTCTCGTAAGCAATAAAAACAAAAACAATCGCAAATTAACATGCGCAAAACAAAAGACAACACAAACAAAAACACGCGCTCAACTCTTACCATTGCAACTCTGTGCGCAGCAATCGATAACATTTTGAGCGTGGCTCTGCCGTAACGATGGATCTGGCGTGACACGTCGTGCCGGCAACTGAAATGGCTTGCAAACAAACATTATTTATCGTGCTTCGTATTGAGTATAAACTGAATTGTTCGTCTCTAATATGCTTTGGTATTTTTGGCAATTGCTCAATTGAGTGCTGCGGGCACACTGGCAGTACAACAACAACTTGTAAACACGTAGTAAACGCAGCTGTAAGTCAACGAAAATCGAAAGCAGAGTAGGAAGAACAATAATTAAAATTATTGCAACAATAAAAAAATTGAATTCAATTAAGGAGAACGGCTGTGTGGCCCTAGTAAAATGTGTCTGTAAATTGGTTAAATAGCTGCAACCATATTAGTTTTGCTATAGTTTTTCGGTTTCGCTTCGTTGCATTAACCGTTTTGTGGGAGTTCAGGTGAGTCAGGTGAGTGGGGCGCCTCCAATGAACAAATCGCAGAAAAATTGCCTATGCGCTATTTATAATTATAGAAAGACACTCATAAATGTGTTCATTTGAAAGAGTAACTGTATATCAATGACATCATAGAAACTATTGCCAAAAACGGTAAAAACAAAAACAAAACAAACGAAAACAAAACCAAATACCAAAAGCAATGAAAATCATAACAAAGAAACAAGTGCAATTGTACACAGTGAATTAACACTTTCCCCCTTTCACTTTCCAGTTTCAAGAGATCGTGCCTGATATGGATGACACCGAATTCATGTTCAACGAAAAACAATCGATACGCGACTCCTCACGCACCCTCAAGAAATATGGCAGCACCTGCTGCAACAATCTGAGAAACAATGAAATTCTTATACGACACACTGTGGAGAAGACGGATACACTGCAAGGAATTTCGCTCAAATACGGCGCTACGGTATGTAAACATTGCTTATTAAGTATCTCTGTGGGAGTTAAGTGAAATGAAAGTTTTGGCGTGACATAAAACATTGATTTAAAATCCATACGGTATATGCGACGGTGGTACAAGCAGTAGCTGTGTGAAGGTTGTGTGAAGGAATTAGATACAAAGCAATTAAGAAATATTTATCACAACACAAAGTTATATAATAGTTACAAACAAAGTAATAATAATACTAAATAAATACGAGAATATCTGCGAAGTAATTGATAAAAAATTAGGAAGACAGATTGCTGTAATATAATATCACGGCAATACATATACTCGCGAGGCCAGCCTAATGAATTCCCAATATATAGAAATAATATTCAGTCGAAGAAGTCTCTGCCAACCCTCGCATGCAGCTTGAAGGCACCATTCCGCCAGCCAACATTTGGTTTTTAGGTGGCAAATTGCACGCATGGCATTTCCTGAAACTAGCAATGGCTTCTTTTTATACCTGTTCACGAAGTGAAAGGAGAGTATTTTGATTTCGACTAATATATGCCTTTATTTCTATAGAAGGCAGAGTCTAGAAAATCGAAAGCTATATACTCTCTCATATTATGATCATGAAAAGCCGATTTTTAAATTATTAAATTTCGTTGTACATCATGAGCGAGTATTATGCAGCCAGTTGCACTCGACGGCAATGTTTGGCTAGTTCGCTTTGGTTGCTGTTGTAGTAGACAATTTCAAATGTCAGCTTACTTTCAACTTTATCGATTAAATAAGTAGGCGGAAAGACCCAGTCAGTCGTTTGACATGGTTTATACAAATAAGATAGCACTAGAGGGTGGCATGGGGTTGTTGGAAGAGGGCCTAACCAGAGAAGGTGATGGGTGCTGCACTGCAGCAGCGGCAACCTACGACCGCTCGTCTAATTCCTTATCGTTGTTTGAGTTTAGACTCTTATCAAGGAATTTTAAGTTGAAGGAAGTGCTGCAGCCAAATGGGCCGACAGTTTGCTGCATATCGTTGCTAGTATATACATATATGTGTATATAGTTAGATAGTTAAGAATCTGTGTCAACATTTGATCAGCTACTTAAGCGATAAGAGAGAAAGAGCGAACTGAATTGTAATATCTGAAGTGCTTGGCTAATTTACCTGGCCAATTAATCATCAGTGTGATTCGCATTTGACGAATGCGTATCGTGTAAACTCAGTCATCGATCATTCAATCAATCAGTCAATAAGTCGATTAGCTGTCAATTTATAAATTGCTAATCTCTTAAGCGTATAGACTCCCACATATTGATTGCTTAAATATTAGCTTAGTTATTGTGGTTGATTGAGTAGATAAATAGTGAGATATATTATATACATATATAACTGAATAATATACAATATTGGTGTATATTGTGTTAAGCTTAAATGGAAAGTTTTGCTGAGATTCTACTTTGAGTTGAGCAATTGTCAGATATTCAGCTATGGAATCCGTATAAACACAGATCGAATTATAATATATATATATATATATATATCTTGTATTTTCAGACGGAGCAAATACGTCGTGTCAACCGCCTTTACGCCTCGGATAGCCTTTTTTTGCGTCAGTTCTTGCTTGTGCCCGTGGAAAAGACATCGCCCTACAATTTGCAGGCAAATGGGGCTGATCTGCTGGCCGATGCACTCGCCTCGCCGCCCACCACGCCCGACGCTAATGTGCACCGCGAGGCATTGAACAATGCCAACAATTTGAGCCAAACTAATTGCTACAGCGGCAGCAGCAACAGCTGCAACACCAACATCTCGTCCAGCTCGTCGAGCACGCGTTCCGGTCAGCTGCACAGCACACAGCGTCCATATTCAATTGCCGGCGAGCTGCTGGTGCAACCCGGCGATGAGGATCCAGCTCTAATGTTGCACAATCACAATGCCACGTGCAACACCAAGCAGAGCAAGTCCCTGGACTCGGTGGCCGCGATGACGCCCGAGGAGGAGAATCGCAAGTGCATTAACGATTTCCTCAATAAGATTGACAACACGATATCCGAGTCACGCAAATACGTCGAGCGTTCCAAAGAGTAAGTATTGGTGTTTATGTTCGAGACCCTTGAACAGTGCTGCGTAGCTAAAGTTTTTGAGATATATATAGATCGATATGTTATATATATAATTATTTAATATATATATATACATATATGAAGAGTCTTATTAATCATTTAACCTTTCGCCATCTCTCTTTCATCCAGTTTGGTGAATAGTCAAAGTGATGCGGACATTTGCATCAGTGCCACAACGGATGTGTTTCCACAGCGTCGCAATCATCAGCTTAACAACTCCTACAAGAACAACAACCACAATAGCAACAACAGCAACAACAACAATCGTCCGCCGCACCACCAGAGACACAGCTCAACGGGCAGCGGGAATTCGGATACGGCGCAACTTCTGAATACGACGCAAACGCGCCGCGTGCAGAACTCATTGAAGCGCCTAGAGAAGCAGCAGGACGATTTCTTCGAATTGTAGCAGCTGAGTGAGGCGCTGCGTAGCATCAACCACGCGCTAAGACATTACACTTAATTAATTAGAATTACTGTGCGAATGGGAGATATCAACAGAAAGATAGCGAAAGCGAGAGCGAAAGCGAAAGTTAATTTTACCAATTGTTTTTAAATCTGCGGCGCAACACGAAACGCTGCACTAAATGTAAATTATATAAATACAAAAAAAAAAAAAGAAACAATACATACGTACACCTTATACTATATACCACACATATATAGATATGTTAAGCGCTACGCTATTTAAACCTGTACTATATATACACACACAACATACTATCGTATAATGATAAAATGATATCTATGTTATATTTTGATCTTATTGTTAGTCCAACTGTTCAGCCCTTTGTAATTGCCGCCAATTTGCTTGCAAAGTCTGTTCCTTCCCCCACTTCCCCACGAAGTCTTTTTTGTATGCGTTAGCTTTAAATGAAATGCTTACTTTTAGCTATGAGAATTATTAATCTTAATTCATACACACACACCAACACACACACACACACACACTTAGTCTTTAGTTACAACTACAATTTGATTTACATAACTTGACTGCTCTTTGGCATAAACTGTTTGCAAAACTTTAATTGGCCATTAAATAAATGTTATATATATATGTTCACCTATATACATATAAAGTATATCTGTAGTTATAATGTGGTTAACTTGTTAACTTAAAATAGTATTTCTTGTTTTTTCTATCATTTGTATCATCCCACACCGAGCTCTATCCTAAGGCCAACTAAAATATGCAAATCATGATGTATGAGAAGATTTTATAAATAACAAAATAAAGTAAGAATGTGTTAAAAAAGTTTGATTTTGTTATTAAATATTCTACAAGATTGTAAAATAAAAGGTATTACAATAATGTATTTTTGAGTAGGCCTCTCATGACCCACATCTCATTTATTAGACCGTATTAGACCACATAGTGCTTATGCAAGCATTCAGTTCATTTGACTATTTTCCATGTAAGGATCTGCGCTCAGGTCTTCCGTGTCTGCCAGCGCATTTTGTCTAATTCAGCCAAGTCATGGAATTTCCAGCTAACGCATGTGCAGCTGCAGATAGCGCTCACCTGGCCAGGTGCGTTACCTAGGCAACGGGTTGGGCCAAACAAACAAAAAGAAAACAGTTGTTGAGGAAAAACAAATTTTAATTATTATTATTGGAAGCGCTTGTCATCATGACGGAACCGGAGCTGGATGCAGCTGTTATTAGGGCCACGCAGCAATGCCTGGGCAAGTGGATCAAGAAGCCGCCACTGACAGAGAAGCTGCTGAGGAAGCCTCCATTCCGCTACCTCATGGACATCTTCACAGGGGTAAGACTTTAGTCATGGAACTCGTTCCATTAAACTCTGCTTAGTTTATTAAAGAGACGGGCTGCCTTGAGGGCCTCTACACGCCAGAGGAGCAGCTCTTCGAGAATATCAATGATCGGTAAGGAGTTCAAAGCAGCACAAAGCAAACTAAGACTAACCTAATTTAATTTGAACAGAAATGATAAAATGCGGTTTCTGCAAAAGATGATAGATGCCACAAGTGAGTAGGGGAAATCGTATAAACTAAACCGTAGCCTAACTAATCTGGTCATGCGTTGCAGAGCTCGCCACGAAGAAGGATCTCAAGGTGCGCACCTCCAAAATTGTGGCCGGACATGAGGCAAAGCTGACGAACGAGCTGCTGCAGGCTATGGCCAGCATAATGGAGCAGCGTCTGGAGTGGCATGATGCAGTGCAGCAAGTCTTGGCCAACGAGACCGACAAGCCGAAGCCGTTGAGGGTTAAGGAAGGCAAAGCGAGCAGCAAGCAAATCTCACCAACATCCAAAGAGCAGCCCATGGCACGCAAGGACAAGCGCATCTCGCCCCAGGAGCAGAAGCTGCGTAAAGCAACAGATCAGGCAGTTCAGGACAAGGAGAAGAAGCCTCAGCGCCGGCACAAGCCGTCGCCGGAAGCAGAAGCCAAGCCCAAGCTAAGCCGACAGAGCTCCAAGCAGAAGACTCCATCCCCAGTGAAGCTGCCAACAAAATTTAAACAGGCTTCAACTGACAGCGAACCAAAGTCCGTTTCGCCGGCACCTGCTGCAATTGCTGCAACTGCTGCTCATCCCGCTGCACTCGTTGCAACTGTTGCGAATGCTCCCGCACCTGTCAAGCAGTCCTCACCTGTCGCCTCACCCAAACCTACTAGCACCTCACAGAGTCCTTCGCCCAAGGCTCAACAGCTGCCTGCTGAGCCGGCGGAGCCGGAAAGCCGAAAATCCTCTGGTAAAAGCCGACGCTCCAGCGCCAGCCAGCGAGTAGCGCCGCCAGAACCGGAAGTTACACTGGCCAACAACGAGGTTAGCGAGCAGAGCCTGGCTTCCACTGTGCCAGTCTCAGAGTCCAGTAATAACAACAACAGCAACAATAGCGAAGTCAAGCGCGAAGGCACGTTTACGCGCGAGAACTCGAAGGAATCGACCGGTTCGATTAATCGCCCTCGCACATCGCTGCGCCCGCCTAGCGCGCGTCCAGCTTCGGCACGGCCTGGAGCACCGCGGCGTCGCAATGTGGAAATTGTGCTGCAGCCGAACGATCAGATGAAGATGTCCGGCATCAATGTGAAGCTAGAGACCTTTGGGGACTTCGATAACGATGGCGAAAACTTGGTGGTCATCGAGGATGCCAATGCACATGATATAGATGCGGGCACAGCGGATGCCCCACTGGACATGGATATGCAGCAGCAGGGTCAGGGCCGCCTGGTTCAGCAGATATTGGACACTCAGAAGGAGTTGGTGGCCGCACAGGTAGGTGAACCAGGAAAGGAGGATTCTCATCAGAAGACGCCAACGGCAGGCATACGGCAGAGCTCGGCAAGGCAAATGAACGATCTCCGAGATATCATACAAACCCTCACCAAGTCTGTGAATCCGCTGGGCAAGTTGTTGGACTTTATACCCGAGGACATCGATGCCATGCAGCTGGAGCTGAGCATGTGGCGAGACGCCTATACCCAAGCAGCGGCGGAGCTAAAGCGGGAGAGAAGCCTCACGGCCTCAGCCACAGAGCCCATGAAGCAGCAGCTGCTCTCGATCGAGGGCAGCATTGGCGAATACAAGGAATTGATCGACGAGAGCCGGCAGAAGATTCTGCAGAACAATGAGCGACTGCTCAAAATGCTAATGGAGCAATGATATAATGGAATATACAAATATGCGAGGGCAGCTTGAACTTATTCAGACTACCCTCGCAGACTGTACTAGTCTACAATAGTGTTAAGGAATGTTATAATTGCAATATGTCGGGTAATAAACACCGTTTTCCGATTGATGTCACTTCCGTTCATACATATCGCCATATCGGATGTTGACTGATATGAATAGTTACTTTGGTTATTGAACACGAGTATGTACATATAGTGTATATATATTTAATAGATTTCTTTTAAAAAAATAGCATATAGAAATATCATGTAAATTGTAAATAACAGTTCAATGGGTGGTACATCATAATCGTTCATTATTTAAGGTCACTTAGTGTTCAAACCGAAACCAACATGCTTAAACAAAATAAATATTTTGGGTATTTCACTTCCTTTGGTATATATAAATATATATATATCCATATCCATGCGTGAAAAATTGCTGTCTCTTGCTATCCGACTCGTGAATACCCTATAAATGTATTTACAAACAAGATGCAGAATAATGCTAAGCCTCAGCTTCGTCAGCTTCATCCTGTCTAGTGTCCGAGTCCGATTTGTTTTCGTCGTTCTCCTTCTCATTGCCCTTGTCTGTCTCTTGATCCTGGTCCTGGTCCTCATCACCAAGCACATATTCAATAACATCGTCGATCGGAAAGTTATTAAGCAGCGACTTTATGGAATCATTGTGAATGACCACAGTGAACAGGAGTTTGCAGTATTCGCGCATGCGACTTCCGTAGTCCAACTCGGCATAGGCTTCGCTGCCCTTGGCTAGATCGTGGCCGCAATTCTCGATGACCTTGCACAGTACCGACTCCTCGGAGCTGTTGGGCCAGTCGTATTTCTTGAGTGTTTGCGGATCGACCAGCATATCGATTAGCTTCGCTATGTTCTCCTTCAACTTAATATCCTCCTCAGTAAGCACCTCGCCATTGAACTCATCATCGCTTGATGGCTCATCCAGATTATCCGCAATTGCAGCAGCCAAGCTGGCGGCCAACGATTTACGCTGCTCCTTCTTGACAACTGGCGACACAGCCGCTTGTGGCTTGTCTTTAGACTCGGGCTTGACGACGCCGCCTTCAGTTGTCGGCTCGGCTGTGCTGGCCGCACCCTCCAAAGGCAAGATGGTGTAGACCTCGTTCTCAAGCACAATGGTCTGGGCATTGCCATCACCCTCATCCACCAGGAACTCACGCACCACGACTCCATTGTCATCCGTTTTGCTGGAGATGAGCGAACCAGCTGATGTGTTGGCAGCCGGGGTTTCTTTATCCTGGTCTTTCTCTGCGTTCGTGTCCTCTTCGTCCTCAATCACCACGACGGTCTTTTTGTTTGCTTTTCGTTTGGCCGGTGGCTCTGTGCCGAAAATATCATCCGGATCGCACTCGTGCACGTTGCGTATGTGATTACGAAGCGTGTCAGTGCTGTCGAAGTTCTTGTCACAAATCGCACAGTCCGTGCGCTCGATGACCTTGGCCGAACGTTTAGCCCGAGTCGGCTTAGCAGCTGTATTTTACAATTATTCGAAATCAATGAGCTAAATATATTGCATAATATATAATCAGAAAACTTACGCGAATGGTCGCCTGCGTCCATGTGCTCCTTGAGCAATGCGCTGGTGCGGAAACTTCGTGTGCACTCCGTGCAGGCAAACGAGGGGCGTTTTTGACGCGAATGTTCCTTGACATGGCGCTCGAGTCTGTTTTAAGAGTAGAAAGTTACCTACTGGGAATTGAAATTGAAGGGATGGCGTCACACTTACTGTTTCTCTGTCTTAAACTTTTGAATGCACAAGGAGCAGGAGTAGGGACGCAGGTGCGTCTTGGAATGCGTTCGCAGCTGTGTGGCCTGTATGAAGCTCTTGCCGCACTCGTTGCATTTGTGTGGACGCTCGCCCGTGTGCCGCTTCATGTGGCGATTGAGCACCTCCTTCACGGCAAAGGATTGACTGCACTGCGAATACAGAAGTGCAATAACAATTAATCAGTAGCCTTAGCATTCCATCAACAACAGGTGCATACCACTGTACAGGTATAGGGCTTCTCGCCCGTGTGATAGCGACGATGTTTCTTGAGAGCTACCAAAGCCGAAAACTTCTTATCGCACAAATCGCAATCGAACGGCTTCTCGCCCGTATGTGTGCGTATGTGAATGCTGCAAGAGTTACGAGGAAGTTAGCAATTGACGCCAACAGCAGTCTGAAGAGATTTAAAATACTCACTTAAGTGTGGACAGACTGTAGAAACAGTTCTTGCACACGTGGCACATGTACTCAGGCTTCTTCACCACCTGGGTGCCCAGATGCTGCTTGAGATGGGCGCGCAAATTGTCTAAACGGTAGAAAACACGGTCGCACACCTTGCAGCTCATGGTGTCGTTCTCGTTGGCCGAGCACGACGAATACTTCTGATGGCGCTTCAGATGATACGAGCGCGTAAAGTCCTTGCCGCAGATCTTGCAGGCAAAGGGCTTGCCTCTGGACTGGTGCTGCTGCTCGTGCAGCTTCAGCAGCGCTTCGCTGCGCAGCTTGGCATTACAGATGGAGCATGGAAAGTCGTTGAATTCGGAGTGCGTGATGAAAATGTGCCGCTCATAGCTCGTCTGTGTTTTGAACGACTTGGGACAGTCAGGGCAGTTGATGTGGCCCAGCTGGAAAGGGAGAACAAATATCAATTAGATATAATTCACACTGGGAATGGGATTGTAGTTACATGAAAGGTGTCGTAGCTCTCACTGCAGCAGAAACAAATGTCCTTCTTCTCCATGACCACGGCATCACGCTCAATCTTGTCAAGGTTCTTCAACATGTCCGCCTTACGCAGATGGTAGCCACTGTCGTAGCGACAGAACTCCAAATGCTTCTTTAGGCTCTTGACGCGGCGGAATGTCTTGTAGCACTTGCCGCATACATGTTCGACCATTTCCTTGAGCTCGTTGTTGTTGTTGTTGTTGCCGCTCTTGCGCTTTGTACTGGTATTGCCACCTCCTGGCCCTTCCTCATCGTCGTCATCATCGTCATCGTCGTCGTCATCATCATCCTCGACGCCAGACACCACGAACTCTTCACCGTTCTCTTTGGCGGCATCGCCGAGTTCGACATCATCGTCAGCCAGTATGAAGTCTATGGTGTCATCATCCTCGACAACCACGACGCTTGTCGTGTTGTCCGCTTTACTGTTCTCGCTCTTAATGGCCTGCAGCACGTAGTGATCCATTTTCTTCTTCTTGTTGGGCGATGTCTTTATCTTGGCTGTTTCCATTGTTGCAGCAGGGGGCCCGATTCGCTTCTCGTTTAGTATCTTCACACCTGGGCTGACAGTTTTGGGCGTGGCACGCTTGTCGCCGGCCTTCGAGCTGCTCTGGGCCTCATCGTTGAGTATCTTGATGCTGGTGCGCTTCTCCTGCTTGGGGTGAGGGGCTTTTGCGGTCACATCGTTGAGCAGCTTCATTCGAGTGCCAGTTCGTGTCGCCTTTTGTGAAACCATTTTATCCACGTCCATCACTCTGATGACGGGTGTGCTCGCCTCTTTGCTGGGGGCAGGGGCGGACGCGGCGGCGTCCTTGCTGGCGCTCATGGTTCTTTCCTGTGGGAAGAGGCAGGACACCAAGGATCAGTGACGTTGCGTAAGTTAGCCTACTTTCAGGCTCGTGATTTATTTCAATCGATCTCTTTGCCAGAGCGTCACGTCAGCAACGCCTAGAAGCAGCGCACAATAAAAATGGCGGCCAGCCACTGATCGACTGGGAGAGCGAGCGAGAGCACGCTACATGCTTAGTTACGACAAAAAGAAAAAGAAACGCAACAAGTTCTCTCGCTCTGTGACTGTTTGTGAAAAATATATTTAGGGTTGAAAATAATTCGAATATAACATTTT
This sequence comes from Drosophila antonietae, assembly GCA_030914385.1. Lineage (NCBI taxonomy): Eukaryota > Metazoa > Arthropoda > Insecta > Diptera > Drosophilidae > Drosophila > Drosophila antonietae. The sequence goes on along the minus strand of JAUESO010000609.1, from coordinate 558,355 downwards.
GAAAATTGTTGCATACTTTTCAATATTGAATATTTTTGTTGCCGGCTTTAAAGGAATTTCGTTTAGAACTTCAATAACTTGTACACTACTCAATGCCAATTTGCAGATTTAAATTTTACTTATTTTTACATTTGCGTTACACACACGCATGTACACACACAAACACAGCAGTGTAGTTTCTCTAATTAAATGTGAAACTTGCGCCAAGGAAAGTCATACGTCGTCTGAAGTCGTTGTCGATCTGATCGACTGAAACGAGATGCAACAGATGTATGCGACATACAGTTGGCAAGAGCGAGAGAGATAGCGTAGGTTTGTTATTTACTCGCACTTCTAAGTGATTCGTTTTGACTGGAAACATAGGTTTTATGTTTTTTTGATAAATTGCTTTGTTTACAAAATACAACGTTTGACAAGTTTTGTAAATACTTATTTAATTTAATTCACTCACAGTTTACAGCTCGTGCAAAGGCACGTAAGCGCACACAATGGCGTTAGCGTCTGACAATTCACAATATTCGTAGACAAGCAAACAGCTGTGCTAAAATAGGTGCGACCAAATTTGATATCATTGTTGGTGCATTATTAATATACACGCTCAAGATGTTTATCTTACACGAACGAATAGAAATTTAAGTGTACATTTTTATATTTTAAAAATTTTTTAATACCGGGATTAAAGAGAAATCTGCGGTGGTAACAGTGACTTAAAAATGTTTTTAAGTGTAAGTGTTCGATAACATTGAATACAGACTTATCGATAGCTATCGTTAATTTGCAATTCATATTGCTGCTAGCTGGTAGCTGCACAAAGTGAGGTAGAGGTGTGTAAATATTAGAAAAAACTATAATAAAGTAATATCATAATCATTGTAGATATAATGGCTGGCTTATTTGACTCCGCACATACAGAAGGCCCCGGCTTTGTCGGCATACGTTTTTGTCAAGAATGTAACAACATGTTGTATCCTAAAGAAGACAAGGATAACAAAACTTTAATGTACGCGTGCCGGAATTGCGATTATAAACAGGAAGCCGACTCCAATTGCATATATGTGAACAAGATTATGCACGAAATCGACGAACTGACGCACATTGTGCCCGATGTCATATCCGATCCGACACTGCCGCGCACTGAAGACCATGCATGCCCGAAATGCTCGCATCGCGAGGCCGTTTTCTTCCAGGCCCAAACCAGACGTGCCGAAGAGGAGATGAGACTGTACTACGTGTGCACCAATCAGAATTGCACCCATCGCTGGACGGAATAACAGCTGAAACGGAAGTGCCAACTCCGTCTACGACTTCCGATCCTGGCTATATTCACACGCATAGTTCTAAGTACATAATAAAGTTTGTAATTTAAGTATGATTGAGAGCTGTTATTGTAAATGCAACCGCAAACGTTTCTCATTCACAAATCGTGAATGCCAGGAAAGAGAGCGAAAAATTGAGAGCTAAACACGTTCTCCCGCATGCAAATAGGCAAGCACATCTCTCATCACAATGACAAAAATTCCAATATCTATCAAACAGATATGAAACGAAAACAAAGAATCAGGCAATTTAATTAAACAAGTTTCTTGTACGTATCTGCGCTGTTTCTCGATATGATCAAACGTCAGTTTAACGCTAGAACTTGGCGCGACGTGTTGGCGAGTTTAACATGATAATCGAAATATAAGCATAAGAAGCAATATTTCAAAGATGGCAAAAACAAATGAAACTACGGACGAGCCTGAGCCCAAGTTGAGTTACATGCAAAAACTATGGCGTTACCGGCGTTATTTGGTGATCGAGCCGTTCTTCTTCTTCTACTTCATGGCATCCGTATTAAACCAAGTGGCCATTGCCAACTTCCCTCTGGAGAAGGCATGTCGTGTCAACTTGGGCTACAACAAAGCCACCTGCATGGCCATGTTGGATAAATCGGAATTGGGCATCGATTGCGATGGTTTTAACTTCGAAAATACTACCGATGGCGCCTCCATGGACCAAACTCTGCTGGACGTCTTTTCGACAGGCTTCAATTATACGGTCTGCAAGGCCGAGGTGGAGGCGCAGAAGCTGTCCGCAGATGTTTCGGGAAAGCGTGCGCCCATAGGTAAAGCTCGCACATCTATTTTTATCTACTGACTTATCCAATTAGGTAGTCTAGTCAAGTGCAACCAGTTTTGCCAGCGACTCGCATAGCTTTAATCATATTTTCAGGTTCTGTTTTTATTAGTATTATTATTATATTAGTATTATTATTAGTTATCATTCAGCACGCATATACATATATTAACACATCTCTGCTACGTACTCATTTAAGTATATATAATGATATGTATGAATACGTATGAAGATATCCCCCATTCAGAATTTAATTCGATTTAGAATCTCACAAATACTTGGCATTCTTTTCGCTTACATGTGATCGCACGTTTAAAATTTAAACTCTACGCTTAATTATTCTTAAAAAAACCGGTTCGTTACACAGTTTGGTTTCTGTTTATTTTTTTTTTTTTTCTATCTACTTTTTTGGCTATTTTTTTTTTCCTCAGCTTGTTTTGTCATTGCCAAGGCTACAGAAATTGTTATTATAAAATGACAGTATTTAAAAAAAGTATCATTTGATTAAATGACAATAAAACATTTATTGACAAGCATTGCATCAGCAATGCAGCAGAAGAATAAAAATATAAATTTAAAAAAAACTTTAATTTGCCTCGGGCATTGTGCAGCTATTAAATTCCAATGTCGATTCGCATTGCGAAATTTGTAGAGGGAGAAGAGAGAGAGAGAGAGAGAGAGAGAGAGAGAGAGAGAGAGAGAGAGAGAGAGAGAGAGAGAGAGAGAGAGAGAGAGAGAGAAAGAGAGAGAGATAGAGAGAGAGAGATAGAGAGAGTATGTATACATTGTACATACGTGTGCACGTGTGTGGTTTCTGTTTATTTTTTTTTTTTTCTATCTACTTTTTTGGCTATTTTTTTTTTCCTCAGCTTGTTTTGTCATTGCCAAGGCTACAGAAATTGTTATTATAAAATGACAGTATTTAAAAAAAGTATCATTTGATTAAATGACAATAAAACATTTATTGACAAGCATTGCATCAGCAATGCAGCAGAAGAATAAAAATATAAATTTAAAAAAAACTTTAATTTGCCTCGGGCATTGTGCAGCTATTAAATTCCAATGTCGATTCGCATTGCGAAATTTGTAGAGAGAGAGAGAGAGAGAGAGAGAGAGAGAGAGAGAGAGAGAGAGAGAAAGAGAGAGAGATAGAGAGAGAGAGATAGAGAGAGTATGTATACATTGTACATACGTGTGCACATGGTCCATCGGGTTACTCACATTTGATTGATTGCACGGGTTAGCGTACAGTACAATGATTTTGCTATGAAGTATGTAATGTCTTGCATCTGATCATCTCTGATAATGTTATCATCATGATAGTGCTGATCTGGGATATATGGATATATTATGATGGCTTAACGGTAATTTTAACTCGATTCACGTTATGAGCCATATCGAATTTGAACCATATCAGAGGAGGTCAAAACTGAGGAAGTCTAGCTGTAGGTAATTATATTATATTTTCCACGCCCCACTTAAGTAGCCGTAAAACCTTTGAAAGAGACTACATACGAATTTAAGATTATATATATCGTCTGTAAAAATAGATACTAAATAAATTTCTACTGCATTTTTCTTGATGTTTTTCAAGATATATATATTATATTTGATTCTAAAGATTACTCATGCTGAGTTGAAATACCGTATTCTATATATCTCCTTTAGCTGCTATATTTCCACTTATCGTGCTGCTCTTCGCCGGAGGCTGGGCGGATAGATACAACAAGCGCAAGCCATGCATGATTATACCCGTCGTGGGCGAATGTTTAATGTTCACCTGTAAGTGGGCCATAGACTTTTTTATTGAGCAGATTATATTTATATGATGTACTTTGTAGGTCTCCTCATTTCGGCAATTTTCTTTGACAGCCTGCCAATGGAGTTCGGTATGTATCTGGAGGCGATTGTGCCTGCGGTCTGTGGCGGTCTGACCTTCTGCTTGATGGCGGTCTATAGCTATATGACGATAGCCACGCCCGAAGAGGATCGCGTCTTTCGGTTTGGCATCTTCGCTATGTTTGTGACCGGAGCCCCCTTTCTAGGCGCCGTCAGTGGATTTCTTTTCAATACATTTGGCTACATAAGTGGGTTGGATAAAGTTTTTTCCATACTCCTTCTTATCACTGTGTTTTTTTGTTTTAGTCTCGTTTGCCTCCGCCATTGTCTTTCAAATTATTGCCATACTCTATATCATCTTCTTTATCAAGGAGATCAAGCCAAAAGCCAAGGCATCCGAAGAAACGCCGGCTAACCCTCTGGAAGGACATGCTGCAGATAATATGGCCTATGAGCAAACCAACTTGGATGAGCTGCCTGTTAACAAGAATGTCAATTTTCAATTGCCGCCAAATCTGGAGCCGCCTAAAGTGGAGCCGCCACCTGTGCCTGTTGTGAAGCGCTCGCTATTGAAGGAACTTTTCGATCCCACCCTTGTGGTGGACTGTCTACGATTTCCTATAATCAAGCGCAAGAACAATGGCCGCCTTCTACTGATTCTACTCATTCTGGGCTATTTTCTTACAATGGGCCCTTCCTCGGGAGAGAATGACTATTGGTATCGCTTCACGCTGAAAAAGTTGAGCTGGAATGGCAATGATTTCTCAATTTTTTTAACTATCTCCGGTCTGGCGGCTCTAGTAGGTACTTTCATAGGCACAGCCATCCTTAGCAAACTGCTCAAGTTCTCAGATCCCTCCATTGGCATAATCTCGGCTCTGGCCGTTGTCTGTTCGCGTGTGATGTTTGTATGTGAATTTGGAATAGACTTAAATATAATCTAATCAAAATATAATTCCCTTAGGCATGTGCCACTGACACCACGTCCTTCTATGTGGCCGCCGTCGTCGACATGTTTGTCAGTCTGCGAATCATTGCCATCAAGAGCATTGGGAGCAGCATTGTGGAGGGAGATGAGCTAAGTGAGTTCTCACACATTGTATTTACTGTGGTTCTTTAATCTCTATTGTATTCTCCTTCCTAGGCAAGATGTATTCCATCTTTGGAATCAGCGAACCAATTGGCCAATTTATATTTCCCTCCATCTACAGTGTAATTTACCAAAATTCAGTGGAAAATTTTCCAGGCGCTTTCTTTCTCTTTGGCGAAATCTTCTACGTGCCCAATGTGCTAGTCTTTGTGTAAGTTTTGAAGTAACTATATATATCTATATAGATATTGTCTATAATCTGCGCTTCTCTTACAGCCTTTGCTATTTCGTGTTGCGTCGTCGGAAGGCCAACGAGCAGAAAAATTCCGTAGAACTGGCACAAAATAACGAAGGCGCTGGCCAGGCGAATGCCGCGAATGGCACAGAGATAACTAGTCTATGAGCCAAATAGAAGTACTCTACTCGAATACTCACACGCTACCTTTACACACAGATATAGTCAAGTTCTATATATAAATGTATATGTAAGCCATTCGCTTTCGATTTGTGGTTTTACTTTGGTTAAGTGAGTTAAGCTGAGCTAAGACCAAGTTTTTGCTGCCGGGCAAAGGAATTACGGGGCAATGTAATTGGGATAAAAATAACTTATGAGGGAGTTTTTAGTGTCTTGATGGACTACAAGTTACCCTGCATGCATACATAGATTGGAATTGAAAAACGTAAAAGGACGATAGAAAAGAAGATACTTCATAATAATAATTTTAATTTGTGCATTCCATTTGTAAAGGATCAAATTATTGTTTTTTAAAGTCATAAGCACTATCATTGTTCAACGACAACAACAAACGCCCCTGCGCTTTGCTTTTAGAGCGTTTATAGGGTATTAGAAAACAGATGCTGTAACCCTTCCTTCACTTTGACTTCAACTACTGGCTGGCGAGAAAGCGCCAACATGTGGCAAGGATTCCAATCAGCAAATGCATTCAATTTGATCAGCCAGCCGAAGTGGTGGTGGGCGTGGCACAACTGGGTGCTAAATGCCGCCTTGGCCACGCATGGAAAACAATTGGCAACTAATAATCACAGTTAATCTGCATCTGCCTTGATATAAAGGGGTAATAACATATCATCCCCCATCCTCCTCAGTCACCCACGTTTTATTGCCATGAATGGGGCTTTCAAGAAATTGCTCTTTGCTCCTTTATAAAAGGCGATGTGTGAGCCATGAAAGGCTCAGAAGTTGCCTCTGCCTCGTTGTGTGTGGTTTGCCCAGGCGAGTTTAAAAGTTGTGTTTTACAAAGTGCTGAAAGTGTTCACAAGTGTCAAATCTTTCCTAATAGTTTTTCAAATTGTTAGTTCATTTCAGCTTCATATTATACTTACGTATGTAAAATACAATTTTGATATAGAATTAAATATTTATTAATATGTCCGAATAGTAAATTAACAGTTATGGTAAAAACTGAACAGCATTATATGAATATATGAATATCTACTTATCCTAAATCTATCTTTACATCTCTCTCTCTCTCTCTTTCTCTCCATACTTTTTGTCCCCTTTAGACCCAGCTTCAACCATGTTGCGCTTGATTCTGTTGCCGCTGTTTCTCTTCACCCTATCGATGGCTTGCATGGGTCAGACTTTTCAATATTCCCGCGGCTGGACCAATGGCAAACGGGCTACTCCTGCGGGGCTGATGAACAGTGGTCATAATCTGGGGCTATTGGATGTCTTTGAAATGCAGGAGAAGCCCAGCGATATCAAACTGGAACGGTATATAATTGATCGATTCATTTGGATTGATCTATTTATTGATTGTTGTCATTCTTGACTAGTTGTTTAATGCAGCTGCAGCACTTGGCGGGCAACGCCATGCTGCATCGCTCCTTTGCCAATGGATTGGCCTACAATGGCAACAGACCCGATCCGATAGATCCCAATATTCATGCCAGACCCAGTGGCAGTGCCAGTGCCAATAACAACGACAATCCATTGTACCCCAGAGTTAATCAGCATCAATCAAACGAGCTGTATGAAACGGTGGCTGATCCAGTGGAGCCAACCGACTTTGGAAAGCATTAACCGATGAAATAAATTTAAATCTCAATCAACTGATGGATTACTATTGCTCATATTGTTATTATTATTATTATTATTATTATTGTTATTAGCAAGAAATGCTACAAAAATATAAAAAAAGAGATATGGATCAAATGAAAATGAATGCGATTATATGATATCGAAAATACTATTGCTACGTTCAAATTTCACTTGTCATGTAAATAAAAGAAATGGAATATTACAAATACTATTTTTGTTATATATTGCTGAATTTATCGAAATGTGTTGGATATCAAACTGGAACGGTATATAATTGATCGATTCATTTGGATTGATCTATTTATTGATTGTTGTCATTCTTGACTAGTTGTTTAATGCAGCTGCAGCACTTGGCGGGCAACGCCATGCTGCATCGCTCCTTTGCCAATGGATTGGCCTACAATGGCAACAGACCCGATCCGATAGATCCCAATATTCATGCCAGACCCAGTGGCAGTGCCAGTGCCAATAACAACGACAATCCATTGTACCCCAGAGTTAATCAGCATCAATCAAACGAGCTGTATGAAACGGTGGCTGATCCAGTGGAGCCAACCGACTTTGGAAAGCATTAACCGATGAAATAAATTTAAATCTCAATCAACTGATGGATTACTATTGCTCATATTGTTATTATTATTATTATTATTATTATTGTTATTAGCAAGAAATGCTACAAAAATATAAAAAAAGAGATATGGATCAAATGAAAATGAATGCGATTATATGATATCGAAAATACTATTGCTACGTTCAAATTTCACTTGTCATGTAAATAAAAGAAATGGAATATTACAAATACTATTTTTGTTATATATTGCTGTATTTATCGAAATGTGTTGGATTAATCCTTGGTCACATACACTTAACATTAGTTTTTGTGTTTATTCATAAAGTGGCTGCTTAAACGTGCAAAGCGGCTTTATGCCAGATATCTAATCTATTCGAATTCCACACAGAATACTCAAACCTCTGGGTGTATGCCTTTACTAGGTTGATGTCTGTGCTAACGTATGCGTGGCGTCACCTATCGTTGGTGTTTGCTGCCACCGTTTCGAGGCCATCGCAAACGGTTAAATGAGCAAATTAATTTAACCGTTGATATTAGGATAACTTTTGTGTTTTGCTAATTGGATCAATTGAACAAATCCTTTAATGGAACAATACAATTTTTGAGTGGTCAACAAAGAGCTTACGCCTGAAACTTATTTATTTGAAATGCATTTTGATTCAGCAATAAACGACTTATTGAACTAGTTGAACTCTATTCTAATCGAGGAATATCTAATGATAATCAATGAGTATCCAAAATATAATACATTGATGAGCCATCTAATTTGAAGACTTAAACATTTTATAATGGAACTAGAAATGCTTTTAAATAAATAATACAGCTTAAAGGCTAATCTTCGAATCCTTAGCATTATCATCAATCAAGTAAGCATAGATGGGGGCACCGATGGGGCCTCATCCATTTGAGTGGTTGGAGTCAACCGATTATGATGCACATTAAATCGAAACGGGTTGAAAAATCGATGCGAAGCTAAATTGTTGCTGCTGCAAAAGTCGAGAGATTTGCTATGAATACAAATTTTTAAAATACACTTAGCGAAAGTTATGAAAATAGTTTGTTAATTTAATATACAATATGGACGTGAGCGTAAATGGATAATATTTTTTGAATATCTTACAAATATGTTATAATCGAGTTGTTGAAATATTATTTATGTGAGTACGATAATATGCCAGGTCCAAAGGTATATATGAAATTTATGTCTTCTTAGCTCACAGCCACTCCAGCTTTGCTGAGTGTACTTGGTGCTCACGTTGGCCTATGTAAATGCAAAATTTCATATAATATTCATAAAATGAAAGCAGAAATCAAATCATTTTTATTTATATGCTTAGAAGACATGTTCGCAGATATAATTGCGCCTTAACGACAAATGCTGTGCGCACTTCGATGCGAAATGCATGTCGAGGCACGTGATAATGTCCTGAGTGCTACGCCCTGAGTCATGAGTCCTGAGTCCTGCGTCCTCCTGACAAGAAACAGCAGCCATCTAACTTGAAGCGGGGTTGACGCCGACCCAGAGCAGAAGAGGACAAAAAAGAAAACAAAAATATGGGAATAGAAACTTCTTGCTGTTAATTACTTTAAGTGGTTTGGACATGGCAGCGAGGTTGCACTGTGCCTGTACTGCACCTGTAGCAGCGACTGAGATACCAAAATCAAACGGGCTGCCATAAAGCTGAGCTGGCTCATCATTCACGCAATCCCTTCAAGAAAAGAGAAGATATATGACAGAGCGAGCCATGGAAAACGATGTTTTCAAATTGAATTCCTAACAAGCTAATCGATCCTCGGGGAGGGCAGGCGGCCCATGGGCAAGGACACATAACAGTGCCAGAGAGAGAGAGAAAGAGGGAGAGGGAGGGTGAGAGAGGACACGCTTCGCACGCATCACCCCTGGCTGCCCGGGGAATATGAATTTATATCTTTTAATCTGCGACAGGCTGCAGCTGAATCGAGTCTCGGCAAAAAAAAAAAAAGAACAGAAACGATATTAAGGACGCAGGACATATTTCAACAATGCAGCAGCAGCGGCAATGCTGCGCTGTTTATTGTCAATGTCAAGTGGACCTTTGGGGTGGTGTCAAGTGGTCCGTGGCCCACCATGGCATGCCTTCCCAAGGGCTTCACTTGTAATTGCATTAAAATGCAATTGGAATTGCCTTTCAGTCGTTCGCTCCTGTCGTCCTTTAGTCCTGTCGTCATCGACTGTCCTCTGTCCCTGGCATCTAGGGGCCTGGCTCGCAGCTAGGTGCCACTTGGAGCTGCGTAAACTGTATTGAAAGCTGCTTTTAACGCCCTTTCATTGGCAGCTCAAGTGAGTAGCCAGGCGGCATGAGACGTCCTGTTCGAGCTGCCGACGAGAACATCAAATTGATTGTAACACCTGCAAATTGAGTGGTCAAAAAGTGTCTCTGAAGCAGAGCTGAAGTGAAGACTGAAAAGCATTTTCATTCAGTTTTCCTTTTTAAATGAGATTCGATTTGTCATTTGATTGAATTGCAGTAAAATTCAAAATCTGTCATCAATTTTTACAATTCTTATTTTAATCAGTCGACAGTCTATCAATCAAATGAAATTATAAATAAATTCATTGCATAACATATTTACAATTATCAGATATCAATCGTTAATAAATTGATTGCATTGCATATTTTCAATCTCAATCTCATGATGTATTTGAAATGCTATAATGCAAAACTATAGCGTTCAGTGGCAGTTTTATATATCGATTACATACATCACATCTATATAAAAGAAAATTCTGATTTACTGACTTATTCATCGTTAAAGCGTTTAGAATGAAAAGAACAGACTGATTGATAGACTGACTGGTTGACTGATTGACCAATTAAGTGACTGATTAAACTGAAAGAAACTGTTCAGAAATATGACTTAAAAATCAATTAGAATGAAAATCTCGCTTGGATTTGCAAAATCCTTTCTGATTAATGTAGCTCAAGTTTTTAGAACTTTCCCAGGATTATTTTGTGTTGTTATCTAATTGTAGCATCTGCTGTAACTCTGCTGCTGGGGGTCAACATTTGTATCGAAATCTCAACACTTGCCGCTGCAGGAGGACAACAAGGACAACAAGGCAAACAAACATTGAAGCAGTCGACACCCCCTAGAAGCGACAAGCGGATAACAATTATATTAAAGAGCAGGCAAAACGACATTCACACTGGATTTGTAACAGGATACGCGTGTAACCACGAAATGGCAAGTCCTTCAACAACAAGGATAATGCGTAAAACACCCTTTCAATTAAATATTTGAAAACAACATTCGGCAATTACACAATTGACACCGATTGCAGTCCGAGGGGGTGCTGGCCTTCTTCTCTACCACCCTCAAGCAGCCCTTAACATTATTTGGGCTTTCAACTTCATCAATTTGAAATGTTGCGAGTTGCGAGTCACGAGTCGGAAGGCACGCGCGTCAATGCTCGCCGCGATACGCAGCCAGGCACCGCAGGGATTTGAATACTCTGAGAGGGATGTGTGGAGGGAGTGGAAGCGGCAGAGGCTGAGGGTGGCTGATGCGCAGTCTAAGTCGCTGGCAGGTTCATAAACAACATCAACAAGGACAAGTTGTGCTCGTTAAACATTAGTCAACATGAACATGACATGGCCAATATCCCACACTCTCCCAGCTCTCTCATCGTCTCTCTCTCTCTCTCTCACACACACTCTCCGTCCGTTTTCACGTTCGTTTGTCGTGTGTCGTAAGTCGTGAACTTGCTTTTTATTGTTTGGCCCATTCGTTTGTCGTTTACTTTTACGGCCAGGCATTTATTTGGCCAGCAACAAAAACAGCAGCGGAATAAAAATCTGTGGGACTTGCGTATTTTAATATGCATTTGGGAAAAGTTTTTGGCCGGGCAAACGGAATGCCAAACTACCCGGATATCTAAATGAGTTTCGTTTCATTTCAATTTTCATCTTGGTGTCTTGCTTCTGTTCTGCATTTCATACTCTTTCATAATGTGTAAAGAGAGTATATTGGTTTCGCTTGACAACTTTTGTTTCTTTAGCTTGCCTCGATTGATGCTAAAGACTTGAATATTAGCATTACTTCTGTTCAGGTGAATATGACTCCTAGATGAGTGACATGTTACATCTTGTATAATGAATGCGTATTAGTATGTCGTCTATACCCGACTTCTGCTTATTTGTTTTTGTTGGGATATGCGTGAACATTTCTGGCCTCGATGTGATTCGTGGCAATTGCTGGATTTGGATTTGTTTGCTGCATTATTTATGGCGCCTCCTTCAATTTTTGACTCGACTCTGGACTCTAGAAAAATTACGCAAAAATCAAAATTTACCCTGAAGGCCACTTAGAAAGGCAGATGAAGACAAGGATGTGGATAAGGATAAGGATACGAAGAAGGACAAGCACTTCGTCGTACGGCAAGAGAAAAAGGTCAAATTTTTGCGTTAGCAAATGAAAAATGCAAATGCTGCGAGTCCATGAAATGGACAATTGGGACTGAAACACAATCAAATGCAAAAAAATTAAAGCGAAATGAGAGTGTCTTTGGCAGAGACAGACAGCAGTCAGACAGGGAGTGGGGGTGGAAGAGGGAGAGGGAGAGCGGAAGAGAATGAAAGAGCGGCAGATAGGGGGCTATGACTGGCTAGAAGATACCCAGCCGAACTTCAGTGGTAGTACTAGAATTAATGAATTTCGGAACCATTGCTAATTAAGAAGATGAAACATGAGAAAAATAAAAAGAATTTCAATTCATATTGAAAGAAATGTTGGTCATCTAGAAAAACATTTATTTTAGCAAAGAATTCTTCTCGATAAAAAGTAACGAATATTTTTAGCAACAAAAAAACACACAAGTTATGAAATCACATGAATAATTCGTACATATATAGAAATGTTTTAAATAGCAATATAATAATTTGTATATACATGTAATGTTATCTAGTAGAATATTTTACTAGATTTTTGTTTGTTTTGCAATAACTAAACATCATTCACAATGTAAGTCACATGTACTCCTTCTCATCTATTCTTGAACAGGGCATTCAAAGGCTGTCAAATGTACAAATGAAATTAAAATCGAGCTACAGCGAGTGGGAATCCGAAACAATTTGACTTTGAATATTTGAATAGGTTTGCCGCCTAAATAGACTTTAGAGATTTGTCCAATAGAACAAATTGACCCCAAGTAGTTTGATTACTTAGCTCTATCCCACCTTCTGTAGCCCCGCATTCCTTCTATTCCTCCTCCTGCTGCTCTTTCTCCTTCTCCTCTTAATTGTGGCATTGATTTGCTTTAAACAATTTTCACGCCATAACTCTAATGGAATTCGGCATAAATTTTCCAGCCTTTTCAATATTTGATGAGTCGCTCTTCTGGACATTTTTCTTTTTTAGACCAGGCCATAAAATTGAAATGTTATTTTCGTAGCTGTTCCTCGTCAAAGTTCGTTGTTTGTTGTTGTTGTTGTTGTTACTTTTATTGGCTGGTTATAAATTTGTGTGTTTTGGCAATAAATACGTGAAATCGTAGAACGTGCCGCAGTCCACAGTCCTCATCCAGATCCAGTTGCTGTTGACATTTGTAGTCGGGGTTACACGAAAACCAAACCAACCCCGCATAGCTTGGCTGACCACTCAATTCGCTCTGTCCGACTGTCTATCTGTCTGTCTGTTTGTCTATCGGTCTGCTTGGGAGTGCTGCCAGTGCCTCACCGCCTGCAGATTACACTTTTCACTTTTCACTCTCTGTTTTTATGCCTGGCTGATGTGATTTTGCACTCAATTGAAAACAACTTGATTAAATTTTCATGTGAAAGTGCGAAACACGAAGTTTTCTACACTCCAAATCCTGATGTATCTCCTAAGTACAGCAAAACGTTTTTACTCTTATTGCCTTGGAAGGGTCAATCAATCAGAATAGATATATGCATATGTATTTGTATAGATATAGTATTCTATACTAGTTGTCAAGCACTGTTATCAGCTGGGGACTGGCTGGCTCTTTGACAATTTTATGTTTCTATCGACTTTGACTTTTATTAATCGACATACTTGAAAATAACAATTAAGTCGAGTTGTTCGCAGATAAGATTGGATGCCAACTATGTGTGTATAGCTCTGAGTGCTTTAATAGCTATGCATAATATTCAAATTACAGCCATTCAGTGCAATACTCGAAGGGATTCAGTTGATTGAGTCAAGAATAGAATTATTATTGATAGATAGGTTAGTTGGCTGATTGTAATGCCAAAGTAAATGACGAAATTGATATAGAAGTGAATTGTATAATATAAAAATGATAATTTATAACTGTATAGATATATTTTATTGTCAATAATATAGATGCTGATAATGACATACTATCGGATCACAAAATAATATAATTTATAAAATTGATATTGACAATTCCGTAACATTGCAGTGAACCTTGGAACCTTCGATAAAAGTCAAGATTGCTTGGATATACAAATGACCTAAGCAAAATATATAAGTAACTTCAATTAAAATTGTAATAAATTATGAATTAAGTTATTTTTATTTCGAGCCAATTTAACCAAATGTGATTAACTTCAACTGGCAGACAGAGAAGACTTTGTACAAAGGTACTTAAAATAATTTCTTTTCTCTATGGGTCTATTGCTTTATCTGCTAATTTACCAGATTTGGGGGGAACTTTTCGGTATCATTTAGCCAGCCAATTTATTGGCCATAGCCAGCGACAATACAGCGACAAAACAACCTGTCATTCACGAGCTATTAGCATATGCGCTGTCCACAACAAACAAAACTTCACAAAAAGAACTACAAAAGTTACTAAATAGAAATGAAATTTAGAGTGTTTTCATCTGGAGTGCTTGACTAGAGGATACCCTAAGCCCAACTGATTTTACCGTTTGCGTAACTTTTATGTTCATAAAGAAATTTGTAGAATATAATTAGAAAACGTTGAATCGATCAAATCAAAAGATTCTAGTAGATTTTGTTAAGTACAACGTGAGATTTGTATGAAAAAGGAAATATTTCTTATATAGAGTTTCATTAATTTTTGTTTCAACAAGAATATAAACTCAGATATTGGAATAAGGCTTAGGTTTATACAGAGGTATACAAGAATACACATATCACATATCCGCTCAACTCGTCGTTAAAGTGTCTGCCACGCCCACTGCAACCTGCTGCATACACTACCACAAAACTAAAATACCCTGTTTTGTCCGATATGAATGAGTTCAGGTTATAAAAATAAAAAATACGCAATGAAGCTAATGACAGGCCAAATGATTAATTTGGAGAACGGCACTGTGTGGTCATTAGAAGTGCTGTTAGTCGTTGTTGTTAGTTGTCGCCGTAGCACCGGATCCCAAATTCTAGTGGTAGATCCGGTAAAATACAACAACAACAACAACATCAGCAGCTAAGCAACAAACACAAAAACTGGGTTTAATGGCTGTCCGTGCCTGAAGGGGGATGTAGAGCGTGCTTCCCACTCCATTTACTCCATTTTTTAACTCATTTAGAGTAATAGACCTGCAACTACACACACACACACACACACACACACACAACGACAGAGAGAACTAATGAGAGCTCGCTGTTTGCCAAAGATAGTTAACTATAGATATAAATATATAACGGGGTAGATATACTCATTGCGATAGTTCTCAATCAGCCATCAGAAATCATAATGATGATCTAACTAGTCAGCCTAAGTTAGATGTATCGATCAAACGATCAGAAGAATGTTTTCTCTAATAAGTGAAGGGTAACTTATAGTCGATCAGATGCAGTTGAATTCCTTGTGCCGTGTTTGCTTTTAGGTACGCTGTTAAAAATGGTTTCCTTTATGACATTTTTTTGGTTTTATGACTGCCATGTGGCAGGTTGACAGGCTAACCAGCCAAGCAGGCAACCTAACAGCGACGGCCATAATTAGAGGCTAGACGTGCTCAACGTTAGCCAAGCAACAGCAGCAGCACATAACAATAGCAAACTCATATTTAATTTAAATGTCTCCATGATGTCCGCTAATTATTCGCTGTCACTGTGCGCCGTCTACTGTGACTGCAACTGCGACTGCGACTGCGACTGCGACTGCTATTGCGACTTTTGTGAATGGCTGTCAAACTTCTGGCCGAGCGTTGTCAGTGCCATTCCCCCAAAGACTTGCCTCTGCTCGATTGTTCAGAATTTTAATATGAAAATTGCAGCTATGTGGGAAAAGGCTGAAAAACTAATTTGAAAAAAGCTTCGTCTTAAATCCCGTTCAATCCATTGACATAATCCAAATTGACATGCCAGCCGGACGGCCAAGAGGTTGCCACTCGCAGAATCCTACTCTGTGCGGTCCTCCCGTTCCGCCACTCTCTCGTTCTGTTTCACTCTTGTCCCAGCCTCTGCTCTGTGCTTGTCTTGTTGACCAACCGCATGGCTGTTCATTTGTATTTGTATACCCTTTACTCATTGAGCCTAGTACATTCAGGGTATATTGTTTATGTCGCTGACATTTAAGAATATATTTTGTATACTGCCGACTGAGACAGTGAGCTGAGGGCCACTGACTCATCCGTCTGTATGTACTAGATCACCACAGTATACCGATGTGCCTATCTGTATAGCTGAGGATATCTGAGAGTCGTGCTACAGTTCCCTTCTCTGCTTTCATATACCGAGTCTAGCAGTTGGATGGATGCCACCCTCTGTTGGTCACTTTCAATTTGATTTTCTTTTTGCTGATTTTCGGCAATCACCCACATCACCCACATCTTCCACATTACTCTCTCTCTCTCTCTCTCTCTCGCTCTCATTCTTTCTGCCTCTGGCGCCTGTCATTTTACTAAGTGGACACAAATAGATTGTGGCTGCAGCTTCTGGCCGTTGGTCGTTGGCCGCTGGCTGTTGGCTGTTGGTTGCTGTCCGCAGTTTGGCTCAATAATCAATCAAAAACCTGGGCTGGCTTCCAGTTTCCACAAACTGTGCCAATTAGAGTCGAGAACCCCCTCTGAAGAGCCACAAGGTTGGCGCATGCAATGGCTCACAGCCCGAAGGATGTTTCCGTCGGGCCTCATTACAAGCTAACAAAGAAATAAAAACCCACAAAATTGTCCAATTAAACGCAATTTATGCGATATATTTCCGAGTAGCAAAGCGGCAAAAGGCAACAAAATTGAAAAGGTGTCTCTCTTGAAGTTTCAATAAAAATACCATTTGATCGTCCGACAGATCGGAGCGACAGAGCGACTCGTCCCCCGTTCCGTCTGCAACATTGTGTGGCGCCTTCCCTTTCGACTTGTTGGCAAATGGTTTACTTCCGCAACCAGCGACCACCTTGCCAACTTGTAGGAGTCGCCGCCGAGGCTAATGTGACAGCAACCAACACTTTAAGAGACGATACCTTCCAGAGACGGAGACAGAGAGAGAGAGAGAGGGAGTGAGAACTACCTGCCGTATGTCGACCTGGCGGCATCCTCTGTGTTTGTTTTGCCTTTGAAGCGCAGCAAAAACACGTAATATATTTATAATGAAAGGCTACCAGGATTATCATTATGGATAACTCCAGTCAGCTAATTGTTGTTGGTTTTTTCTTCCTCTTTGTCGTCCGCATCTTATTGTTGTGTTGTACAGCATATGGTATTAGAATATTATATCCTGCCTCAAAGCGACATATATCAAAATTAATGTGAATTAAATTAAATTTAACTTGCTAAGGGACTAAAGATAACACGGGCCAACAAGATTTTGTACCCAAAAAACTGATTCTAATTGTGGGCTCAACTCGCAGATCCCTCACCTTGTTTTTTCCACCACTCCAGCTCAAAGGAACTCTTTACATAAGTTTCCTTTCACAGATGATGCTCAGCTGATATTGAGAAAGGAATTACATAGGAAGACGACGTTCTACTTTTAGTGTCGTATTTCGCAATCATAGTCGATCATAGTCAATCGTTATTGAAAGTTATTTATTTTGTTGGGCTGTGCTATTATGAGGATGTTATCTACGATTGTAAGATGATTCCATTAATCGTGGCGTATTGAATGAAATGTATTTGCAATAAAGAGAATATAAAGTATTTGCAAAGTTTAATCATTATCGATATTATTCCTAATGAATTATACGCGTTCATATACTTACTTAGATCCATATAGCAATATAATATGCCACAGATTTAAAACTAAATACCACAAAACTCGTGATCAAATTTAAACATTTTCTAGTTTTCTTTGATTTCGTAATGCATTTATTTTAGTTAGTTATATCTTGCAATAGTTCATTTATAATTATAATACTAGGTAATGCCATTCGACTTACGAGCTAACGTACAATACAAGCCATATAGTTAAAATTCTTTTATATTATATATACTATTATATATATATGCTTTATAGAGTTGACATTTTGTGAGATTTTGAGAGGTGTTGAACAACTAAAGTTGAAAATCAAATCATGAAAACACTGCGCTACAAACTAAAGGAAACTACTTAATCTTACATCAAATACTTAGCTTATGGTTATATATATGCGTATATATCTGTATTTTATATGGAAAGTAAAGCTAAGTATGTACAAATTGATTGATTCGTCTTGTTCGGGGCTTCACTGTGCCCATTACGTTTTTCGACTCTATTTACAAAGCAAACTTTATCACAAATAAACCTTATACATATACACACACACGTACACATACAGACATAGTTATTTGTGTGTGTATATATACGATCTACCATTTGACAATTAGCAGCCCGCTGCATGGGACGCTTCCGCCCAGGGCTGCAAGCCGTGCAGCGCTGCCAACGGAGCTCCATTTACGCCGGACTGTGAGCTGAGCGGCGCAGCGGGTGGCGCAAAGCCCTTGCTAATGGCCTCCGCCTGCAGTGATAACATCAGCCGATTGGCTGCCTGTCGCTCCGCCTCGCGCTCCTCCGCCGTTTGACGTCTGCAAGTAAACATAGAGAAAGATAGAAACAGAGTGTGAGTGAGATTTGATGAGCTTTATCTATATATTAACATCGACTAATGTGCATATTCATTATGGTTAAAGTACATATGGCTAACTAGATTACAGGTGGGGGCAGAGGCAGCAGGCCATTTAAAACTAATCGAATCAAATATGCTGATTGCCCACAATTCAGAATACGCACTTACAGCGTGGCACTGACTGCTTCGCTTTTGTTTTATTGAAAATTAATTTCGAGTCGCTTTGCCGTTAAATTACATTTTAAATGTTGCGCTTAAATGGGATTTAAGAGCAGCAACAATTCCTGTGCCTATCAATTATTCAACTGTAATTTCAACTGCGCTTTGCTGCTGCAACAGTTCCATTCCCATTAACATTTCCATTTCCATTTCCATTTCCATTCCCATTATCCTTTCCCTTGCCCAGTTCCATCGCCAGTTGTTGCAACTGTAAATGCAATTTTGCTTTGCTGCAGTATTTGCTCTTCATTCCTATTCCCTTTCCCATGCTCTTTCCCATTCCCTATTGCAGTTCCACTTCCAGTTCCATTTTGGTCTTGCGCTTTCCCTTTGCCTTTGCATCTTGCGTTTGCGCAGCATTTCTGCTCTAATTGTGGCCACACACACAAACAAACACACACACATACACATGCATACAAATAGAAACCCGTTAGGGTGGTTGTTTTTGCCTTTGCGCCATATTGAATATTTCATGATCTAATGAAGTTCTTATGGTTGCCAGTTAAAGTTTTGGTCCCGTGTAATTACTATCCTAAATACTTAGCTCGTTAGTTCGAGAGCATGTGTGTGTATGTTTGTGTGTGTGTGTGTGTGTGTGTGTGCGACCCTCACATGTCATTTGTAGTATCATAGTTAAATATGCTATCATTAAAGCTTTCATCAGCAATGTCATCATTCAAACTAAAAGTTCATAACTCGAATGCGAGCTTATTAAAAATTCATTAATATCATTGCCAAATTGGTTAATTGTAGTTGAATGGTAAAAGAGATAAAAACGGCAATTTCGTGTACAGAACTTGCTTGAATATTTTCTCTGACCTCTATTACAAGTGCATAAGATATGTATATTTAGGTCCACTCTAATTCAATTATTGCTCAACACAACAATGAGATGCAATAGCAACAACTGCAACACCAATTTCTATGTCTGGCATTCAGTTTGAGTGAGTTATATATTATGCGACTATGGGTAGTATTTCACTTTTACTTTGTGGCATTTTTTGGATGCTTTATCTGCGAGGCATTTTTACAGCTACCGCATGAAAAATTCAACAAAAATTGATTAAAAACTCCAAAGGCAAAGCAAACTATGTGTGTGTATGTGTGCGGGCTTAATTTGAGTGGAACAGAGACAGCGCTAGAGGCAGGCAGAACGACGGCAAAGGTAAAGCTGTGTGTGTACATGTATGATTGAGTATGTGTGCGGGCTTAATTTAAGCGGAACCGAGAGACAGAGAGACAGAGAAAAAGAGAGAGAGAGAGAGAGAGTGAGGCAGAGGCAGACGACAGCCTCTGGGCTTAATTGAAGCGCAACAAAGACAGAAATAGAGGCAGCACGACTGTAATTTATCTTGTGCAACACGAGAGTTTTTTGTGTCTTTTTTTTTTTTTTTTTTTTTTATCGAGGTGGAAATGGAAAACGCTTTAGAAATGTTAACTGTTTGTCTTTTGGCGCCAGGGCGATGAAAATGTTGTTGTTGTTGTGTTCACGATAAATAATGGGCAAGCATTAGGCTAAAATGTTTATTAAAGCTTGACACACTCACATAGAGAGAGCGAGAGAGAGAGAGAGAAAGAAAAAGACAGGGAGAAATCGGGGCAGCGGGTGATAAATGTGGTAACAAATTTAATGGCAAGTCGATTGTCGCACTGTTAACAGCTGCTCAAGTGCCAGCCGAAAGCAGATAATTAAAATCATTTCACAGGCACACACACACACACACACACACACTAACACCCACATACACCCAGCGAATAATGTTTTGGGGCCCAGTGGTAATTATCCTTCAAGGCATAACAATTTAGCCAGTCCATTAATTGACTGGCCCCAGCAAGTCCCGCAGGACTTGCCCAAGATTTCGTCCTGCGCCGGACACGTGCCTTAACGTCGCAGCTTCAAATTTAATTTACAAATGGGCAAACGCAGCTGCAATTAATTTCATTTGATTTTCTTTCTTTCTTTGTTTTTGCCTTTGGCCCAAAAAACTTTGCTCTTTACTAAATTGATTTTTCGTCTTGCGGTTCAAGTTTTTGCCAACAACTTCTTCTGGCCATAAACACACACACACACACCCACACACACACAAGTGGGCACACAGTTCATTTGTCATTGTGTGCGTGTGTAAATTTTTAATTAGACAGCTTTCAGCAGCTCTGGCAAAAACTTTTCCATATGCCACGCAATTAATTTCATGTGAGTTTTCCTACTCGAATTTAAGATTCCCCCAAATACCCTCCCCTCCCCCAACCATCTCTTGCTCAAATCTTTGTGTTTGATGCATGGCCGTGTAATTAAAAAGGGTTTAACGGCAAGTTGATTTATGCGCAGGTTGCTAATTAAATTATGCATACTCTTCCATTGTTTTGTAGTATCAAGCAGCTTAAATGCGACAAATGGAAAAGGAAATACCCTGTAGTAAATGATGAGATACTTCAGCTAGATCGTAATAAGTATGTCACTAAAAAGTTTTAAGATAGAATCTGAACTTCTTTTACCATTAAATTCGTATAATCATATTTACCTTTTAATGGCAAACAGCAACTGCTGGGTATTCAATTCGTGCAAATCTTTTGCTTCAGCAGACAACAGTTAGAAAACGTCATTTGTTTGGCCCCAGCCCCCAAGCAAAACAAAGTACGCAATGACATGCCATTTTTTTTCTTTCACTCAGAGCTGAGCTGACAGACATGCTGTCCCTGTCATACCCGCACCAGCTCGTGCTTGCCATCAGTGTTTTCTAACTGTTGTCTGCCTGCCATTAACCACCATTTGCCTTGGCGACTTTTTGATGCCCTTGCGTAAATGGCGTAAATTTACGATGCTTGTTGCGAATATTATATAATAGATAATTAATAATCGATAATTCTAAAAATGCCAGACTATGTTATAAAGTCAGATTGATAGAATCAAAATCAAACGGAAATCATTATTTTACTATATTTGAAAGTCTTTGTATATTCTATGGTAAATAATACAAAAGGTATTTGAACCTCGTCATGACACAGGTAACTTGTGTGTGTGTTTTGTTTGTTATTTCTTTTTTGCTGCTCCTTTTAATTTCTTTTTCGCTAAACACATTGTCAAATTGACGGGCAACAAGCTTCATTCAATTGCTCAGTCTTCTTCTTCTTCTTGTTAATTATTAACTGTTGTTGTTGCTGTTTCGTTTTTATTGCCGTCGTTGTTGCTCGCGAGCAGAAGTCTCTGATTCATGCTTTGTCTTTGTTATTGCTCGCCCGCAAAACGAGTTACATAAAGAAAAAAAATCATACAAATACATTTTGAAATCTTTGAAGTGAACATAACTCATACGCCATGTTGAACGGTGCTAATTATTCAAATTACTTGGCGCGCAGTTGCATTAAGGCAATTATGTGAAATATACATATATGTATATATATATATATGTTTATATATAGTTGTATTTACGAGGCATACATAATCATGGGGCTTGTTTAATGCCGTTGCCATTTCACTTAGCCACAAACGAGCCGTGGCCATTGCCGTTAACAAAATTGCGTTTTACATCATTAATTTTTACGAGCTAAACTAGGTCCAAAATGGCTGATAAGCTCTAAGAGCCAAACAGTCAACAGCCAGGAGGACTTGGCTAGAAGGCAGTGGCAAGCAAGAGTGTAGAGTGAGGTAAAGAGAGAGAGAGAGTGGGGGAGAGACGGGTCTGGCTTCTGGTTTCTGGCATTGTCGTGCTGTGGGAGCTGAGCCTGCTAAGCGGCAATTAACGCGTCTCAAATGCGCCCACTGTAAAAACTTTTGTTGTCGTTGCTTGAGAGCAGAAGGCACAACAAACAAGAGTTGACAGTGTTCGACTTTTAGATACTCTACCGCTTCACAATCGTAATCAAACATTTGTGTAAAAATAAACTTACTGTAATTTGTGTATTCATTATAATATTCTACATGGCAATGGTTGTATCTTTGACTTACGTAATCTTAAAATAGGGCTTAGGTTCGATATTGATATATCAATATTAACAGGTATTAAAATGAGCTGAGATATTGAATAAAGTTCCTGAGGCACATCCTAAGTATACTATCTAATTTCTGACCGTTAAATTCATTCATCCAATCCATTGTCATTGTCGTTGTGTGCAGGGCAACGTTGCTCAGTTTTTGTTAAGTTTTTTGTCTGCCATTATTATAATGGTAATTGCATATGCTCATATCATATATCATAAATGTAGGGGCGGTGCGGTGTAGTGGGCGAGGGAATCATTTTGTTATAATTCTAATGTTAATAATAAAATAGAAAACAATTTGAGACACGCAACGGCGTTCAACGCATCAATGCCTCATTAAATTAGAGACAAACAAGCGCGTGACTTGTTTATAGCTGGCATAATATGCATACACTGAGCGAAAAAGAGGAAATGTCACTTGTCAGAAGAATCTTTGAAATATGAGGTTGATTATAGGGAAGAAATTTTGTTAACTTTGAAATATATTATGTAGCATAAACTATAAATGGAATATGAAAATTGCAAGGAAACTTTAGGAGAGGGATCAAAGATCTTAAATATATATATTTCTTTATACTGGCTTAGGATTGCGTTGATTGTGTTTTGTTTGCGAGTAAAACTTTCTTCAAGTGTAAGGGAATCTACATATAATTAGAGGAGAGGGACTTCACGCTATCAATGGAAGGGCCATAAATCAAAGTGATGAGAAAACAGCTGTTCGAGCGTATTTATAAAATATCTTATATAGACAAATATGTATCTATTATATGAATATCTGTAAGTAAATCTACAATGTGCATACACCAGATAATTTATGTATAGTTTAGATAAATTAAGAACATGACAAGGTTCAGTAAGTTACGGCTATCAATATTTAATAGTAGATGCATTGTTATAGATTCTCGTTATAATGTTTATCCGTTTTGCTTATTAAATGATATTTTCTCATTTGTCAGCAATATGAAACACTTGTTAAACAATTTTTCTGGTTTTAAAATATTTTTTAATTTGAAATCCATTTTAGTTTTTTAAATATTTTGCTCAGCTGGAACGATTTGATTTATTTGCATTTAGTTTCGGAATACAAAAATTGATCTTTTCCTATAAATTATTTATAAATGCTCTATTGTCATTATTTTGTTCTAAATAAAATAAAAAGAATTTACTTTTTAGTTTTCAATATGATTTTTAAATGGAACCATCTTTCAGTGAAAAAAAAAAAGAATTTGATGTATTGGGGTTTTAAAAATTTATTTTACATTTCAAGCAGTGAAATTTGGAAAATTAATATAACTATTTTCTAGAACTCAAGCACCTCTGGAAAAGAGAAATAATCGAGCAACTGCCTTCAGCTCAGAATATACATATATTCCTTAAGCCATAGTCTCTTTCATATTTGTCCAATATAATTTACGCTTAATTATGATTCTACTTTTCATAGCCTCCATTTTGTGTGCTGATGATAAGCGTTTGTCTAATAGCAAACCCTCGGCTCATTATGGAGCAAGCGCTGCAGAGGACTTAACAAACTAGATACAAAACGAATCCACCCCCGCAAAGGGCCAACCCCTAAACGGAAGGAGCGTGGGTGAGCAAGAGCCCATCAGGCATGGCAGGGGCATGGCAAGGGAGGTTTGCACTTTTTATTTAATGTGCTCATGCATAATGGAAAAACCTTTTACCCTCTGTTATAAAGGTAAGCTACATATATATTTATATTTTTCTCTCTTTTTTCTAGTTTAAAGAGGCGTGGCAGGGGGTGGTGGAGAAAGCCTTAGCTGTCAGCACTTGAGAACGTTGCATATTGATTTTTTTGTTCTGTAAAACTGTATTTATATTTACCTCCATTTAGTGCGTCGATTCTGAAACCACGTTTTCACCTGTGCATCGGTCATCTTGAGGCCGCGTGCGAGTGCCGCTCGCTCAGCAGATGCCAAATACTTCTGCTTGTGGAAACGTTTCTCCAGCTCAGCCACCTGGATGCGTGTGAACGAGGTGCGCGGCTTTTTTCGCTTGGGCGGCGTGCGATTCTGATACGGATGTCCGATGCGTCGGGCAATGGGAAAGGCAGCTGAAAGCAGAAGAGTCCTTAGTTAGCTGTAGCTCAAGCAATTAGTCAAGTATATATCATATATATATATATCTAAATAGATAATAGGACATTTCCGATATTTGCTTCCGCTAGCCCTATGACTGCGACCTGTATCTACCTGCTGTGAAATCAATTTGCTGAAGAGCCGAAGTCAGTGACTCGAATGCCTAATTGCTGCTGTCTGAGTGCGATCTTTAACCTTTATCATCAGAGGCAGAAGACGACGACGCACGCGACATCAATTTCATTCAAAAGGTTGAGTCATAAACTCTCTTCGTACTTCCTAGGATGCCTATGCGACCTAAGTCTCTCTTAATGGGTGCGCACTGGTGCCGCTGGCTCGCTAGCTCGCTGGCTAACTGACCGACTGGCTGACCGGCTGACTGGCTGGCAGTATGTCTGTGTGCCTGGCGCTGAACCTTTTAAAATTCCAGTCAGTCGACTTACTTTTGCGTGTTGTTGTTTATTGTGTGCGATAAGACGAACCAACCAAGCTACAGCAACAACAACAGCAACAAAATATTAAAACGTTGTCGTCGTCGTTGTCCTCGACGACAATCGGCTGAAACCGGCTTGACCAACGTCTCATAGGGGTCATTTGTTAGTTAGATCTGGCTAAATATTTATTTATTTTAAATTACTTGAAGATGCGAATACAAAAGCGAAATAACTGCATGTAATAGATATAAAATACATTTTCCAATGAATTACAAACAGTAAAGTTCAATTTTATAGAGGACTTTCTAAAGGGACATGGCTCTATACAAATTGAGCTTTACATATATTATATGAGACTCTAATACCGGTCTATAGAGATGTATGTGTCTCTATCCGTACCTATATGGAGGTCCATCAATACAAGTCTACCAATAGAGATCTATTCACAGAGCTATATTTTACAGTAACTTGTAGAGCTTTCAACTCTTGAAAATTATGGAAAGCAAGTTTTGGTCAAGCCAGAATAGTCGCCATTGGATGCATTACAAAACGAAGGTAATCAAAGTCCTTTTGAATTTTTAGAAATAAAGTTTAAATAAGTTTTAACAGACTGAATGACGAAGTTTGCGTATATTATTTGCATTTCTTCATTTAATATTTAAATATATAAATAAAATATGTTGGCATCAGAAAAACAAATTCATATATAAACTGATTATTTAAGTATGAATTACAAATGCATAAATTTCAGATTGTAAATGTGCCCACTTCTTCATCTATATAAAACATACCCATTCCACCACCTTATTCGCAATTTCCCTCATTTTCCAATAGCTAAAGAGCTTCTTCATAAGTTATAATATTTACAGCTCGAGCTGAATTCTTCAATTGGCCGCAATAAAAAGGCCAACAAAATGGCTAAAATTTCCATCAATCGGAAAAGCCCCGAATATGAATACCGTTATGTATGGCTGGGTGTTAAGCTGACAAATCATGTTTTTTATTGAGAGTGCGCCCAGGAACCCTTCAATTTTCATTTGCCCTAAGCAAAAATAGATGTGGGACGCGTGTTCGGAAGGGTTTGAATGCCATTTGAATGTTTCAGGCAATATCAATTTCAATAAAAAGCCATTTATCGCACCACATAAGCAGGCGCTCATATCCTTAAAGGATACGAGGTCCAACACTCATTCGCGTAAGCATAATTTTATGGCTTACCAACAAATCCTGCCCCTTCCCTCAGCCTGATTCGTCTTATTTATGATGTTTTGGCTCAGTTCTTGGCGTATCTTAAAGATACTCTCACAACCTGTCTGTGGGCTGTGGCGGCTGCTGCTGTTGCTGCCGTTGCCGTTGCCGTTTGCCTTACCAAAAATACGTAAAATAATGCTAAAAGCTTTTAGCATGCATTATTGATGGCGCCTGTGGCCGAGACAGAGGCTGAGAATGAGGCGCTGGCCCACCTGGCGTATGCGCAATATGTAGCTACAATATGTAGCTACAAATATCTACACTCAAGCATTTACACTTTGAACTTTTATGCGATTTAGCCACTTTTTTTTGGCTAGAAAGGGCTACAAATTTAATTGGCGCCTGCTGCGTGCGCCTGTCAGCAGAAAGTCTAAGCAACGGCATTCCAATTAACATGCAACGCTTATTAATCATATGAGTGAGCGAGAGAGCAGATGAATGTGTGGGGAGCGGCGAATGGGCAAAGGGTCACACTGTGACGTTGGCTCGTTTGTCTTATTAATGAAAAAAGCCAAGGCGCCAGCTTATCAGCAAAGCCGCAGCGACACACTGCGCTCGCACAGCCACACTCATTCACACAGACGCAAGCACAGAGCGACAGACGTCGCTGACGAAGTTGTTGACAAAACGAAACTGGTCAAAGGAAGCTACATTGCTCTGCCCTTCCTTCTACCTCAGTCTCTCTCTCTCTCTCTCTCTCTCTCTCTCGCTGCTCTCACTCGCATACATGTATGACAAAAACAAAAAAAAAGTGTGGCCAAGTTCAGTTTAGCTTGCATATCAGTTCTCCCTGTGCCTCTTCCTCTCCTGCTCTCTTCATATGTTTGTAGGCTGTACAGCGGGCTCATCTCGCTCACACATACACACATACACACATACATTCGCACACTAGCTGAGACTAATTAAATGCTGCCCATGTCAGTTGAGGCCGCGTCGCATTGAAGTGTGGTATGCTGGCGATAAATAAGCCAAGGCATGTCCGCAGCTCACTTGAAGACCGCCCAAAGTGTAATTAATTCCTTTTTCGGGGGCACAGCGCGAAATTAAAAAGTCATGTAAACCAGCTCATTAAAATAACTAAAAAAATAAACACAAAAAGAAAAACGAAAACGAAAAAGTAAATAAAATAAGGAGCGCAGCGGATGTTGGCCATAAAAGCAAATCGCACCGCGATCGTCCAGCTAAGCAGCTTTGCGGCTCACAAATATGAGTTAATGCAGCCAACTTCCTACTAACTGGGCTGCTGGGCCGCTGGGCCGCTGGGCCGCTCGTCGCGGCTGCTCGACTGCTCGACTGACAGCACAGCTGATAAAAAGGGTATGCAGATTCGTAATAAAATCAACGCGTTCTCATTATTTAAGCGGCTCGCGCTGTTCGAACAACCGAAGCTCATAATGTAAACAAATTAAGGAAGCGAACAGCGAGGATCCAGCTCGGATCGAATATATATATATGTATATATATATACTATATGCAAATGAGTAGTGCAAAACTTTTGCTTCTGGGCGGTTTTTTGTTCTCTGGCTTTGACTTAAGCTGCGATTGTGCATTTGAAGGCAAACATGTTTTTATACTTTAGGGCGTGTGTGCCAATGTGTGTGTGTGTGTGTGTGTGTGTGTGTGTGTGTGTGTGGCACTGCTTGGGGAAATGACATGCCGACAGGCATGTTGGCTTAAAAGACTTCTCTGATCGCGCTTATTAGGCATGGAACACAGCCCCAATCCACATGCATATACCACACATATATGCATACATACACACGCACACACACATATGCATGCACATCGTAACAGTAGCTGCTGTTTGTTATTTGGGGGCTACCTCACTTTTTACTGTGAGCTTCACTCACCTGCCAGCCGATCCTTGACCGCCTGATGGGCGAGCGCCGCATGATGCAACGGCGGCAGTGCCCAGGTGAGCGGCGTGCGCTGCGGCGGCACACGTAGCACATGTCCAGCAGCCGCTGCCGCTGCCGACGGATAAAGATGCGGATACGAATAAAGCGCTGCGGCGCTGCCATAAGTCGAATTGGCAATGCTGCTGGCCAATTTATAGGCGGCCAAATCGTGTTCATCTGCCTGCAGTTCTTTCTCTTCAATATTTCTATCCAAATTGTTGTTGTTGTTGTTGCTGCTGTTGTTATGCTGGCTGCTACTGTGGTTATTGTTGTTGTTGTTGTTGTTGTTGGTTTCAAAGGGTTTCGAGAGCAGGCGCGATATACTGAAGGGCAGATTCTCGCTGGATGAGGAGCGCGTCTGCTCCGATTGCAGTGATTCGCTAAACGAAAGAGAAGAAACAAAGAAAGAGATAGGGGGAGTTGTTGGAAATACAAGTTTTATTGTTGTTGTTCTCATTAATATAAAAAATGTCACTAGATAAGAGCGAGACAGCGGCAGGGCCAGACAGAGTGAGACGGAGATAGATAGAACTAATTATGACTAAAATGTTGCAAACTAAAATCTCAAAACATTTGCCCACGCATGTGGCATACACTCAGAGAAAAATTTATTCGTATATTACTTTATCCGAAGATATTCCCGCATTTGAAAAACTTTAAACTATCAATAAATATATGCCGGAAAACATGTCTCAAATTGAACTTTATTATTATTTAAATATTTTGTTTGGCCAGATCTTTACAGGAAAATATTTTATATATATGATAATATTATTTAAATAAATTAAATCACAGCTCAATTTAATTTCATTATTCATGCCAAATTCAATCACTATCTAATTGAGTAGTGAAATTTTTCTCAAAGTGTATTTAAGTTATTATTGATGCTGTTGGATGTTGGCTGCTGACGGTTGGGTCTTGGCTGTATTGCAGATAAGGCCTAAAGTATTGGCTTGAAACACGCAGAAATCATGTTTTCGTCTCGCGCTCAGCCTTCGCCAACCGCTGCGTATGCGTAATATTTCGCATGAATCTCAGCAAATTAAGTAATTATGCAAATGGCATTTGAGTTGAATTCTATAAATCGCCAGTCTGATCTACACTTGACAAAAAGCAGCAGCCACAACATCCATAAGTCAGCGAAACAACTATTTTATGATCTTTCTTCTTTTGTGTCGCAGCTCGCATTCGCTTCGCTTTATGTGTTTTCTGCTTCGTTTTTATGGAACATTCTCTATTAAAATGTTAATCCCATGTGATGCGTAGGGCCCCCCGACTGGGGCCTTGTCTTTGTGCTGCTCGAACTCGTTTGGAACCCATTTGGGGAACTGTTATCGCCGTGCGCTTTTTGGCGCCTTGCTAATGTGCCTTTTTATCGTCGCCATGCCCAGTTGTCTCATACCCTATAATTCCATCTCTCTCTCAATCTCCCTAGGTGTCTTTGTAAATTCAGGAAGTTTTCTTGGCGTCTGCTACGGCTATTTATTAGCGTTTAAGAGCTTTGTTCACGCCAAACCCAAATTGGAGCGAGTCGAGAGCTAGTTTTAATGCGATTCGATTCGAAGCGATTGTGAATGAAAGCGTTTATTGGATCAGCTTGTTAGCTATTCAAATGCGCCAAGAATGGGTCTTTGTGTAGTCAGACAATGCGAACGTCATTTGAATATATTCATCAAATGATTAAGAGAAGTTGGACATTTTTTTTTGCTGACTGCCCAATACTCTGTTTAAAGTAAAGGATGAGATTTGAGATGAAACAGATGGATAGATAGATAGAGAGAGAGAGAGGGAAAGGGGCTATAGAAAGAGAGAATGAGGAAAATGTAAAAAGACAGGGAGAGATAGAGAGAGAGGCAGGAGAACAGACTCAACTTAGTCGAATTGAAATCAAATATTACTTATTACTCGGATTATGTTTGTTTCTCTCAGTGGGAAATGTTTAAAAACTTGGAAGATCTATAATGGTCTATCTAACATATATGCTCTTCTACACATGGTAAACAGAGTATGAATGTGAGAAGTTCTCAATAGAAAAACTGAGATATGGGAAACCTAATTACACTTGTTCTCAAGTTCTTAACTAGACATAAATATAAAAAAACAATTTACATATACATATGCATAAGAAGTATCGACATCTGATCAATAATTTACCTGAGCGGAGTTTCCGATTCATCGTAGCAGCTGCCATTGTCCATATCCACATCTGAGCCGCTGCCGCAGGACATTCGTGAATCGGAGTCTACATCAACGTGTATTTCCTGTTCCTCAACATCGTCGCCATTCTCGTGCTCGTGCTCGTGTTCATCCTCCTCGTGACTGGACATGTTGAGAGCTATTAGGCTAATATGAGGCGCCAATTTGAACAACACTTTTGTTTTTTCTATTTATTGATTATTCAGATATATGCATATATGTATATATCGGGATATATGTATGATTCGAGTATTTCTCTTGCCTCACTCACTGCACAGTTGATGGCGCTTCGATTGACTTCACACTTTGGCTTTGGCTTTAAGGAAAAGAGGCCGCGACGCGATTTCGTTAACCGTTAACCGGCTCGACAAATGGAACTGAGCTCAGATTTGAGATCGGCGATTGAGCGAAAAAAACTCCGTGCTGGGAGCGGGCGCGTGCTGGCGGGCGTGAACGCTTTTCATAAATGCAACCAAAAATATGCCGACGGACTGTGCCGCTGCCGCAGTCGCTGTCTCAGTCGCTGCCTCAGTTCTCAGTCGCTGCCTGCTGCCACTGCTTGTTAAGTGGCTTTAGCAAGCACGTAAAACCAGTTCCGCTGGCACCGGCAGCGCTGTCGCCGTCGCCGTCACTGCTTCCCTCCTGTTTGGTTAGCTTTAACGAGCCTGTTTGCCACCTTGTTTGAACCTAACCTACCATAATAAACGCGCGCCAACCCTCTCGCCCGCACTTGTCTACGCCGTGTGGTGGTTGCTCTGCTTTAGCCCCGCCTCGCGTGTATTTGCTTCTCGCTCGCACATGTCGCTCTCTCGCTCGCTGCGCCGGCGCGCTCAACTGTGCTGTGCTGGACAAACCGGTTTGGGTCTGCGTGTCGCTTGGCAGCACTGGCCTGCAGCTGGCCAGCAATTGGCGCAGTGGGCGTAACGCTGCCGGCCTCTGATTGGTCGCTGCGTGGCAGTTAGTCGAACAGTTACAGTTAGCGCTTGGTTTCTACGAGTAGAAGTGGAAGAGGGGGTGACGGAGCGGGACGGGGAGCCGCTTTTGCATTTGCGACGACATTTTAAATGGAAAACGTTTTGCTTTTGGGGTTTTTATTACGTACGGAGACGAAAGTACGAAGAGAATGTATTTTCATTTTGATTGTTTCTATTTTCGGCTTAGCGATGCGAAGCGAGGCGAAGCGTTCCGCCATCTCGTTCCTGCGTGAACAGGCCAAAGCATGGAGAAGTGCAAATGTGGCAGATTAATAGCACAATTGGAAATAGCAGCGTTTTGTCAGTTTCAAACTTCACAAAGCAGGGGAGGCGCGTCGGACAGAGGAGGTGGGGCCGGCTCAAGCTCTTAGAGTGTGGTCGACTTTTCTGCGCGGCTTTTCCTAATGCCTGCCTCAGGCTTAAACCATTGACAGCCGCTGAGAGAGATCTCTATTAGTAGCGAGCGCAAAATGTTTCCGCTGCTATCGGTCACCTGACATTCTGGCAGCCAGCGATAAGATATGCCACATTCACCCACCGCCCCCGCGCACCGACCAGCCCCGCCCGACGCCCACTTTCTTGGTGTCCATGCAAATGGAAATTATTTTGTTTTCAGCATCTTTTGCTGTGTTCCAAGTTCACTTAAAGGTTAATTGACAGTTTTATTGGAGAGTTTCTTAGCCTTGAGCATGGCTCTTACTCAGGTGGCAAACTGGAAGGCTACCTGGCTGTCTGGCTGCTTGGCTAGCTGGCTAACAGGAATGCCTCCGCGTCTTGATTCTGCAATTGCAAATGGATAGCTACGTAGCTATTTCTGATATGTTGGCATGTGCCATGTACGCACATGCCAGAGGGACAAAGACAGAAAGAGCGATGCACAGAAAGAGAGATGAAATGGAGAGCATATAAATCATTTTCTTCTAACACCAAGACCAATTCAAATTTAATTCAATTTTTCCTCGTACTCGTTTAACAAGCAAAAAAAGCAAATTAATCAAAAAAATTCAATTTTGCACTTAGAAACGTTTGTTTTTTTTTTTTTGGCTACTGCTAACAGTCACAGCAAAATCTTGGCCAACAATGAAACGAACAATTACTGCATATTTAATTCAAATCACACCAGTTCGTATTCTACACTGAACGAACAATAACGAGTGGACAGTCATTCAAACTGAATTAATTTGATTTTAAATATTTCTTATTAAGTAATAAATTAAAAACAAAAAATTTGATTATGAAGTAATAAATAATAAAGTATGAATGATATAGTAGAGTGTGCTTAAGTAGCAGATACCTCGAAGTCCTAATCTTGCTTCACAAAGAAAGACAAGCACAGATATATTAATACATGCGTACACACACAGACACATATACATACACACAAACACACAGTATTTGATATATGTATACATATTGCAAGCATATTCTAGCTAACAAGCTAGTTGTGTTCATGCGAACATATAGGCAAAGTTCTGATGGGCCCAAGGCGTATATGAATTCATTACAGACTAAATTCCATAATATAATTTTATAATTATAATACTTATAATAAATATTCCAATATATTCATAAGTCATAAGTCAACTTTGCATATGCTTCTATATCAAATTCATTTCTTATTTTTCTCGCTGTGCATGTTCTTATGGCCAAACGCATAGTCACATTCACACATACAACACACACACAGATACACATTCGGATGCAAAAGGACGTTTTGCTGAAAGTCACGACGCATCGCCATCGACGTGGCTCGTAGGCCGTGTAGCCAACTAATTGGATTTCATTTGAACAGCAACAGCACCAACAACAACAACAGCAACAAAAACAATGAGCAACAATTGCCATAATAAAACAGCAACAACAACAATGAGCCAAATGGTCTCGACTTGGGCAATTGCAATGCAATTTTAATGCAAAATGAGAGGCGGGCCACATTTTTATTGCATTTTTACTTGTATTTCAGTTAATAGCAGGCAGCAGCAGCAGCAACAACAACAATAACTGCAACAACAACAGCATGAAATTGGTGCTTGGTATGAATACAAAATGAGGCCAAGAGATGCCACCACAATGCAGGAACAGAACTTTAGCCTCAGAGTAGAGCTGAAGCAGAGCAGAGGGCAGAGGGTAGTTGCTGCTGGTTGCTGGCAAAATTAGTATGCAGCAGCTTACTGCAGTCAACAACAGAAGCAGCAGCAGCAGCAGCAACAGCGGCAACTACTTCGAATTGCCTTTGCCGCTCAGCATCCATGTGCAGGACTTTTGCCACTTGACTTTATTGGCAACTTCATGGAATATTCAGCAGTCAAGTTCTGCGCAAGTGCTTTCAAATGGACCACCCCTACTCCTACTCCCACTCCCACTCCCACTCCCACTCCCTCATCAACCTCCCAACCCTTACCTGCTAAGCTTCCAATGCCTTTGCTGCAGCTTCATTTCATATGCATTTTTATTTGCCTCATATACAAATGGCAAGCTGGCAATCACTGTGTGTGTGCCAGTGGGAGTGTTGTGGGCAAGGGGCGTGGCAAGGCACAAATGTCACTTCAATTGCCAATACTGATTATGGCGCTGTCTCAGTATGTCGCAGCGCGAACTTTATGTGCGGCCAGTGGAGCGCTATTATTGGTGACATTTTTGTTGTTGTGCTTTTTAAGGTTTATGCGAATGTCTTTCAAATGCCCACGAATTGTTTGCAGAGAGAGAGAGTGAGAGAGAGAGAGAGAGGTACAGTACAAGATAGAAAGAAGAGAAAGACTTATACTGAGTATATAGCTATACTTTCTTGTATACCCATTGAAAAAGTCAGACGAAGTATAAATAACTTGTCCGCAGAGAACATATAAAGCAAAGAATGCTTTTTAATGTGCATTACATAAAAAATTCAGAAGATATATAAAGTATATAAAATATATAAAGTTGATGTAGTCTATAAAGTTAGACATATATATTTTTGATTGACATTGAGTACATCCGAATATCCCCATTTTGAATACTCCATTTCGTTATATTTAAATAAAAGTTAGAAAAGGGTATTTGCAAGTCGTTTATAGATTCTCTCTTTCGTTGTCTTTGCCATTTGTGTGATTTCCCTCAACACGTAAGACACTTTCGTGTCTTTTCTTGCGAATGCCTTCGCTCCCCTGACGTTTGCTTTTCCAAGTTCCTTACGCCTGTCCACACTTAGACGTGGACTTCGACTTCCACTTGAAGTTGGACTTCGATTTCAATTTGGGTGGGGCAAAGTGTTTGTTTGGTTGGGTCTATGCGTGATTTTGTTAGTGAATTGACCACACAATTTGCTAAGCGATAAATTAGACATTAATTATTTAATCATGTGTCTGTGCCGCCCCCTCACTCGCTATCTCAATCTCTTTCCATTTGTGTGGCTGTTTCTTGTTTTAGTGAGAGCTGAACTTGTTGAGTATCGATAGCACTGATTTGAGCTAAGGGAGTATGGAGATTGCGCTCAGCAGCTGAGATTAGCATGGAATGAAATCGCAATTTGTCTAGCAAACTTTATTCATCAATATGGAATTCAAAATAATTTATATATTTTTACAGAATATTTTGTATACAACATATCAAATTTTACATCTGTAACAATTATACGCTGTTGGCTCAGTTTGTATGTGTGGCAATCCCATTTCCTAAGCATAATAATCGTGGCATACAAGAGTGTTTCTAATTAATTTCGCACCCACTCTCTCTCCTTCTCCCTCTCCATCTCCCTCTCCATCACATTCACTGATTTTTATGTAGCCACACAATTTTGGGGAGCACATGCGAGCCTCTGCGCATGCATATTGCATGCCATATGGGCATTTTTAATAAGTATCCAATTTTTTGCCACGCATTTTCGCATTTTCGCATTTTGTGGCGCCCACCTAAGCTGCTTCCTCCCCACATTTCCCTGCCGCCTATACTCTTTTGTTGTTCGGCTCCTTCAGCATATGCCCGTCGACAATTTTTATGCTCCACCATTGTTGGTCGTTTTATAAATTAAATATGCTTCTCGCGCAATTTCAGCCAGCAATTGTTTCGTAATACCCTGTAATGCTGTTTTGCAAAAGATGGCTTGAGACTGCAAGAAAGATATGCATTATTGAGTATCATAATTACTAAGTCAATAAAATTAAATATATAAAAGAAAAGTAAAATTTAAATCGCTTTAACCGAATAAATTTCAATAAAGTACTGACTGGTTGATGGTTGATGACTGGATTGAATTAACTTCGTGAATGACAAGTCCCTGAGGGATTACTTGAATAGTTTCAATATATGACTTCATATAGGGTATTTCAAAGTCTAAATACGAATATATCTGATAGGTGCTTTGGCACAGTTTTTGTGCCGGGTTAAATGGAATACAATGGGGTTGTTATGGCCTGATGGCGTTGGTGCTGGGGTTGGGCTCATGTTTGGGGTGCTCTGCGAATGTGCGACACTCCGTTAAGCAGTTCATTTGTAGGCAATTTTCGTATGATTGCAAGCCATTTGCGCTGTGTGCTCGCACCCGGGTGCGTGCGATTAGCTGCAATATTTATGGAGCCTACTTAGAGAGCTTTATGCAGTGGTAGCCATGATTTTTATTGCACCCAGAGAGAGAGAGAGAGAGAGGCGAGAGATTGAATAAGCAATTTAGTCGTGTTTGATATGTGTTTTGTGTTTCATAAATTAGACATTTAAAACTCTGCCTTTTTGGGCATTTGGACTCGTTCATAAATACAAATTCAAATCGCTTTTTCTTTTGGCACATTTAACTAATTTGTATAACAGCTTTGTTGGGGCCCAGTTTGAGCTGTTGTGTAGGGGTTTTCCAGTCGTTCGACTCATAAAACTAATTAAATCAGAGTTTGCTCGTAAAAATACCAGATCTATAGCATTCATTCATTTGAGTCTTCTCAGCTGGAAGACTTACGCCCCCATAAACAGGCCCAACACAAAGGCGCAAATATTTACGTTAAATATTTGGAAAGTAAATTATAACATTAAAAGTGAATAAAAAATAAAGAATGCAGAGAAGCGTTCATAAAAATGATGCTCTGTGGCAGGTATTTGTTGAAATACGTTTTCAAAACGAGCTCACGACATGTTTTGCGTACCCTACAAACACGGAGAGTGTATAAAAGTGAAGTATCTTGACTATGCGACAAATTTGCAACTGAATATGTTTGAAAAGAAATGAAAGTGCATTATAGACCATATTAAATCGAATTGGAATTATTAGTCTCGTATTATTTGTGTCTAGACATATTATAGTATCTTATATTACAGCTTACAAATACTTAATCAATTTTCTTTAAATACTTAAATAGCAACTTGTTACAGGGTATATTCCAGTCCTGCACCTCAATTTGGATATCTAAGGTCAGCTTTAACAAATGCAATATAATCGCTCTTATATATAATAAATGTTTGCTATATATATTCTATATTTAATATCATTTATATAGAACTTACACCTCTTTGAGCTCGTGCCATTATCTCAACTAGTCGAGTTAATTGCTTAATCTGCAAGGCTGCATTAGATGCTGCTCCGACTCGGGTCATTGCTGTGCGAGCTCGCCTTTTTACCTGGGCAGTGAGCTGTGTGAGTCATGCGCTGGCTTATCGAGACGAGAAATGCGTGTCTCCTTCTTCAATAATTTTATAGCCCACGTTGCGGCAGCGCAGCGCAACTCAAAAACAAAGCCTCGCTGCAATCAATTAGCATTGTGACCTGTTTTTTACCTGGCGCCCTTGCCCCCTCTGTCCGACCCTCAGCCGCTCCTGTGCGCTCGCTCTGGTCAGCCTCTTATCAGTTTGACGCGCTTGTTAATGAACGAGCGAGGCCTCAAGTATTGCAGAGGGGCATGCGGCAGAGGTATTCCACTCATATTTTGATGCATCGATTGGCTTTTGTTTTTGTTTGTTTTCTTATTGTTAAAAGCTTTTTGCTTAATTCGCATTTTAAATGCTAATTAAAATGTTTCTTGTTTTTTTAGGCATTTGCTCAGTTTGTTCTCTGCTCTCCATTCGCATTTGCATTTAGGCACTATAAAACATTTGTGAGAATTGATGATGATGCGAAATGTTATTAATGACTTACACTCTTACACTTTTGCACGTTTTTTCATCATTTTTACACTGTGCACCGCAGTCATTTTTCAACAGAACCAAAGAATTTCCGCATTACAAATGAATTTTTTCAGTTTTTCTGGCCTCACATTTCCCAACACAATTAAAAAATCCTCAGACTGGGGATCTGCTGCTCTAGCCGACTTGTCTCGTTCATCATGCCGAAATGCATTTTAGCTG
Source organism: Drosophila antonietae (assembly GCA_030914385.1). NCBI lineage: Eukaryota > Metazoa > Arthropoda > Insecta > Diptera > Drosophilidae > Drosophila > Drosophila antonietae. The sequence goes on along the minus strand of JAUESO010000609.1, from coordinate 520,357 downwards.
AAATTAAAAAATGCTTATACATGTATATATATTTATGTATATATATGTGATGCTCTTCGTTAATTCCAAATGGTCTGTGGCAGCTAAGCTGTAGCTGTTGCAAGTGCTACAAAATTCAGAGCAGAAGCATTTGTAGCCAGCACTGGGGACACACTCTGAACTCGGATCACAACTGCCTGCAGCCTATGGACATGTGTAGCTGTCGACGTTACGGCAACTAAATCCCAAAGTCTGCTCTAAAACTGACTCTTTCGCTCTCTTGTTATTCCCCACTCCGTGTAGCAATAACAACTTTAAGTACTACTTCAAGGACAAAAAATCGCATATTGTCATTATTTTAAAGCGTTTGCTTTTTGAATAGTTTCTATACATATATATGTATATAACTTGATATCCAAGCTAGCTAGTTAACAGTTAAATTTGTTTAGAAATCGACATTCTCTAACATTCCACGTAATAGTGCACCATGTAATTTATGGCTCTATTTGTAGACGAAGCCAATATTGATCTGATAGAAAGTTAACATGCGTCTTATTTTTTTAAATTGTTTATATTTTTACAAAGGTACAAAGGTATACTTTCTTTAAATTTCACATAACTGTAACTATTGCAAGCACTTAAATGGATGAACGCCCACTTCAGATTACGAACTATCTATCAAGGCCCACCAAGGTTATACTATAGGGTATAGCCAAGGTCAAGTAAAAAATTAAATTAAATTTTAATGACAGTCATAAAATTAATTGGAATCCTCTTTTGATTACAAATTAAATTTATGGATAATCATTTGTTAAACTTGACCCAATTCTCAGCCATTTGAGAAGTTCCAATGTTCTCAGACAGCGTAGTGGACATAAAGTATATCCTGTACAAACTGTAAAATAACGACAAACGTCAGACGTTAAACCGCTATTGATCAACCATAAACAGAGTATTAGGTAGTCAGTACTTATTTATGCAAATATTTAAATTTAAGTTATATAAAAATAATAAATTGATAGAAAACATCTTCTAGCCTCCTTGTTGTGGCGAATCTTTGATTTAGGATCGCTCAGCGAAATCAAGCCAAATGCCACCCTCAAGTGTTGTCACCAAGCTCACTGGTTGGAACAAATTATCCTTACAAGTCTTTGGATTGACGCTGATATCAAAGTTGACTATGATCTCCACGAGTGCCGACTTGATCTGAGCGAGGGCAAAGCGCATGCCTGCAGCCGAAACGGTTAAGATTTTGGAATAGTTCTCAATGGTACTCGCTCTACTTACCTATGCAAATTCGTGGACCATCGCCGAAGCCCATGAATGCGCCTCGATCGCGGTATGCCTTGATGACATCGGGGTCTAGGAAGCGCTCCGGCTGAAACTCTTTGGCATTTGGAAAGATATCCTCATCGAGCATATAGCAGGAGTGAGGTACCACGACAATAGTGCCTTTTTCCACCGTAAAGCTAGGCCCATTGCGATTGGGCAGCTCAAGGGACTTGGTGCATATCTTGTTAGAGAGTGCGAGTGGAGGAAAGATACGTATGGTTTCTGGAAGTTCGACCGAAAGTTATACTATATGCTCAAAGGTGTCCACTCTCAAATATATACCATGCACGCAGGCGTTCAGATAGGGCAGCTCGATAAGCTTTTCAAAATCAATGAAGCCTTCATCATTGAGATGCTCCTTCAGCTCCTCTCTTAGACGTTGCTGCACTTTGGCATTGCGACCCAGCAGCAGCAGCGTGTGGGCCAAGACAGTGGCCGTCGTCTCAAAGCCATCCAGCAGGAAGGTCATTGAACAGGCTGTCACTTGGCGCTTGCTCAGATTCTTCTTCTTGGCCAACTGCTGAATGTACTCCAAAAAGTCCACACGATCCGCGACCTGGCCAGCTGCGACTAGGCTATTGCGCGTCTCGATAGCCGCCCCCATGAAATCCACGAAAAAGCGCTCGACATCCTTGGGTATGAAGCGCCATTTCTTGATGCGATGCAGCGAGGGTATCAACGCCATTACGGCAAAGCTAACAGCAATGTATAAATTCTGCTCGAACAGGGCTTTAATGTTGTTCATCACCGGCGTGGGTTTCTCGCTGAAGCTCTGAGCACTCAAGCCCAGCACACAATCCGTCACCATTTCCGTGGTAAAGCAAAGGCTGAGCTGGTGGTTAAGGCAGATAACTCTATAGATAGATATGCATTGATATACTCTATAGTCTACTCACATCCTTGCCATTCACACCATCCTTGGGCGCAATGCGTATTTGCTTGCGTATGAATTCGTTCATCTTTTTGCACACCTGCGTTGTCACTGGGTACGCCGTTTTGATCTGCAGATGCAGATGATCATAAATATATGCATATATATATAAATAAAGACAACTCCCTGTCTCATTTCTGTTAATATGATTTCAAATGAGTTTTTGTGTCTAGTTTCCATTAGATTATTCCTTTGAAAGTTTCATTAGGACTTTACTCACAGATGATGTGCAGAAAGGTATACATATAAGTATAGCGAATTATGTATCCTATAACTCGTATCAAAATCATATCAATCCACTATTATATTAACTGCCTCTTACGTATCACTTGGCGCTTACCCGACTCATGGTTAGGCCGGGTGTTATTTCGGCGCGACGCTCCTTCCATGCCTCGCCTGTCATCGTGAACATGTTGTTGGCAAATAAGAAGTCGGTCTTCTCGTCGATTATGGTGGATATCTCGTTGTCATGGAAGTGCTTGAAGTTCGACACGTATACGCGATGCGCAAGCTCCGGACTGAGAATCAGGAGTTGAGGTGTCCGAGACATAAAAATTCCAACTGCATCGTATTGTTGTTTGTATTTGCTGCCAAAGGTAATGAGAAGCATTCATTCTAAACTCCAACATTCAGAAGTATATCAGGCATTACTTATAGATCTTGCTCAGATCGTAAACGGCGTGCTGCTTCGCTGTGAACAAATTGGGGTAGTTGCCAGTTAGTAGAGCTGGCTTTGGCCCTGGCACTCTGCGCTTGCGCCAATGGCTGAAGTTCCAGATGAGAAACTCGTAGCCCAGAAAGGCTACCAGAGCAAGTAGTGCGAACGTGGCGAGCATTACGGCAACCGTTTAAGAGTGATTCCGTTGCTTGACTGCTGGCTGCTCGTCTATTCTCAATTATAAATACTGTTTGCAGGTCAGTTGGCGAGATAATGCAGCCTGATAATAACTTATGACAATCTAGCCTAGTCAGCTGGCTGACTAGTCGCTTATCTGCATTTACAGCTAAATACTACCCCCCGCCCAAACCATATCAATTGTTTTTCTCTCACACATTAATTAATACTTGTTCGCCTTTTGTGAAGGGAGTATATTGTTCATATACGTTCGTCTCTCTCTCTCTCTCTCTCTCTTCCTCTCTCTTTTATTATTATGCAAACCAAGATTTCAAATTTTACATAAACAGGATAAATTGGAGTCCCAGTCTAACGATTCAGGGTAAGCCCTCAAAATACTTGAATAAATCCAACTTGCATAGCTGAATTCCATTGCAAACCTAAAATCATTCACAAAGATTTCTAACACTGTGCAAGTGTATCCTGCAGTCAGTTGCATCCGATTATTCAAACATATTTCATGATGGTGCACTATAATTTCATTTTGTAGTTGCGAGCATGACGTTGATGAAAATTTAGTTTTTAGGAATCACATTCGAAACTTTGAATGTAGCATGACTCGACAAATTCATCCATTTACATTTGTATAGTCGGTTCAGATATAGACTGAGGCTCGAGCTGAAATGTGATTTGAGATTTTGTCTGGCATTTTAGCGAAACGTGCGATGCTGCTGATTGCTCAACTTTTAGAGCGAATATATAGAGCATTTACATATAGAGCATTTATGTGATTGTTAATGAATTAGCTAATTGATAATGAAATACCTAACATGTCGCTGATTTTATAAGGAATACATAAAGGTCATCAATAAGTTATTGGGTAGTTAGCACCGCTAAAGACTATGCACAACTATAAAATACCCTGATCTGCCGTTAAAAAGTGGGAAGAGGTGGCTCTCAAAGAAGTTGGGTTATTGACCAATTATTATTACTTATTTTTAAAAAGATATACTTAAATTTAATATTGATTTTATGTCTGTCTGCTACTTGCATTGCAACTAAAACATTTCCAGTTTCAATTATTAAATACTCTACGCAGTTGGCTGCCAACACATTTCTATTACATATATATATATATTTGCATATCTGAAAACTTAGCCTCATATCAGCATTTGGCTTGAGCATTTGAATTGGATTTATGTGCGTCGCCTGGAAGCATATAAAGAACCATTAAGAGACCAAATACTGTACGGCTCAGCAATCAGCAGACCCAAGTGACAAACTCAAGACAGTGTCTATGCCTCCAAGAGAGTGAGAGAGTGGAGGGGCTCAACTATCAGTGGTGCATTGCCATTACACCCACGCGCAGTTTGTGTATATTGTTGTCCAATTGCTCAGCTAATGGATTGCGAGCGCCGTTAATAACTCGAGCACACACAAAACTGTGCCAACTGCGTGCGTGTATGTGTGTGAATGTATGTGTGCTGTAGTTTGGGGCAGGAAATGGTGCAAGTGTGGCCTGAAATGGCTCGCCAGCTGAAGCTAAATTAAACACTCAGCCACAACCGATGACGAGGCCTCAGCCTCAGCCTCAGCCTGTCTCAGTCTCCGCTTCGGCCGAGGATGGGATTCTGAGCTGACCTGGCCACGTGTGACAAATTGACGCTTTTTAATTTCGCCTGCACCGTCGCACCGCCACCAACGAAACCACTTTAAAAATAAACTCAAAGCGCCACACGACGAATCGCCAATAACAAAATGACAAAATAACGAATTAACGAATTACGAATTACGAATCACGCATACGCCCCTTTTGCCTCTCTCGCAGCAAAACCCCCTCCTCCCTCTTACTACCTATGCTGGCTGCTGTTGTCAACTCTGGCCTGATTGACGATGTTGTTCAAGTGGTTGTTGCTTTGCTCTGCTTGTTGCTCTGGCTGCTACTAAAAAGGTGTTTTCATTTTACATGCAAAACAAAGCAAAAAAAAAGAAAAAAGAAGAAAAACGTCGCCTTGATTAATTGCCTCGCACAGTCAGCGCCTGCTAAAGAGAGTCAAATGGATATAGCTATATTTTATATGTGTGTATATAGAAAGAGAAAAAGCGAGTGTTTCAATTCCGCTCTGAATCTACTTTATTTAACAAATGATGTGCATGCCTTCTCCGCTGATAATTCCAAGCGCCAGCTCTGCCTCGCTTGTCCTGGTGCCTGTTTCATTCGCATTCATTCGCAGCGTCTGGCAAACCAATCAAAATGTTAATGACACTCGCCAATACAGTTATCATCTCAACGGCGTCAGCTACGTTGATATCTGCGCAGCAGGGTTTGCAGGGGGTGGGGCGCGGTCAAAAGAAGAGGAGGAGGTGGCAGTTTTAACTTCGGTGAGCCTTTTAGCATTGCATTTTAGCATTGCACTGCCATAGCCTTTGTTTTCACACTCTAACCAATAACTGGGATTTTCAATCAGTTATAAAGTCTGCCACACTTATCCCTCTTTCTCTCTCTATGTTTTATGTAGTGCAGTGTATGTGATTCTAGCTTATTGCGTCTTTAATACTAATTTACTACAGCTGACCTGTTTTCTCACCTAGAATCAACCAAATGATTAAATATATATCTAAATTCTCTAATATATATACATACATATACTCTATAATAGTAATATGTATATTTCTGCATACAAATTTCTGCAAGTGTATATGGACTTCGTTGCGCTCTGTTGGTTGATTCTTTTCTTGTCTCTGCTTGTTGTCAATTGGTGTCTCCATTTCTCTACCCATCGTCTCTTCATTCACTCCCCCCTTGTATCTCCTTCTGCTGCTCCATCTCCTTCTCATTCTCCTTCACCCGCTCCACTGCTGTTAAGTTGTCATTTCCATTATGAGCATGTCGCTTTAGCATTTAACAAATAGTTGAGACATTTACAAGCATCGATAAGCGCCAGCGCTGCTCCATGGCACCTGGCGGAGACCTCCAGCGAACGGCCGATCGATCGGCGTTCGACGGGGGAATGGCCCAGCTCCACATGCGGCTACGTTTGTGTTAATGTATTTAGATTTGGGTCTCAGCCGATGCGTCGGCTAATTGATGTCGCTCTTAAATGGCCAGCTAAAGTCTTTCATATTCATACTCTGTCACACATTAATCAACGCGCGCAGCATCCATAAAGCTCATAAATAACCAAATTTAAATTCAAATTCAAATCGAAGTCGAAATCCAACTCCAAGTTTTAAGTCCATCTCTTAACTGAGGCGGCCCACACACAATACCCAAGCACTTACACGAACGAGATTTATAATAATAATTGCCTGGCGCTTCCCATGCGAGCGATGAGCCAACACGACGATATGACAGACAACTCAAGAATTTATCAGAGTCAATGACAACCACATGATGATGATGAAGAAGAGGAAGAAGATATTGAGTCGGCGACACCGGATATGCTGCTTAGGCGTGTAAGCTAAAGAAGAGGTCGTGTCGTGTCACGAGAGCTCTCTAGATAAACTTGTTATAAAAAGACCTTCTGCTCCAGAGCTCATATAATGGCAGACAGATGGCACCATAGGAGAAGATCGAAGGCAACTCCGTTCGTCAGACTGATCAGAGATATATTTATTTTATGGAGTCGATCACTTGTCCAATATTACAATTTATTGTCCTGGACCCATTTTCCATGGTTACAGGGTATAATTAGGAAATGATAAATGATTTCCCAAGTCAGATCTGATCATGCGTGTCTAAGTTCGCTTCGGGCTGCCCATCTCTAGGCGAAGTTTTTCGTGCATTGCATAGATCAAATTTGTGTTGACAAAAGGGAAAAATTATCGATTGATAATGCGGCCAATTGTGGGCAATGCACATAAACAAAGCATTAAAAACATATCGAAAATAGTTTTTTAGCAATTTATCAAAAGATATGAGAGCGCGAGTGAGAAAGGAAGATAGAGAGAGGAAGAGGGAGAGGGATAGGGATAGGAAGAGGGAGAGGATGAGGGGAAGCTGATTGGTGGGCGTCATTGTTTATAGTGCTAATTACAAGCTGAGAGACACACTGCAACTATTTGTAATCAATTTGTCAGCGAGAGAGAGAGAGAGAGAGAGAGAGAGAGAGAGAGAGAGGGAAAGAGGGAGGGAGTGAGAGTGATAGGTGTGAGGAGCGATGGGTTATAGTTCAAGCCATATGGCAAAGGAAGAGTATTACTTGTGCATTAGAACAAGCATAAATCATTTGAGATGATTGCTTCAACGGAATCGATCAACAGAAAAAGAGAAGGGGAGAGGGAAAGAAAGAGTGAGAAAGACAGATCTTTAGACAAGCTAAGCTAAGCAACTGACAATCAACAAAAAGACTTCCGATGTGAGAACGTGTAACGTATGCTCTAGCCGGCAGAGTATGACTCGCAAATACCCTATAATACTAAAGATATATGCTCCAAATATATGAGACTTACAAATATCCTCAGTTTATATAGGGAGAGCAAGGTCTTACAACCCTATATATCAGGGGCATAGAATTGGCAAATTCTGCCTAAAAACTACACTTATTTTTGCTTATAACTAGCCCTTCCCTTTATACCCTTTTACCAATACGTACAGGGTATAACGAGCTCTTTTAACTGCCATCTTGGAGTGAATGGCTCAAATGTGTTGGGAGTAAAAAGTTTGCGTAATTTGCAGAAAACGTTTTGTTTGAAATTGAAATTGGTCTCTGCTTCAGGCAGACAATTTAACCGCAAATCGGATAAAGCGGCTAAAACGTTCAAAGCAATAGGCCCAGCCCTAAACTGCAACACGGATGAGAATTCTCGCCGAACTGAGCTGAGAATGCGCAAAGGAAAAAAATAAAATAAAAAAATAAAAAATTAATTCGAGCAAATGTTAAGTTTGCTGTGCGCGATTTAGCATACCCTACAATGAACTATATAATTGGACACGGCGCATCAGCCAGGCACGTTTCATATTAACAAAAAAAGACTGAGAAAGAGAAAGATAGATGATGAATGAGAGAGAGGGAGAAAGAGGAGGTCAAATGCTTGCAATTGGCTATGAAAATGATGGCTATTGCATTTGCATTCAACGCGAATCAATTCCAAATGGCCATCCATCTGAGCTTCATCAACAGCAATCAGCATCAGCAACATCATCATCGTCATCATTCACATTAAATAACATCATTATGATGAAAAAGTCTTTTCTGCTGTTGTTGATGAAAACGATTTTAAATTATTTTATTTCAATTGCAAAATTATGGCTCCACTTGGAACGGGCTTCGGCTGCAGCTTGTCTATAGATGGGGCTTAATTCAACCACCTCCGGCCGCTGCCCCAACCCCCTCCTTGACGGGAGAGGGGGGCAGCTGCTGCCTGCCGCATGGCTGCGACTTTATCAATTTTTTGCGCTTTTTCTGTTTTTATTGCTACTCCATTAAAATTGAATTGACTTTTTGTTGTTGTTGTCATTGTTGTAGTTGATGTCGATTGTTGTTATTGTTATTATTGCTGTTGTTGCTAGCATATTGCCTGTTAATGCCTGGAAATATAATAATAGTCATTAGGCTGAAACAGAAACGATTGTGCGATTGATGTTAAATTAAAAATTATTGATTATGCAGCACCAGCAGCTAAAACACTAGCTGTAAAATGTTCGCAACGATTTCGGATTTACATATAGATAGATACCCTATTGAATAGAAAAAATATGAATTTGTTAAATCTTCATATTTAACTTAATGTTATTCAAATATATTTTCATCAATAAAAAAGTAAAAGTAGGTACAATAATTTAAAAGAAGGGAACAGGTAATCCGAATTAAAAATTTGTTACTTCATTCAATGAGTATCATAATCTCAGTATCATAAATTATAGAGCCGAATCATAAATAATCATGAATACAAATATTTAAATCTTTTAAACTTACACTTTCGTTATTTAACCTTTTCGAAATAATTTCAACGAATTTTTAAATTTAGGCGCGTACCGGCACACGGCACAAGCAGTGAAAGAGAGAATATACATACGTAAGCAGTTCACCAAGCAGTTGTTGAGTTTGCTTTATGTGCGATAGATGGCGCTTATGTAGTGGTTTGTGAATTCGCTTATCGTTGACTTAATACTTAACGAATTTATATTTAATGACACTACGAACGAGTAGCTCAACGAATGTATGACAAAATATGACTATTCGTTGAGTTTTTATGCATGGTTTGTAAAATTTACTATAGAGTGCGCATGGTGCACTGAATGGTAGAGTATTAAATAGAACGAAGGAGGAAAACGGAAAGAAAGAGCTAAAAGAACTGTTAAGAAATTATCGGCAGAGAATGAAACATTTAGATCTTGCAATGTTACATACACTGGTGGACAAAATAAATTGGCATTATCATATTTACGAGTACAAATTAAAATTGTGAATATTTGTGTAAAATGTTTATATATCTCTGAAAATTAAAAAAATTGCACTCAGGCTATAATATGATACAAAAATATAATATAATAATAAATTAATTCTATTCCGTATTTATATAAATATATTGCATATGTTTGTTAATGTGTAATGTCGCGCTGCCGATTACAAAGTCTTCACTTTTGCATACCTCAATGATTTGCGAATATTTAAAATGAAGATCACTACAGTCAAGCCTCATTAATAGCCGCCAGTTGTGCAGGGACCGCCCGGATGATGCGCCTGCCTCCAGCTGTTGCCTGTGCCAAAAAGGGAGATTTGCTTCTTCCTCTGTCTCTGCCACTGCCTCTGCCTCTACCTCTGCCGCTGCCTTTACATTTGCCTCTGTCTTTCTCTTTGGTTTTTCTTCATCTGATTGTTTTAAATTAGGCGATGTCAATGAAGGCTGCGCCCATCGGGCCCAAAGCCCCCGCTACAGTAGTAGCTCCTCCCGCTGCCCCTGGCAACTTGTGTGGCAATTGAAGTGGAACGGTAAATGCGGCCGACGTCGTAGCGGCAGCGACGTTGGCAGCAGAACACTCATACGCACCGTTGCTGTTGATGAAGGGAAATGATAATTACACACACTCGCACACACACACTCGCATACATACAATGGCAAATTTTTGTGGAAAAGCGTACGTAAATAGCCAGAATCTCATTAAAAAAATCTACGGGCAAGGGCTGCCTAATGAGCGCTTACAGTAGCAGAGTATGCCCCACTCCCTCCTCTGTCACCATCAGCTCCCCCTCACACTGCCCCCTTCGGCTATCCCTTGCCCTGGAAGCAGCCCAACATAATGTAATTATATCGCATTATTTGTCATTTCGAGCAAATGAATTGAAACAAATTTAGTGTGACAAATGAATTGTTTATATGCGCGTATACTACACAGAAAGAGACAGAGAGTGAGAGAGAGAGAGAGAGAGAGAGAGAGAGAGAGAGAGAGAAAGAGAGAGAGAGAGAGAGAGAGAGAGAGATGAGTGTGTGTGTGTGTATGTGTGGATACAGTCAATTTGTTTCTCTTTTGCTTTCTAGCCAATTTCATTTGATTTGAATGCGTGCGAGAGGTTCTGAGCGCAGGCATTAGAACTTGGCCAGCTCGTATCTGTTGGCCATCTTGCGGCGGTTTGGCTTTTAGCTATTTCGAATTTATGAGCCATGTCTAATTACCAAATGAATTGTGCAATTATTTATTTTTGTTTATTAATTGGCTGCCCCACTAATGAGACAGAGCTACCAAATTGAGCAATGAGACGACCAGAGATATGACTCAGCAGCGATCGGCTGATTGACTGATTGATTCGATTGAGCGAGCGACTAAATGACTGACTGGCTAACTGACTAACTGACTGACTGCTGCAACATAAATGTGTTGAGTTATGACTCTGTCTGGCTGACACTTCTTGCGGTTTCATCAGCCAGCAATTCTTATGACCTGACGAAGTCCTCGTCAGTTGCTGCGGCTTTCGGCTTTGGTAACGAGCTTTTTGGCCTACAATGTTGCCAACGCCGGCGGAAGCAGCCACCACAAAGAGCCATTTATGCAAAGTGCTCAAGCATTTAATGCGGGCTACCTCTCGCCTTCTCCCAATCTCTCTGTCTGCCTTTTGCTCATTGTGCAACTCATTAGCACTTATTAAAACTAAGTGCAGTCAAAGGCGAAACCCAACTGCACTGAGAGAAACTTAGTTGAACTTAACTTTAAGCCTACGACTTATAATAACGGCATCTTAGCTCACTGTTAACAAGCTCAAAGTAAAGCTTGAGTCAATTTGGTTTAGTTCATGGTTCTAGATTGTATATGATATTATTAGTCTACTATATGATTTTCTTTCTATATATGTATATATGTAAATATAGTTGGGTTGGTAAATTTTATCTCTTTTTTCTGACAAATGTCTGTACCCTAGACAATGACAATGTTTATTCGAGGATATCCAGATTAAATGAAATTTGATACATACCTTAATTGAAAAGCATAAAAATCTATTTAAAATTTGTTTATAAATTTGAGAACATATCATTTATACTTAATTCTAGGTAAACATTTCGTAGACCACTTGCACATATCTTGTATGATTTTGAGAGTTATCTATATACATTTTTCCCGTTTTCTCCTTAGATGACTTCTCTTAAATAGAAACAAATTCAAAGACTTATGTGAGTTGCTCTGCTTTTTCTTACAGTGCAGCGTGAGTATCAGGCGGAAATGATGGGCTTAGATTTCAGTTGCGGGTTGGCTTCGAGTCGTTCGCTGGGTGCAACATCGACAGCTGCTGCACGACTGTTGCTGCTGCAGTTGTAATCAACATTTCAGCAATTGTCAGTTACAGTTGCAGTTGTTGTGGTTGCTGCAGCAGTTATTGTTGTCGTTGTTGTTGTTGTTGTTGCAAGTGTGCACTGGCGCGTGTCGCCTGCAAACAGAGAAACAGAAACAAAAACAGAAACAGAAATGCGATTACAAAAAATGGCGTCCAATTAACGTGGCTGCCATATTTGTTTGGTTTCTGCTGTTGTTGTCTGTTGTCTGGGCAATAAAACATTTCATTTATTAGCCATGGCTGTGGCAGGCGGCCCCTGCGCCACAGTCAATTTGAAGTCGCATTTGCCATTTCGACTGCAGTTTCATTGATTTTTTTGGTTCCTTCTCGTTTCTTCTCGTTTGTTTGTTTTGGGTCGTGTCAGTAGGCAGTTAGCTTCAGTTTGGCTTTGCCCGCCAGCTGTTGCCCTGGCCACGCCCCCCTGAACAGTTCACACTTTCACAGGTGGAACATCGGCGGCGAAAGGATGCGCAGGTAAGCAAATTAAAACAAATTGGTCAACACAATTTGATTATAAAAGCAATAGCACACACTCAAACACACACTCACACACGCACTCGCACGCTCACATCAGTTTGATCATCTTGAACACATTAGGGCGCAGCTGCAGGCGCCGGGAATCGATTATCCTTTTCTTTCGGCGCATCGCAATCCTTTTGCATACGTGCCGCACCTGTTGTCATGGTTAAACGCGGATCCCAATTCGCTGCGTCGCTGCGTCTAAATGCTGCCAGCCATGCGAGCCATGCGAACCTCGATGCTATCAGTCTAATGGCGTCCTGGCTAGCCATTAATGGGCTGAGCTGCCCGAAGGCTTTCATTTGAATTGGACACGGCCTGACCGAGCACTGAGAGAGGTGTGAAGAGCTGCGCTGCTTCTAAGTGTTGCGCCTTGCATAATTATATGCAATTTATATTGTGGCAGCAGGATCCTTCTAGGAACTCCTGCTTCTGCCTCTGTTGCTGCTGATCCAGCTAACAGCTACTGTGTTACCTGTGTGCCACAGGGGTCGAGGGTCAATTGAAATTAATGCCATTGAAATGCTCTTAAATGTTTGCTCTTTGATCTGTTAGAATGCGACTGCGTGGGCGGGTGTCAGTGGGTGTGGTGACTGCAGCTGCCTACTAGAGCGGTTTTAAACGCTAAGAAAACGCTCGCTTCATTGATTACATCAATTAATATCAATGTGAATGCTATATTTCCTTTTTGATCTAATTATCTAACTGGCCAACTAGGCATGGCTGCAGCTGCCGGCATGATTGTCGGCCTGGCAGCACATTGAATGACACGAGCGCCTTAGAAATTGCGCAGAAGACGTATGCGTTTTTGCTTAGCTATCGAAATGAATGATACAAATGATCAGATTTTGATCCTATGGCTCTTTACTCTGGAGTCAAGTGCCTTTAGTTATAGTCTTCGTGGCTTCCTGCCACATTCCACAACTTAAGCCCGTTTTAAAACGCGCTGAAAACGCCCCGGACCACTTCCTCAGCTAGTAGTTGATACCAAGCAAAAAATTCTCCCATATTGTCATCTGTTTTGGTTGACTTAATTAGCTATGATGGCAATTGTTATATGCCACAATGCATGTCTTTCACGCGTTTTTAAACGCGCCGAAAACGCGCGCGTGCTTTGCGCCCACTAAGCTGAGTATAACTTGCTTAATTAGCAGCCAATATCACGCACTTCATACTGTCCAATTAATTTAGCATATTACTATAGCTAACTACAAGCTGCCGCAGTGCAGCAATTGTTGCCTCAATCGTTGTTGTTGCTGTTGCTGTTGCCTCTTGGCAATTACCTTCGCTGGCTGCTGGCTGACGTTGACGGCTTCGTTTGTTGCAGTAACGTCAGCCAGGCACGGCCTGGTCTGTTGTGGCACATGCAAAACAGAAATCAGCATATCGCATGTTGTCGCAGCCATGCCCATAGAGAGCTAGTCCCCCGCCCCACCCTGGCTGGCTAATGATACAGCCTGTGTGTGCTGTGTACTGGCGCAGCAAAACGTCAAAACGTCAAGCATCTATTAGCCTGATTCTGTACTTTGTTTTTAGTTGGTTTGGATTCAACGCCTTGTCCTGCTCCTCCTGGTTGCCAGCCACAGCCCGGAGGTGCCAATGCTTAGAATACCCTGCATATAGATTGAGTCTGTATGATAGGTCGGGTAAGAAAAGTAAACTATGTTCAAAGAGTAGATATTCCTATATTCGCTTATTATATCAACATTCGGTTCAAGTGACATATATCAATTGCTAGTCTTCTCATTAGTTGTTCTAGATATTTAACTGTAAGAATAGATATTTCAAGTCGTATTTTATATAGTTACGAGTAATAAATTAATATAGGGAAACTGCTAGTCGTTCACTTCCGCCCCTTCACTTGTTATAATTGTAGACATTGTGCAGGCCCTGCGTTATTTGAAATCAGCTTACAAAGTCTTTTTGGCCTGCGCCGAGACCAACTCAACTTCCACTTCCACATCGACTTTGTCTTCTGTTTTCACTGCGACTTCGACTTTGTTTGTTCGACAGTATTTCTCGTGTATGCAAATGCCACAGTTCAGTGTTGCATGCAACCGATTCTCTTGTTATTACTATAGCTGTTGCTCTTGTTGTTGTTGTTGCAACGTGATATTTAGTAACAATTTCTGTTGTTGGACATGTCTCTGAAATTCGTGTCATGCGCCTGTGTAATTTAGCGTTTAATGAGAAGGCGTTTGTTGGTCATTAAACTATCGCCAGCCGGTGTCGCCTACCCGATTCGCCACCTCCCATCCTCTCGTCACGTAATTGTGACTCGACTCTTTTTTATGTATATACGTAAATATCGTATCGTATCGTATCGCAGCTATATTTCGTGGCAATATATCTCGCCTAGGCGCTTATTAGCTGCTTTAAGCAGCTTGTAACGCAGCCATTGAGCACGTTGCGTGTTAGTTTAGCGTGTTTTCAGCTCTTTTTTTGCCTCTGTTTAGCCTTTTTTGTTAGCTTCTATTAGCTGCGGCTTCAGTGTGTAATCAAGGGTTAACCACCATTCGAGGTGCCTTAAAGAGGTGTGCCACACTTCAATTTGCAAACAATTGTTGTTAAAATTGTTTTTTTTTTTTTTTTCAATTATAATTTAACAATTTTCATAGAAATCAATCTCCATAGAAATATTTAAATATCTCTTCTAATAAATTTCACATTTCGTGACGAATATTGAAAGATTCCTTATAAAAAATAGAAATATCTGTTTAATACAATTATGTACATATTATACTACGTGTAAATATTTATCTCGATGCTTCAACATTTTAAAATAATAATCGGCGCAATTAATTTTCATGTAAAATACAAAAAATTGTCGCATGAAAAATGCATGTGAAATGCAATTAATTCAAGTGCTATAAAAACAGACAACAGGCAACCATCGCAGCGCACCGCGCCACATCACACATTCTCAGCCACTACACCCACTACACTGCACCACCCAAATAACACCCAACTTTGTTGTAACAATAATAAAAGATAAATTTTAATGACAATGTTGCCGCCATTTTTTTTTGTTTTTTTTTTTTTTGAAACGTTGCCAGGAAAATCTGATTGCGGTTCTAGTTGTTGTTGTTGCTGTCATTTGTTGCAATCACATTAATTATAATTATAGCGCTGGCAAAACCTGGCAAAAGTATCTCATTTCATAAATTGCCCACAAACCAAACCAAACCAAACCAAACCGAACTAACTGCAACTCCAACTCTGATTCCGATTTCGATTCCAATTGCAATGCGAATGCAGCTCCAACTGGCATTTAACTTGAATATTTTGTCTGTGCGCCTTGTCTTTTGTTTGCCTTTTAAATTGGCGGCGCATTAGCTGGCTAAATGTGCTTTTGCCTTAACTTCAACTTCAACTCGCAACGAGACGAACGCACGTGACGAATTGCCAAGCTGCCAAGCTGCCAAACGGCCAAAAGGCCCAATAGCTTCGACCAACCAACCCCTTCGCAGCTTGTCTTATATATATGTATGTATGTCTGTATGCAGATGCATGTGCCACGCCCCCAGCCAAAGTCCCAACCATTGCCATAGCCATAGCCACAGCCCCATTTCGAGCCTTATTTGTAATTCATAAGCTTGACGGCGGCTTTTTGATGTTTTTGCTCTACCCTGTTGACCAGTGGTAAATGGAGTATATTGGTTTTATTATTATGGTGAGTTTTCTCTAGTTAACTATATTTGAAAATTATATCGTATTCATAATAATAATAAAAAATATTTTTTACATAATAATAATAGATTTGTCGTATAGACTTAATTCTGCCTTGATTTGAAGAAACTGGACCCTTTCTTAACACTCATTAACTTCATTCATTTAGCAGAGTATGCCACTGCCTGTAACACCCAGCTGTCATGCGCTCAATTCTCTTATTTTGGTTCATGCATTTGTCATTTGGCGGCAAAAGTTTTCTTCCAATTACACGTTGCAACAATATAATGACATAATGTGTCAGGCGATTCACTAGCTGCTCCTGCTCCCAGCTCCAGCTCGAGTCCCACATTCACAAGCAAATTCACATTCACAATCACATTCACTTTGTGTTTATGCAAATCGGGGAATTGCGCGGCTTATAATTGGCTCTGCAATTGCAAATCCTGGCCATAGCGCAGCAGTTCCACAATTTGAAACTGGAAACTGGTAACTGGTATCAGGCAACTGGAAAGTGGGCCGCTTTGATTGGCCAGCGTGGCGGTCAGCGTCGCGGCCATTGCGATTAAGCCGAAGCGCGGCTTAGCCAACTCAACTTTGTTCGCGATTTGTTTATGGCCCGCCGCCATATTGTGCATCATTAGCTTTTGGCACTGCGTTGGCACTGCTGTACGTTATCGTGGCATACACTCAGAGAATAAACTGAGTAACAGTGCTTGATGAAGTACAAGAAATTGTGTAGGGGTATGCATTGTAAATATATTAGCATAGCTCCACATTTCAACTCAGTTTTCCTCTCTTCTCACCTCTTCCGCGTCATTAGTAACGATTAATTTGAACTCAGTTCGATTCAACTCTTGCTCTTTTAATTTTTTTGAAAGCTTCTGACTCTCTATGTACTCTATGCAGTCTATGCATTGAAATTTATTTTAATCAAAACTTACTCCCATTTCAGATACATATTTCGCTCAGTGCATGTATGCTGCAGTCCTCTCAGTCGACATCTTCAAATCTCTGTCTCGTCTTCGCTGTATTGCATTCGCCTAATTGCCCTAATTGCGCTTTTGTTTGTTGCCATGTGAAGAGCCAAAGTGTTAATTTTGTAGCTACAGCGCCAGAAAGCAGCATCAGTAACTTCAGCATAATTATTGAGTGGGCCAAGAGTCTGGGTCTGAGGTTTTAAGATCAATGCGCATGTGACTTCGACTTCGACATGGAGTTGGAGTTGGAGTTGGAAAGCTAAGCTAAGCTGAGCTGAGAAGCTAAGTCAGCGAGGCGATATAATGGCGATCGGCCATTTGAGTTGCTAACCAAAAGATACAAAAATAAATCAATTAGCTCATAGCTGGCTGGAACTCTGGCACTCTGTGTTGGCCTAATGGCTGACTAGACTAATTAGTGGCTGGCGATCAAAACAAAGTGCAACTCTACATATATATTTATATCTGCTCGACGATGTCAATTAATTCGCTTTGGGTTTCACCAATTAACACATTTTGTTTATGGTAATTTCGTATCACAAATGATAAACTATAGATAAAGCTGAATTTTCGTTAATTTTATTAGAGTAGCAAAACAGTTTTATGGCTTTATATAATATATAACCAATATATATGTATATGGATATGGATATAGATGTATACTCGTATCGGATTTCAATTTGCACATGGCAAAAAAGATATCACGCAAAAGCAGAAGCAGTAGTAGCTGCTGCCAAGCATCTACAAAGCATCTACAAAGCATCTACAAAGCATCTACAAAGAAGCTGCTAATTGAAATTAGTTAAAACCCACTTGAACCCCATTTTCGTATTACGCAAATCACATTCAAATCGAGTCCAAAAACCTCGAAGCGGGGCCTGAAATCACAATCCTATCGATAAAATAACAAATCAACTCAAATCAAATCAAGTTAATTAGCAGCCGAAGTACCCAGCTACCATTTGAGTTCGTGATCAACTCATCAGGCTATCGACTTAATAAGTGGCAAAAAGCAAATAGGAGGAAGAGTTAACCAAACTAAGCAGTCTTCAAAATGGGACAAACTAATTGGAGGGAAGAGAGGAAGAGAGAGATCCCATGATTCAAGATTTCTTATGTGATACAAAAATAAGCTAAAATATATTATTATAATATAACGAAAACGTTTGTGACTTTATCGAATAGAAGGATGGAAATGGTCAGCTCCAGTTGGGAGACAGTCCATGCTAAATAAATGATTAGAATATTGTATTTGTATAGGTGAGTAAAGATCTGTAATGGAAATGGGGCCTGGCAAAGATTCATTATAAGGCACAAATCAATTAGTTGGCAATGCGGCAATCCGGTTAGCTTTT
The DNA here is from genome assembly GCA_030914385.1 of Drosophila antonietae. NCBI lineage: Eukaryota > Metazoa > Arthropoda > Insecta > Diptera > Drosophilidae > Drosophila > Drosophila antonietae. The sequence continues at coordinate 501,989 of JAUESO010000609.1, read as the reverse complement.
GCTGCCGCAGTTCGGGGCCTGAGTTTCATTAGCGAGGTGTCTTTAATTAAGCTAAACAATCAAAGTAAGCAATTGTCGTAATTTAGTCATGGAAACCCAACCGATGAGAGCAGAGCCAACGCCAATTAACATTGATATCGAATGGGAACAGAGGGTAACTAGAAGCTAAGCCTCTGGCGCCAACTGTACGCCCGAACGTCCAGTCGCGTCGTTTAGCTTGATTATTTTATAAATTCATTCCACTTCCATGCAAAACAATTGATGTCTGCTTAATAAAACTTAATGTTTCATATAATTTCTGCGAATTGCCAGCGATCCATGCCAAATGACAAAATGCTAAAAAGATATAGATGGCATCAGGCAATGGGAAGGGGGACAAAGATCGGCTTTCTGCTTGGCTGGGGGCCTGGGAGCTCATTTTTGGCATTGGCGGCACTTAAAAAGTTATATATGTATATTTTATATATATCTCTCTGTATCTGTATATATGTATATCGTAATTTTTAACTTTTTTTCAGCCACATCACATCCGGCACAGATATTGTGTGGGTTATTATTTGTGCTAATTGGACTGTCATTTTTGTGTTTGTTTGTTTCGTACGAGTGCTGAGTGCCTTTTGTTTCGTTTGCTGTGCTGTTGCTGTATTAAAACTGGCATCAATTTCACTTTAGTCGGAAACGCCCACTTTTTCATGCGAATCTCTTTCATTAACATAAATAAAAAACTTATTTTCCCAATTGTATGCTTAAATAATGCGAGTCACATATATATCTTTAGATTAACTTTTCTTTTGACACTCATTACGGCTTAAATTTGCAGTTAAATTAGATGAAGATAGACTGCTCATACGGCATAGACTATTAAGAGTTGAAATATTCAATAAGGCTAGCTAACGGTTTGAATTCCATTTTTATTTCCAATTTCACTTACCAGTTAAGCTTTTTTTTTTATTTATTTTTATTATTGTTATTCGATTCGATAATATAGATAAATGAGTTATTCAAAAACACATATCGCATGAGCTGCTGTACAGTTGTCAAGTTTCTCAATTAATTATAGGCTTGAATCTGCTTAGTATCATCTCTTAAGAGTATATTTTGTATTGAGAAACGTTTATATTAATATTTGCCAAGTTAGAAAAAAACATATACACTAAGCTAGTACTGCTCTAGTCTTAGCCACTGTTTCCCATTTCCATTCCTATTCCGATTCTCATCCCCCATTTGTTTTAATCAAATATATTTAATGACTGCCCGCAGTAGCAAACGACCATTAGTCCAACATTTCAAATGGGAAATATTAATAAATTATTCGGTAAACAAATTTGTCAAATTACGAGTTCGAATTCGTCGAGTGTAAATAGTTGAAAATAATTCATAAATAAATTTGCATCTAGTCAGGTTTTTGTGAGCGTTTCGTGCCACGCCTCGATGCAGCGGCACACAGTTGTTAATTAAGTGCCATTAACTGAAGGATATAAACGCAATTAGCGCCGAGTGGAACTCAAGCAAAACCGCCAAGCAGTCGCACCCCCATTTCGTAAAGCCCCCAAACCCCTTGGCCACCCCCTCAACTCTCTCTCACTCGTATGCAAGCGGCGCTGCTGTAGATGTTGCGTAGCCGCGAGCAAAGTGTCGTCTGCTTAATTAGTCTGCCTCAGTCTAAATAAGTACATATGTGAACAAATATTCATACATATAATAGATAGAGAGAGAGAGAGAGAGACAGAAAGTGAGAGAGAGAGACAGACCGAGTCTGTATGTCGCAACTCATTTAAGTCGCATTTAATAAAATCAAAATCCATTACGCTTAATTTTGATTAAAACATTGGACCAGCGTCTGCTCATTAAATTGTCACGCATGTTGTGTCAACCTCTTCAACTACACCCGTTGCTCTGCTCTGCTCAGCTCCCGTCGGCCAAGCTCCATAGCCATGGAGCACTTTGAAGTTGTCTCCGCGAGGCCGCCAACGCTGACACTTGCCTGACATCCCGTTTGACAGTTTGCATTGTGGCATGACACAAACTTCTCCCCTTCTCATTTCTGGTCTCTTTCTCTCTATCTCTCTCTCTCTCACTATATTTCTCTCTTGCACACAATCCTCTACTCTCCTCCCATTTGTTTTTCCATAATATCTATGTCGACCTCACGCCCCTCTTCTATTTGCAACATCTGTCAGAGGGGCGAATCGGGCAATGGAATGGGAGCAGATTCAGCGACATTCTTAAAAACGATTTAATTTAATTTTTATTGTTGACATAAACGTAATTGTCAGACCATTTATCCGCATTAAGTCCTCTGATGCGTAAGGATAACAGCAACAGCAACAGCAACTGTCTCTGTTGTAACGGCGACAACAATAACAGCCACAAACAAATATGGCGTCAACATCATTGGGTGACAACAGGGTAGGCAGAGACAACAATGGGACAACTAGAAGAAATCTTGCTGAAATTTTTATATATAATAATGAAATAGACATAGATATAAGTAAGCATTTGTTAGTCAGCAATTCTCAAGAATGGGAAGGAAAGTATCATAGAAGAAGCATTCATAATCTGTTTATACTGTATAGAAAGTTTGATGAAATGAAATAAAAAAAACTTAATTTAAATTAGATTCAGATATAATTTTTCAAATGGAGCCAGTCAAAACTTATTTGTACAAATCTAACTTAAAGTCCCTTGAAGATGATTCATCGAAGATTCTGTTCTCTTAGCATGCCAATCACACCCCTTGTACGCGATGGTGCAAAAAAAGAAAACATAAATATTTACAATTTGGCACAGTGTAAAATGAGTTTAACTTTATCTGCTTTTGTGGTTGTTTACCAGACACAGGCTTATTCTGGTATCCTGGGCAAAGGATGTTTTCGGCTGAAATGCGGTGCTTGGATTGGAGTATCTGCAGAACTGTTATTTGTCGTTTGTTTCGTGGTTTATTTATATGCAAGTCAGGTTTTTGTCAACAAAATGTTTTGTGACAGAATATGGCGAGAAGGCGAGGAGGCGGCGCCCTGACAGAGGGTGGGTTAACGCGCATCATGCGCCTCACTGGACACTAATGGAAAAACAGCGCTGCCGGAGATTTGGAGGGCGTGAGGAAGAGGAAAACATTGACCGGTACCACCAACCACTCGGCAACCATTCAGCAACCACTCGGCAACCACTCTTGGTGGTTGTTTCCACTTTCACACCCAGAGGCGGCTTTAAATCGTCGGCTTTAACAAATGTTTTTTGTTTTCAATTTGGCCTATTTGCGATTCGAGCCATGAATTAGCTCAATTTCAGCTATACAACATCAAATCAATTTCTTTTGATTTGCAATTAATAGTCGCAGCCACATGCGGAGTTTTGAATTTCCGCTTTGGGGCGCGGCACGTGCCCGTGGCTGGGTGGGTGGCTGAGCTGCGTGGGTGGGCGCAACTTGTATTACATGCGAATCCCCTACGCATAACACATGTGATACCGCATTGGATACAAGTAAATAAACTCTAATGATGGCAAACTTGCATCTCTAATGATTCATGTAATGCATCTAGCATAAAGTCTGATTACATCGGCTCACATTAAAATCTAATTATACCGAACGAAGTCAAGGAATCGCTCTAATAGGCGCCACACTTGACTCTGCCAGCAATCGCAATTAGCATTTACATAAAAATTAAATGGTATTACCTGGTACCTGCCCCGTCTCCTCTCCCTCTCCCTCTCTCTTCGTTCCCTTGCCTTTCTTGGGCGTTGGCTGGCACAACATGGCGTATAATTAATAAATTTTGTACACGCGCACCAAATGCCCATTATTTAGTTGATTGTTGTTGCTGTTGATATTGCTGTTGTTGCTGTTGCTAGCTGGCGTTAATTGCACAAATACGTTTCTGAACAGTCCATTTTGGAATTACTTAAGTCACAATGCCTGCCCCTGGATGTCCGCCCTCTCCCCATATGCCCTAGCAGGCGGCGCGCGTCAAAAGCGGAAATTTGTTTATAATCGTTGTTAGCGTGTGGTACGCGTCCATAGCTATGACAATACATGTATATACACACACATTTATATAACTGAATGCCCTATCAATAGCCTAATAATCCCAGTTCTAGTTGCGTGTGCTCGAATACAAGTTACTCTGTGTTCCCTAAGCATATGAGCTAAGAAATGTTTCTGGATAAGCTCTATAACCTACAAACCAAATCAGTCTAATTATAGCTAAGGATTATCTATATGTCAAATTGTATGACAATTCATGTCCTTATATTACCAACCGAATATTTTCTTTTCTTTTTAATTACTGAAAAAAGTTTCGATTTGTAAGCATATCATTTTGTAAGCGAATCATTTTCATTATCTATAACAAACACCCGTACCTCGCTCATATACCCTGTTCAATCTCATGCCACGGCCAGAGGGGATACACCAACCCAAGCTTGAGGCCTGAACTAAATTGATACATTACCCCGCTGCTACTCTTCATAGCTCTGGCCGTGCGATATTTCAATTTGTGGGCTCAGCTCTTGCTTCTGGGTGTTCCTGCAGCTCCCTAGATTCCCATTGGCCATATGACAGAGCCACTTTGCTCGGCCCATTGTCTAAGCGGTTCTTTCTTTCATTCTTTCTCAGTTTTTTTTTTTTTTTTCTAATTTTCTAATTTGTTCGTCTTGCCTTTCTTTAATAAATTTTTTATTGTTTGTTTGATGGCAGCAAACAAAAGTCGAGGAAAATATTTGATGGCCTCCGAGCACGCGGCACTGGCCTCTAAATGTATCTATTAGCGGGCAGCACTTTCCCAGAGAGAGAGAGAGAGAGAGAGGGAGCGATTGAGGGGGAACCCTTTTGTGGCTATTGTTTTGATAAAGGATTTCTTTGGGCTCATCTAATTGCCTGTTGCCTGCCCGCCTGATGGTATTCTTGAGCGTAAACCGCAACGAAAATGCACAACATATGAGCGTCATTAGAAAATTGTTTTGCCAAATGGTTTTTAAATTGTTTTTGTTTATACTTCTCATCCGGCGAGTGTATCTAAATGCTTTCTATTGCCAACAGTTGTTTGTTAGCCAAAATATATCTGTCCCTCTGCTTCGCTGTTTGTTTGGCCGCCTGCGGTTTGCACCCAACGTTTAGCGATTCGGGCCACAATCTCCAGCAACTGTTACCATATAATAGATATATATATATATATTGATATATCTACAGACATACACTTATACATCGTGCCATTGATTGGCATTAATTAGTGCTCGTATTGGCAATTATATCAACTGGTACCAGTTGAAGGATCTGCTAATTGAAGACGATGCTTAACTCATTCGCATGACTTTAAGTAAAAGCTGTTCGCCATAGTTGCTAAACAATATTTTTGGAGAACCTGGTTAAAGCCTACGTGTGAAATATTTGAATTAACTTAATTTAGTATTCACCGAACGGTTTGGATTCCTCTATTGACGTATGGAAACACTAGAAGATATTACTTGGAGAAGTGTGTGGGACTGATTAACTAAACCATATGCACTTTCCAGGCTCCTGTAGCAAGAGTTGAACGCTGATCATCTTTTCCCAAATTACTGAAATACTTGTGGATACCTTTTACGACTTCATCAATCCAAAAAAAAAAACAAAAAAAAAAAACACACGTATTAATAAACAATAGTCTAGAGCGATTCTTGTTCTTCTTTCAACGACCTATGGAGAGAATATGCTTACATTATATACATCACATATAATTTATATCGCAATTGGACAAAGAAAGAGCTAATATGTTCTTACTCATCAAATGGCTTTCAAGAATTCATATACTCGTAATTCAATTAACTGTAAAAGCCGTCATTAAGGTCTTATAATGTACTTCGGACAGCGTTATATGGGTGGACGATAAGATGCGGGGAGGTGAGCAGAGGTAGCCCCACGTCGGCATCATAAAACTGAACAACAAAGTCACACCTCAAAGCGGTACGATAAATCAGGCACAGATCTCAACGATCTGAACAATCTGGCCAACTGGACAACTGGACAACTGAGAAGTCCAAGCTGGAAGCTTGCGGGCGGCCAATTTTAATTATCAAAATTATGACAAAGTTGTTTATGACACTTTAACGTGTGTTTTTTTGTCGGCTCAGAAAATTTGACTGGAAATTTATTGATTTTTAAGAGTCTCTCTGCTGTGCGGCAGCTCAAAGCCAATTTATGCAGATGCGCACATGAATACACATATAAATATATGAACATATATAGATCCGCTTAGCCCATCAATAAACAATATTTGAGAGCCATAATAAACAACAACAAAAGCGCTAAACTGCTCGCCACCGCCAAGGGGCAGCCGAGAAGGGAGCACAGCCTGGCTACCGTTTTGCGGGCAGACTGCAGCCTCGAGCGCTGTAATTTTCGTAAGAACTCCGACCACAAACCGAAAACGGGCCACACGAATTCATAATTTGAAACTAACCAAAAATCATCAGATTGCTCTAGTCGGGTGAGCAAAACTGAAAGATACTCTAGTTGCCAGCAGCAGTTTTATTGATTGTCCTTCGATATTCACAGAGAGAATATAGAATACATATAACGAATCAATAGTATCTAAAGTCTGCAAGTTATGCTCAGGATAAACAAGTATGTATTGATAACTCAAATTACAGCTGCTTCTTCAAAATACATACATCTGCACCAGCACATACTGCCATCTCTTAGCCATTTCCAGTGGGTAAAGCGTATAAAAAATAAAGCGATTTAATCCTTGGCTGCATTGTTGCCGAACCAGGCAGCTCCCAATGGAGCGCCCAGCGCCCGCCCAGCCGCACGCTCGCTCTCAGATTAATTGCCCAGACGCCAGACTGTGAGCTGCAGCTTGTGTCGGGGTGGGGTAAAGGGTTGGTCCAGGGCTCAGGGTCTGGAGACCTACAGCAGCGCGTAGCAGCATCTGTGCTGAGTGCGGTATGTGTTGGAATGCGAGGATGGAGAATCCAATAAAGCCAAAATTATCAATTTATTTCACGCCTCGAAATCACAGCAACTGAAAAAGAGTGAGAGAGAGAGAGAGAGAGAAAGAGAGAGAGAGACAGAGAGAGGGAGTGGCTGGCACAGGCACAGCCAACGGCTTAATTATAGTTGAGCCACGAATGTATCTGAAAGACATGGAGCACTAAGGACAAATGGACATGCAATGAATTGATGCATTGATAGTTAGCAGAACCAAAATAATGACTTAGCAAAGAACGAAGAAAAACTAAGGGAAATGACCAACAAAATAAAAGTAATTCTTTATTGACTGTCAAATATAATTCTTAATTTTTTTTAGATTAATGTAAAATTTGTGTTGATGATTATAAATTTAATAAACATTACTAAATACTCAGAATGCATATAGTATGTATTTAAATTACTATATAATATAATAAAAACGAAAAATAAAAGTTTGCAAAAAGGATATTTGCCAATTTCATTGCATAGTTTTGTTGTTTGTTTTCGTCAATGATTGCCGAATACTCTTTCATTCCTGGGCAATTTCCTCGCTTTGTGTGTGCCGCAACGTAAACAATGTATACCCGGGTAGGCGTTAAGAGGGTGTTATCCTTTAGCGCCTTCGCTTTATCAGAAACCAACAAAAATCGGCAGCCAAGAGTCGGCAAAGGTTTTCGTATGCCGGGCACCTAATTGCATCAGCTCGACCCAGGCCCGAAAAACTCTTGAACACAAAGGCAACATTTACAATGCCCGTCAGGACAACGATAACAACAACGAGCAGAAGATGAAGCAGAAAAAGAATAAAGGCAAAGATCTGACCCTCTAGGCTCATTGTTGGCATTGCCAATTCCAGTGTTTTCTTGTTGGGTCACAGTGAACATAAAGGGAATATTAGTTTTCAGCGAATATATGTGAGATGTAACTGAAGGTTTTTGTTATTGCTAAGTCGACATATATATCTATCTGCTGACATCGACACTCGACTAAAAGGAGAGAAACGAAATATATTCTTTTTAGATTGTCCTAAACTGAGTAGATCAATTTTGTCACACCTTACCACCAAAGCTGATCAAAGTTAAGGTATTTATCAGTCAGTCGCTCCTTTCTTTTCACTCGCTTTGTGGTCAAATCGAGCGACCGCCGCCTGCTGTCCATAATGAATGAATTCCATTAAAGATTTATGCCAGTTTGATGATGCCGCACAAGGATCGAGGTGGATCGAGGTGGTGCTACGATTGTCTTGATTGAAGGTTGATTTGTTGCGTTTAGTCGGGCAAATGGGATTAGCACACGTGTTGCACACGCACAGCAAAGGTGTGGCAAAGCAACGGCGCGGCAACATTGGCTAAGCAACTGGCGGCAGCTTGAAAGGCTGCTCAAATTTTATTTTGACAAATGACATTTCAATTGCAATTGTTCACACAGCATGTGGTCCTCCCTCTCTCTCGCTCTATGTTCCTTTTTATTTCTCTCTCTCTCTCTCTCTCTATCTGTCGCTTTGTCTCTCGAACATAATTCAAATTGAAACTGCGCAATTCATTTTTAAGCGGGGAGGCAGATCAAACAAATCGTAAAAGGCGAACAGGCGCGCGAGAAAACGTGATTGGAGCCACCTCTCCGTCTCTCTCTCTCTCTCACCTCCCTCCCTCCCTCTCTCTCTCTCTCTCTCTCTCTCTCTCTCTCTCTCTCTCTCTCGCTCTCTAGTTGCTCTACCTACAGCAGCGCTGGTGCAGCAAAGTGATTTGATCTTTGCACCAACGTGGTAATCCGCATCTAATAATGTGAAGCATTCGGCGCACGATCCGAGTTCAAGCCTCTGGCGGCAGCTTCAGCTCCAAAGCAGAAAAAAAGAAGAGGAAAAACGAAGACCTCCCAGCTGGCAAGCCCCAACTGTGAGTGTGTATATTTATTTGTGGCTCGCACTGTGATTGGAGTCAACGATGGAGTTATTTGTACGTTTGCAAAGGCCGCAACCAGCTGCCGGTCTGCAAGCAGCTGCCGGTTGGCCAATTTGCCAATCTACGGAGATCGCGCACAGCAACAAATTATATGCGTTGCCCATAATTGAGAAATATTGAGACATTATGATGAGCGATAAGAAAGCAACAGTGAGAGTGTGACAGAGAGAGAGAGAGAGAGAGAGGAGAGAGAGAGAGAGAGAGAGAGAGGGAGAGAGCGAACAAGAGCGAACAAGAGGGAGGAAGGTAGAGAAAACGACAATTTCAAACTGCTCGCATTTGAGTTCCATTTCCAAATATCAACTCCAACTCTAATTACAAATGGTTTGAAAATGAAACGTGTGCTGTGTCATGGCCATTCCCCAAGCCTTCAGCCCCAGTTCCCAATCACCAATCCTCAATCCCCAATTCGTATACTCCATTTCACGTCGACGGGCGCCGCGGCAACAAACAAAATCACCGTTCGATTTTATTTCATAGATAATTCGCTTAAATTATGGCGCAGCGGCGTCGGCTTAATGCCCCACAGCGACCTACAGCAGCGCCTGATTGGATCGCTCTGCTCTGGCTCTCCCCAACTCTGAGATCGATATTGATCGGGCGACGTCAATCATGCCACGATTTGAGCTAAAAAGCGACCAAAGTAAGCCACAAAATGGCCGCAACTAACTTAAATACCAAATAGTGCCTCAGATAATAAGAAGAATAGTGCAGCAATTACCGACTGACACATACCCTATATGTAAATAAATATGTCAGATTGGATTCTCGTTGACCATTGATGGCCATGCTGCCTAACTTTCTCTAGGATTTAATAAAGTCAACTCTGATATGCTAATGCTTAGAGTTATTTAGAGTCATTCTTCAAAAACTATGTAACTATGCTCTGAGTTGCTTTTCAGCCAGCTGCAATTTTGTTGTGCACTACTCATTTGGAGCATTTGGAGCATTTATGTGTTTACAGGGTATTAAAAACAATATAAAATACTTTAGTGTATATTAGTGTGTGTCTGTATATGTGTATACAATTTAAATGAGCTGTCATGCATATTTTATACTCGTATTGCATTGCGGCATTTAGCAAAATTAAAACACGCCCACTGCCTACCTGCCTGGCCTCCACACCCACCTCCTCAGCTACAGCTACAGCACTGGGCACACAGTCATGTGTAAAGAGCTGCCCCACCCAATACCACTTGCCAGTTGGCAGAGCGGGTGGTTGGTGTGTGTGTTTAAGCTAGATTGACAAATTGAAACGAATGTGGCCATTCACTTGGAAAACTTCATTAAATGCCTGCCCAGGCGGGCAGTCAGACAGTCAGGGAGTCAGGATATCATAAAAGAGCGGAGGAAGGACATGGGCATTATGACAATATAGCAACACCTCAACAGGAATACGAAAACAGGACCAGAGCAGAGCTAACAGGCTGGCCAGCTGGAATTGAAAATTCTTCATAGTCATCAAAGCAGTGCACAGGAGGAATAGAGAAGAGAGGTGAGGACCGGGAGACAGGACGCTGACATTCCAGTTTATGTGTTTGCACCACCCTGCACCACCCAGCGCACAAAGAGCGTGACGTATTTCCGTTTCCCATTTGCACCTGCATTCATTATCCTGTATCACAGTTGCTGCTATGGTTGATGTTGTTGTTGTTTTTTGGTATGCGTAACTAAGTTTTAGCTGTCAGTTTTTATGTCTGCCGCATAATGAAGTCAAAGCTAAAGCAGGCGCAGGGCTTGGGGTTGCCTTTAGCTTAAAGTATGTATATCTGTGTGTAGTACAAGTGCGCGTGTCCAATCCGATTTTATGCAGTCAAGTGACTTTATTTTTATTAGCACAACTTAATGAACTTGAAATTTCAAACAACATTTATTACCAACATACAATCTCCTTCTACTTCTTCTTCTTCTTTCTTTCGCACTTTTGTGTGTGCGGTGAAATTTGAAATTAGAAAGTCAAGTGATTTATGAACGTGCCGTGACTGAAGATTAAGTATCATTCGCATATAACCTACAAAAAATAAAATACAAATAAAGAACACGAATATCTGCTTGACAAATTGGGGTTGTGGATTGACAAAGAGAGCCATTATCATTATTATGTGTATTGTGTATTTTCTACATTAGCATTGATATTAGCATTAGCATTAGCATTAGCATTAGCATTAGCGTTAGCGTTAGCATTAGCATTAGCATTAGCATTAGCATTAGCATTAGCATTAGCGTTAGCGTTAGCATTAGCGTCAGCATTAGCGTCAGCATTAGCGTCAGCATTAGCGTCAGCATTAGCATTAGCGTCAGCATTAGCATTAGCATTAGCGTCAGCATTAGCGTTAGCATTAGCATTAGCGTCAGCATTAGCGTCAGCATTAGCGTCAGCATTAGCATCAGCATTAGCATTAGCGTCAGCATTAGCGTCAGCATTAGCATTAGCGTCAGCATTAGCTTCAGCATTAGCGTCAGCATTAGCATTAGCGTCAGCATTAGCGTTAGCATTAGCATCAGCGTCAGCATTAGCGTCAGCATTAGCGTCAGCATTAGCGTCAGCATTAGCGTCAGCATTAGCGTCAGCATTAGCGTCAGCATTAGCGTCAGCATTAGCATTAGCATAAGCTTCAGCATTAGCGTTAGCATTAGCATTAGCGTCAGCATTAGCGTCAGCATTAGCGTCAGCATTAGCGTCAGCATTAGCGTCAGCATTAGCGTCAGCATTAGCGTCAGCATTAGCGTCAGCATTAGCGTCAGCATTAGCGTCAGCATTAGCATTAGCGTCAGCATTAGCATTAGCGTCAGCATTAGCATTAGCGTTAGCATTAGCATTAGCGTCAGCATAAGCTTCAGCATTAGCGTTAGCATTAGCATTAGCGTCAGCATTAGCGTCAGCATTAGCGTCAGCATTAGCGTCAGCGTTAGCATTAGCATCAGCGTCAGCATTAGCGTCAGCATTAGCGTCAGCATTAGCATTAGCATAAGCTTCAGCATTAGCGTTAGCATTAGCATTAGCGTCAGCATTAGCGTCAGCATTAGCGTCAGCATTAGCGTCAGCATTAGCGTCAGCATTAGCGTCAGCATTAGCATTAGCGTCAGCATTAGCATTAGCGTTAGCATTAGCATTAGCGTTAGCATTAGCATTAGCGTCAGCATAAGCTTCAGCATTAGCGTTAGCATTAGCATTAGCGTCAGCATTAGCGTCAGCATTAGCGTCAGCGTTAGCATTAGCGTCAGTGTTAGCATTAGCATTAGCGTCAGCATTAGCGTCAGCATTAGCATTAGCGTCAGCATTAGCATCAGCGTCAGCATTAGCGTCAGCATTAGCATTAGCATTAGCATTAGCGTTAGCATTAGCATTAGCATTAGCATTAGCATTAGCATTAGCATTAGCGTTAGTGTTAGCGTCAGCATTAGCGTTAGCGTTAGCATTAGCGTTAGCGTTAGCATTAGCATTGGCATTAGAGTTGGCGTTAGGTAACCATTTCAGTGCTTTGCTTCACAAAATTAGACACCTTATCGGCTCTCGGACAGACATTGCCTATAAAATGAAACTGAAGTTACGCTATAACTATCTTTCATATTTTATTTCCTGTTGCACAACATAGTTGACTGATTTACCAGACCCTAAATCTAGTCCAACCTCCCTTGAAGCCGCGCCGCTGAAACCGCCCAAGTGGCTCATTAATGAGCGCAAACGATGCATTTGATGGCAATACAATCAACAGATAAAAGAGCGAGAAAGTTTAATTGCAGCTTTTTAGCTTAAAAGCAAAAGTACGCTGTAATTATGTACTCCCATATACACACACAGACTACATGCCAGCACGCCAGAGAAGAGAGTCCAGCGCCGAGAGGTGCGAACCATGACGCATGCGCCTAATTGCTGCAACACACACGAAAAATTTCTTGATAAAGAAAAAGTACAAACAAGTTGATTGCTTAAACAAAGTTGCAATACACTTGCAGAAACTGGGATATAATGGCATATACAATTTGAGTGAATGAAAATATATTGATTAAGTTTAAAGACCAAAAAGGTTATTCATACAGAATTTGGATTGACATACTTATAAGAGTAATTCTATGTTTGGCGAACGTTATGTAAGAGTAACATAACATATGTCAACTCTCATGACGAAACTTAAATACCATTCATATAGTGTATACAAAGACAACAAATAATGGTTGAATCCAACTAACAAACAATCAACATACAACTGAGAGAGGGTTACAACTTCGCGGCCATTGTTGCCGTTGCTCTTTACGTGACTTATTTATATGACCCGCATTGTTGTCTACCGCTGACGCGATGCGTCGTCGTCGTCGTCGTTGTCGCTGTTGCAACTTAAGCAAATTGCATTCTCATTACTTATGAGAAGTGCACCAGGTAGGCTAGGGAACACAGTCACCGAAGTTCCATTAACGTCAGCCTCGCGTTAAAAATCGATAGATAGATTGAGCCAACTGCCAACTACTGGGACCAGGCGACGCCTCGTGGTCCCCAACGAAGCTCGAAGCGGAGTCGAAAGGCAATGCACACCAAGGCGGTCCGCGGCACATTCTGAGGCTGCGGCGGCTGAGATCAAAGCGCGCGAAAAACCACCATCATCTTCTTAAAGGTGGTAATTATGTCTCGCTTTGGCTCGTCTGTTGGCCGAGTCAGTTGGCCAAATCGTTCTGTCTGGGCTCTTTTGCTTTCTGCCAACGCAAAGCGTCCTATAGCAACTGTCGCTGATCAGAGATCGTTGGTGATCGGTCATCGGTTATAGTTGATCAGTGATCGGTTATCGGTGATTGTATATCAATGATCAGTGATTAGTAATACTGATCAGAGATTATTTCACATATACATATGTATTCTTTATGATATCTATACTCACTTGGTCAAATCACTCAGATTGGCCTGGCCGCTATATAGAAACTGTGGGTGATCGGCTTTCAATGATTTTGATCTAAGACCGGCAATCGCTGATTGTTTTGAAAGTTCTCCGGCCATAGTTGTTACGACTAACTAAACTAATTTTTTTTGTAGCTAAGGCAATGCACTGTTCTTCAATGATCTGTGGCCCAGTGATCGGTGATCTCTAGTGATCAGTGATCGCAGATCTGCGATCGGTTAAAAGGATGGGTGAGCAGTTTGCCAGTGCACTGCAGTGAAAGCTTCACAGTAAATTTGTAGGCACTTGTTCGTCCCAAACACAAAATAAAATGGCCGCCGGCTATTGCGGCTGATGCATAACCCGAAATTTAATTTAAGTAGCTCTATAGCGATCCACACTGTCCCTCATCATAACTCAGCTGTCAGCTGCATGTCACTTCTGCGGCTACCGTTGCTCAGATCGAAATTGTAGACGCAATTAGTTTGAAATATTATTATCGACACGTACTCCACATTCACGGGTTCGGCCGCTCGGTCCACTGTCTGCGGTGTCTGCACCGCAATTACCCACAATTGAAGGGAGCTTCATTCGTGTTAAACTCTTTGACCGCATCTCTCACTTATACACCACTTGCCACAGTTTGTCTTGAGCTGATGGCTGATTTCACTTGCCCCAAAGCTACAACAACAACAACCTAACTTGTCGATGTAAATATATCCATTTATATCTAACAATTCCCGAGCTCAATTGAAAAGCTGCTGACAAAAGTTGTCATTGATGAGCGAGGTCCAAACCGCCATTCGAAAATCAAATTGCGCCATTAACTGCTGGCAATTAGTAGATCCCGACATAGACAAATTTATATGTGTACACAGTCAGAAAATGTCTATTTGCTTGCCAATATTGTCAAAATATAGTTGAAAATTTTAAGACCCAGTAATATGAATTCTACATTTATCTAAGGCTGACACAAATCATAAGGTGATTAAACATTAAACATTTTGTATTTTTATACTTTGTTCCCGAAGGGGAAAAAGTATATTGGGTTTGTGCAATGTCCGTCTTGCTGTCCGTCCGTCTGTCCGTCTGTCCGTCTGTCCGTCTGTCCGTCTGTCCGTCTGTCCGTATGAACGCAATATTTTTCGGCGCTATTAGAGCTAGAGACTTGAAATTTTAAACATATACTCATATATGTTCCCGAATTATAAAGTGTAAAAATTTTCCCGATCCGCCCACTAGGGGCGTGGCAAATCGGAAAACTCTTCCGCCCATAGTTAAGTTATCATACTAGATGATGAGCTAGAGAGTTGCAATTTGAAATGTATACTCGGGGTGACAACCCAAGTTCAAAAAGCTATGGCGGATATATCTACGCCCATTGGGGGCGTGGCAAATCGGGAAATACGTATCTTCTACACCGTTAAAGCTAGAACGCTGAAATTTTGCATGTGAGTTAATGTTATGATTCTAAGAAGATCGATCAAAAAGTTTTATGTCTACGCCCATTGGGGGCGTGGCATATCGGACCTGAATATATAGTGATTTTTCAAATTGTGCTATATTTTGAACACTATTGACACTAGAGACTTGAAATTTTGCATGTATACTCGGGTTGACAACCCAAGACTAATAAGCTATGGTAGATATATCTACGCCCACAGGGGGCGTGGCAAACCGCAAAAGTTTATATCTCCTACAGTTTTAGAGCTAGAAGCTTGAAAATTGGATGGTTGAGTTACTAATGTTCTCCTCTATCGATCCCCCAAAAAGAATTTTTCAGCCTCTTTGGGGGCGTGGCATATCGAAAAATACCCTGTAATTTTCGCATTTTTGGAATGTAAGCAACCAAATTTTGCAGGCATGTTAGCCTCGGCCCTTTCTAAGAACTGGCAAAAAATTATGCGTCTACGCCCCCTGGGGGCGTGGCAAATCGTCAAAGAAGTTTGTTGTGGCCAACTGCATAATTCATGCATACAATAGCTTAGTAGCAATTGCTAAGATGGCAAAAAGCATTTTAACATAAATATAATAATATTAATGAATTTAAAAAATAAAATTCATAAGTTTTTGATTAATAAATAAAAAGTTTCCAGCGGGATTCGAACCTGGGTCTTTTGAAAACAACATGTAATCGTTAGCTAAACCTAAATAAATTCACAGCTGATCAGCTGACCAGCTGATCAGCAGCTTGTGACGTCACAAAACAATACAATGGCAATTCTTGCAATATGTATACACTTTTGGATGTGTATACACGTACACATGCATACATACATATATGCATGCATAGAAAAACTGCCTGCCACACAGCGTCGCAAATCGGAAAGCATAAAGCAGTTTTAGTTTTTACTTAAATGCACAATTCATATGCGTATGTTTATAAATGATTATCAATTGGCAGCAAGCATTTTATAATAAATATACAAATATTAAAAAAATAAAAAATAAATAATTTTTGAAAAAAGTTCTCTGCGGGATTCGAACCCACGCACCCAAGTATAGCTTGTATAGCGCTTACCACCAGCGCCACTGCCCTGACTTGAGTTTCGTTAACTAAAACCAAATAAGGCATTGCTAGAGCGCCTTTTGACAAAACTAAAGTAACGATCGAAAAATTCTCAATTCAGTCACAATTCTTAGAATATTCTGGCATCCAAACTTTTGTATGTATACATAGAAAATTGTGTATACTCGTATAGTGTGTACATGTGTAAATCTGTATGTATGTGTAGGGAAAACGTTTGTTGCTTGCCATGTACGTTTGCTAATTGCCGAAATATTTCGTTAATTAAATGTTTATTAAATAAATAAGATGCACCTATGGGAACAAAGTATATCGCTGTTAGTTGCGCCTAACTGCAACGTTCTTACTTGTTTATAGTTTCAATTTTAAAAAAAAATTAATTTTATCTAATTAAGTTTTCTATCTAATAAAATGTCTCCCCTTTCCAAGGAATATAAAACTGTTTAAAGCAAAAATTTTTGGTAGTATTTTTAGTAGCAGACTTTATTATCGTTCGTTTCTCTCCGTGTAATTTGCTATACACTTAGAGACTTGGTCTGTCAAACGGTAGTGGAATTTTACTTATTCAATTATGAATAGAGAATGATTGTTTCGTAGCATGGTGAATGAGAACGAAAGCTTGAATGCTATGTGGCATGGGGCTTAATGGATGTACGCTCGTTTCTCAGTGTACTGAAGGTAGCGTTAATTAATTTATGACAGGCAGACTGACAGAGAGATATGGAGAAACATAGCTTATTAATTAAACAGCACAATTCGAATTCGAGTTCGAATCCAACTTTGAGTGCGAATGATGATAGCTGAAAGCTAAAAGCGCAATTAACAATAATAATAAGATATTATAATTTAGTTAAATATATGCCTCCCTTCTTTTATAGCTGAAAGCACACAAATTATAGATATAGCTCTCTCTCTCTCTCTTTCTGGCTCGATTTCTCCTTTTGTTACTCCTCTACTCCTTACTACCTCTCGTACTTTATTGAAATAATTGAAATGCACTCAAATAAATTTCGAGCTTTGTCATTTTCATTGCATTAATTTATTCTCAAGTGTCCAGGCGCAAAAAAGTGAAATACATACTTACAGTAGACACACGCTATGATGAAACTGAAATAAGAGTTGATGAAGAGAAAAAATGTATTAGATTTAATGCGATTTATATGATAATTGTTTGAGTTTAGGTTAAAGAATTATTTGCATTTGACCAAGAGTTCTCTTCAGTGGGGCTCTACTGTAGCCACGTACCAATGTGTGTGCATAAAAATGACGACAGCAACGACAGAAAATTACACTAAAATTATAGCAACAATTATTTTCAAATTGAATTACATCCAATTACAAATAAAATGAAATGCAGATGGCATGAAGATAGCGAACGACTCTCTCATTCAGCATAATGGCCGACGGGCCCCGCTCTCTCTTTCTCTGTCTCTCTCTCTCTCTCTCTCTCTCTCCCTCTCTCTCTCTCTCTCTATATATATATATATATATATATATATCTCCCTATCTCTCTCTCTCTCTGTTTCGCCTTCTATCTCTGGGCAGCTGGTGAGGGCGTAGGTGGGTGAGTAGATGGAAAAAAAAAACCAATTAGAGACGCGGCCTGCCCTGCCCTGCGGCTGTCACAGTCGGGCGGTGTCGTCTCATAAGTTATTATCCTGCAATTAATTTGGATAAATGCTCCGCCGCCACTTGGTCAGCTCTCCATGGCCTTTGCGCCGACGCGCAGCGCAAGCGCCTGAATGGCCAGCGCTGATTGGCTGCTCCAACGTGACGTCACGCTTGCAAGCGATGTGCAAGACACGCCTGCAACACGGCGCACAGATGGTCACAGCAACAGCAGTGGGAGCGTGGACAAGGGAAAGACCGTCAAAGCAAGCAAGAGAGAGAGAGAGAGAAAGAGAGAGCGAGCGCCAAAGCGGTCTGTAGGCAAGGAACTTTCTGTTCTCTGCAACATGTTTGACGTGCGTTGTTCGATGCTCGAAGTTCGAAGTTCGAAGCTGTATGTTGCCAACGACTTGCATGAAAACTGAGAAACTATAGAATTTCTCTTTTTAAGAATTTCAATCGAAGTTTACTTTAGGTATGTGCTATTAGGTTAATTTAGACATACATATATAATACACACACACACACACACACACACACATATATATATATATATATATATATATATATATATATATATATATAGGTATATACGTATGTACACAAATATATTTTATCTTATTATATTAGCAGCAGAGACCCCGAATAACAGTTACCCGACTCACTTGTCTCATTCATTTCTGAGAGATACAGAAAAAAGGCGCACACAAACTTTATTCCTCTGAGTAGGAGAGATATTTTTGGTTTTTTTCACTCCTAGTCTGAGTGTTTGGCATGGAGGAATTCAGGCAATTCCTCTTTTTAAAAGAGTTATTTTGCGAGTAATACTTTTACTCTTTCACACAAAGAGTTATTTTGTGACTTATTTCTAAAATCCTCATTTATAAAACTTTGTATATGTTTTTGCTTTGTGTGTTTGTTTTGTGTTTGCTTTGTGTTTGCTGTGTGTTTGCTTTTAATTATAACCTGATTGAAAATAAGAAATCAAACTATTATGGTTTTGATAAATGTAATTAACAGGCATAATGGGGCGTATATGACCATATAAATTATATATATTCTTGATCAGGGCGACGAGCAGAGTCGATATGTGTATATAACAGGCCGAAGGAGGCGTGGATGACACTATATAGTATATATATTCTTGATCAGCAGAAAAAAAATTGATATAGCCATGTCTGTCTGTCCGTTCGTCTGTCACACTGTCTGTCTGTCACTCTGTGTGTCTGCCTGCTCGTCTATAACTCTGTGTCTGTCTGTGTGTCTATCTGTCTGTCCCTATGTCTGTCCGTCTGTCTGTCTCTATAACTGTGTGTCTGTCTGTGTGTCGCTCTGTTTGTGTGACCCTTTATATGTATGTATGTCTGTGTTGCGTGTCTGTCCCTCTGTCTGTCTAACTGTATGTCTGCCTATTCCTCTGTCTGTATGTCTGCCTGCCTGTTTGTGTGAATGTATATTGTATATCAATGGGTGTGTGTGTGTGTGTGTGCGTGTAGTTGCATGTAGTTTTTGTTTTGCATATACAGAAGAGAAGAAATCTGGCAATAACAAGTTAGCAAAGGGTGGGGGGATCGCATGATCAAGAAGTCTGGACTTTTCTTAATTGTTTTATTATATTTAGATTTGTATCATGGGTTATTTGGCCAAATTAATAAAAAAGTTCATATTTGTATTTTACTTAAATATTTTATTAAAATAATATACTAAATTTAAATTTAGCTTAATTAAGAATAAGGACTTTATACATATTTTCGCAGTTCAAATTACTTCGCCTTTCGCTTAATACATATGTAATGCAATGTCGAAAATGCCCTTTCGACTGACACTTGACTGTCGCAGTCAAATAGAGTAATTTCAGCTGCACATTGTTATCAAATTTTATTGACAAACGCACACATCGAATTATAGATCGTAATTGACCTGCTCCGCGAAAACAACCCTTGCATACACACCAACGCAGCACATACACAAAAAAAGTTTTTTTTTTGGCAAAAACAAAGTGCATCGCTGACCAATGCACTATGGGCGCAAATGTCGATTTTGTGGCATAAAGTCCAAAATTATTTTAATATACCTTCTTAGTTCCTTTTTAGAAATGTCTAACAATATCTCTTCCCATTCAAATTTCCAAAACAAGAAAATCCAAAATTCTAAAAAAGTAATCAAAGCATATTTGCTAAATTTCAAGTCCATATATTTAATTTTGGACTTTATGCCGCTAAATCGACATTTGCTCCCATAGTGCAACGCAGCAGCAACAGATGGAAAAAAAAACACACACACAAAAACAAACTGCGTCATTGATCAACGCAGCAACAACACATACAGAAAAAAAAACTGTTTTCTTTTTTTTTTGGCAAAAACAAAGTGCATCGCTGACCAATGCACTATGGGCGCAAACACCGATTTAGCGGCATAAAGTCCAACAGTATTTTGTTATATTTTCTTATTTATTTCCGTAGTTCCATTTTGGAAAAGTCTAAGTATATGACTTCCCATTCAAATTACCAAAACAAGAAAATCCAAATTTCTAAAAAAGTAATCTAAGCATATTTGCTAAATTTCAAGTCCATATATTTAAATTTTGAGTTTATGCCGCTAAATCGGCATTTGCTCCCATAGTGCAACGCAGCAGCAACAGTTAGAAGAAAGTAAAACAAAAGCAAACTGCGTCATTGATCTACGCAGCAACAGCACACACAAAAAACAAGTAAGAAAGCTGTAGTCGAGACTGCTCGACTACGAAATCCCCTGAGCCCTTCTTCGAACGAATCATATTCCAAGAATGCTTAGTTTCGATTCTCTATGCGTAAGAAACTATACATGCAAAAACACGAACACACACACGCTTGTAAGCATGTATGTGTGTGAGCAATGCAGGCGGCTTGCTGTCTCGCTGCCTTTGTTGCTGCGCCACATGGGTTTTGATGAGAAAACTTTGATGACTGATAATTCTGTTTCTAGATGGACAATCGTATTGATTTCTTCAGATTATGATTATGATATTCATATCTACATGCTAAACCAAACAGCATGTCTCTAGTATTTGAAATGCATTTTTTTCACATTTGGGGGGTGGTGGGGCGAAATGGGAGCCGGAATCCAAAATCTGACAAAAACCGAAATTGTATTAAATTAGTATCTATATATATGCAGAAGACTTGGAGACTCTAACTCTAAAGATGAATTAGCTAGAATTTTATAACTGGTCCCCGATAAATTCATTTATCGATAACTTTGCAAATATACAAGTTATCGAATTTCTGAAACAAACTCGACCTGCGCGTGAAATATACGAACCTAACACAAAAAGAATGAACTCTCTAGCTTTTGTATCTTCGGAAATCGACGCGTTCATACATACGGACGGACGGACGGACGGACGGACAGACGGACGGACGGACGGACAGACGGACATGGCTATATCAACTTTTCTCGTCACCCTGATCAAGAATATATATACTTTATGGGGTCTGCCACGCCTCCTTCTGCCTGTTACATACTTTTAACAAAACCATTATACCCTGATTTCCCATTTTCAATGGACTCAGGGTATAAAAAGGGTTATTTTTTTTGAGCAAGGCAATAAAATATCACACTGAGGACCGCAGAAAAACCCACAGTTTTTCTGTTTCTCACTGAGTAAAAGGAGTTCTCCTAAGCACATGCTGAAAGAGTTATTTTGAGAGTTTTATTTATAACACTCCATGCGAAACACTTATTTGTGGACTTTTTGAAATCCCTTAAGAGTTATTCGGGGTCTCTGATTAGCAGTGATATATTTATTATCTTTGAAATCAGTCTGTCTCAGGAATATTTAAAAATATACTAAACCATAAACCTAAATTCGGATAAAGAGAAAACTTCATCATCACACATGCATATACAATAAATATGATCTCCTTTCACATTCCAAGAAAATATATGCTCAAGATTATAGCACTTCTTGATTAAATCAATTAAGATAAATGGCAATCAAGAGATTAGCCCGAAACTCAATCTATCTAAGATGCTGCCCACGAAGACAACGAAGTTGAGATCCATTTAGATAGAATCAATTGTAAATTTTCCATTTATGCTTTCTCGCGCTTATCTGAGAATGGTGGAAAACCTTTTAGCTACGCTGCGCCCAGCGACTTGTGTGGCAAATTAAAATTCGATTTTTCAAATTATCAAATAAAAGAAATAGAATATATATGAGTATGTATATAAATGTGTGTGTATGCCTTACAGATTTGATGAAAGGCAGTGCACAAATTGAATGTCAGTTCATTTAAATCGATTTAGTTTTAATATACTCTCCCATATTGTTGTGGCTGCTGTGTGTATCAGCGCGTGTGTTAATGACGCTTTACAAATGCTGTAAATGCAACAGGATTTTGGAGTTCAATTCGTCTGCTTTGTCCTCCTGAATGCATAACAAATGGGAATTGGCACAGGTTTGCCAGCAGGTCGAAAGGAAAAAACTCATTGTAAAGAAAAACGTGTGATAATCCATAGTCAGCGAGTACAATGGGACACATTAGCCACACGTAGTTAGCGCTAGGATCTGCCAGGATCTGCCAGGACCATCGGCCTAGGTGGCTAATGGACTGAGCACTTTAGTTTTGGTCAATGCCTTTCACACCTCCTACTATTTCTACTTCTACTTCTGCTGCTCTGCTCTTTGCCCTTTCCCCAGACCTTGAGCCGAGCGTGAATAATCGCAAACGAGAGAACAAGAATCGAGCTGATCCGATCCGACGCGATCCTTTTGTCTACCTAACCTTTGATCAGTTACCGACGCGCACAGGTGCCGAGCAGCATGAAAACTTGGCCAATGACCAATAGTTAGGCCGCAATTAGTTCTTAATACGCAGCCAAAAAATCTTGATGCAGCCAGAGATTTATAATTGTGTTAAAGAAGAAGAAGATGGAAGTCGCGCTCACATTTCATGAGAATCCGATGTGATCCCATCTGATCTCAGGATTAGGGCGTTTAACTATTTACTTTTGAAATTTTAAGCTAATTTACACGTTTTACAATAAGCAAGGATATGCAAGAGGGACGCAGTGTGAACGACTAACAGTTACCCTCGATTGCCTTACGATGACGTTTAATAAATCGAGTTTCTGAGACTTCGATTAAAATGGAATGGAACAATGACTTGGGAGAAAGCTTTAAAAAAAAGTAATAGGCACTTGAGTTGATTGAATTATTTGATATTCCCGTTAATGAGAACCTCTGCTTAACATTGGGTCACATATACTCGAGTACATTTACATACTTATCCACATGGCCATCCACCCCATCTGCACAAAAATTGTTTCTAAGCCCGATGCTTTAGATACAATATCTAATAGTTTATCTATATTCCGGATTTCAACACACTCATTAAACCCTGCTTCACACCAATTTCGAATCGCTGCACTTTATGGAAACTGTAAAGTCACAGCGTTAATTGTAGCACTTCTCACCCCCCTCCATTCGATTCGATTTTCCATTTTCCGACTTCCATTTCTACCCCAATCTAATCTGAATATCCGCGTCTGCATCTGCATCTGTCCATTCACGCCCCATATTAATCTCCATTATTCGAGGGGTCCGAAAAATCTCACTCTTTCAACACGGAAGCAATAAAAACTCAAATTACTTTTCGTTAACATCCTGATCTGAGACATTCGCCTAATTCTCATGTTAATGATAGCAATTAATTTTGGGTTCGTGGTCTGATCTAATATTGTGATGCCCCAAAAGTCGCGTAAGGCAAAACAAATCGACAAACATATTTTTATTGTCGCCGAGCAGAGACTTTTCCCGCTGGGAGCAATTAATTACTCAAAATACAGGCGACTAAAAGTTCCCAGTGCTGGAAACTTGGTTTGTTTGGCATGGCGAATTCTTATCCCTTTTCAATTTCAGCAAACTTTCTCCACATTCTCTCACTCTCACTCTATCTCTGTCTCGCTTTGTGTGTCCTGCTGCCCACGCAAAAGCTGTCCTGCGCTGATTTATGGCCTGGGCCACAATAAATTTCAACACTCCAGGTGCTGAAGCATATAAATCAATCCATTAGTTTTTCCCCGTATGTATTTCGATTTGTTGACTGTGGACTTTTCTATTTGTCAGCAGGGTATCTATGGGGGGTGTTGGCCATGCCCTGCCCTGTCTTGCCCTGCCGTGGCCCGCCGTGGCTTTACCTCAATTCGTTGCACTGTTTGGCTTTGCTTTGCTTTGCTTTGAGTGACAATAAATTATGGCCATGATTAGTCTAAATTTGGCAATGCGGAAACTTGTGTCAGCGAATTCCCATCGCAGCGCAACTTTCCCAAAAAGCATTTTTCTCACGACAGAAATTATGAAAATTGAAAAAAAAACGCAATAGGCAAAGAAAGAAAAACTAAATCATTAGCAAGCATCAATAAACAAAGTTGCGCCGCCACTCAGATGACAAAAGCCAACTGCATTGCAGTTGGCCAAACGCCGCAAGGTATGCAGCGAATTGGGTGTGCGTGTGTGCGAGTGTGTGTGTGAGCAACACAGGTGGCAATATGGCCATTATGGCTAATGGCAAGAGGCCTCGCGGCCAAATGAGTTAAGCCAACAAGAAGCAGCAACAACACCAGCTCAAAGTAAGCGTTAAAGTAAGCCATAAAAAAGACAAAGCCGTCATTTTTCTAATGAACCAGCAGCAGCAGCAGCAGCTGAGCAGAGCGAAGAGAGGTTCTTGTCGCTTCGAATGCTGACCAAGTGGAAGCCAGTTAAACAATTTAGTTGCGCCTTAAAAAGCCAAGTTAGCTCGGCCAATCACGCAGCTGCGCCGAACTTCAAAGCTAAAATCGTACAGCGCGGATATGAGCCGCTTAACGCAGCCAAAGATACTCAGATACACAGAGACAGATACAGATACACAGAGGCAGACACACAGGTACAAATATACATACAGCAAGAGATTCACGCACACATCTTTTCCGATACAGATGCAGCTTTGATAAATGAGGAGACAGACGCACAAACTGAAGAATAACGATCGAAAGAGTCGGGATATTATAAGCAAATGTATTGAGGCTTGAAGATACTCTGGAATACTATGGTAAGAAGAATTCTCAAGTTTGTATGGTTCGGAACTGCTCATGAGTAAAATGAAGAATCAAACTCCCATAATATAATATTTATAATATAAATATATATTCATAGATTAATAAGTTCACTTCCACGAGCTACATACATTCTCTCAATTAACATCACACCCCATAACACTTGCGCTTCTTATAGAGTATATAAACAGGCTCGGAGAGAAGCTGCAGCAAAGACTTTCAACAAGATTCTCTGAGTAAATATGTAAGTGTGTGTGTGTGTGTGTTTGTGTGTAAAGCAGGCTTAATCACATTGCTTGGCCATTGGCCAGGCGGCAAAAGATCAAAGCCCGCTTTAGCTGTTAGATGCGGCTAGCTTGGTGGTCGCCTGCGTGGCTGCTGGACTGCCTGAGTGGCTGGGCTAGAATGATGGCTAGGTAATTGGCAGGTAGCTGACGCTGCAGCCAAATGACATGCCAATGCTATTGCCAAGCCAAAAAAAAAGGAAAACAACAGAGAGCAGATATAAAAGCTCTTCCTCTGCTCGCAGATTCGTTGTCGGCCAGCCAAATGTGAATATTTGTCATCGGTCGGCTGTCTTCCCAGACTCGTATTCCCATGACATCTATGCGACTCGTCTCGATTGTCAACGGAAGTGGCAAACCGAGTGGCGTCAAAAGACACCGCCATCTGATGCCCCACCCCACTCTCTCTCCCCTTGCCGCGCCGCCACCCTCTGCCCTTTGATTTAGGCGTATTTTTCGCATGCGAAATGCCACAAAGTGACACAACATAAAATTCTGTCAAATTAAAGTCATTCAAGACGGCAATGCCCCAGCCCGATACCGATGCTGATGCTGATGCTGATGATGATGCCGATCCCCATCCTGATCCCGACTCATAGTGTTATTAGCATAACTGTCAAAAGTGAGCAACGATGCAACTGAGAAGAGTCTTCAGCTGTGGCGTCTCTGAACTGAACATGCCATGCTTCGCTGACAAGCAGACAAATTTTTGGTTGAATAACGAATCCAGAGTAAACTTAAGATATATACATATGTAGATGACTGCATAACTGAACGACTAATTGGTGAACAAGGCAAAAGCATCAGGCAAACATATTTATGCAATCTCTTCTCTTCTCATCTTTTCTTTTAATGATTTCTTAATGAAAAACGAGTCCCAATCTTGACTTCCTCGAGAGTATCAACTAAGGACTCTAATTGTTGTCGAAAGGAAGTGCAGGACATGCACTTCCCATGCTTAGCTGCATGTCTTTAGCGCAGGTGCCACCAAAGACGCGCGGAGAATTGGAAACTAATTGCACTAAGGAAAATAATAAAAAACAAAAGGCAAACAACAACAACAATAAATGTAGAATAGCAATCAAAACACACTTGCAACGCCCACTCGAGTGCCCAGTTGTCAGCCTAAAACAACAAATAAAGCAATCAAACTGAAGAGTCGGAGTCGAAGTCGGAGAGTCGAATAAATACCGAATACTATTCGGCAGCGACATATGTTCTCACACGCGGCACCTTTGTCCATCAGCATTACGTCAGAGCCAGCAGCAGACAGAGAGGGAGCGACTGAGTGAGCGAGAGAGGTGAGACGGGGCAATAGAAACAAATTGCGGCATATTTATAAACGTCAAAATAACCAAAAAGGAGCAAGAGCTGGAAGCAATTTGATCTGTGAGATCCCTTTAGATACCCATTGATAATGCGAGAAGTATGTATGATAGACTATCAGTAAATAAATGTAGGAATTCAGAAATGAAATATTATTTCAGAAATAATGAAATAAAATTGCGATAGTTACGCTATTATTATATTCGATTATCAATAGAATGATTGCTCCTTTATACGTGTGTGTAACTGAGCATTAGAAATACTTTCCAATAGCAACTTCACCCTTTACTTCACTTAGGGTATTTTGGTAGTTACTCCACTGAAAACTCACTTGCCTTTTTATGATGCACACCCGTTCCGCCTTCGTCGTGTGAGTGGCCAATTCTGGTCATAAAAAAGAGAAGAGAAACCAATATAGATAGATTGACATTGGCATTGGGCATTGGGCATTGGCCATTGGGCCGGGCTCTCGCTCTGTGAATAGAAACATCAAATAGTCTCAGTCAAAGGTTGCCAGAGCAGGAGGCTGCCATCAAAGAGGCAGCCACAAATCGTAAAAAACAAAACACCGACAATTTCACACCCTTCATCTTCTTCCCCTTCCTCCTTTGTTTCTTCTGTGGGCAATAAAAAATTAAACGGTAGCTAGTTAGGATGCATTCTCGGATCTGGAATTGTTTGCATTGATTCCGCTTCGAACTTTGCTCGGAGTCGGCGGTTTTGTCTGTTGTTGAGATTTTCATTCGTGGAAATTTCGTGGATGACGGCGACGGCGGCTTTGAAGCGTTTCCCGGAATGGGGAGGAAATTTTGGCCAAAACTGTTCCCCGTTTGCTGCTAATTAAAACAACCTCCTCCTCCTCCTTCAGCTCTCGCCCTCGCCTGCTCTACACAAATGTTAATTTAGGCATTTGTTCCGGTCGAGATGATCTATGCCGAAATATCTGATAAATCTGCCATCTCATGTAGGCCGCAGATCGTCTGATTGATGAGCTCTCCAAATAGCATCGATTTGCTGGGCAAAATTGTGCTCTGTGTATGTTCTGAGTGAGAAAATGTGTGTGTGTGTGTGTGTGTGTGTGTGAGTGTGTGGGGGCAAATAAATTACGAACTAATCATTGAAAAATTAATCAGAAATCAACAATTTTCAACTGCTAATTAAAATGTTTACGCAAATGAATAATTCGTTTCATTGCCAATGAATATTCATGATCGGCCGACCACAGACTCAGCGCAGCTCGACATTTAAAATAAATTAAATTAAATCAATTCAAACGAAGATCAGACTCAAGCCAACAAATGCCACCGACTGTGCGACGCATGTGAGAGTCGGGTATATCTAGTTAGAAGATACCCTAATAACAGAAGTATAGTAGAATTTAGAAGCATTCAGCAGAACAGAAGAGTAGAGTTGACATTGACTAGGAAACGTAAACAAAATTCTAAACTGCTTCCGGTGGAAATACTTGGCAAGGAGATTTTCGTATATCGATATCTGGAAGAAAAATTTTTAATTTAACATGAAAGCAGAATTAACTAGTTGCTCAAAAACGTCACGAATAAAGATACTAAATTCGAATTAACCTATTATCTGTTATACCCTTTAAGACATATTAGGGTATACAATTTAATTAAGTGTTTGCTCTAAAAGTCAAAGAAGCCGCTACAACGGTAGCGCAATACACACAAAGGCACAGGCACAGGCACACAGGCATGTATGTGTACATATATAGATAAATATATATAAGTGCATGTTTAATAAATTCAATATAACGATACAAAATTAGGCACCAGAAGACACCAAAGACCCAATAGCAAACCACAAAATACAATTTATTACATTTATAGCTCATCTCCATGCGATTGTTGTTGTTGTTGCTTGTCAGCTGTGACAGCATCGACTCAAGCTGTCATCTGCCACATCTATCAACATATATATATATATGTACATATGTCTATGAAATATCGTAAATAAGTCATCAGCAGCAACTTCAGTAGACACTAGCATTGAGTTGATCATCATGAAAAAATAATGATTAAATTTATTTAAGACAAATTATTGTTCTTATAAATGGCCAAATTAGGTTAATAAACCACACCAATATAATAAGAATTATTGTTGGCCCTATTCTTAAGGCATTTGCCCATTTTGTCTATAACAGGGTCGACTGTACGCTTTGTACTTGTATATGCAGTTTTATTGCTCTGTTAGAGGCTCTACTTTAAAACTTGCAGTCAATGTTTAAATTCTAACGACAGGCCCCACTGTACTTGTCCACCATTTTGATGCTCAGCAATTAATTTCGTAGAGATTTAATTGACTGAACCATTAAATAAAAAAATAAAGATGAGATTTATGCTGATGCAATTTGCGAAAAATTATGTTAATTGTGGATGAGCAGCAGGTTTATATATATGTGTATATATGTATATCTATCATTGATTTAAATTAATGGACATGTCAGGCGATTAATACATGCAAAAACCATGGCAGCGACGAGACGAGGCCAATGGCTTGCAAATGTGAACTCAGTTGTGCGATTGCTCACTCAAATGGGGCCTATTCTATAAATCTCTCTCTCGATTTCTCTCTCGCTTTCTCTCTCTCTCTCTCTCTCTCTGTTTCTCTCTCTCTGTTTCTCTCTCGCTATGGTCATAAATAACTGAGGCATTTGGTCGCGCTGTCAATCAGTCCCGAGCGGACTTAATAGAAACATTTTATACGCCCAGCTGCAACAATTGAATTCATTGTCCGCTCTGTAGTGTCCTGATTGCACTCGAAGTGCTAAAGGCTCTAATGAGTTTTCGATTAGGTGTGTCCTCCATATCAAATCGATGAGCATATTGTCTGCTCAGCTCTGTCTTGGTTAGCCCTACTCCGCTTTACTTTCCACTCGATTGCCAGGATTTAATTTGTTTACATTAAAATGCTATAAATTCAAGTACAGTTGAGTGCATTCTACCCTCTGGGAACATGGGGCATGGTGTACATGGAGCATGCCCCGAAAAAGTGTTGATGTCATGTCGCATGCGCCATGTCTTCATTTCCGGTGCTGCCTGTACAGGTATTATCATCCATATTGCTGGCACTCGCCATTTTCACACTCATGCAGCTAATGAGCAATAAAGCTAAATGAAAATGCCGCTAAAGAACAAGAAGAGGAAGAGAATAGTAGAGGAATGAAGCTGGCACAAAAACAACTAAAAGCGAAGCCAACAAATCGATTTGGTCAATTTGTTATTGTTGCAGGCGCTCGATGCCTCCTCTCACTCTCCTTGGTAAGAACAGCGTGCAAAACTGGAGTCTGCTAAACAGAGGGGCAGTGGGCAGATGGGCGGGGTTGAACGGGGGGTCAGGCTGCTAGCCGGCAAAGTTGAAACGTGTCGGCATCCTTTGATCAGTTCATATTATAAAATACTATGGTCACGCCTTAAAGGCATTAAACGAGATGGCGCTCACACACACAGGCAGGCAATGAGAGAGCGACAAAGCGACAAGGAGAAAGAGAGAGGGAGGGCAGGGAGGATGTGTAGGTAGGGGGAGAGCCAGGAGAGCGAAGCGCACAGCAGCAGCAATAGAATTCAGATTTGGCTTCCTGCGAGCACAGCTACCAGAGTGCAACATAGAGAGAGAAACGGGTAGGCAATGTGGGCTTGAGAGCTGAGAACGAGGAACAGCTGCAATAGACTTGAGCTTGCAACTTCTTTGGCTTCCTCATGAACAGCAACAAGCCACAATAACAGCCTCCGTCTCAGCTTGCATTTTGCTGTTCTCTTCTCATTCTCCCCTTTAACCCAGCAAGTTCTGGAATTGTTATTTCCACATATGGGCTCGCGCGCGCAAATAACAAAAAAAAAAAAAAAAAAACAAGAAAACAGTAGAACGATGAAGAAAAAAAGAACATTTCCTCGCTTCCTGCCTCGTCTCGAGGCAGCGTCACAAATGCAACGTCATCTCAACCGGCGCGCGGCAATCAAGCAATGTGGTCTCTGTTCGTTTGGGTCGCTACTCAGAGGGCCACGACCAGAACCAGAGTCAGAGTCACAAACCAGGGCTTGGGCCTGGGCCTGGGCCCAAGTCAGAGTCAGGGCCAGGTTCTGGGCAGCAGTTCTTAATGCTCACTCGGGGCGTTGTGGACCACCAAACGAGCAACTGGGATGCACATTGAGCGACTGCGAGGTGTATGAAATGCGCTTTTTAACTGCATTGTAGTTGATTTGATATTCATACGTGCCGCAGCTCCAGCCTCCCCTCTCCCTCTTTGGCTGTATATGCTGTGTGTGTGTGTGTGTGTGTGTGTGCGAACCTTTTTAGTAACAACAATTTGCAAGATGAGACGCCGAAGCGCAACAGTCGAACTGTCAATGCTCTTTCACTGAGAGAAAGAAAAACTTAATCAAGAAATGGTTTTGTAGGAGGGCAAGATTTAGTTGAGCTTGAATTATTTGATGGACTAACTTATTTACCGTCTGATTGAATGATTGAGTGCGTTTCTCACAGAATGATGGTTAATGGATAATTTAATGGATCTTTAACTTTCTAGTAAACTTTTCTAACAGAGTGTCTGGCTAACTGAACCAGAAATTGTCTGATTGATATATGTCATACTGAAATTACCATAGACTTTTTATCTGTTGTTTACTGAATCATTCATGGATTGAATGACTAACTGATCAGCTTTCTAACCAAGCCATTGGAATATTGATTGATTGACTGACTTATTGGCTAAGTGATTGACTAACAGAATATCATAGACTGAATTATAAAGCTTTTCAATTGAAATATTGATAGACTTACTAAATGACTAGAGGAGTAACCTATTTTTTCTCTGTGGCACATTGATACATTGAGGGAATTAATGATTGACTGAGTCACTGTTAAATTGACTGATTGTCTTATTGCTTAACTGACCATGTAAACCTAAACATATTCATAGGAGACCTCAAGCATGACTATAATTAACATGCACCTTCCTAGTAGTTCTAAGCACATGGAATTGCTAATATGCCTTCTTGAACTTGATATGTCTTCGCACAATAATGTACGGCCATATAATTAGTGTATTTTGCATACAAATGTTGATTGCATTTGCGCCTATGAAAGGTGCACAGAGAGACAGAGAGCGAAAAAACATTAAAGACAAGCAACAATGTTATTTCCTTTGGTCGATCGGACGCGGCTACTGTAATTGCCAGTTGCATTAATTATGTTAAACACAAGTCTCAATATTTAAACAAGCAGCCGCCGAAATAACAACAACAACATCAACAATAAAGAAATGCAGTGAACCGTTTGTTTGCGCACGGCCAACGCAAAAGTTGGAGTCAAAGAGAAAGGGCCGCTGCCTTAGAGCTTCCCCAGCCGCTGCCCCACCCGCCGCCTCCCATCAAAGGGGCCGCAGCATCGATGCTAGTGTAATTATCACACATCGGTCAAAAAATGAACGCCGGCCACGCGTAGATCTAACTCAATTAAGAGGCTAGCGGACAAATATTTGTATGCGGCATTCAGTCGAAAAAGTATCTAAACAAGAGTTCTCAAAGAGCTGCCGATGCGAGTGGCGAGCGGCGAGCGGCAAGATGTGAGTAGAGCGTGTGAGTAGCTGGATCAGGGGTCAATATTGATATAGCTCGCAACAGTAGCAGCACCTGAGAACCAAAGAAAAACTTCAAATTCAAATCCAAATCAAGCTGACTATGATTCTAGCTTCGCCTTTGAGTCTGACTCTGACTCGGACTCAGACTCTGGTTCTGGCCAGTGGCAGCTCGATTTGAGCTGATTTGCACCGCTGAAAAACACAAGCGATAAAGTCGTAAGTATGAATGAATTGTCGATGTTAAAGTGGCTTGAACTAGCTTATACCCTGTAGATGAATATCTTTGAATTAAAAAAAAATAAAAATAATAATAATAAAAAAAGTAGTTAAATGAAATATTCCACATGTTAAAGTTTAAAGTTTTCTAAGCTTTCATTATATCTCTCTCTCTCTCTTTCTCTCTCTTTGTCTCTTTTAGTCTCTCTCTCTCTTGCTCTCTCTCTCTTTCTCTTTCTCTCTCTCACTCTCTCTCTCTCTCTCTCTCTCTCACTCTCTCTCTCTCGTTATCACTTTAGCAATCACTTTTCCCCATCTCAACAACTGTTAACTCATTCAATCAACTTTTGTCTCTAGTCTATTATAGCCTACATCTATCAAGTTAATACATTGATGGGTATTACTAAAAGTTTAACATTTCAATTTGAGTATCGCGTTAATTAACATTCGTTTGTTCATTGTTTTCCAATATTTCTTCGTGCTTTCCATTTGCAGTGAGCGTTTGATTTGTTGTCTTTCTTTATCGGTTTTTAGTTTTTCGAGCTCTTTTGACTTTTCGAGCTCTTAACTTTTGGCCGACTATTGTGGAGCTTAGTGATTTGATTAGCGTGTCCGAGTGCGGCTACCAAAACTTGACCTGAAAGCTGTATTTTCTTTGACATGCTTCCACATCTTGGCATCTGCTTCGCTTTGCTTCGCTTTGCTCCACTCACAATGTGGGTGGCCCTAAACGGCTTAAGTCGATTTGCTACTATTCGTGTCACTCTCTCACTCTCACGGCTGATAACTGTGAAATTGGCAATGTTTAATACCTTTGCTTTGCGACTAACTACCTTTGCTGATGACTTTTCTTTACCTTTCAGGAATTCAAACTTTCTCCGGGACAGTGGCTATGATCTCTTTGAGGTCTAAAGTTTGTATGCCAAATTTACTATACCTGGACCGCTACTAAACACTGTGCCACTCGTACGCATGCCAAGAATTAGTAAAGTCGTTAAACGTAAATACATGCATATATAATATATGTACATGTATATAGGGAGAGATAGTAAGTAAATAAGATAGAAAGGGAGTACAAGAAAAATTGATATGCAGTCCTTTTACTCCTTTTAATGAATTAGGAACTTTGTTTTGTTAGTACAACTGAATTGAGAGATCTCTTCTTTTCTTTTACCTACATCATATCTATGAAGAGTAAATTAACTTCTATAAATTTGAAATAAATCGAATTAATTTAACTGAATTATAAAGAAATACTGATATCAAAAATATAAAATAGAAATAGTTACATCACATCATTAAACTTCTCAGTCCATACTTCAAGACTAAATTAATATGAATTCAAATCAAAAGCACAGCACAAG
Organism: Drosophila antonietae; assembly: GCA_030914385.1. Classification (NCBI taxonomy): domain Eukaryota; kingdom Metazoa; phylum Arthropoda; class Insecta; order Diptera; family Drosophilidae; genus Drosophila; species Drosophila antonietae. The sequence goes on along the minus strand of JAUESO010000609.1, from coordinate 468,213 downwards.
CGTGAACAATTATAATTCCCATATAAATATTTTATTTATATATATTTATGTGGATATCTATATTATTCGATCTGCTACCAAACAGCAGCATTTTGGCTTCTAATCGAAAACATAGCTCGGAGGCGACAATCAACTTTAGCTGACAGCCAGGTGTCAATGGCGAGCGTGGGCTGGGGCAGATCTGTGGCTCTTGAGATATGCAAATTGGCAGCTGCCACAAAAAATTTTTCAAAATGAGCAGCAACACGAATTGCAAGCTGTGACTGTGGCTGCCTGTTGAAAGCTTGCTAATTGACAATTACAGGCAACTTGTTGTTGCTGTTGTTGACTATAGATTATATACTCACAGAGTATATTAATTATATGAAAAGACAATATTTCGTAATCAACAAAAATAAAATAAATATGAACAAAGTAAAAATATATTAATACAGAAAACTTCAGTTTTAGGGTTAGCATTGCCACATATTGCACAGGGATCTATGTAAGCCTTTACAAACGTATCCAAAGCCAAGTTTAGCTTAAAGAATTGATATTTTTTATATTACTGTGAGCGCGTATTATGCAGTTGCTTACGCCCGACTGTAACGGTCTTAGTTGTTACTGCTTAGGCTGGTGCTGTTGGTGCTGACCATGAAGTCTCGCCGCGAGCAACACACACACACAGAGAAATATATTGAAGGCGTGGGCAGCGTCTGTGCGATATATATTGAAAATGTAAATCGTTTCGATTAGCTTGGTGGATAAGCTGGCTAGATAAGGTAAATGAGTTAAATTGTGTTGCCGCGTTTCCGTCGCAGTTGCTGCCACAGTTGCCACCACAGCTGCCGACAGTAGCTGCCCTCAGCTGCTCCCAGGCGATAAATCAATGAAAATCGCATTTGAATATTAATGAAGCCCTTGCCAGCACTTTTACCCGATGAGCTACAATTTATCAGCGTGTGAATGAAGCCACACACACACACAAGAGCATGAAATGAAAGGTGTAACAGGTGTAAATTGACTTTCCTTTTATTTGGTCTAAAGGATTTTCAAGGACTTTGGCGGCATAATTAACACCGCAGGCTTTTCCCACGCCGCGGCCCTCTAATAGCCGCGAATGAAACAACCAAATAAGAAATTAGAATTATCAAAAAGCCGAGAGGAAGAGAGGGATATAGATAGATAGATGTAAAGGCCAATAATGGTGGGCAATACAGAAGCGCTAAACTGGTAAATCAAACGAGCCGCTTTGTTTGGCCCCTGCCCTCGCGGCTAAATTCGATCACAAACCAAATGCTCAAATATTTGTGTGATTAGTCCTTATCAACAACAGCAGCAGCAGCCGCCGCAGTTGCTGACCAGGTAAGGCTACCTGGTGAGATTTTGAGACCCACTGCGGCTAAAGTCGAGCGTTGCCGGCAATTCCTTTTCTTTTTCATTTAGCATCCTGCAGCGACAGCAATTGCTTTCCTATTTTCCCATTTTCCTATTTTCCGATTTTTCGATTTTCTTGTTTCATATGTAAGTGCCTTTTGCAACTATTGTCTTTCAGACGCCTTGACGCCTTTTGTTTGCAACTCTGTGGGCCTCCTTTATTTGGGCCTCGCATTTGTTTCAATTAAAAGGATTAGAGTCGAACTCTATAGTCAAGACATGTCAGTAATGTGCTTAAGTCGAACAAATTGTGTCAACAATTAGTTAATGGAACATACATATATAAAACATGTTCAAGCAATACACATGAATTTTGGAATTTATTTCTATAAATAGGTGTCACCGAAACGATTTTATAGCATCGTCAACAACATTGAGAGAATTGAAACATAATTAATTTTAAAAAATTAAGACAGTTTAATACGGACAGTGTAGATATTTTCCCTCTTTCTCTCAAAAGTATATTCAAAAATATTTAATTTGGTATCTGATATTGTATTTATAAAAACAAAATTAAGCAGACCTCGCACGAAACCTTTGAGCATTTCCCAAAGGAAAAAAAATACGCACACAGTACCAAATTGTAAATGTTCTTAACGAGCTTGTTCCTACTCAGACAACAACGATCTGTTTTTTGAATTTTCCACGATCTTCATTCAAGAACGTTTTAGTTGCGCTCAATGCAGAAATTTTGTCTGTATGTGTTGGTGATGATGCGGGGGTTGCTTTCGCTAAACACATCTACAGCGTGAGTATGCGCGCATAAGCGTGAGTATGCGCGCATAAGCGTGCATGTATGCATGCTTCTCAATGTGAATTTGAAGTCGCTGCGCACTGCCCCATTGAGATCTTCACCTCTGAATAAGTTACAGTGTGCGAGCGTCAATCGTATTAGCTATTCTATAAGCTACCTTAAAAAAAATATAACGCGAATTGCTCAACGCAAAACTGTCACACGGCGACAGAAAGGGAACAACCAAAATTGTCCTGCTCAGAATAAGAGCATGTGTGTATGCTTTCTTGCTGTTTCTTCTGATGACTGTTAGCTGTGAGCTATGAAAATAATAGCAATAAGTTAGAATTATCTTGAACTGAGTTTCCTGTTTACAAACTTTTCCAAGAATTCCTGTTTTCTAATCATTTATGTATATATTTTTTAATATTTATTTATTTTAACTAGTTCTTCCCTATTTTAATTATTTTAAAATAAAAATACTTCCACTCAGCTCTACACTTTAACCCCATTTAATTTCTCTTCAAACAATCTGAAATTTATGTCACAACCTATTTGTAGTTCTTTAAAGTTTAAACTCAAATTCATTTGCAGCTAGCTTGAATTAATGAAATGTTCTTAGTTGCAACAAATTAAATGCAAACGCTTTACAATTAAACACGTATGCCGCTATGGAGGGGCACGGCTGATGGTCGCTTGTATGTAGTACGTAGTATGAGTATGCGTCATTAAACGGGGTCGGGTCGGAGTCGTTGCCGCTGTCGCTGTCGCTGTCGCTGTCGACGTCATTGCTGACGTCGCTGCCGAAGCTGTGAAAACTTTAGCAGAGGCTGAAAATACTAAATACAGTCTCGTTACAAGCTGAGGAGCGTCGCCTTTTCGTTGGGGTTTACTTCTTTTTTCTCACTCATTTCGCTTTGCCTCCCTCACGCACACACACCCATACTCACTCATGCAGAGAGCGTCTGCGTTGGTGCTATCTCGCTTTGGCGCGTGGCGCATGATGAACGCCATAATTACCGTTACGTATACGCCACCATTGCTATTTTTTGTTGGCATTGCTTTCCAGCCAGCCGATTGGCTAGCGCGCAAGAGAGTACACAACTATTGCCTGTTCGCTCTAACGCAGTCAGCCAAAGGCCAAACTGGTTGGCTCTCGCAGAGAGCGCTTGCCTTGTTGTTCAGTTATGATTTGATTGCCGAGTTTAACCACCGACAAACGAGACACGACACGACACGACGACACACACAGAGAGAGAGCAAACGATGTTAAAGAGACGGCACACACATGCACACACACACACGCAGAGCTGAAGTGAGCAGCGCGGAGAGCGCTGCGGCGCGGGCAGCAAAAGAACTGAAGAAATATCGACGTGTCTAGTTAGCAAACCAATCTTCAATCTAGTTTCGAACAGTTGACTGTGAAACGTCGAGTTGAGAGGTCCTCCTATTGGATCAGCGTCGTTTGTTGTTTAACGTTTATCGTTTATGGTTTATCGTTGCGCGTCGAACGTTTACCAACTTATATATATAGAGTCAAGCAAATATATCTATAAATACTAAATATATTTAATAACAAGACGCAGACATAAAGTGCATACCAAATTTCACCCCAGACAAATCCCCTGTGAGTGATTGTGAGTGTGTGTATCAAATTTAGATCAGTATTTAAATGCTCTGTCCGCCCACAATGCGTCCGGCCAGTCCTGCCGAATCCGAGATCTCCGTCGGCGGTGCACCAAGCCCGCTGCCGACCCAGCATCATCATCACCACCAACAGCAGCAGCATCAGCTGCACCATCCACGCGATCTGCTGCAACAACAGCAACTATTGATGCAGCAACATGCCGCTGCTGCTGCCGCCGCCGCCGCTGCCGCAGCTGCTGCAGCCGGACTGACGCGCAATGCCGTCGGCACATTGCCGGAGGATTATTTCCAACCGCTAAAGCGCTTGCGCATGTCCTCCAGCTCATCGGAGACGCGTGAGCAGACGCCCAGTCCGCCTGCACCACCCACATCGAATGCCACTGTCGTCACCACTACCGCCACAGCCACAGCCACGGCCACCACAAAGTCAGCCATTGAGGGCGTTAAGAGCTTCTCCATTGCGGACATCCTCGGCCACTCGGAGAAGCAGCAACAGCAACGCTCGGCCTCTACATCCCCCCCGCCGGCTGCCACACTGCTGGCCCCACCGGCCGCCCGGCCCGTTGCCGGTCTACTACAGCCTCGTACCGAGCCGCTGGACATGCATCCAGCTGCCGCTGCTGCAATGCTGCTACCCGGTGCACAAATCGTGCGTCCATGGGATCACCTACTTGGGCCCATGCCCGTCCGCCCGTTTATTCCCTCAGCTCTGTTGCACTATGAGCAGCGTCTGGCACTCGACTATCATCGCCAGCTGCAGGAGCACTTCAATGCCCAGGCGCAGCTGTTGCGTCACATGAGCATGGACATTATTCCATCGGAGAGTGGTTCGGATCGCTCCAGCTCCGCTGCCAGTGATTGCTGCTCACCGGAAATAGCACGCGATTCCGCTGCTGCTGCGGCCGCTGCTGCTGCTGCAGGCGCTGCACTGCGTCGCAGCCACAGTCCCCAATCCTCTGCTCAGCTGGGCAACAGCAACTCAGGCAATGCCAATGCCTCCAGTCCCGCCCAGTCAAGTGGAAACGCCACCTCAGCCGCCGCTGCAGCCGCCGCTGAGGCCAAGGCCAAGGCCAATGGCACGCCACTTGATGCACTTTTCCAGATGACCACCAAGGATTTTGATGAATCACAAGGTAAATATATATACATATATATATTTATATATTTATATCTATTCCAAATTTAATGATGTTCCATTACTTTGTGTGCCTATAAATTGTTGTGCTTCATCGTTGAACTTCCAATCGATTAGCATACAAACGTTTCATTAATAAATGTCTCAATTTTTGTTGTTCTCGAAAACGAAACACAAAAATATGTTCGATTTGCATAGACCCTGTAGTCTGAGCATGTGTTAGCGGGTTGCTCCTTTTTCTGCATAGGAGCAAAAGGAAGATCAATTTCGATTTTGTTTACCAAAGTCTTGAGCCTAACTCGAATAGGTTAATTAACGACTATCTTTTGAAATAACATATGCTATTAAGTATGTAGTTTCCCATTAAGTAAGCACATATGAATCATAATTGCCTTTTCGTATGCCTCTATGATTCTATCATTCGTGTATAGGGTAACACCCAGCCGTGCATATATAGAGAGAGTATTGTTTAATTAGAATAACAGCCCAACCGTAATTAATTTTGTGGCCATTTCCAATTGAGCGACTGCAACAAAAATGTTTGCGTAGATTTTGAATTTAGCCTAATTGAAACGAAACGTTCAGAAGCCGAAACCATTCTCATTTCCCATTTCGATTCCGATATCTGTTGCTGCTTCAGCTTCTGCTTTTATTTCTGCCTCTGCTTCTATTTATCTCTTTTGTTATGCAAATGGCTTTAGCTAATTCTCAGTTTGGTTATTTTTTTCTGTTTTCAATTAATTTGCGGCATGTGCCAAGAGCAGAGCTAAAACAAATTGCAGATAACTCAATATTTGATTGGCAACATTTATAAGTGGAATTTCTCTATCTGCAGTCTTCGGTATATAGTTAAATTCTCGATTTATGGGCTTGCATAAAGCACCGCAGTCTGTCACAGTTCATCTTTACACTCATCTGCTTCATCAAGTGGGCGTTTTTAGTGCTCAGCTCCAAAACTCTGCCCCTCGCTCAGTTATTGTGTATTTCATGCTAATTAATGTTAAATACGAATTGCTATAGCATGCACTGAGAGAAAAGTCAAATTTATTTTAGTGTAGTTCGTAGTAAATGCTCGCTCTTCTCACTCTTCTCTATTTCCCTAATCTTTACTTAAATTTTTCTCTAAGGGTCCCTAGCTCGGTCTATATACAACTCTTCACTTTTTCTACATTTACTTGCATATTTACAAGATGGCTGCTTTTCACTTTTTAAATATGCAACACTATTTCTTCCAGTGTCTCTCTCCACCCACAGCTTGCCTCACTTATTTACTACAAATTTTCTCCAAGTGTAGCCAGTCCATATTTGTGCATTCGTGTCGATTGTGGGACGATTAGCAACAATTAGCCAACGGCTTCATGATCATTGACTAATAGAGTTAGGAATATACTTAGCTTTTGCTTTTATTGTTGTCATTTGGTTAAATTGCTATTGTAGCTAATAGCCACAGTCACAATTGCAGTCTCTGATAGTCATAAGCATTTGTTGTTCATGTTTTTAGCGCTTCAAATATGTTTCTATTTATCAAATATTGTAGAAGTTCAAAATGAAATATTTATGACATATTAGGTACGCTTACATCGTTAGTCAATCAGCAACAAGTAGAAGTCGAGCCGATAAACTTGTAATATATGTATATTTGGATAGATGTATGTGTGTACATATGGAGATTTATAAACATATTACGATTATCTGTGTGTGCACCATAAATATCATTAACACTCGATGAGCGCAGGAAGTGAACATATGACTCTTAAGCGATAGCTAACCGACTGACTGATTGACTGACTGAAGCTGAACTAACTAAATAAGCAAAAACATTTTATAGATTATTTAATTTTTAACTGATTCACGGCCTAATTAATTAAGCTAACAAGTTCACAAACTAAATAGGGCTTACAAACTAATTGAAAAATTATTACTTCTTACCATTATACATACATCAAAACGATAGCTGTCTGATTGCCACTGCGTACTTTACTGGAGCTACGAATAAAATAGAAAAGACCAAATAAGAATAAAATTTACTATTTCTTTATTAGACAATGTTATAAAACAATGGAAGCTACAAAGCGAAATTTCATAAATATTTAAAGACAAATAATGATTTGTACTACGCATTGATCCTAGTCGGAAAGACCAGGTTCGCTGTCCCTTGCTGAATCGCCAGACAAACTGTCGTCTTTCAAACTGATTCCACGTATTGGAAGCAAATTGAAACATATAAACAACTGTTGCATGTGCCTTAGAAAGTGTGTGGCCAGTTGGCATTCGGCAGTTAAACTCGAATTACAACTGAGAGCATATATTTTGTAAAGAAAGGTTTTCCCAGTTCTTCTTCTGATTCATGTTTTATGTTTTGTATGGATGCAACCAAAACAAACCACCCCCTAAACTGAAACGAGAAGAAAGGGCATATTTCACTCTAACTCTCACTTGCCCTAAGTGGATACCTGAGACCGGGACAGGACCCAAGTGGTTAGCCCTCGAGTTTTTTTTCGTTCTTTCTGTATTTATGTTTTAGATAAGTCACAGAAATTACTTAATGAGTCTCTGATAAAGTGAAAGAAAGAGAGAGATAGAGAGAGTATGCAGGGTGTGCGTTCAAGTGCCTAATGGGTTTTCGGTTACAAAACGTGCTCGAGATAACAAATAGGCTAAATTAATGCCATTTGCATTTGGAAACACGAAGCGTTTAATTAGTTTTTAATACTGAGGCTAGTTTGTTTGACAAGCGATCGAATTGGATTGGAATGGGGCGTGAAGACCGGTTCAGACACAACAGTAATAGCTGCATATACCCTATATATAATAGTATACTCTATACTCCATACATATGACTTATGCATATTCATGCATTTCCAAATTGGGGGCAGTCACAGTAGCAACTGAATGATTCGTAACTATAAATAAGCATTCAGCCCGTCTCTCTCTCATTGCATTGTCTGTAATCAGGAAGCATTATACAAGCTACACTTTTACAATTTGCCAATTTGACATCTCTGATTTGTAGGTGTCAATAATTATGCGTCATAAATCAAGCAACAAACGAGACAAATGATGCCAAAGTCCGCACAGAGACAAAGTCAATGACGCCCACAACTTGCTCAATTAATCAATCGAAACAAGTCAATAGAGTATGCCTGACTGACAGCATTCACTGTTTACAGGCTAGCACTCTTTACTTTGAGAGCAAGCAAACCAATATATTTTTCCCTCATATACAGACTTCAGCAAACTAATATAGCCACTGTCAGCTTCAGCAAACTATATATGCTCAGCGCATAAGCAAAACGTTTGCAATTAAATCATTTAAATGCATAAATCAAAGCACTTTAATTAACAATCGCCCAGACACTCGTCGCGGCCAATTAAAAATTATTTCTAATGCGACTTACAAGTGCGCTTGTTAACACTTGTGTAGTCAAAGCGACTCTAAGTTTTAAGCGATCCCAACCGGTTCTAACTGCAGCCCCGTCTAATCTTCTTTCTGTCTCTCTCTTGTCTCTCTCGCAGATAAATCTCACTTGGACATATTCTCGAACCGGCCGCAACCGAAGAAGAAGCGTAAGTCGCGCACCGCCTTCACCAACCATCAGATCTTCGAGCTGGAGAAACGTTTCCTCTATCAGAAGTATCTCTCGCCCGCTGATCGCGATGAGATCGCCGCTTCGCTGGGCTTATCCAATGCCCAGGTGATCACCTGGTTCCAGAACCGCCGCGCCAAGCAGAAGCGCGACATCGAGGAACTAAAGAAGGACTTCGACAGTGTCAAAGTCTTCTCCGCTCACAAATCCTTCCTCGAGAACGTCAACGATCTGAGCATCCTGAAGAAGAAGCCCATGCACGAGGCGGACATGGTGGGCCTGGCCGCAGCAGCAGCGGCCGCAGGCATGGTGGTGCCAGTGCCCGTCTCGGCTGCCCAAGCCATGGGCACGCCTCCCAAATGAACGGGCGCCAGGAGCGGCGGCGCCAGCGTCGCACTTGCAACCCGATGAACGGTACAAAAAGCGAGCAAAGTATTGAGGAAGACATTATATTAATTTTTGGATGCAAACTGGAAGGCCAATCTGGCCGCAGCTCCACACTCGAAGCGAATGTTTTATTGATTGATTGATTAATTGACGATCAAGACATTCGAGAGGAGAAGATTTTATTGATTTTTGATACCAGGTGTACAAGGAGGCAGGCTATAATTTCTGCAGGTTCACACATAAAGCAAATGATTGAGACTACGATTGAGACATTCATCTAGAGAAACAGCTTATAATAATTTTGCATGCTTGCCAAAAAGAAGCAACTCCACACCTGTATTGACTGATTGATTGACTGATGATTGACTCATTCGCACTGTTTATCCCATTTATGTGAGAAACAAGAAGAAGATTTTACACGAATGAGACAATCAAATGATGATGCACGGCAAAGGCTCAATGTAAAGCCACGCGAGATCAGAATGAGGCATGCCACACAGATGACATATCTATTGGCTTGAGCAAACCGGACTAAGGCCTATTTCGGCCCAGACAGAAGCAGGCATCGACAAACCCACACCAGCGACGACACATGTAGAGCCAACCCAAAGGCTGGAAAAAGATACGAATAAAAAGGAATAACGCAACGGCCCTTTTCAGGGCCACCAAAGCTATACTCAAAGAGTCTGAAATGCATTCATACTTCGGTCCTCGTTTTTTATTGATTCATAATTGTGAATAAAACTTATCAAAATAAACTTTACTAAGACATATTACCTTTCTCTTATAAATCCAAGGCAGGGATGAACATGTAAGCTCGAACATTCTTTCACTCGTATTTAAAACATCGATTAGGAAAGATTTCTGTTAAGGTTCTATATATCAATTGTCTCTCAGAGTCAAAATAGTTCCTAGAGTTAAAATAGTTCCTTAATATTTCTATTGCTTGCATAGCAAATATATATACAATATTTTATACTACATTATATTATTTCATTCATATTCATATTCTTTTTCTTAATTACTGTAGATCAATGAACATCTGTATTTCAACTCCTAAAAAGCTAGTTTAGCTGCGTTAGCTTCTAGATCGGATGATTGCGATTTTACTAATTTAGCTGAGCTTCGTTTCTTACACACTTTTTAACCCATTTTATGGTATGCAAATTGAGAAACCGTTGCCAATAAATTTTAACATATTTAAGCAAACAACGCAAAAGTCGCGGGTCATTAGGGAAACGAGTTGAAAGAGCTTCCAATGCCGCGCTGCCTTCCGCTCCCGCATCCATTCTACCAGTCTACACCTCTCCTCCTCCTCTTCAGTTGATCTTGAATCGGTTTGCATTTGAATTTGAATTGTGGCAGACAAAGTTTCTTGATAATTGTATTGCGTATTTCGTCGAGCTCTTAAAAATAAAAGAAATCTTTTTTAATTTTTATTAATGATTATTTACAACCGTTATTCAAAATTTAAACTAATTAATTATTAATTTAATCACTTGGCAAAAACAAAGAGTGAACAAAATCAGAAACGAGTTGGCTACACATAAAAATAATACGACGGGGTACTCGAGTGAGCAATGGCTGACTAGCGACATACTCTGTCGATTTTCGACTTAATCAAACTCTCTCAATCTGCATAGCAAATATGTTCTATAAGTTATCAATCTCTCCTTAGAAGAGAGGAACTCTCAAAATCAGTATTACAAATTAAAAAAAAATATATATAAACATTCACAGACTTGGGTACGTAATTTACTTTTCTATACTCGGTAACCAACATACTCAACATGGTATGACGATTAGAGGGTATTAAATATCAAAATGAAGCGCTCCAAGTGTTTAAAGCCGAGCGCGTTTTGCAGCTCGCAACGTGGCGAACGCCAACGATTTGCATATCAAATTTACTTGAATTATTTCAATATTTATTAATTTTCAAGCAATCAGCATACCACGTAAATAAGGTGCATCAAGAAAGGTTACTTAGACGAAAAAAAAGAATAAATGCAATTTAATTAAAATAAATTTTGTTTTAAGGGTTTCAAAGGGATCAGATATACCCAGTACATATGGAGAATGAGATACCCATTACATATTAGACAACCAGTTTGCAAGAGTGTGTAACCAAGTCTGTTGCTGCTCATTCATAAATTGATTTCCTTGCAGGGTATCTAGCATTCTAATACACTGCTTAGATATTAGCTTTACTGGTTATTAAATATTTCAAAGTGAAGCGGACGGACGTAGTCGGCGTTGGCTACCGTTTGGCGGGCTAGTTCAAAGGGTTTTCGGAACGCCGCCGCCGGCGCACACATTTTTCACTCTCAAGCTTCTTCTTCATCAGCCTCAGAGTTTGTGACCTGTGAGGCACCTGGCAGCACTTTTCGAAAACTGAAGCGCGCCATCAATCGTCGCCAACAACAACAGGCGTCGCAGCCGCAGCAGCAGCAGCGTCGATCGTTTGTTAATAATTTGAATAATCAAGCTATCAATTCCGCTGCTAATGATGCCGACCGATTGCCGAGGAGAGCTGAGATGAGCTGAGCAGCCAGCTCCAGTTGGGGCTTGAGTTTAATTTGGCGCTTATCGCGCCGCCAACGAACCGATTCGATTGTCTTCTAACAGTTCGTAAACTAGGCGGAAAACCCCATTACATATGCATGAGCAGCCAGCTGGACGCGAGATCTTTCTCGGCCATATCTATAGTTTGGAAAGCAATTTATTTTCATTTTCAAATGTGTGACAATGCGACGCATGCGTTAGAGATAAAGAAACTTTTTAGAGCTACCTACGTTCGCCTCCTCTATATACCACCCACCCTCCCCGCTAGGCCCCATCGGTGAAGCTGGGCGTGATTAATGCGTTTTGAAAGTGCTCTGGGCGAAAGTTGCGGCTGGAAAATGTTTAATTGAAATCATTGGCTGCAGACGGATAGAGAGAGAGACAGATAGAGAGAGAGGGAGACGAAGCGACACAAGTTGTGCCTGTGCGAAAGAGCTAGCTGATATAGTTTATGGCTATAGAGCACAAATGACTTGGCCATTACCGTTGGCATTTAGTTTTAGTAGCTGAGAAATTTGCTCAGCCAAATTGAGGCGAACTCTAATTATGGGAAGCAAGAGAGAAAAAAATAACAAACTCCCAGCACTTCCGTGAAAACAAATAGAAAAGCATTTAGAGCTCGCTATTATCATGCGTAACTGTCGAAACCCATTAATCGCATCAACTAAAAATGACTAATGAACGCAGCTCACGAGCGGTCACAGCAACTCTCTCTCCCTTTCTCTCTCACATTGGGTCTGTCTTTTGCTAAGTGAAAAAGCTAGGAGTTAGTGAGCAAAATTGTTCGAGTCCAAACGGAAATATCTCAAATTGCTTTTCTTATTTGCATATCATTTGTATTTCCTACAATTCTATTCATGATATACATACCCTGTAAAGGGATCAAATGGGCATACATATGTGTATATATATATATTATTTATAAGAAACTAGAGTTCAACTTGTATAGACTCTGCTTATGAGATATGTTGGATTTTTGATGACTTGGATATCTCAATTTGTCAATAGTTCAACTACGCATTATATATTATATATTTTTGAAAAAGTAACACATCCTTGAGTGTATCTAAAATGAGTTTGAATTTATTATTATTATTTGTCATATTAGAATTATTTCATTTGTCATATTAGAAACGCGCTTATCATTGAAGGCAAAGGTGGGCTCATCTTGGAGTACTGAATACCTATTAATATACGTACATATATCGAGGTATTCTATCTGCACATCTATATTTGCTCAATTACAGACGCGCAGTTCAGTTCGTACATATTTATTTCTGGGGCTTCGTCAACACAATCCAGTTCAGTAAGACAATACACTTTGTTTTTCCTTGTATTAGAGGGTATACGTTCATCATCAGCTACCTTTAGTAAACTACCCTTTTATAGAAAATAATAAATATTTCCATTTTCCGTGTATTACAGAGTATCTTCCAATCATCAGCCAACTTCATTTCATTTCGTTGCTTGTTAAACAGTTTTGCGTACTTCCTGCTCCGTCACATTGTCAGCAATTATGCGCCGCACAGCTCACACGATCAAGTAGTACCCTTTGCAGGCGACCTACATCATGTTGCCACAGCGCGGCACTTGCAACGCCAGATTGCGAGCTAACTGGCGCCCCCAAAGGAAAGAAAAGAAAAGCTTGCAGAGACCTGAGGCGCGACTTTTGCTCGCTGCTGATTATGATAAATGTAAACAATTCAGCTTGGCATACAAATGCAATCAAAGGACTGCAATTACTTGCAACCAAAACCAGTTATGACAAAGACAGAGAGAGTGTGTGTGTGAGAGAGAGAGAGAGAGAGAGAGAAAGAGAGAAAGAGACGGAGAGAGAGACTGTACAAGCTGCCTTCCAATTCGATGATCAGCGCATCCGCAGCGCCGTCTTTGAGAACAAGTGCGTATACAAGTGTGAGTTTGTGAGTTGTGAGTTTGTGAGCCTGTGTGTTTCTCTCTCTGTGTGTGTGTGTGTGTGTATGTGCAATAGAGATATAAAAGCTAAATTGGTAACTCATACTTAATTTGCTGGCGGCACCTTTGAACACGCTGCCAATTAGCCTATACAGCCGACACCTCGAATCCGTTCAAACTTCCCCACAAAGGATAACCAAAAATCCAGCCCCAATGGAGCCAGGGGAAGCGGGGGAAATGGAAATGACACAGCAGAAAATGGCAAGGAAAGGCAAAGCATGGCGAAGCGAGGCGACGTAAGGCGCACTCAAAGCAATTTGTTTCATTCATTCATTCATTCATCCATCCATTTGATCGTGATGCTGCGCATTTCTATGCTCCAATCCAATTCACTTCATTTCACAAAGCGTATCTGTTTTCATGAATGAAAGTTCATGATTCGTTCCGATTAAATCACATTGTTAATGAAGTTGTAAATTATGAAAAGCCAAATTTAAATCGAGTAAAACTCGTTGAAAATAATAACAGAGAAGCTATTTCTGGCACAAAAGGTAAACAAATTTATGTAATTAAATAGCGTAAATAATAAATCTGCCATCGAGTTACGAAGCTAGACAGATCTATGCCCAACTTTGTATGCCCTAAGTCCATTGAAAGTAGGAAATGAATGTATGTATGTATGTATACAGGAATAACATGCAGAAAGAGGCTTAAAAGCACCAAAAAAAATATATTTATATATAATCTTGATCAGGCCATCGAGCTGATTCTATATTGCTACTTCCTTACGTCCTTCTGCCCGAAAATGATTCGGATGATGAACTTCATTTTAATAAAAAGACAGTTAAGCAATTTGAAAGCTTGGGATGATAGTTCTCTGACTGCTTCTTCATCCGGCTCTACAGTGTTCTATATAGGTTTTTAGCTACTATAACAGCAGCTGAATTTCTTATCTTTTAAGATGCACTACCCCACTTGCAACATAGATAAAGCTTTGACCAGCCGAAGATCAGAGACAGAAAATGCCGACGAGATCAATAGGCATATTCAGTTCCAACTGCCAGCTAACTATCAATTAGTCGACTCTGAAGCAGAACACACACGATGAAAGCCTCCAGCTACCAAATATATGTACATATATACATTTATGGATATATGCATATATATATATATATACATATGTATTTTTGTCTGTTTGATATTTAATGAACGCGCCCGTGTCGGGATCCATTCGAAAAGTCGTTATGGCCACTTAATTCGTTTGATGCCAACGAATTGACGTTGACGCCATACCGCTATATCATCGATAAGAAGAGTGTGTTCGAGAGAGAAGGGAGTGAAGTAGGGAGAGTGAGGGACTGAGCTGAAGTAACCGGACAAAGATATTGTGGAAATCAAAAGTTTCACAGCTCCAACTACAAAAGTGTTAATGTTTGTCACTTAAGTAAGCGACCCGATACACACACCCATACACACATGCAATCTCACACACACACGAACATACATACATTCACACTCACACGCTGCTGACATTAAGCTTCATCAGAGTTTTTAACTTTTAACTCCAATTTGCATACAAATTAGACGACGAGCACTCAAGCGTTTTGTGCCTCTTCTTCTTCCCTCTTTATGGAGATTTGGTTTTTAGTTTTTCGACCACAACAAAGAGCCGAATCGAAGTAAAAAAATCACATCTGAAATGCAGCCAAGGGCCAAACAGCTACCGATTTTATTATTGATAATGTTTTGATTTATCTTCAAAAAGATTTCGGGCAGACAAATTGCGTTTAGCAGCGAGGATGAGATGTGACTTATTCTGCCCCCCAGGCTGTGCATCTGTATATCCAGCTTTGTCTTCTTCTTCATCGGCATCTTGCTGCTGTTGTTAATCTGAATGCGGTTGCAACTACGCACAAAGTGGCAAAAACTTTGTTCTTGTCACCTTCATTTAAGTATTTGCGGCTTTTGATTCCCTTTGAGCGAGTCAATTTAAGCATACACTGAGCGAAATTTGTGGACTATTATTGGTTGTTGATAAAATGAGATCTTATATTAATTGTACAGTTATTCAATTATGAAATTATCTACCAAAAAGTGAATTTAAATAAAATTAATTTCGTACGAAACCGTAAAGCATTTCTCAAAGTCCCAAAATAAGCTCAGCTCACTCACGCTTTGAAATAAAAAACCTCCAAACAAACTGATCTTTATTCAAGGACGTTTTAGTTGCGC
The DNA here is from genome assembly GCA_030914385.1 of Drosophila antonietae. Classification (NCBI taxonomy): domain Eukaryota; kingdom Metazoa; phylum Arthropoda; class Insecta; order Diptera; family Drosophilidae; genus Drosophila; species Drosophila antonietae. Next base: position 452,600 of record JAUESO010000609.1, on the reverse strand, counting down.
TCAATGAAGAAATTTTTTCTGTATGTGTTGGTGTGTAAGCGGGGGTTGTTTGCGCTAAACACATCGACAGCTTACATGCTTGTGCGTGCGCGTCCGAGATATCCACCGCCGAATAGTTACAGTATGCACGCGAGTATTATATTAAGAAAGTCTCGTTTCTCAACGCAAAGCTCTTAGACGGAGGCAGAAACGGAACATCAAAAATTCTCCTGCTCAGAATAAGAGCATAAGAATAAGAATATGCTTTCTTACTGTTTCTTTTTGAGTATAAGGAAAGAAGTGTCTTGGATAATTGTTATTTGCGAGCTATGCTTTTCTCTCTATGTAATTTCTGGTCCCACCCCTGATTTCAGTATATACATATTTTTCGTATAGGATTCTTGAATTAACAAATTCCCTTCTGAAAACCATTGGAATACAACTTCGGCTAATACTATTTATTCTAGCTTTTTCTTCAATTGTAGCTTGTGTACTTGTAATGGCTGTAGATTCTATATTCTGTCGCCTGACACAGAATACTTTCGGTTTGTGTATAATTATTTGCCAAAATGTTGACACCTGCAGGTGTGTGTGTGTGTTTCTGTGTCTGTGACATCTGTCTGCATGCTGTAAACCAGTGTGACCAAAACCGAGCATACCCGAGCACTCATAAGTGCATTCGTCACAGTTTTTGGGCACAGCTGAAGCTAAGACTGAAGCTGAGGCTCTCTGCCTTTCTGGCAGTGGCAGTGGCAGTGGATGTGGCTGTGGCTGTGGTTGTGTATGTGGCTGAGGTTGAGGATCGCTGCGAGCTGTTCATTAATTGGCATGCATTTTGTGCCGTTTGACAACGGACGTGGCACAACTTCATCATCAGGAGCCGCAGCAAACAAAAGAGGCGACATTAATGCATTGCTCGCCGAAGGGGCGTGACAAATTCGACAACAGCAACAACAACACCAACAACATTAACAATAACAACGACAGCAGCAGCAACAACAATGGGCAATGACTTTATTACCAATGTGACACTCGTGGCTGGCTTCTAACAGCTCTCGTCGCATCCCTTCCCATTGCCATTGTATATATAATACCACACTCCCAGGAGCTCGTACTCTGTGCACATCCCAAGGGGATTGAGGACTTTGCCAGCTGTATATCTGTCCGTCCCTCACTCCGTCCGTCAGTCTGTCTGTGTGACAATAAACACTTTAGCTATTTATGAGGTTTTAATGAACACACTCGGGTCGCCATCTTGTGCTGACTAATGAAAAGGATACCGATACAGGCATTTGGCTTATGAATTTGCACAAATTTTTTTGTAGGCGTGGCGAATGTGACTCGAGTGTCTGGGCTAGGGGCGCGCGCTAATTATGATTGACAGGGCGTGTCGCCTCTATTGAGGCGCCCAATTAAGTCGCATTTTGTAATTGATTTTGAATATGTTTGGATGGCAAAAGTAAAGCTGACGAACGTATCGTTGCTATGCGGCCATAACTTTTCTAAATTGAAGTGAAGAACAACTAAAAGATGTTACAGTCGGGTCGTCTCGACTAGAGAGCGCTTTGTATGATGTAAATGGAAGTAAGGGGAAGAAGCTGATAAGTCAGATTGAATAATTGAAGCGAAGTACGATTAAGATTGCTCTAGGCGCACCAACTTGACTAAGGAAGAGTCTATCTGCAGTAAATTGATTTGTATTAGAATTTAAGAAAGACTATTAGCTTGTATAAATGCCAAATAACAATGTTTGGGCATTCCAGTTTACGACAGGGATCTATAGATAAGATTTAGTCACTTTCCACCATAATTCGTAAAAAACAGCGTCAATGCTCACGTTCTACTCATAAGAGAAACAGAAAGGAAGCATACAACGTTCTTATTCTGAGCAGGAGCATTTTTTTGTTCCGTTTCTGTCTTCGTCTGAACCTTTGCATTGAGTTATTCGCGTTATACTCTTTTAAAAAGAGTTATTTTGCGAATAATTCAATTGTCGCTCGTGCACTGCGACTTATTTGGAAATGGAGATCCAGACCGACTTCAAATTCGCGAAACAGAGTGACTTATTTTCTGACTTTGAGAAATGCATACCTGCAAACTTTGCTTTCCACCGATCATCATAATCAAATATATATACTTTTAATATATTTTAATATAATATACAACTATCACAAGCTTCCTTTTGCCTGTAACATATTTCAACATATCACTAAGCTCCCCCCAACCACACGTATTCAATAAAGCAGTAACTACAACAACAATTACAAGCACAGCAACAACAACGACCACATTTAAGTCAGTCAAGTGCAATGATTTATCAAGCCAGACGGCCATCTTATAAGCAAAATAGAACAAACTGAAATAGAATCCAACTAACGGCAAATGCCAAGCAATGGCATTGAAAGATAACAAAAACAAAATAACAAAAAATAATTTTAATAAAATATAAATTGTCGCACATTGAATACTCTTTTATTCTCCCTACTATATAACATGCATATCAAATCAATATATATAAGGCTTTTACATATAGCAAATTTGCTGAACATTTTCATTTGCACGCTTATATCCTCACTTTTCACATTTCATGTGACTTAGCTAAAGTCTGTGCATCCGGTTAGGGTATATAAAATGTATTATCGATTCCGGTTCAACAGTTGCATCATTTCACTTAGTTGAAAACGTGGTCGAGTGGAGTGGGAAGCGCATTGCAGTTAAATAGACATTTGCATGCAAAAGATATGTCGGAAAAAACCAGGACAAACAACGAAACTGAAATTGAATAAAATACAAACACACTCACACACATACACACACGCATACACACGTAGCAGTGCAAGACTTGAGCTGAGCAAATGTGATTTACTGCAATCAATTTAAATGCAATGCATTGCAACGAGAGCGAGGAGTGTGAAGCGTTGGCCGTATGGATAGGGACAGCGAGTGTGGCAATGACAAACGCGGCAGAAGAGCCCAAGAGATGGAAACAGCGCAACTCCAAGACAAAACGAATGTGTGCCAAAGAAAAATATACAAGCACACACACGCAGATATGCACATATACATGTATGTATGTGTATCGTATGTACGTTGGCTATAAGAATGAGAATAGGGCAATGACAACAACAACTACAACAACGACGTCGACGTCGACGACGGCAACAACGGCGACACCTCTCCAAAGCTGATTTTAAAGACTTTTGCGCAAATTGCCGCAGTCAGCAAATACATCAGCGGCGAAAATAGGCTCTCCACAAAGACGAAAAGGCAAGCGGCGAACAGGCAACAAAAAAAAAACTAAAACGGTACAAGCAGCGACTGAAAACTAGACATCATTATTGATGACAATTGAGTGCGCCAGCGAGCAGCTGGACTGAAGTAAGAGAAAAAGGATAGAAGAAGAGCAAGCTTGGTAGGTGTACTGCGAGAGCGAGCGAAGAGGACAGAGAGTGAAGCCCCAGCAATTACGATAATTAACACAGTCAGCGGCGCGGAAAGGCAGTCTCACACCACACACACACACACACCCAAGGGAGAAAAGAGGAATTAACAATGAGAGAGCGGACGTGTGAGCGAGTGAGCGCACGTCAAATTGTAAATATTAATGACGCTCGCACGTTGACAGCCCAGAGAGCGAACTGACTTGCTTGAGTGAGACGGGGGGTGATATGGCAAAGAGCGCATGCTTAGCGCTGATTGGCCCATTTAAGGCACGCCTCTGTTTGTGCGGCAATTCCAATTAGAAGGCGGACTGCGCAGCTGCATCTGTGACGTCATCAAACTTGTTTGCCGAGCAACAGAGACTGGGAGAGAGAGAAAGAGAGCAAACGAGAGCCAAAGCCATTTTAACTGAGCTGCGAGAGCAGCCGCAGCGGCAACGCGCATTTGCTTTGTTGAATGTGGAACGTTGCACGTTGAGCGCCAGACACTGTCGCTGTCACAGTCGCAGCCGCAGTCGCCGTACTTGCCGCGTTTTTGCCGACGCGTTTTTTATCAAACGTTTGACGGAACACGAAATTAGAAAACGTTAAATTTTGATTAGTGTTAAAGATGCCACAACGAACGCCAAGCCCCGTTGCAGTAATTGCCACGCGTAGTTGCACCAGTCCGGCCGTATCCGAAATTTCCGTGGGTTCGCCCAGCCCCCCGCCAATATCCATGTGTCCGCTCAATATCAAACGCCTGCGTCTCCTGCACAGCCCAACAACGCTCCGCAAGGGATCGGGGATGGGAGCAGTAGCGGGCGCAGGTGAGCGCATCAAAAGCTTCTCCATAGCCGATATACTGGGTCAGGCGGATGATCGTAAATCCGAAGAGCGATTACAGCCAGCCGCATTGGTGGCACCGCCAGCAACAGTTGTTGCTGTCCCGGCACCGGGCTTGCTACCGCATCCCGGCTTGCATCCGTTTCTGCCGCCCGCCCTGCTGCACAGCTATGAACAGCGCTTGGCCTGGGACTATCAGCGCCAGCTGCAGGAGCATTTTCAGGCTCAGCTGCTGCGCCAGATGAACATGGATCCCGCCATCATACCGATACCATCCGACGATGGCAGCTCCGATCGCTCGCAACGCTCCAACAGCAGCAGCAGCAGCAGCATTAATGGCAGCACCGACTGCTGCACAACGCCCAACCAAAGCAAAGAAGTAGTAAGCAAGCTCGGCCAGCAACACCACCACCAGCAACATCAGCAGCAGCAACAGCAGCAACAACAGAAGCAGCAGCAGCAGCAACAACAGAAACAGCCAGCAGGCGCCGATACGCCGCTCGATGCGCTTTTCCAGCTATCGACCAAAAACTTCGATGAGGAGCAAGGTGAGTGCAACAAGCAACAATTGGTGCCAACCGCAAGTAAATTACATTTTAATATAAATCGATTTGCTACTGAATCAGCTCTGCCATTAATTTTTTCAATTACTAAGCGCTATACACATTGATAGTGTGAACACTAGAAACTTTAAGGGCTTTTAGAAATCATCCCTTTTAATATCGATACATTGGACATTAACAATGTTAAATTTGAAATAATATGAAATGAATACATAAATCGCTTTACTCTCTAAAGTTTTTTTTTTCTTGGTAACATAAACATTTAGAGTATTTTTAAGTCGTTCAATCGAAAAAGATCTCTTTCTTGTTGTCATTACATCTTGATGAGATTCTGCTTAAAGCGTAAAAACAGTAGTAAGGTCAGCGCCAGCGTCGAGGTGGCTAAATCAATTTTATCCATTGCTCGACACGGTTTCGACTCGACTCCGATTTGGTTTTCACTCTCACCCCTCCCACAGACCCCTCCCTGTTCACCTCATGATTACCACTCTGATCTCTGATGATGGCTGCGGCACATGCGTATCGTTCGGCAATAATTTGCTTGGCAGCGTTGATTTCTCGTTAAGGCCAAGCCAAAAGATAGAGAGAGAGACTTGCAACAGCTACTGAAATTGAATTTACGCGCCGCACGTACTGCCACAAATTGTGGCACACAGACCGCAAGCGATAGCTACTTATGGCACAGCTACTGGCATTGACTGTTTATGATTATGATTGTGATTATGAGATGCAGAGCTCTTATTTTTCGCTTGTTTCGTTATGCGGTGGGGGGTTTCGCAACGAGCTGGGAGCTTTGAGCTGTAAGCTGAGAGATGAGATGAGTTTTTCCCATGGGCCCAGCCAGCCATTCGGCTGGAAATCTTGACTAATAAGAAGTTGATCAAAAGCGCAACGCGCCGACTCGCCATGAATCTTGCCTGCTTCCGGCTGCAATTAGGAGGAGTTCTACAAGCCATTCGGCCCTCATTGCGACAAAGCTTTAATAAATGAAAATGGAAATGGAAATGGAAAATGAATGAGGCAGGGAAAAGGAGAGATAGAGATAGAAAGCGAGAGCGATAAAAAATGGTTGAAAAGTTGTTGCGATTTGGTACAATGAAATTGTCGTTAGGCGCTAGTCAATTAAGAGGCGCAGTTTCATCAAATAAATAAATAAATATATATATATATATATGCTGAAGCACGGGCTGCCAAGACAATTGATGTGGAGTATGAAGCGGGCGGCCCTGCGGATGCAGCCCTAATTACAATTTAATTACTTCAAAAGGCAAAAACTTTTCCCACTTGACAAAGACGCAGCCAAGTGTGAACCACAACAGCAACAACAACTACACAAACAACATCAGCAACAATAACAAAGAAAAGATCTTCAGTTGTCAGTTGATTTGACAGATAGCAGTGTAAACATTTTACAACATGCGGGCAGTCCCAACAAATTAGTTCAACTAGACGTATACTTAATGTCCCATTTGAAGCTGCTGCCAAAAAGCTATGTTAACCATACATATATGAGAGAATGAAGAAGAACTAGCTAAAGAAGTGCTTAGCATAAATTCATATAATTGACAAAGCAAAAAAAAAATGCATATTGCTTTTTAACATTAAACATCATTAGAATAATAGATTTGGTCACGTCAGCGTCAATTGTCGAGTATTTTCTATCTATCATATATCGTATGTATATATATAATATATGTAGCACTTTCAATGCCTAACTTTATTTGATTGTGGTCTCTTCTCTCTTTTGACATGTAACCCAAACGAGGTGTTGTCTTGTTTACAACTCTGCTTGGAGAGAGACTTGCACAATTACTCAAACACATACATACATATAAATACACAGTAAAAATTTATACATGTATTTCTAATTTAAATTATCTTAAGCTTATAAAAAATATTTACATAAATAACAGAAGAAACTTCTACTGAATATAGACACAGCAATCGTAAATGTTTCAAGTTTCTAGATTTTGTTGTTTACGAAATAAACTCAGAGAGAAAGGCTTTTATATTGACTCAGCTCTTTGTGAATATACCTAATTTAAACTTATGAATATATATACATACCATGCCTCCTTCTACAAAATTGAATGGCACAGATAAGACAAGATCAACACGGCTGAAAAACCTGGCCAAGTCAATGTATATATCGTATATTTACATTGTAGGTACGTTTATATTAAGTTAATATACAGCAAAGATTGACTTTGACTCAAGACTAAGAATATTCTAAGTTTAAAATAGATATAACAGCTTTCGATGAACTATTTATAACTATGAACTATGCTATATAAAACAAATTCAATCAATTTTTGCACTGTGCACAAATACACAGGAAAAACGTGACCGCTTAAAATGGCGTGTCATGATTATCGAACGCCCCTCAATTGTCACGCCCATATGCACATATAAATATGATATTATGCACATAGAGAACATGCAGCGATGTCTGCATGGGCATTAGACAGATGGATATCTGACATATTACTAGCAATTTGATTTATAATTTTTAGTTTCATTATTTGCCCGTATTTCAAAATCGGATAAATATATATATGTATAAGTGTGTATTAGTGTATTTATGAGTGTATGTATGAGTGTGTGTGTGTGCGTGGGCAATTATTATGGAAATTGTGTGTAGTTTGGATAAGCTAATAAGCAGTTAGTGCAAATCAAATAGACTACAGATAGACTATATGATAATGGGAGCAGAGAGCCGTCCAGCTTTTCAATTGTTCAAATCAAATAGCAAACAATCGCTAATTATACCCTGTATCTAAATTGAATAATATCTAGATTAGCTGCATATATATGTTTGTTATAGGTTTAATGTTAAAGTGTAAATTCTGTCCTGATCACAAATAAAATTAAATGCAATCTTAATTTATTTCGAACATTTTATATATTTGCCTTTTCGTAAAGAATCTATAAGGACTTTGAAAAGAGTTGAGCAGGTTATTTCAGATTTTTAAAATTTTTGCTAGTATAGGTACACTAATTCCTTCTAAATTGCTCTAAAGAATTCTAAGCTATAAATACTCTTGTTTTCTCTCAAATAAATAATTGACACTTCGATTAGCAAAATGCTTTTGGGATAATTATAATCAAATCAGTGACAGAAACACACTTCAGAATCTCAACCTTCGAGTGCAAATGCAAGTTCATGCGATTTAAACGCTTAACGGGAAAAGGTGAGCGCATCACGCGGTATTTTCGCCCATTGAGCAATCATAAAACTAGTAGTTGGCAAAAATCAACAGTAATTTCCAAACATAAATCAAGCAAACAAAAAGAAAATCCAATAGACAAAAGAAAAAACAATTAATTTCGAATGATTAATAGCAGCGCAGCACAACGTTTCAACAAAAATTTGTTAATGACATTAAAACCGGCAACAACAGCAAAAATATGGCTATAATAAAAATTACAAAGTAAAAACCGCGAATCGTTTGCGATTGCCTCAATAAAATTAATAAATTGACTTCGGGCGCAAAAAGCCGAGAAAAAAATGAAAATCAACATTCTTAGAGCGTGCGATCAGTGGGCGGTGCATGAGAGCGGTGGCATGGCATGAAAAATTGCTAAAGAAATAAATAAGATTGACTTGCAGATACCCTCGACTACAAGTAAAAATGAAGTGGGAAACTGAAAATTCTACATATATATATAGAAAGAGAAATATTGTTCAAAAGTCGATACTCTATAATTAAAAATCCATTAACAAACATACATAACAAATACGCCAAAAAAACAAAAAAATTGTGAACTAGGCTCGACTAGTCTACAAGCACAGTTTCCCGAAAATTTAACTAAAATTTTGAATCCAATTCCTATGTTGCATACAATAAGCATTAAAACAATATACCCTAGCGAATCATGCACAACGATTACAGGGTGTGTAAAGTGGGCGCATACCTTCAGGGGAATGGCTAGCAAACAAGTTGACAAGCTGGCGCTCGCATAAATTCGCTAATTAACAGTTGCGCCAAAAGTCAAAATAGTCAAAAACTTTGATAAAAAAAAGAAAAAATTGAAAAATATTTCATTAAGAATTTTGTGTAAGAAAATTCGCGTGTTGTGTGGCCATAAAAGATTTGCATTTCTAGTTGGCCATTAAGAATGCGAAGCAAAAAACTTGCGCCTTGCGACTTGCGTGGCAACAGAATCAGTTCTTATTTTTTTTTTTGCCATTTGCTTTCACTGCGCGCAGCCTGCCCCCGCCGCGGGGATGCATACCACACACACACAAATGGGTGGTCCACGCAGAACCTTTAAGCAAATTGCACCACACACACATACACACCGGTCTTATAAAAGGTGTGCAAAAGCAACGCACTGAAGGTGTTACCTGCACGCTTTTGATGAGCACTAATTGAGCTCAAGTTGCATTTTTCTTAGCCGTCAAGATCAAAGCCGGCGAGCCGGCCCAATAAAAGACTCGAGATACAAGCGAAAATCAGGCATCGACAGTTGCTAGCGAAGAGCGAAAGAATGCGAGAGCAAGAGAGAGAGAGAGAGAGAGAGAGAGAGAGAGAGAGAGATAGAGTGAGAGAGAGATAGATAGAGAGAGATATAGATAGAGATAGAGAGAGAGAGTACGATTTTGGTAATAACTTTATCAGGGTAAACCATATGGGAGGCCCAACTGTTGTCCAGAGAGAAGGAAGCCAAAACAAATGAGTCCGGAGTCCGTTCCATTGCCAGACATATGGGCGGCCCTTGGCGAGTCAGGACCTTGTCAAAGCTCTTAAAAACGCATTCACATTCACATATTCTCATTCGCATTCGCATTCGCGTTTATGCCAAACATTAATCAACAACAGCGGCAGCGGCATCGGCAGCAGCAGTGCAGCGGCTGAGCTGCGAATTTTTGGGCATGTGCTTGGCTTTGAGGAACATCAAAAGCCCGCGCCACGCACATAAAAAGCCATTTAAAAACGCATTTTCTGCAGTGCCCCAACAGCTGACCCCGCGGCAAGCCATGGCCCAATGCAATTGCAGTCAGCAGTGAAGAGATTGATGTGTTTAGAGACAGCCCAGGCCCGAAAACAGCAAAACAAGTCAGGCAAAGGGGCAGGAAAACGCACTGGAAAAGCTTCGATTGACTGACTGACGAACTGGCTAACTGGCTAACTGGCTAACTGACTAACTGACGGGCTAGAGCTCGTTATCGCCGAGGCGCACTTGGCGGGGGGGGCAATATGTGGGTCACTTGGCGCCTTGGCATAGAGAAACCAGTTTACCCGCCAACAAGGTGTGGGCAATTAGCCCACCTCTAAGCCAAAGAAACAGGTAAACTGAGATGCAGATACATCAAAAAGCTAAAGATACAAGCAGATACAGCTGAAGAAACAGATACCGAAAGAGATGCAGCAACGAATGCGAATGAAAGATACTGTTTGAGATGGAGATATAGATATACAAAAAGATACGATTTAGGATAAAGTAAAGATTTACCTACAAATATAGATACATATGCAGATACAGATACAGATATGAGATATACAATCTATATTTAATTGATGGTATATCTATATCTGAATAACCTGTAGATGCATTCGATATCGTGCAACAATTCATATTTATAGGGCCCACTGTGATGCAGTCTACGTCTGCCAGAGCCTTTGATGATAAATGCTGAGAAACGCAGCATAAATTAAAGCATTCAAATCATTAGCAACGATGCCGAACAAACGAGCATAGGGAGAGTGAAGAGTGAAGAGCGAAGAGCCGGGGGAGCAGTCGAGCGGATGGGCAAATTATTCACAGCTACGGCTTCAGCCCGAGCATTAAGGAGCAGCGAGAGTAAGTGAAGTGCTCCAAAAGGAAGTCGAAGCCAAAAGTGTCCCAGACAAGGTGTTTCTTGTAGTGAGGCCATTCGCTGCGCTGGCAGGTGCTTCAGCTGATGGCCGGGGCCACGTTTGATGCAAGATGAATGCGCTTAGTAATGCAAAATTTACAGCTAACCAGCAGCAATTAGCTATGGCTTCAGTCGATGCCCAACATCAAATAACAACTGTCTGCTTATATAAATGGAAAGTGATATCGTTTGCAGGTGATTAGCACAGACAGCCTGTCGAGCCATTCCTCACAATAAGGGACTTTGAAGTGAAACGCAAGATTGAAATATGTATTAGTATACTACATGTCATTGTTTCTCTGACGCTACAGAATATTTCATTCAATTGTAATTTTTATAGACATTAAGGCTTGAGCTTCATAGGATTAAATTATAAATATTAATACAACCTGTGATTAACATAATTACAAAATAAATACATGTTTTTATAAATATACATTCACAGCATTCATCGTCTTCGCTTCTGCCATCCCATCACTCTTTTGACTTCTCTCCCCATTGGTCAGCTATGAAACTTCTAAACTCCCCCTTCATCGGGCATCTGTCTCAAGCCAAGTCAAAGTTCCAATCACATTCAACCCCTTTGACATAACATGTACATATAGAATCTGTTGGCTACAAATATCCCAGCTAATCCAAAATGCCATAATAAAAAGCATAACGAATTTCCAACAATTTCGAGCATTCAAAAACGTAAATTGAAAAGAAATTCAGTGATTTGGAAAAGTGCACAAGTTGTTTACAACAGCAGCAACCGACAACAACAACAATTTCAGTCTCAACGACAAACTTCACGCTAAATTCAAAGGAAGCTGTGAAAAATGTTTCTTCCCCGAAATATTCGATACATAAAAACCGAAACAACACATACAAAAGGCATGCGACGAGCTGTGGAAAGGTATGCGAGTTGTGTTGTTCTTGTTGTTGTTGTTGTTCTTATTGCTGTTGCTGTAGCTGTTGCTATTGCCATTGTCAACAAAACATTTAACACCTTCATCCGCCTACAGCAGCCCAACGGGTGTACGTACATAAATAGCTAGCAGTCACTGTATATTTGCTTAATCGTTTATAAAAGTGTGAAGAAAATTAATTTGACTATTTGATGCACTGTGGACTGCAGTTGCTGTTGTTGCTGTTGCTTGTAAATGACTTGCATTCGTTGACAAGATTAATTAATCCCCACTGAGCTGTTTGGCTGTTCGGTTGTCAGACTGCCGGATGGGTGGAGTGGACTTTCTAGAGGGATCTCGCTGCCCACAACGCGTATACGTGTTGCGTCTCAGCTCGACATGAAATGCAAAATTAAAAAATCATTGACAATAATTGATTTGTGTATTTCCTTAATACCCTGTACGTAAGACAGAAGAGTAAACTACTTGGTATATCTATCTCAAACTCATTTATATCCTTTAAGTCTAAGTAGCTATTCGCCAATATCTCAATATGAAATATGTAATAAACACATCAATCATTTCTCGCTGGTCGCAGCCATTTACAGGGTATCCTTTGGTAACACACTCTCATTAAGCATACTATTACTTCCTTTTTTCGTTCGCTTGAATTTCAAGCGCAATTGTTGTGACAAGTCTTGTTATGGCAAACGAAAGGCGTCACATATACATATGCTTATGCGATATGTATACACCTCAGCTGAACGTGCCCCTGCACACCCTCGGCACACCCATCTGCCCATTGCATACCCTCGTATTCAGATGCTTTGTTGAGCTTATGTGTGCAGGCGTCACCTCGTCGGGCTGTTTCATGTTCTACGACCGGGCGCAAAAACGAACCGGGCACCAGTTAAAGCCAGCTCAGGAGGCACGACTCGCGTGCCTCTCTGTGCTTGTGCTTCTCCTTGTTCTTGTGAGTGTGTGTGTGTGTGCAGAGACCCCGAATAACTCTTAAGGGATTTCAAAAAGTCCACAAATAAGTGTTTCGCATGGAGTGTTATAAATAAAACTCTCAAAATAACTCTTTCAGCATGTGCTTAGGAGAACTCCTTTTACTCAGTGAGAAACAGAAAAACTGTGGGTTTTTCTGCGGTCCTCAGTGTGATATTTTATTGCCTTGCTAAAAAAAAATAACCCTTTTTTTTTGTGTGTGCTGTTGCTGCGTAGATCAATGACGCAGTTTGCTTTTGTTTTCTTTTCTTCTAACTGTTGCTGCTGCGTTGCACTATGGGAGCAAATGCCGATTTAGCGGCATAAACTCAAAATTTAAATATATGGACTTGAAATTTAGCAAATATGCTTAGATTACTTTTTTAGAAATTTGGATTTTCTTGTTTTGGTAATTTGAATGGGAAGTCATATACTTAGACTTTTCCAAAATGGAACTACGGAAATAAATAAGAAAATATAACAAAATACTGTTGGACTTTATGCCGCTAAATCGGTGTTTGCGCCCATAGTGCATTGGTCAGCGATGCACTTTGTTTTTGCCAAAAAAAAAAGAAAACAGTTTTTTTTCTGTATGTGTTGTTGCTGCGTTGATCAATGACGCAGTTTGTTTTTGTGTGTGTGTGTTTTTTTTTTCCATCTCTTGCTGCTGCGTTGCACTATGGGAACAAATGTCGATTTAGCGGCATAAAGTCCAAAATTAAATATATGGACTTGAAATTTAGCAAATATGCTTTGATTACTTTTTTAGAATTTTGGATTTTCTTGTTTTGGAAATTTGAATGGGAAGAGATATTGTTAGACATTTCTAAAAAGGAACTAAGAAGGTATAATAAAATAATTTTGGACTTTATGCCACTAAATCGACTTTTGGGCCCATAGTGCATTGGTCAGCGATGCACTTTGTTTTTGCCAAAAAAAAAAAACAATTTTTTTTTGTGTATGTGCGGCGTTGGTGTGTATGCAAGGGTTGTTTTCGCGGAGCAGGTCAATTACGATCTATAATTCGATGTGTGCGTTTGTCAACAAAAACACAGACAGACACACAGTTATAGAGACAGACAGACGGACAGACATAGGGACAGACAGATAGACACACAGACAGACACAGAGTTATAGACACGCAGGCAGACACACAGAGTGACAGACAGACAGTGTGACAGACGGACGGACAGACAGACTATATCTATATATATCTGGCTATATCAACTTTTTTTCTGCTGATCAAGAATATATATACTATATAGTGTCATCCACGCCTCCTTCGGCCTGTTATATATGTACATATATCGACTCTGCTCGTCGCCCTGATCAAGAATATATATAATTTATATGGTCATATACGCCCCATTATGCCTGTTAATTACATTTATCAAAACCATAATAGTTTGATTTCTTATTTTCAATCAGGTTATAATTAAAAGCAAACACACAGCAAACACAAAGCAAACACAAAACAAACACACAAAGCAAAAACATATACAAAGTTTTATAAATGAGGATTTTAGAAATAAGTCACAAAATAACTCTATGTGTGAAAGAGTAAAAGTATTACTCGCAAAATAACTCTTTTAAAAAGAGGAATTGCCTGAATTCCTCCATGCCAAACACTCAGACTAGGAGTGAAAAAAACCAAAAATATCTCTCCTACTCAGAGGAATAAAGTTTGTGTGCGCCTTTTTTCTGTATCTCTCAGAAATGAATGAGACAAGTGAGTCGGGTAACTGTTATTCGGGGTCTCTGTGTGTGTGTGAGTGTGCACTTTTGACAAGTAATTTAATAAAGCCAGCGACATGACGCGCTTGTTGTTGTTGCTTAAACATGCATCAACATAAGCCAGAACTTTAGCCAGAGCCTGGATGTGGAAATGGAAGTAGAAGTCAAAGCCGCCGGCTCGATTGCCAATGCCAGTCAGTTAGTCATTCATATATGTGTGAATATATGTATATACTCGTATAAAAATATATATATTTATATAAAGTCAGTCAAAGACCCGACCAGTGCTCGATTCCAATACTTTTGCTGCTTTTGTTGTTATTTGACTGTAGCTTGTAATCACAATTAAAGTGTTAAACATAAATGCCAGGGGCCAACTAGCCGAAAAAAATGCTGCGCAAGGGCTTGTCCGAGTGGCACTCAAGTTGGGGTTTGAACTCATGCCTGGGAGTTTATCATTTAGTGGCATGTCTACGACCTGACATGACATGCTAAATAAATTACTACAAAAAAAATATATACATATATATATAATAATAATAAAATAAAAAAAAAGTATTTTTAAAAAATAACTTAAACATTAACAGCTTCAAATCAAAATATTTGTATATATATATTTTTAAAGTACAGTGATGTCTTGTGAAGATGAACTATAATAAAACTATGAAAAAATTATAGGAGAGAGAGAGGGAAGATGTAAAATTAGGAGCGAAAGAATAAAATGTGATAGACAAGCGAAGAGTAAGAATGACAGGAGGAGTAAGGTAGAGATGAAACAGAGAACAATAGATAAACAAATAATATTCATACATCAGAATGAATTGTTGCTATATTGTTAAAAATACATATTTTGATCACATTTGAAAATGTCTTTTCTACGGTCTCCAGAAAGAAGAAGTGTTTGGGATAATTATCTTCAATTACTTCCACTAGGCGCTTGATAGACTGGTCAAACAATTAAATTAAAGAGTAGAGTTACGATCACAGCAAGCACGCTAGAAAGAGTTGTGGGCATTTCACGACTTTAACAAGCATTTGAATGCCTTGTAAACTGTGACTGTAAAACTGAATGAAGCCTCTCTGAGAGTGGCTCATTAGGGATAGTCACAGGTCCGCTATCGCGGCTGGCCATCAAAGTCGACGGATTAATTGAGTTTAATGCGCCAATATGCCGAGTGCAGACAAAAAACATGTGTCCCCCTGATATGGATCGGCACTTTTCACTAATCGGTTTGGTGTTAATTTATGGCGTATCTTTATGGCTGGGCCATGGCGATTGCTTCCGCCTCGTCGGCCATGTTGGAGCTCAATAGTTGGGACCAGAAGTAGTAACAGCAATAGTAGCAGCTGGAGCTCTTGAGAATCCACTTGAAAGCCTCTCGCTAATTACGGCAATTAAAATGCACTAAATATAAGAAACGAATCAATGGGTCGCCTTCAAGTGGCTGCCGGTAGCGCCAGTTGCAGTTGCAGTTACCCATGTGCCTCCAGTCCAACACAGAAATAATTACAAGAAAACAAAAAACAAACCAATTGTCCAAGGCTCTAATTAGATTGAAATTGTCAAGTGTGTATGTCTACTTAGGGCGGCAATCCTTTTGTGCAGGATCTCATTCAGTTAGATGTCGCCGCTGATTAACTCCAAGTAATGCCGGTACTCCATTAGCCCCTGTCTGCAGGCGACTGCAAGCACGTTGTTAGGCAATGTGAATGCGTCGAGTGGAGTCGAAGAAACATACAAACTGGATGCTCTTTCTTTTGTTCATTTGTTTTGTTACTCTCCAAGGATGAATTATTTGTATTAAAATTATAATTGTCACTATTTTTAACATTGTCTTAAACATTTTTCATTAGCATGGTCACTTGCATCACCATTAGTATTACATTATCATCAGTGCAGAGACCCCGAATAACTCTTAAGGGATTTCAAAAAGTCCACAAATAAGTGTTTCGCATGGAGTGTTATAAATAAAACTCTCAAAATAACTCTTTCAGCATGTGCTTAGGAGAACTCCTTTTACTCAGTGAGAAACAGAAAAACTGTGGGTTTTTCTGCGGTCCTCAGTGTGATATTTTATTGCCTTCCTCTAAAAAAATAACCCTTTTTTTTTGTGTGTGCTGTTGCTGCGTAGATCAATGACGCAGTTTGCTTTTGTTTTCTTTTCTTCTAACTGTTGCTGCTGCGTTGCACTATGGGAGCAAATGCCGATTTAGCGGCATAAACTCAAAATTTAAATATATGGACTTGAAATTTAGCAAATATGCTTAGATTACTTTTTTAGAAATTTGGATTTTCTTGTTTTGGTAATTTGAATGGGAAGTCATATACTTAGACTTTTCCAAAATGGAACTACGGAAATAAATAAGAAAATATAACAAAATACTGTTGGACTTTATGCCGCTAAATCGGTGTTTGCGCCCATAGTGCATTGGTCAGCGATGCACTTTGTTTTTGCCAAAAAAAAAAAAACAATTTTTTTTTGTGTATGTGCGGCGTTGGTGTGTATGCAAGGGTTGTTTTCGCGGAGCAGGTCAATTACGATCTATAATTCGATGTGTGCGTTTGTCAACAAAAACACAGACAGACACACAGTTATAGAGACAGACAGACGGACAGACATAGGGACAGACATATAGACACACAGACAGACACAGAGTTATAGACACGCAGGCAGACACACAGAGTGACAGACAGACAGTGTGACAGACGGACGGACAGACAGACTATATCTATATATATCTGGCTATATCAACTTTTTTTCTGCTGATCAAGAATATATATACTATATAGTGTCATCCACGCCTCCTTCGGCCTGTTATATATGTACATATATCGACTCTGCTCGTCGCCCTGATCAAGAATATATATAATTTATATGGTCATATACGCCCCATTATGCCTGTTAATTACATTTATCAAAACCATAATAGTTTGATTTCTTATTTTCAATCAGGTTATAATTAAAAGCAAACACACAGCAAACACAAAGCAAACACAAAACAAACACACAAAGCAAAAACATATACAAAGTTTTATAAATGAGGATTTTAGAAATAAGTCACAAAATAACTCTATGTGTGAAAGAGTAAAAGTATTACTCGCAAAATAACTCTTTTAAAAAGAGGAATTGCCTGAATTCCTCCATGCCAAACACTCAGACTAGGAGTGAAAAAAAACCAAAAATATCTCTCCTACTCAGAGGAATAAAGTTTGTGTGCGCCTTTTTTCTGTATCTCTCAGAAATGAATGAGACAAGTGAGTCGGGTAACTGTTATTCGGGGTCTCTGCATCAGTGTCATTCTGATTCTCATTAATAATTATCATAGCCATGACCATTTTTTATCAATATCATTAGGATTATTCTCGTATTGTCAATTATAGATATTTTATAGCTATGTGCAAAATCTCGCTCAATTAGATCTTACCGCTGATCAACTCTTAACTAATGCCGGTATTCCATTAGCTCAGTCTCAGTGTGAGCGCAATTGCTGCACATTGTTAGGCAGCCAGTCGAACACTGGCAACAACAACAACTGCAAGTCATAAACAATTTCAATTGCCGTTGCACATTCGCAACACTCAATTAACGCTTTTCAACAAAGACTCAACAAACTATGCACAACAGAAACTACAGCAACGATAACAATAATAGTAATAATAATAATAATAATGCATTCATCACTTTATGACAGGCACATACAAACTTGGCCTAGACAATAGTGTCAACCATAAAGCGACTGCAAAACTTGGCCGCGTATCTATTAAATTATGCTTAACTATGCGCTTTTGTTGCCCTCCAGACACACATACAATGTATTCTCCATTATTGTTGTATCCAGTATCTCTCGTTGGTCATCGAGCCTTACAAAGACCAAGCTACTTAAGAGCCTGTTCCGTTCCGACCAGTCCACTTCAGCCAGGCAGCTGAAACTGGACACGCGGCATCTAGCTACCATTTAAATTGGACATGAGACAGACCATATTCGCCTGAATTTAGAATTCTTCAACGAGAATGAAACCGATGTTCAACGGCATTTATTAATATTTAAATTGATGAAACAGAACCTTGATGAGAAAAGTTAACAAAATATGTTTAAACTATTAAAATATTTATATAGGCTTCAAAAAATTATTGAAAGTACAGTAAAATCCGGTTATAACGACGCCAAAGATAGTTTGTTTTATAAAGTAAATAAATATATATTGAAAGTTTTTTAAATTTAGGGCAATATTTTCATGTAAACAAATTTTAGCAAAAAATTTAAAGAACTTGAGTATAACCAGATGTTAATGAAATATCAAGAGTGCTCCCGCCGAGAGTGTCCGACTAACCAAACACATTTTGCGCTGTCTATTTTATGAAATTATAACTCATTACTAATTTATTCGAGTGTTAAAATAAGGTAAGCATATGAAATTTATATGGTATTATAAGAGAAAAATACAAATATATACAAAAATCATATTAACAGTAACTGGAATCCCAAGTGCGATGCTCAATCCACCAAATAAACTTCAAAAGAAATTGAGTGAAAATCGACCGCTTTTAGCTTATATATTAAGCTATAAGGTTGAAGTGCAATCCGAATTTGTATAGTCTGTAATTCTTATAAGTTACAATAACTCAATTTCTAAGCACTTATCATACGAACTTTCTTAACTCCAAAAGCTAACAATTTAAATCAATTTGTCCAGGTAAAAGCAATTGAATGGCATTTTCAAAGCCAATTGAATTAAGGCACTGCATTTACTACTGCTGCTGTTATTGCAGTGCAGCTGCAAGCGCAGCATTTGTAAATGACAACAAAATTGTCATAAGGCATCATTTTTTGCCCAGTTGCGGACGCTCATTGGCGATGCACGGGGCGCCGGCAGACACGGCGTATGTTTAGTGCCCCATGGCCGCAGGGCTGAGTACGGGAAGGAACGATGGGAGAGACGAAGAAATAAATGCATAAACTGCGCAATTTATGCGTATTTGGCAGATCAGAGCCTCGGCCGGCAGTCAACGGGGCGTAGATTTAATTAAATAAATTCCAAAGAGCGCGACGTAACGTTGACTGCGACTGCGACTGAGACTGAGACAGCGGCAGCGAGAGAGGCAATGACTGAAAAAAAACGTTGTCGCATTTTCATATTCGCGCGAACAACACATAGGTCTGTATGTGAGTATGTTTCTAGCAATTAAATAAATCTGCTCGTTGTTTACTGCAGCTGCAACACCAACACCAACGGCCTCATTTTGTTTTCTGCCTGCCTCAACAAGCATTGCAATTACACACGCAAAAAGGCGCGACACGCCCATCGCTCGCGCGATTTACCAAGTGCCATGCACACATACTAACAATTTTGCTTCTTAGCCAAATATATCAACGGCTTAACAATTGGCTCAGACATGTCGTCAGGTGGCCAACGCCTTCTACCAACACCTCTCTCTCTCCCTCTCTCTCTTTTTAGCTACCTCTCTTTGCTTCTCTTTATCTTTCTCTCGATCTCTTGCCCACTGCACGCATTTTGATACTTTAATTTATAGCTTTTGACCAAGCTTGCCATAACTGTAACTAGTTCCACAGGCGTTTCACATGCAACTCGCAAAAAAACGCTGTCAATGTCCAGTTCGGTGTGCGAACGGGAACTTGTTACCAAGCAGCAAATACACATACATGTATATAATATACTTACGACATTTCAGTCTATATGCAATCTTATATATATAAACAAAATATCCTTTCTACACCCTCAGCTTTTTTAAATTTAATTATGATATTAAAAATATTTTAAAATTGTTGAGAATTTCATTTGAAACTCAATCTATCTCCGTCTCCCCCTCACAGACAACATCTCTCGCTTGTCTGTTCTACACGTCGATTAGTTTTATGGCGCCCACTGAAACGGCAAGCTACGAGCCCAACTCCATAAGTAATACAATGGATTGGCTCCTTATCTGGTTGGGCCATATCGATAAACATAAATAAGATAATATTGTCGACGATCCCCGACTTGGCCAACTGAGCTGCCAAAGATGGAAAGGGGGAGCTGTAAGCCAACGCCTTTTTGCCAACTGGCAGTCAACATGCAGGCGCACATAAAAACTCGCAATAATGATAACGATAACGATAACGATGCGCAGCGGTTGTTTTACAAGAAAATTATGTGTTATTAGCACACGCACACTCACACACACTCACATACATGCGCACGCACACTCAAACACTCTTGCATATATACACTTGTTTTATAGTCAGACATTTGGTCGTCCTGCTGCGGCGTTATAAAATTGCCAGCTTTATCACAGCAGCGATTGCTGACCCGAGCTCTGACTGAAAATTAACTTGTTTTTTTTTTTTTTTCGATTTTTTTGTTGCTGTTTTTTGAATTGTGAGTTCTGCTCGTGCCGGCGCATTAACGGAAATTTATCATAAATTCCAATACCCTTGCCTACTAATGGGCGTTGATTAGCTAATTTGCTGCGCTCGTTTCATTTTCCACTCGATGCCGGAAAGTCATTTCAAATATTTTATGCCTGCTGCTGCTTTGCTGCTGCCGGCTGCTGTCTGGCTGCTGCTGTTGCCTCCCTGACTGCAGATCAAGCTGATCTCTTAGTTGATCTTCATAATCATGGCTCGATCAAAATCTACGTCTACATATTTGCCACATTCGCCGCAGCTTCGCAACGCGCCCGGCGGCTTGTTTACTTTGATCTCACGCATCACACCAAAAAAAAGATATTAGAAAATAAAACAAGGCTAATCTAGTGGAGAGTACATGACTGGAAGATGCCCTGGGATTGAAGTAAGGCCTATGAATCTGTCTAAACCTTGCGAGGAAACACAGAAAGCATTGAAACAAAACAAAGTCATGAATATGTAATGAGTAGATATATCTAAAGTTCGCAGAATCAATCTAAATCTTTTGAGTCGATGTATTGAAGCTAAGTAAAAAAATGTGAGATATTAACAGTCTACGTCTATGAAAAGCCAGGAAGGAAAGGAAAGACAGGAATTTATGGAGAATAGCATGTATTTCTAATGTCGAAACTTTGGATCGACTCACCTACCTATATCCTATATACCTATATATAGTTTAACATCCAAATCAGGAATATCGCTTTTAGAGCAAATCTAAGTATCTTAAAAATCGATATACCTCTTTTAACGCATTCTAAATTGTGCAGGGTATTACAAATCTAACTTTGGCCAAACTAATTCGATTTGCTCAACGACCTCCGCATTCTATGAACTTCGCTCTCGCAGCTCATTCACACCATAGCGACGACTACAGCATAAAATAATGAATGAAATCAAAGCAAAATCCAAATCAAATTCAAATTCGAATTCAAAGATGAAATTTGAAATCAAATTAAATGCCGTTTTGGCTGTGCGTTAAGTGGATCTGGTTATAGCTAAGGATCGACTGCCGATTTGCATAGTATTTGCGTGTTCCAATCCAATTTTTTTTTTGTTTTTGCTCTTTGGCACGCATGCAACATGTTTCTCCTGTATATATCCAAAGACCCTGCCCCCTTCTACCCTCTCCTTTGCCTTTCTGACTCACTCTCCCCGCTTAACAATGAGAAGATTAATTTATGTTATTAAGTCGGCAGTGCGCTCTTTGATCTTGGCTTCCACTCTAAGGTGTAAGGTGGGCAAGTCAATGCGGTGGCAAAGCCGTCACCCGAATCCAGGCAGCAGCACAATAAGCAGAACGGCTGAGGTTACCCTGACTAACAAATTCCCTATAAAAGCAGAGGTAAAGATTTTCCATAGAATGTTGCTTGATGTTCCTTTCTGCAAAAGTTGCTCGATTTGTATTAAAGATATAAATTATAGATCGATATGAATAAATGATAAACTAAATAATAATAAAGGTAGACCAATTGAAATATCTGATTAATACTATATAATTATAACTTGCTTCCTTCTACCTGTTACATACATAGCTTAAAATCAATATACCCTTTATACTCGCTTACAGTCAATTCGTTGTACACAATCGAATCGATGTGAATCAAAGATCTAGATGGAATGTTAACTATCCGGCTACCTGCAGTTCCAGCTGCGCTGTCAACTCAACCGGGGCTAGAGCCTCTCTAGTGTGACCACAAATACACATATGGAAATAGAGACAGAGAGAGAGAGTGAGAGAGAGAGAGAGAGAGAGAGAGAGAGAGAGAGAGAGAGAGACAGGCAAAGTGAATGGCCAAACGATCCTGGCTAAAGCAAATCAACGATTCATTAATTTGTAATTTATGACAGCTTGTCATAATATCAACGCGTTGTCTTCCACTAACTCTGTCTCTGACTCTTCGCTCTTCCTCTTCTTTATTGTAATACAAATTGAGTGAATGCTCATTAAGCAACAGAGCTAAGTTACCAAAGTTTATTGAACAATGTCTCTGGGCCATGTTAGCGGTGGTTTATTCAACAACGCGTCATCATCGGCACCCTTTCTCCCCACTATTTCTCTCGCTCTGTAGATCGAATCATTCATCTATGGATCGTCTGCGACCTGGGGGCCATTGTTGTTGGCTTTATGCTGTTGTCAACGCTTTTTGTTGTGCCACCAATAAAAAGTCGGTTTCTTTCATCTGGCGGCCAGTTCAAAGTCCCAGCGAACTTCTAACTCAATTAGTGTGTAGTTTTTTAAACGGTTTTGATTACAAGCATCTTATTTCTTCCCCTTCTCCTTTTACTCTGGGAGCTACAAGCTACATAACTATATAGTAGCCATAGCGCATACACATGGACGTGCACATGCTACTTATAAAGACATTAAGCCAACTAACATCGGTGCGTCCCAGTTCAGCCTCTGTTTGGCCTACATTGAGCACTAAGCAGTGAGCCGAGCACAGGGTAAGGTCACTCAATCAGTGCACAGGACAAGGTAGTAGAGAGCTGGGAAGTGAGGAGGAAAGGCCGCGCAACGAGCATTGAGCATTCTTCCAAACGCGCCGCGCTTTGATCGCATTTTAATGATGATGACCATTGTTAGCTGATGTTAGCGATTGCACATCCAGATTTTCACTTAACAATGCCGCCACACTGCCCTCACGGCCCCCACTGCGAACCCCACATCCCAGGACTCCCTATCCAAAGCCTTAAAAGCCGTGCAAACATAAAAATGATGTACCACGGGCAACGGCAGTGGCTGCTGCCCAATATTGCCAAGTGCCAAGTGCACCAGCAGTCGGTATACAAGAGGAACCTGATGTCCTCCCTCCCCCTTTTGAGAGTCTTTGCTGCAGCCAAATTGCAACGCTACATAATTTTTATTATTTCTACTCTGGACCAAACGTTGCTCGCACTGTGGCACAAAAATTATATAAACAGTTCATAATCAGATTTTATTATTATATATGATTATAAATCAGACAGTGGGTAGACGGAAATGCAATCCACTAAATATTACTTAATATATACTAATATACATATATCTAAATGTAGCCTGGAATATGAACTCATAACTTTTTTGTTCCTCATTCAATGTATCTCAATTATCCAGCAACACAAATTTCATTTACAATATTTCCTCATCATTATCATCATATTACTTCCGTTTTCTAAAAAAAAAAAACTTTTTAGTTCTTTCTGTCAACTTCTGCCTGTATATTGCTAATAAACAATTAAATTGAATTCTTCTAATTAATTGACTCTTCAGACTACTTAATATTGTTAAACAATATTCAAGATTTTCTCTAGCTTTGCTCTAGCTTATGGTAATTTGCACTCCTCATTTATTGATTTTGGCCCACTGTCTGAGCGAATCGTGCGACTGCAGCCAAATGCGCCTCGGGTTGTAAGCGTCATGCGGACCATGGAACTCCAAGTTAAGGTCGCCTTCGTCGCCGTCGTCTTCAATCGCCCATCGCCCATTGCCCATCGTTCATCGTCCATCGTCCATCGTCCATCGTCCATCGTCTGACTAACTTCATTGCTCTTTACGTAACGTTAAACTTAAGTATATGTTGGCCGAGCGCCATCTCGTTTAATCTACCTTTTAAAGGGCGTGGCCATAGTATTTTATATATGCTGATCAAAGAGCGCCGACGCTTTGTGCCTGCACCGACACGAAGCTAAACCGAAGCCCAAGACGAAGACGCAGACGAAGACATCGCATATTTGTTGTTTCTTTTTGGTTTTTTCTTCAAGCTCTGCTTCAAGCAGCCAGCATCCAGCATCCGCAGAGTGGGAGCAGTGTGTGGTCGTCTGTCCCATGGTCCATGGTCCAATGGCTGCGACTTGGGCAATAGCTTTACGTATTCATTATTGAATTAAGGATGACCACGTTTTCGGCGCTTCGTTTGGCTGCGTTGGAGTTGGAGTTGCAATTGATTTGCCAGCCATTAAAATCAATCAAAATATCAAAAAAGAAAAGAAAGAAGAAGAGCATACATACACATATCAACTTGTAATTATATATTGTGTTTGTATGTGAAAGCTGTGTCTGTTGCTTGATGAATTGCTGGCGCTCGCATTCTCCCTCTTTCTTTTTGGGAGGCGGCCCATCAGCAATGAAGGAACAGAGCATGCTAACGGTTTGTTTGATATACCCGTTTGTATCCATGCCCATACCCTAGCAGGATGCACAAAAAGAAAGTCGCTCGACAATATGAAGAAATTAAGGCAACTCTGCAGCTCTTCAGCTCTGAAGCTCCGATGCGGCTATTGATTACAGGCCCCGCGGCCCATTGACATGTTCTCTGACAACGCAAATTGCCAGCAATCGAACAATTATACTGAGCATGTTTATGTTTACAAGATGTAAAGACTCAGCAATCAAAATAGCTGCGGGCCAACATGTCCGCAAGAACGTTCAAGCAAGGGCTGACAGTAGAAAGCGTCAAAGAACAGCGCACAAAGCTAACTCCTCAGTGAAAGCCATGTCAACATTAACTATTCAAAGCAGCTAATGAAAACTCTGCTGGTAGAGCGAATCGACACTTGTAGAATGCATCAATGATAAGTTGAATTACAGAAAACTAGAAACTAGAAATCAGTAACAAATGTGAGGCCAAGCAAATGAAATCAGCTTCCCTTATCTATGCCACTTGAAAGTTAAAGCAAACAAATGAGTAGCAAATGTAATTGAAGTCTAGCCTAGAAAAAAAATGATAATTATTTAAATTATTTGATTAAAGAAAAGTATAGAAAATACTTATCAAATAAATAGAAATGTTTAAAAATTATATTTCATATTTGAATAATTTATTTTCAAATTAACATCATTTTAATATTTTACAAATTTTTGTTGAGCTTTTCAATTTCTTTTTTGTTTTTCATTTTCTTTTTATTCTCAATTGATCTCGAAGTTTTAATTTATTCAATTTAATTTTTTGTTTTGTTATATTTGCTCCCAATTCAGTTCGATAGAGAAGAAAACGTATATTATATATAAATATTTTGTTTTGATAAATTCGCAAAGAAGTAAATTCATATTGCAGACTCATTGCCTGCTCAAGAATTAGGTCTCATTTGATATTTAGTTCAAGCTAGTTACCTTGACGTCCTCCTCCTCCTCCTATTCCTACTCCTACTCCTATCCACCAATGATCACAAAAGTTGTTTAAGAGCGTGTAAACAAGCAGCCAACGATGACAGTTAGAGACCCCACGAGTTGAATACGAGCCTCAAAGCCCGAAGACCAAATGGAAATGCCTATATTTATAACTTTCTCGTTATGGAGCGTTGCGCTTAAGGTTTATATGTATACATATACATAAATGTTACATATGTATACATATTTATTTTGTTTCTTGTATTTAATTTTTATTTTTGTCTCACATTGAATCTCTGAGCGACTCCCTTTTGTTTGGCGGCTAAATTTGTCTCATCTTCTTATATTAATTTGTGTGTTATTGTATTTCGGCTTTTTGGTAGCAACAGCAACAATAGCTATAGTGGCTGTGGCCATAACAAAGGTAGCCAAAAGGTATCGAGTTTTATAACCTGCTCGAACTCATCAATTTCGTTGCTAACAACACGCAGACACGCCAAAAGTGAGAAAAGGTATGCAGCACAGCCTGCCATTCGACTGAATCATCATCAGCAGCAGCAACAACTAACTCTCTCTCTCTCTCTCTCTGTCACTGGCTTATATGGTCTGAGATTTTGTGGTTAAGTTACGGTTGTATACCCTGTAAGCAGCTTAAGATGATTGCATTTTGGGTTTGGCTGAGGATTATATAAAAGTTAGGCAAGCATTGTTCTATATAAATACATATTATTCATATCTAGAAACTTTTTAGCTAATTCCAAGGTAAGCATAAATGTTTATTAAACTTTGTCGATCCATACATGAACAAATTAAAATCTGATATTTCTAGGGCATCTAGCTAGTCAGGAACCCCTCATTTTCGTTGGCTGGAATTGCGACTGCGCTGCGAACGTCATAAGTAAATTTCTTTACGTTATTTCGAGAGATTTCAAAAAGCCATTTAGAATAAATTAACGTGGACCTACCGCTAAAACTGATCGCCGATCGACTCAACCCGAGTTCCGTTTGCCTTCGTCTCTTTCTCTATCTCTCACTCCCAATCCCTCACTCTGTCTGCCTCTCTCCCTTCGTGAGTGCGTCGCATTAATCTGATCCCTCATCAGCGTGGTCCCAAACAGGATTAAAATTAGTTTTTGATTACGCTTTCGAGCTTCTGGACAACGCAATTTGTGGCTGACTGGGAATTGGGCTTGGTGCTTGGTGCTTGCTCTGGGCTTTCGGATCTGTTCTTTATCGGGGGGTAGGGGTGTATAATTAACGCTTTTAGCCAAACTCTTTGTCGCTGCGGCTCAACTCGACTCTTTTGCATCCCATTCGAAGGTCGACGGTTTGTCATAATTTCAGCTGCGTTTGTCGGCAAAACTTATAAAGCTATTGGCAGCTATTTAGCCAGATGAAGAAGAAGCGAAGCTGCCCAAATTCCTTTTGCTCATAAATCCTCACAAGCGGCTTCTAATTGAGTCTTCCGTTGCCGACACACACACACACAGATCCAGACACTCTCTCACACAAACACACGCAAGAAATTCCTCGAGTCATGCGAGATTCGAACCTTGCAGCTCATCTTACAATCACTAGCGCTCCTCCACACATTTGATGAGCGTGTGAAAGAACACCTTGTGCCATGTGAAAGCAAAACACTTTTCCTAGCCTCGATAAAGATCTTAGGTAGCACTTCGATGCTCCTCGAGGCTTTTAGCTGCGGCTTAGCTGCCGGCCTGATTGCAGCCAGATTTGATCTCGATGCCTGATTGATCTGTAGCTGTAGCTGGCTTTAATTGAAACGTTTTTCTCTGCTCTTGATTCTTAATTAACATAATAGCCGTCTGTGCAACTGTGTGCGGTTCTTCATTTTCCCCCTTTTGACACTCTTTCGAGATCAGCTCAACCGCTGCTGCTGACCTGTGCCAACATAGTGTGTTCCGCCTTTAATGAATTGCCTTCAATTTGTTTGCGCGCACGCTGCAGCTACTTAATTTAACTAATTACCGCCAACGCCTAATGGCCAATGCTTGATCGACGCGATAAGGCACGAAACAGACCTACTATGGAGTCATATAAACACATATATACATATATATGTATATATGTGCAATATATACAATACACGCGATTGTCAGTTAGCGCAGCCAAAAATAGACTAGCTGAACCAATCCCTACTTTCTTCTTCCTACACAATGTCTCAGTACACTCTACTCCAAAGAGTGTTAAGGTTGTGATATCATACATTGTGATGTGATATCATACATTGATTATTTAATTTTTACAGAAATCACATTGTTATTCTGAATAGTAAATAGATGTATTTTTAATACTAGTAATAGAGTGTAGTATATAGTATAAACTCTATATCTTATATTTAGGAAAGTGTATTTAAACGTCTTCAAACTTATTTTGTTATTATTATGTTCGTGCTTGTTTAGTTTGTTTTCTCAATTAGCTACGCTGGGCATTTGGCATAACTTATGCTTATTTTGAAACGAGCGACAGCAACAGAAGTCTAGTATTTCCCGCCCTCTGCTTCAACCTCTCTCCCTCTCCAACTCTTTGTGTCACTTGGCTGTCTTTCTGATTCGTTATGCTGATGACATTGTTTGTTCTGCACATGCCACACCCACTCCCACTGCCGCCTACAAAAACTCATAATTCATTTGGCCAATTTGGGCAGTGAGTGTGTGGATTAAAGCACGACTTGGCTATAATTAATAAAGCGCAACAAATGGCTAACACACACACACGCAACCAAATGTAAATGTAAGTGCAGCGGCGCAAATACTCTAATGAGGGGCGTGGTTTGCTGCCAACTTTGGCAGCTGGAGGCGTACTTCATTGGCCAAAAGTTTAATTGGCAACTAGCGGTAAAAACTTGATTGATCTGTGGCCAGAGTGCAGTTGCTATATAACAGAGTGGACGATAGACTTGCACTCTCTACCTCTCTTTCTCTGTCTCTATCTCTATTTCTCTCTCTATTTACCTTTCTAATTAATAATATTTATCTATGTACATATGTGAAAAATCTCTTATATGTCGTATTTATAATAAGTTTCTCATGACGGCACTAGGATTTTAGATGACTTGACCTATACCTTATAATTTGGTATATTATATTTTTATATTATATTATGTACATATATACCCACCAAGAGTGTAGAATAAGCACATGTTGTTGTTGAAAAAGACGTATTTAATACATAAGATCGATTTTTTACCTCAGTTCTCATATATTATTTAATACATACATATATCTCTCCTCTTGCTTACCTCTCTCATCTATTGCTACTTATTAAGCTGACATACTTTATGCATATTCCTCAACCTTACAGATCAAGTAGTTTATGTTTATCATTTCGTAACCCAAAATATGCATATACTGCTTACATGACTCTCCATGTATGTATATTTATCAAGGTAAATGTTAATGCGCGTGCTTCCTTCAGCCGGCAGCGCGACCCGTAAAGGGCGTGTTTGCCCGACCGAACGACTGAACGTCCACTCCAGATAAATGAACTCGACAATAAACACATCACAAGGGTGTCAAAATGACTTTGAGCAACAACCCTCAGCTGGTCGCGTACTCAATTGTTAATTGCTCATCGTTGTTTAACAACAATTTGAGGCTGAGGAGGGCAGTCAGCTAAACAACCAGCTGCCTTAGCCATTGCCAAAAAAGTCGAAGCAGCGCCATTTCCGTACAGTCCGTTGCGTTCATTCGTCAAGCCGATGTACGGGGCACAATTTATGCATTAATAAAAGCCAACGGCAACATTTCATCCAGATACGTGGGTCAATAAATAAACAAAGCTTAAATGTGATGCCCAGGCAGGCATTCATCTATTAGCTTTAAACATGCTAACAAAACAAATCCGCGGCGAAACGCTTAAGAAAACAATAATAAAGGAAATCAACCATAAAATAGAAGAGATGAAGAAGAAGCAGAGTATCGAGTGAATCGGGTAATAAAAACTTGATGATCGGGCCACATCAAGCAAGCGCAAGCTATATACACATTTATAGATATAAAACAAAGAAGCTACAAATTCCACGCCCTTTTTATGAGTGCGGGATGGAAGGGGAGTGCAGGGGTATTCTATTATGAATTGGATTTCGCTTTGAAATTGTTTTAACTAGACTTGAATTGAAAGTGGAACAAGAGTCTATAAATAATGGTGAGATAGATAAAACTTAATAGAGGCACTCAAACTTTAAATAGTTTATTTCGCTTGAAAACCTTTTTTTAGGCACATAATAAGAGGTCAGACTGCATATCTCAAGTCATAATTTATGATACATTTCACACTTTTCAGATCCCGCCACGCTCAACATCTTTGCGACCAGATCGAATCCGAAGAAAAAGCGCAAATCTCGCACCGCATTTACGAACCAACAGATCTTCGAACTGGAGAAGCGTTTCCTCTATCAGAAATATCTTTCGCCCGCGGATCGAGACGAGATCGCAGCCGGCTTGGGTCTGTCCAATGCGCAGGTGAGTATATTGAAATTATGATCATAAAAATCGAGATACACCCAAAGTAAATCAAAAGGTTAACAATAAAAAAGAAAAAAATTGAACATTTGATATTTATCATAGAAAATTGTATCTTAAAATATTGAAACTAATTTTGAATGTATACAGTCAGAGAAGTCTAAACAAATATGAATGTTCTCTATATAGAATATTATATATTTTGTGAGCAAACCTATATGGTTATAGCGACGCTCAAGAGACCATTGTTATACCTGAATTCTACTATAGTTATTAAACTAAGCTGATAAAGGAGCAAAGTTGCATGATACAGAAAATCTTTTATTTAAACTTGCAGCTAAAATTGCAGCTTAAATCAAATTAATTGATTTAACTCTATTCAATACTTCTCTGAGTGTATTTTGAGTGTTCAGCTTTATTCAAATGATTCTGTCTTTGCACTTAGGTCATCACCTGGTTCCAAAATCGACGTGCCAAGCTGAAACGCGACATGGAAGAGCTGAAAAAGGATGTGCAGAGCGTGAAACAATTGTCAGCGAACAAAAGCTTTTTAGAGAATGTTAATGACTTGAGTATTTTAAAGACCCGACCAGTCAGCAGATCGCCCGCTCCCCCATCATCCCCATCAAAGCACTAGCGGCGGCGGCAGCAGCACCAACAGCCGGGATAAGGAGGAGCTGCGCATGCTCAAGATGATGACTCTGATGCGCTATTCTGATGGCAAGCTGCTCTACGCCCCCCAGTCGGAGTTTCGTTAACTAATAATTAGCTCAATTTGTAAATTGCTAAAAAGAGAAACACACACTCGCACACACACACGCGCGCGACTTCTAATTTGCCAAAAAAAAAAAAGTTATATATGAAAAACAATTTTCTTTTTAATGATTTTCCTAATTGTAGAGTATTAAATTTCGTATTAGTTGCTTGTGATTCGTGTCTATATAAACATAATTTATAAGTGTACGTATATTAAAGAGTGTGCATCGAGAAGTATTTACTGTGTTAATCCATATGTATTTTATAAGTTTTTGCAATTTAAAATAAATTTTAGTTTCTAGATTCATATCGAAAACAAATGAACTTGTGTATTTTTTTACGATAAGAATAATTTTGGCTTAAGGTATTGTGAAATAATATTAAGAATAATTTTCAATATTATTGACTGTATATTTCCACAAAAATATCAACAATGTCTGGCCCGACTTTGTCATACATCATACGTTGTCATACATCCATTTAAGCTGAATATTGGTTTGTGTATATGCTAACCATAATTCAAGTCAGAATACACCAAAATAATGGTTTGTGCGCATTCTCCCAATTGGTGCTACTGCTTTCGTTCTAACATGCTACGATGTAGTAGCACTGCTTTATATATTGACAGTATTCAAGCAGTGCACAATTATTACTATAGGTTTTTGTCCACACTAAACCTGAATAGTTGACTAAAATACTGGTCCCTGATAAGCAGTGCACCTAAACTCACCTCACAACGTAACTAAGCCAAACGTTTATTCTGGACACAAACCAAAAAACCGTCAAAACTAATTTTAATGGTTTACCTTAATAATAATATAAAAACAAAAACAGAAAACAATGAATTTATGTACAATTTAATATTAATCTTTAAGCTAATATAAGTAGTTCTTAATGTTATCTTGTAATAATCTCAAGAATAATTCTTATACAGCTTTCTCTTCTGTTTAGCATTTAGTCCATAAAAATAGAATTCGCGAAGCACATCGTGGCACATCAAATCGTAAAACTGCAAAAAGTGAGTGCAAATTATGAATTATGAAGACGTAAATATGGATATTGGCAAATTTGCGAAATGGGGAACGATTTAGCGCTCGATTTGTTTTCATTCAATGTTGATGCGAGGCACACAAATCAAAATGCAAATTATGTCGATTTTATTGACAAGTGAAAATAAATAAAAAGCCAACTAGAAACAACAAACCCAACGCCAATTTCAGCTGAGGGCAAACGCTGACAACACAATAACTCGTCAAAGGTCAACAAACTGCAACCGAAATTAAAGATCAGCTTTAACATCCACTTGAGTGGGAGCATGGAGCACTTCCCAGAGCCGAGTCGAGGCCTTTGTTAGATAACGCCACATAATGAGACAATTAAGTCGAATTATTATTACAATTGTTGTGTGGAAGCCGCTACTCCACTTCAGTCACATAATTTTGGACACTTACAAGTGGCCTCTATCAGAAATTAATTTCAATTCGATTTCAATTCTCACTCAACTGACGCGCTGGCTCCCACAGGGATTACGAAAGGACATGCCACACCCTGCTGCACAAATACAATGCCTTGATTAATGCCACACGAGCGCCTCCGCTCAGTTGAGGGTGATTAGCTCTTGCGGCATTTACATAACCAAGCGAGAGCGGCGGGTGCTCGGACCACCCATACGGCCTGCTGCGGTATATGCTCCACGCTCCTCGGCTTTTATTGCTCACAAAGTAGCATAAACAATTCTCTGAGCTTCTAGTTTGTATTAGGCAAGGGGGAATCGGGGGCGTGGCAACACCTGATGGGGCTAATGTAGAGACGAAGAGTCACAAACAGTGACAGGGATTTTATGGAGCTGCATGGAAAGTGCATTAAACGTGCCTCGTATCGTGTCGTGATGCTGCGGTTGGCGGTGCAGCAGCCCCCAGTTCCAGTTCCATTGTTTGTTATTATTGAGAGATTTGCTTGTTTGGAATATGGTTTTTTTCATATTTGTGTGGCATTCCCTAATGAACTATGTTTGAGTCTAAGGAAGTGAATTACTAAAGAGAGAAACTGATGTGGAGGCAGCTTCATTCGATTTGCAACTAAAATTGAACTAGTCGCAGCAAATGAACCACTAAGGAGACTGAATGAATTTAAGAAAATAAATTTTTTATACTATTGGAATATACATATGTATATATTCAGATGCATATGTACATACACATGCATGTACATTCATTCATATGGACATGCATACATATGTGTATACTTGTATGTATATATTAAATATATATTATATTTTAATATTTTAAAATGTTAATTTTTGTATGCTTTAGAACTTCCTTAAGAAAATAAATATCAATCAGCAAATCTTAATTTTGTTATCATTAATTTAGTCTTACAAATTCACGCTTACCCGCTTGAAGTCAAGCATTCGACTTATACTCTCTCTCTTATACTCACACTTCACTCCTTCCGCTCGCTTTTCGTTCACACAATATCTTTAATCCCTCTCTTTGTGAATGCCAACATGGTGTCAGCAAGAATTCTAAGCACTATTTTACTATTAAATTTTACTATTATCTTTATACAAACACTTATTGCAACTCTACATTTTAAAAAAAAAATAAATAAATGAATATAATAAACAATAATAAAAACACATCACATTTGACATTCTGTTTTATATCACATATAATCAGCAAACGGCAACTGGATAAATCGCACTTTACCCAAGCGCACTTTACTTAATACGCAATTAAGGTAACGGGATCAAAAGCATTGCAGGCAATGGCCATCTCCTTCCCACTCCCTCTCCCTTTTTAACTCATATTCATAATCAACACTCACTTAGCAACTATTGTCTGCCTGCTAATGCAAATCTGTAACGGGATCAGCTGGCAACGTCGCGACGTAGAAGGCATGTTTGAATGCGCGTTTCAATTTATTTTGTTAATATATAAAACACTTTCTACACAATCACATATATAAAGAACGTAAATCAATAATATTTAATATAATTTGATTTAATTGTAAATACTTTTCAAGCGCACAGGTGACGAGAACACGTCCGATCGAAAAATCAAATGCGTAATTACTAATTCGCCACGCTTGCTTAGAGTAAACGTTTATGCTTAGTTCGCATATTCAAAGCTCGCCTTGCTGAATGTTCCAGTAGGATAACGGGATCAAAAGTGTAGCATGCAAAGGCGGCAGAGAACCACGGTATTCATATTTCTCTTTTGCTCTGTGTCCGAGACATTTAAAATAGAATCAATGAACACAATGAACATTTTCCCATTCACTCTCTCACTCACTTCCATCCTCTTATGCAAACGCAATGCTCACTTTGCAGCTACTGCCTGCCTCTCATTGAAACTATACATATAACGGGATCAACTGATCAACTATTTCATGAATGATACGTTGCAATTTATTATTAGTATATGGCACTTTATATACTAATACATATACAAACAATATAAATCAATAATATTTAATAATAATAACATGTGTAATTGGATTTAATTGAAAATACTTCATAAGCGCACGAGCGACGAGGACACAACCGATCGAAAAAACATACGCGTGATGACTAAGTGACCACTGCCCACGCTCTTCAAACGCATATGCTTAGTGTAAAGCTCTCCTTGCTGAATGTGCTCTTAGGATAACGGCATCAAACGTGTTGCAGGGAAAGGCGTGCGAGCTGCGCAATATTCATATGTCTCTCTTGCTCTTTTTATGATACATTCAGAGTTTTGTATTGCAGTATGGAAGTTGCTGCCATCCATCGAATTTGTTCAACGGTATCAAAAGCATCTAGATTAATGTCGAAGAGTAGCAATCACAAACAGATGAGAATAAAATGTACTTCGGCAACTGGCATTAAAATAGTAAAAAAAAAATTCCTAAATATATTTTTAAAATATATAATTTTAAAAATTAATTTAATATATATCAGAACTAATTTAATCAACCTTGGAATAGGAAAATTCAATTTATTATTGATGATTTATTATTTAAAAATTATTAAATAATTAACTAGAAAACTTATTTTGAATGTATGAATGACATGAAAAAATGTAATCTGTATTTAAGTTTCCTTCTGTAGTTCTCTTTTTGTGGTATCTCTTGTGTGGTCCCATTTAGCAGATCGCAGTTGAAGTTGTCGCGACTCGTCGAACAGTTCCACTCAGAGGCGACAAAGCATTGTTATTGTCATTGTCATTGGCATTAGCGAATGTGTGTAACGCAATTGTGGGCAACCGCCGCGTGTCCTGTGGTGCAAATCAAAATAAACAACTTGGTCCAGCTGTCTAGACAGGGCTTGGCGGCAGCGGCTTGCAGACAGTTGACCAACCAGCCAATTAGAGCCACCTTTCCACTTGACGAACTGGTCAAAATATTGAAGAAGTCTATGTCTACCACGCTGACATGCTGCCACGGTGCCACTTGAGTCTAAGGTTCACACATATTTCACTATCTCCTGCCAACACACACAACTCAAGTGCAGCCGTGTCCTGTGTCCTGTCTGGGCGACAAGTAGTAGCCGGTGCAGGCGTTACTTATAAACAAAGCCACACGCATGATTAGATGATCAGATCAGATCACTTGTGCCTTGTGCCACCATGTCCACGGTTTCCAATTGCCTGCCACCGGCGCCAACGCAATCGGAGTTAGAGCTGAAGCAAAATCTAATTATAATAGTGCATGATGCTGTTGCTGGGATGCTGCATGAATGATTTGGAGGCGGAAGTTTATCAATTCATAATCAAACTGAAACATTCCTCTCTATCTATCTATCTATTTCTCTCTTTTAAGTTCAGAAATCAACTACCGATGGCAGATTTGTGTACCTTTTAGAAGCTGTTACAAATGTCACTCCATCTCTCTCTCTCTCTCTTAATCATTTTCCGAATGACTCAAGTCTCAAGAGATTCAGAATGTCTGTCTGTCTTCATGGCTTTGCTGCAGCTGGAACAGAAATCACTGCCTATCCCAACTCATGTGGCGCTTCTATGACACGCTCATGCAGTTCTTGTGAGTAGACAGTCAATGTAGACTTCTGAGATTTGTTGGTCTTTCGCTTTCTCTCTCCCAGAACATGCTGATTGCGGGTGAAGGTCAGCAGAAACCTGTGTACATGGAGACTGAGATGGGGTGGTTGCAGTTGAATCGGTTGGCGTCTGTGCTTCTTACTTTTGAGCTCTTAAGTGCCTGGCTATTCACTTTGACCAATGTGCGGTTTTCAATTCATTTCAATTTGTTTTTTTGTTGTTCGGTTTTGGTGTTTTGATTTTTCCATTTTCCATTTGCTGGTTACCAAATAGTTTCAATTATTATTGACTATTGGCTATTGGGTATTGGGTATTGGGTATTGGGTCTGGACAAGTACGCGTATTATTAATGTAATAGCGGCTAATTGCGCATTTGTTGGCCCAGTCGAAATGCAAATTAGATCGAAAGCACTTCAGCCAGGAGACTTAAAAGCTTCAATTTGATGGAACACTTGGCCCGAACTGGAATTTATGTCTGCATTTTGCAGCTGTTGAGATTGAGATTGAAGATCAATTGCAACGATTGCAAAGTGGATGCGATTTTGCGTTTAGAAATGTAGAAACGACTAGCAAAGACCACTTGAGCCCTCGCCCCCGTTCAAGGTTCGCCTCAATCTAAAATGATTTACCACAGAAATGCTGTTGCATTTATTTGGCCAATTCGTGCCAATAAACAAAGTATCATTCGCCCAGGCATGTGGCAACAAATAGACTCCAATTTATCGACAGAGACAGGCAGCGAAAGAGCGAAAGATTCGCTTTCAGTGAATCGTGTAGAACAATAAAAACACACACACACGCATTTGGTAAATATGACAATGTAAACAATAATAAGCCCAATCATCGACATGATCATATTGATCGCAATGCTCGGGCTGCCCATCGCCGGACGCCCGACGCTTGATGCTCGATGCTCAATGCCCGACCAAATGCAAATTTCTAACGGAACCCGGACGTCAGAGTCTGAGTTCGTATCACAATTCCAACAAGAAAATACAATTTAATTGCCTACAAATTGGCGCGTTGAGTTTTATTGCATTTTCAAAATATATATGTATACCATGTACACACGATCGTACACTGAGCGAAAACAAAACTTCTAATACAAAAACAAAATTTATAGAATTGTAATGAAAATAAGTTAAAATTAATCTAATCTAAATTCTTTAATTTCTTACAAATAGTTGTATAATTATATTTATAAAATTGAGTTATTGTAATTTAAAAAGTATAAAATTAAATATTTGCAAAAAATATGTTCTGTGAAACAAAAAATTAAAAGTAATATCGAAAACAGATTTTTTGATAAAGAAAACTTTTTTCAGATAAAAGATATGCTAAAATTTTAATTCCTTATTATTTCCTTGCTTAAATAAACAGTCTTCACTACATTTAAAAATTTTACTTATTTCTTCAAGTGTATATGGAAAGTACAACGGGAACAACGAATCATTTGCTGTTGAGGGCAAAACCCCTAAAACTAAAACAGCCAGCTCCGACCTCCTCCTCCACTACTTACCGCCCCCTCACTCCGCTGCCAAATGTTCTGCGTGTGGGTGGCAATTTTTTACAGTTAGCCGGCAAACAAATATTTGATTTAGACAAAATGCCTATGATTTATTTACGATTTCCTAGCGTTTCGCCTAATTTGTCTGGGAAGTTCATAAAAAACAAGTATTAGAGATCAGCATAAAAATCAGCGAAATCCAAAAAGTGTGCCGAATTGAAAGATACCCTGTCAGCAGATATACATACATTTGTTGATTTAACATAATTGTGCAACGCTTTCGTCATGTTTAATAATCTGTATTTAAATGTATAAAATATTTGATAAGCGATTCCTTAAATATTCGCGAAAACATAAATTCAAATTGAATTTATTGAATATTGTTAATGAATTCTCTCTTCCAGATTAACTTTCGACTTCTTATCGCATTAAGAGCGCGAAAGCGTCAGCTCTCGCAAAATAAACAATGTCTGTTTTGTTAGCTATGTTATCAGTTCGGCCGTGGGTACAAGCCTCATACTCAAATTTATTTGTATAATAGATATATGCATTTCTTCACGAGTCAGTTGTATTTTAGCCAGCGCATTCGACGCAAGTGAAACGACTGGAAGTGAAAAAAATGGTAAATATCTTCAATCACACACAAAAACAAAAAAACATGGATACAGGTTTATCAATTAACTTTCTATTAATCGATTGTGTCTAGGTCAACAATCTTTAATATATTCAACTGAATCAAATCTGAATTGCTGTTGTCAGCTCAAGAAACAAGATCTATATAAGTGTATATATTATATGCATACATACATTTGCAAAAAAATGCTTAATTGGATTCATCTTTCCTCGTTTATTTTCAATCTGTCGAAATCTATATATATATATATACATTTTAAACTCCACATAACATAAAATTGTGTAGACAGTTGGTCTTCTTTTGTGTTTTTTTGCGAATGAATGAAACTGGCTGGAGGCACCTGTGTTGACACCATAAAATATATTACATATATTTTTGGGGCAACTGAGCCCAAGAGAAAAAGAGTTGAAATATAAAGATAATACATTCATCCAATAAGTGATGTTCAGGGTATCTTCTAACATAGCAATCCCAACAAGTTCTTCCCATTTAGTTTCTTTTATATTTTTCAGCAAGCAAGATGGGCTCTCAGAGTTTTGTTTCTAAGCCTCCTCGCTGCTCAGCAATGGCCATCTACAGCTGGTGCAAGGATTCTGGCGGCGTTTTTCTATCCGTGCAAAAGTCATTTTATGATGACACATGCTGTGATGCGAGAGCTGGTCAAGCGTGGCCATGAGGTAAGGAGACAAATCTAGCAAAACATAAGATATTCATCTATAACTTCTGCTTACTCCAGGTGACCTTTATCACGCCCTTCTCCTTGGCCAGCGAGAGCTTGGGTTCTAATTACAAAGAGATTCTACTGCCACATTATGATTTCTGGACAGAAAGTATGTCATGATAATATTAGCGAAATATTACTCTAATCTTATCTCTGCCTGCTTCATAGTGAAGCGTATGTCAAATAAGGAGATTATTTTGGATATGGCCGATCTGTCATCACTCAAATTTGTGCGCATGCTGCATGTAATGGGCGTGCAAAGCACAGACTTTGCTTTCGAGCAGCCGGAGATCAAAGCCCTGATCAATGCCAAGGATAAGGTGGGCAAATACGACCTGCTGATCGCTGAGCAGTTCTACAATGAGGGCGCTCTCATACTGGGCCATCTCTATCAGATACCCACTATCACGCTCTCCTCATTTGGAAATACGAATTACTTTACCGAAATGGTGGGTATCATTGCGCCTTGGTCATATAACCCGCATAGCTTCATATCGTCCACCACTCGGATGAACATATGGGAGCGCGCTGTGAACGTATTTGTCTGCGGCACAGAGCACTTGATGCGCACATTCCTCTACTATCCCAGCCACGATGCTGTGCTACGGAAACACTTTACGAATGTGCTCGATGTGGTGCCCACGACCAAGCAACTAGAGCGCAATATATCTGCCATCCTGATGAACAACTATATGCCATTGGATGCTCCACGACCTATCTCCTTCAATATGATATCCGTGGGCGGACTGCACATTCAGCCTCCCAAAGCCCTGCCCGAGCACCTGCAGAAGTTCCTAGATGGAGCAAAACATGGCGCCATTTACTTTAGTCTGGGTAAATATGAGTATTCAATGCAATAACTACTTAATCGTCACCCAGATAGTCAGCCTTGAAGAAGCTGAGTTATAGTTTACCGTTAGATCATGGATTTATCTATCTTCTCGGACGGACGGACGGACAGAGAAACTAAGAAATAAACACATACTTCTCTAATTACAACCCACTAGCTTTCCCTAATCACATCTCTGACTTTCAGGCACTCAGGTGCGCAGCGCGGATCTACCTCCAGAGAAATTGAAAATCTTTCTCGATACTTTCCGCAGTCTGAAGCAGCGTGTCCTGTGGAAGTTTGAGGAGGAGAGCTTTGCTGAGCTGCCAGCGAATGTGTTGATACAGAAGTGGCTGCCACAGGCCGATATCTTGGCCCATCCCAATGTGAAGGTGTTCATAGCCCACGGCGGGCTCTTCGGCATGCAGGAGGCACTGCACTATGGTGTGCCCGTTCTGGGCATGCCGGTCTATTGTGACCAGCACTTCAACATCAATCAGGGCAAGGCCAATGGCTATGCCCTCGGTGTGGATTATCGCACAATCACGACAGAGCAGCTACGCTCCGCGCTGCTTGAAATGCTCGAGAATCCCAAGTATCGGGACACCATGAAACGTTCGTCGCGAATTTTCCGCCAGCGTCCGCTGGGTGCCATGGACACGGCCATGTTTTGGATCGATTATGTTATTGAGCATCGTGGCGCGCCCCACATGGTGTCAGCCGGCATTGATCTGCCGTGGTATCAGTTCTACCTACTTGACATATTAGCCATCTTTGCTGCTGCAA
Source organism: Drosophila antonietae (assembly GCA_030914385.1). Classification (NCBI taxonomy): domain Eukaryota; kingdom Metazoa; phylum Arthropoda; class Insecta; order Diptera; family Drosophilidae; genus Drosophila; species Drosophila antonietae. Next base: position 412,072 of record JAUESO010000609.1, on the reverse strand, counting down.
TTCTACTACCTATATTGATGTTATGCGTCTGCCGACGCAAATCTTTGAATAAACCAAAAGTGAAATGCAAGAATCAATAGAAATAAGTCCTTTAAAGAGATAATTTCTCCACATATATAAGCTTTTATATTATACGACTTATAACGCTTGAACTTGCAACTACACGCTATTCGAACATATACATATATTGGCTCTAACCATATATAATTCATACAAATATCTTATATTTTATTTTCTATATATTATATTAAATATTATTATACATATACATATATATATTTCATGAGCATATGCTTAAGTATTGTTGGCCTGCGTTCATTGTTGTCTTACCGCATATTTTTGCAATAATAAAGCCCCCAAAAACACTTAAACTTTGGCACTTGAGTCGTCTACTTAAGTATTTAATGAATAGAGTATATACATAAATATATTATCATATATCCATACAATAATATATGTACATATGTATAGACAAAGTCTACTTAAGGCGCCAGAGTGCCAGTCCAAGTGTTCTTAAGAAATGAAGCAAAAAACAGAGAAGAAGAAGAAATATGAATGCAAAGCTTTTTAGTGGAAAAGTATAGGAATATAAAATCTTTGAACTCTTTAAAGATCATATTCATCATAGTCTGAAATTGATTTCAACATCTTGATCGAAACTGGAGAAACTTTGAACACTTAAGGCTTACCAAATCATCAAGTATGCAGTATTTATATGTATGAGTTCTTTTGTTTATCAAACTCAACCAGTTTCTGTTAACTTTATAAGCTATTCCAAATCTCTGACTTGCCTTGACAATATAAGAGAGCTACAAGGATCTACAATTTATAATATATATAATATCTTCTTTAGCTCAGTTATAACATATATTTATAGAGATATATCAACTGTTACTACTACTACACCGCGTAGCCAACTAAATCATATCAGAATAGAGAATGATGATATCTTCACAAACTCTTATAGCTATAAAACCCATCTCGATCCCATAATTATACATATATGTAAATGTTTATGCAATTAATAAACAGAATTACTCGAAAGACAGTTGCTTCCTGTTAACCCTGTTGCCTAGTTGTCCCTCTGCCCTGCTCTCCTCCTCCTGACCTCCTCGACCTCGACAAGTGCACTTGAGGCGAGTGCGAGTCGCTGCTTTGGGGATGAGTAGAGATTCTTGGAGCTCATTATGCATGCACGAACTGACATTGAAGTGGATGGCGACGCCAGCGCCTGCGCCAGCACCAGCACCAGCACCAGCACCAGTCCCAGTGTCAGCTGGCAGTTCCATAGGCATGCCACAGCGAAAGGGAGAATTCATGTGCGCATTAGGGTTAGATTGCCCATTGGCATTATTATTGGTATTAGTAACACATGATTACGCTTTATTGTAAACAAAAACTGAGATAAACAGACGAACCGGCACACAGACACATAGAGGCGCATGCATGCAAATACGGATGCGAGCCGCATAGTCTCTAATGATATGTTAATGCATATGGCGCACACTGCGTATGAGTGCTCTATCTGTGTGTGGGTGTGTGGGTGTGTGAGTGAGCGTGCTTGTGTCTGTGGCGGCAACTGTTTGTCTGTCAACGGCTTAAGCAAATAAACTTCGTTTGAGGCTTATTTGTCGCTGGCTGGAATTTCTGTTTGGCGCTATAAACAACTCGCATTGCCGGCGGAAGGAGGCGCACATTCAACATGTGAAGCAGGAGAAGGAGAAGGCGGAGGCGGGGGTAGAGGAAATGTTGCTCCTGACATTAAAGTGGGTGGCGAAGTTCATTGAGTTGTTGTAGCCAACTGCTAAATGGGCTTTCAAAGTGAATTTGTTGGAAGAGTGACTGGCAATTAGGCAGACAGAGCATCAGCGAAGTAAACTCCACATTGGAGCTACTCGACTGATGCTCCAAATTCAAGTTGAATGCTGAAGTACGCAGCAAAGGATGTAGGTGCAATTGCAATGTAGAACAGATTTTCTATATTTAACTTCTAGAACTTCCCAGCAATCTCGTTAATTTTGTATATACTCAAATTTCTAATGTAACGTATATTTCTATTTTTAATTGATACGGCGTAAGAAAATATATAATAAATATTTTAACTTTATAAGTCGATAAGCGATACAACTTAAAGAAGGTACAAACTTTAATCTTCTAAGCTATCTATTTTCTCATATGTAAACTATTTCTAAATTTTCTAAATTTGCATGGAAATGCTTTAGTGCTATCTTGACGCGATTCTTTCATATTTCGAGCAAGAACTCTTCTTAAGCTAAGGCTATGATGAATACAATTCAATCAAAGTTAGCCAACAAATGCTGACCAGAAGCGGCAAATAATAGCAGTGAGCCATTGACTCACTCACTCACTCCGTTTCTATCTGTTTCTCTCTCTCTCTCTCTCTCTCTCTCTCTCTCTCTCTCTCTATCTCTCTCTCTCTCTCTCTCTCAACTATTAGTTGGCGACACGCCGCAACGTTTAAGTGTAATTTTCTTCTTATTCAATTGAAGCATGTCCTTTGGGGTCGCAGAATGGACCCAGATAAGGATAAGTCAGTGCGTTGCACTGAGTTGGTCGTCGACTTTCGACTTGCGACTCGTTACAAATTCATTTCAATGCCCGCTTTCACTTGAGATCGACATAATGGCCGTTCATTTGCGCTGTTGCCTGGAAATTGTAAGAAATTCGCCTTCTTCAGGACAATTGCGTACGTGAGCCACAACTAAGAACACCGACGATGAAAAAATTCTGAATCGAATGGCAACAGAAATGCGAATGGGAAGGGGAATGTCTCATCTTGTGTGCTGTGTGCCATGTAATTTGCTCTCTTGCAATGTGCTTCATCAGAAAGGAAATTGAAAATTGCTGCTAATGGCTCTGCCACGGGGGCTAGTGGGCGTGACCAGGCGCAGTACAGAAGCTGAAGAAAAAACCCGAGTAAATTTAATGATTATGAAAAAAAGTAGCTATATACATATATATTCCTATATAGAAGAAGAAATGACACTACGAAAATGTGGGCGGAATTCATTTGAATCGCAATTTGCGCTTCTTGCAAGGCCAAAGAACTAACGAAGCGTTAAGAAGATGCTAACAAGGTTGAAGCGTTAGAGGAAGCGCCTGGCACGATGACAATGGACCCCAAAACCTGCTCATCGAGCTGATTTATGCATGCCGTAAAATATTTGTGTTAATTCTTGTGTTCAAATTCCAATTAGCACTCGACACATGAAGCTAAAGATGTCGATGTGAGTCCCGAAATGACAAGAGTTGAATGTCGTTCATACAGTGAGTGAGTAAGAATGTGAGTGAGTGCAAAAAATATACTGGATTCTATATATGCGAGATGTTAAAGTTGCAGAAAACTGCAGCTGAAAAACTTATTGCTGTCAACAATGGAAATAGAACTTGGATTTTGTCTTGAAGTAGTATAAATTGGAAATTGCTAATACTTCATATTCTGTACCAGCTAACTTTATCATGAATGAAAAAGTTGGATGGGAGGAAATACATGAGTTGAACATAAGAAGTATTTCTACCTTTGTGATACACGGCTACATTCGATAGATTACTCTTCCCTTACAGAAGACTTCTCACATACGTAAGCTTCACTGTACCTCACAGCCATATAATGTTGTTTACACTAAACAATGAACACTTAAACAGACTTTAAACGCTTTGCTCATTTTTATGTTTCTCCAAATAAATATTAATGAGAAGAACAACAGCTAACAAAGTGCCCCAACTAAGGTGCGCAGAGAACAGCAATAACAAATCAGCGGAAAGTAGCACTGATTCATCGTGTTTAGAATATACTAATATTGAATGGATTTCTCTCTACGATATAGCAGAGCAACAAAAAACAACACACTTTACATTGCCAAATATACTCGGGAATTGGCAGCCAGGCGCAGCTGTGATGGTTCCACTGGAGATTACGTTGATAGCGAATAGCGAGTTCTTCAAGTGCTTTTTGCTGCCCTATTAGTAGCACCCCGGCAGCTGATAATATGCGACCCCAAATAAAAGAAAATATTGAAAATATATATATGTATATATGTATGTTATATTTATATATATACGTATGTGAAATCCACATCCATTGTGCAAGAATCTCACGCGCACTTCCATTGAAATTGATTTTCAGTTTTTCATTTTTACATTTCTTAATTTTTTTCTTCGATTTTTCCATCGCTTTAATTGTCGAGCATTACGAGTCGGCAGCTCCATTAAAAATGCTAATTAAGTTGCCCCAATGGCACATGTGTGTGCTACACCACAAATTTTTATCTAAACAGCTCACAAAACAACAACAACAACAGCAGCAACAACAGCAAAAACAACTACGACTACGTCTCTATATATCTTGTATCTAGGATCTGCCTATAAAAGATTCGTTTTATACATGCGGTAAAATTTTTTAGGCGAAATTTGAACAATAAACAAAATCACAAAAACCAAAACATTTATCATTTCAATTTCTACTCTTTTTTATGCACGCTCAAGCGCAAGGAAATGGAGCCTATTGGTTGATTCAATGCTAGACTATAGAAGAGACCTAGCTATATATATATAGTCAAATTGCATTTATGCATATACCTACCCTATATATATATATATTTAGAAAACAGTTTGAATATTAAAATTAAAATATACTTCGTTATACATCAATTATATCTTCCACAGATCTTCTTTACGATATTTCGCCAACTGCATCTCTTAATTTCGTTACTGAGCAAGTATCTCGTAGTCGACTACTGCATATTGCAAACTTGATTTGCTGATGGAGCCTAACAAAATCTGATTTAAATGCTTTTTTATTTCAAGCCAAATAATCAGAGGAGTGCCTACAACGGCGCAGAGTGTTAGGGCGGGAGAGGCGTGGCGCATGGCAGGGGGTTTGCCACATTACGCAAAGATTTCAACAGCTGCCGCGCTGAGGTTGAGTTTTGAGGTGGGTGGCCATTTTCTTTTGGCTAGAGGGCGAGTGCCGTTATATATGACTGGGCGGCGCACAGGCACAAAGAGTCCATGTGTGTGTGTGTGGGTGCAACACCATCAACAACTTGCGCAAATAGCATCATCATCATCCGACAATAATTGCCGTGTGTCAATCCGCATATGTGTGTGTGTGTGTATGTGTGTGTGTGTGTATGTGTGTGTGTGGGAGTATGTGTGTGTGGCTTCTCATGAAATTTTTGGGGACCGCACACAGTCAGCTCGATCCGTTTGGTTGCTTCTTGCTTTTGGTTGGTTAATGAAATGCTGAAAAACAATTAACTATAAATTAAACGCACAATTTTCAAAACAAAATAAACAGAAATAGCACAGCGCATCATTTTCTTATACTTTATTTTGTTGTTGCTTTGTTTTGTTTTGTTTTGCTTACGGCATTTATTGGGGGCGAAACATTTCATTAACTCATATAGGGTTGCTTGCCGTGGTCTGCTCCCCTCTCACATCCAGGCAATTAGGCAATCGCACGAGACCTGCTCTCATCTCAAATCCTTTCTTCTTATCTGTATCTCGTTCCCTCTCACTCACTCTATCTATCCGTGATCGTCGATCCCATAAAACCAAGAGCACAACTTCAATAACACAATAAGTCAGAGTGCAGTGCTCTGCACCGAGTGTGCTCTACTAAAAGTTACCCTGTAACCATTGTGAATATTTAGTTCGTTTTCATTCTTGTCATTATCATTAGTATTATTATTATCAATATTATTATAATCGCAAGCAATATCATTAGCATTGCTATTATCCTTATCATTATATAAATTTCAGTCATTATCATATCTTTATATTCGATGTAATACTCTTTTCGACTCGCGCTGAAATCCCGCTTGATTTGATGAATATGTCGTTGAGTTATTTCTACCAAGAAGTTTGGCTGTTGCATAAACAAGCCCGCCTATGAGCAACACGTGCAACAACAACAGCTATAACAACAACAACAACAACAATAGCACGTTAGCTGCAAATCGAAGTGTCAGTCGCCTCATCTTCAATCCCTATACAATGCCCACTCCCAATCTCATTCTCATTCCCATACCCATTCACAGTTTCAGCTCCTTTTATGGCTGGCGCACATGTGTGCAACAGACGCAGCAACAGCAGCAGCAGCAGCAGCAGCAGCAGCAACAGCAACAGCAACAGAACTGGCATCAGCCAACAGGCAACGTGTGAGGGGTGGGCGGAGGCAAAGGGGTAAACGATGAGACAAACAGCGCTAAAAACGCTAAAGCAAAGTGCATGCAAATGGGCCAAGAAGAAGCAAAGCGGGACTAAGACGGGGCAAATGCATTTTGCAATTTGTTCAATTTGAGCATTAAGTGAACATTTTGTTTATACTTTAATCTGTCCGATCGGCGCGCTGCTATATGGCCAGCCAGTCGCATTTTGCCATTAAATGCACTCTCAATAGCCGCTTAAGAATGCAGGCACCAACAAATTTGCTTAACCAAATAGCGTAAAATAAGCAACGAATTTCTATTTGTTTATGCAACGTTTTCAGCTCAGACAAGCGACATTCGACAAGGCGACAGCCGACGCCTAATTGCAGTTAAAAGATTGCGCATACGCCACATGCAACCGTGACTAATTCGCATTCACTTGATGTGAACTGGCGAAGAGCGGCCTCTTGAAAGGCTTAGCCCTCAAGTAGTGTGTGGCAGTAGTAGTAGAGGTAGCTGCCGCTGACAGTGTCATAAACCAACATGAAATAAGGGACTACATAAACAAATCCTTTAACAGCGCTCGCCATAAACAAGTGAAGCAGTCCAAGAATGTGGAGTATAAAAAGGATTTCTTGCAATCGGATATCTGCCACATGCAGCGTGAGCCTTCAACAGCAATAAGTAGTAGTAGTTGTTCCTCAACATTTCTAAATAATATTGTGGCTGGTGAGAGAAGTATAATAGACCGTAGTATGTTAGAAATCAGAACTGTATATTATGGTTAAGTACTAAATTATTAAAAATTTACAAGTATATAATATAAATATTTTGTTGATAAACTCTTATACTAAATGTGACTTAGAGTTGTGTTTCTTAGTCAAAGTCAAATTGTCTATTATTTAAAATATGCTTTATGTTCACATCAGCTCATTATCCTGAACAATAATACTTCAAGGAGTCTACCATACCTTCTTGCGCCATTTACATACATTTTGACAAATCTAATTTTGCCCGAATTCGTAATTTCAATGGGAGCAGAGTAGAAAAATACTTAAAATTTATAAATATAGGCTAAACAAATATAACCCAAAACTAGCTAGATCATCTTAACATTTATGTTTTTAATTGGATCCAACTCCGACAGTCAATATTTTTAAATAATAATTATAAAACAAGTAAGAAGGCTCTAGTCGAGACTGCTCGACTACGAGATCCCCTGAACCCTGCCAAAAAGTGATACTCTTCTGCTTTACGCACTTAGAGGCGCGCGCTCTGCTAACTGCGCAGTTGCTGCCGTGGCTTGGGGGGTGGGTTGGGCTGAACTTTGGACGGTAATAACTCCATTTCTAGATGGACGATCTTCATGAAATTTTTAGAATAGATTAAGAGTATATAAATCTATCTATTTGCCAAATTGCAAGTCTCTAGTATTTGAAATGCGTTTTTTCAAATTGGGGGCGAAGGGGGCGTGGCATCCAAAATCTGAAAACTACATAATCTGCGTATTCATAATATCTATCTAAATAAACAAATTTGAAGTCTTTAGCTAAAACGGTGTAGAAGTTATGCTCAAAAAACCTTAAAAATGTAAACGAATTTTCGATTTTTTATCGATATTTTGGAAATGGGATTGGTTATCGAAAAAACAAAACAAACTCGTACTGCGTAATTAACATACGAGTATTCATGCAAAATTTCAGCTCTCTAGCTTTTGTAGTTTCCGAAATCTAGACGTTCATACAGACGGACAGACGGACAGACGGACGGACGGACAGACGGACGGACAGACGGACAGGGCTAGATCAACTTATTTTTTTATGCTGATCAAGAATATATATACTTTATGGGGTCTGCGACGTCTCCTTCTGCCTGTTACATACATTTTCACAAAACCATTATACCCTGAATTCCCATTTTCAATGGGTTCAGGGTATAAAAAGTGCAGTTGAATATGAATATGCTATTAAATTTTTCAAATACAAGTTCTTTAAAAATATTACAGTATGTTTTTTTTTTTCAATACAGCAAAGTTTGTTTTTGCTTAGGCAACTTGAATATTCAGTTTATTATTTTGTATCTTTCGCTTTTTAGCCAAAAGAATGATCCATTTCACTGATCGTATCTGGAACACTTCCTGTGCTGGCGCGAAAACTGAATTATGGCAAACAGGGCAACAGTTGGGGGGCGCCACGCGTGTATTTTGGTTTGCAGATACCCGCCTAGACATATTGACACAAGTAATTACAACTGTCAATCGATTTTAGTGTCCCCGATTTCGTGGTCGTAGCTCTTAGCTATGGCTTTTAGCTAGAGAATGCGAGCGAGACGATATGGACAGCTCTATAGAGTGGGATCTATTGTTGACACAGTTGCCAGACGCGAGCCATAGAAAAAGGGCTGCTAGTTGGGCAGAGAGGTAGAGTCATCGATCCACAGTTCATCGATCTATATAAATATGAAAACACAATTTGTAATTTGAACTGAATTTGTTGATCTTAAAGTGTTTGCTGTGATCAGGCGATTGCCTGCTCGTCCGCCTTCTGCCATTTATTTGTTTGTAAACATGAATTGTTAAAATTGTCGCCGTTGGGCACTTGAGCCATGTCCTTGTTGTCGTCAGCCACCAACTGTGCGGCTAAGGACATAGCCACAGTCAAGTCCTTGCTTCACTTCCAGTCGCTGATCTTGCGAAAGCGCATTGTAATCTGCATGTATGAGTGTATTTGTGTGTGTGCGTGTGTCTATATGGGTGTTAGTCAGACGTTTGTGGGTCAGAGACTGTGCACCCGTCTGTGGCTGACACATTGAAGCACTTCTATGCCGACACTGAGTGCCCAGCACCGACGTCGTCATCATCATCATTGATATTCTTCCTTTTCTTCTGGTTCTTTTTTGCAATTCTTTCGGCCCACACGCATGGAACACTTCAGTGGAACGGATCTTGAGGCACTTTCCGCTTGATCTGCCTGTCATTTCTGAAGTAGAGTTTGAAAAGCCAAACCTAGCTCGATTTCAAAATGAGGTCAGTTTTATATCAAGGCATTTTGGTTTGAATAATTCTAATAAAATTGATACTTTACCCTGAAGCGGCAAATTCGTGGTTGGAATATTCGATATTTATTATTAAAGCGAAAGCTGTATGCAAAATGAAAAATTTTAATTAATGGATACAATGGAAATGCACTATTGTGTTAAAATGATCTCTTTTGAAAAATATTAAAATTTGTTTTTTAAATATATTTGCATCAGCACTTTAAACTTGAATCGATATGAGAATGTTTTCGTAATGCGTTCAATGTCGAAGATTCTTAAATTAGGATGAACAAAAGATAATTTTTACGAAGGCCGTTAATTCATATCATAATTAATATATATTTATATTTTTACTTTTTTATATGTAAATTTAGTATTTATTTTCTTTTTTTTTTATAAGTTTTCATATCACCCTCGGGTACCCGATAAATTTCATTTTGGCTGAAAGACCGTTGACTCTTGGTTGACATGAAAGTTAGTCAAGCATTTTTCAAATTGAACAAAAAAATCCTTTGAATTGTGTTTGATTATTTATATTTATTTGCATATAGAATTTAATATATATTTACATACTACTAAAACTTAAATGCTACTAAAGCTATCAGCCAGAGACTTGCTCTAACTGTCTCTCGAGAGGGAATTGATAGATCATCCTTCTCCTCTCTCCATCCCCAGATAGTGACTCTCTCTGTCTCTCTCTGTCTCTGTCTCTCTCTCGCTCTCTCTCTCTTTGTTTCTCACTCTGAGAACCCACTTCGATTGCTATCACAAAGAGCAAAATAATAAGCACAAACAAATATTTGTGCACATCTCAATCGATTTCCACATTCTCCTCGCAATCTTCGGTAGCCGAGTGATTGCTGTCGGCGCCGCTCTCGACGCACAACACCTGCGCCGTCTGCCCAGGACTGGGATTGCGAGCCGGTGAGGAGGATGCCGAAGAGCCGTTTACATAGTTGGCGGAGAGCGCGCTCTGCTGGTTGCTTGGCGGCGGAATGGGCTGCGGCACCTTTGGATGCGGATAGAAGTATGGGAAGTGCACCTGGGGCAAAGGTAGACCGCCATAAGCCAGCTGCAACTGATGCCGATAGATGTTGAGCAAAGCCGGGTCTAGGCCGTGTGGGTAGGCAGAGGCAGCCGCTGCTGCTGCTGCTCCAGGGGTCATGTAGGCCGTGCTACCATCCTCACGCACCAGCACCTGGACGGGCACACGTTTCGTGGCGCTGAGCAGCGCCGCTTCATGTTGCTGAATTTGCTTGCGTTTCGTCTTGTAGCGTCGATTCTGGAACCAGATCTTCACCTGCGTCTCAGTGAGCCTCAGCGTCTTAGCCATCTCACTGCGCTCTGGTCCGGATAGATAGCGCTGCTGGGCAAATCGTCGCTCCAGCTCAAATACCTGGGCGTGGCTGAAGGCAGCACGCGAGCGCTTCTTGCGGCTAAGTGTAGCGCCGCTTAGACTATCATCGTGGGAGAGCGGCGAACCGCCACGTCCATAGCCGCCGGCGCCGCAGGAGGCAGGCGAACTGCTTAGCGGCGGCGGCGAGTCGCAGTCTGCAATAAAAGCCACAAATTTGCCAATGTTAACACAAAGAACTCCAATTTTGAGAGAAATTGCAAACAAAGCTCTATGGAGGCCATTATCTAGGCGATAATAGAGTCCATTAGCTAACAAAGGAAGAGTTAACTTACCGGAGTCGTTGCTAGTGCAGCGTCGCATGTCAAGAGGTGCCGTCGCAGCGGACAAAGCGGCGCCGAAATAGCTCAGTTTGCGTTGTAACGAGGCGGAGGCCGAGTTGGCACCTGAGTTGCCGGAGGAGGAACTGGCCGGATTGTTGGTATCCATGGCATAGAACTGCAAATAGCTTGATTGCTGGGCATTGGTTGCCTGCTCCTGGGCCAGCTTGTAAAGATTGAGATCGCGGCAGCACGGCTTATTGCTCACTTGTAACTCCATCTCGGGCTCCGGATCGGATATACGACGCGCGGGCTGAGTTCGCGTCAAAATGTCGTTGATCGAGAAGGGCGTCGTCAGAGTCTTGCTCAAGCCTGCTAATGAGGCGCCGGCACTCGCACTTTCCATATTCAACATGATTCACTTAACACACCAATTATATATATAGTATATATATCAGATATATATCTATTTGGTTTTTATGTAATATTAATCTGTTATTTTTCGTCTGCTCGTCTCGACGGCTGCGTCACAAATGCGCTCGACTGTCGCTCTGTCAGCGCTATTTAAATAACTGCAGCCTGAATGGATCATCCCAGAGAGAATCACTCACATGGTGCCCCCATATGGCACTCAAGTGCGGCGACTGCTGCTGCTGCTGCTCTTGTTGGTGGTGGATTCTGTTCTATATTAAGACTTTGAGCTAGTTGCCGCTCGGCTCGCCCATTGGCCGGCCAATTGGTCTCACATTTGAGTTTGCTCTCAAGTGAACTATAAACAAATGAAATTGGAAATCTTTTCGTTATTTTTGGTAGTGCCTGCATCCTGTTTATTGTTTATAAATGTGTTAACTATTGTGCAATTGATTCTGGCTTCAATCACGTACAGTTAGAGCTGACTCTGAGACACAGTTTTGTCTTTTGGTTTGTTTAGATTTGAGAAAATTATGCAGAAATATCTTAAAAGGGGAAACACACAATGAATGCACTGACTTAAAGTAAATGTAATGGTTCTCCATCAATTTCCAGCATTTTTTTGTTTTGTTTACATATTTTTCAAGGAGTTGTATTTATTTAGTTTTAAGCAAAGAATTTTAAATGGTTATATAAATGACTTTCTACTCAAGTTAAGGCCTTTCGATCATTTCTTAAGTCGTATTAATAGAAATATTCGCCTGCGATTATATACATATTTTAGTCAATTATATTGACTTTTATACGCTATTTATGACTTCTTCCTTAATTATTAATTATTTAATAAACCAAAACGAACTAAAAAACTTAAGTTTACTCATGCCTCTATAAATATGCAATAATATTTAATATGTATTCGTAATTTATAGGCCTTTGGTTGTCTTAACATTTTTAGGCCCCTTTTATATTATCTCAAAAAACAGCAACAGTTATGTGCCATCGCTCAATTAAATCTCATTTAAAAGTGCCTTTTGAGCACATTTTCAAAGCGAACGAATACCATTGGGCAATGGCGGCAGTCGCACATTCACAATGGCTTCCAATTGGCCCGAACAGCAAAATGGCTGCGCGCATGCAAAGCAAGCTTGCCAGCTTGAGTGAGATGCTCACGGAGAGTGAGCGAGCGTGAGTGATAGAGTGAGAGGAGCGAATGAATGGATGTCAGAGCGGAACAGATGCTCTTGCTTGCGCTACGGGTGGGGGATGCTTGCGCTTGTGCTCTGCTACACTTCACACCTTCGGGCTATAATCTTTTTATTGCCAATTCAATGACTCTTAATGCCGATGGGCTGCTGTCGTTGGTATTGCTGTTGCTGCCGTCGCCTCGGGCAGCCGAAGTCAAAGTCAGCGACGGCGGTTGCAACAAAAGGAAGCAAAAGCAGCGTGTGTGCCATGCCCGAACCCCTTTAAAATATAATAAACAGGGTACAATGTCGGAAGTGCAAATCAATGTAATAGGCAATCGGAGGACATCAAGAAAGGTTTGAAGTATATAGACAAAATCAGAGTAAAAATCCTCATAGTTCAAGAGAATTTAGTTTAATTAGACATATGAATGTATAAATGAATGTATAAATGTTGTTTTATTTTTCTTCGATCTTGTTTCGCTCACCATTTGGTTATTTAAGCACCAAGCACATTTATTCTTGGGTATCTTCTAGTCATGTACACCACACTAGAGACCGCTCACATGTCCTGCTGTTGCGATTATTGTTGCTTTTGTTGTCGCTGCGGTCAGAATTGAGTAAGTAAGTAACCAATTTTCAAGTGCGCTCAAAGTGTTGCAGTAGGGGTTGAGGGTTGCGGCTTGAGTAAGGGGATTGCTCGTTATAATGCTTTCAATTGAATGAATTTCAATAATACTCGAGTAATTAGTATAATGATGCTTGCCACGCGTTCGTCTGTGTCCCAACACATTCACTGAATGGCAGAGCCGAACTTTTTTGTTGTCACTGCTGATGCGATTATCTGCAAATAGTTTATTGAGACGCCAAACAGGTATTAAATTACAAAGAAGTAAAACGAATGATGAATAGAGATTTTCAATTAACTTGGCCGAGTTTGTTTGATTTCGCGCACCCACCACCACAAGGGTCTCTAAGCAGGAGACCTTTGCTCGATTCCTTGTTCGCTCGCTCGCTCGCTGTCAGCTCTGTTTGTCGACTTTGTTGGTATTCGATTCGCTTTAATGGTTTATCAAAAAGCACTTCAATTGTGTACTCAGCATTGCTTTGCTTTTGCATTAACATTCAGAGTCTTTTGTAAATGATATTTGAAGCGTTCTTTAAGCCAATATTATGAAATTCTAGACATATTTTGTTCGCCTCGCGTTTGATTGATTTTTGGCAAGTGTCCCTCTATGTGTTTACTTTAAGTGCACAAAGAAAACTAGACTGAGTGACCTATTGATTTATCATTTATTTGTTTAATTGCCTTACTTACGAAGATTTAATACAAAACAAGATTTAATTGTTGAAATGAATTTTTCCTATTTCCGTTAATTTAAATTATGCCCACAATCCACATAAACTGTGATGCCCTGCTTTCATTCAGATTGCACTGCTTTTTAGAATCCACACATCGTCTGCTGGTGTACTTGTGTGTTGCACTGCTTATATTAAGCATGATAAACAAGCAGTAAACCTCATTCATTCCGTTAAAATTCTACAAAGGAGTGTTTTGAATAGAAATATGAAAATCTTAATAAATTAATTGATTTAAAAAAAAGTATTACAAAATCAATATAGAAATAGAGCTGAAATTCATGCATTACGACGATATTTCTTCAGCGTTTCTTAATGTCTACAAATAGGTGATAGACCACTCTCACTTTGAGAAAAAACTCAGAGAGCAACTGATTGTCATTTAAGAATGTATTGTATGCTCTTGTTCAAAATGAGAGCAAGTAAGTATAATGTTATTCTTTTGATCTCGTGATTTGAACATAGCAACCTGCCTATTACACATGTTAAAATCAAATCGTTAAATTAGCAGTTTCTGCTACTACTTTTACAATTTTACGACTTTTTGTCTTTGATCATCCACATATAAACTCTTCAGGAACTTAATAGTATTTCTTTTATACTATTTATTTGCTATGCATATAGATCGATATTGAAAGATCTATATTTCCCTCTGTATACGTAATAACGGTGTACATTTCAATTTTCCTATAGACTCTGTTTACAGGTGATTGAAGTGCAATAGGATATTGAAGGCGGAAGGAAATCGAATTCCAATTCAAGCAGACGAGAAAGAAAGGAAAAAAGGCAATCAAAGTCAAAGTCGTGTTGGGATTTGAGACACTCGAGTGGCATTTTCCACAGGCCATAAATCAAATGCTTTTAAGCGACACGATCTTCATTTTCCTTATGCAATTACTCAATTAATTTGAATATAATTGTCACAATTTTCCACTTGAAATGCCGCACAGCAGACTGATGGAAATAAAACAGAAACATTTAACCCGATCCAAATACATATAGATGATATGCATATACTATATACATAGACACATAGTAGAGACTCTATAGAGTGGAAAATGTAAAATGAGCTCGCGATTTTTATGGCCACATCAAATGGAAATGAACAACTCAATGAATAAATTTTTCATCTTCGCTTTTCTTCTTCTTTTGCTGCTGCGTTTGCTTTTCTTTTTGATATAATGTCAAACTCTTTGGGATATTTTTTGTTTGGGATGAATCCACTTGACAGAGAAAAGATTAAAGACAAAGGCGCCCACTGACAGGCGAAAGGCGCAAAGGCAAAGGCAAAGGAAAATCAATCGGGAAATTACGCAATGCGAATGCCACCCGGCTGAGGGAAGCAAAGTGTGGAATGCTACAAGCCGTACACTTGGCGAAAATCTGTATCAATTCAAATAAGTGCATCAATATTTTTACAGTATTACATTAAGATATATCATTTTCAAAGATTGCAAAAAAATGGTCGGAAAATAAATTATATGTAAATTAAATACACTTTAAATTAGTAAGTGAATATATATATACGAATGAGCAAACTAATTGAGCAAAAAATTAATTCATGAATTAAAGGAATGGGTACACAAAAAATAAATATATTTTTTGTTTTTATGTGAAACTATTTTATTATCTAATAAAACAACATAGACCAGAATGCTTGTGTAATAAAAAATAAAAAAAAAAAAAAAAGATTAATCAAAATAATTTGTAAGCGTTTTATGGGTTTACTACGTTTGTATAAAACTTGTTTTGAATCTAATTTAAATTCTTGTTGAACTTTTAATTGAAGATTAATCATGAATCAAATCCACTTTAATTATTTTATGTTACACATTCAACATTTCTCTGAGTGTATTTGTCTGACTAATTGTTGCCATTGCATTTGCTATATTGTTTATTTATTGTTGTTAATAAATCTTAATTTGCTTACCTAACTCTCACTTTGGCGGCTTCTCGCGGCACAGTTTTAATTGAGGAAATGCAAATGAAAACGGTGAAAGCAACCAAAGAGAGACAAACCGACATGGAGAGTTTGTGTGAGAGAGAGAGAGAGAGAGAGAGAGAGTGAGAGTGAGAGTGAGAGTGAGAGAGAGAGATAGAGAGAAGAGAGAAATGGGGTAGCTGCAGCTTGTTGCTGCGGCTTGTGGCGCCTTTGATCCTTTGACGCAACATGAATTAAACGGCGCTACAAGCCCAGCCACAACGCATACATCGCTTATCTCAGAGATCCCATGTGATATATGGTAAATGACAAATTTTCCACTTGAGCCTCGGTCTAGACTCCAGACGACAACTAAGACGTCGACGACGACGAACACATGGTAAGACGAAACCTTAATGTAACCAGCGTTATTTCCAGCTTCGACCCATTCGCAAAATAACATTTCTATACTTTGTCTTCTCCTTGTTCTGGTCAGTGTGGTCCATTAGGTAACATTTAGAGACACTTGACATGGTTCAGTTTAGTTCAAGCGCGGCGCAACCTATCCTTTGGGGGCGTTTTGTTTGCCACTGTGCTGACCACGCCCCGCGAGACTCATTGAAAGTATTTAGGAATACAATTTTAGAATTATGTAGACATAGAAAATTAGAAAGAGGATCTGAATATAGGAAACTATGAACAGATACAAATCTGAATGTTGAAGAATCGGAATAAAGAAGTTATTCTAATATACTTAAAATAGTTATACTTAATAAATTCTAAATAAAACAAAAGCTGTGAAAACCAATAATTTCTTCTAATAGACAATTGATTAGAAAAAGTAAAAGTAACATGATTCTCATCAAAATCTGAATGAGACTTATTGAAAGAGTCTGATGAATGCATGTAGGAAAGTCGATCGGCAAATCCAACAGATAATATTTCTTTTTCAAAGATTTCCAAAAAGATCCGCACAGCACTTGACTAACAGCTATATTAGAAGTCTATTTTCATAAGACAAGTCGCTTGGTGCTAAATGATTATTATATGATTGATATATATGTAAATAAGTATGACATTATATTTCGAAGATAGCTTTCATTTCCATTGCGTTAGCTTCCAAAACAAATCGAATGAATTGAGTTAATATACATATACTTCCAGGTTCCTTCTATATGAACTAGTCTTCTTGACGACTCTATTATTCACGCCCACTGCCAGCTGGCAACTAGTAAAGGGCCGTTGTATGCTCTTTGATTGGCCCTATATGTTCTGATAGTCCGTCATAATGTTATCTAAATCCACGACTGATGCTCTCTGATTGACATTTAACCCGAGACAGCGCCCCAACATAGCCCCAAAAGTTCAGGCTGTCAAAAATGCTTCACATCAGCAAAGAGAAAGAAAAAATAGGAATCAAAAGTGTGATCAGCTGCACTTGCTCCGTTACCCCTGCCTCTTGGCCTGTGTGGCATGTGTTTGTGGGGTAATTGATATGTGGCACTCCAGCACCACAGCAACCACTGCACCACCGAGTGGCAGCGGCAACTTTGCCCCCACACACACGCCATGAAATATTAGCCCGGCCTGTCATAAATGTCTGCAAATGTATCTGTGTCTGTTTACTTGTATCTGTATCTTTAGCTGCCACTGCAGCTGTATCTGTATCTGTGCTGTGACTGTGGCTGTGGCTGTGGCTCTGCCTGTGGCTCTGCCTATGGCTGAGTTTGTTGTAAAACATTTTACAGTTGCATTGGCTGCCACTTAAACGTTTCATAAAAGCAACCTTTGTAATGTCTGAGACGCAGCGCCCCAATCCTCTCCTCCCGTTCCTCACGTCTTCTCTCCTTCCTCTCCTCACTCAACCCTTTTGCAAAAGGAAAACATTTCATTTTGGTTTTTCGAAAAATAAAAACGGAAATTGTTTTTGGCGTTTTTCCTCATTTATTCATAAAACTGATCGTTGCGTTTTGATAAAATTGATTTATGCGGCGATCGACAACAATTATACGCAGATGCGGTGCCTAATGGATCGGTGGCAGCTACTCGGTTACTGGCCTGCTCGCGCCCAATACATATGTACCTATATATACTACATACTTACATTTATATATATACATACATACATACATATACATATATGGAGAGATCGTGGAACTGGAATATGCGAGCACTTTGTTCAGACAATTATTGAATGAAACACAAAGGCAAGCCAACTGCAGCTGAAACTCTGTAATTGATCCTCATTGAGATCAAAGTGAAAAGCTGCTGAATGAGAATCGCCGAGAGAGGTCCATTTTTACATTCAATACAAATAAAATTCACAAATAGAGACTTAAAAAGTAAGAATGTCCTTGAAGCTTATATATTGCTTTGAAAACAGAGAGAGAGAGAAATCAAAGTGAAAGGAATGTGATCTAAAAGCAATATGCAAATCGTAAGAAAAATCGTTAGAAAGAGGATCCACTTGAGTGAAAAGCTTTTGATTTAGCAGTGTAGAAAGATTCTTTCGAATAAAAACAATTAACGAAAATTCCAGTTAAAGCAATTTGCGTGTTAGATGTGCATTGCCTACGGGAATATGTTTTGAAGATGAGAATCGCAAAAAACGGTAGCTGAACAATAATTCCAAAAAGAGATATGTGAGACATTTCAGATGCCTATATTTAATATAATAATAGTCTCCATGGTAGTTCCGAAATTAGAAAATCAACAAAAGCTTCCATTTTGTTCTTAAACTTTATTTATTGTCCAATATAGTATGTTTATATATACAAGAAGGTACTAGAGTTATGAGGCATTTCCATTGGCTAAAACGTAAGAGCTGCATAGGTTACAATAAGTTAGAATTCTCTATTGATAGAGCTACTACTGCAGTTGCAGCTGCTGTCCGGTAGGTGGCCACATCATGTGATTGGCCAGCGGTGGCGGTGGCAGCGGCAGCGGCAGCGACGTTGATGTCGACTGCGACTGTGACGCCTCCGGCTTGAGCTTCAGCTGCTTGGAAAAGCATTCGCTGTCGATGTCGCCGCGTTTTGATTTGTAACGTCGATTCTGAAACCAGATTTTCACCTGTGTCGCGGATAGATTCAGCTTCTGTGCGATTATCTCTCGCTCGGCTCCAGTTAGATATTTCTTTAGACGGAAGCGACACTCCAGCTCCAGGACTTGTGCCTGTGAGAAGAGGACACGCGGCTTACGTTTCATACGAGGTTTCCCAGAGACATTGTTGCTGTTGTGGTTGTTGTTGTTGTTGTTGTTATTGGTGTTGCTGCTGTTGTTGTTGTTGTTGTTCTTGCGCAACTCAGAGCGGGAGGAAGTCACCTGGCTGTCCTCTGAAAAAGTAAGAGTAAAAGGAGTGTTAGAAAATTATAAATAAGAAAATACAGAGATTGATAGAATACTATTAGTTATTGCAATACAATCTATGATATCAATCAATGAAGAGAGAGAGAGAGAGGGAGAGAACTAACTAGCTCAAACTAGTTCCACAATTTATAATATTGATTGAATGTTATCAGTAACTAGAAATATCAATGAGTTTATTAAATCCAACTATGAAGAGAAGACCAATCAATGATGATCAAAAATAGACGAGACTATTACAGGGTATTTAACGTTACTCACTTTTCTTCGCACACTCCGTCGTGCCATTCATGTGCCTCGGGTCGAGCAGTCGCTGTGCAATGCCGTTGCCATTGGCCAGCTTGTGGGTGGGAGCCAGAGACTCCACCTCCGTCGAGCTGTTCAGATCGAGTGTGGGCGAGGGCGTGACGTAGGGCGTGGGTATATACTCGCTTTTGATTGCCGTGCTGGGCGCAACAATAGCCGAGGGATTGGCGTACACATCGGACGCATTGTAACTGTAGTTGTAGTTACTCTGGTAGCCGCCTGCTGTAGGCGTGGCATAGAACTGGGATGCGCTCACATTGTACGGCGACTGATAGCTCTGATGCAGATGGGGATGCGTATGAGGATGTGGATGAGGATGTGGGTGGGTGTGCTGTAGCATGTGACTGGGCATGCCATAGTCCTGATGATAGCCGGCGTAGAGCTGATGCTGCCCATGCGACGACGTTGGCGGTGGCAGCAGTGGCGACAGAGCGGATGCTGCCAATGCATCCTGCTCTGGCTCGACAATATGTGACTGCAAATGCTGCTGCTGGTGATGCTGCTGGTGCTGCTGGTGCTGCTGGAGTTGAAGCTGTGCGAGCTGCGCATGGTTGGCCTGCTCGAGTGGATGCTGTAACTGTTGCTGCTGCTCCTGCTGCTGCTGTTGGTACTCATCGGCGCCATAGAGCGCGGAGGCGCTGCAGGACAACGAAAGGAAGAAAAAAGAGCGAAATGTGAATATTGAATTTTATTGGCCTGCTTAGCACATGTTGCTTTCCGGCTGTGTGTCCTGCTGGCTCTACATATCCGGCCCCTTGGTGACATCATTTCATGCCTCATCACGATTACTGCACATGCGAATCACACATGTTGGCCAGGACTCAGGCAGCGGGCTCAAGGTCCGGCGCCTACCTCGCCTCGTTTGCCTGCTTGCCTCGACTTTGTTTTTCTTATTGTTAAAACTTTGTCTGGATGTGGCTGCATTTTGTCTTTGTGTTTCGTCTTTCATGTTTCGCCTTTAGTCTCTGGCCTCTTGTACAAATAACAATGATTTGTCCTTTTAGTCCTATTTGCAATTCATGCTGCTCATATGTTTTTATAGGATTTCTTATACCATAACTCTCTCCCTCTCTCCTATCTACATCTCTCCTCTCCTTTATCGTTTTCTCAGCCTAAAGGTTAACATAATATTGTTTTTTCGTGGAAAATTGGTAGAAATTAATTTCCTTTGCAGCCTTATTAAAAATAAATAATATAAAATACACAACACCAAATTTAGCTTGTCGCAGATGCAGATTTGAAGGAAGGTTTGCTGACAACAGGTAGATAATGTCTATCTTTTACTATACAGATACTATGTCTTACATTATAATTTTGTTACTGCTTATTCAGTTGTCTTATGTTGTGTTTTTCTATATCAAAGGCATTTAAATAAACAGACAATTGTATTATGTTTTATACCAGATCGAAGAACAATTATAACTATACATCAGAGACCCCGAATAACAGTTACCCGACTCACTTGTCTCATTCATTTCTGAGAGATACAGAAAAAAGGCGCACACAAACTTTATTCCTCTGAGTAGGAGAGATATTTTTGGTTTTTTTCACTCCTAGTCTGAGTGTTTGGCATGGAGGAATTCAGGCAATTCCTCTTTTTAAAAGAGTTATTTTGCGAGTAATACTTTTACTCTTTCACACATAGAGTTATTTTGTGACTTATTTCTAAAATCCTCATTTATAAAACTTTGTATATGTTTTTGCTTTGTGTGTTTGTTTTGTGTTTGATTTGTGTTTGCTGTGTGTTTGCTTTTAATTATAACCTGATTGAAAATAAGAAATCAAACTATTATGGTTTTGATAAATGTAATTAACAGGCATAATGGGGCGTATATGACCATATAAATTATATATATTCTTGATCAGGGCGACGAGCAGAGTCGATATATGTACATATATAACAGGCCGAAGGAGGCGTGGATGACACTATATAGTATATATATTCTTGATCAGCAGAAAAAAAGTTGATATAGCCAGATATATATAGATATAGTCTGTCTGTCCGTCCGTCTGTCACACTGTCTGTCTGTCACTCTGTGTGTCTGCCTGCGTGTCTATAACTCTGTGTCTGTCTGTGTGTCTATATGTCTGTCCCTATGTCTGTCCGTCTGTCTGTCTCTATAACTGTGTGTCTGTCTGTGTGTCGCTCTGTTTGTGTGACCCTTTATATGTATGTCTGTGTTGCGTGTCTGTCCCTCTGTCTGTCTAACTGTATGTCTGCCTATTCCTCTGTCTGTATGTCTGCCTGTCTGTATATCAATGGGTGTGTGTGTGCGTGCGTGTAGTTGCATGTAGTTTTTGTTTTGCATATACAGAAGCGAACAAATCTGGTAATAACAAGTAAGCAAAGGGTGGGGGGATCGCATGATCAAGAAGTCTGGACTTTTCTTAATTGTTTTATTATATTTCGATTTGTATCATGGGTAATTTGGCCAAATTAATAAAAAAGTTCATATTTGTATTTTACTTAAATATTTTATTGTAATAATATACTACATTTAAATTTAGCTACATTCAAATTAATTTCAGCTGCATTGTTATCAAATTTTGTTGACAAACGCACACATCGAATTATAGATCGTAATTGACCTGCTCCGCGAAAACAACCCTCGCATACACACCAACGCAGCACATACACAAAAAAAAGTTTGTTTTTTTTTTTGGCAAAAACAAAGTGCATCGCTGACCAATTCACTATGGGCGCAAATGTCGATTTAGTGGCATAAAGTCCAAAATTATTTTATTATACCTTCTTAGTTCCTTTTTAGAAATGTCTAACAATATCTCTTCCCATTCAAATTTCCAAAACAAGAAAATCCAAAATTCTAAAAAAGTAATCTAAGCATATTTGCTAAATTTCAAGTCCATATATTTAAATTTTGAGTTTATGCCGCTAAATCGGCATTTGCTCCCATAGTGCAACGCAGCAGCAACAGTTAGGAAAAAAAAAACAAAAGCAAACTGCGTCATTGATCTACGCAGCAGCAGCACACAAAAAAAAAAGGGTTATTTTTTTTGAGCAAGGCAATAAAATATCACACTGAGGACCGCAGAAAAACCCACAGTTTTTCTGTTTCTCACTGAGTAAAAGGAGTTCTCCTAAGCACATGCTGAAAGAGTTATTTTGAGAGTTTTATTTATAACACTCCATGCGAAACACTTATTTGTGGACTTTTTGAAATCCCTTAAGAGTTATTCGGGGTCTCTGCTATACATATACAAGAAAATGAAGAATAGACCTTTCTTATTTAGCCTTTGAAAAATATTTTTTAAACTATATCATTTCATTTTGAAATGTGTTTAAATTTATATTTCAATTCATATTTTTATAAATTTTAAGAACATCTGCGAAACATTTGTGGATTCGAAAATGCAGCCAAGATTATTAAGATAAAGTTACATAGATCCTGCTCATAGAAATTGTTTTAAAAAAATAAATACTTTGGATATTTTGTAATTATTTTTAAGATGAGTATATTCAATCCTAGATATTAAGTAATTGATTTTAAGTTTGAAATTCTGTCTAAAAAAACTTGAAAAAAGTTTGAATACCTTTAATCTATATTTAGAAGACAAAAAAAAAAAAAATTGAAACCTAAAATCAAATCATTTTATATGTTGATTAAATTATTATTACAATTATATTGTTATTACAACATATTACCATTGTATTTTACTATTTCTATCAATTTGTATAACAAATTGTTGTTTTAGATTCTAAATCAGCATTATACATTGTTATATTGTTATACAATCTCATACCTAGTCTAAGATGAACTTCTTCCATTAAACGAGCTGTAAATGCTTACCTTTCTATATGACCATAGGCGCCATCGTATGCCTCTGTTTGATTGACCATATTTAGTATATCCTTGACAGAGAATGGGGTTGTATTTAGAGCATCTGCATTGGTCAGGCTGCTGGGACTAGGCGTTTGATTGTAGTCATAGTAGACGGCGGATTGTGCCTGATGTTGATGATGTTGCAACATTTCTTTAGATTTGATTCCGTATTCTTGAATTATTTACTTTTTTATTTGTATTTATTTATTTTATTTTATTTTTTATTATTTTTTTGGGTTTTCTGTTTGTTTGGCTTTGCCACAATTCAAATCATTCCAGTGGGTCGCACTTTAAATTAAAATAAATACAGCAATTTGCCAAAATGCACTTGACTCGAATGGACTCGAACGACACTTGAAAGGCGGGAGAGCGAGGAAGAGCAGCTATGCTTATGCTTAGGTGCGAGGCGTTGGGGTGCAAGCGTATTCGTCTTATTTAGCTGTGTAAACTTCACCGATGCGCCGTTCCGCTGCGCACTCGAGCGTGTCCTCAATTTGTCAGCGCGTTTTTCGTACTGAATGAAAATTGAATCTTCGCAGGCGCTGGCCAAACACCCACACACACACGCATACACACACACGCATCTCTGTTGCTTGCTTAATAAAATGGCGGTTCAGTAGCCAATCACAGCGCAAGACAGGCCAAGCAGCTAAATGTTTATCTGGTCTCTTCTCTCATTTTTATTGTTGTTTGTTCGCAGCCTCTTCATGCAGATTTAATTTCGCTACTTAAACTTAAGTATGTGCATTTATTACTGCAAAGTCCTTCAGTCATTTTTCTATACAAAAATATACATACAAATAATATAGCATGTTAATTGGCTTTTGAATCGCTGATCCGATTTCAAGTGGAGCTCAAGTGCAGAATTTCGCACACTTGACTCAATAAACAAATCTTTGGTATGATGAGTTTTAAAGTGTTACGGTAAAAATAAGGTATTGGGGCTACGAATAATCACATTTCTCATTTCTACTTTCGCGCTTGATATAAGTAATTTAAAATATGTATTATATACATATATAAATAAAAATATAAGTTCATATTTATTAAAAATGAATTCGTGCAAGAGAAAAGAATATAAATTTACCCACATATTCATTTAATTTAATATAAAATCAACGTGACAGTTAAAATATTTACAATAAGTAATTTTTGTCGGTTAATTTGAATTCTTCAATTATTCTCGATTGTTTACCAACACTTCACAGTGTAGTCTACTCAAAATGTATCGCTTGTATTGCGCATCGATACACCGATTATTTAACTGCAAACCTACCCAGTATAAAACTGTAGTTCATCCCTAGATGGTATACATTTATTTCGTGGTATTCGTTGAAAAAGTTGGACGCAACTGCGCGTCAGTAGCGCAGTAAAAGTAATTATTTTTAATTTGTGCCTAAAATAAGTATTTTATTATACAAAATACATTTGGGATAGGTAAGTTTTGCTCATTTGCATGTAGTAATTTATTGAATGTAGTACTAATGCTAATTTTAAGTAAATGTTATAACTTAAATATTGATGCCTCGGCACGCGTGAAAAAATTTCCCAGTTTTTTCACTTCTAAATTTTGTATGCGTCTGCATTTTTGATGTGGCTTGACATTTGTAAACAAATGTGTACCCGCATCCAGTTTGCTTGCAAAAAAAAACATGTCATTTAAACTTATTTTCTCAATTTTCATTTTTTTTCATCAGCACACACACACAAAGCAGATACAGAAAATTCTATTGATTTCTACGCTCGTCCAAGATGGCGGACGACGAGCAATTCAGTTTGTGCTGGAACAATTTCAACACAAATCTGTCTGCTGGTTTCCACGAATCGCTATGTCGTGGGGATCTGGTGGATGTTTCGTTGGCTGCGGAGGGGCAAATTGTGAAGGCGCATCGTTTGGTGCTCTCCGTCTGCTCGCCCTTTTTCCGCAAAATGTTTACGCAAATGCCATCGAATACCCATGCCATCGGTAAGTACCGAAACAAAAAAAAATCAACTGGGCAACAGTTGCCAGGCGAGAAAATTTTTACAAATTTTTTGTTTAATTTTGCAGTTTTTTTAAATAATGTCAGTCATTCGGCATTGAAGGACCTGATTCAGTTTATGTATTGTGGCGAAGTAAACGTTAAACAGGACGCCCTGCCAGCTTTCATAAGCACAGCAGAGTCGCTGCAAATAAAGGGGCTGACAGATGTGAGTATAAATCCATATGCCTTAGCCTCATAAGAGAAGAGAACGAAAGAAATCAAGCGCTGTTCGCGCGCGCAATACATACAAAGCGCACACGCGCACATACACAAACAAATACCAAGCAAAATTTTCTGTATAAGAGCTGGTTTGACTGTACTCAGTTATAAAACGAAACACGCTGCATGCAGAACGTGTACGTGCGACAGAGATGACATGAGTATGCTGTTGTTGACAGTGTATTTGTTTCGCTCTCTTTGACAGCTTCAGATGGTTTCACTGCGCGCGAGTTTTGGTGGTTGTTTCCTATACCCTAACTGAGAGTGAGCATAGTAATATTGTCTTGATATATGTAACGGATAGATGATAGTAGTATGTACGCGATATAATGATTGTTTGACAAAGAGGAAAAAAACATTATAATTTGCTATTGCAATATGTAACAGGGCATAAATATTTGACTTCCTCGATATTTATATATGAATTGGTGTAAGCTAAAATTTCATTTCAATGTCTAGCATTGTTAGGCGCACAGTTACCCTTGTTCTCTTCTTGAGTTGGTATTATATACAACAGCAAGAAATCTAAACTATTGAAATTTCCAGAATGATCCTGCGCCGCAGCCCCCGCAGGAACCCACACCCCCACCAGCTGCACCTCATGTACAACAACAAATTCCCGCCCAGCGTGTACAACGTCAACAGCCGCGCGCCTCTGCCCGGTACAAGATTGAAACCGTTGACGATGTTCTGGGCGATGACAAGGCCACCACACAAATTGTCATCCAGACAACAGGCGCACCACAAGCCACCATCGTACAACAGCCCCAGCAGCAGCAACCACAGCAACACCTACAAACGCAGCAGCTGCAGACGGGTACAACAACAACAGCTACGCTGGTGTCGACAAACAAACGCTCGGCCCAACGGGGCAGTCTGATTGGCACAGGTGCTGTGAAGCGCTCAAAGACAACCACCACAAGTAGCACCGCCGCCGCCAACGTAATTGACCCTCTAGAATCGACAACGGACTCTTCTGCGAATGCAACAACCAGCACACAGCAGCTCGGAACCCAACAGATAACCGTGCAGACAACTGTGGTGGCCGCCGACACGAAAGTGCATCAAGTGCGCCAGCAACAGCAGGCGGCAGCACAAGAGGAAGCCGAATATATTGATCTCCCAATGGAATTGCCCACAAAATCAGAGCCGGACTATAACGAAGAGCATGCCGAGGTAGCGGGCGATGGCGATACGCCCTACGTAGAGGATGATACCTACGGCGACATGCGCTACGACGATAGCTATTTTACCGAGAACGAGGATGCCGGCAACCAAACTGCCGGCAACACTAGCACAAGCATCGCAGCCACCACATCAAAGGCCGTTGTCAAGCAACAGTCACAGAGCTACAGCGACTCTTCGTTTGTCGACACCGGCGCGGATCAAGGCAACACAGAGGCTCAAGGTTGGTTGATATTTTGACTGCAGTCCGATCCAGTCGATGGCTGTCGATCGGGTGTAATTAGACATAGCTAAAGTTCTAGATAACCATACAGTCGAACTTGTGAATTGCTCGTCGATTTCAAATAATTGATGTATACATCTATGAAACAGTTTTTCGAAATTGTCCATTTGTTGACTTTCAATTAGGCCGTGCAGATCACAATTCGACTTTTGCCTAATGGCTGTAAAAGAGCCCTTAAATCTGCTTCAATCATACGCTGCGATATCATCGGCGCTTCATCAACATTCAATGCACATTTAAGAGCTGCTTTATCAGCCATTTTAGTAGAGATAAGATTAGCTCTTTTGGGCTAGGCTGCAGCTCTATTTTTCCGAAAAGAGTTTGCAGTTGAGCGGCAAACTGAGGCAAAGTCACTTTGCTAAGGTAGCTGCTCTCGCGTTTGTAATTCGTTTAAAATTGTCGTGGAGGTAAGTAGAGTGCCAGACAAATACATGTAAAGTCAGATACGAGCTGAACTTCCTGGTTGACGGTTGACGAGGAGAGTATCACTGGACTGGCGGATCTTGGAATTAATGCAATTGAACGCTACTTGGAGCTGTGTGGTACTACTTTAATGCAGGTAATTCTCTATATCTAAATTTGTAGTATTTGCATTTCATTAACGTTCTCAGATAGGATCGAAGCTGAAAGCACTGGAAATCGTTGGCCTTCGCTTACCATTTTGTTATGGCGTTGCCACCTGAAGCAAAAAATAACAACAGCGTCAGTGGTGGTCGTTTGGTTGGTTGATTTGAATATTGAATAAGATGTTGCTTTGAATGGCTGCAGCAACATAAAAGCTTGCTGACAGTGGTTCGAGCAACGGCATAAATTGCCGAGTCTGTTCTAAGATGTGTATAGTTAATATATCAGGCAAAGGATATATTAATAATGGGGTTTTGCAATGTCATTTAGGTTTGAGCATTTTTAGTGCAGAAATTTTTCAAACGATTAGACTTGTCACTGCCGTTCGAGTAGAATTTTTTTTTTTAGAATGGAATTTGAGTTGCCACTACCACCATTAAATAATTTATCGGCGTCCGAGTGGCATTACTGTGAAATTGTGAAAATCTGATTTATCTTGATCGCGCGAAATTTTGAAATTGACGCAATTGTGTATATGCTAACGATATCTAAGAATGGAGATGTGGTGCGTACATTTTGATAATTGTAGAGCCTTATTAATTATGAATAGTGCTTAATTTGATATGTTGTAATTACTTTTCATGTATTAGAGATGCTAAATAAAATAAATTTAAATTAATTGTGTAGTGTTGCCAGATCGTTTCATTTGTATGGCTATTACCACTAACCATATGTATGGTTAGTGCTATTACATCTTTGTGTTGTATGGTTAGTGGTGCAACGCTGTGCTCGCAAAAGGTGGCAGCACAGCAAAGATGGTTTGGAAAACCAAGCTACATACAAATTTTTTTGTTCGTTAATTTATTTTTTCTTATACAGGCGTGTATACACAATTTTATTGGTGTTTCTTTCATAAAATGTGAATTAAAAGCTGTGTAATGTTCTGTGAGAAGTGTTAGAAGTGTTTGCTTACCGTGAAATCACAGCCAAACTTGTGCATTTTTCTATGAAATTATGGTGAATGTGTGTTGTAATAAAATATGTCTAATTTTCTGTTGACAGTTTTGTTTTGGCTTGCCGTAAGTTGGGTTGCACCTAAACTGCCTTTCCGTATATTCAGTAGATTCTTTATAAATAAATATGTGCATACAAATAATTATGTGTGTTCAGGGTTGATTTTGTTATTTGCTATAATAAAATGCTTTAAGCCAAAAATTGTTTAATGTGCGTTGTTTTATTTCATATAGCGTCTAAGCGTAAATTGTAACTAGTATTTGCACTTACTTAGATATAAGCACTCTCTCTTCTACAATCTTGTTCACCCTCTGTATTTATATTTTGTACACGCGCTAATGCAGCTGGCAAAATCAAATTTATACGCAGCCAAAAGAAGAACGCGCAGCTAGTCTACAAGGATTACATCTACAACAAGAAGCTAACCCAGGCGAACGGTCAAACGACATGGAGGTGTGCCGACGTGCTCAAGCTGCGCTGCAAGGCGGTCGTCATCACAAAGAATGGGGAATTCGTTGACGCTCGACGTCAGCACAATCACGAATCCCATGTGAGTCGCATAGGACAGAGGCAGCTGTACAATGTGGAGGAGGAGCTGGATGAGTACATCGAGATATGCACATCAAATCCAAAGATATCGCAGTACTTGAGCAGTAGCAACATAAGCATCATGACCGCCAAGGATGGCAAGGAGTGCAAGCTATACGTGCCAGCCTCGGAGGCAACAGAGATCGAGATGCAGGCGCTGGTTGACGCTGCTGACGAGGAGGACGAGGAGATGATCGAGCAGGTCGTCGAGCTGAAGCCCATGCAGAAAGTGAAGCTGCACCAGATGCTAAATCTAAACAAAACATAAAACAAATTAACTTTTCAATTAAACTATACTATATAAAATGTCTATTAAATAAAAC
Source organism: Drosophila antonietae (assembly GCA_030914385.1). Classification (NCBI taxonomy): domain Eukaryota; kingdom Metazoa; phylum Arthropoda; class Insecta; order Diptera; family Drosophilidae; genus Drosophila; species Drosophila antonietae. The sequence continues at coordinate 382,600 of JAUESO010000609.1, read as the reverse complement.
TCAGTTAAAATCAAACTAGTTAGCTAACTAATATGATATATATCGCATACACACTACGAAATTTCGATCGATATATGAATACCAATGCTAATCACATTATTGTTTTCCCTCCTTTACAGATGACAGCGAACTGCTGTTTATTGAAAGTCCATGGTCGACGCCGTGCCTGGTCCTGAATGGCTTCATGTACAATTGCCACAGCAGGAAGAATAGCAAGGAGTATTGGCGCTGCCACAACTATTCCAAGAAGGTGCACGAGCAACGCTGTCGCTCGCGCTGCGTCCTCGAGAATGGTAAGCTGAAGAGCATAACTGGAGGTCTGCACAATCATGCGCCACATACCGAGAAGATTGAGAAGATCATTCAACGCAATCGTTTGGCCGCTGTGAGCACCACGTCACGCACGAAGCTAAGTCGCGTGCCTTGCATAACTCAGTACCAGGTGGAGCAGCCGAAGCAAGAGCTATTGATGCAGCAGCCACAGCCGCTTCGCTTTCTATCCACAGACGTGCAGTTAACCGACCGTGACTTGATGCACGCCTCATTAATGCTCATGCAGGATTAGTCGGAGGCGGCCATGGCTTTTAGTTTATATCGAGTGCAATTTAGTTAATAAGTATGATTTCAAATAAAGCTCTACATATTGTAGACTACATAGTTCAAGATTTATAATCTCTCTCTGTACTCTCCAGTAGTAAGTGCTGAGTTATAAACAGTGTTATCCAATGAACTCACGTCTTGTAAATTCTTTTACAGAGCTCAGCTATAACTATCGCGGGCAGCTGGTCTACGAGGCTCACACGTACAGCTGCCACTCCAGGAATGTGCCACGTTGCGTGGCCTTTTGGCGTTGCAGCTTTCACAAGAAACTGGGCTGCAAAGCTGCGCTGACTACCAAGAGGAAGGTAATCACTGGACTACGAGGCAGCCACAATCATGCAGCACCCCAGCCGCTTAAAACTTTCATGCCCAGAGTCTATACACCATAGAGGTTGTGTAATTTATGTCTTGAAAAATTCCCCCTTTCTTTGCAGATCTTGACTGATCTTAGATAATTTCAATTATTTTTTGATAACAAAAATTAACGTACGACCTCGGAATTTTTTCTTCTTCCTTATTGAAAGACAGCAGAAAATAACAGGGGAAAGGCTATTCCAATCAACAGGATTGGGGAGCGCAATGCTGGATATATAAGCATAGAGCATATAAAGCATGCATAGAACAAATATAATATTGTAATTGTATTTCACTTGCATAATCTTCCGACTGGTTAATCTGATCTTTATGATTCTTACAGAGACTGGCCATGGTACTCTCTTACGAAATGTCATATTATTTCGAAGACAGAGCTAGGGAGTACAATACAATTGATTGAACTGCTGGACAAAAGGCTGTTAAGACAGGATTTTTTTCTGCATGAATGATGGATCAACCCAGGCAAAGCCCGCTCCTATCTATTAAAGTTTTCTATACCCACTTAATAAAAACGTTGTCGACTTCAATATGCCATGTCTACTCTAATATAATTCTACACGCTCAATAGGACTTAGTTTAATTATACATAGCACAATTCTACTACATACAAGCACAATTATAAACTAAGAATTCATCTCTTGCAGCATACACTTACACACCAAGAACACGAACTCCCAATGTAAGGAGCACAGTTGTACTTCGCCGTGATCCTCAACGTGTGCCCGTGCCACGCGTGAACATTAAACAATTGCTCCCGGAAACTGGATCAGTTAAGCGACGCACATTTACGCCAACAAAAATAAGTTTAAATATAAGTCCTGTTAAATCTGTTGTCCAGGTGGAGCCCGTGAGAGCCAAATTGAATCTAAGCAATCCGGAGAACATTTTACGTACCTCAAGCAATCAGCACAATTTCGTATTTGTGGGCGTGCCCCGCATGAAGGGCAAATGCGTAACATGCCTGAAGAAGGGCAAAACCAATCTGGAACGTCTGACTACCTGCTGTGACACCTGTCCCGGCAGTAACTGGATGTGCGAGCCCTGCTTCGAGGAGCTGCATTAGCTGACAATAGGATTCCAATATGTATATATATACTTCGGGCACTTTCATTTCGGAAATAAACATAGATATGATAAACATATCTATTGAAGAGATTCAGCTGATCAGTGTTACTAAAGAGCGAGCTATAATTAAGTATATACAGGTTCAAGCAGCAGGAAATTCGGATGCAACTATAACTTTGAGATCTATCTCTCGAATCGAATTGTTGACCTGTCTTGAGCACACATATATTTTTATAAATTTCGATATATATTCTTCTAGACTTAACGTAAATCTTATTCTGAGTTCGCAAAAATAGAATTTATAAATATATATTTGTTTATATAAAAATTCTAGTTCTAAATAAATTACAATCGACTTAAGATTGGTTGGCAGTCCGTCTTGGTTTGGCACGTTCGCAGTGTCGCCGGCAGATTTGATGATTGTGGGGGCCGTGCAGCACCTCCAGGGTCTCATCCTTAGTACGAACGCGTGCACGACACTTGGTTGTAGAGCGCGTGGCACAGATCCATTTGATGCCGCGACTGTTCTCCATGAACTTCACATAGCTGTGTCCCCCAAAGTTCAGTTTAATGGACTTTCTCTGGCCCTTTGTGTAATAGAAGACTGCCGCTGCAAGAGATGGAGAGAGTATATGTATATAGAAGCAAGTGAAGTTTACAATGGATGTGTAAATAATACATGTACATCGAATCTCTTGGTTGCTGTTGAAGCCTTGGTAAGTTTATTAAAATTGCGTTTACTTGAATAATGTGTATGCGCTATAGATGCTTGAATGTATAAAATAGACATTGAATCGTTACGAACTACAGACACCCTTCTCCTTTTCATCCTTGTCCAGCTCTTGCTCATTTCTTGCGACTTAAGACTCGTGTGTGCGTATGCGCCCCCACAATGCCCGTCACGTCGGCCACAATCTCCTCATACTTCAAATGCATGCCCAGGTCGTTGACATCGATGGTGCCCGCTGCCTCGTCACCCAGTGTTGTGGCCAGCATCGCATCGCTCGACAGCTGCTGCGTGTGATGAAGGTGCTGCTGTTGTTGATGTTGGTCGTGTTGCACCTGTATCTGCTGCTGATGCTGTTGTTCTTGTCGAACTGCGGTTGCTGTGTTGTAGGTCTTGGCATTTGAATTGGTTTGCTCCTGCGCGGGTTGGATGCGCCTCACTCGTTTCTTCCTTCGCACAATCTCCTCGTGCGTGTGGAAACGATTCAGTGGGCATACAATGTCGTTGATTGTGAACACTCGGGATCGGCATTTCTGGTTCCACCATTGATTGCAGCGCCAATAGCGCTTCTCCTCGCCAGTGGACAGCTTCAGAGTCTTCTCGAAGATGAATGGCTGGCCGCCATAGATGAGCTGCATGCGACCCCGCGACGTGGCCGAATAGATCGCAACGCTGTTCTCTACACACACAAAAGTAAACAGATAATCATTTAGTTAAACTTATTGTAAAAGTACTTAGCTTAATAATTTAATTAAATAAGTCGTGTTTAAGTCGTTTCGCCTAAGGGCTTACATATATTTTCTTTCTCAGCTTAAACTCTAAAATCTTGCAGCATGCGCGCAATGCGCTTCGAGGGCAGATGATTGTGCTCCGGCCGGGTCAGGCACACCTTGTAGCTGCCGTTGAACAGCTTCGTCGTGGACAGTCGAGCATTGCACGGCGGCAGTCCAGTGCGTCGTATGCGGCAATTCCAATAGGTAGTTGGGCCGTGCTCGTTGTTCTTCGCATACGCGTATTGGCCATAGACTAGCTGTACAGACTTGCGCTGTCCTCGAATGAAGCGCAACTTGGGGCACTTCACCAGGGAGCGTTTTCCCTGGGCATTTATCACCGACTCTACAGTCAGGTAGCCGGAGAGCTCAGCTGCAAATGGGAGAATAAGAAAGAAATACATTAGTGGAATACACCAACTAGTTTAGTTACAATCGTAAATCAATTTGGTTAATTAATCAGCAATAAAATTAAATCAAAGGAAATCAAATTTTATTCTTTTTATTCTCCACTCTAAGTCCTTAGATTATTTTGCTTTGCCTCACGCTTTGGTGGTACGTAGGCCTTCGCATTGTGGATTTCGCGTGAGGCACAGTTTTCTCACATCTCCTGCCAAGCCCTCCTGTTGCAGCAGATACATAGCCGTGTGCGTATGCTTCCGGCTAGTCATGTGAATGAGGTCGCCCCGGTCGGTGATCCGCGTGCTTAGGCGGGCACGACACTTGGCCTTGTGGTACATGGAGCACTTCCAATCCCGTGACTTTTGACCCTCGCGCAGCTTCTCGTTGGGTGTATAGGTGTTGCCCTCAAAGAAGACCAGGTCGGTACCTCGACTCGACCTCACATACTGGGCCAAAATGACAGGAGACGTGCCTAAAAGCAGCAAGAGAATGAAAATGGTTAAGCAATGTATTATTTTAATTTATATTATTTATGGGGGCATGTATATTATTAGTGAAAAGCAGGCGATTCAATTTGCATACGAAAAACGATTTATTATACATGTATGTGTATGTGTGCGCGTGTGTGTGTGTGTGTGTGGGTGTGGGTGTACTTGCTCAAGTTAAAGACGTGCGATTGTGATTGTGACTGGCGTTGCGCAGCTGCAGCTGCCCCGTCATCTTGTTCTGAATGGCTCGGGCACGGCACTGGTTGCGGAAGTTGGAGCACTTCAGATAGCAGCGGTGGCGTTGCTGATAGCTGATCACAAATCGATATCCATCAATAACCAGGCAGCCAGCGCGACCTTTGATGCAGATGCTCCGTCGCCTGGCAGCTGCGTCATGCAAAGGCAAGAAGTGTGCGAAAGAGAACGGATTAGTAAAGCTTGATGAGCAGTATGTGAGAGTTAGTTAGAGATATCGAGTTCGATGCTACGTGATTGTCGAGTGCTACTATTGAATATAGTTTACAGTTATGTATATACAGAGCTGTTGTTTATTACGGCCTAGTTCGGGGCTTGTGCATTTGGTACATATTGCTGGGATGATTGTGTTTGCGGTGACTCAGCTTAATGCTGCGATTCGAGTTCGTCACGCAGCGCGCCGGACAGCGCAGCTTCACATTGCCGTTCTTCGCGCAAACCCAGTTGATGGTCGTCAGATACTTGCGCTCCACGGTGTACATGTGTCCATTGTACAATAGGTTTTGGCCACCCCGCCGATTGGCCACCAGGCGATAGCAGCTATTGCTGTTCCGCGGCTGTCGAGGATCATCTGCAAAGACCAGGAATAGTTAGCTTAGGACTGACACAGAATTTGCCTCACAGTTCAAAGAATTTCAGTTCACTTCTTTTCAATTTTAACATAAATCATATTTATTTGTGTCTTGCTTTCTATGGATGATTGTGCTGTCCACGCAGAGCGGATATCTGATTGGATTTGGTAACTACTCTAGCCGTGCACTTGATGTACTTGCAGCGCAGCTTTACGCACTCCCAGTAGCACGCGTCCTTGATCCTGCGGTTCAGCGTGAAAGGCTTCCCGTTGATGGTCAGCAAGTTGTTGCCGCGATTGCTGCGCGTAAAGCAAACGTCCAAATGATCGAAACTCTCCTTTCGGCCTAGTTTGCGTTTCGGCAGCTGGATCTTATAGTCCGTTAGTAAAGAGTCTGAAAATAGCAATATTTACTGTTAGCGGTGACTGCATTAAAGACTTCTTTGTTCGATTAGGATTAATCAAAATACCATCAACTATATTCAATATTTACTTTTTTATTAATTTCTTTTATGTATTCAGTCTTACATACTTAGGTTCTAGACAAACTTAGAGCTACTTTAACAATTACATTTTTATAAAATTATTTTTTGTTATTATTTTTGGTAAGGATTGATTATGAATTTTGATATATTTTTGTTATGATATCGTTGCCTTACCTTCATACATATAATTTTATTTCAGTAATAACTTGTTGTCTTGTTTATATGACACCAGACACCTCTATTTGATAACATTTTAAAAAGAATTCCAAGATTCTGTGACTTTCCACACGGCCAGCAACACACGGCGCAACTGAAATATTACTCGATATTTTTATAACATTGTAGTGTCTACCATAAACAGATTGTTATGGGGCATTGAAATATTATAGCACAAACCCCTTCTAAAGTTTTCGCACCACAATGTTCGGGGTTGATGAGCTAAACAGTGCGTAATTTGCATTCTATGAGCTTATTGATTATTACACATTAACAAGGTCACTTCTTTGGTTTCAATTTTAGATTTCAAATAATTTCGCAGATGCGATGCCATAATTTGTACACAAACATTTATTCTACAAACAACACAAACACAAACATACTATACATTCATATATTTAACTTCGCTAAATCAATGCGAGTTTTACGCATTCTTGCACTTTTTTGAATTGCCACATCGAGCACCTGCTTATATTCTGTGCGGGCTTTAATTTGTATATGCTTCTGCTAAACAATGTTATAATTATTTCTTTCAGCAATTAATATAAATCTGTTTTCTCAACTGCGGCGAGTCTGGGTGTTGCCACATGGTTTGACAGTGCTACCACCCGCTTCCCGCGCTATGCAACCCTGTGCAGCGTTTTTATTGTGCTTACTGCTGTACATATGTGAGTATGCTAACAGCTTGCTCAAAAGTCGGACATTTTTTTAATAGTACCAAAATGTGAATATGTGAAAAACAATTTATATTACATTTGTATTAAAATACAAATTTTCATTTGTGTCCTTAGTAGTTGGAATGTTATTTACATGATGTGCATTGTTATTATTAATAAAATACGCACATAGATACGTTCGCTATGTAAATAATGTAGGATCCCTTTATAAACATATTTATTATCAAATGTAAAATAAAAAGTCAAGCAAAGCATTAAATGTGTCCTTTTTTTTGTTAATTCAAATTTTTTATTATATTTATATCTATAATTATCTTTAATTTCCTATTAATCGTGTACATTTGCAGGCACAAAATGCAAGAAAAATGAAAATGCTAAAGCTAAAGAAACGGATATAACCATAAAATCAAAAAAGGATGCTCCAATACCACTATTTTCCGGCAGCAGCGTGTTTGTATCGAAAGCGGATTTGGCAAAGCTTTATGTACCCATTCCGCCGATATACACATCACGTGTTACCGATCTGGTCATTGGTAAGGATAAGCTGAAGCGCATTGCTCTAGGCGAACAGCAGCCAGACAAGGAAACGTTCCACGCCATCATAAGTATATTAAAATCTGAAAATATTATAATGTGTATATGTAAATGAATTCTATTCTGTACACAGCCCATGTGTGCCAGGTGTTCGCCCGGCGCGGCGATAAGCTGAAGGAAGCCAATGTCCAGGAGTACATCGATCACAAATTGGCCACGATAAAATTAAATCTGACTAGCTCAGGCAGTAGCTAGGAGTTTCTATTTCCTTCTATATTACACACAGAATTTGTATGTTTAACTGTTATAACTGAAATAAAATGTTGTAGATCAATTTGTTAATACCCTACTATATATATATATATGTACATATATAAATAAATATATATATATATATATATATATCATCCAGTCCTATTGTGATGCATAGTCCTAGTCATTGCATTAGTGTGCTCTAACATCAATTCAACATATTCTCTCTACTTTTAGGTGTAATGCAGTCCATTAAGGCGCTCTTCGAGGATAAAAACACCAGCACCAATATACAGTACACGACAACGCAACGCGGTCGCATAATGCTCATCTACAACGGCTACAGATATGTAGTCAACAGGCAGAGCTTGAAGAACGTGTTCTGGCGTTGTTCGCGCTACGTTAAACACTGTTGTCGTGCCACTCTGGTCACTTCCAAAGTGAACGACGTCACTTTGCGCATTGCCGGCTCTCCCCACACCCATGGCCCAGAGGTGAAGGCTGAAGGATGCAGTTCCCCTGAATTCACTGTAGAGATTCTTGATGAGCTGTCTGAGTTGCAATAGAATAATGTTTAACACAAGTATCTTTGTTTAGCCTAAGACATCTATAACCGAAAATAAATGTGTTTAGACACATGAAAGTCTTCATGTTCTCGTTTCACTATTACACGCACCATTCAATCGAAATATTTAACTAATCCATAAAACTTTATATTTTCAGTTGATGTCAAAGTGGAGCTCAGTTCGGAGGCGTCAGCGACTCCTACGCCTGTCCAGGAGACCGATGCTTGTTTAGCCACCCTTGCTGCTACATATCTGAGCGACGACGATACCATGGCTATAAGGAAACCGTATACGCTGCCGAAAATACTTGACGGTAAGTTCTATAAGAATATACAGCCCAATCAAAAGACGCCCGGCGCCATACAGGCCACCTGCACTAGTTGCTACGGCTTGATCTCGGGAACCACCAAGTCGACGGGCAACTTCCTCAGCCACATCAAGAGACGCCACAAGGAGCTGTTGCCGCTCTGCCAGCTCTACTGTCAGGCCAAAAGCAATGTCAGTGGGAGCGGGAGCTTGAATACAAAACCTGCCATACACAATACAATTTCTAGTGCCATGGAGCAGCAACAGCAACAGCCACCGCCACCGGCTGTTCCGGAAGCATATTCAACGACCACAGCTCACTTGGCAGTACCCATGCCGCTAGCTATGCCTCTGTCCATGCCGGTGACCGTGCAGGCTCCACAAATGATGACGCTGATGCACCACCAGCAACATAGGCAACAGCAAGGCTCGGCACTGCCGCAGCTACAGGCTATTGGTTCTGGCCACGGCGCTGTCTACATTAGCAAGGAGTACTAGCCAAGGCTGCAATGGATGTGGATGACGTTGAGTACCTATACCTAAGTGCAACTTTGTGAAAATCTTTGATATACGCGTATATATATGAATATATATATATTGTATAATTTGTCAATTAATCTAAGTTTTAATTGTATTGCGAAATCAAAGTTAGTTCAGTAAGTTTCTATTTATAGTTAGTTGAAGAAGTTTGTATATAATTAGTTTTAGTCTAAATGCAAAATGAATACGCTTGTAAATAATAAAGTCCACAATACAACTTTCTTTTGTATGAGGCTTAATTTTACAGTTAAGATGTAGAATTAGTTATAACCAATTAAGTATACTTTTTTGTGTATATATCGACATATCGCCGGTTAGCCAATACAACGAACCCTCAACCTGTCAATTGAGAAATCTAAAACCTTTGAATGCTTCAAAAAGCTTTTTCTTTTCAATCTCTTCCAGCTGCAGCCTGAACGCGATGGCATTGTCGCCTCCAAAGTGAAAGCCTATAATTAATTTGCCAGCAAGGATAGGATCAAATCGAAGTGAGCACCCAAGAGTATGGATGCTAGGCACGCGGCAATAGATACCTGGGTGGACCTGATGAAATCAGAGATCGATCGATCACCCAGGTGCGCAACACAAAGAGAAAAAGCTTAAAAAGTTAACAAGTGGCAATTCAAGCAAAACAAAATAATAAATAGATTATTTGTGATTTTATAAGATTGAACATTGTAAAAATAAGGTAGAATCTGATGTTAAGCATCGACATTGAAATGGAGAAACAAAATAATTTGTATTGATATTTTTTATAATCCTTAATTTTTCAAATTAATCAAAAATATGAGGAGAAATGTATTAATAAAATGTTAACTACGGTTACCTATTTTAATTATAATTTTGTTCTTTAGAAATCGAGCTCAAATAAGTTGAAACTAAACAAAAATAAAAATTTATTTCATTTCAGGTCGCTCCCGCAGGCGTAAGCACAGGGAGTACGATGGAACCGCAGTTTTCGTGCCCACAGCTCGAAATCATCCAAAGCTGATAATTGGGCAAAACCAATTTATAGCCCATCGGGGCGTTGGCAAAATTGGAACATGGCGCTGCTCGCAGCACTCGAAGGGATGCAAGGCGCGGGTCTTTACCTTTGCCATAGGCACGGAGATCAAATACCGTTTCTCGTGCGCGGCCCATATACATCGCACTGTTGACACAAAGTCAACGTACTTTAAGAAGAAGCTGGCCAAGAAATTCGATAGTCAGGAATAGAAAGTACAAGAAATTATGCCATATTTGAGGTAAATAAAATTTTTGTGTATGTGCAAAGTTTTAATTATTTTAGACTTATTGATCACTGCAAAATTAATGACTGATTGATCCCATTGTATGCTATTTATATATGACTTATATTTAATGCTTAAAGGTTGTCCCCAAATTGTTTGATAACTTTTGAGTAATAAAGTAACTGTTAATGGAATTCACTGAGAGAAAGCTATGATCTTTTGCACATACGGACTCAATCAAGTATTATTCAGTTTTTTTATATTCCGTAACTTAAGGAAGAGAGGGTATAAAAATAGCTTTCAATGCAATAATATAATAGGGTAATCATATATTTTATGCCGAACATGTAGCTAAATTTGTTCTCTAAACTAAAAGTATGTCTTTTTAATACTTTATACAACAAAAGTTAATAATAATAGCATTTAACATGCAATATAATTAGTTGCTGTAATGTATAAGCTGACATTGATGCAAATATTTAAATAAACAATATAATTTTAAATTGAAATTGACGGTTTCTCGTTAAGCAGGCATGTAACTACCTGACTTAAGTATTTAGTTGACCAATTGGGTCTCAGGCTCATTCTTAGTACTATGCGATCGATCGACTTATCTACGTGGCTTCAAACTTAATCATTTGGTCGATTTGATCGGTGCGATTCCAGCCATGAATCCGATCCGCAGCGGTTAGAGAGCTCAGCTTCTTGTGTATGAGCATTCCCGAAGCTTTGGCTGCTTCAATGCGCTTCGTGTCGCCAATGTGATTGTGCACATCTGCAAAAGAATAATAGAAATACAATAAATTAATATTCGGCAGTTGAATTTCTATTGAGCACAAACCATTCGTTACATAGAGATCATCGCCGATGGTCTTCAATCGGCTTCGGCACTTCATCGATCGATTCTGCACGCACTCCCAGTATAATATATCATTGCTCTTGCCGTAGAACTTGAGATTGGAGCGATAGATGAAGTTGTTGATGGTCAGCAAGGTGCCGCCCTTGCGGCTAATAAGAAAGGTCTGCGGGCCGCAATTGTGGACGTGCTGCGTCACTGCAAAGGAAGTAAGAGAGATATTTTAAAATGATGAATTTACTTTAAAAAATGGCTAGGAAACATATAAAGAGCGGTAATTAATTTCTAGATTTTGCGTCTTGCTTACGTGCTAGATATTTGAAATGGAATCTCGGCTTTATTGTCCTCAAAGTTTATTACAAAAAATGATTTGCTTAAAGAATTTTGTTTTGTTGTGTGTGAAGTTGTAAATTGCCTCGAAACGTAATTATTATGTATATATATGTATAAATGTATATAGTGTATAGTGTAAAACATATTGTAGAAATCAATTTTATATTGGTAGACATTCAGATTTCTTTGTTATTTCTTCTTGTTCTGCAGCGCTTTCTGCAGGCGACGTTTTATCCGCTCGCGGAAATCTGTTGGATCAACTTCTTCGACTTGAGCGGGCTTTGGAGTCGAGTTTTCCGCTGTTACGCCGTCAGCTGCGGCTTCGCTCAATTCGGCCTCCTCAATTTCATGTATTTCAAAGACTTCGGCCTCCTCCTCCTCCTCCTCATCAACGTTCACCTCATTCGCAGTACTCTTTTGTATAAGTATTTCCACTTTTCCCTCCGACTTGGGTTCCATAGGTTTGACAATTCCCTCGCCAGGCATAAATTGGGAGGAAGTCACGCTCTTGTCGCTAGCCTGCATGAAGTGCACGTGCTCTCCATCGAAGGGAAAGACGTTCTTCTGGTCGCACACTACGCGCACTTTGCACTCCTCTCCGTGTTCCCTGAAACAGCACTGGAACACTGAGAATTCGGCCTTGCGGAACGAAAACTTGAACAGATGCCCCTCATAGACCAGTTTTACGCCACCTGTACGGAAGAAAATTTTTAATTAATACCGCTTACTTTCTTTTAATGAATGCAACAAGTGGGCTTACCTTTGGTGGTGGAGGCATATACAGCTGGTCTGCTGGCAGCCTGGTTTTCGGTGGCAGCCTTGAGCTTATCGAGCAGTTTAAGTTTTGGCTGGGCATCGTCCACCTTAGTTTTAGGGCGACCGCGTTTACGTGGAGGAATTACCTGTGGTGCGACCGCTGTAGATGTGGCTGGGGCTGTAGTTATAACGAGGTGGGAGAGAGAAACGAGGTTAAATAAATTCGGCTCAGCATGTAAGCAGCTTAACGAAAATAAAATAAAACACAAGTATAATGGTTTGAGGGTATTTATTTAATAAAAAATTAATAAAAGTAAATTATAAATGCGCTGTAAATGTAAATCACAAGTTAAGAAGAAGCACTGTACTTGCGTTTCAGGTGTTGCCACCTGCCACCAATTAAATACACAGTTGCCACACTTGCAGTACAAATGTACCAAAGATGGTACATCTCACATTATAATCAACTGTTTACAATGTGGAAAAACTTTATTTAGAGTGAAAGTACTTAATAATAATATTTATTATTATTATATCACTTGCTCTCTAAAAAAAAAAGAATCGCATGTTATAATAATAAATATATTATAATAAATAAATATATAAAATATATAATAAATATATTATATATAAGCACTAACCATATAAGCCTGTAAAATGTAAATTTTGAACATTGAGCACGAAGTGCTTCTTGATTTAAATAATTTTTTCTATACTTTTAAGTAGGAACGGTGAGCTGGTTTTGAATATAGCGTTGCCGTATCAATACAAGCACAAGTCAGCCATCTTGTTATTATTTCGCCGCATTCTAATAAATTTTCGCCGCGTTTGGCTACGCTTGGTTTTGCTAGCTAATAAATTTTATGAAAACCGTTCTGAAAAGTTCTTATTTAAAATGTGTCAGATAATTGAAGTGAACTTCTGCTTATGTGATAAATGTGCTACATGTGTGAAATGTGAAAAAACGTTAATGTAAAGCCGACACCTGGCTGCAGCACGTTTATTATCTTCTGCGTTGTTTGAGTGCTGTGAGAGTTGTTGAACAACAAAATTTGTTTTTATTTTGTCAAAAATGGCAGTTAATTTGAATTAAACAAGCGACTTGTGCTTAAAATATACCAATGGTAAGTGCTGCTCCTTTTATAACTACCATAGATTCTACGATTTGTAATGTAAACTATTTTTGTATATCACTCATTTGTGTATATGTATGTACATACATATGTATCCCTGAATAAAATATTTGCTGCCTTCAAATGTTGTGTTTTGCTTTAAGTTAAGTGATTTTAAGGACACATTCAAGAATCAAATCAGAGGACCCACACACAAATTTCCCATTTTTCATATGCAATTGCAGGCGCAGTCTCTGTCCAGAATGGACAATTCATAGCGGAGCTGCCGAACAGCGTCTGGATAAACAAGTACGATTATTACTTCACGCGCAATCAGAAGCAGGGTTATAATCTGATCTTCAATGGCTATATGTACAAAAAGGAGGCCAGTTTTCGCGCCACCATCAATTGGATCTGCTCCGATGGCAATGGCAAACGACTCAACGAGAACAAATGCTCCGCGCGTGCCATAACCAAATTCGAGGGGGGCATCAAGCTGGGCAAAAACCCCCATAATCATCCCCCTCGATTCACAGGCAACACGCTGCCACCTAAGCTTATGACCAAGGAAATGCTATTGCAACAATATTAAAATAGATTAATCTCTAACGAAAAAAAAAAAAAAAAAAAACGCATCTAGTAGTTTATTTAGTTGTGTACCAGTGTACAGTGAAACCTCGAAAAGCAAGCGAACAGCTATCTTGTGCTAAAATCCTTTTATCTGCAACAAAATGCATTCCCTATATTTTTCCATACTTTTGTTGGCTTTACAACAATTTCATTAGATAAGAACAAATTACAACAATAATTGGTAATTTCTCATATTTTATTATTCTTCGTAATATTTTAGTGCTCGTTTCTAATAGGGTTTCACTGTATGCCCTACGTAAGCTAAGATTTCTTATATTATTTGAAGTATGCCTAAACGCCTTCATCCAAAACACGTAATTTGAAATTTGTATCATCCCCATACCAAACAGCAACGACAGCATCCACATCAGTCACAGCTGAGGCATCTGTGAAGTTCAGACGCACGTCCAACGGCGAGTTTCTACTCATCGATGGACGCTGTTATAAGAAAACGCGAGCCATGCAATATCGCACCTATTACCATTGCGTGACGCCCAATTGCGCGGCGCACTACGTGCATGTCGAGCTGAGCCGCCGGCCACGATTGACCAAGCACAATGGTCATGCAACACATTGTAGCTAACTCAAAAGGATTACATTGCAACACATTGCAGCTAACTCAAAACGATTTCATATACATATATAAATATAGTTAACCCTAGACTAAGGAGCTGTAACTAGTTGAAATGAAAAGTTTGTCGAAAAGCAAAGCCTTGTCTTTTATTTCTGTAGCAGTAGCATCAATAGTAGCAGCAGCAGTAATTATATACAACTCTCTGAACTCATTCTTTGTTTAATTGCAGTCAAGTTCGATTATCCGATTAGCTTGGACGACGACGAAGACGATTCACAGCTCGAGTGTGAGCCGCAACGCAGCGCCAGCGGAAATGGAGGCAGCATCAGCAGCAGCAGCGGAGAGAACAGCTCGCCCTTCTTCATCGTCAGCAAGTATGGCACCAAGCAGATAATGCTGAAGAATCACACCTTCAATCGACATATTACGCGCGAGGATGTCACCTATTGGCGCTGTAGCCAGTTTGCGGTGCTGCGCTGCCGTGCCCGGCTCAAGACCAAGCAGGACACGCTCACTATTCTCAACAGCGAGCACAACCATGAGGTCATCTCGAAGGCGCGCAAATATGGCTCCCTGAAGCGTCAGCGTGCGGAAGCAGCAGCTCGAGCGCACAAGGACGATGTGAAAGTGGAGGCAAACGTTTGAATTATTTAGTCTTAAGCCCACTGTATATACGTAAAGACAAGCTATACATATATAATAATAATAATATATATATATATATATATATATATATATATATATATATATCGCATACTCTCAATATGTGTTAAATAAAAGCCTAGTTAGAGACGTGCCCAATGTGTATATATACTACCACAGATATTTAAATTACAAATATTTATTCCATTCTATGATCTTTACTAATTGCTTATACGCTCTCTCTTGCCATTTTGTAGATGCCATGTCCTCTTATTACTCCTACATAACTGGCTTTCGTGGCAGTCGCAAATTGAAGATCGGCGAGTTTACCTTCACCCGAAACAAGGCGACTGGCTTGAAAACCTATTGGTCCTGTGCACGCGCTGGCGCTCACAAGTGCAAGGCGCGCGTTGTCACCGTGGAGGATCGCGATGTGATTGTCAAGTGCAGCCAGCACAACCATCCGCCATACTAGTCCTGTTTTTAGTACTTAGAAAACAATTAAATAAAACAAAAACTCACTTTAAATGCCTGTTAAATTTGACTTAAGCTTACATTTGTAATTTCATATTATATTTATCAGTCCAACTAACGTTCCTCCCATTACCTTCACAGACGATCTGGACGATTTGAATCGAGCCGAAATCAAGCACTCCCTGTTATCCTTTGTGCGAGGCCAGCGCGGTTGCAAGCTGTTGGCCTTCAATGGACACAACTATGTGAGGAATCGACGCAGCGGTCTGAAAACGTACTGGATCTGTTCCAAAAAGGTAAATTTGTAACACGGATAACAATTTTAGACAGTTATTAATATTCAATCTCTATCGATCATGCAGGGCAGCACCAAGTGCAGCGCACGCGTTGTCACCAATGTGATTGAGGGCGTGCATAAGATTGTATTGGAGTCCTGCCATCATACCTGCCTCAACTTCGATCGCAAGAAGCGGTTGTCCTTGGTCGCTCCGCTGCTCAAGACGGAACACAAGTCGGCCATCAAGGCAGCCCTCGCATCAGGCTTTGTGAAAACGGAAGCTGAGGAGGATCTGACGCTGGAGCTGCGATCGCTTAATCTCAGCATTGAGGATCTGCAGCAGCTGCAGTAGTTAACAAAACTTAGGCTAAGAAAATTTTCTAAATTATTCAAAATAAATTGCAGTGCATAAGAAATTGTATAGAGAATATGCCCAATTTATTGCATCTGTTATATAGATCTAATTATTCGTAATTAATTACTGCTAATTTGTAATGTTTTGCGTGTCATTTACAGTGCAGAACCGTCGTGCTTCGGCTCCTTCACTGCCCTGGCCGATGTCCAAGCGCATTCGCTTGGCTAAACCCGTGGATGACATACAGTATATCAAGACGCCAGCAGGGAATTGCGTTCTGCACAGTGGTGGACACCGATATTTGCGCAATGCTGCCTACAAGGACAAGATTTATTGGAAGTGCAGCAAATGGCGCAAGCAATGCCGAGCTCGTATCATAACCAATAGCACGGCCACTGGACAAACGCGTTACGCCATCAGTGGCGTGCATAATCACTAAACTAATAGTTCTATGAAATAGTTCTATCAAAGATTATAAGTTATACTGGATAGATTATTATTGAGAGCAGGTAAGTGCTTGCTTTGGGTTATGTTATTTACTTTGACATTTAATAATTTATTTAATTTTAATTTTACTTTTACTTTTAGCCAATGGCCGTCTCTATTTTGATTTGTAATTTATAATGGTTTTTAGTTTATGATCCACCAAATATAAGTTGTTGAAATCAATGAATCGAATCTTTTACTTTTGGTTAATCTGTTGGCTCCGAACTCTTGTTGCATTTAACTTACTCATTAATCTTCTGTTTTCTTTTTGCAGCGCTGTTCCCACTGGATCCGAATATTTTGGGTGACTATGGCAACGAAAGCTTTCTGCCCCGATCTCGATCTCGATGTGATTCGCGTCACCAGCAGAATATACGCTGCGGTCTATCCAACAAAAGCAAACTTACGCGCACCCTGGATGATTGGGATCGAGTGCGCTACGAACGCACTCTCAGTGGGGATGTGCTTATCTATGATGGACAGCGTTTCACACGTCGTGGTTCCTACGAGGACACTGTCTATTGGGCGTGCTGTCAAAAGCGTCTAAACTGTAAAGTGTACATGATAACCAACAGGAACAAGCCCACCTATGTCGCCATATCGGGCGTGCATAAACACGCCTAAAATGGAAATATTACTCTATATGAATTTTAATCTCTGATATTCTTAATAAATGTGCGCACAATCCCTAACCTAGCTAGCCTTATGATTATAGCACTACTCTTATGTAATATATCATATATTGAGTATGTCTCTCGTGTATAAATCATTTGCTAATTTCTGTTCAATCTTTTGCAGAAATCGCGGTCTTCGGAACGGGCCAGCGAGGACGCACAGTTCTACTGCACAACGATCAGAAGTTTGTCAAGAATCGCAGCTCCGCTTCACGCACCTATTGGATTTGCTCTCGCAAGGTAAGTGAGATAATTCCTTATTCATTTTATTGACTGTCTGTTTAACTGACGGACTTGCTTACTTTTTGACGAACCAATCATTTACTGTCTGACTGACTAGTTGATCAACTGATTGAATTAGATATGTTCAAATGATACTTTTTAAAGTTTCTTGCTGTAGATCATTTAAGATCTAACATCTCCTTTCTTTTTGCAGGACGTAACAATATGTCGGGCTCGTGTGGTGACTGCACTGGACAGCTCGGGACAGTCGCGAATTATCAAGCGCAACTTCGAGCATAATCACAAGCCCAAGTTCTTGCACAGAGGGGTCAGCCTCTCCCATCAGCTGGCCATCATTGAGGGATCTGCGCTGCTGAAGAAGAGCAAGGGAAAGAGCAGCCTGCCGCAACCGCTAACAAGCAAATCAGCCTAGATTTAAGCTAGGCTTAAAACTGTTTTGCAACAAATTGTAGTTAGTCGAAACTAAATAAATAAAATTTTGATAGGACCTGCATATAAATTCATTACAATATTTGCAAATAAGTTTTTAAGGATTTTAAGGGTTTTCCTTGAACTTGTTTCTAATTGGATTTGCTTTTCTCTTGCAGCATTTCACATAGATTTTGCCGACTCGAAGAAGAATGGTGGCAAGCTCCTGGTGATCAATGGGTTTCGGTTCTTCCGCAACAAGAAGCGCGGCCATTTGCAATATTGGAAGTGCCGCAACTACTACAAAGAGCGCTGTCCGGCCATAGCTATTCACGACGAGTCGACGCTCATTCTGCGGCTCTGCCATCAGCATCAGCACATGGAGAGTAATGACATTGAGATAAAGCCACTGCCGTCCTTGGCTAAAGAGGAAGAGCATGAGCGGGAGCATGAGTTGGAGCAGGAGCTTGTGCAAGAGCGTGTGCAGGAAAGACAGCGGGAACAGCAGCAGGAGCGGGAGGAGGAGCGTGAGCGGGAGCAGGATCAGCTTGATCAAGAGCAGGAGCAGCAAACTGACCTCGAGCTACAGTCACGTGATATTGTGTCACCCAAGCTGCTCTCTGCTAGAATCTTGTCCAGTCGTCCGCCTCCACCGCTCCATGAATACAAATCGAAGCAAAGCTACGAATTTTAGTTATACTGTTAACGTGCTAGCTCGTAAGGTTCTTAACAATTGATGTATTAAAGTACGCAAATATTCGCATAGTTTTTCAATGTGCAAAAAGCATCCAGAGCGAGAAATCACTCGAACTCGATTTCAACTGACTGTAACTAATTGATTATGAAATTTTACTCTTTTTATTTATTTTGTAGTTGTTGCTGCTGCTCCATATAAGCCCAAGGTGCAATTCTCGGTCTCAAAACGCGGTGGCCAGCTCCTCTGGCTGGACGGCTTAAAGTTTTTCAGGAACAACGAGAATCGATCGAATTTCTTTTGGCGCTGCCATTGGTATTACCGACACGTACGCTGCCCGGTGTTAATATGCATGAATAAGTTCGATTCAAGCGACTTTCGACAGATACATGAACATTGCCACGTGCGACCAGAGCGCAAGGAGAAGGATAAGCAGAAGCAGCAACAGCAACAGTCGGGCAGAAGCAAACGAGTTTAAAATATAATTTAAGTGCTATTTTTTTTGGCTTGTAAATAAAATGAAAGAAAAAAAAAAAACACCAGGCATAGCTGTAATAATATTTGGCATTTGGCTAATCGATTATAATAATTCCATAATCTAACCAAACGTTCACTAATTGCTTTCACGTTCAACATTTCCCTTGCAGTTGTGCTGGCCAGTGCGGAGGTGCCCAATCCGGAGGATGTGTTGGTCTTCTTCACTCAATCGCTACGCGGCCGTCCAGCTATAATGGCCAATGGCATACGATTTCTAATAATGAGCGAGAACAAGAAGAAGATCCTGTGGCGGTGCAGCTCAATGGCCACCAAGAAGTTGAAGTGTCCCGCGAGGATTACTATGCTCAAGGAGAATCCACCTAAGTTCATCATTAACAAGGCGGATCACATTCATGCGGAGCTGAAGCGGAATAAATATAGCTCCAGCAAGGCGCATTCGATGACCCAGGCCCATGATGCTGCCCAAATCAAGCTCGAGAGCGAGATGGAGGGGGCGGTCAGCTTTGAGTTGCACCAGGAGGAAGTGCAGGAGCTGCACGAGCTAACAGACGATGCGATCTAAAGATAAATTACAAACTGTATAGTTCAGATCGGCTTATCTCTATATTTCTAAGAATAAAGTTTAAAAACAGTGTACATTATATGGCAACTATATCGGATTTCGATTAGCAGCAGAGGTACTGCAACATATGTACCGTCTAACATATCTATGTATATATATCTATCACGTATCTTTCAGATCTGTCGTATTTTCCTGTCTATATCTAAGAACTCTCCTTAACTATGCTTAAGAATATTCTTCTGCCAAATAACTTTAGATCGACAGAACTACAAACTATCTAATAATTAATTATTTATTTATTATTTTAGATCTGCCCAACTTCCGCTATGTGATCAGTCAAAAGGGTCGCATTCTCCTGCTGAATGAGGGCTTCTACTATGTCCGGGAGAAGGCCATAAACAATAAGACTTATTGGCGGTGCACCCAGTACACGACCATACTTAAATGTCATGGACGCATTCACACTCTAAATGGAAACATTGTCCACTTCTGCAAGCACAATCACAGTCAGGAAGAATACGGACGAAAGATGAAAAACGCATTGCGTGGGCGGAACTAGGTCAATGGCGGTACCTATACCTCCTTTTATTATCTAAATATAAATATTTTTTTGATTACATTCATTTGAACTTTTTGTTGCAGGGTCTAATAGAAGATATAAATCGTATCAATTAGGGCTATAATGTTAGTTTGTTGCTAAACAATTTTATTTATATTTAAGTAAGCTTAAGTTGAAAGTCTGGCGGCATACAACGGTTTTTTAGTAAGACATAAAATATTTTTAAATAATAGAGTTTTTTCAAATAATGTGCAACTACATTCTCTCTAGCATATTTTCCAGAGCCATTCGAGATTTTAATTTATTTTAAACGATTTCTACTAATATGAGTGTATATGAGTGAATATAGAGGTTGGTGGATATCTGACATGTCATAATTCTAATAAATCCTTATCAATTATGGAACAACTTAAGCGCTGAATGGGCTCTGCAGTCATAAAATATTCCATAGAATAAATTTTATTTGTATTAATAATAATATGTATTTCTCGTTAAATACGCTTTCTGTGTCTATATATCAGACAGTATTAAACACGACTGCAAATCTCCGATTTCTGTAAAGCAGCGCCTTAAGCATTATATCTGTTGCATAATGCTCAATAATATTTCCCAATACTTCCTTTAATATAGGACAAAATAATAAGTCATACTGGATTTTAATTATTTTCTATTATATAATTATTATCTATACATATAACATATATTTAGTTCGAATCGATTCGCAATGATTCTTTATCACTCATTTAAATATGTGTATATTAAGTGTATTATTATATGTGTGTATTAAGTGATTTACACTAATTTGCAATATAAATTTATAACTTATTTTCAAGTATTAAAAAAAAAAAAAAAATGAAAGTAAATAAAATTATGGAAAATTGTGCAGCATAAGTTTTCGTTAAAAGATTAGTTTAGAAGTGAAATTAATCACTAATTCAATATATTTTTATGATTTGCATTGTAGATATAATGCTGTTGGCCAACTTTACGAGCACGCGGAAGAAGAAGCGCAAGTTGTTGATAGACAAACACGAATTCGTCATGGACCGGAAACTGAAGAGCAGCATCAACTGGCGCTGTGCCCGATATCGCAGCGCCAACTGCAAAGTGAGAGCGACGACGCACGAGCTGAAGAGTGGCCAGGAGGTGTACAGAATCAAATATGCCAATCACTCGCATAGCTGAGCACCGCAGCTATGGGAGGTGCGATGTACGAAACATATTTCAATCTGATTCCATTTCGCAATAAAAATACTTCTACCAAGTCTAGACTTCAGCTCATTACGATTCAGCTCAACTTAATACTAAATAGTCTAGTATCTAGATTATATGATTTAGCAAATGTTTATTATTTAGCTGACATAGAATACCTAGTCTAGATGTTTTGTGAATCAGCTAAGGTCTGATCAGCAATTGAAATGAGAAATTGTAAAGACCCCTAAAGATTTCGTATTATATAATAATATGTAAATAGATGTCAAATCTACTTTATTCTGCATACATATATCTAATTGCCTCTTATACTTCAGATAGGAAGCTGAACCAAGGAGCCGCATCTTGGAGGCGTAAACGGTGTCTACTAACACTACTAATTTAAAGTCGAAATCTAATAAAAATATAGTTTTCCAAATGCCTAAACTAATTATCGTGCCATAGGTTTATATACTTATAATAGCGTTATATATTAGTCTCCGTCGGTATTAACCTTTGTTAACTAAGTAAATTATTCTCCTATCTCACCTTGCAGATGTCATTCGCAAACAGGGCATCATGATTGTCAAGGGCACTAAGGGCAAGCCGAAGCTCTTGATGGGCGGCTTTGAATACTTTCGGAACAACAGCCGAGGATCAAAGACGTACTGGCTCTGTGCCAGAAATCGTTATATGCGCTGCGCTGCCCGCATAATCACCTGCTCCAGCACAGGTGAGCTGGTGGTCAAGAACCAGCAACATAATCATAGCCCACAATTTTCGGGCGAGGGCAAAAAGCATGCGAATGACACAGCGAACAACTCGCAGTAGCAGAGGCACCGGCATCGGCAGCAGCGGCAGTTGCAACTGCATACCAAAGTTTTTCCTTTGTCAATAAAAAATCTTGCATTAGTTGCGCCACATAGGCATCGAATATACATACATACATATATCAGAATTGTGAGTAAAAGATAAACCTATCTTACCATTTGCACAGCTGAGCACTTTGCTCTAAGTTTCAACATTACACTCAATATATTTTACGGAGCAAGTAGATACAAATATTTCTTAGCATTTCAATGCAATTGTTTGAGTAATGAACGCCAATCAGTCAGTCAAGCAGTCGAACAGCTATATACACATCTTATGTATATATGGTATATACATTTACATATGCATGTATGTTCTTGAACTCGTAAATTGATACGGCATTTCGCTAATTTCTTGGGTAAGCGCTGCTTTGTTTATACAAAAGAAACGACAAGAAACATGATTCAGATTTTCAGACACTTCAATTGTCTGACTCTTAAGTTTCAGACTGAGTGGCTGATACAAATACATATATACATTCATATAAAGAAACAGTTGTATGCGAGATTCTTGGAGCTGAAGCATGGGTATGACTAACCGCTTATATCTCAGATTAGTTAAATATAATACCTGTGCAATCGAGTTTTCTTTTATTGAAGAGATTCTTGGAGCTGAAGCATGGGTATGACTAACCGCTTATATCTCAGATTAGTTAAATATAATACCTGTGCAATCGAGTTTTCTTTTATTGAAGCAATACTAAGAGAATTTCAAATTATTACCAAATCAGACGTTAAAATGGTTGCGTTTTCTAGCCACAACTGGTTAATTTTTAACATTTTAAGATATGTCAATTCATTTCAGTACAGTATTTTTGTGTAGACTATAACTTTTTATTTTCTCCTGCTATGATTAGTAAATATTTGTTCTACCTATATAATTATCTAATTCAAAATAATAATATTTATCAAATAAACCACCTTCTCAGTTCATGTACAAAAGAACCAAGGCACCATTATCGATAGATATCGACATATCGCTTGTGTCTGCTCTTATACATCGGAGTATCGATACGCTAGACATGCTCATTCTTTCTCACAGAATCGTTACGTACGGACGTCGCCGCGCGTCGCGTAGATAATTTTAATTATTTTCTCAGCTTCTGGTAGGTGGTGCGCGCAGCAAATAAGAAATTTGTGTATTGCAGCAGAAGTTTTCCAGTGCGCACAGCTTGTGCCGCTCTGCTCGCGAGTCTTCGCAGAGCTAAGATTTGAAACTAATATGTAACAAAGAAAAGTGCTAAGGAAATTAAATACTAGTGAACAATGTAAAATACATTTAAGTTCAAGGTTTACGATTTCTCCATACAATGCCAGAACCTAAGTTCAAACGCAGCTAAATTTAAAACGCTGTGCAGATTTTTGTATACACTCTGCCGCGTACGTGTGTGTGATTGTGTGTGTGTATATATATGTATATATGTGTGCCTGCGTGTGTGAGCGAGTGTTGGTAAATGTAACTGCTGCATTTTGCTTTATGACAGAGCTAGCGCTATCATTGAATTAATAAATGTACACACAATAAGAAAATATATAACATTGTCTCAATCTATCTGCGGAAAAATATCTAAACCCAATTACTCAGTTTGCTCTCAGTTTAATTCGATTGACACAGAGGCAGGCGGTAGAGCGCGAGCGCAAGCAGCAGCAGTAGCAGCAGCAGCCCCAACAGAATATAAGGCGACAGACTTAACTTGCCCACTCTTCGTCCATTGGTGGTGGGAGAGACGCACACACAATACAGCAACAGCAATAGCAACAGCAACAACCACAACAACATCAAGGAGAGACAAACCTACTCTCAGCTCTGCTTTTGCGCAGAGAAACGTTGCGAATTCGCCGTGCCTCTGAGCGCTGCTCAGTTGCAGCTCGGTCGACGCTATTTGGAAACACCTTGCTCTACTATTTTTGCTTGGCTTGTGCGCTCTGCTCTGCTCTGTAGCTGGAGTTAGTTCGCACGACTCAATCGCCGTTGCCGTCGCAGTCGCCGTCTGAGTATTGTTTCGTGCGATTCTTTGGATTGCAGCAGCATTAAATTCGTCGGGAAAACTCGCTGCCACAAAGAAAAAATCAAAATTTTTTGTTGTAATTTTCCAATGCTGCTTGGCTGTGCTTTGCACGCGATTCCCTACAATTTGGTTGCGGCCAGTGCTGCAGCTTCTGCAGCAACAACAATAACAACTATAACCAGAACGGCAGCAGCTTCAACATTGTCGCCGTGTCGCCACCAGCGACGCAGCATCGCCAGCCCCTCGAACTCGCCATGTACAACAAAACCAATAACAACAACAGGAATAGCGACGCCAGCATAGAACAGGTTTGTAGCTTTAACATTTCTTTTTCGTTATTTTTCTGTGTTTTCTTCTTTTCTCTCATCTTTCCGCTGCCGTCGCCTCAGCTCATTCTCTCGTTCCGCTCGCCGTTTCGTTTTCGTTTCGTTCGCTTATTCATAACTTTTTTGGTTATAGATTTTTGTCAACCACCCAACCTGCCCATTCTCCCAAGACTAAGCTATGGTTTGGCATCCAAAAAACCAAAACCCATGTTTCCAGCTCCTTTTCGCTCCGCCCCGCCCACTGTTCTCTCACATGCTCAACTGTTTCAGTTTTTCAATTATTAATGGTGGCCATTAGTGCGCGACGTCCGTCCGCCCGACTGTTCGTACGCTATGTTGCCACGCCCCCGCCTGCGCCTCACTTCGTTGTCGTGTGGAATTTTTTTCCCTTATCGGACAAATTGTGTTTGTCTGAAAAGTTCAATGAGGTGCGCGCACTGCAATTGCACTTCGGCCCCCTCCGTTCTGTCCCACCCCGTTCCGTTTTCGTTCACTTCAGCCCGACGAGGACTAGCTGCCAACTCTGTCATATTTATGCTATTGACATATTTACAGTTTACAGATTCCTACTAACTAGCTAACTCAAAAAAATATGCTCTCTCTTTATAAGACTACATCTTTTATTGAACTTCTTCGTAGACTTCATTCGATTTAATTGCATTAAAGAATTATTTACTATATAGTAGATATTACTTTGCAAGACCTTAAGGGTTAGTGGTACCCTAGCTATCCAACCAATCGAGCTTTCACTATACCCTATTTGTATATTGTAAATACATATTTGTGTATGCGTTTGTATTGCTAGATTGAAATCATGTTGGCATGTCTGGGTGTTTCAGATAGCGATAACAATTCGAACCCGCAGCACAACGGAAATGCGTTGCATTAAGTGAATTACACAATTCCCTTTGCCCGCTCGAACTACCCTTACTCCCCCACCCCGCCCACGGGTTCGTTTTACTGTGTTGACTAATTTTGTTCTTGCTTTGCGTGTGAGTGGGTGTTAAGAATGAAAAATTTTGACTACAATTGCTGCACAACACCCTAAGATAATATAATATAAGATACGTAATTCTCAAGAACTGTAAGTGAACTCTTATAAGTGTTGTGCAAAACTGGTTCATATCTTAGTTAAATAGGCCCACAGTCATGCAAAGATTACTAAAAACTTTAGATAATTTTAATTCCTGTAAGTAATATATATGATATATACAACAATATAGAATATATACAATAAATTTATATTTACTGAATTATTTTATTTATATATATAAGCTTAGAACCAAAAATTATATTTTTTTTTTTAAGAACTGGTGTATCTATGAAGAAGAATATTTGAAGCAATGAACTTTGAGAATAAATCATATATGAACTGGACTAGTTTAAATATGAACTACAAATACTATTTTTGTACAATTAGAATGAAAAACTCGCCGATTATTTGGAGTTTAAAGACAGAATTTTCCTATTTCCGAACATATTGAAAAACATCAATCTTTCAATTATTAACCAAGCAAACAATTTATTAATTGTTGTAATCCATTCTTAAAATGAATTTTGTTTGCCAGCTGCAACATTATGGATTTACGTCAAGTTTAAGTAAGATACGTAGACCTTTTGCATTTAAACACTTACTTGCGAGAACCTACCCTTATTGCTTGCCTAATGAAAACTCGTATTATTGATAAATTTGTGCTTACCTGAGCTAAGTGTCAGGGCCAGAGTCCTGGTTGGCTGCTTGGCAATTTATGCGGTACTTACGGCTTGTCTACTACTTTATTATCCCAGCTTAACCTTGCGTAACCCAAGCTCTTTGTCTTGTTCAGGCAGACATATATATATATATATATATATATATATATATATATATATATATATATATATATATATATGGGTCTTTTAGCAACCCCTTTGGAAACTTACCCAATTTGCTACCAAAACCCAATAAAGTCATTTCACAGTTAAAATTATAGTACTTGTTTGCCGAGCTGCCGACTGTGGGTCCATTTGATAATTGCTTAAAGCTGTACCGATCCACACACACATACGCACATGCATATACAGTCCCCAGTTGGAACAGTTTGTCATGGCCCATTCCCCATTTGCGAAAAACACATGCGAAAGCCATGTCGGGTCGCATATGTTGCCCAGAGTGATTATTTTCTCTAAAAATAAACGAAATTAATGATTGATGAAGTGAGACAAGGGAGCGAAATGTCAGACATCAACACCAGAAGAAGATGATGATGAAGATGGGGCGGTTCCAACCCCACAAACCATCCTCATTTCGATTCTCACTACCATTCGCGGTTCCTTTCTCATCAAACAAAGAGTGAAACAGCAACATTTCAATCGTAATGAGCAGTGGAAAGTGTCATTTAATTGAAAGCAGGTGGAGTAGGTGTTCAGAGCCAAATGTAAAATGAAAGATGGATGTTGGATGCTGGGTAGCCAGTTTCGTCTTTCTTTACGGGGAGTCCAGCCTTTTGTTGCAACCGCAACCAGACGGAAATCATAAAAATGTAGCATACACAAATATTTTGTATGTGTCTTCGCTTGCGTCTTCGTCTTGCCGGGTTGAAAATAATAATAAAATGCGAATAAAATAAAACAAACAAGTAATAATATTTCGAAGAGTTTGCCAAGCAGGGCATACCCTTTCGATATATAGAAAGTCTTATGGTCGTATGTTTTTCTATCCTGATAGCGTTTACTGTTTTAATATGAAAACTCGATGTTTAATAGATTGTAAGTAAATTAACTATAATATATAAAAATCCAAATTGTATGAATAATGTATATGGTAGTGATGATAAGTTAAATTGATTGAAATGGGAATATGAAAATATATAAAACTCCCACTTCGCGCAATATATATCAATATTAGATTTGCTGACGAAATCAAAATACCCAATCGACAGAGTAACGAATAAGACGCCAAGACGCGGGGCTCAAGAGGTGTGGCATGGCATGGGCGGCCGTGCCACATATTTCGCTTATATATTTACTTGACAAGTATCGCAGGAGTCGTCGCCTGTGCGCCTCTTGGCAGTTGCCCGCTGCCACTTGCGTCTTGGCTTGGAGCTCATTCGCTTTGTCGTCTTTTGCCATTTCAGTGCAGTGCAGGCCCCGGCGCTGCATGTCATCAACAACATCATCTACATCTCCTCGCACTGGCGCTCAGTGTCGGACTACGTCTATGTCTCCTTTCTCTGTCACCGTCCCCGTCTTTGGCTCCAACTGTGGCTCCGACTGTTGTCTGCTGTGTTCTATTTTATAGTCCAAACGTGATGGCAAAATGTGCCTGCTGCATATATATTTTTATTTTCTTTTTAGTTTTCCCCGGGCTTTTCCCAATGCCTGCTGTGCTATGCTGTGATGTGCTCTGCCTTGCCTTGCCTTGCCTTGCCTTGCCATGTCTTGTCTTGCCTTGCCTTGCCTTGCCTTGCATTTTCCTGCCGCACTTTGGAAAAATAAATTAATGTGAAACATGCAAACATAAATTCGTTTTTTAGCTGTCAGGTGTTTCACATTTTAAACGTAAATTATATATAAAGCAGCAAACAAAATTATAATTCCGCCTAAATGTTTTATTGGCCACCGACCGCTGTTTGTCTGTCTGACTGTCTACCCGTCCCTCTGTGAGTATACCCTGTCTAAATCTTATTTCGAAAGCAGGCAGCTCTGTTTGTCAAATTTTATTATATCTCTGTATATATATATATATATATATATATATATATATATATATATATGTATATATATCTATAAAGATAATATATATATCTATAGATCTATATAAAGATAAGCACAACAAAAACTTTGAAAGAACTAGTATAAACAAAATAGTATTCGAATCAAATTTTAAAATATTTCAGAAGTAAGAAAAGGGTATATTTAGTCGTGGTATTTGCATTGTATATTTTATGCTTTTGCAGCAGCCAATGGTAATTTAATTTTATTTAAATTAATGATGAAGCTTATAATTGGCCTCGTTTTAGGTTCTTAGCTTCCTTCTATTCATTTCGGTTTTTATGCGGACACTTTACAGTGTGAATGGCAACGAGAACGTCAGCTTCATCTCCATCTCCATCAGCATCTCCTGCTCCATCTCAATCTTCATCACAATCACTAGCTCGCATCTACATCGGGGCCTTTCTTTGGCTCGCTTTTTGAAAAGCATTTGACGTGACTTGGGCTTCGCATTTCGTGCGATGCGCTCTCTCAACTTTGATTATGACGTGAAGTTGGCCAAGTGCAAATACTTTGGTCGTACTTTTTAATTAACTTAATTAGCATAGATGATGGGCTAAGGAGAGCAGCGCTTACATAACATGGAAATTGCATTATGCCTTCCCACCTCCTACTCCCACCAATCCCAACTGTCCATCTACTCGTATGGGAAAGTTGACAGGGCGGGCGAACTCTGTTTTCTGGCCTTTTGATTTGGGCTATGGCAGCCTTATAAAATACAAATACACTTCTAATGTCGTCAATAGCTATACGAAGCGATTGCTCTTTAATTACCGGCATACATACTTTAATGTTTCCCCTACACTCTAGACCCCACACCTTAGCTGATTAAGAATTCCTTGTGTTCACATATAAATCCAACCTACTAATTGGTTATACTAATTAAAAACATTTCAATTGAGTAACCAGTACTACTCCAATTTCGTCAGCCATTGTGGTAAATATATTATGAGGCTCTTCGAAAACCTTGTTGAGCCTTACCTCACGTGCGGTTTACGTTACAAATCCATTGATCATTAGCATAGACAGATGAAAGGTTAAGATTATATGTTATATGAAAATATATGCAGCAGCAGAATATGTATTATATATATTTTTATACAAAAATTGTTTAATTTTTATTGGTAAAACTTGTATCAATCAAAACTGTTATTTAATAATTGTTTCTACTGTAGCTCAGCTCATTCTCAAATTGTTTTTCCTATTTATAGTTTTTGAGTCTTTATGTTTAGAGATGTGAATTGATTAATCACTGCTCAATCGACCGTCAGTCAATGAAGCACTCATCAATCATTCAAACGAAAAAAGAGTAGTTATGTGTCCAAGCTTTCTTTCTTTCTTGTTCCTTTTTTTTTTAATTTTAGTTTGGTTTATTTTCTGTATATGCGGAACGTCTCAAAAAAGTTATAATCTCTCAAGTGGTTGTTGCATTGTTGCTCTTGCTGATATTGTTGCTTGGCACCCGATTTTCCCCGCCTTATTGCCCTCTATCCGGAGGCGCTAAATGCAGGAAAACAAAAAGAAATAACGGAAGAGGCCGCGCAACACCGGAGACCTCAGAAATTTGTATAAGAAATCTATAAATTTTGTCTTAATTTTTTTTTCTCTCGGTTCGTTTCGTTTTTTCGTTCATAGCGCTTGAGTTTTGATTTACGCGCCATTGGACATTTTATTTGGATTGGAGTGTTCGGTTTCCCAGAGCACATATTTATATTTTTTT
This sequence comes from Drosophila antonietae, assembly GCA_030914385.1. NCBI lineage: Eukaryota > Metazoa > Arthropoda > Insecta > Diptera > Drosophilidae > Drosophila > Drosophila antonietae. The sequence continues at coordinate 352,541 of JAUESO010000609.1, read as the reverse complement.
TTGCCTTTTTTCCGCGTTGTATTTTTATTTTTGTATTTATTTTTATTGCTTTTTAATGCGCCGCTGAGGAAGTTTTATTTCTGGGGGCAACTGCAATTCCCCCAATCGTTTCAACTTAGGCGCTGTGCGTGTGGATTGTTGAACAATGAATTTTCTTGGGATTATCTATGTATGTGACATGGTGTGTGTGTCTGTTATATTGTATATATGTAAATGTTGTGTGTGATTGGGCTGGAGGCAGCGACAACGTCACAGAGGTGGCGTTTTATTGTGGAGTATGAGTTATAGTATAGGGTATTTTAATGTTGTTATCAAATGGTTAACATGTTACATTTTTGATTTAAAAGGATAAAATATACTATTCGATATCAAATAATTGGAAATTAAATTCACAAAAGATGTTTATATCTGACTGCTGATTAAAGAAAGAGTATCCAGTCTTCAGCCAGTTGTAGCTACAACATTTCTAGCTTATTTTAAATTCAAATGCGGCAATTGTCAGTATTTGCCACCTTCTTTCATATTTATGCTCTTATGTACAAAATATATATATTATGTATACAATAATATATATATAATAAACATAAAATATTCAACTCTTGTCTTCTGCAGCCCACACAGAATACGCAGCGGCAGCAGCAGCCGCAGCAAAAGGAGACGCAGACGCAGCAACAGCAAATGCAGCTGGCAGTAACCGCAGTCAGGACGAGGGCGAACACGAGCAGGAGCAGGACCTTAGCCACGTCCAAGGCGAGAGGTAGAGCCACGTCGTTAATCTATTTACCGCCTTTCTGTCAGTCATGTAGACACGTGCCTGCGGCAGCAGCAGTAGCAGCGGCATCGGCACCGTCCAGCAGTTCTCTCTGTTCTTCGACGACTTCTAGTTGCTGGTGTTGTGGCTGTTGTAGTAGCAGTAGGAAACATAAAAATGATGATAATCATGCCACAACGCCGACGGTGCCAACAGCAGGACCAGGAGCAACAACAGCATCAATAGTACGCCCTGTCTCAGTCGCAGTCGCAGTTTCAACGTCAGTGTCAGCCCCATCCTCGCTAGCAACTTCTTTGGAGCTGGCGCGTAAATTCCTGCAGCGTGATATTCAGTTAAGCGTGGCGCCTAGTTGCAACGTCCTCAGACGTTCGACGCAATTAGTTATGCCAATTGTTGTAGGTGGCAGCATTAGCAGCAGCCGTTGTAGCGTGTCGGAATGTTTACGACGCCCGCGACGTGAGCGTATGCGAGCCGAGCGACAAAGTCAGGAGGCAACACAGCTGGACACAATAAAACCAATCAGCAATGCAACAGCAGCTAAAGCTAAAAGAGCAGCAACAATAACAAATAGTTCGCAAACAACGACAAAGATTGAGGAGAATAAGTTGAATGAGCAGCTCGTTGGGGATGAAGATGACAATGACGATGATGATGATAAATGTAGGTGCTATAACTATAACGGTGATATTAGTGTGCTGGAACCTCTAGAGCAACAGAATGAGCTGGAAGAGCTAAAGAAAAGACAGCAACAGCAGGAGAATGGGCAGGAGAAGGAGATGGAACGACAGCAGCAGCTGACGCTGCCTGAGTGGTACCAACTTCCTAGCATTACGTGGCTAAAATTCTGGCAGCAGCAACTATGCAATAGCAGCAGCAACAGCAGTTGCGACGCCAGCTACTTCGCCAATGCGACAACGCTAACAACGAATATAACGACAACAACAGCAACAGAAGGAACAACAATTGAGAGGAGTCGGAGTAGAAGCTGCGGCAGCAACAGTATGACGTCGACAAAAAGTTGGCTGAGAGCACTGTGGCTGACGCTGCTGCTGGCCACGTCCGTTAGCGGCTGGGGAGGACGTCAAGATGGTGAGTAATAAGAGACCAATGCACAGATACCCTTTAACTAACATGCAAAGACTTAATCCTACATTACATAAATAATTTAGATTAGTTTTACTATGGAAAGTAGTCGGCTAAGCGTCTTTTATGTAGACATCTCTGCGAAAAGAATGAAAATTGAAAACATCACCTCATAGCTCATATTTTTACACAACACTCATATTCCCTACATTGTGTTTGCCTAGGGTATCGGCATTAGAGCTGGAGTCAAGATGAAAAGTCGTGGAAAATGCGCGTAACGCATGCCGTTAAGTAGCGTTATGATAGGAATTTATAATTTGACTTGCGTCACAATGCCACCTCCATCCATATACATAATTCCCTCGCCATCTTCATAGCTCCAACCCCCAGCCCACAGCGTCCCCTTACAAGTGGCTATTCTGCCCCTCCTACTCCTCTGTTGAACGACAACAACATTTCATTTAATTTTGAGCATAATTTTTAGTGAGCCGAGCGTCAGCTGCCTGCCACAGCTTGTGTCTGCGCCCAACCCCTGCAAGTGATTGCCTCAGCCATACAACCCCCTCCCTCGCGCTCTTCATTTGCGCCCTTCTGGCCGGTCATGCTCAATTGAATCCATAAGTAGTTTGTGACCACAGATCTGCGTGCTCCTATAATGCGTTTCAGCTGTATCTCCATGAGCAAATTTGCCAAAAAAAAAATAAATAAAAAAAACCAAGTAAGCTGTGTTTGACTTGGAGTTACCCTGCAATTACTTATGAAGCAGCTTAATATACATTTACAGGCATATTCTGTGTAAAAACTTTAATTAAATTACCACAAAAACATGTATTATATTATATTTGTTATAGCATACACTTCTATTCTTTAAATGTGATATAACTGAAGATCTGCTCAATAAAATATAATTTATACTAATCAATTATTAACTTTGATATTATTATTAAAATTAATACACTTTATCGTTAAATCAATTTAATCTCTTGTTTAATATCAACTGATAATTATCGAAGTTGGAGTTGGATTAGTTATCCTTTAAAATGAATAACATGATATACCTGCTATTCCCCATTCAAACGCTTTTCTGTCATCAATGCCTACAGGGCAACAGCCGCCGCAACCGAAGCAACAACAAATGGCAAATTGTACGGAAATTGCCCGAAACAAACAAGCAGCAGCAGCCATCCGACCACCGTCCGCTGAGCATAATTCACTCAAGTTAGACAAAAGCATGTTCGGGCGTTACGTACCCCACTCGCTCTATCTGTTACCTCATACTACCCCTGCTTGCGATTGCTAACCAAAGCTGAAACGAAAGTCCAAAATTCCAAATGCAAACGCAAATGAGTCTAAAACGTAGCGTCATGCTTTTTGAGCTGATCTCATATGTGTGAGTGCGAGTGTGTGCGTGTGAATATGTGTTTTCCGTATGTGTGTTTGTGTGTGTGCTGTCCTATCAATAAGGGTGGTCTAGCATAGCGCCCTGATAGTACTGAACGCCAAGCACTTAATGGGTCCACACCCACCACAAGGTGCAGGGTATACGAGGGTTGTGGAAGGGGAGTGAGTGTTTTAATTGGGTTAAGGAGCTGTTAAAGCTGTCATTACACATACAGATATCTAGACACAGTCGTTGAGAGATAAGTGCACACATGCTTAACACTTGGTTATACTAGCTCCATAACGAAACATTGCCTGTCATAATAAGTAATATTTGGCAGGTGGGCAAACTAATTAAGTCTTTTTTGATGTGAGATAATTAGTTGAACTATAAGCCTAACTGTAATAATTAATATAACAGGAAATAGAGCTAAATTGTTTTGGTAATCGATAAATTGTTCATTACCAGATTTTAAAACCCAAAAATCTTGTTTCTCACTTTTATACCCTTTTATAAATTCTATAAATTTGAAAATCTATCATCGTTAGACATTTGTCGTCTAAATAAGCATGTTCACATTCACCCATTAATAAGTTTTTGAATGATTTAAATTGAGTCCGACTTTTTTTTATGCCTTTTCAAACAAAGCACTAAAAATGTTATATTTATTTTGTTTAAGACTCAGGACCGACAGCTTAGCTTGTACAGTATTCAGTTGTTTTTTTTTTTTTTATAAATATTTGGTAAAAAGGAACCCCATCAATATAGCTGATAAGGGTCTTACAACCGCGATCCAAGCCTAATGCCAGGCGATTACTGTCAGTTGATAAGAACGCAATGTCAATCGCAACTCTTTTTCAAGTTACTTAAATATTTGCCAATCCATCCAGCCCAATCTAACAGGCGGTACTGAGCTCTGCTGCGTACTTGAGCCAGTCTAATCCACAAAAAAGTCTTCATGCACGGCTCTGTGTGTGTAGATGGGTATGTGGATGTGTAAAGCCCTTCATTTCAACTGTCCATACTTATTTGTACGCTTCATTATTCCGTCAGTCCACTCGTCCGTTCGTTCGTTTATTTTTGTATTTTTACTTTTAGGGTGTAGTTTTGTTGGATTTTTATCCTGCGGCTATATTTCAGGGGTAGCTGCTGCTATTGCCATAGCTGTTGTTGGTGCTACCAAAAGTATTGAATCATGTTGGAGCATTATGCACGGCACTTGAAATTGGCGAAACAATTACATTGGGTCGCATGGCAAAGTATGCTACACTTTATATACACACACGCCCACTGTGCGTGAGTGGACGAGCAAACAGAGAGAGAGAGAGAGAGAGAGAGAGAGAGGGCAGGGCAGGGGAACACATTATGACAGCTACCGCAACAACAGCATCGGTAGCTGAACAAATGTACAAGTCATTGGACAATGAAAGAGTCAGCGAAAAGGGGAGCTGGAGCAGACGTGAGGCGAGGTGGGCTAGCGGGAGGTTGAGTGGTCGGGCGGGTTCTCAGTGCGGCTCAGAGTTCATAGCGACTCGCTGATCCTGCGCAGGAGCACCTTTTGTTTGCCACAAATGTGAAAAACAACATAATGAAAATGAAAAAGAAAATGGAAATGGAAAAGAACAAAAGCAAAGCAAAAAGAATAAATAAAATAAAGTAAAGTAAAACAAAATAAAAGAAAGCAAAGAAATAATAAAATAAAATGTGTACAGCTTGCTGTATGTGTATGTTTGTGTGTTGTGTGTGTGTGTGTGTGTGTGTGTTGATTCGTGCGCACATTCATTCGTCTCTACGTTTGCGACTTTTGTGCATTTGAATGCGTATAGCACTCGGCTCCGGTTCTGTTTTTTGGGTCCACCCTTAAGCCCAGCCCAGCCCAACTCTGACAGAAAGCTATTCCGAGGGTGGTTTTACCATTTTCTAGCCTTGTATGTGTGTATTTGTTTGTATGTATGCATAGGTTATACTTATTGTTTGTGCTCAGTGTGTGTTTGTGTGCGTATGTGTGCCTGTGTAATGCGTGGCATGCCTTAAGCTAACGGCTCCTTTTTCCTTTGCCTTGCTCTATGCATTGGCTCGTTCCCTGCTCTCTCTCTGTCTTTCTCTCTCTCTCTCTCTCTCTCTCTCTTTCGCTCGCTTTATGCTCTTTTTAATATTCACAATTGCCATTTCGGTAGTTTTTATATGTATATATATTATATATATGTATATTTGTATGTTAACTGCGTGTGTTTGTGTGTGTGTGTGTGCGACATTATTATTATTACGAGCCGTTTTCTGGTTTTGCTGCTTGTTCAACTTATTTATGAGCCTTTGCGTCGTGGCAGAGGGTCGTAAATTTTTGGTCTCTAAGAGCCACACACAAACACATACATATGTATATACAACCTCACATAGATGCACGCACACTATGACAAGCTGACACTTATGCGCACGCACTTAAATACAATCATAATAACAATAATTGAAACAATTTATAAATTAAAAAGCCACAAATCTTGGCATCAGAATTGACATTACTATTAGAAATACAAAGACTGCGAGCAATGACATTATTTTGGTTAGGTATAAGATTCTAGACTGCTATACTCTGTACCGTTAGCAGACAAATGAGGATATTGGTTTTTATTTCGGGTTTGTTATACTTGAGACTTTACTCCTTAATATTTGCCAGATTAAGTCAGGCCACCAGTCTGTCTGTCAGAAAGTTAAGTATTCAACGAATCAATTGGGTATATTCAATTAATATATCGGTCTGTTAACTCGCAAGTTATTGCATTGATCATCAGCTAATCAGCCAGGCGATCAGTCTGTCAAGCACTTATCGGACATTCAGCCAGAGAGTTAATCAAGTTGGAATTCAATCATTAAAGTTTCAGTGTGCCAGTCGGCTAAGCAATCAATAATCATGACGTCCGAAGTTTAACTATCAATCTGTTTATTATATTCTTTAGTCAATCAGTTAATTATCAGTAGTCATTCACTGAATATATTCGGTTCAGTCAACTATCATTTAGTAAATTCATAATTTTAGCTGTATCTTCAGTCAATCAATCAGTCAAAATTTTCCGAATGCTTTTGACTACAGAGTAATCGACAGTCGGTTTTCTGAGTTTATAAGTATTTCTTCATTACTTGATTATTATTAAAATATATATTTTGGGCAATTGCTCTTTTATGCTGCAACTTGCTCTTCTTGTTATTTGGATTGTTGTTGCTGGTGTCGTTAAATGAACAATGGACCACAATTGAGGTCACATGTTACTCACACCACACACATTCAGAACTGGGGAATTTAAGTATAAAACTCACTTATGTATGTGCTTATTAAAATCTACGTTAATAAATTCTTTGACTTTGTTTGGCGTTTGGTTTTTGGTTCATTTCATTTGTTGTTATTAATAAATTGCATATTTTTTTTCGACTTGCAGCGCCCACAAATTGCACATTTCCTGCCCGATGGGAGGGCTCCTGGTTTTTATCTGGCTACCAGCAATCCATACACATCAAGGGCTCGCAGTTCAGCTACAGGGGCAGGTGCGCCGCCTGGGATGGTAACAAATATTTGATTGTGGATGAGTAAGTACCATCGAATACAGTTTACCGATCATATTTTATATATGCTAACATCTTAACTCAAAATATGATTGGCTAGCAAATAGATTGAATGAAAATAAGATGAAAAAGAATGAAGAAATATGTTGAAGATGTTCAAGCAGATGAACTAGATGGAAATGATGAAAGCAGCAGATGAAGTAGCAGATAAAGAAGAACAGCCGTCAAAAAGCACTTGTACTTAAACTTGTAATGCCTGTAGCTTGTCGTAGCTCCCCTGGACTTTTTTATTTCCTGTTTGTAGGTTATGTTACCTATTTTTTTGTTCCTTTTTTTCGGGTACATTTTGTAGCATTTGACTTTTGAGAGTGCGCCAAGTGGCAATAATTGAATAAAGTTTCGTTTTGATAAAGAAGGCAGAAGAAATACACTCAGAGAAAATCCAGACAAGGGATCTCAAGACAACTGGAAATCCAATTAACGGCAATATAATAATGCTTAAAAAAGATTTTCTTTTCAATTTCATATTTCATATTCCATATAATAATTTTATAGGGAAAAAAATTATGCATATTTCCAAAAGTTTTAAGAATTTACATGTACATGTACATGTACATTATACGCATTAAAGTCGGACTTTATATCCGAACTTTGCAATTTCAATGGACTGAGGATATAAAAGCAATTAATAAATATATTATATAATTCCATAAATTTAATATATAATTTACTTAACTAATGAAGTTAATTTACTTATATATCAATTTATATCGAAGTGATCGAATTTTTGATTAGTCAACATTTTCTCTGAGTGTAACTGTAACCCGATTAAGTGGAAACATAAAACGCTGCAACATGGGCGCCAGTTGCTCTCACACAGAGACACAGACGGGGTATAGTTAGATATATCAGCTCTAGTCAGCTCTAGCTGACTGCAAACCTGCCCAGTGAGACATCTGCTCTGAACTTTGTCTATGAAACGAGTTTGTAAAACTCTCGTTGTCTATCTTTCTCATCTCTGTCTCCGTGTGAATAACAGAGCGCGCAGGTCAAGTAGCTCGGCTCTGAATCAAGCCAATTTAACTACTTACATATATTTATTTTTATTTACCTATTATTTTTTTTTTCGAGTAAGTGCTCAAAAGTTAATCTAAATGCTAACATTTTTTATAGGTTTAAAGGTTAAAGTACCTTAAACTCTGCATCTATTTTGCTTTTTTGTACAATAATTAAGAAAAAAAAAAAACATAATTATTTTCATTTTGAATGTTTTTTTTTTTGTAATATAATAATATAATAAGCAAAAAAATTCATCTGGGCTGCCATGATATAAATAATTTTTTTGAAACTGCGTTTTGTCATGTTTCGAATTAAACTACATATATACATTAAACTATAAGTAATAATCCAAGTCTTGCGAAATTTATTTTTTGGTTGTAGCTGATATGTGTATAAGCTTTTGTTATTTAAAAAAAAAAAAGTGATTGGATGTTTCTTTTTAACATCTACTTAATCTTTTGAATATTACTTTTAATGTTTTTTAAGTATTTTTGTCCTGTACTCAATTAATTTTAACTTACAACTTCCTATCGTAATATATTTATGTATAAAAAAAAAAAATAAAAAGAAATCAAATAGATTTTAAGTACCATACTAGGAAACTAACAAGAAATGCCCCACAAAATGAAAAAAAGAAAAAAAAAATCTATATATATTTTGATTTTAAAAAATGTTCAATTTAAATGTTTACAATTCGTTTTTAAACATCACATATACTTTTGTTACCTGTTTGATTTATTTCAGTGTGCGTCCTTTCAGTTGGTTTTTATGATATCATTTAGAAGTTTTGAACAATGTGAAAACTATTTAGCTTCCAATTGGAATAAGATTAGCCCACATCGAAACTGGGTTGGCTTTAAAAACAACACACACATACAAAGTATATATCCATATACTATATATATTACATGTTGAATCTGTTTTTTTGGAAAAAAAAAACTCTAAATTTCTTCACAGGGAAACATTTTCATTTATTGCACATATAGTTTTCCAAACTTTAACTTAAAGTTAGGAAATGTCTCGGTTTACGAATTGTTTTTTTTAAAGCCGAACACAACAGATCAAAGATATAAGCCAAAAGAATATATTTTCAAATATAAACACAAAATAAACTTATACTAACATATATCATTTTCAATCTTAACAAAAAAAAATTTTTTTTTAAATACAAAAATCATAAACTTTTAATTTGCAACCCCAAAAAAAAAAAAAATCTTTTAGGAAAGGATGCCATCGTTGCCTGGTTATCTATGAGAAGCATAAGAATGTGCTGCAATATAAAGAAAGTGAGTGCGAAGGTGATAGTATGTATATGCATCAGTCGAACAATCCATCTGCACTGGCGATGCGTAGCTCTATAAAACAAAGTGATCATAGGGGGGGAGCTCATCCCAATACGAACGGGCATTCAAGACTATCATCATCGGATCAGTACATAATGAGATCCAATGACGATATGAATGATTGTAAGCATTAACTTTATACTTTTTTCCAATTAATTCTAAACTTAAGATCAACCCAAAACACAAAAACGAAACTCTATCTTTTAACTCGCTATCTCTAGTTATTTATCTCTTTATTTCTCTCTTCTGTTTAACCACCCCTTTATTTTGCGTTCCAACCAAACATAACTAACATATAATATTTGTTTTCAGCGCATTTCTTTTACTTTTATTTTCATTCTTACTTTCAATCCATAAAAACATTGAAAATAAACTTACTTACATTCAAAAGGAAAAAAGAACACATTAACTAAAGGATTCTCTAATTTGTTTTTAAAATCTTTATCAATATTTTTATCAAATATTTAAAGTATTTAAAAAAGGTTTATTAAATTGAAGGATTCTTTACATTTTATTATACTTAAATTACGTTCACTTAATTTAACTTTTTTTTATTCTTTAGTTTTTATATAATTTCATTAAATTTATGTTTATTAAAGCAATTTTTTGAGTTACTTAAAAAAAAAAAAAAAAAAAAAAAAAAAAAAAAAACTTGTAAATAGTCTCAACAAAAATACTCTGCATTCGAAATGATATATATATTCTATCCCGTCATGGCAAAGGGTCCTCTCTCTCTTTCACACTCTCTAACTGTCTTTAAGCTAGTCACCAATTAAAAGTAATAAGTAAAAAAAATGATATATATATATATATATATATATATATATATATATATATGTATATATATCAATTTTTCTCAAGATACAGTTACAGCTATCAATATCCAATTACTATATATATTGTTAAAATCAATCCAATTAACTTACTTAGTTGCGACTAGAAACGTATTACCGGATCAGCAGATTAACCCCTCCCAACAGAATCCAAAAAGAAAAAAATAAATAAAACAACTCAACTAATGCTTTAAAAAGATTTGTATAAAGAAAAACTAAAAAAACCGCGTCAGCTTTAAACTCAAAATGCCCGCAAAAGAATTGAAAACAAAAAATCTTAAGTTTTCCTCTTTTATTATGGCTTGATTTTAGTAATATTTTGTTTTCATTACTGTAAATAATTAAAAAATCAAAAACAATACATTGTGTAAATATATATATAAAAACATTTTCTTAAACAATTGAATTGTTTGTTCTGAATACATACATATATTAAAAAAAAAAAAATTACATATACATATATATCTATATATATATTTGCAAATCTCTATTCAATATTTATATGAAATGTATATTTTTACTTTACTTCAAATATTTAAAAAACAAAATTAAAATCAACTCCCAACAACAGCAACAACAAACATCTATACAAATTGACTTTTCAAATATGTACAAAATATATAATATATATATTTTGATTTTACTTTTGTTTTTGTATGTGTGCGTGTGTGTGTACGTGAGTGCGTGTATGTGCTTTGTACAGTTCTATTTCGCATTTATATCGAAGAAAAAATAAAAATTAAGGAAAATACAAAAACTTTTAATTGATTGGATGTTTTGCAAACTTGCATTTGAGAATTTAGTTTTCCTTTATTAAGTTTTATATTTTTAAGGTCGTCACATGCAGAAATTGTTACAATTTATTTAGTTTATTGTATACGCACATCCAATTATTAGTTACTCTATATACTTCAAATATATATGATATATATTTGTATTATTATATATAAAGTAAACTTTCCCAAAGATACCAAAATTGTATTTTTCGGGCATTTACTCTTTTTGTAAATAATAAAAACTCATTCAATAAATCATGCGAAAAGACGTAAGAACGTTGCAGTCGGGTTAAATCGACTGTTAATACTCGTTCATAGTCCAGAAATGATTAGACATCATTTTGATAGATATTTCTAGATAGCTTGACTAATTACACATGTATTTGGCGTATATATACATAACTATATATATTACATTTTGAGTCCATTGCTCAAGTACCACCGACTTTAAGATCGATTTTAAAATAATAACTGTCGACATTGCTAATTTCACGTGATTCCAATTGGCGCATTCAAAATATATTACCACTCTATAAGAATGGAGATCGACGGGCACGGTGAACGAGTATAAAAACGCAATTAAAGCCACGCAGTTATCCACTGACTTTAGACTGGTTAAAAGCACATTTATACTATTGATATTGCTATCTATGCATAATTGTGGTTCTATAATGGAACTATCCAGGAAGACAAAAGACACCGCTCTCACTGTAAAATTACATTTACACTCATCTCACAAAAAAATGTTTTTTTTTTTCGCAAATGTTTATGAAAACAATATTTATAAATATGTATTTTTATTTATTGCTCAATTTATCAAAAATTCCATATGAAAAACTATTTAGTGGAACGAGTTTTTTGTTCCTTTTTTTTTTTTAATATAAAGGTTTACCAATTATTTTGTACCGACTTTTGCATTTCATTTCATTCAGTTCTTTGTTGTCCATTGTGACGCGTATATTATATATTTATAGGTCTTCACGCAATGCTTCGCATAAAGAATATCCCCACATGGAGCCATATCCGTTATGTTAGCCCGGGTATAAAAAAAAATATATCATAAAATTCAGAAAATGGAAAACCCTCAGATGAAAAACCTCTTCTACTTTCATTAAACATTTGACGTGTACATTGAAGCTCAGTAGTTGAACAAATTGTTCTATTGGGTAGGTTCAGCTGCGGCTTCTGTTAGTACTCTGACTTTTTCAGTCGAGTTCATAATTGAATAAGAAACTTATTTAGATTTTGACTATTTAATTTGAGGGGTTTCGATTTCTGCTTACTACTTACTCTCTTTGTTTACATACTTGCATTTATTTCTGGGGTATATTCTGTTTAAAGTTTTTCCTCGATTCTCTGCTTAAATTTGTCTGTGTGAATGGCTTTAGTTATCCAATCCTTTTTATTGCCGCCTGAAGTGCTACAGAAAGTGTACATACACAAAAATGCAGGTCTGGCCTCTGACTTGTGCTGGCTTTTAAGTTAATATAATATATATATACGTACATATATATATATATCTATATATATATATATATATAGATGTGGAGAAGGAGAGAAGAACCCAAGTTCAGTGGTTAATTGCTATAATCCGCTTACTAGCATGTCAAGTGCTGAAGTTTTCGATTGTCTCTGGGTCTGCTTGCAATTATAGCCAACTAATTGTGAGGCTAAGTCCCTAATTGCATACAAGTGTCTAGAGTAGTCTCTCCTCCACATTCTCTCGTTCTCTCTATTTTTCTCTCTGTCTATCTCTCTTGGCTGGCTTACGACATGGTTACGGGCGTACGCATAGAAATGTAAATTAATTATTTATTATTTGTTTGCCTCAATAGAAATCAAATTAGTTTAAGTGCTACAAACACCAGCCACGGCTCGGGACCTCGACTACGAGTACGTTTCTGACTGTGGCTCCAATACGGAACTACAGCTGCGACTACGGTTTCTTGGCTGTACAGGCGCTAGCCAGTCAACTTAAATCAATTTGAAAGCGCCCACTCATGTAGCCGACGCTCAACCCACTGTACTCCCGTTTAATCTATCTCGGACGCACTGGCTGACTCACTGAGTAACATGTCTGTCAGCCTCTCTCTATCTCTCTCTTTCTCTTTCTCTCTCTCTCTTTCTCTCTCTTTCTCTCCCTCTCTCTCACTCTCTCTCTCTCTCTCTCTCTCTCACTCTCTCTCTATCCCACTCTCTGTCTATTTGGGTCTCTCTCCCAGGTTTATTTATTTATTTATTTTTTTTTATTTGATTTTGTTTAAATATTAAACGAGAGTTTTAGATCTCATTTATAATTCAAAGGACAAGCGTATTAACTGAAGTGGGTCCTGTTGTTTTTGATGTGGGCGTTAGCGTTCTCGTGGGCAGCGGCTGGAGGGAGAGGGCGTGTCATGAGCGGTTGTTTATTTTGATTAGCCGTCCGTAAAACAATCGTTTCAATGGAACAATGGCATTATTAGGTTTATGTCATTATTTGCTTAGACTGTCATACACGTAAACACACACACATACTCATTTACGCATGTACAAATTTCTGCCTTTGAGGCATTTTGTGTAAATGAGCAGAGTTATTCGAAAAACTCAATGCAAATAGTCGAACTAAGTTCAGTTGTAATCAAAAATGTTGTGCACATTGTCAATGTGTAATAATTGAATTTGGTTTAAGCTGCATATTGACAGTTGACGAAGATAGAGCATAGCATAGGCTTGCTAGTTAATGTCCAACTATTATTTTTATCAACTATTTCGGTTTTCTCCACACAACAACAACTTGGAATGTTTCAGTCAGCCGAAACTGATTGTATAATACTTGTTTATGGTCCAAATACAGTAAAATATTTAATAAATATTTAATGTTTTCCAATTAGTAATGCCTTAATGGGCAGATTGAATAATTTTAATGTCTAAATGCAGAGGACGACAACAGTGATCCACTTGCTGTATGTAGTTCTTCAATCCTAATACTTTGATATATGTATTGTATATTTCGTTTTCACTTACCTGAACGAGCATACACATTTTCTCTCCTTTACTTATTTAGTTATTTCTAATAAAACGATGCCTCAAATATCAAAAAACTAAGCAAATAAGTTGAAATAGGACACCTCAGATGACTTCAATGAGAGCCCTTGGTTCATTATCCGCATTAATTTAATACAATTAAATTAGTACTAAACAATGGAATTTGATTTTGTAGATATAGATTTATAGTGCGCGATGGAACTGAGAGGTTTAATTTAATTTAGTTAGAATAATGAGGTGGGAAAATAAAGAAATGAAAATGAAGGAATGTAAATTTATAATTTGATTAGATTCACGATTTTTTTAAGTTTAAACTTTTTCTACTTAACAATAAGGCCGGCGTCCGAATTGACAACATGGCTACAGCTCTTCATAGTATACAAGTAGATATATACTATACACTTCCTTTAACACATCATGCCATTACTATATTACCCTGCTCTTCAATTCCGCTTAGTTCCTTTGCCAAGCGCAATATGTAACTATCATTAGCTGTATTCAATTATTTACTATACTTTAGATACAGCTTAGAGTCGGGACCAAGCTTACAAGCTTACGCCAAACGCCTCCAAGTAACTCATGCCCCAACTGTCTACTTTGCTGCGGCCCCTTTTTTCTTGGGTTCACGCATAATTATTTGAATGTTTTTTATTTCATATTTTCGTTAGAATCCATTTAGCAGCATCTTGCGTAGCAGCTGTGGATGTCTGGTACTATTCGCATACCAATTTCATGATACCACTCAGGTTTTGCAACTGCCTAGTACTGGCAACCACATTTTAATTGCTATGCAACGCTCTGAGAGGAGACGAGTGCACAAATGTAGGCAGCATAAAAAATAATTAAAAGAATTAAACACAAAACTGCGCCAACGCTCACAGCCCCTCGAAAAAAAAAAAACAGCCGCGGCCGTTCAGCACGGCTTTCACTTGGCTGTAGTGTCTACCTGAACATTTCTTATTATTGCGCTCATCGTTCGCATTTTGTTCTGCTTTTCATTTCTTGAACAGAGTTTTTTTTTTTTTTTGCATTACGAAGAGAGTCTGATCTTTAATGAGCTTACAAAGCTTTTACAGTCAAACAGATTTGTGAACCTTCATAGTATATAGATTGCTATTCCGCTTAGAACTTTGGGAATGTACTTTTCTTATATGCTAAAGCATCCCCGAAATTTTTAACTATTCTTACTTAGATACGTACGATAACAAAACTATAGCTCAGAAAAGGTTTTATTTATTTTTTATAATATATTATTTAAAAACTTTTGAAACGGGTATGTATAAGAATATATATGCAATTCTTTATAGGACTTCTACATTTGCAAAGGTATTTTTAGATCGTATTTGCCGAGTTATCAATTTATACTCTCGTTCTACTCATGCATTTTTCACGTAGCTCGACATTTAAACACGTAACGTAAGCAGCTTTAGGCAATTTTCGTGTGAGAATATTTAAATTTTATCAAATGTCTATAAAAATGTTTACCCTGCCTTTTAAAACGGGGCAACAACAACAACCTTACGCACATCAGAGAGTGAATGAATGGGTGTATAGGTGTATATATATCCGCCATATCTGGCATATATACACAAATACATTTTAAAGTACGCTGACATTAAGCGTGGAGCGCAGCTGCAGGTCATCTGCTGGTCTGGTATGCCCGATTATAGTGGTACCCTTCTTGTTGTTTTATATAGTTTTTGGGCATTTTAATATGAAACACAGCGCCCGTTCCCTAGGCTGCGTGTGTTGGTACAATTTTCGCATACCATATATTATATATATATATATATATATATATATATATATAAATATCGTATTTACCTAGGATAAGGAAGGGCGGATGAGTGGTAGGAAGTGGGGCTATGCTGCAGTTGAGTCCAAGCGAGTCGCGTGTCTTGCGACCGGGGTGTTGAAACAATTTCGCGTGTCTCTTAGTGCTGGCACGCCTCTTCTTCTTGTTTTCTCTTGTTTGTTGGCGCAGTTGTATATGTGATTATGTCCATGTATATGCATATATATGTATATATTAAGGTTTATATATATGTATGTTTTCATATAACCATTTCATTTGAATTCATTTAATTTATTTATGCAATATTTTATGTGCTCATTCATTCAATTTGGGTTTCTTTTTTCTTTCTCTTCTATTAATTTTTTGTCACTCGGTTCAGTTAGGTTTTACTTATGTACGTATGTATATATTTACAAGTCGTGCCATAAACCTCATTCATCTTAATTTGTTTTTCGTTCCGTTTTCATATTTTATTTTTCTAGTTTTTATTATAATTATTTGGTATGTTATTTCCCTGACAAGAGTCAAGGATTGTACAAACGAATTTCACATAAATCAATTGTGTATTATTATGGATACTAAGGATATGTACAATAATTTAACAAAACCATAACAACAACAACAACACACGCTGTAAATAAAACTTCCTTCCTCCAATATCTCTTGTACAGTTATACGAATATTAATTGTATATTGTTTATTGTTTTTGTTGAATACTTGATTTGAAATGATTTGATTGTTGTTTGTTGTCACCAATTGAAGTGCTTCGATTGATACATTATTTTCTTTCCGTTTGTTTTCTTTTCGATAACAATAATACTAAAAATAACTCTTTGTACATGATTATGATTATTAATGTTTTTATATTATTCCACTGCTAACCAAAAAAAAAAAAAAAATTATCGCCTCATTTTTGTACAGTTCTTCTACAGCAACCGAGCGAGTAAAATTTCTATTTTTCCGAGTTTCGGCCAAGATCGAAACTGAAATATGATTTCCGATATGCATGATATATAGTACCTTCCTATTGTAAATTTCATATTGTTTATCCGATTTGATGAAGCCGTTTCAGTCAATTCAATCAGTTCAACATGTTTGTATATATTCATTAATTCCTTGACTTTTCTTTTCTATTATCAAATCGGAAATCATATAGCCTATGCCATAAGCAACTATCGAAACAACTCGGGTTAATTCTTGTTTGTCATCTTTTATGCGTTTGTCCGCCTCCTAGTTTCCCACACAAATTACAAAAACTTCCAACTTTTCGTTTCGCTTTTAATTTAATAAAAAAAAACCATTTATTTTAGAATAAAAGTAAAATAAAGCAAAAATTACCTATCCAATTTAATGTTAATTACACTTTTTTTTACATAAAAATTCAAGGATTTCAGCTAAATTAAATAATAAAAATTTTTGCAAAAGAAAAATTTTAAAAATATATATAGCAATTTATATATTTAAATATATATATATATATATATTTTGTATACATATTGTACATGATGATAACAAAAATGTTGGGATGGGCTGCCCGGTGACCGCTAGTATAATTGTCTCTCATTTATCCAATTACTTGTACTTTCTTCTTACTACGTTCTAACCTAACCTAACCTAAAGCATACCTACTACTAATTTACTACTTTTCCTACTACTATTTATACACGTACTACTACTACTTCTACTACAACTACTACTACTACTACAACTACTACTACTACTACAACTACTACTACTACTACAACTACTACTACTACTACAACTACTACTACTACTACAACTACTACTACTACTACTACAACTACTACTACTACTACAACTACTACTACTACTACAACTACTACTACTACTACAACTACTACTACTACTACAACTACTACTACTACTACAACTACTACTACTACTACAACTACTACTACTACTACTACTACTACAACTACTATTACTACTACTACTACAACTCCTACTACTATTACGACAACTACTACTACTACTACTACAACTACCACCACTACTACTACTTGTATTCTCTCTACGAGTTTACACACTTTAACCCTTTTAACATAATACCCCCCCCCTCATCTTTCCCAACCGTGTTGTTGTTTTCGTTCTTTATTAAATAATATGTGTGTGTGTACGTGTTTGTACCTTTTAGTTAGTTGTTACTGTATTACAAACACATTTACTTATTTTTTCATTTATTCATGTGTGTTTGTCATTTAATTAATGTAATTTTAACATGAAACTCAACAATTTCTGCTCTCGGTACCATTACATATTGTTCCACTTCCATTTCATAGATATGTGTCATTTTTCATTCCGTTTCGTACTAAATGTCGTGTGTTTGTCTCTGTGTATGTGTGCGAGAGTGTGTTTTACAATGGGCTACTTACTACAAAGTCTGTATCATAGTTCAGCTATATAAATATTACACTTTACATATGCGTATCTCTTTCTCTCTATCTGTGTGTGTATGTGCGTGTCCGAACAAAAGATATTAAAACCTAAAAAACAAAAAGCAAAAGTAGATTATTTTTAATGTCTGTGCTGTTGTACTTTTTGCCTGGTCATGATATATACACATACATATATATATATTTAAAGCATCGCTGTCGTAGTTGTTGCTGCCAAAAAAAAAAGACCACAAACACAGAAACACACACACGAGCCAACACATCCAGGCACACCACACCCAAAACGTATACCGTTAGCTTGTTATACCGTTATGCTTTTCATCAACTCCAGTTGCTACTTAATTACAATCATTACTCAAAAGGCCATAAGAGCTGGCCCACACACACACACACATAGACACATAGTCATTCACACAAAAACAGACACAAGCGCATACAACTATACATACACACATGTATCCTGCATACGTACATAATTTTTGTTGAATTTTGTTTACTAACACTGCTCTGCGTGTGCTTGTTTACAAGATTTGATTTTAGAGCTCTTATCAAAGGCCTACGCCTTGTAGATGTATTTACAACTCTGCCTGTATGTTGGTTGCTTACCCATATTAAAATATGTTATTATTATGATTGTTATTATTGTTATTATTATTGTCATTATAAGCATAACGTACATATACGTTAAAGAAACCATTCCAATATTGCTAAAAAGAGAGGACCCTATACCAAAAAAAAAAAAAAGTTAAAAATAAAGTTGGCTATGAATATATATATTTGCCAAGCAGCAAATCAAATACTCCAAATTTATTTATTTCCTTAGCATACGAGTATTTATATAAAATTATTCAATATATTATATCTGCTTGATCTAGAAAAAAAAAAAAAAAATTTTTTTTGTTTTTGCCTTGTTGAATTTTTAATTTTGTGTTGAGAGCCGGAAAGGACTAAGTGTTCTTTTTTATTTTCGATAAATATAATATTTATTGTATTATAACTCAATATTTTCATACATTCAGTTCAACAATGCTATACAAATTCTTAAGCATTGTTTCAGCTGAAAAAGCAAAAATACGTAGTCTTATTTCTTCGTTTTTATTTAATTTTGTTCTCATTTTGATTTGTCAACACACATTTCAACAGAAATTGTTGCTGTTTCACATTGCATCGCACTCGAATCTGTCGAGTTCTCTACCAAGTTATTCTTCCAAGTTTCAAGAGTTGTCATCCAAAAAATCTACGCAATTTAACTGGCATTCTTGACTTTGACTTGGATCATGGGCAGGGTATCGCCAGCTTCTAGTGCGCTGCACGTTATTGATTACAAAAAATTTGTTTATAACTTTGTAGCATTGTTTTTATCATTTAATACCCTACAAAAATATATATATCGATTCACCTAAATGTGTTGCTTCTCTCTCTCTATCTCTAACTAAATATACATATATCTGACTATCTGACTATACTTTTGCTATTCTACTAAATCCATCCAACTACTTACATATTCCCAGTTCCCAATTTCGATTTATTTTTTTTGCCTTCCTTTGTCTTTGTGTGTGTGTTTGTTTGTTTTTGAACTTGTTTAGCGATTTGCATTAATTGTATTCCTATGTGTGCTTTTCAAATAATCATGTCCCCCAGACCATTGCAAGGGCCGTGAGACTTTACAGAATCTCTGCGATCAAATTCCCGGCGATGCTCTGCTCTATTCGCTGTTCCGTGAGAGCGCTGAACCGGTCAAGTGCCCACTGAAGGGTGAGTTGCAACTTTCATAAATGTCAATGCAATGCTTTATCGTCATTATCATTATTATCTCACTTCCCTTCTACAGGTCCCTTTATATTCACTTACAATCGTGGTTATGGGGAGTGCAAGTTCCCCGTTTCGAACATTGAGAGCTGCACCGAGGAGAGTCGCCTGCTTTTAAGTTTTCAGGCCTGTCCCGATGTCCTAGGCACAGAGAGTACGGGTAAGAGCAGATTGTAGCTTATTCAACAGAATTTAGTAAGAGCTCTTTAATGAGCGGATTGTTCTGCCGTGCTAAGGTGAGAATATTAAGCTCAAATTTAGAATGATAAAATCACATATAGTAGAATGAGATGTTATATAATAATAAAAAAGACAAGTATTGAAACTTAATATAGAGCATTAAAACAGTTACGATTTATTTATACTTTATTAAAATTATTCACAAGCTTCGCCATTCTTCAATAAAACTTAAATTGCAAAATCTTTGCAGTTGAGGAGCTCACCTGCCTGGCCACATGGAAGGATGGAAACTCACGATATCTGGTGGGTCTTGTCTCTCATCATCATGCCATTTCGAATGAGGAGCGTTATCGTTGTTTTGTTTATGAGAAAATCCCCTCGCTGATGGGTAAGAAAATCGCCAGACAAACAAAAAACAAAATTGTTCTAGAGCGTCTTTTTTTGTTTTATAACTCTTGCAGGTGGCCCAAGCATGCTCAGCTCGAAGGATGCCGAATATAAGCTGGCACAATCCGGCGACGCCACTTGCAATGGCTTAGACAGCGCCGAGGTAAGTGAGTCAAACCCCATTAAAAGTGTCAGCATTCAAATCCCCTTTTTCACTCGTCCTGGCAGGTTGGTGCACGAATAATGTCGCTACGAAAACCGCCGGCGGCGGAGCGCTGCGATTTTCCCGCATGGTTCAAGGGTCCGCGACACTGGCATGCACTTATGGGGAATGCTGTCTACAATTATCATTCCAAGTGAGTGGCAACAACAACGCCGTCGGCAACGCATCACAGCCAATAAAACGTTTCCAATTTTCTTTACAGCGATGGCTCTGTGCACATTATTAAGCCCAACGGCTACATGGAGACACGTGCCCTCTGTGAGCAGATAAACAAACAGACATCAACCGAAATGATGGCTGTGGTGCACTACACCACCGGCTGGTAAGCCAAAGAACGAAAAACCGTCGTAACTTTGTTGTCTGACCTCTTCCCTTCCACCTTACAGCCAATCGGGCTTTATGTGCATGATGTTCTACCGTCGGGACACGCACGTCATTGAGATACAAACGGGCAAGCCGGCCATTCGTCTGGAGGATGCTTGTGCTCCAGATCACTTTGACTTCAATAAGATGGCCTACATAACGCTGCTGGGTAAGTTTGTGTGCACTCCACCCTGTAACTAATGACTAATAAATGGGGTATATTTGGGAAAGTTTATGAGATGGAGGCATCTAGTAGAGAAATCCATTATTACATTATTTTTATTAATTTTAATAAATTTTGATACGCCTCAGAATCGATTAATATCAAGCTAGAGGCAATGTAGTTTCTTCTGAAAATATAGATTAAGATTTAAGTCGCATATTTCAACTCATTACAATGATGCTTATTTTTTGAAATCCTGTTTACAGCGAGCAATCCGGAACCACATATTTGCCCTATGGAGGGCCTGTACAATCTGCGTGGGGCAATTGGACCACCGTACCTGGTCACGCGCCACAAGCGCAATCACAATGTCAAGTTGCATCTTGGACATGGTCATCACCATCATCAGAACGATGGTCTGGACGCTGGCTCTTATGGCCACAAGGGGTATGTTTGCAAAGCAACAAACAAGAACGAGAACCTCTACAGCTCAATTTGTACTTTGTTTATTTGTGTTTTGTAGCAGTCACAGCACACTCAGTTTCCGCAATGCCGAGCGCATGGAGCGTGGCTCCTGGCATGCCAACACACGGGGCCTGCCCGCGCGCAGTCGCCGTAATGCTGCTGAGCCAAGACCAAATCAACAACAGGAGTCTCCGAATCGGTTGCAGCATGTTCTACTGCTGAGCAGTTCTAATGATACAAGCGTAGGATTTATAGCAACGCGTAATCGACGTGATGTGCCCGGCTGTGTGACCAACTACCATGCACAACGACAGCTTTGGGTGGGTTGTACGGCACCCAATGTCATCGATGTAAGTCCAATGTGCAGTTTGGATGGCGAAGAGGGTAAGCAAACAAGCCAGTGTATTTAACTGTAATGGATGCAGCTAATCCAATCTGTTCTGTATTTACGCAGAGTACTCCTGTCACGGTTCTTGGAGCGAAAACACCACCGTCTACGTTATCGCCAGGCACAAGGGCACAAAACATGGCGTCTGTATCAGCTACAGACCGTCTGAGGGTAATGCAGCTAAGCTAGTCGTTGGAGATGCCTGCTATCGTGGCACCCAAAAGCCTCCCGATCATCATCTTGTGGCCAACCTATCGTTTTTTGGTTTGTTCTATTCATATACAAAATCTTTATCTTAAAGAAAGTGACTAAAAGACGGACAATTGTTAGTTCGTTATTTATATAGATAAATCCTTTTATACTCTTGGTAATGTTTATGTTTTCCATTCTAAATCGATAATTAGACATAGCTTAATTAATACGTGTCTATTCATTATATTATATGTATGCATATTTAATCGATTTCTTATTTAATTTTCTAACTTCCAGGCAAATGCGGAGAAACGGGGTCCAGCGCCAGCTCCTCAACTCACTTGGCCAACTGGCTGTTGCATTTAGTCATATTGACGTGGCCAACGTTGCTAGGATTGCACAACCTATACAATTTGATAGATGGAATAGGCAAGGAATCTTCACATTAGCCCTACCACTCTGATGAAACATGTATACAAGACACACCCTTAAGACTAATTGTACATTGCATATTGTATATGTAAGGCCTACGCGATCTAAACAATTTGAAATAAGTTTTGCTGTATATAAGTTAATTGTTTTTTTTTTATACCCTGAGCCCATTGAAAATGGGAAATCAGGGTATAATGGTTTTGTTAAATGTATGTAACAGGCAGAAGGAGGCGTGGCAGACCCCATAAAGTATATATATTCTTGATCAGGGTGACGAGAAAAATTAATATAGCCATGTCCGTCTGTCCGTCCGTCCGTCCGTATGTATGAACGCGTCGATTTCCGAAGATACAAAATCTAGAAAGTTCATTCTTTTTGTGTTAGGTCCGTATATTGCACGCGTAGTACGAGTTTGTTTCAGAAATTCGAAAACTCGTGTATTTGCAAAGTTATCGATAAATGAATTTATCGGGGACCAGTTATAAAATTCTAGCTAATTCATCTTTAGAGTTAGTCTCCAAGTCTTCTGCATATATATATAGATACTAATTTAATACAATTTCGGTTTTTGTCAGATTTCGGATTCCGGTCCCCAATTCGCCCCCCCACCCCCAAATGTAAAAAAAAATGCATTTCAAATACTAGAGACATGCAGTTTGGTTTGGCATATAGATATGAATATCATAATCATAATCTGAAGATATCAATACGATTGTCCATCTAGAAACAGAATTATTAATCATCAAAGTTTTCTCATCAAAACCCATGCGACGCAGCAGCAAAGCAGCGAGACAGCAAGCCGCCTGCATTGCTCACACACATATGTACATGCTTACAAGCATAGATCAGCGTGTGTGTGTGTGTTCGTGTTTTTGCATGTATAGTTTCTTACGCGTGGAGAATCGAAACGAAGCATTCTTGGAATATGATTCGTTCGAAGAAGGGCTCAGGGGATTTCGTAGTCGAGCAGTCTCGACTACAGCTTTCTTACTTGTTTTATTTATTATTCTTTATACAATGGATACTATGTTTTGTTTAGTTTTAAATTATTTATATTCAAATTATTATATAGACCATATATATAAACCAAAATTAAAATTAAACGACAAATGAAATGGTTTGCAGGAGAGCCTTAGAGCAAGCGCTGTTTTGGCATAAAAAAACGCGCCTGAATGCTAAAATCTATCTAAATAAAAACGAAAAAATACGCAAAAAACAATTGCTATTTATTTAAAAAAGAAAATGAAAGAAAAGAAAAAAATAGATAAAAAGCAAATAGAATTTGATGCAAAAATAATACATATACGAACAGAAGCTAAAAGCTTAAAAATCGGTATGCTAAATAGTGCTCTCTGCATTTATTTTTTATATAATAAAAAAAAAAATAAATAAATAAAAAAAAACTTTCCTATAACTAAAGTACACAATATATAAATACACACACATACACAAACTTACAAAATAAGTGAAGAAATTAAAAACAATTTTCTAGAAACTACGTTTTTGTATGTAAAAGTTGAAGTTAGAAATTGTAAAAAAAAAAAAATAATTTAAAACATGGAAGACATATTTGTTGTACAGTGCAAAATAGTTCACAATAAGAATTGGTAAACTAAATCCATATATATATATAAATATTACAATTTTGCATAGGATCACATTGGTTTCATACATTCATAATTAATACCTTATAAAACTAAGAATATAATACATACATATAGACTAATATTGTATGATTCATGATTATAACTGCAGGCATAGGAAAGGCAGGCATTGTAAAGTTTCATGAACCTTGAACTTTATTAAGTAGCTGGCATTCATATGTTCATACTGAATCTATTTATTAAAAAGGAAACAAACGCAAAGGACGACACAACAATGAATCAGCACGAAATGCTAAATATAATTAGAGTGTTTAAGGCAATTAAGCGGTGATATAGGTCTAGAATAAACAAACACAACTGTAAAACAACTGGCAGACAGACAGATATTGGAGATAAGCCTAAATATAGAGTGCATCCAAAGGATTTCAGAAACTAGCATTTCCCTCGATTACATAGAGTTAAAAACAAATAAAGAACGATAAGAAGAAAATAAAAAAAAAAAACTATTTTGACCCAAAATGAAAAATCCAAGCGACTTTTATAACTGGCAAATTTGAAGGCCTCTTCCAGGCGCTTGCATAAAGAACTAGTCAAAATTTTGTAAGACCCTATCTCATCAGACGATATGAAAACGAAAAACGAAAAACCCATGTATATATATATCGAGTTTTATGCGAAAGGATTCCACATAAATATCGAAATATGTAACTAATTGCTAGTTAGCTTAAAAGAAAGTATTTGAGTAAATGATATATGAACTACATACTATATATAGACATTAGGCGAAACGCTGGGAGTGTTTGAGAGTGGGCTAACTGTATAAGGGTTACTTTATAAGTACTACTATATATATATACATATATATATATATATATATATATATATATATATATATATATAACAGCGGACATACTATGCAACAAAACGACAGCAGAAACAATTTAAGAGAACACTCACTTCATTGCATTCAACTTTCCCCACTCACTCACAATAGCTATGAGAGGCGCTCGTAACATAACTTATACGGCGTCGACACACCTCCCAGGACAAGACAAATCACTAAATAGCAATATCGTTAATGGTTATAATGAGCGCCAAAAGAAAGAACAGCAGCTAACACTAGTATAACATACATATTTTTGAGTGTACCTATCATATAAGTAAATTTCAAATTTGTTGTCAGCTTTTACCAAGTAAACATAAACAACACACTACACAATTTAAAAAAAAAATACGAATGCATTTTAAACATAAATATCTTCCCTTTTATAGCCGAACCCCTTTCAGATAGTAAAAGACTATATGCTTGAGCACTTCGATGTGCTGGATAGATCTATCAATGTCCCTCTGACAATTCCAGCCAGTGTTCTAGGCATTTAATCGGACCCCTCGATTAGAGCATTTTCCTCTATACTTCGACGTCTCAGTTTATTCAAAAGCTTATTGTTTTTGTTTTGCAATTGTTAAACTTGGACACTTTAGCACATCGTGCTAGCTATTTACAATTGTGGTCCAAACACATCCAGCCATTGGTCCTTTGTTCTCCCAATTCTCAAACGTGCTCTCAAAAAAGTCTACCAGAAATTCAATGTTTTATAAAAAAAGAAAATAACAAAAATAAAAACCAATTATTAATTAAATTCATATTTTTGTAAATAGTTAAATGCAAATGCTTAAATTGTGTACGAGGCCATGTCCACATCCATTTTGCAGGAGCACGTGGACTTCTCGCCCCCCTCAATTTGAATGTGAACGCTAAAGCACTTAGCCATAAGCAATTTTTATATATCCGAATATATATATATACATATTCGAAAAGCGATTTTATAAATCATTTTAATTGTCTATTTTAAATGCAAAATGCAAATTTAAACAATACGGAAATTAATTAATTTAGTTGAATGTGTGTGAAAATACTTCTGCAATTTTTTGTCAATAATGTTTTCGATTCCTATGTTTATAAATTAATTGTTTTAATTTTTTAAGCAAATATAAATAAAAATACAAACTTATTACAAATATAATACTTAACGTCTTTTATTTTAAACTGAATGTGAAACAGTAAACCCGATCCCAATGGTCTCAGCAATCATGAAACGCAAATGTTTATATTTTATTATATATAATTTATTAAAAAAAAAAAGGGTTTTAATCATTTGACAATTTATATTTAATATTGTGAACATATTCAAATTTGTTAATAGAATTTTTCGTTCATTAAATCGTTACAGTTAATAGTTTAATGGGTGCAAAAGTTTAAATTTATAAATGCATTAAAATTTAGTGTGCCATTGTTAGATATATTATAAATACTACTTTTAAAATTGAACGTATATCATTTTAGTTTACTAATATTATGTGCATAACTATAACTGAACTTCAGTTGCCGTTGCTTGATTAATGTTGTCCATAGCGTATTTTGGAATACAGTTTCAAGCAACTGACGAATCCTTGAGTTGATGGGGGCACAGAGGTGCTTGGCCCAGTTTTCTTCAGAAGCACTTAAGTTAGTCATCATCTTGGTTTTAATGAACGATTTTCCTCTGACAGCATAAAAGAACAGGCGTCTCACCTCCAGTTTCAGTTCCAGACGTCTGAGTTTCGCCTTGTTGTCGTTATATTGAATATTTTTTTTATCTCTTTGTTCATATATTTGGTGGGTGAGGTTTATTTTGGTTGGTAGTTTTTATACCAAATGAGAGGATTTGGGATGGGACAGTGAATATTGCATCATAAAACCTCACCCGAAAATCAGATGCATCTCACAAGTCGTACGACGTGGGAGGAGAGAAAGTGGAAATATAATATAATAACAGCGTTCATGTATACTGCGATATAATATATCTAAGTGAAGACGGAATATAGAAATCAATTGTGTTTAGAAAAATAGTATATTGGTTGGTAAAATATACAAAGGAAAGTATATACACTTCATATGAAGTGTAGTAGTTGAATAGGAAAAAAGTATATTCAAAACAATAATGGATAATAAAATTGGATAAGCAAAAGAATTTTTGATCAAGTGTGAAAATAATTTGGTATATCAGTCAGTCAGAAATTATATTTCTAAGTAGTTTTGTTAATTGTATTTATTTTGATGTTTATAATAATGTTTATATTTTAATACTATGTGTTTTAAAAAGAATGTCTTGTTCATATATTTTGTGACTTTACATTCAAATAAAATATATGATTAAAGAAAAAAAGAAAAGAAGAAGAAAGAAAAAAGAAAATATATAGAAAATAATATTGATTATGATTAATGTAATATCTGCAGTTTTAATCACTTCTGTTGTCATTGAGGAGTGAAAAAATTTGTTCTAAAAATTATTAATCTGTATTTTTACAACATAATAAATATACAAATTTTATATCAAGTTTTAGATAAAAACTGAAT
The DNA here is from genome assembly GCA_030914385.1 of Drosophila antonietae. Classification (NCBI taxonomy): domain Eukaryota; kingdom Metazoa; phylum Arthropoda; class Insecta; order Diptera; family Drosophilidae; genus Drosophila; species Drosophila antonietae. The sequence continues at coordinate 324,903 of JAUESO010000609.1, read as the reverse complement.
ATTCACATGAGTAGTTTCGATCGTATAACAGAGCAGAGATATTTTAAATTTTTTATACCCTGAACCCATTGAAAATGGGAATTCAGGGTATAATGGTTTTGTGAAAATGTATGTAACAGGCAGAAGGAGACGTCACAGACCCCATAAAGTATATATATTCTTGATCAGCATAAAAAAATAAGTTGATCTAGCCCTGTCCGTCTGTCCGTCCGTCTGTCCGTCCGTCCGTCCGTCCGTCTGTCCGTCTGTATGAACGTCGAGATTTCGGAAACTACAAAAGCTAGAGAGCTGAAATTTCACATGAACACTCGTATGTTAGCTACGTTTTTTCGATAACTCATCCCATTCCCAAATTATCGATAAAAAATTCGTTTCCATTTTTTTGGTTTTTTTGGTATAACTTGTACATCGTTTTAGCTAGAGACTTCAACTTTATATATTTAGATAGATATTATGGATACGCAGTTTTGTAGTTTTCATATTTTGGATGCCACGCCCCCTCCGCTCCCAATTTGAAAAAACGCATTTCAAATACTAGAGACAATTGCAATTTGGCACATAGATAGATTTAGATACTCTTAATCTACTCTAAAAATTTCATGAAGATCGTCCATCTAGAAATGGAGTTATTAGCGTCCAAGGTTCAGCCCAACCCACCCCCAAGCCACGGCAGCAACTGCGCAGTTAGCAGAGCGCTTTTTTTGCAGGGTTCAGGGTATCTCGTAGTCGAGCCGTCTCGACTAGAGCCTTCTTACTTGTTTTTTTATTAATACAAGTTGAATTTATAATTTTGATCTAAGTATATAAAATATATAAATAAATTTGGGGCTTTCAATGCAGCATGAAGATAAATATTTAATATAAAAAGTAAGTAGAACATATATTTATATATGGATATATTAGATTGAAGGTACGAAATTATCTTAGATGACATAAAGCCAATATGTGGGCAATAGAGAAAAGTAGATATGTGAAGATGAGAATACATACAATATTATATAATATATGCATATTTCTTTTTTAGCAAATATTTTATAGTGTGCAAGATGAACAAATTAAAATAAAAAAATATTAATATATATATTAATTGCAAATAAAGAAAAACAAACGTTAGTTTTACTCTAACAATTGTAATGATTTGTAAAAAATCTTATATATTGCTAATTGTGTTAATTATTGTAGTGAATTATATGTGGGTTGTTCTATTATTGCTAATGAAATCCGATTACTTTTAAATCCAATGTACTTGGCACATTACAATTTTTTATGACAATTGCTTTTGACGAAAATTAAAAACTAATAAAAAGGTGTTGCGTTGTTAACATGCAGATACACAAATATTATGATTTCAGGTTTTAGGTAAAGCCACAATTTGTCTAAATTGGCTGTGAGAAAAATTGCTTGAATTGTATATACATTTCGACATCATTCAAGAATGTTGAATCATCAAGAATGTTGAATCAAGATTAGCTGAGATATTAAAAGGTAGAATTGGAATTTTTTTGCAAAATTAGTATAGACTGTTGTAGAGTCTATGTTTTATCAATTTTTAAATTTTAAATCGAATGGATTCGTAAAAGATTCACTTGTTAAATTAAACGTAGTATTGGTAAAAAAAATTATATCGCTTCTGCCTATATACAAAAGGTGTCATACTGTCAAAAATAGAGAATAGGATTATCACTTATACAAAATGTGTCATACTGTCAAAAATAGAGAATAGGATTATCACTTATAGTGTGTAACAGAACTTCAAAGACGACAACACGTAGAATATTAAATTATATATATGTATATATAAAATATTTCATCAATATGTTCCAGATTAAGTAGGCAAAAAAAAATTAATTGGCAAAAAGTTTAAAAATAATTTGGGAAATAAAACTATTGCCAGTAAGTATTTTAATATTAAAATAATGTAAATGAGCAAATGCTGGTTGTTAGTTAAATATTAGGAATTGAAAAGGTAATGAACATAAATATTCGTTATCCAGATAAACATTTGATATATAATTGCAGTAATTCTCAATGTAAAACGATTAAAAAGAACTAAGAAAAAGAAAAAATAATGTTTGTTATGCTCCGATTTAATTTTAATTTTAAAATTGATTTAAAATCAATCTATGTATTCCAAAAGAAAAAATGTGTAGTGATATTGGTTTCCGTTTATAAAATTGGTAATGCACACTGCGCAGTGCACTATGTTGAAAGTTAATGAGTATATTTTCATATGCTTTAAAGTTTTAATATTTTTGTGTGTACCACATACCTAATCGAATGTTTTATGTCTGCATTCTACTGTGTTTTTGTACCTCCTACCTAATCGGAAAACTTTTAAGTTGATAGGAAATGTCACCAAATCTATATAGTTTTAAGGGGTTCTTGTTTGGAATAATTTTTTTTATGATTTCACAACAGTTTTAAATTTTACTAAGTATTCTTATACTACCTTCCTATTCGGAAAATTTGTATAGTTGATAGGAAATATGTTTTCACACACTCGATTTAGTTTTAAGAAGTTAAGAATTTTTGTGTAGCACATAATTATTGGGGTCTATTTTATGTTTTCACACACGCTTCAAATATTTCTCGTTGTTTTTATACCACCTATCTAATATGAAAATTTGTATAGTTGATAATTCATATATATCTCCACACACTCTCTTAGGTCTTAGAAGTTTTTATGTACCACCTAATACGGGTCTATTATGTGTTTTCACGCACGTATTTTACAGTGTTTTCATACCACCTATCTAATAGGGAAATGTCTTCACACACTCTGTTTAGGTTTTAGAAGTTTTAAGATGTTTTTGTCTACCATCTACCTAATATAATATTTTATGTTTTTACACGCGCTTCAAATTTAGGGCTTTAGAAGTCTTAAAATGTTTGGGTAAATTTTACTCATTGTTTTTATACCACCTAATAGGGAAATTTGTATTGTTGATTAGGTTTTAGAAGTTTTAAATTGTTTTCGTCTACCATCTAGCTAATTCAATATTTCATGTTTTTACACACGCTTTAAATTTAGAGATTTAGAATTTTTAAGATGTTTTTGTGTACCACCTACCTATATGTTTTATGTTTTCACACATGCTTCAAATTTCACTCAGTGTTTTTATACCTCCTACCTAATAGGGAAATTTAGTACAGTTGAGAGAAAAGTTACGCCTCCATACACTCTGTTTAGTTTTAAGAAGTTAAGAAGTTTTTGTGTACTACTGATTAATATGGTCAATTTGATATTTTCACACACGCACCTACATTAAAGCGAAATTTAGTATAGTTGATAAGTAAGTTGCGCTTTCATACACTCTTCTAAGAAATTAAGAAGTTTTTGTGTACCACATAATAAGGGTATATTTTAAGTTTGATTTATAAATTAAGAAGTTTTTGCGTGCCACCTGATTACAGTTTTTTTATATCACCAACCTGGTAGGGAAATTTGTATAATTGATAGTGAATATATGTCTTCACACACCCTGTTTAGGTCTCAGAAGTATTAAAATGTTTTGGTGTACCACCTACCTAATAGGATGTTTTTACACACGCTTTAAATTTAACTTATTGTTTTTATACCACCTATCTAATTGGGAAATTTGTGGAGTTGATAGTGAATATATGTACATCTTTACACGCTCTTTTTAGGGTTTAGAATTTTAAGATGTCTTTGTGTACCACCTACCTAATATAATGACTATTGTTATTACACACGCTTTAAATTTTACTCATTGTTTTAATACCACCTATCTAATAGGGAAATTTGTAGAGTTTATAGTGAATTATGGTTGATAGGAAATATGTTCTCACACACTTTGACTATGGTTTAGAAGTTTTACGATATTTTTGTGTACCACCTACCTAATTATATGTTTTCATACAGGATTTAAATTTTACTTGGTGTTCTTACATCAGCTACCTAAGGGGGAAATTTGTATAGTTGATAGGAAATATGTTTTCAAACACTCTATTTAGTTTTAATAAGTTAAGAAGTTTTTGTGCACCACCTAATAAGGGTCTATTTTAGGTTTAGAAGTTTTAAGATGTTGTTGACTACCATCTTTCACACACGCTTTAAATTTTTCTCGTTGTTTTTATACCACCTATCTAATATGGAAATTTGTAAAGTTTATAATTAATATATATCTCCACACACTCTCTTAGGTCTTAGAAGTTTTTATGTACCACCTAATACGGGTCTATTATGTGTTTTCACGCACGTATTTTACATTGTTTTCATACCACCTATCTAATAGGGAAATGTCTTCACACACTCTGTTTAGGTTTTAGAAGTTTTAAAATGTTTTTGTCTACCATCTACCTAATATAATATTTTATGTTTTCACACGCGCTTCAAATTTAGGGGTTTAGAAGTTTTAAAATGTTTGGGTAAATTTTACTCATTGTTTTTATACCACCTAATAGGGAAATTTGTATTGTTGATGTTTAGGTTTTAGAAATTTTATGATGATTTTGTATACTACCTACCTAATTTAATATTTCATGATTTTACACACGCTTTTAGAATTTTTAAGATGTTTTTGTGTACCACCTACCTATATGTTTTATGTTTTCACACATGCTTCAAATTTCACTCAGTGTTTTTATACCTCCTACCTAATAGGGAAATTTAGTACAGTTGAGAGAAAAGTTACGTCTCCATACACTCTGTTTAGTTTTAAGAAGTTAAGAAGTTTTTGTGTACTACTGATTAATATGGTCAATTTGATATTTTCACACACGCACCTACATTAAAGCGAAATTTAGTATAGTTGATAAGTAAGTTGCGCTTTCATACACTCTTCTAAGAAATTAAGAAGTTTTTGTGTACCACATAATAAGGGTATATTTTAAGTTTGATTTATAAATTAAGAAGTTTTTGCGTGCCACCTGATTACAGTGTTTTTATATCACCAACCTGGTAGGGAAATTTGTATAATTGATAGTGAATATATGTCTTCACACACCCTGTTTAGGTCTCAGAAGTATTAAAATGTTTTGGTGTACCACCTACCTAATAGGATGTTTTTACACACGCTTTAAATTTAATTTATTGTTTTTATACCACCTATCTAATTGGGAAATTTGTGGAGTTGATAGTGAATATATGTACATCTTTACACGCTCTTTTTAGGGTTTAGAATTTTAAGATGTCTTTGTGTACCACCTACCTAATATAATGATTATTGTTTTTACACACGCTTTAAATTTTACTCATTGTTTTAATACCACCTATCTAATAGGGAAATTTGTGGAGTTGATAGTGAATTATGGTTGATAGGAAATATGTTTTCACACACTTTGACTATGGTTTAGAAGTTTTACGATATTTTTGTGTACCACCTACCTAATTATATGTTTTCATACAGGATTTAAATTTTACTTGGTGTTCTTACATCAGCTACCTAAGGGGGAAATTTGTATAGTTGATAGGAAATATGTTTTCAAACACTCTATTTAGTTTTAATAAGTTAAGAAGTTTTTGTGCACCACCTAATAAGGGTCTATTATGTGTTTTCACGCACGTATTTTACATTGTTTTCATACCACCTATCTAATAGGGAAATGTCTTCACACACTCTGTTTAGGTTTTAGAAGTTTTAAAATGTTTTTGTCTACCATCTACCTAATATAATATTTTATGTTTTCACACGCGCTTCAAATTTAGGGGTTTAGAAGTTTTAAAATGTTTGGGTAAATTTTACTCATTGTTTTTATACCACCTAATAGGGAAATTTGTATTGTTGATGTTTAGGTTTTAGAAATTTTATGATGATTTTGTATACTACCTACCTAATTTAATATTTCATGATTTTACACACGCTTTTAGAATTTTTAAGATGTTTTTGTGTACCACCTACCTATATGTTTTATGTTTTCACACATGCTTCAAATTTCACTCAGTGTTTTTATACCTCCTACCTAATAGGGAAATTTAGTACAGTTGAGAGAAAAGTTACGTCTCCATACACTCTGTTTAGTTTTAAGAAGTTAAGAAGTTTTTGTGTACTACTGATTAATATGGTCAATTTGATATTTTCACACACGCACCTACATTAAAGCGAAATTTAGTATAGTTGATAAGTAAGTTGCGCTTTCATACACTCTTCTAAGAAATTAAGAAGTTTTTGTGTACCACATAATAAGGGTATATTTTAAGTTTGATTTATAAATTAAGAAGTTTTTGTGTGCCACCTGATTACAGTGTTTTTATATCACCAACCTGGTAGGGAAATTTGTATAATTGATAGTGAATATATGTCTTCACACACCCTGTTTAGGTCTCAGAAGTATTAAAATGTTTTGGTGTACCACCTACCTAATAGGATGTTTTTACACACGCTTTAAATTTAACTTATTGTTTTTATACCACCTATCTAATAGGGAAATTTGTGGAGTTGATAGTGAATTATGGTTGATAGGAAATATGTTTTCACACACTTTGACTATGGTTTAGAAGTTTTACGATATTTTTGTGTACCACCTACCTAATTATATATTTTCATACAGGATTTGAATTTTACTTGGTGTTCTTACATCACCTACCTAAGGGGGAAATTTGTATAGTTGATAGGAAATATGTTTTCAAACACTCGATTTAGTTTTAATAAGTTAAGAAGTTTTTGTGCACCACCTAATAAGGGTCTATTTTAGGTTTAGAAGTTTTAAGATGTTGTTGACTACCATCTTTCACACACGCTTTAAATTTTTCTCGATGTTTTTATACCACCTATCTAATATGGAAATTTGTAAAGTTGATAATTAATATATATCTTCACACACGCTCTTAGGTCTTAGAAGTTTTTATGTACCACCTAATACGGGTCTATTATGTGTTTTCACGCACGTATTTTACATTGTTTTCAACCTATCTAATAGGGAAATGTCTTCACACACTCTGTTTAGGTTTTAGAAGTTTTAAGATGTTTTTGTCTACCATCTACCTAATATAATATTTTATGTTTTTACACGCGCTTCAAATTTAGGGCTTCAGAAGTTTTAAAATGTTTGGGTAAATTTTACTCATTGTTTTTATACCACCTTATAGGGAAATTTGTATTGTTGATGTTTAGGTTTTAGAAATTTTATGATGATTTTGTATACTACCTACCTAATTTAATATTTCATGATTTTACACACGCTTTAAATTTAGAGGTTTAGAATTTTTAAGATGTTTTTGTGTACCACCTACCTATATGTTTTATGTTTTCACACATGCTTCAAATTTCACTCAGTGTTTTTTATACCTCCTACCTAATAGGGAAATTTAGTACAGTTGAGAGAAAAGTTACGTCTCCATACACTCTGTTTAGTTTTAAGAAGTTGAGAAGTTTTTGTGTACTACTGATTAATATGGTCAATTTGATATTTTCACACACGCACCTACATTAAAGCGAAATTTAGTATAGTTGATAAGTAAGTTGCGCTTTCATACACTCTTCTAAGAAATTAAGAAGTTTTTGTGTACCACATAATAATGGTATATTTTAAGTTTGATTTATAAATTAAGAAGTTTTTGCGTGCCACCTGATTACAGTGTTTTTATATCACCAACCTGGTAGGGAAATTTGTATAATTGATAGTGAATATATGTCTTCACACACCCTGTTTAGGTCTCAGAAGTATTAAAATGTTTTGGTGTACCACCTACCTAATAGGATGTTTTTACACACGCTTTAAATTTAACTTATTGTTTTTATACCACCTATCTAATTGGGAAATTTGTGGAGTTGATAGTGAATATATGTATATCTTTACACGCTCTTTTTAGGGTTTAGAATTTTAAGATGTCTTTGTGTACCACCTACCTAATATAATGACTATTGTTATTACACACGCTTTAAATTTTACTCATTGTTTTAATACCACCTATCTAATAGGGAAATTTGTAGAGTTTATAGTGAATTATGGTTGATAGGAAATATGTTTTCATACACTTTGACTATGGCTTAGAAGTTTTACGATATTTTTTTGTACCACCTACCTAATTATGTTTTCATACAGGATTTGAATTTTACTTGGTGTTCTTACATCAGCTACCTAAGGGGGAAATTTGTATAGTTGATAGGAAATATGTTTTCAAACACTCGCTTTAGTTTTAATAAGTTAAGAAGTTTTTGTGCACCACCTAATAAGGGTATATTTTAGGTTTAGAAGTTTTAAGATGTTGTTGACTACCATCTTTCACACACGCTTTAAATTTTTCTCGATGTTTTTATACCACCTATGTAATATGGAAATTTGTATAGTTGATAATTAATATATATCTCCACACACTCTCTTAGGTCTTAGAAGCTTTAATGTACCACCTAATACGGGTCTATTATGTATTTTCACGCACGTATTTTACGGTGTTTTCATACCACCTATCTAATAGGGAAATGTCTTCACACACTCTGTTTAGGTTTTAGAAGTTTTAAGATGTTTTTGTGTACCACCTACCTAATATAATATTTTATGTTTTTACACGCGCTTCAAATTTAGGGGTTTTATAATGTTTGGGGAACTTTTACTCATTGTTTTTATACCACCTAATAGGGAAATTTGTATTGTTGATGTTTAGGTTTTAGAAATTTTATGATGATTTTGTATACTACCTACCCTAATTTAATATTTCAAGTTTTTACACACGCTTTAAATTTAGAGGTTTAGAATTTATAAGATGTTTTTGTGTACCACCTACCTATATGTTTTATGTTTTCACACATGCTTCAAATTTCACTCAGTGTTTTTATACCTCCTACCTAATAGGGAAATTTAGTACAGTTGAGAGAAAAGTTACGCCTCCATACACTCTGTTTAGTTTTAAGAAGTTAAGAAGTTTTTGTGTACTACTGATTAATATGGTCCATTTGATATTTTCACACACGCACCTACACTAAAGCGAAATTTAGTATAGTTGATAAGTAAGTTGCGCTTTCATACACTCTTCTAAGAAATTAAGAAGTTTTTGTGTACCACATAATAAGGGTATATTTTAAGTTTGATTTATAAATTAAGAAGTTTTTGCGTGCCACCAGATTACAGTGTTTTTATATCACCAACCAAGTAGGGAAATTGGTATAATTGATAGTGAATATATGTCTTCACATACCCTGTGTACCACCTACCTAATAGGATGTTTTCACACACGCTTTAAATTTTACTCACTGTTTTTATACCACCTATCTGATTGGGAAATTTGTAAATTTGATAGTTTATATATGTCTTCACACACTGTTTAGGTTTTAGAAGTTTTAAGAGGTTTTTGTGTAAGGTTTACTCATTATAGGTTGATAGGAAATATGTTTTCACACACTTTGACTAGGGCTTAGAAGTTTTAAGATGTTTTTGTGTACCACCTACCTAATAGGAAGTTTTAACACACGCTTTAAATTTTACTCACTGTTTTTATACCATATATGATTGGGAAATTTGTGGAGTTGATAGTGAATAAATGTATATCTTTACACGCTCTTTTTAGGGCTTAGAATTTTAAGATGTCTTTGTGTACCACCTACCTAATATAATATTTTATGTTTTTACACACGCTTTAAATTTAGAGGTTTAGAATTTATAAGATGTTTTTGTGTACCACCTACCTATATGTTTTATGTTTTCACACATGCTTCAAATTTCACTCAGTGTTTTTATACCTCCTACCTAATAGGGAAATTTAGTACAGTTGAGAGAAAAGTTACGCCTCCATACACTCTGTTTAGTTTTAAGAAGTTAAGAAGTTTTTGTGTACTACTGATTAATATGGTCCATTTGATATTTTCACACACGCACCTACACTAAAGCGAAATTTAGTATAGTTGATAAGTAAGTTGCGCTTTCATACACTCTTCTAAGAAATTAAGAAGTTTTTGTGTACCACATAATAAGGGTATATTTTAAGTTTGATTTATAAATTAAGAAGTTTTTGCGTGCCACCAGATTACAGTGTTTTTATATCACCAACCAAGTAGGGAAATTGGTATAATTGATAGTGAATATATGTCTTCACATACCCTGTGTACCACCTACCTAATAGGATGTTTTCACACACGCTTTAAATTTTACTCACTGTTTTTATACCACCTATCTGATTGGGAAATTTGTAAATTTGATAGTTTATATATGTCTTCACACACTGTTTAGGTTTTAGAAGTTTTAAGAGGTTTTTGTGTAAGGTTTACTCATTATAGGTTGATAGGAAATATGTTTTCACACACTTTGACTAGGGCTTAGAAGTTTTAAGATGTTTTTGTGTACCACCTACCTAATAGGAAGTTTTCACACACGCTTTAAATTTTACTCTCTGTTTTTATACCATATATGATTGGGAAATTTGTGGAGTTGATAGTGAATAAATGTATATCTTTACACGCTCTTTTTAGGGCTTAGAATTTTAAGATGTCTTTGTGTACCACCTACCTAATATAATATTTTATGTTTTTACACACGCTTTAAATTTAGAGGTTTAGAATTTATAAGATGTTTTTGTGTACCACCTACCTATATGTTTTATGTTTTCACACATGCTTCAAATTTCACTCAGTGTTCTTATACCTCCTACCTAATAGGGAAATTTAGTACAGTTGAGAGAAAAGTTACGCCTCCATACACTCTGTTTAGTTTTAAGAAGTTAAGAAGTTTTTGTGTACTACTGATTAATATGGTCCATTTGATATTTTCACACACGCACCTACATTAAAGTGAAATTTAGTATAGTTGATAAGTAAGTTGCGCTTTCATACACTCTTCCAAGAAATTAAAAAGTTTTTGTGTGCCACATAATAAGGGTATATTTTAAGTTTGATTTATAAATTAAGAAGTTTTTGTGTGCCACCAGATTACAGTGTTTTTATATCACCAACCTAGTAGGGAAATTTGTATAATTGATAGTGAATATATGTCTTCACACACCCTGTTTAGGTCTCAGAAGTATTAAAATGTTTTGGTGTACCACCTACCTAATAGGATGTTTTTACACACGCTTTAAATTTAAATTATTGTTTTTATACCACCTATCTAATTGGGAAATTTGTGGAGTTGATAGTGAATATATGTATATCTTTACACGCTCTTTTTAGGGTTTAGAATTTTAAGATGTCTTTGTGTACCACCTACCTAATATAATGATAATTGTTATTACACACGCTTTAAATTTTACTCATTGTTTTAATACCACCTATCTAATAGGGAAATTTGTGGAGTTGATAGTGAATTATGGTTGATAGGAAATATGTTTTCATACACTTTGACTATGGCTTAGAAGTTTTACGATATTTTTGTGTACCACCTACCTAATAGGAAGTTTTCACACACGCTTTAAATTTTACTCACTGTTTTTATAATATATCTGATTGGTAAATTTGTGGAGTTGATAGTGAATATATGTATATCTTTACACGCTCTTTTTAGGGTTTAGAATTTTAAGATGTCTTTGTGTACCACCTACCTAATATAATATTTTATGTTTTTACACGCGCTTCAAATTTAGGGCTTTAGAAGTTTTAAAATGTTTGGGTAAATTTTACTCATTGTTTTTATACCACCTAATAGGGAAATTTGTATTGTTGATGTTTAGGTTTTAGAAATTTTATGATGATTTTGTATACTACCTACCTAATTTAATATTTCATGATTTTACACACGCTTCAAATTTAGGGGTTTAGAAGCTTTAAAATGTTTGGGTAAATTTTACTCATTGTTTTTATACCACCTAATAGGGAAATTTGTATAGTTGATAGTTAATATATGCCTTCAAACACTGTTTAGTTTTTAGAAGTTTTAAGAGGTTTTTGTGTAATGTTTACTCATTGTTTTTATACCACATATTTAATAGGGAAATTTGTAGAGTTTATAGTGAATGTCTTTACACACTCTGTTTAGGTTTTAGAAATTTTATGATGATTTTGTATACCACCCACCTAATTTAATATTTCATGTTTTTACACACGCTTTAAATTTAGGGGTTTTGAAGTTTTAAGATGGTTTTGTGTCTTGTTTTTACACACTCAATTAATATATATTCACACCCTTTTTTTAGGTTTTAGAAGTTTTACCACCTACCTAATAAGATATTTTCACACACGCTTTAAATTTTACTTGTTGTTTTTAGATCACCTAATAGGGAAATTTGTAGAATTGATAATGAATATATGTGTTTACAGACTCTACTTAGGGTTTACAAGTTTTAAGATGTTTTTGTGTACCACCTACCTAATATTTTTTATGTTTTCACGCACGCATTTTACGGTGTTTTCACACCACACCTAATAGGGAATTTGTCTTCTTATATATAAATATTATAGTTTAATTGTACGACGCTTTAAATTGCATTCAGTAATTATGTACATCTATATAATTGGGACATGTTTTTATACAATCTCGATTAATTGTGCTCAGTGCTTGTTTACCATCTACATAATAGCTAAATTATATGCTTTCACTCAGGTTACAACGAGCAAAGGAGTGGGAAATATATTGGAATGAGTAGTTCATTAACGTAGTTTTCGGAAAAAGGCCTTTTATTCAATTTAGTATTTTATACCGATGGTTGTAAAGTTGAACGTAGTGTTTGTGTAGCACCAATCTATTGGGGAAATGTTTCATATTTAAATTTTTAAATGGACCCATGTAGAAATAAAATTTGTGTTTTCTTCATTTCCATGTGAATTTCCGAGAAAACTTGTTATATTTCGATTGAACGTCGTTTTGTGTTGAATTGTAATATTACAGATTATATTTGTTGATTGATTCGATAATTTTTGTTCGAAAGGACTGTGGATAAGATTAGGTATGTAGAATAATTTAATAAAGCAGCTGCAGGTGTAATTGTAATTGTGATAAGTCGCAGAATCAAAATTTCCTCTTGGAAGTTGACAGGCACAGTTTTAAATTTCTTTGAAGAATTTAAGAAACTGTTTCAAATTGATATTATGTTTTTAAGTATTCATATTCATTGTTATTTGTGCGATTTTGTGTGGATTTATTTTAATTATTATTATTTTTGTTTGTCTATTATTACTATTACTTTTTTATCTATTATTTTTTTTGTTTAATGCTGTCGTCATTGATTATTGTGATGATCGTCAAATTTGTATTGAAACTTAGAAATTCTTTGGGCATTAAATTCCGCCTGGATAAAAATCCAAAATAAAAGTTTTAATAATTCGGAATTTCTTATTATTCGGCGTCAACCTTAAGACGACTTTCAAGCTTCCAGAAACGAATGCCCAATTTGTTCAAATATCGTTGAGATTTGTAAATATGTGAGAAATACTTTTTAATATGTAAACAACTGACTTTATTTAACCATAATATATATATATATATATATATATAACTCAGAAAAATGTTGAATCAATATTAATCGAGATGATTAAAAACTAGAATCAAATTTTATGCAATTATTTCTTTTAATTTCATGGTCTTACGTTCAGAAATTGTTCATATATTTTTTTAATCGATTATTTACCATTAATATTATACCGTTGTCAAGTACGTTAATTTAACATTTTTTCTTCACCACATAATTACAATATTATATATATATGGTTTAAAGATGTAAATGTCGTCAACATTATTTTAATAAAAACATGAGTTATATAATATTTTGACTAACTAGCCAAACGATTTTTTTCAGCTGTATCGCTTGAAATATAGCTTTTAAGAAAATTGTGTATGATTTGTTAAAAAAAAAATGCGCTTCCTTCCTTAGATTATTATGAACCTCTGGGTTTTATTTGGGTCAGTAGCCCTTCCTCCGCTTGTATGATGATTCGACTGAAATTTGTTTAGAATTTTAACTTAAAATAAAAGTATAGCGAACAATTGTTTCGAAATTTATTGGTCTCAGATTTCATTTATTCTTTTTTGATTGTAGCTTCTTTTATGTTTGGTGAGCTCTTTTTTCATATTATTTTTCTTTTTCATTGTCTTTTTCATTTTTTTTCTTCTCATTTCTATAACCGAATTGGACAAGTGTAATTACAAGAGTAATGGACAAAAGTTTTCTTAAATCTTGGATTTGTACAAAAAAAAAAATTAATTGTTTTGTATTACTTTTTTTTTACAGGTTTAGGTTAAGAACTTAAGCCACGCTTGTCGTGTTTAAGTTAACAAAGAAAAATATGTTAAGTAGATAAAATATATTCTACAGTTTATGCTTTACGAAGCGAATGCGCATTCGGTTGCTACTCCAGATACTAGATATATATGTATATCGATCGATGTCAGTAGAATGTTGTATCTATACGATCAGTATTGAGATAACGGTCGATGGTAAGTAACATAAGACCGTTTATATGGTCATATGTAATTGGGCGCCTTTGTTTTGAACAAGTCTTAGCAGAGCAGAGAAGTCGATACAGGTTCCTATACATTCAATCCACGCAATCGCAATCACAATTTGATAAAAACGATGTTTAGTACCCCTGTGTAGGCCGCGACACACAGTTCGCAGTTTAGCTTATACTCTCACGGCTACATGGGACCGAACAAGCAGCATTTTTAGCTAATTGTAAGGCTGTTTCTCAAGTATTCCGTTCAAGTTAAACATCGTTCGATCGCGTATCAACTTTCAACGCCCAACTATAAAGTTTAGAGAAAGAAATACATATTGCTTGGTTAACGTGTATACAAATTATCATTGTGACAGTTTATAAATAAGATTAACAACTAGGGTTTTTAACGACTTAAGAACTTATAATTTATATTGAGAGAATTCCCAACTATTAGTGACAGCTGGAGAAAACGACTTAAGCATGTAGATATATGTATGTAGTATTATACGTATACGCATAGAAAGAGATGGAAACACGAATACATTTGATGACAAACGTAGGTCGAACAACTCACCACGAGGTGAGTTCATTGCAGCTGCTGCCTTGCCAAGCAATGGCATCTTTGCGCAAGTGCAAGCGAGATAGAGTACATGTATACGAGTTTTGTATGTACATGCAAAAACAATACTTCATGTTAGAACAGGGCAGCTGCTCTGCTTCTAAGGGATTAAAGAACCGTCGAGAATTTACTCGAAATGACCGAAAAATATATGTACATACATATGTATATGTGTAAGTGAAGACATGGCTCTGATGGGGTGGAAATTATACTAGAAGCTTCGAAAAAATTATATGTATTACGCAATACAATATTACACAATATTTCCTAATTTAAGAGGAACGTTTACTTTGAAAAGCAAAAAATTAACTGACGTCACGTACTACAACTTTCAAATATTTTTGTAATAAAACTAGACCTTATGCTTAGATTTTCGCTTACGTATAACAAGTAAAAAAGCTGCTTTCGCTGTTTCAGTTTATACCTGACTTCCTAACTCCAAACTCCTCAAGTTCAGGTCGGGACAAAATACACTCCGGGATCTGGCTACAAGCCTTTCCTGCCTTAGCAATTTTATTACGAATTTCTGGCATCTGCCTCAGCCTGCCTAAATTGCATTTTTCCTAGCCAAATGTAGCAAAACTTGGCTATTGTTTTCGTGTAGAACCATTTCCTCAATGTGAAAACGCCTTAAAAGTGCCCACGACGATGACGACGAGCAGATTTTCTTTTCTTTGTTCACAGCAAAATAGCTCGAAAAGCGCTAGCAACTATTTCAGCCGACGTGCCATATTATAGCTTCGCAGTTTCGCCTTTCCAACAGCTTCCGCACACTTTTTCATCGCAGTTGACTAATCTTTTTTGTGTAGACCAACTATGCACAAATCTAGAAAACGTATATATCTATATTTTTTTTTTTTACTGTTTTTATTTTCACTGGAGAACTTCACTTTAACACTTATTATTTTCGAATGACTGCCATGCGAACAGTCACCTCTATTTATACTCAGTGGCGGCTGCCTTCTGGATGATTCTATAGAAATCGATTTGCCTACCTTGTTTGCCCTACAATGTGATCAAAGGAGTGAGTGAATACACTGCTGTGTACTGCCTATGTCATTCAATGCTTGACATATGTACATACATATTCCTCTGGAATATATTTAAATATTTGTATGTAAACGGCGTGCATGCATATGAATACAAATATATTAAGTTAGTTGAATTCATCCATCGAGTATATGAAATTCGACCATACATACATATATAGATAGATATGTGGATTTTAATGAAAAAAACGCTATTGCCAGACTTCTATTGTGCGAGGGGGACAGCAATACACACTGACAGACCTTGTATATTTTTTTATTATTTTTCTATGTGTTTGTTTGTTGAATTCAAATGTGGTTATCAATCCAGTCTATTGAATTCGAGAGACATTTGTCTACCTGATCAAATAAATAATACAGACACATACATTTAATAAATGCTGTTGCCAGACTTCGATTGCTCGAGGGGGACAGCAACACACATACTGACAGACCTGCCAGACTTGTGATGTGGAAATTTCTAGTAAATGCGCGCGTCATTCGAATGCGTTGTTTAATTCTGTTATACAGCAACGTTATGTTATACATTATGTTATACATTAACGTTTTTACCACGTCATTGAATTTTAAATATGAATATAATCCAGTTGGTAAATTGTAAAAACATTTTGATGCATCTTACAAAATGTAAAATAGAAATAATATAATAAAATTGTAATATTAAAATGTATGTAAGCAATAAGATTTACTTCTCGTAATGGTCAAGATGACGAGAAGTTTCTTACTTACCACTTTACTTACTTTGTTATAGTTTAACTTACTTTGGCAAGTCAAAGAACAAGATGCAATAATCAGAATATTATAATAATATTATAACTATTATGCAATATTAATAGGCATTAATTTGTATAATCAAGATAAATTCAGAAGATAAACAAAATTTCACTAATCAAAATTTTGGATGCCAGGTCGTGGTAATTATAAGATTATGCATAAGTTGGAAGTTGTTTGAATTGAACCATTTTCTCACAGTGTAACTATCAGCTTCGCATTGTTTGTGTGTGTTGAACCGAGCACAAGGTTTTTGAACCTTTGCTTGGCAGAGCAGGAAAGCCAGCTGTTGGCAGAGAGCGCGCGCGCATGTTTTGCGCTCCATGCAGGGTGGGCATTCGCTCTCACACTCCCTCTCATTCATAATTACTCAATCTCACTCAATCTCACTCTTAGTGAGTGAGTGGTTTTGGGCAATTGAGTGAAATGGATTAGAATGCGCTAAATATGAATGCTAACGAGCTAAGCAATAAACAAAAAAGAAACTCCGTAACTGTCATTACATTTTAAACAAGAAGAAGAAAAAAGAAGAGAGTGAGTGAGAGAGGTTGGAGTTGCTGACCCAAGCTTCAATCAGCTTTACGCAACTTATGCGAATGGCCTGGACGGAAGGCGCTTTCATTAAAGGAAGTAGAGCAATACCGCAACGATTCGCCGTGGAGGGAACCCATTCACAGAACGGCAATTAGCAGGACAAACACAATGATAAAGACTGAACTTTCGGAAATTGCGTATACGCCATGGGCGCCCGTGTGTGACTGCAATGATGGCAGATAAGAGCCTAGCGCTGCTTCTGCCTGTTACTCCGCCTGGCTTGTTGCTTTTGTTTCCTGGGGCAGTGCAACAATTTGGATATAAACTTACACACACACCAACGTACACGCAACGATACACTCCCGCACCCACACAAACAAGCTACACACACGCAAACACACCCCCGCATACACAAAGAAGAAAAACATTCAAATGGCATAATAATCATATTTTCCAAAGAATAGGCCGCAACAACAGCATGCTTTATTATGAGCATCGCACAGAGCCTGGTTAAGTAAAGTGTTTTGGTGTGCCATCTGAGCTTTGCTCAAGGCCTCTCTCGCGCGTTCCCTGACATTTTGCAGTTGTTTAACCTTGGTTATTGCCAAATGTAGTCCTTCAATTTTTGAGCCTACAAACTTGTATGTTTTCCGAGCCTGCAAATTCGGAAAGCCATAGAAAAACAACAAATGTAGCATAGCTCTGTCAATGCATCTGAGGGCCATTCCCAATTTATACACTGAGAAAAATTAAAGTCAAGGATGTTTTTTTTATATTCTGAAATGAAATATGAAAGTATTATGTCCCTCCGATAGATGTAGTTCTTGTACAGTGCTATACTGCTCTTGTAGTGCATACTCGAATACACAGTATCTGTTTTTTACGAGATTCAATTCATTTGAAGGACTTTTTAAAATTCTATGGTAATAGTATACCAAACGCTTTTAATATTATAGTGCTGCGTCTTATAACGTTTCGTCTAAGGAAATTCAGATTTATTTGAGCTTGTAATTTTTTGAGTGTATACACGCGACAAGGACAACAAGTCGCCTACACAGGCAAACGCACACTCACTCACACACACCCACTCGCATTTGAGCGTTTACACACGTTGCTGGCAGCTGGCAGCGGGCGCGGTTTGACAACAGGGACCTACATTCAGTCGTTTTTCCACTTCGGCTCTGTTAGCGTGTCTGTGTATGTGTGTGTATGTGAGTGGCAGATAGAACTCTCCTTGCCACAAAAGCGAGCTGGCCGTGCAACATTTGCAGCAGTGCCCAACAAGACACCAAGCCGTGCGCAGCTCGTGCGACTCGCGTTGCAACAAACCAACGAATATTAAAAAGGTCGAGCGTTCAACACGGAAACGAATACGCGAGTGTATGTGTCTATTGGCGTAGGTGTAGATGTGTGTGTGTGTGTGAGTGTGTGTGTGGTAGTCTGTGTACGCCACTTTAAGTATATGCGTGTATATGTGTGTAATTTGTGTTGGAGTTGTGAAGTGTTGCAGTTAAACTTTAGCCCAAATGCAGCCTGCGTCTTAATTAGTTTGTCATCGCCTGCAAACGATTTGTCAACAGCTTGTTGTTATTGTTTGTGCTGACGTTGTCGTTGGTGCAAGGACTGTCTGAACCCCGTCGCACATATACACACACACTCACACAAAATCTAAACGCACTTGAAGCACTTTTACGCTGAGCGTATTGGCATTCCGTTAATGGGTCTATTGTCCGCCTGCTGGCACACCCCTCGCAAAAAATGGAGCAAAAAAAATGAAGCGAAAAAATGATCGGAATAAAATTTATTTATTTATTTATTTGCTATTTCTATTTTGTTTTCTTCTTGGCACTTCATCAAAGTGTTTCGTGCTTTTGGCACTTCTATTATTTTTTTGGCCATTAGTCCATTTTGGTCTTTTGTTGTTTTTTTTTTCACACATTTGGCACGCCTCGTTTGAGGTCAAAGTGCAGCAAGAATAATCGCAATTCAATTAGTTAATAACAGTTGGCTGCGCATGTGTGCGTGCTGTGGCCATGTCCCTGAGCTTCAGCCTCCGTTTGGGCCTCTGGCACGGCCACCGCCTGCTACAGTTAGCTGCCTATGTCACGCCCACTTTTTTGGGGGCCTCTGAAAGGTACCTAGAGAGATGCAATGAGTCCAGGGCACCCCGCATTTGGCCTTATCTAAAATATGCTCGCAAGTCCTTGGGGCACTCGTAATTCCAGCCCAAGGTAACGCCAGTTGACGAACAGCCCGAATAACCTAATACCCAACAAAAACCACAACAACAAGAACAGCAACAACAACAACAACAACACCAGCAACTACATTAACAACAGCAATAACAAACCCATTTTATAGGTGCAATTGCAGCTTTAGTAAGCAGTTACAAATGTTTTGCACAAAAAGCTGCATATAAACCTTGGAGAGCGAGAACAACAGCAACAATAACAACAATAATGAAACCGCAAATTAAAAGTTCTTTAGTAGAGCATAAACAGCTAATAGTTACCCAGGAAACGATTTAATATCCAAACTATTATCATTAAAATTTTATCAGAAATTCAATGTTTTTTTTTTTTAACTGCAGATGTATAAGAATACAATATTTTAACATTAAAAAATCAAATAAATCATTTGATATCTGCTGATAGTTTGTAGGAAATGGGAATGCATATATCATTAATTATTAGTTTTACATTTTGTTACTTAAGCTACGAAAAACTATATCCACTGAATAGTTTTAATCGCTCAGAAACATTTATATTGCATACAAATCAAGATACCCTGTTTTAAAGTATCAACAAATTATCTTCTCTTTGCCACACACGACACCGCTCACATACACACACACACACTTACAAAAACACTGTATTGTGCTTGCAAATAATTGAATGTTGTATAATTCGCTACAGCCACGGAAACATCTACATATCTAAAGCAAGAACCCAACTACAACTCGAACTCAAACCCGAACTTAAAGTCAAACTCGAAGAGCGAAACATTTATAATACGTACATATTTATATAGATATATGCATATATATATTTGTGAGCTCAATATGCCAAGTGACGCCAATTTTATAGTCTTTTTATAAAAGTAACAACAACAACAAAAACAAAAGCAACAGCAATAAATACCCAACAACAACATCTACTAGAACAAGAATAGTTAAGGATATAGCATATATCTGACATTATTCTAAGCCAGATTTTGCTGGAGCATGGCGATTCGCAAACGCAAGCACAGAAACCACATATCTGGCGACATGTCGACGACAACGGCAGCAGCAACGGCAGCAATGGCGGCAGCAACAACAACAGCAGCAATAACTGACAGCAAAGATGCCACGCCCACGCCAGAGGCGGTAAGGTACTGGCAGAGTGAATTATTCTCAAATGCAAGCGCTAATAATTTCACGCATAATTTCTTGGATTTGCAAAATCTCTTGAATTTCAATGAGGTTGCCAGCAACAGCAGCACCAACAACAGCAACAACAGCAGCAGCGGCAACAATGTTGTTGTTGCGGGCTTCTCGACTACATCGAGTGATATTAAATTGACTAACGGCTCCATTACGGACACTCTTTTGGGCACCATCTTAACAACGGCAACGGCCACAGTGGCCCCCGCTGCCAGCTCCCTAATCTCGAGCATTGCTGCCTCAACAACAACAGCAACTGCGGCAGCAGCTGCAGCAGCAACATCAGCAACGGCTGCAACAAGCACTTCGCATTTGGCATTAGTCAACGATGCAACCTCATCCACCTACTACGCCAGCCTGCTGAACATGTCGCCGGCTACGACGAGCCTGATTACAGCCGCTGCTGCAACCAAGTCCTATAACGACAGCATTCTGCGCTGGGAGCAACTGGACGGAAGTGTGGACTTTGGCTTTGATCCGCTCTATCGCCACTCGCTGGCCATGTCCATTGTCTACTGTGTTGCCTACATCGTGGTGTTCGTCGTCGGACTCATCGGCAACAGCTTTGTCATCGCCGTCGTTCTACGTGCTCCCCGTATGCGCACGGTCACCAACTACTTTATTGTTAACTTGGCCATTGCCGACATCCTGGTCATTGTCTTCTGTCTACCCGCTACGCTCATCGGCAACATCTTTGTGCGTAAGTAGTCATTCGGTTTGTATTGATACCATATTTACATGCATAGTTACTCGATTTTCCGATAACTTGACTGACGTCCTGCATTAGGTTGCCGTGTGGGTGTGCGTTTTGATTGATGATTTGCTTGCTGGGTACCATTTGTTCAGATTGTTTCATTAATTGGCAGAGCGTAGAGTAATGCTAGAAAGCCTCAGTGATGACATTTGAATATCTAGATGATTGACGATGGATAAACATATCATATTATTTGAAACCAAATTTCTTTATAATAATAACATATATATGTATTATATATATTGAATTGGTCCTCATTAGAACGTCTCGGGTTTCATTCTATATCGTTTTATTATTTCGCTTCCTTTATTCGGTACTTTTGCGAGCCACGCATATTAACTGGATTTATGTTTAGCAATTAATCAACAGTTGGATTGGGACCCTTGCCAGCGATACGTGGCGTATGCGCAATTTGTCGACGAGCCGCATCAAGCTTAATGCTTTCTTCTTAATGCTAATGCCAGCAAAATACTTCTGCTGAAATTAAGTAAATGAAACAGAAATATTATCGTGCATTATCATCATGTTTTATGGCTTCTCTGCCAAAATGTTGTCCCGCTCTCGTTTATCCGTCCATCCTCGGAGACTACATGGGACTCACTGTTATGCAATTACCATCTGCTTTCATGGCCTTGTAAATACGTATAGGAAACGAAGTACATTAAACCATAATGAGTTCATCTAACCGTATCCGATTCGCTCTTATCTAACTGAAAAGTTCTTCAATGTTGCATGTCAAATTTAGCAAACGAACATGTTTGCCTTTTTATAATGGCAATCAATTACTTTGGTACCAATTTGACTGAGGGCGAAAGTCGGCTACAAGGCGGCTTGTACTACAAAACAGTTAACTAATCAGTGCAGCTCTGAATAGGAATGTGAAATACAAGATTTGAATTTACATATGTGAAATGTATTACTGAATTAAATCAGTTATATATATATATATATATAACTATATATATATATATATATATATATTGATATTGCTGAAAGTTAAACTACCGTTAGGTCTCGCAGACTATTATGCATGGCGCCTTTTTGTTGTTTCATGTGCGAAATTTCGTTGTTCTCCCATTGGATTTACATTAGTTTGATAATTTTATTTGAAGCGTGAAGACGATTCGTAAAAATATCAAGAAGACGATCATATAACACTTTTTTTCGTATCATAATGTTCCGAATAATGCAGTTGATCATTTAATAAGCATGGTAAACACAATAGAAAAATGAATGAAATGAAACAATAACAAGTAAGAAGGCTCTAGTCGAGACGACTCGACTACGAGATACCCTGAACCCTGCAAAAAATTGATACTCTTCTTCTTTACGCACTCTGCTAACTGCGCAGTTGCTGCCTTGGCTTGGGGGTGTGTTGGGCTGAACTTTGGACGCTTATAACTCCATTTCTAGATGGACGATCTTCATGCAATTTTTAGAGTAGAATAAGAGTGTCTAAATCTATCTATGTGCCAAATTGCAAGACTCTAGTATTTGAAATGAGTTTTTTTCAAATTGGGGGCGGAGGAGGCGTGGCATCCAAAATCTGAAAATCACAAAATCTGTGTGTCCGTAATATCTATCTAAATATATAAAGTTGAAGTCTCTAGCTAAAACGGTGTAGAAGTTATACCCAAAAAACCTTTAAAATGGAAACGAATTTTCGATTTTTTACTAACATACGAGTGTTCATGTGAAATTTCAGCTCTCTAGCTTTTGTAGTTTCCGAAATTTCGACGTTCATACGGACGGACGGACGGACGGAATTCCCATTTTCAATGGGTTCAGGGTATAAAAAAAATAGTGAAAGTATTACGTACTGTATTCGTATACTTAATGCTCATTTTAGTCCATTTAGTCATTATATAAAAAAAATCTTTCTCTTCGAAAATCAATAAAATAAATTACTCAAATAAAATTGTTTTATGGAGAAAAAAGATTAAGAATAGTTTAGGTATTATACAAATTAAAAATTTATATATTTTATATATATTTATGTTCTTACTCCAAATACAATAAACTGGGCCATTGGCCCAATAAACGAGGTAATGCATAATAATGATTTACAGCACCTTGTAGCTTATCTGCTTTCTGTATGAATGCATGTTTTGATTCTGAGAGTGTGTGTTAACTGTCAAATAGCAACTGGGTAAATGGATTGACGCAAAGCTTTTGCAGCTGAGGAATTGCATGCAAATCGGCGTCGACATGAAAAAATGATCAAAATCCTTCAGAAATCAAACGTTGATTGCAATGGCTGACATGTCAGGGCTCGACTCTCGCACCCCACACTCTGTACAGCACTTCCAAGCCCGCTCTTTACTCCATTTCTACATATGTATTCAAATGGTAGTAGTAGCTAACCCAACATATATTCACCTGGTCGCTTTTAAAGGCTCGCAGCTGGCGCCAACGTCTGCCAATTAAATGCGCCCGCATTTGGTCGACCCGAAGACATGCATGCACAAAGGTGGCTACAGACAGAGAAGCAAAGAAAGAGAGAGTGGGAGAGAAAGAGCGCGAAGGTGAGTGTGAAAGAGGGAGGTGAGTTGGTATAGTATATACAAGGAAAAGCAAGCGTCGAATGAAAAACTGAATGAGCTGTGTGCGAGTGTGTGCGTGTGTCTTAGTGCAGTGTGTATTAGTGCGCACTCGCGCTGTCTCTCTGGCACCCACTCTTTCACTCTCTCGCTCTCGTTTTCGTTCTAGTTGCCTTTTGGGGTGGCCTGAAGGATCATCGACACAGAACTGACCTAATTTCACAAATTCAACATAGGCGCAGGGTGCTGCTGGTTGCCCAGCGCTTAGTGGGTCACTCAGCATTTGCTTGTGTATATATGTGTGTACGGCTGAGTATGAGTATGTGTGAGTGTATGTGAGTGTGTGTGTGTATTGACTTGGCTTTGGAGGCAAGCATGGACCCAGACCCAGACCCAGTGGCAAACGCAGCTGCCACTGCAAAAGGCCCAAATAGCAACAACAATAAATAAATTGCGATAGCCCTTGGGCACATATTGAATTCTGGTTGCTTGGCATTTTGACTTGTGAAAAGTTGAGCCACGTTAAATCAAATGGCTCAAAGGACGTTTAACTAACAGAGCGGCCATTTCCACTTCCAATACCAAAATTGGTCAACAGGCATGATGTTTATTTACTTCTTATCGCCTACACACGACTCTAGCCAGAAAGGCTTGATAGGGGTCTCTTAGGCTTTGGAGCTATCATTACCTAAGCACACCTCAGCACTGCAATGGAAGGTTGTTTTGCATTCAAGGACCTTTTCACTGTGCGGCTGGCTGGATGAATTGACCTAAATATTTTGCTCTTCAGGGTTAAACTCACTCGCTGTTATGAGTGTGTATGTGTGTGTGTGTGTGGTTTACCTGGGCTGGGCTGAGCTGAGCCTTTATTTATGTGTGTTTCGAAAAACCAATAAAATGCGAATTGAATTGATTTACCGAGCGATGAAGGTAACAGACGAGGCGTTACACCAGCATGTCCTTAAAGCACTTTCTAATTGGATTTCCATGTGGCAATTGTACGACTCCCTTAGACATTAGCAATGCCAAATTCTTATCATTAAGTAAGTGCTTTACAAATTGCAATGAATTGGCGAGAGTTTGCACAAAAGGTTAAATGTTTCCATTTAAGAAGAGTCCTTAGTCCAGCTAATGGCTGTTTTGAGATTTTGACTAATCAATGAACCGATCTTAATTATTTGCATATATTAAGTATGATTACATGAACATTTGAGAACAGGAATGTCATACATGTGGAAGGATCTATATCAGTAAAGAAGAGATTGAAGTGACATTTATGCATATCGGGAAAATGTCGAAGAATGGACTTAATACGTAAATAAGGATAGAATGTAAGAACTCCTTGGCAATGATATTAGCTTTTTTTTTATGAAAATATATTTGAGAGAAACGTATTCTTAAACGACGATTAGTTCAGTATTGATCTATGCAGCTCTCACATTAAGAAATACAGATGTGATTCTGATATAAGGATTCTGTATATGGAAATATTGAATCTGATTTTTTTTTAATGTTGAAATCATGGAAATAGAATATTTTTGGTATCCTACGATTTAATGATTTGAAATTGCATACATATGTATGCATATATGTATATACATATATAAGTATATATCAACCAAGCGCTGACTGTGCGATTTGCACGTCTCGTTGGCGGAATCATGTCACGTATTTTAAAGTCATGTTTGCTGGTTACTTCATTAAATAGCGACGACTGATTCGCGATATTCTTGGCCCACGGCGTATATGGGCAACGCGGCTGCAGAGAACTGTTGGAATGCTATTTCTGCTGCTGATGCTGATGCTCGTTTTGATGAAGTAATTTTTCTTCACTTTCCGATTGTATTTTAATTTAGCTGCTACGTGCCGCCCGTGGCAAGCAGCTCTCGATTGGTATCGGTCGTTGGTTGCTAGCCTGAGTCCTGCGGTCTCTTCAATTCAATTTAGGGCCCAGTAACAGCAGTCACCGCAGGACGTGACGCAGAAGCAGCAGCGATAAACATAACAATAACGCATTTTCTTGAAGTGTTATGCGCCCATCCATAGATATTTCACGCCCATTTCAATCGAAGCGAAATCTTGACGGGCCACATTGTCGGATTTGTTCTACCCGATTATTTCATTAACTTTGTGGCCCCAGAGAACGGATCCCCAGAACTTAAACCCAAAGTCAGCGAAGCGTCGCAAACAATGCAAACCCGAATCCCATTAGCGTGGCCTACGATATAAGCTCGCGCGAACTTTTGCGCTGAAATGGTTCAGAAAAGAGACAAAACTTTTAGCCACATGAAATGACGAAGCATGCAATACCCTTATATAGACAGTATTCCAAAGAGCAAACCTAAGGGCTTGGCTTGCGTATAGCTGTTTAATATTTGCCTGCGGGTCAGGGTGCATCCATCCAGGAGTGAAGGTCGTGATGATAAGCTGTAAATATCGATTGGAGTTATCAGCTGTAGTCTATCAATATTGTCTGCGGCCATCCGCTTAATGCCTACAAAAATACCAACTTCTAGCAAAGTTCGAACAACATATGTTGTCAATTGGAGAATAAGAAGAAGAAGAGCTCACTAATTCGAAGTGGACTCACTTTGATTGGGTTCACATTGAAACTTCGAAGCAAAGTTTTAAACGTAGACAAACTTTTCTGCAAGCGATATATCAAACCGCAGGCCAGCGCCAAAATAAATAGCTAAATATTAATAGCAACGGATATAACTTGAATATATCACAGACTGTTGCACTTGAAGCTGCAAAATAAAACAAGTAAGAAGGCTCTAGTCGAGACTGCTCGACTACGAAATTCCCTGAACCCTGCAAAAAAGTTATACTCTTCTTCTTTACGCACTTATGAGCGCGCGCTCTGCTAACTGCGCAGTTGCTGCTTTGTCTTGGGGGTGGGTTGGGCTGAACTTTGGACGCTTATAACTCCATTTCTAAATGGACGATCTTCATGAAATTTTCAGAGTAGATCAAGAGTATCTAAATCTACATATGTGCCAAATTGCAAATCTCTAGTATTTGAAATGCGTTTTTTTCAAATTGGGGGCGAAGGGGGCGTGGCATCCAAAATCTGCGTATCCATAATATCTATCTAAATATATAAAGTTGAAATCTCTAGCTAAAACGGTGTAGAAGTTATACCCAAAAAACCTAAAAAATGTAAACGAATTTTTTATCGATAATTTGGAAATGGGACGAGTTATCGAAAAAACAAAATAAACTCGTATTGCGTAGCTAACATACGAGTGATCATGTGAAATTTCAGCTCTCTAGCTTTTGTAGTTTCCGAAATCATACAGACGGACGGACGGACGGACGGACGGACAGACAGACGGACGGACAGACGGACAGGGCTAGATACGAGTGATCATGTGAAATTTCAGCTCTCTAGCTTTTGTAGTTTCCGAAATCATACAGACGGACAGACGGACGGACGGACGGACAGACAGACGGACGGACAGACGGACAGGGCTAGATCAACTTATTTTTTATGCTGATCAAGAATATATATACTTTATAGGGTCTGCGACGTCTCCTTCTGCCTGTTACATACATTTCACAAAACCATTATACCCTGAATTCCCATTTTCAATGGGTTCAGGGTATAAAAATATATAAATAAAAGAGAAACGTGTAGAAAAGCAGCGAAAGTGCTCGACTAGCAGACACCGTTCCCAACATTTCACCAAATCACCTAAATTAAAATAGAAAATAGAAAATAGAAAAGATAAAAGGATTATAGAATTAGTTTATCCTAGTATCTCTCTCTGATTCATACAGTATAACTTATCCATTATAACTAATTTAATGTCTCTTCGACCAAAATCAAGTCTGCTCAGTAATTGGATAAAATTTAATTTAAAGTTAAGAATGAAGTGGAGAACAATTCATTGAAAATATGTATGTATACAACATGTATACCACATTATAGCCCTTGTTGACTGTGTTACATGGATTGCTGGGTATTAGAGTTGAGAAAAGTAACCAAAATCTATTTAAGTTCTTGTCCAGGGCTGTCAACTGTCCAACTGTACTCATGTCTTTTGAGTGGCCGTCTGGAGTGTGTTGACTTGGTCACAACGCACACAATGCGCAAAGAAATAATAATAATATTTATATTTTTATGTGCCAAATCACATTAAATTTTGCGCTTTATTATTGGCTCGACGCGGCGGTGTACGGTGCGTATGCATAATATACCGAAACGAGATAAGACAGGCGGACGAGACAGGAAATTAGACAGAAGCCACATATGAGCATATATTTGCGCAGCATTCCTCTGACCCCTGAAAGTGTGGGTGGATGAGTGGATGGGTTCAGAGAGGGGTCAGCGTTGGAGCTGAAGCTGGTGCATTGAACTCCCGCACGGAGTTAATGATGCGGTTGTTGTTGTGGTTATTAACACCTTTTAATTGCCATTCGATATGTCATGCCGCAAATACGTTTGGCACTGTCATCAACCTTGATGACATGTGCCACAGGGCAAAATTCCCTGCCACGCCTCCTGCCTCCCTTCCACTGCTACGTGTGTGTGTGTATTTTAGAGCCTTTTGTGTCTGACTAAGTTATTTGCTGTTGGCATCTCAAGTCATAACTCAACAACCAAAGGCAGCGCAACTATACACTGAGAGAAAGAGTCTAGTGTAAGCTATCAAAGGAAAGTCTGCTGTGAGAGAGTGAGATGAAGTGTTGAAGAAAGTGGAATGACCTTAATTTTAGGGTTTTAAGATTACTTAAATCTGGTTTAAAACAAATATACATTTTTTCTTTGATTGTACATAATTTTTTAGAAAAAAAGTAAAAGTAAGAAACTTACTTTAGTATCCGATTTTGTTGCATTAAAAGTCATTCTCATAATTCTTAATGTCCAAGTAAAACGAAGCTTTCTTAGGTTCTTTTCCGAGTGTATTTTCTTTAACTGCGAATTTTTATATGTGCGTATTTATAGACAGTGCAAATCATGTCTTCCATCTTTCATCAAATAGAATAAAGGGAATACAAATTAACTTGGCCAGCAACTGAGGGCTGCTTGCTGCGTGCTTTCAGCATTGTTGGCAAACAACGCTCATGCTGGCTTCTTGGCAATCTGAGACTTGTCACCAAATTATGAATGATATGCATAGCATAAATCTCAGTCAGCAAACAACGATGTCGGCGACGTGGACGACCGACTAGAAAGAAAAAATAAAATAACAAAAACATAATGCATTGAACGTTAACCGGGACCGCAAACAGGACTCCGACTAGGACCATGGCCACCACGACCACGGCCAGGATAACACAAGAAGTAGAGACACAGACATGACCGAAAGTTACTCAGCATCATTTTTGTTGCTCGTTCTGGATGTAAAGCAGAGTATATTCATTTTAAAGACCAGGTATCAAAAGGTAGAACGCAAACCCGTTAGATTAAGTTTTATATACTATATATTTGTTTGATAACAGATTATGTGTTTTTCAAGTCAAGAGTTGATTATATTTTGAGATATAATACAATTTGCAGATTAGAATACTATAGTATTCTGTATTTTTATTCAACTAATTCTTGTTTTCAAGATAACCCGAAGAGAGTTTTTAATAAAAATTTCCTTATAGTTCTCACTTCATCAGCGAGTATTAGACTGTCGAGTATGTATATTCCATTGAGAACCTTTTAAACTTGTTTCCCGTGTAAATTACTTTTTTCGCAAGCAAATATCAGTTAGTTGGCTATAATAAAATTACCTGTTTTTGTAGAGTTTGAGTTCAATAAAAAACGACCCATTCCTCAACTACATTTTTTTTTTTTTTACAGCTTGGATGCTGGGCTGGCTGATGTGCAAGTTTGTGCCCTACATACAGGGTGTCTCGGTCGCGGCTTCGGTTTACAGCTTAATTGCCGTGTCGCTAGACAGGTAAGTTAGCCAACAAAGAAATGACAACACTTTAAATTTACGTGGTTATGAACCTTTATTGTAAAATTGGAATCGGCTGGGATATGGGTAGGGATGGGCTAGGGCTTAGGAGCAGGAATCGGGAATCGGGTAAGCTCTCTAATGATGGACCACAACAGCGGGAGCAGCATGATGAACTGGCACAAGAGGCACAATTGGCTTCACGGCATGCACAGCGACCACAGGCTTGGCGACGACTGGATGTACCACCCTCACAGCGGCGGGATGATGCACAACGTGGCTGTTGGCAAAGTGTGTGGGCATTATAAAAGATTGATGTAATATTCAAGTCAAGTGTCCTCTGTCTGATTACTTACGAGTGCACCGAGTGGGCGCCGTGATGAATGATTGGGGAGTGTACCACTGCGGGATGCGCAGCGACAACTGGTGTGTGCACCACTGGAGCCACAGCGACTACGCCCGGATGGGCATAGGCCTGAATAGCGGCACAAGCGACGAGCACGAACAGCTGCAAAAGAATGAAGTAGTTAGATAATGGATCAGCAACTGGATCCAGCTCCACATCAATATACTCACAACTTTGAACATTTTGTATGGGATTTGTTATTGTGTTTTAGACGGATTTGTCAAGCAGAACAAATGATTTGCAACTATTGTCAATTGGCGAGTCGAGTGCTGCTTTTATAGCAACTAGAGAGAACTGACTACAGCTAATTGGAAAAGTGAACGCCAACTCAAGCTCAATGCAAGCCGCCTAGGAAAACTGGTCATAGCCAGAGTCGGAGGCTGAGATATAGTTGGAGTCTGAGTCGGAGGTTGTCTCAAGATCAAGTTCAGAGCTTGCCTTGTCCGTATTTGGCATTATTCAAACATTTTTTTTTGTTTTATCTATATAGAATGTTTGTTGAATTTTGTCGCGTTTGCCTTGGGCTGCATTTGACACCTTCTCTCCGTCAAATGTTCGCCTTGTGTTTCCTGCTGCAATAAAGCATAGTTCAGCTGACATTTGGGATGCAGAGCTTTTTCTAGGATATACCCTGCATATTGCTTCGAACTGGCTTGACATACATAGGTTTTCAATTATACACAAGGCTTTTTACGTCTATATTGACGTAACATATTGAACTCAGCAATAAAATTTATATAAACATATTTATTATGTTTTGTCATCATTTATACTGTGTATAAACTCTTTGATTGGCATTAAAAGTGACCTTAAAAACTGAGCCTTACTTTATAGACTTTTCTATTTCCGACTCATAATGCTATCAGATGTAAAATAGTTATCGATTTTGAAGAAAGTTAAGGAAGCACAAAATAAATCAAACGTTGTTCAACGAGTCTTGCGTATAAACTACAGATATCTTGACAGCTCAAAGCTATGCGCATAAAGTCAGATATACTATGGCCAGTTGATTTATCAAGTGGCAGTAAAACGTTTTGACAACGTTTTGACGTGTGGCATAGCCAGTGCCACTGGATAACAACATATCAAGACAGCGGGCAATACAACAGGATAAAGGCAGAGGCGCCCCGTTTATGTGCAGCTTTCATTTATATCAATTTCTCAGCGACAGCTGCCTCTCACTGAGCAGCAGAACCGG
This sequence comes from Drosophila antonietae, assembly GCA_030914385.1. Classification (NCBI taxonomy): domain Eukaryota; kingdom Metazoa; phylum Arthropoda; class Insecta; order Diptera; family Drosophilidae; genus Drosophila; species Drosophila antonietae. The sequence goes on along the minus strand of JAUESO010000609.1, from coordinate 293,456 downwards.
CGTCTGCTGCTGTTGTCATTATTCAGCGGAATAAGAACGAAAGGACAAGAAGAAGAAGCAGCAGGGCACTATATCATTTGATCGTTTGGTCACCCACACGTATTGCAGCGCAGGCCCATGCTCCATGTCCATCACGTTTTGAGTTGTTTTGTACTTCTTTGTCTTTTACGAGCGCTCGTAAAGCGATTCGAAATTTAAGATTTATTATCTGTAACATGAAACTTAAATCAACACGCAATGTCCGGAATTTAAGCTTGCGCACATCCTTGCTTATCACTTGCTTAGCCAATGCTATTTAATTAGGGCTTTTAGTTGTATGGATATACATCGCCAGCTCCTCAACCTCATATCCGCCCATAACATAAATATTATCACATGGATAAGCCAGTGTGTGTGCGTAAGCAAGCCCACATAGTTGGAGTTTTATGCCAAAGAACAAGATGTTAACAGCAAAAAAAATATTTCTTATTCATCTGCCTTGTCTGATTTTTCTTGAATACCCTGTAGCTGCTAATAAGTATATTATTATTCACAGAGAGAAAATTATAGACAATAGTTTATCTACTTTGATCGATTAATATACATATCACTTTTTATCAAATCTGTATTCAATGTGTATTTATATGAAAAGTTATATGGTAGTCTCTTAGGTACAGGGTATCACTAGTTGCGTAACCTCCAGTTATACCATTCTAGCTTCTTGTCACTAGGGGAAAAAGTCATAAAAGTGCAAAACTTGGAGCTGGGATTCAGACAGCATGTGTGTGTTTGGGTATATGCCAATATGTGTGCCAATTATTAAATTTCTTCTTTCTTTATGGAAATGACTTGCTTTGCGCACAATTGTTCAGTCGGGAAAGCCCGGGAGCCCGACAAATGTCATCTTCCGTTCAGTTATAACTCAAAATATAATCGGTTATCCCGGTCACAGATCGGTCAGGAGACCCCATGTTTGGCCAGCACGTGAAACTTAATTAGACTGGCAACCAAATCCCGCAGACAAATTATGTTAATGCAATCGCTATATCTAAATATATATCTAGCTCTCTTCATATATATATATGCATAGCTTGTAGTTGGGTCTATAAATAAACATTATGACAATTTGATATTGGCTTTGAAAAGTTGTGGCTGGGCCCTAATGGAATTACCGTTGTGTTCGTTATCAGCAAAACGTTTGCCCGCCCAGACGACAACAAAGTGGACAAAAAAATCGTACAATAAAGCAGGGGGAGGAGGTAGATAGGGTAGGTGGAGCGACTCGTAGGGATTGAGCAATTGTGGCTAGAGTCGTGGACTAGCCCCATAATTATTGTACTCTGAACCCATTGCAAATGATTCGAAAAGGGTATACTGTTTTCTATAAATATATAGAACAGATAAAAGAATCCGTATCCGTATAAATAGGTTATATTTAATTAACATGAATTATATCTGATTCATTTATCTGATATATTGATATTTATTAATATTCATAAGTTTTTAAGGAGAAAAATATTACCATATTAGTTTTTTTTTATCAACAAATATGCCATTATAAAAAATATAAATATAAAAGTAACAGTCAGAAATTGTGAATTCTTGTGAATACTTTTTCATCTTTAAATATCTTTTTATCGTGGATTTTAATGTTTGGTCACTGAGCATACTAAGGGATACTTTGAGTATAGTAAAGTATAAAGCATACCTCTTTGAAAAAGTATTCAGGTGGATATTTTGTAGTCAAGCACTCTCTATTTTGGGACTGACTGGACTGCAAGGAGTGCTGTATTGTGGTTGGTCCATTGAATAGGATGCTATAATAAGTGGCTAGCACTAAGCCGAATGAAAACTGCCAAAAACGAGACCTGACCCAGCTCAGTCTCCTGGATGTCCCTCCTGCCGCCGCTCACTCTGTAGTAGCTGCTGCTCTTATTCAAATTACGCTTGATTATGGCAGGCTAAGTACAAAATGGAGGTTTCTCCAGCTGAACGAGGGGAGTCGCACGTGTTGTGCTGGGAGTTCAATAGACTGAGCCGTCGAGATTGAAAAGTCGAGCAGTCAGCAGAAAAAGGCTTAAGGATGCGCCGTCTCTGGTCTCTGGCAAGGCATACTGCGTGTGCGAATTAATCAGGCTAAGATATTTGCATGTCGTCATCGTCATCCCGATTGCCATTATCCTTGACGAGGTACCGATTTGAGTGGGAATGGTACATCATTGGAAATTGGGATGGGCATATAGTAAGCGTCGTAGCAGCAGCTGTTGAAAAAAATTTTCTTGTAGGTTCATTGCCATCTGGTGGCCATTGAAGCAGATGACAAAGCGACGTGCACGCATCATGATAATCGGCATTTGGGGCATCGCATTGGTAACCACCATACCGTGGCTGCTGTTCTTCGATCTGGTGCCTGCTGAGGAAGTCTTCTCGGATGCACTTGTCTCCAGCTATACGCAGCCGCAATATTTATGCCAAGAGGTGTGGCCGCCGGGCACTGATGGCAATTTGTATTTTCTCCTGGCCAATTTGGTAGCCTGCTATCTGCTGCCCATGTCCTTGATAACATTGTGTTATGTGCTTATTTGGATCAAGGTCTCCACGCGCAACATACCTGGCGAATTGTCCAAGGACGCGCAGCTGGACCGCATGCAGCAGAAGAGCAAGGTGAAAGTCATCAAAATGTTGGTGGCCGTTGTCATATTGTTTGTGCTATCTTGGTTGCCACTCTACGTGATTTTTGCGCGTATCAAATTTGGCTCGGATATATCGCAGGAGGAGTTCGAGATATTGAAGAAGGTAATGCCACTAGCTCAATGGTTAGGATCTTCCAACAGCTGCATCAATCCTATACTGTACTCTGTGAACAAGAAATATCGACGGGGCTTTGCGGCCATTATCAAGTCCCGCAGCTGCTGCGGAAGGCTCAGGTGGGTTTACAAGTGGAGTTTAATTAGACTGCAGCTCTCACTCTCTCTCCCTATTTTGTTCATTTTCTTCATAGATACTATGACAATGTGGCCATTGCCTCGTCCACTACGAGCACACGCAAGTCCTCGCACTATCATCCACATGGCTCACGTAAGAGTCCTAGTAGTCCAGGCTTGAGAAAGACCAATGCCGTCTCCTACATTTATGAGCACAACTCGCTGCGACGGCATAATCTGATGATGAAGCAGGACAGCAATTTATCGCAGCAGATGCTGCTTAAGCAGGATTCGCATGGTTCTCGACAATTTCTCATCAAGCAGGAAAGCGCCTGCAGCGATGCCTCCGGTAATCGGCGACTACTCTGCCAGCAGGACAGCAATGGTAGCAAGGTCTCGTTATCCAAGCAGGATTCAATTGTGTCGTACATGGAAGCGCGTCGTGCCCAGGAACGTTCTGTGGACTCCACATTGACTCAACAGGACACTATTTCCATTGATTCGCGTCGAGGTGGCATAGGTGTCATTGGTGGTATGACTGTCACAGCAGCATCATCTTCCCTGCTGGACAAGCGACAGAAGTTCGTCAAACAGGATTCGGTGATTAGCTTTGTAGATCAACGACCAGAGCCACGTCGTCACCAGCTCGTCAAGCAGGACTCCGTTATCTCGTTTGCTGACCAGCGCCGTGGCCTGCTCCACAAGCAGGACTCCTTGATGACAAATCGATCAGGCGATGCGCCCACTCATCATGTCTCCATTCTCAAGAAGACCGACTCGCAGCTTAGCTATGGCACCTGCTCGCCCCGACGCAATGTGGAGCTTTATGAATAGACAGGAGCTACATACCAACTATGCACACACTCACACCTCCACACACTCATAAATAAATACATATATATATTATATAGGCTATCAACACAAAATATTAGAGAGCGGAGAGTAGATAGCAGAGCAGTCGAAGGAAGAGGGAGCAGAGCAAAGAAGCAGAAAGAGGGACTGTGATAGAAGTCGAAGCCATGTACTGAGGCCATGGGCATGAGTTGGACCAATTTGTTAACACGATGTGCGGGCATAGCAAAGCCTAAAAATATCGCAAAAAAGCTAGAAAAGCGAAAATAACTTAGGTTAGGCTAAGTTTGAATACCCTTGCAGAAATGGTGAGATATATAAACTGTTTGATATAGTAGTTCGTCGCAGATAATGGTCTCTGACTATTATAACAGTCTGGCAAAAGAATTTGATTAAAGTTCACTATCAATAGATTGTTTTTGTGGGACGTAGATAAAGTGCACTCACGAATTAAGTCGAACATTTTTATAGAGCAATTGTTCCTATGACAGTTCTGCCTATTACATGCATGTATATATGTAAATGATAGCAGATACATGATAAGATAATCTGCAAGGGTATTATACACATCCCGGGTGCCTCAGTTAGGATTGAAAGAGAGGAAGCAAGAGAGGTACACGCAATGCACCTAAACTAAAAATAGTTATTAGATGTTTTATACGTGTTCCAATAGTTCTATAAACACAAACACACTCACAGAATACAATATAATTAAGAACGTATATTATATATATGTATATGGATAGTACATAATATATGTATATGTGCATCTAAAACTACTTTTGAATATGCCATATGGTATATTGGCACGCAGTTTTTAAGATTGTTTATACTCATTATCTTTGCTATTTATATCGAAATGTTGCATCACTTAAGAACCGAAACACCAAAATGTACTTGAGTGTTAGAGGGAGAGCATTTTTTTACTAGCAATTGTCGGGGGAGTCCTACTCAATCGTTTATTTGGGTAAAAATATTTTCTATGAAAAGTAAAGAGTGAAAAATAAAACAAACAGGCAAGTGTCCAAGTATCAAAGAACAAATAACACAATTTTGAGAAACACCGAGGTCTAAAGTAACGTACCTACTAAATTTTTGTATGAACAATTCTTACAATTTATATATTTACATGCATCTATATATATGAAATATATATATTTGTATTGATTTTGGAATAAGCAATATATATGCAATAAACACTGGCACACGCACACACACCCACAGAAACACAAATATACATACAAATTCATCTACCAAACAACAATAATCAATTTTATTAGAATTTACACTGAAAGGGGTTATATAAATCGAATCAAAGATGTGGAGGTAAACATTGAAAAGCGCACAAAGCAGCAACAGTCGACCATTTCAAATGTTTACGTAGCAGTTGATATACATACATATAATAATAATATACTACTATTTTAATTTGAATTTCATTGCGTTTAGATAAGTACTTCACACATAAGTCAAGTAGAAGCGATGCAGACGCTAGAATCTGTCTGAACGGAAATTCGCACTTAGCGTATCACAAATAAAAACAATAATCGAATATCGAATATCGAAATAAAATTAGCTAGGCTCTAAATATCAAACATAAGTTGATAACAGTAACTTAAGCTGTCCGAACGAAAATTCGCACTAAACGTATCACACATAAAAACAAACAATAATCGAATATCGAAATACAGCTCGTTGAGTTCTAAATACCAAGCCGATAACGAATACGATCAGTAAAACAATTTTAAACAATGACTAATAAGCTATACAATATAACTCGGAGCTACCAACATACTTATATATTAATATATAGATTTACATAAACAAAACTATGCAATTTTATTGTTAGCCAAAATTTTATAAATGTCAAGTAAGAACTGTAAACAAAACATTTATATATATACAAAAGAGAAATGTATGAAAAATATATACTATATATATTCTTATCAAATTCAAAGAGTAAGTATATAGCATTCGGCGCTGTTTTCGTGGCACGCTTTTGACAAAAGCCTATTTTATTAAGCATTTAGTTTGAACAATAAGCATACAGCTTTAAGTTTCAGAAAGCCTAAGATAATATAACAAAATGTGTTGCGGTCGGGCATAATTGCCTGCACAATGCGCGTTTAAGGTTATGAAAATATCTATAGTGATCCAACTGCAAAACTTCGCGATGCTCGATCTAAAGTTATTAGTGAGAAACCCTGAAATGTAATTACATATGAGCATATAATCCACATTTTAAACCAATATCAAGTATAAACAATTTGTTAAGGATTATAACAGAATAGATTAAATATTTTCCCAACGCCTAAAATGCAGCTACGAAATGCAAAACTAAATATGAATAATAAAATATTTAAAATAGATATACAAAATACACACGAAAAGATCATGGAAATTGAATCACAGAAAATATTACCATTAAAAAACAATAAATAAAAGCAGAATAAAAAAAGTAATTATTATTATTTTTTTATTTTGTAAAGGTCAACAAAAAATTGCTAATCGAATTGTCAATAAATTTTATGGATAGTGTACTCCAGTTCTTCATCATAACGAGCATATATTTTTTTTCTATTCATAGCAATTTTATATACATAATACTTTATAGTCGGTATAAATATAAAATATGTATGCATTAACATTTAAAAAGGAACATTATATTTTTAAATTACAATAATTGGAAAATAGTACGACGAAATAAGTTCAAGCGAGATTTTGTAAAATTATTGTATGATAACAATATATAAACAAATAAATCAAGAATCGATATGTTATCAAGCTATATAATAATCATATATTCATATATATAAATATAATAAATAACAATAAATATTCATATATATGTTTACGTATATAAACAATATCTAACACCAAAGATACACGCATATTAGCAGAAATAAATGTAATAAATATTACTATTAAAAAAAAAAACTCGTTTTACTTTTACTTTAGTAGTACTGGTTTTTCTGCAAGTGCATGATCAGCTGTTACGAGTTCTTGGAGATTTTAAGGCGTGATATCGTTATCGGTACCAGACTTAATTTTGTTTTTGTAAGAAATTTAATCAGCTTGGAGTTTGTTATAATTACTTATATTTGAAAATTTAAATTTTCTTAGAGGAAATAATGAATCGGTGGCAAAATCGAGTCGCGGTTATCACCGGCGCCAGTTCGGGCATTGGCGCTGCATGTTGCAAGGATCTTGTGGCAAAGGGCATGATTGTTGTGGGAATGGCTCGACGTTTAGATAGACTTCAACAGCTGAGGGCAGATCTGCCAACTGAGCAGTCGGCACGTTTTTATGGCCACAAGTGTGATGTGAGGGTTGAGCAACAGGTAATCGATTCCTTTGCCTGGATCGACGAAACCCTGGGAGGTGCGGATGTATTGGTAAATAATGCAGGCATTGTACGTCGTGTACGCATTACAGACGAGGGCAACGGCGAAGATCTGAGAGATATCTTAAATACGAATGTGTTGGGTGTTAGTTGGTGTACACGTCAGGCCTTCAACTCTATGTACCGTCGCAAGATAACCGATGGACATGTAGTTATTATCAATAGTATAGTTGGTCACGAAGTACCTAAAGCTCCAGGCTTTAGTTTTAACATGTATGCACCATCGAAGCATGCCATTACTGCACTCACCGAAGTGCTCCGCCAGGAATTTCAGAACAAAGGCACCATGACTAAAATAACGGTGAGTACTGTGCTGTTTATATGTAATTGTAATTAATTTGTAATACATTTTTACTTCCAGAGTATTAGTCCCGGCGTTGTCGACACTGAAATCTTTGACTCTAATTCGGCCGAGGTAGTAGCTAAAATGCCCATGTTACTTCCTGAAAATGTTGCGGATGCTGTTAGCTACTGTATTCAGACGCCTCCCAATGTGCAGATCCATGAGTTAATTATCAAGCCGATAGGAGAATTATTCTAAACAGATTTTTTCATTCCGTCGATTATAATTTTGTAATAAATCCTAAAAAAAAAAGTTTAACAAAAAACCGATGTTTATGTTAAATTTTTAAATATACATATGTATATGTATACATACATATATCGATTGGTACTCGCATCGCCAAAAATGCCTAAAGCCATTATGAACAATTCGTAATCGATTGCTTACTATCATCGATATCATTTGCCAGCAGTCGTCGTTCGTGTCGGGTATTGTTTTTATTTTATATTAATTTGTAAATTCATCTGTTAATTGCTTAATTGTTTACTGTTCATTATATATTGCAATAAAAAAGCGGTTTTTCCCTGCGATACGCATAACCTTATTGGTTTCCCTGCCCTAACGAAAGCTAATTTAATTACACAAAGACAAAATATCTGTTTGTCTGTCTGTCAGTCTACGTCATAGCTATTTTCGTACAAACACTACAATCTATCTACATATAATATGGAAGACCAACAACAAGTGGCGCCAGTGGAAGAGGAGCAACTAGGCATCGAGGACAGCATGAAGCATTGCTTTGAGAACCTCATTGTCATCGATGTAGGCGCAAATTTGACCAACAAGAAGTATAGCCGAGATCTGGATTCCGTTGTTCAAAGAGCAAGAGACGCAGGTTCGTTTACTAATATTGTGATAAGATTTATAAGAGACAATTTGGGTGCGGCTAACGGTCATCAAGAGCCAACACACACGCATTGAAGAAGGTCAATGGGATGACAGGCGATAAGCATTCAACATGTGTGTATGTGTGTGAGTGTGCGTGTGTTTCTATGTGAGAATATCGTGTGTGCCAATGCACCATAAACAGTGAAAGAAAGTGATATCCGTAGGTGAAAAGCAGCATACCTATGTACATCTTGTATGCTTCATTTGCTTTATTAACTTTTGCATAAGTATGTTTAACAATTTTAATATATGCTTCTTTATGCATGCATAACAATATATATGTACATATATATTACAGGTGTTCAGAAGCTAATGGTACACGGCACTTCGGTCAAATCGAGCAAGGAAGCGTTGCGTCTTTCGCGTATTTATCCCGACATTATCTATTCGACTGCTGGCATACATCCGCACGACTCAAAGTCAATTGTGGAAGAGCCGACCACATGGTTCGACTTTGAGCATATTGCACAGGCGCTAGAGTGCGTCGCGATTGGTCCATGTGGATTGGACTACCAGCGCGATTTCTCCGAACCAAATGTGCAAAAACAGATATTTGCCAAGCAACTGCACTTGGCAATTCATCTAAAAAAACCTCTACTGATACACGAGCGATCGGCTCAGCATGATGTACTCGAAATACTCGACACGTAAGATGATAAAATACATTTTTTTAATATAATTTATATTGATACTCATTGCTTTGCAGCTTCGAGAATCTTCCGCCAGTTATCATTAGAGGTTTCATGGGTACCGCTGAGGAGGCGCTCAAATATCTGGATCGTAGATTCTACATCAGCTTGACTGGGTACTTGTGCAAGGATAAATCTGATACAGGCGTACGCCGGCTGCTCGATAATGGAACGTTGCCATTGGACAGGCTGCTGGTGGAAACTGATGCTCCGTTTATGTATCCCAACACGCGAGCTTCCAAGCTGCCGCAGCATGTGAAGAGTGGCATAACAGAACGATCGTTGTTGTATTTACACAGGTGGGATTAGTTTTCAAAAATAATTAAATTTTACTTGTGTTTATGTATCTATTAGATATTGCACCTTTCAACGCAACGAGCCCTGCAGCCTACCAGCAATTGTGGAAATGATTGCTGCTTTTATGAAGAAAACACCCGATGAGGTCGCCTTGGCCACTGCCTTCAATGCCTTAAAATTGTTTGGCTTGTCCTAAATATGGTGCAAGCGCTTCAATATATATTTTTATCGAGCCTGAGATTCACACGAGAGACTCACAACATGTGCCTTAAATACTAATCGAATTCAGGATGTGCGAAACCCTGAGAACACATAAACACATACAAACGAACTCTATCCACACACAAACTCATACAATTACGACGCATTCGCATGCGACTTGCAAGAAATACTTCATAATTCTCCTTCCTATATATTTTATATCATAACTGCGAATTTTGGTTTTTGTGCAAGTTTTGCAAACTTAGCTTTAAAATGTTTGGTAAGCAATGACTTTGTTTACAACCGAATTCGGTGCCAAGGTGGTGCCAAGTGAACCAGAGGTATTGTCAGAGACGCTCGTTCAATTTGCGCCTGTTCTCCACTGTTTCACACTATACGAAGCGTGCGCTTCGTGACTGTTAAATGCTGCAGCTCTCAGTTATTTTCATTGTGTTTAGTTTTCTCACAGATATTTTGTCTATATTCTTAATATATTTTGTTTAGTTAGGATTTATTTTTTGTAAACCAACCTTGTAGGTGTTTCGTTTAGTTTTATGCTACTTTTGTACATATTTATTTTTGTTGTTCGTTGAGATGATGATGATGATGATAATGATAATGATTATTATGGTAAACGTGATGTGATCATTTTATGAGCTAAATATTTATATAATATTCACATTTAGTTAGTGCTATGAGTATACATAAACAATATATAAACCAACTATATTTTGTTGAATTTACATACATTTACCAACAAACATATATGTGATGCTCTATATACGTTGTACGTTGAACTGATCAACGAATGGGTGTGCCTGAAAATAGCTTTATGCCCTTTCTTCGCACAGACTCACACATATACACACTATTTTCCATTTGAATAAAGATAAAGCGAATTTAAATAAAATATAAGTAGTTTTTTTTTTTGTATTTTGACAACAGAATATTCTTTTGTGCAATATATTTCAGTACTTATATAAGTTAATATATTATATTTATAAAAACCTTGAACTCCTAATTTATATATAACAACATTGAATATTATATTTTCTAAGGCAGCTATAAAGCAATTCGATTTTGATGAGAATGTATTTTCAAATGTAGTTATATTACGCTATATATTAATACAATCCCGCCTTCTCTTGATATACATATGTATGTTCAGAGACGGATCTATCCCAATTTTGAAGCTAATAGAAAAGAAACAGATAGATTTATTTATAATTTGACTATGGCTGCGGAGTTACACATGTCATGCTATAGTGGTAATATCTCCATTTAGCAGGGTATAACAAAACTGAGGTTCCAACAAATATATATTTGGTTTGATTGCAGCAATATTTTTGCTTTTAAAAGCGTTGAATGTTTTTCAAGTCTTCAAACTGCTTCAGTCTATGCAAATTGTCCCACCATTGTTTAAGCCGATGACGCAGTATCAAGGCGAACCAAGGTGTCAATGGAGCACTGAATTTGGCTATCGTCTCGTCGATCTCTCGTCGTTTTATGTAGCGCACCTCGCTAACCTCGTTGGCATTGGGCTTCAAAGTGACATCTTTTTGAAGGAAAAGTATATAATCAATCTCATGTTCGCCCCAGACGCCGTCCCCCTTATTTGCATAGTGAATGCGTGTTAAATAATTAAAGTTGTCGGGCTCAATCTCATTCGTGGGTATGCCTAATTCGTAGTTCAAGCGTCGTTGGGCCGCCAAACGTATGCCAAGAGCATTAGATTCCTGTCGCTCCTGATCAATGTCATACAATGGGTGGCTACAACAAGCATTCGTATATGTGTCTGGGAAAGTTATCTGAAACGGACTGTGCATGAATATTAATAAGAATAAATCTCGATTTCGCAATTCTCACTTTGTGCACAGAGCGTCTTTGTACGAGCATCTCGCCCTTAGAGTTGAATAGAAACACGCTGAAAGCGCGATGCAGCTTAACATCGCCCGTTTCGGGCTTTACACGATGGCAATCAGCCTTGGTTGCAGCACCGATGGGTTTGTCGTGCTCGTCCACTAGGATACACTGCTCCTTTAGAGCATGAGCTTGGAGAGGATCATGTATTTGAATGTTCGCATGCTTCTGTTGGCCGACAGATATGGTGCTGCATTTACGAAGCAACTGAATACGCGACCAAAGATTTAAACGCGACGTCAACATTTTGTGGTAATTGAGTTAATGACTAGCTTCACGTTGGGCCCTAAAAAAATTTGTATAAAAAGTGAAAACGTCGTAATCGTATTGAATATTTGGTGTTGCCAACTAACGTGTATGTGTTGGTGTTAGGCAGCACTGGTCATACTCGACAGCTGTTCGTCAGCTGCTTCAGCCCTGGCAATAGTGATACACATTTGCTCATAATCAGTTTTTCGCTGCATCCATAGCTGAAAATTAATTATAAGTAGCAGTGTAATTACATCAGTAATTACCTATACACACACTCCAAAATGGTAAGGATAATATTTATAATCAATCAGAGTATGGATATTCAATTGTTTAACACCTGCGCAGATCCGATTTATACTCATACAAAATCGTGCAGGCAAAACTCGCCTGGCCAAATGGTATATGAACTTTGATGACGACGAAAAACAAAAATTGATCGAAGAGGTGCACGCTGTGGTCACAGTCCGGGATGCCAAGCACACAAACTTTGTGGAGGTATTAGCAATAGCATTTAAATTCTACTGACCAACTAACTAAATGTATCTATTCACAGTTTCGTAACTTCAAAATCGTGTACAGACGCTATGCGGGTCTCTACTTTTGCATTTGCGTGGACGTCAACGATAATAATCTGTGCTATCTGGAGGCCATACATAACTTTGTAGAGGTGCTTAACGAGTATTTCCATAACGTGTGCGAGCTGGATCTCGTCTTTAATTTCTACAAGGTGTATAGTGTTGTTGATGAGATGTTTTTGGCTGGCGAGATACGCGAGACCTCACAGACGAAAGTGCTCAAACAGTTACTAACATTAAACTCATTGGAATAGACAGTTTTCCACCCACTAAAATGATGCATTCCCCATTGTCCGCTTATCGAATATTCATATAATATAATATTGTACTATTTATCTACATGTGTTCTATATATGCAACCAAATTCACTCGCAAATGTTAAAGAATTTTTGTTTACGAGTCCAATAATTTATATTAAGAGATTATATGCAGATGCAAGTATTAAAGAATATTCCAATCAGTTTTACTGATAAGTGCATAGATATACATACGTATGGACACATAAATGTATACATAAATACATATATGTACATACATATGAACGGACATAGGAGTATGTATGTAGTTTTGATGGTTGCCGCCCACCAAGCGGAGGTTACAGATAGCACTAGCTGACGCAGCCCTGGTTATTACGTTACTCAACACTCTGCTGACGACACTCTACCACACTAATGCCACTTCGTCATTTTTTCAGTCGCCATTGTTCTCGTTCTCGGCTGTCGAATTTGTTGGAAATAATCAGATTTCCTTTAAATTCGTCGCAATAAATACAAATAGAAGTTAGAAAAATAAACAATTTTTGGAGTACACAGTGCATAGTGCGCGTTATATCGCAACAAGAGGCCGCCAATCGAAATAAAATACCCCCGTCAGACTCGCCAGTTAGCCGAGCAGCTCAAACGAAATTGAATATTTCGTTCGTGGCAACAAAATAATAAATCTTCAACAAGAAATCCACCCGAAACTAAAAAATGTCATCTATGAATCCAGAATAGTAAGTTAATTGCATGTAATTGAGATGTACAATGAAAAACCTTGTACTCATCCGCGTTCCATAACCAGCACTGGTCACCTTTTTTTTCATTCTTTTGTCGTTTCTGCGACGTCATTTTTGCGACGTCCACGACGACTCTTTGGTAGTCACTGCGGCCCCACACCCTTTAAACGAGTAATTTTTACTGAATATTAATGGCATTGACTAAAAACAGCATACCATTTTAAATTGGTATGGAAACTATATGTGCGATATATATATATATATATATATATATATATATATATATATATATATATATATATATATATAGCATATATATATATATACATATATATGTGTGAATAATATTAATGTTTTAAATAAGTAAGATAAAAATGGAGAAAAGCAAGTTCTCTGATTGTGTTTTTAGTTGTTTCGAGTGGCTGCGAATGTTGCTGACAGCCAGCTAGTTAACAAGGCAGCCCGCAAGCCCTTGTCTTCGCCTCTCTCTCCCGCTATCGTTGACGTTGCCTCTATGTCAGCTTTGGCTATGCTGTTGATTTGTGGGGCGGATGAGTCACCTGCCCAGCGTCTCCAACCCCCTCCCTTGCGCACACATTGTTGTTTTTTGACTGCTTTACGCCTCTCTGTTATGTTGTTTTATTTTTCTCAGTCGATGCTGCTGCTGGTGCTACGTAATCAAATTTTCCATCTATGTTGAGTGTTTTGTTTTCTTTCGTTGCAATTGAACTTTAAATACGCAGATTCGTTCACTCGTAATTGAGTAAGCAATGAAAGCTTCCTTTACTTATTTTATTTTTCATATTTCAAACTTTCAATTTCTAAAGCTAAGTTCACATCACTAAAATGGATTTCTTTTTCATGTTCGCACAAAATCTTATTTTGAACTCGATAAACAAGTTTTTAAATAAAGTAACAGGATTTTAAGAACTACCCATAAATTGAAATGGAAACTGAACTGTGCCTTAATACAATTCCAAAGAAGTTGTGTACAAATATAAGAGAGTGCTGTTGTTATTATCTATTTTTATTTTTGTCTATTAAGATGTTTACAAATGAGTTGTATTCACCGCTTAGCAAAACAAAAACAATAACACAGAATCGACTTTCGTGTTTTTTAGAGCTTTCACTGTAGATGTAGCTGCATTCGCAGCTACATGAGCGACAAATTTTTTAGAGATTAGTTGTCAAACAATGAATATTAGCAGGTTGTTTCAACGGTGTATAAGCGATAAGATAAGTAATTATAATAGAGCTGTTGCGCTAAGCGATATGGTGTTGAATTATATACATATATGTACGCTTTGAGTAAAACGCACATTTTTTGCTTTTACAGCGACTATCTTTTCAAACTGCTGTTGATCGGCGACTCCGGCGTTGGAAAGTCCTGCCTGCTGCTCCGATTTGCCGATGACACATATACAGAGAGCTATATCAGCACGATTGGTGTGGACTTTGTAAGTCTATCCACATTAGTAATTAGCCAAAAATGCAATTCAATGACTCAACCTGTTATTTCTTACAGAAAATTAGAACCATAGAATTGGATGGAAAAACGATTAAATTGCAAATAGTAAGTAAGCCAGCATATGCAGGGAATAATTAAAAACTAAATCATATATTCTTTGTAGTGGGATACTGCTGGACAGGAGCGCTTCCGTACTATCACATCGTCATATTATCGTGGCGCGCACGGCATCATTGTGGTTTACGATTGCACGGACCAGGAGTCCTTTAATAATGTGAAACAATGGCTGGAAGAAATCGAGCGATATGCATGTGAAAATGTTAACAAGTTGCTAGTTGGCAACAAAAGTGATTTAACCACTAAGAAAGTTGTGGATCATACAACAGCTGCGGTACGATTGAAAATCCTAGTCCCACTTTGTAAATTCAATTGATATTTCTATTTTTCGTTACATTTACAGGAGTATGCACATCAGTTAGGCATTCCATTCCTTGAAACTTCGGCCAAGAGCGCCACTAATGTGGAGCAGGCATTCATGACGATGGCTGCCGAGATTAAGAATCGTGTCGGTCCGCCGTCCAGCGCCACCGACAATGCAAGCAAAGTGAAAATCGATCAGGGGCGTCCAGTGGAGAACACCAGATCTGGTTGTTGCTGAATAACTCTGATTGTGAATCATTATTTTATTATACAATTAAACAAAATTTAAATATAATAAATTAAAACAAAACAAAACACGGCAAAAATAAAAAACATGCAAATCATAATAATAACAAAACAAGGAATGGAATTATATAGTAATAATAATGATGCGTATTGAAGAGTATGAGGAAAAGCGGACCTTTATATGATGAAGCTGATCACAATTTTCGCAATTAAATCACAGACTCACACACACACACACACAGGATATATATACTGCTATGTACTACCCTTATCCCTGACTATTATCCTTTGTTTTTATTATAGTTCTGTTTATAAGTAGTGCAAAAATACAAAAATCTTTCAAACTGGTGTATTAATTAACTTAATCTAAATTTAAACTAAACTTAAGAGTTACTTACCACAGCAGCGCGAAATATATATATATATATATATATATATATATATATATATATAATTGATGACAGTGACAATTAGACGTTTAATAAAAATTTCATAAACATAAGCTGTCGTAACACATTTATGGTGGGGAGTACTAAAATAATATATCACTTGTTTTTATGACTGATGATTGCGTAAATAATAAATAATTCACCGTCTAATTAGTTTATATTAAACAATTTTAATGGTTTAAACTAGTTTATTTATTCGGAGCATCTAGTTCTATTCATCAGAACATTTCACAGTATTCACTGGAATCCGAATCAAAAAATCTAAAACCCATTTCAATGATATCAGAGATAAATCCTTTCCGACTCATGTGAAGCACGAACCGCCACCGACTTGATTGGCATCCAAGACTCTGCTCAAGTTAGAAGGATAATAGATTTTGGGCTTTGGTTTCCAAAACGCATCTTTTCTAGGTGTTTATTGACTTCTTCTGAGGTACTTCAGTCTTTACAAATAAAATTTCTTCTATGAACTATGACTATTGACTAATTGTTTGTGAATTCAACTAAATACAATATGTAAGCTTAGATTTTAGCGCTTCGTTCATGCAAACAGGCAGTCGTAACTGTGGCAGCTGTGGTGCCAATTATGGCGGCTCCAAGGAGTCTTCTCTCTCGGTCCCTCTCCCGCTCCCGTTCACCTAATCCTATGGAGGCGGAGAGGCTGTTGCTGCGCCAGGTGGAGGAAGTATTGCGTTCAGTGCCCGACGATGTGGATATGGAGTTGATTAGAAAGGTGGCCTCGCGGCGTAACGTACGGTGTGCTCGTTGAGCATGTCCCGCATTGAATACCGTGGCACCTTCCTCCTCCCCGTTAGCCTCTTGGTCCTGGCGAGGCGCAGTCTGCCGTTGACTGCGTCCGGCGAAAGTAGGATAGTGATAATAGCCATGATGATGGAGATGATGATGATGCGACCGCTGACCAATGCAACTAAGCAGCAGACGCCAAAATCCTCTGCGAAACTTGGACGACATCAAATTATATAGTATAGGATTCATGGCCGAGTTAAGATAGAGCATAAAACGTGAGAAGTACAAGAGATTGTAATAGCCCGCAATGCCAAGTTGCTGCACATCTTCTGCGCTGGCCGTGATCACCCACAGCGTAAAAGCTCGAAAGGGTAGAAGGCAGACAAAGAAGCTAGACACAACGGCAACCAGCATAAAGATCACCTGCTTACGATGCTTCCTCATTCCATTGCTCTGCTGATGGCTGCTGCCCTTTGAGCTAGAAATCTGTTGTTGCTGCTGCTGTTGGCTTGGCTGCTGCTGCGGCGAGGTGGGTCTGTGGAATGCGCTATTTGGGCGCAGCAGCTTGTATGCGATAGCTGCATAGAGCACCACAAGTATACCAAAGGGAAGAAAGAAGAAGAGTGTGATGGTGCCCACAAAGTAGACGATGGGCCAAAAGCCATCGGCGGCCGTGGTGCAAACGGGGGCATCGGTGCCATCGCCATACGGCTCCACGCTGTAGCTGGAGATGGCGATAATGGGACTGCAAGAATTGTAATCATATATAATATGAATATGTATGTATCTATGAGCACATAAAGATGTCTGCAAACTTTCAACATTTAAACATCAAAATCCACATCTATAATCATGTATTATTTGAGCAAGTTGTCGCCAGAACGAAAACGGAATCGTTTATTCTATATACACATATATATTTGCTATATTATTAAGATTTTTAAAGTTTGAAAAGTAAAACGATGTCCCTACGAAAACAACTTTATTGATAGCCTGGCTATAACTGGCTATAAGGTAATTGAAGACAAAATATGCATAATTTGCTATGACTATGTATACTTATACATATATGTTTATTATATCATATTATAATTAATTAGGTTTTGTATGCAAATGATATAATTGTTGGAAAAATAAATACGATTCGACCATCGAATGAAATAATAAATATTATGTATTTTATATTTATTTGATTTAAAAATTTAAGCGGGCTCAAAAAGATGTTACCTCAGCAATAAACCAACTCATTTTATGTTGTACCATATTAATTAAATTAATTTATTAATTTATTTTGATTTATTTTTTAGGTAGAATAAGTTGTTAAAAAACAGGGTAGCTTGTTCGCATATGTCGCTTTCACTGTACTTGCAGACAAACATAATATATTTAAAATTTTTTTACTATATTCTAATCAGGAAAACTACAAATTGCATTTCGCTTTGCGTGTGATTAAGCAAATGTCTCCAGTTGTACAGCAAATTTCAAATTTGGCGCTTCAACTATACAAGGTAAGTGCATGCTTATACTATACAAGGTAAGTACATGTGGGAGTATATATGTATGTATATAAATATTTAATTATGTATATATATATTTATATGTGTATGTGTGTGTATTCACATGCGAGCTGTGCATTGCTAAATTTTATTTACTTATTTGTGCCGCAAAGTAAGCAACACTGTTTTTCTTGATTTGGGGTGGACCCAAAAAACGAATTTCAGGAAAAGCGTCAAAGAAGTAAAACTATAATATGTATTTCAATACAACTAAATCAGGGTTATCCGGCGTGCTGATGGGCACGCAAAGCGCATATAAAGCCATTTCCATTTTCTGTTCTTTTTACATGCCAGTTAATAGCTCTGCCACGCCTCATGCCCCAATCTCAATAGTTGGTACCGCTTTAGCTGTCGCTGCTGTTATTTATCTTTGGCACATTCATTCGAGTTTAATAGCCCGAAAAATTGATTGTTTTTGTGTGTGTGTGCGGAAATATGTGAAATGAAAGAACATGGTAGAATTTGAGCTCGGTTCTTGTCAATGGCAATGGCATCGATTATGGGCGTAGTATGCCAGCTAAGTGAAGCGTAAGTGTAAACGGGTTGCACACTATTTTTCATGCCTACACAGCTGCTCGGGCTAATGCTCCTGTTGCTCCTTTGTTTCCTTCAACCACTGCTTCTGTTTTTCCTGCATCCCCATCGTAACTGATTTGTTGTTTTGGGCGGCGCTTGTTTCGCAATGTGGAATGCTGAAGCATGGCCATGGCCTCTAGCTCGCTGCCACAGGGCAAATGGAGCTCGATCTTTAAGCGCGTACGACTTATCTCCTCACTGCTTCGTCGATTAGAGCTACGGGATAGGATACTTGAGTTTGTAGCAGCCGTTGCATTCGAGGAGTTCGTGTTGGTGCCCGAACCCGAAGATTGTTGGCCACGTGTTTCATTTGCATCGCTGCGCCTGCTTCCTAGAGTGAGTAGCTGCCAGAGCATTTGGCCAACGTCGTGGCAGAGGCGAGCGAAGCCCTTGCGAAACTTGGTGGACATCAGATTGTAGAGTATGGGATTCATGGCCGAGTTGAGATAGAGCATTATGCGGCAAAAGTAGAGTAAGCTGTAATAACGAACCAAGCCCATGTCGTGCAACGTCTGATCCGTACTCAGTATGATCCACAGGGTGAGCAGGCGAAAGGGCAGCAGGCAAATAAAAAATGATAGCACTACAGCACCCAACATTAGCACCACCTGCTTGCGCGCCTTTAAACTCAACTCCGGTTTGGTGGGTCGAGCACGCAGCATAGCGCCCTGATTGGAGATAAGGTTCCGTGCAATAATGCTATACAGTACAATCAATATGAGGAACGGCAGCACGAAGAATACGGATATAGTCATCAAAAAGAAACCGATGGTCGATACGCCAATCGCTTGGGTCAGGCAAACGGGCACCGACGATCCATCAATATACTCAACCAGTTTGTACTCAGCCACCCAAAGTATGGGGCTATAAGAGAGAAAGAAATGTATTTGGAGAGAGCCGTTGAAGGATGTAAAACAGGGTAACTAAATGAATGCTAGAGACACGGAGAGAGAGAGAGAGAGAGAGAGAGAGAGAGGGAGAGAGAGAGAGAGAGAGAGAGAGGGGGAGAGAGAGAGAGAGGGAGAGAGAGGGAGAGAGGGAGAGAGAGAGAGAGAGATTTTTATTTAAAAAACAGTCTTACAACATTCGGTATGTGCGGTAAGAGCCATATGGAAATGGGGTTGGAGAAGGAAACATGAAACCAAACAGGGATAGAGAAGAAGACTTGGTAATGCCAATGTAGGTGTAGAAAGAGATAGATCATACAAACAGAGAGAAAGAAAGAGACAACGGTATAGAGAAAGATAGCGACTGAGAAAAAGAGAGAAGAGAAATAATGTGACACATTGAAATATATAAAGGCACAAAGTGAGAGAAAGAAAGCGAGACAGAGAGAGAGGGAGAGAAAGAGTGGTTGCGAGTGAGAGAGAGGAATAGGGTGCATAGAGAGGGAGATGGGGATATAGAGAGAGAGAGAGAGAGACAGAGAGAGAGAGATAGAGAAGGCGGCAGAGAGAGAGAGAGAGAGAGAGAGAGAGAGAGACACTATGGCAAAGCTAGAAGTTGATTATCATATATGTATAATAACACCAAGGCAATCAGCGAGGTCAACTTGAACACGCTTGAATCATGTGCATGCGTCTCCCTTCGCAGTCCGAGGACGATGAGCGTGTGGGACAGATTCTTGCTTAGCTGAATTAATGGGCGCTAGGCGTCGCTGACGGCCACGCCTACCACCTATCGCCCACACAGGCACATGCTGTGTTGCAGGATTTGTGAAATTAAAAAGGGTCGTTGACCGTACTTTTGGACGGTCGCAATAACAGAAGGTGTCAATGAAATGTAAATTCTTTAATGATAGCCTACATCCGGATGCTTATTAAAGATGACAGCAGGCAGATAATGACAGACGAACGGAGCACAATTGGCAGTCAAATACTGAATGAGACCGAATAAAAAATCATGAATACCCTAAGACCAAGCTCAGAGGATGTATAATGAATGAGAATAAAGCAGTGAAAAAGGTCGGGTATACGGGGAAAGACGTAACACGAACTGCCAATGTTTAGCATGTAAATGGAGAAGTTAATGTTAAATAAAAACCAGAAGCAAACACCAGCTGTAGAAAATTGTTTAATTCGGCAATCCGAATAATGAATGCACTAACTGCGTTCGCTCCGCCTTTGGTTAGTCTGAAAAGTATGCGCGCTTCACTTGGCAGATGGAAGGCTTCGACATTTTAAGTACATTCCAAATAATAGATGTTTTATTGAAAGAATTTATAAGGCTAAGATACATATACATACAAATGTATATTACAACACATTTCGTGAAGAAAAGCTTGAATACCTAGTGCAATGCCATTGAATGTACATAGGAAACTAAGGAATGGAAAACAAACACAAAACATTAAAAATGGACGAGACTGACACTTATAATTAATGAGTAAATGGAACTTAATGCCTGACGGCATAGATACGCGCACAAAAATGGAATGCGGAAATGGAAATGGAAACGAAAATGGAATTAGCTTTAGTATTGCTGTTGATATAAGTATACTACAATATATAAATATCCTAAACAGAAACTAAATAGAGTTGGTTAGTACTATAAGAACATGCAATAGAAATTGGTTAGAATACGAAATTCGAAACATTCAATAACAATAATGATTTAATATAAAACATTATAAGCGAGCTGATATCGACAGGTAGGAAGTGTTCAGACTTACCTCGTAAAGAGCGCAGCGATTCCCCAAGCTAGGACGCAGATGAGAATCGCACGAGTTTTGGTGCACACATATCCTGCTTTCAATGGCTCACATATGGCATAGTATCTCTCGAATGAAATGGCCAGAATGGTTAGAACGCTGGCATGTGCCACAGTCAGCTCCACAAAAGGCACAGCCTTGCCTGCAAATCAAAGAAATGTAAATATTATCGAAAAAAGGGATACATTCGATTGGATCCTACACATCTCGTGGCCCAACACCCAGGTCTCTGGACGTGTGTTGACCTCGACAAGGACGGTGGGCGTGCAGACGAGTAGCACCAACAAATCGGCAATGCTTAAATTGGTAAGGAAAATGTTTGTGGAATTGCGCATATCTTTCGTCTTCACTATAACAATGGGCACCTGCGAAGGGAGAGGAATAAATAGTTTGATAAGCTACATTACTGTCTATCAATTAATTATTCAGATTACCGATTAGTTAGTCAGTCAATCAACCAGTCAGATAGTAGTTAAGCAATCAGTTAGACACTCAATAATTCAGTTAGCCCAGTTATTCATTTAGTCTGTCACCAGATATTAGTCAATCCACCCATCGATTACTTAATTGATTGATTCACTGATCAATCAGAATGGCAATCAGTGTATCAATCAATCCACTCACCATCACATTCCCGATGACGCCCAGCAGCATTATGATTATGCAGAAGAACATGGCGGTTGTGCGTATATACGGTGGAATCTGTGGCAGCATCTGCTCAGAATCCCCTTCGGCGAACGCATCGCTGGCGTTGTAGTTAATGTTGAAATTGTTGTTAATGCCGTGAGTGTTGTTGTAGGCTGGAATACTATTAGTTGCGTTGTACGCGCCATGGTCGCCACGAGCAGCGCTACGGGATAGCTCAGCGTGCTGCGTCGTCGTCCTTGTTGCAGCAGCATCTTGAGGTGTTATTGTTACTGCTGTTATTGTTGTTATTGTTGTTATTGTTGTTGTTGTTGTTGTTATTGTTGTTGCTGCTACTGTTATAGATATTGGTAGGAGAAGTAGCAGCAATATCAGCCGCGGCTGCTGCCTGCGCCTGGCCACAGCTTGTGAGGCAGCAGCGACGCCGAGGCAGCCGCTTAACAATGTCGTCGTCCTGCGTTAAGGGCGTCCAATATTTGCTGAAAATTTTGAATTTAGTTAGCTTTTTTTGTATATCCGATTTAAGGAACAGTTAAGAAATATATAAAAAAAAAGCTTACAAAGCTGATCTTCAAAATATTTATTATGTGAATATGTATGATATACACATATATACAGAGTAACAAATGGCTACAGTTAACATTAGAGGACTTACCGTTTACGCAGCGCCCCGCTGTTTGGTTTGACTTGGGGTTAGAAGACGTATGCAGCGAGCCGTGCTCTTTAAATATCCGTTGATGAAATTAAGAGTTTGTTAAATTTACGATGTCCGCTCCAGTTGCAGCTCCTTTAGTCTTCCGCCTGTTCTCCTGCAATGCTGCCCCGCAGCGACATTAAACAAATCAATCAGTGGGGCTTTGTGGTTGTCCCTGTCGCCAACAGCAACAGGAACAGTAAAAGCAAGAGCAGCAGCCAGTTGGATTATGTCCTGTGGCAGCAAAAGTGTCTGGGATTAGGATTTAAGTAGCCTTTGGCAGCCTCTTACAACTAAACGGACTCGGACCCGGACCAGGACCCGGCTAACTAACTAACGATAATGAGTGGAAGTTCATTAGACCCTGCCATTTACATTACATTAAAACATCCGATGAATACGATTAACACTGCCTCTGTCTCCTCCCCTTTTCCCCTCATTTACACTTGATGTTTGTCTTTGACTGGGTTTTAATTGCCTTCAGGGCTGCCATGTTTATGTAAAGATTGTCAATGATTGGAGGATATTGCTTTCAAATTATTTAGTTAAATAATTTTACTCCTTTATTTAGTTGAGTTGTGTGATGTATATACTTCTATTTATATAACCACTCAACAATGTAAAGCTACAATAATTTTATCTACTTTTGGAACAGACGACAACCCTGGCTGCAATCTCTACTCTTGGCTAACTGACGATTATCACTAGACTCTGCCACATCACTCGAAATGGCTTTATTTAATCTTCATTTTTGCGCAAGTCCCTATGATGCTTAATTGTATTACACTCACACAGACACACATACACACACACGCGAAAAAGCATGCAAAAACATTCTCTCACACACAGACAATGGACAGGACAGTGGGACTTCCGTTTTCCTTGTGTCTGCTCCTTGCAGCGGCAGCGCTATTTTGGTTAATTCGATAAATTCATTATGTGCACACCATATTGGTTATGTTCCGGCCCCTCGCTCCTTACCCTCCTCGATGAAGATTCTGATACGGATGCTGTTTCGCATGTCCTTTCGAGCAAGCTGTGTTGTCCTGTCATGAGTTGTCCGAAGTGTGGGTTCAATGTGCTCAAATGACATAACAAGGCAGTTTGGGCCACATTTGGCTGAAAAATGCGACTTTAACGATGTTGACAATGGCCATCGTTGGACTAAAGACCGAGGACCTAGCACAGGAGCCAATCCTAGCATGACTCAGTGCAGGACAATAAAGATAAATTGGCCAAGGGGCTAAAAATACTCGTGGCTAGAGGAGATTTTATGCTCGCATAATTCTATTTAAAACTTTCTCGAGTTGAAAGACAAATGAAGCGCCCTGAAGTTCAGCTGAGTTATATAAACTGATAGAAGTTAGGCTGTGTGTCTGTGTGTGCGGGTGAGGGCTATCAATATTGAAACTCATAAATACTGCAAAACAAACATGGTACTCTGCTCGGACTCAATTACAGTTTAAGTTTCATGGACAAAACAGCTGCCACAGAGCTACGACCGTGGACACATCAGAGGAAAGGAGCAAAGAGCTAAGCTAGAGATGGGAGCATATCAATTATGAATATGATTCGATATAAAGGATATTCACTAAGCTAAGTATTCTTTATCATATTTCATTTTCTATATAAATGCTCTTTATGAATAGGTGAATTGAATACTAAATAACTATGCTTTTTACCATTTGTCTAAGTTTTCAAAACTGAAGCTAATAAATAGAAAGCTTCTAGTTATACAGAGAAGTACATCTTATTTTTATTAAGTTTTATTTTGCTTTTCAATCTCCTGTATATTCTGAAGAACTCTTATTTTCATATTTGGTTTCATTTATTGTGATACGTTATCACATTTTTTTCGTGCTCGTCCCTTCCTCTTGGTTCGTGTCGTGCGATACATCCCCTTCCTAGTGCCAAAACTTGGACCGCAAGTATATGTATGTATGGATCGAGCAGAGTGCATGTAAATCTCAAGCGGTTTATGGTTGCGACAAAATCCCAACTGCTTACATGCGGAGCGTGTTGATGCCAAGTCGAGTGCGAGTACGAGTACGAATAACAGCGGCGCTTTGATGGATAAGTTGTGGCCTACAGCCCAAAAACAGTTTAGGGGCGGCTCCAAATACACACACGCACACACACTCCTCAAGAATTTCGTATAATTTAGCAGAGATTTGAATAAGGTTCAAAGCTGTTGATGATAATGGAAATTGAGCGCTTTTGGCCCTATGGTGAATAGTATATACCATATAGTATATGCCATACTGCGAACATGTCGTACAGGCAAGTGTGTGCGTGTGTGTGTAGTAAATGTAACGATTTTTATGGTATTTAAGATTGAAGGCAATTTATAGCTGACACCCTAATAAAATTAACATTGAAATGACAATTTGAGGCAGCAATAAGCACGAGCAACAGCAGCAAGTCTGCACGCATATACCCACACACACACATTAAGATATATAGTATGAAAATAATCGCATATCTAATCAATTTATCGCTCAATAATGGTTCGAGTTAGTGGGCCACTTGGCAGGCACTTTGACAAATCGCAGAGTTAGCTAAAAAAAAATTAAACAAGCAGTGAAGGTATGTAGGACCTGATGAAGATTGAATACCCTGCCACACATTTAAGCTATTTATCATAGGTAGCTTTAAGTATGTTATAGAATGGCATTTTAGGAAGGAATATGTTAAAGCTGTTTCACTGTTAGGAAAGCTCAACTGGCTCGAATTGTAAGATGAAGTCTTGTTCAATGGTTGAGGCACATAATCTAGAGTTTGAAATAAATAATTATATTTAGTTATGAAAACAACAACCATAATCTCATTTATAAATTTTAGGCCGATGATTTCTTCAGCTGCTGGTTCAGACTGGAAAGATGTAAATACAAGTTCACTTTAAATATAGCTTCGATAATTCAAATGAAATGAATTTAGATTGAAAGGTTTACTCATTTGATCAATTTTAAAGCTGAAATTGTTTCTTTCAATCGGTTGAAATTGCATACATCTTGCAATATAATTATAGTTCGAATAAAATATATACATAGTTCTAGAATAAAATGCATATTAAATATATATTTTAATTAAAAATATATATTTTAATTAAAAATATATATTTTAATTTAAAATATATATTTTAAAAGCGGTTGCCTGCAGACCGGCAGACTCCGGTTGCTTCTATAGTTCCGTTTCCCGCACTCATCTTTTGCTTATTCCTCATTCGATTCTATCACCCTCGACTTTCCGGCTTTATTTTGTTATTGTCAGTGTTGTGGGGTGCCATGCGCTAAATAAATTGAAATGACTTCGTAATTGTATTTGTGACTCAAACTAAATTAATGTAGCTGGTTGGAATGCCGGGAGAGCGCTCGTGTGGAACCAACAAAGGATAACCAAAACACTCCTCGAACAAAACCACCGAGTGGTTGCGGTGGTTCCAAGAGTTCCCAGTGGTTGATGGGCCAAAAATTGATTTTGGAAAAACCCCTTGAATTGACATATCCCACGAAATGATCCTGGTAATTATCCATTGAATGGCAATTAGTTGAAACTATTTTCGGATTGGTTGTGGTGCGTGTTTCACGGGTTTTGCTCCCCTTAGTCTCACGCCCTTATACTAGTCCATTGATTGAGTTTCATTAATAATTAATAGTAACGGAAATGTATTTCCAATTGAGATATATATTTTCTGCGCTTTTTGCAGCTGTATTTTATGCCTTAAATTTCAGCTGAGCTTCTGACGAGGGAACGTGTGCAACAGTCCAAGAATGTTTGCTCTTAGCTCAGCTGCTGCCACTTGCGCTTATTTATGTGAATTCTCTGTGCAGCCGAGAGGCTGCCTGCATCCAGGCCAACATCATCTAAAGCATCTAACTCATCTAACTTTTCTCTGTTTGCCCGTTAAAGTAACAGTTACAGCGAGGGTTAGCTGTTTGTTTTACTCTCAAACAATGCCATTGTGATATAATATACCAAGCGAGGTTAGTTCGAGATATAACAGGAAGTGTATACTTTAATCCATATATTTTTACTTTAATTTATAATTTATATCCTATGAAAAGTCATCAAGATTTGATAAAAGTAAACAGTTTAGATTAGCTATTAGATTTTAAATAATTTATATATAAATTCTACTAAAACTGTTGTAATTTTTCAAACACACCTCACATAGGAACACACACACATATGTACATACAGCACATTCTTTCCATAGATCTTCATATATGGCCAAACATACATATATATTGTATTTGGTCGCACAACTTTTGTGCCTAGGCTATCTATCTATCTCTCTCATTCACTCTCTCTTTCTCTCTAGTACTTGATGTGTTCGTCCTTCTTTATCAGTGAGTGACAATTCGTTTGACTGCGTTTTTAACGTGAAAGTTCACTTAAAGTTGCGCATACGCCGCGTTGGACGCTCCAAGTGAAGCTGCATGAAATGGTATCCCTTTGCTTATGGCCATGTCGCATTGTAAGTATTTAACGTGACTTGGCATTGATAAGGCATTGGCCCCACGTTTAGCCCCACAAGCAGGCATTTTATCACGACTAAGCGGGGAATGCCGAGGGTACTGTTGAATGATGCGACCACTGCTGCGGGCCGGGAAACCCGGCAGCTGCTGCCGCTGTCTGCAAACTGTTTGTTTATTTGCTTGCTATGAGAATTCATACACTCACACTCATACACATCTATCCATTATTAAGGACCATGTAGCATAGATAGCACTCGCTATTGTTTTACGATTGCGTGGGAATTGAAAACAGCACCAAAAATAAAAGCGAAAACAAAAATTATATACATATTTGTACGTATATACCGGGACACAAAAGTCAACATCAGTTATGGGCGCTTGGTTCGTAACACTCGACGGGCGCTAAAGACACTTTAATTGCTTCGATTTGTGTATAAATATATATGTGTATGTGTGTGCATGTGTATCAGCTTGTCTACTGGGCTATGTATGTGCATAACTAATGTGGCTTTCACATTCGGCTGACCTTCAAAGTTATTGAATTTCATGCCAACAGCAGCAGCAACAGCAACCGCAACGAATGCTGGGCAGGTCGCAATCTGCGCTTGATCCGCAGACATGTGGGAAATGCAATAAGCTGTCTTCTTACTCGCATCCTTGTTAATACATTGAATTGAATATTCACCCAAATGTGTTCAGTAATTTAGTCTTTAAAGAAACTTGGTATTCATATATCTTCATATATATATAGCAGCTGGAACATATGTATATATAAATATATACAAAACACTTCCTTATTATTAACTTTATACTATTTAAAATATTTCTGGTTCTCAAAATCTGTCAA
This sequence comes from Drosophila antonietae, assembly GCA_030914385.1. NCBI lineage: Eukaryota > Metazoa > Arthropoda > Insecta > Diptera > Drosophilidae > Drosophila > Drosophila antonietae. Next base: position 265,300 of record JAUESO010000609.1, on the reverse strand, counting down.
CAAATCTGGAAACACGCCCGTAACGCTTTCTTTACTCTTAGCGTCATTGACAGGCGGAATGCAGTTGGGTTCCTAAGCGATAAAAGTTACTACTCGACTTGTTTGTCAATTCCGGTGCGTACAAATTGAAAAATTGCGCTGGGCGCACTTCCGTTCGCATTATTGAGTAGCGTGTCGTTAACTTAAGGCTGCAAGTAGCCGGCCCCTGTCACCTCTTCCTCTATACTTCTTGCCTGACCGCAACCACAAGTGGCAGCAGTTAACACTGCGCGTGGGTGAGAGCGTGGGGCATTTGAGAGGTAGGGATGGAAGGGATCTGCACTTGCTTGACATTTCATTTAATTTGTCTCCATAAAGGACGACAAGTACACGCCCATTAAGTGCGGGAAGGGAGGAGTGGTCAGCAGCAGCTGCTGTTGATAATTCACAACGATAACAACAACCACTAAAGTGGCTTCGCTGGGGGCGTGGCAATTGTGTCTTACTTAGCCCCACTTGACACCAAAATTGACAAAGTGTGAATTTGAGTGCAGTGCGGGATTGAAAGCTGCAAATTATATTGAGCCACTGTCACGCACACAAGCACGAAGACTCCCGTATGCAAACACACACATGCACGCAGAAGAGCTTAAGACAAGACAAGTTGTTGGCTCATAATTGTTGCTTTTATTGTCTGGAATTTAATGAACTCCCTGGCTGCATAGTTCGTAGCCACTTTCACTTTTGGGCATTGCCGAAAAAAAAAAAAAAAAAAAAGAAAAAGAAAAGTAATGAAAATCGTTTTACGAGTTCACTGAACTAAGCAGAGCAACACCCTCGTAGCCCCCATAAACCCCCGCCACCTACACCTCTCAATGTACGATATATGCAAAAATAACATGGTCAGAATGTTGTTGAATGCAGTCAACTGCGCAATACCCGCTCGAGTTGGTAAAGTGTATAGGTTCTTTCTAAATGGGAAGCTTGTAAGTCTGAATTTATTGTAATTAAAATTAAAATGTAACAGATTTATATATATATATATATATATATATATATATATATATATATATATATATATATATACCTACGTGTATTTGATTCTTAGAAATAGATACTAACTGCAGAAGAATAGTCCATTTAGACTTGTTCGATATCTTCCTAAATTCATCTCTTTAATAGCTAAGCTATGTTTTAGAATTTTTACTACTTCAGGTCCATCGATTCAACACACAGACTTGGCAAGAAGCCAGTATACTCCTAGTTGTACTTTTGAACGAGTATCGAGAATGAACATTGTAATTGTCCGCAGGACACGAGTGCAAATGAAAGCGTATTTCGTTTTTGGCCACAACCATTTTTTTATGGCACCCATGAAAATTGTATTATTTATTGTAGCATAAAAATATTTATCAGTAAATTAAACACTTTGCCCATCCAGCAAAGAATATTTGACAAACTTCGAAACAGGTTGAGATGTGAGTTTCCAGACTGCTTCATAAAATCTTGAGATGCGTACACTAATCCCGCAGGCTATATTTAAGCCACAGTCACCACGTCAACCTAATAAAACACGGAGCCCAGCTCGTTCAGCCTGAAATACTATAAATAATGCCACAAGTACATTTCTCGAAAAATATCGAAATTTGTTCACAAAAAATGTGAAGAGCAACAAAAACTGAATATTTAAAATGTCTTTAATATTGTGTATAAGTATCTAGGTTTATGAATCTAAATAGATTTATTGATATTTACTAAGGGTATTCCATTAATATATAAATATATGTGGATAATAATACCAATGAAAGCAATTCAATTCTATCAAAGCTACTAAGGATATTCCATTCAATTAAATTATGCTGGTCATTGTATTTATTAAGAAAAGTCCATCTATCAATGCCTGAATTTATTAAAAAGTGTTTATAAAACAATATTCAGGAAATATAACACAAATATATTATATAACTTTGTTTCGTTCATGTTCTTCCTGATTTTTATTTATTTTTATTTTTGTTAGCATTGCAAAAATAAAATCCAGAAAAACGCGTTAATACGCAGCCAAAAAAGGGAATGGTATTTTTAACAGAATAAAAGCAAACAAATTATTACGAGCTGTTGCGGGGGTGATGGGTGCTAGCGAAGGGGCCTCAGCTTTATAAATGAAACCGGCATCTGTTTGCAATTAGAATTGCAAATGCTTGCCAGCCTGGGCCCAGCTGCTGAGTAACGGAAGCGAAGTGAGCGTTATATGTTTGGAATAACCGCGGAGAAAATTGGCATCAGGGTGGGCCAGCAGGTAGGGTCACCCTAGAGGAGGCCGTCGAAGCACGTTCAAGGAGGGAAACGGAAGCTGGCGCCTAAATGCAGCTCAAGTGGCTGCGAAGAATATCTCAAGTATTGCGTAGTCTGCACTTTTTTTTACTTGCATATGGTCTGTACAGGTGGGCAAGGGGTATAATGCAATTATACATATGTAAAGTAAAGAAAAATCTATGTGATATGAATGCTCCAGATCATAGATTAACGATTTGTATTTAAATTTTCCGAATATGTTTGTGCCTATCTATATTCTATTCGTAAAATATGAAACTGCGTACAGGGCATTTCTTAGTCGAACTTTTAGAAATCCTTCAATTTGAATGCGCCCTGAAACAATTTGAAGGTAATGAGGAAGAAAGTTGTTACTTAGCTTGTGCCTCATTTGTCAGCGATTGCTCAGAGCTGAGATGAGAAAAAGACAACAAGATGCTGAGAGACAAACTGAGGCGAGTTGTGGGAACTTAAGATTATATCCCAAGTGGCTCTAACAAAAATCCATGCATAAATTTTATAAGCATGGCGTGAAAAGTTTGGAGTGTTTACTTCAGATATTTGTTTATGGATTTGTTTGCTGTTACATTTAAAAACACTTTTACAGGATTGATAAAAGAGGGTTTAACTGTGTCTAACTGTTAAAGTTAAAGTAAACGGTATATATGTATAATGGCTGCCTAAGCAAATTATAAATGGACTATCCAAGTCACGATCGTTTCTAGTAGATATTAATTTGGGGAAGTCATTTTGTTCTATTTCTAACTTGAAGTATTTCACTTAACTCCAAATTAAATAAAGATATAAATATACATATATACTTAATGTAGAACGCCCAATAATGAGTGTTAGCCATTGGAATTTTTCAACGTTTGATGTCCTATATAAAATCTTTAATAATTTAGTGTTTATTATAACTTTTAGGCTACGTACACTATATGTACCCGCTGCCTGAAAAGTATCTGATTGATTTTTTATGGTCAAAAGCTTGAATGCCTGAATCAATAAACATGGAGTAATCGGCTATAAATAGTAGATACCTGATTATATCCAGCGGGCTCTCGGCTATCTATTTGCATACATTATATATATACATAGAAAAATTAGCTGAGCTGATTTATTTCTGTATATAAGTTTTTGTTGGGAACAGTTGAACTGACTAATGTAATGGCTTTCCACTTAGCTCAGACAGATTTCAGTTAATAAATCCCAAGTAATTTTTCAGGAGCTAGATCCTTGCAAAGGAAATCCGACAGCTAAGATTCGTATGCGCATGGTGAGTCCCATCACAAACTTAATAACTCATTTGTTGGCACTCAAGTGGCTGCATTCAAATGGCCAATAAGCCCTATCATAATGGGTCACACACACTCTTGGAAAAGTACATATTCCCTTCCACCCACAGACATATGCCGAGATGAGCACTAAAAACTGTTGAAGCAAACATTTGACTTCTAATTAAGAGCCACAACGCCAACAAAAGCTGCAACAAATAGGGCAAAAAGCAGCAACACCGCCAGAAAAACTTAAAGAAGCATTAGAAGAGAATAAGACCAAGAGACAGAGGTGGCAAACACACAGATACATACCTTTATACCCCCCGGACGCACGGCGATGATTAAGTGCTCCACCTCGCATAAAACACGGGGCACGGAAAAAATCAGGCAGAGCACAGAGAGGGAGATCAACTGTGAATCAGAGATGAGAGAATTTCATGTGTTTTTTTATGTTCGTGAGTAAATTAAATGGGATTATTTGGATATAAAGATAATATATATTTCAGGAAAAGTATTAAATTGCGCAGATAGATAGATAATAGCTCCAGTTTCAAGTTGATAGCTTCCAATTTCAATAGACTCTTCATCCACTTTGCCAACAGATTATAAATTTTTTGCTTTCGATAGTTAGTATCACATCTTGACTACTTTTACACGGGCTCATCTCTAACACAGATGTAGATGTGTGTTAGGTGTGCGTAGGGGAGTCGGTGGAGGTGAATTGCCAGGAAGACCACCCTACGACTTGGCCTTCATTTGTTATGTGCGTGCTAATCAAATTGGGTCTAGTCCGTGTCTGCGCCTTTGTCTATGCCAGCAGCAAGCGCCTGAGCGAGGTTGGAGTTGTGAGAGAGGTCGGGCGGGTCTTGTTTATCAGCCGTCTGCGCCTAATGTGTAAGTGTGCCAAAAGTGATTGCATAATTATGCAAATGCTCCCCCTTGGAGCACAATATAGTCTAATGAATTACTCACATAAAGAAGGGGCTGATTAAGCGGGGCGAAGGGAGCCTCTGGAGAAATCCTTCGCTGGCGCCTCTGCCGATTCAAGTGTAAACAGAACGCCAAGTGGCACATGCTACCGAGTTGATTATATAATAATTTGTTATTGCCTGTGGATTGCTTTTAATCGAATTAGAAACCAGCCTCAATGCTGAACAATTAACACCCCCACTCTCCTAGTCTTTGCCCTCCCTCCCAATGCTTGCCAAGTACCTATTAAAGATCAATAATTGCGATGACAGTAAATTTGGCACGCGCTGGATGGGAAAATTCAAAAGTTCTCCATGCGGCGGTTTTTTTGTGTTTTTTTGTTTTAGTACTTTCTCAAGCTACACGACTCGTCATCAAGGTAGTCATAAAAGCCGAAAATCGATCACTTTGTTATTGTTTATATAGCAACAGGTATAAGAACACAAGCACCAAAAGTTCTATCGAAAAACTGAGCCATAAAAATATTTGGCACATCGCAAAAAGTTCAACTAAATGGGAAGGTAAATAAATAAAATATTTTATAGAAAAAACAAAAGTGCGATATGAAACGCGGAAAATTAAATACCCTTACAAGAGAGATTTTCTGATTTTTCTGTTGGAGTAACAGTGAATTTAAAAAAAAATATTTAAAAATTCAAAATATTCCCCAAATTATGTATACATTAATATATTTTCAATCTATATTTATTATATAGTATATACTAAAATTCATTCATTCATGAATACAAAACTTGAATAAGCTTGACAATCGTATAGCGCTACGAATAGAACAGCTTTTGGGTTAAACAAGCATTATGTATGCGCTGGACCCAAATAATGGACCTATATCATCGAGGCCCACCCCCAGCGTAATTGGCCGTATCATAAAAAAACACAACACGCCTTTTATTTGCATAGCCACAGTTGACAGTCAAGTTGTATTTTGTGGAAATGAAATGCAGCCAACAAATTTTGTGACTTATTGTTTTGAGTTTTTTGGAATTCGTGACTCACATTAAGCAAGATGAAGAAGAACACTTACAACAGCAAAAATAATGGCAACAAAAATTGCTTATTCAAACGGCGTCCCGGCGATCGTCCCCGAAAACAAAAGCCAAATATTCACGCACATATTCGAAAGGTCTCACACATGTCTGGCAAATCAAACGGGACAGTCCGACTAAATGATCAGATTCACTCAATTTCTTGTTTAAATGTTGCTTTCGTTTTCAGCAATTTAATGCGTAAATAGGGTATACTGGCTAGGCACAAATGAATGATACAGTAAGCAATCCTTGATCAGCACAATACTTAAATTAAAATCTATACTTTATATTTAAATTTTGAGAATTAAAAGTTAAAATACAGACAACAAACATACATACATTTATATATTTTTTATTTGCCTGAAAATTTAAGATGAAAAGCCTTGCTAACTACAAATAATGTGAGTTGTTTCTATTTCTTTCAGCTATTCCAGCGTAATTAGCCAAATCGTTAGGCATAAAAAGTGAGATGTTGCCAAAAAGCGGAGAAATAAAAGCAAAACACAAAGATAAATTTTCGACATGAAAGGGAGGCAAATAAATCAGTATTTATATAAATAAATACATAGAAACATTTGAAACGAAGACTATGTTTTTACAGATATGAATTATACATATATATGGTACGCTTCAGTCTGAAGCTCAATCAAATGTACCCAAATGGCCAAAAAGAACGACAAACGTTACAGAGCGCCGGACTGCTCCGCGTATACGCAATAAATTTTCATATTTCGTACACCACATGCCAAACGCGTCTCCTCTCCTTCACTCTGCACTCTTTACATATTCATAAGCGTGTGACGTCACATAAGTATTGTGGCCTGTTCAGCATAGCGCATAGAGAAAAACACCTATAAACAATTAAATATACTTGTTGTAAACAAAAGGCTGCACAAGCGTTAACAGCTGTTACATTTAGGCATGGCTATATAATTTTGTTGGGCTCGATGACGTTGAGAATCTGCTCGTGAGTAAATATTATGGCATGTTTATAAATATATATACTTACTATTTAGTCAACCACATTTAACTGTCACTAAGTCAATGCCAAGGTTTACACAGAGCACATATGGTTGATGGATTGAATAGAATAGCTACAAAATGCCTCATTCAGAAAGAAACAAAAAAAAAAAAAAAAAAAAAAGAAAAGGGAATTAACAATAAAAGTTGTTAAGAACACCCGGAATTCAAAAATGAACCAAACCAACAAATTTGAATGCCTTGAAAGAGTTTCTTACACAGTGGATTAAACCGATGCAGTAAGTAGTATATTGCTATTTATTATTTTTAAACTTGTTACAATGGATTTGGTATATAATATGTGTGAGAACTCAAATCGAGTGTTTCTCACAAGGTCTGATAAGGTAGTCGAGGAGAGGCACATTTTGAAAAATAGGCTGCCACAGTTTTCAAGTACAACAAAAGCAAAAACAACTACTTGAGATATTTAAGTCGAGAGAGGATGATGACTGGGCGATTTGGAACGCGGGATTCGCAGTCGGATTTGCATTGGCATTAATTTATCAATGTTTATGTTTATGTCTCGAAATCAATATTATCAACTGCGACAGCATTATGAATAATAATGATGCTTAAGCACATTAGTCTAAGCAAAATTAAAACAAAAACGCGTTAGCCACGAGTTCGTTTTCGAGAAGCAGGGGAAAGAGGCACAACGATTAAAACACGTATAAATATACATATAGATATGCAAATGGTGTTGAGCCGTGAATTTAATGAGATTTTGTATCAATAAATGTGACGGGGCAAGCTTATGGGAGAGTGAGGTGTAATTGAATAGTTTTTATATAGGTAAAGAATATTGTATAAAAACGTTAATTCTAATAATTGAATAGCTTTTATATGGTAAAGAATATTGTATAAAAACGTTAATTCTCTATTTAAGTTTTTTGTTTATATGCCCTTAATCTAAATAAGAATATTAAAAAAAAAAAAAAATTCAAACACGTTTTGATATAAAATGCATATCAACACATTACAAACCAACCTACATATGATATTAAAAAATTTTATCTGAATTAGATCGAATAAAATTTCTTATTATCAGTTATCAGTTGGACATTTCTTTATATCAGCTAGATGCAATCGTACAAAAACAAAAGATTAAATACAAGACTTGTCTGAGAATAAGTTGGTATTTTTTGGAAATTTTGTTTTTGTTTTGTTTTGGGTAATTATTTTGGTTTTGCTTTTACCACTTGTGTCTCACGCAGCTGCCGTGTGGCAAGTGCATTCATTTTTGTTGTCAAACTTCGAGGCAACACTTAACGATACGTCGAGTTTGTTTTTTATGCATCGCATGTAATTAAAAAACATTAACACGAAAACAATAACAACAACACGACACCAATAGGGGCAGAAACAAGCGCGTTGACATTAATGCCAGCCACAAAGTGCAGGGCGGCCCGCAATACAATGAAACAGATAAAGTGAAACGAACAGATATGCACTTACACACACACACACATTCGCACACACACACACATCAACACTCAGACACTCATACACATACAAACTGGCAACTGACAAGTGGGCTGCAACTGTCTGTTGCACTTGTCAATCAAAAGCGCAGATGTACCGTTAATAATGCCGGCTCCTCTAAAACTCGCGCGCGGCTGTTGACAAAATTCAGGTATTGGCTTCGATTTGCTTTGCTCGCGATCCAGTCAACCGCTCGCCGGCAAGTTTTCCATAAGACTGAAAATACAATATTTCTAGCCGCAACTCAATTTTTGATGCACGCATGTTGCCAGTTGGTTCAACTGTGCGTTCGGCAGAAAACGAAAAGCTTAGCGGCTAGAAAGCTTTATACGAAAAGTTTGTTCAGCTCTGCGTTCGGCTATTTTATTCGTTTTGGCGCGTAATGAGCTTTTGTGAATGGAAAACACTAATTGAGCATGCCAAGCGTGAGGATGGGAGGGACTCGAGTGGCAAGCGACTTGCTTGAACAAAGTATGCGTAAAAGCTTTGCCTGATTAGAATACAGGGTGATTCGAGTAAGTGGAATCTGAAAAACTGTTGAGTACTCTTTTATATGCATTTTTATTATCTAATTTTTATTATCTAATTTTTCTTGGCAGCTTTGCACAATCCAATAGTTAAATTTATTTATTTATTTTATTAATATTTGTCAACATATTATATCAACATGTTATATTGAGTCAAACTTAAGAAAACGAAAAAATAAAAACATAAAGCCTACAAAAAAAATTACAATTCGACTTTAATATGAAGTAACAGTAATATTGTATGAAATCATTTACAAATAACCTGATCTAACGGAATTATCCCCCATAATTATCTTCATAATGTCGAGAAAGTATTTCAGCACTAGCTGGTGCTATTAGAGCAGTTCAACAATGCCATCTAATCAGCTACAACACTTCCGTGGGCCGTCTAAAAAATCAAATCATTGTTCTCTTGACGGAAGTGAACGATTAACAAATACCATGAACTAGAGTTTAATGCATTAGGTTCAATTAAATGACCACCGTAAGGAACTTCATTAAAGCTAACTAAACTCAAACTAGTCTGAGCTCTTGAAGTCAATCCAACAATCTTTTTAATTAATTAATGAATTAATAGTAAATAAATTAGATATCTAGATAGTTGTCTTGGCCAATGTGGACAGCCAACTAAAAACAAGCTAGAGTGGTTGACTGCCAATGTTGTGATACTTTGATACTTTGATGATATGTAATATGTACATTCAACTGAAGAGATGAACTGATAAAGAGTTACCAATAAAATTCTAATTGACCATTGATTTCAGTTGCCATCGTCAATAACTCAGTTTTAAGGTAGTTTTATTGAATGTTTTGCATAGTTATTACGCTTTATGCTAAATATAGAAACAACCGATTATTCGTATTTGACTGTTGTTAATTGTATTATTATTTTTAATTATATGTTAATTATATTTTTGGTGTTGATATAATTGGTGTTTGATCAGGTCAAAACTCATCACTCAATACGTTCCTCAATAACTTGCTAACAAAATCACATAAAGTACAGATGAAGAAACGAAGCTATGATTTATAAAACTATAGCAATACGAAATTAATTCACGGACGGAGAATAATTAAACGCGTCACTTTCTTTGGGAAATTCCGCAATCGGCATGGCCCGACCCTCTGAAAACATTACAGCCACGAGCTAGATTATTTCCCAACAAATGTTTAGAACTTTATGGCTAAAATAAAAAGTAACTGATAATTTAGTAAACACTTTCTTTATTAAATTTAATAAAATAATAATCTAATATATCATGACAATTAATACCCAATACAAACTTCCAAAATCTATAATTCAGAAACTGGTGTTTCCATATTTATAGTTATGACCATCCCAGTACCAAAAAATATTTACAATGTCCTATCACCGATAATCCATAGATACCAGTAATCTATTGCATCAAAGCTAATTAAATAAAACTTGAATCACTAATAAAACAATGGTTTATGTAAATCCAGCATACGTATTCACAGACATTTGTCGATCTTCACTCAACTTATCATGAAGACCGATATATTTATTTATGTATGCATTCATAAAGTTTGAGTATACCATAAATATGCATAGGCTGTAGTTTATGATCAATTAAAGTCATCTCATTTTATACACCAACAAATTTTTGACACTATTACAATAGTAATGTGAAAATTTATATATGTTAAAATAATTTGGTTGATTAAAATTATTTTAGTTGGATAAATAGCAAATTTAAATCAGGCAACGATCGGTATTATGATTTATGTTATCAGCACTATTGACATTTAATTTTTGTTAAGTGATCGTTTGACTTACGTTCGTCTGACGCCGCGTATGCATAATTACAGAATTTTATCCTCCTGTTTTGATGGGTTTTTAATTGCATTCAGTCTGATCGAATGCAAATTAAAATTGAGTTATGTGCAGTCGACCATACGGATTTTCGCTTCTGATTCAGTGCGACTGTACGATCTATTTATCCCGGATAATAAATATACATATAATAATATGGATTCGAATTATCCATAAAACGGAAACTCAATCTTAAACAGATTATTCAATTCACACTTTAGGCAAGTGTCAATATTGTTGACAGCCATAACAAGTATGCATAACTTGGAACACTTTTAGAAATAGAGAAATTTGCCATAAATCACAATGACATTACAAAGCAAGTTAGAGTGACCTAGTCGGGAATGTTGGACTAGGAAATACTCTGAACACTGTTTAAGAGGGATCGTTCTAACCTCATCTTTATCTACAAGAGAAATACAAACCAATTATCAGTACACATAATGCATAAAACATTAATGCCAAAACTAGATGGTGGCCAAAAATACTTTTGCATTCTAAATTTAATTATATCGGCATTGGATTACCCGGACGAACTGGGACGCAACATATCGCATGCAACCAGCTTCAATTGAGGGAAAGTTGTATTTTACAATTTTCTCATATTTCCCTAATGTTGATGGAAAAATCGATGTGACACATCTCGATCACTGTAAAAGTTAAAAATATTAAAATTTAAGTATTATAATTTTCGTTTTTAAAAGTATTTTCCAAAATTTGTAGTATGTAACTTGTTTGTTATTACCAGTGATAGTTAGCGACGTAGTACTGAGAATCTCTTCTCTTCTAGCTTCATGAATTACACTCATGTTACCTAAATCCTGACTTTCATCTAAGCAGCTATCGATATGCGTGCACTGCCACAGCTGTCGATTGTGAAGGGCCTTCAGCAAGATTATGTGCCCCGGGGTCTGCATCGCATCTTCGAAGAGCAACAGTTGCGCCATGCCGACAGTGTGGCACTCCTCTATAACAACGGCCAGGAAGAGAACTCTTCGGTCAGTCAGAGCAGCTATCGGCAGGTGAACGAGTGTGCGAATCGTACCGCCCGTCTACTCATCGAGGAAACCCAAGGACGTTTCCTACAACCAAATAGTGATGGTGACTATATTGTGGCTGTCTGCATGCAGCCATCGGAGGCGCTGGTCACCACATTGCTGGCTATTTGGAAGGCGGGCGGTGCCTATCTGCCCATAGATCCAAGTTTCCCAGCAAATCGTGTGCATCATATATTACTGGAAGCTAGACCGATTCTGGTACTGCGTGATGATGACATCGATGCGCAGCGTTTCCAGGGTACACCCACGATATCATTGACTGAACTGTATGCGAGGTCCTTGCAGCTAAGCAGCGTCAATCTACTTTCAGAGGAAATGCTGCGTGGTGGGAACACTCACATTGCCATCGTTCTCTATACCTCAGGCAGCACAGGTGTGCCCAAGGGAGTGCGTCTGCCACATGAGAATATATTGAACCGCTTGCAGTGGCAGTGGGCCACCTTTCCTTATACGACCAATGAGCAGGTAGGCGTGTTTAAGACAGCGCTTACCTTTGTTGACTCCATTGCGGAACTTTGGGGTCCATTGATGTGCGGTCTGGCTATTCTGATAGTGCCCAAGGCGGTGACCAAAGATCCTCAACGCCTTGTTACGCTTCTTGAGAAATACAAAATTCGTCGTCTGGTTCTGGTGCCCACTTTGTTGCGCTCCCTTCTCATGTACCTGAACATGGAAGCGGGTGGTCCGGGTCAGAAGTTGCTATACAATATTCAGATCTGGGTCTGTTCAGGTGAGCCGTTGGTCGTACCGCTAGCCAGCAGTTTTTTCGACTACTTCGATGAGGGTGTGCATAGACTATATAACTTCTACGGCTCTACCGAGGTGATGGGCGATGTAACATACTTCACCTGCGAGAGCAAGAAGCAGCTTAGCTTGTACGACAATGTCCCTATAGGTGAGCTCTCCTTCTGCCTCTCTCGCTCTCCTTATGCTTATACATCTATCTTTTATCAGGCACACCCGTGTCAAACACTGTCATTTATCTACTGGATACGGATTATCGTCCGGTCAAGAATGGCGAAATAGGCGAAATCTTTGCATCAGGCTTGAATCTGGCGGCGGGCTATGTGAATGGTCGGGATCCGGAAAGTTTCCTTGAGAATCCGTTAGCTGTGGAAAAAAGTAAGTCATAAAATATAAAACAAGCTTATTTCAAGTCAATCCGGTTGGCTCTTGTCTGCTTCACAGAGTATGCTCGTTTATATCGAACCGGTGACTATGGCTCGCTGAAGAATGGAAATATTATGTATGAAGGACGCACTGATTCCCAGGTAAAAATACGTGGACATCGGGTTGATTTGTCCGAGGTGGAGAAGAACGTGGCCGAGCTGCCACTGGTAGAGAAGGCCATAGTTCTTTGTTATCGGGCCGGACATGTGGATCAGGCCATCCTCGCATTTGTCAAGGTGCGCGATGATTCTCCTAAGGTTACTGAGATGCAGCTGGAAGGTAAGCTCAAGGATAAGCTGGCTGACTATATGACACCACAGGTTGTCATATTGGAACATGTGCCGCTCTTAGTTAATGGTAAAGTGGATCGTCAGGCGCTTTTTAAGATTTACGAGGCAGGCAGCAAGAAAGAAGGAGACCCGGCCAGTGCTTCAGAATTTGACTACAGTCATGTACCTGAGGAGCTGAAATTGACGGCACGTGATCTCTTTGAGACCGTGAGCACTGTCATTGGACGCTCTAGGAGGGCGACTCTCTCGGTTCACAGCAACTTCTACGATCTGGGGGGCAATTCCCTCAACTCTGTCTACACGGTTACACTGCTAAGAGAGAAAGGCTACAAAATTGGCATCTCCGATTTTATAGGTGCGAAAGATCTGGGCGAGATTATCGAAAAGATGGCTGGCTGCCATGATACAGTGCAACTGGAAGAAGAGACGCTCAATGCGTGTCCGCATCTTAAAATGGAGGCGGTGCTGCTACAGGAAGAGCATCATCAGCCTGTGAGTGAGTGAGTGGTTGGCTGACTGAATTTTGTGTAAAAAATAACATTAATCTTTGCGTCTGCAGCATTATAGTATCCAGTTTCCACAACAAAGGCGATCTGGAGCAGTGGCTAAAGCCGGGCGCTTTGCCCACAGATTACAGTGATTTACTCAATGTAACTTAGGAGTAATATATGAAATTTTCAATAGGCTATTCATGTATCCGTTGCAGGATATGTGGGGCGTTCTGGTGGATCGTGAATTGAGCTTTGTCGTATTCGATCGGAATACGGAGCGCATCATCGGCACTGCTCTCAACTACGATGCTCGCGCCGGACCCGTGGTAGAAATCAAATCAGATCTGGTAACAGTCTTCGAGCTTATAGAATTCTGCGAAGGACCCATACGGTACCGTACAAGACCTACTGTTACCGCAGCCATAAATTAACATCTTGCAATGTATTTTAAGAGACAACTATTTGCCCAAGGGTGTGAATCAGATACTCCGCTCGGGCATGATGGGAACTGCTGCGTTTCTGAATCCTCGCGAGAATGTTGCTTGCATGCACTTCATGGAGAATGAGGTTCTAAACGTAGCGCGTAGTAAAAATTTCGCTGGCATTTTTACCACCAACACCAGCCCTCTGACGCAACAGCTGGCTACTGTAAATCAGTATAAGACGTTGCTCAATTATCAGGTTAACGAGTTTGTTAGCTCCGATGGCAGTCGACCTTTTCGAGATGCACCTGACGAGCAGCGTGCCATCGTTCAATGGAAGGAGGTAGCCAGCAAATAGGATGTATCCAGTACGATCTATAAGTTCGATCGAAAGTAGACAACCCATAACTATTCAGGAATTCTTTTACATCTTGATTATTTACTTTGAAAGTATAAAACTAAATCTGGAATATATATATATTTGTAGCTTTTGGGCTATTCAGTATCTTTATTTAGGGTACATAATTAGTCAGTATATTTACCTTTATCCGACGGACAATTTGTGCATAATGAGTCCATTCGAACATGTTTCCATAATCGCAACACATATTTGAAGCCCATCCTTTATTCTTCACTCAACTTTATTCTAGCTGCCCAAAATGTATTCTTCCGTTTTAGAGCGCTAAGCCAAAAAGCGAGCATTTATGAATGTGATACAAAAAACCGTTGTGCTAATTGAATGTGAAAAGCTATATAATGGAAGATCGCCGCGGGGAAAGGTTTGGACGGTAAGAAAAACACTTTAACAAAATGTGCGTAAAAGCTGAATTCGCTCCATCAGATTACACGGAGCTTAACGATTTTTTGACGATTAGTAAGAATCTATTGAGTTCTATTTTATATGTGGCTGCCGACAGGTAATCAATCATTATCGGCTTTGAATTTCCAGGCAGGCTGTTAAAGATGTTATATTTGTATAGTAAATGTAGGCCTTAGTATCAGTTATATAATTAAATTGGCAGATGTATTTGCCTGCATGCACTCAAAATTTAATAATTCACAAGTCAATCTGATTAAAAATATATATTTATGTTAAATTTATTGTACAATATGCAATAAATCAAGTTTAGATCTACCTAGAAGTAATTATAAAGTAAAAAAAGAGGCGTAACAAATCGGGTAAGGCTATAAATTATTAAGATAAAGTAACACAAAAGCTCTATATTAAGTCATTTAAGGCCCACTAGACATAACGAATCTAATGAGCAAGAGGAGACCTGGGAAGGAGGGGCGCAAAGTTGAGAAAGTGATTAAATGATAGCTACTGCTATTAGAGCTATATTAAGGCGATTTGCAAGCATTATCGAACCTGTTACACATAAGCATGTCATATACAAGGAATTACTCTGAGTGAAGTTATGAACTATATGTAAGATAAAATATAGATAGACTTCGGATTGGGGTATTTTAATTACTTCATTAACATTTTGTGACAGTTTTGCATGTATCGCATTGAAAGTTGTTATGGGGAGCAGCCATTAAGTAGCTGAACAACAGCAGCTGTTGCAGCTGCTCAGCGCTCGATCCAATTGAATTATGCGATTCTGCCCGCCCCACATTACAAACTGACTAAGACCCTAGTGCGAATTTACTGATAATTTAATTGCACCTACATGTTGAAGTACCTACATGTCGCTCAAGTCGATCGAACGATTCGATCAATTTACAATTTCGATGGCGCAACAGCAAGTCGTCAGCTTTAACACTTCCGCAAGCCGCCCAAAAGGGGCAATACAGTATGATCCAGGCGGGAGTGAACGACTAACAAATACTCTGAACCAACTTCACTGTAAATAATGAGCATTAGTGAGTTTATTTTGATTTGTGAACGGTTTTTATATTATGAACAATACATTCTATTTTAAGATCATGAACTAATGAACATCGTAAGATCTGACCAATACGAGACGCTTGTGATTGATTGAATTACTGAACTAACCGAAATACAAGCAGCTACTTCATGAATTTAAATAAAAGTATCTTCTAGTCTAAGCTCCATCCACTCATCTTTATTTACACATGCATTTTTCCTCTCTGTCACAAGTATCAGCTGCAAATCATTTTACTCAAGTTTAGGGTATAAGAATCAATAACATACAACAGAGAATTCTTGCAAGTAATAGCCAATGTTGACGGTCATGGGGCTCATATACAAGTAAGTATATACATATATATACAATAGATAATTCTCATGAGTATTGAAAGCTAGATCTCCCAAAAAAAAAAAAAAACTGTCATTGTCAAAGTCGTTGTTCAACATGACGTATGCGTGATATGTGCAACTAATCAAAACAATTCGAATTTGGCGCGGGCTAAACATGCTCAGCTACGCAACAACAAAGACAATAGCCAAACACAAAACAAGCTCGGCTGGTTAGCATTTGACACCGCCGAAATGTTGGTGTGAATAAAAACTTGAAAGAACAGTTATCAATGGGACTGACGAAGTTGCGATACCCTAAATTTATGCGATATGATTTATGATTGCGTCTATAGTTAATATGCTCCCATAATATTTTATCAAACATGTTCCAAAGATCACATTGAAAGCAGCATAATCCTCATAAGAGTATGAAAAACAGTTACATACCTATATTTGATTGTAAACTGAAAATCATCATTATGTTTGCTGTTGATGTTGCTATAATTGGAATTCAATTTGGTCAGGGAAACACTTGGGAGCGACATTCGAAACAAGTTGCTCTGCTTCATGACTCAATACGTCACTAAACTGAACACTTTAAAAAATCACCATATCAAAGATGAAGCAGATTATTACTGAAATTCGTGGAACTATCGCAAAAAACAAATGCGTCACTTTCTTTGGGGAACTCCAGAGTTAGCCCAAGAGTCGAAAAACGTGACTTGGACACGAGAACTGATGACGATCAACAGGAATTGGATGTTGCTTATGGACTATATGATACCCCGGTTTTGACCGAATATGCATATAAATGCATATATAGCTATAAAGTTATTTTAATTTGTGTTGAGCGAAGAAGTTATGTGAATTGATCGAAAAACCCAAAATATAACGAATTTGTAACAAGTAAGGACTGATCAATGTACTTAATATATAACTTGCTAAAATAATATCAAAAATAATAATAATATTATTATTATTATTAATAACGAGCCAGCTAAAGAGGAAGAAGCGGACATAACGCCACCTCCGCATATCCAATGAGAACCACACCGAAGGCCAGAGCCATTTGTAAGTTTGACTACTATTTAACAACTATATCCTATTCTCGTAAAACACAGCAATAAATCGTTATTGAATTTCAAATGCAATTTATTCGAACAATTAAAGGAAGCGCATATTTGTTAGCGCAAATGTGTAAAAAATTCACCGAATTTTATGGTCAATAAACTGAACTGGAAATTTTATAATTGCGGGCAATTACATTATTAATGTTATTTTTAATTATCTTTACAATTGTTACGTATGCGATTATTTTTCATTTTTATTTGGTTTATCTTAGATGACATGAAATAAGTTAAAAAAAAAATATTGTAAGGAAATATGTCTAACTTGAAGTAATTAGAAGACTCAAAATACATAATACGAATGTATATCTGATTAAGATATCTGCAACAAACCGCATCAAATCAAACTAAATCAAATCAATCTCAGATAACTAATAAATCGAAAGTATATGTAAATGCACACATATATATGTTTTTTGATATTCAATTAGTTATTCTTGAATATACATATATTTATTTATATATATACACATATATGCATTATTTATAGGTTTATAATCTGCCATACATATGTATATGTCATAATTTATGATCAATCTGAAGTCAACTTATTTGATGCGGCAACTAATTTTTTTTCACACTATTTTTCCTATAATAATAATAAACCGAATAATACGAGAGATATGAACATAAGGTCAACTGGTGTAGGAACATGTTTAAAATATTCACCTAATCCGTGCTAATACTACAATAGAATACTATACTAACTGAATAGCAGTTACTTACATATACGAACTACAAATTGCGAGCAGCGTAGTTGAAAATTCCCCCAGAAAGGCGCGCGCCAACCATTCCAGTCCAGCATTTTGAATTTCATTCAGTATTCGAATGGAATTCAAGATGTTAATACCCTGGAAGCAATTAAATTGTTAGGGAATGACGAGTGAAAACAACAAAATCTTTATGACAAGTGAAGTATTTATAGACTATACATCTGTATCTATTCTCGTATATCATGAGATACAAAATTATTGACGATTATTACAGGTATTTTATCCACTATTCCAACTAAGATTCGATGATCCTATTTCTTGTACCGGAAGAGCATACTGACATCCTTTTAATTTGTTATCAGCAATTTTAAAAATCCTAGAACCAAAAAGCAGTACTTTTGAAGTGTATACAGCTTCATTTTGTGTATTTTTTAGAAGTCATGAAGTCATGCGTCAGATTGTATGACTTTCCCTCTAAGGGATTTCCAAGCTGTCTATCATGCCAAGCTAATCATACCAACTACATATGTATGTATAAGAGTTTATGTGTGCGTTTTAAATTAGCGCTTCTCATTGCCAGGAATTCATTCATTTCATTTCCTACGTCACTGAACTCGACTCAAATTAAGCGAAACTAACGCAAACAAGCGTTTCAGCTGCAACGAAAATGAAAACAAAAATACACACACCCTCATGTATATATATATGTATATATATATATATATATATATATACATGCACACTTATATTTAGTATACGATCTGCGAAAGGCTATTGCAGGTGCTTTAAGAGCAGGAACTGGTTTTAGTTTCAGCCGAGCCAACGAACAAGAGCAAAGCCAACATCAACATTAACATCGACAACGATGACAACGACAACGACGCTGACGCTGACGCTGACGCTAGCGCCGACTGCACCGTTAGCTGCGCTGCTGATTGCACACTCGATTCTGCGGCATATAAAAGTTAGCCGAGCGCTGTTGTTCTGATTAGTCTGCAAACGCCGCTTTAGAGTTCCGTATTACGTTGAAAAAAACCCAAGTTCATTTTTTGGGCTGCCTTTGAAAGCATAGTGAATCGCATGTGAAGTGTGAGCCAAGTGCTGGAAACCCCAAGAAAAATATAACAACTTATTAAAGATCAAAAATTTTAAAATACAAAGCTACGTATTGAAAATATTTGAAAAGAAAAAATTGGGAATATAAGCGCGCTAAATATTAAAAGAAAAGCGGATTTTTCGAAAACAAAAGCAAATTAATATTTAATTCCTTATTACAACAATCAACAATACATTTGAGTAATTAAAAGTACGTATACGTAATGTTTAATAAATGCTCAACATGATCTGCATCTGCTCATCAAATTAGCCCTTCATACCCGATGCCCACCTACTCTAGCCATTTGCAAAATAATAATTAAGCTCTCCATAAGTCAAATTCGAATTACACAATTTTATTACGAAAACTATTTTTAAAAAAATATAAAAAAAAAAAAATAAATAAAAATTATAAGCCATGAACAATTAATTAAAAGAATTACGAAAAGCATACTGGTTTTAATAAGAAGAATTTATATAAAAAATTTAGTTAAATATTATTAAAATGTAGATTTTTAAATTAAACAGGTCAGCATTACTTTCAAAATTGAATTCATTAAATGTATAAAGAACGTAAGCCAAGCATTTCCAATTTGCATATTTAGTTCATTGCACTAGCTGAATAACTGTTAGGTAATATAAATTAGCAATTCAATGTTCGTGAGTTCGGGTGGTTTATTTTTATGTGAAAATTCTAAACAAATAAATATAGGGCCATACATAATCTTGTCTAAACTCAACTGACTTAATAGATTTTTATTCAATGTAATAAAAGTCAAAAAGTATTTGATATTTGTTATATTATTATTTTAACATTTGACATGACTCTGGACTCAAAATGAGGGTCCATAAATATAAAGCGAAAATTGAGGAACTGAATTGACTAAGTGTAAAATGAAAGTCGACTGCCGACAATGCAGGGTATATAAACGCATTCTATACAAAATGATTGTGTCAAATGCAAAACGCAAACAAAACTCAAGGCGAGGCCTACGGAAAATAAACTTCAATTAACAATTTGCTGACAACCGTTGCAGTTGAATGGAATGCCAACATGTCATAAAAAAGTGAATAGCTAAAAGATAGCCACGACCAAACTTAACTATACGAAGATTAAATACCTTTTCGATATAAGAGCGAAATAAACATATATAAATATATATATAAATATATATATATATATATATATATATATATATATATATGCACATATATTGTGCCAAAAAGAAAAGATAAAAGATAAATTAGATTAGATAGCTAAAATATAGCCACGACCAAACTTAACTATACGAAGATTAAATTTCTTTCAGATATAAGAGCGAAATAAACATATATATATATACATCATCCGATATTTGGTTATTGGCATTGTTCACTATGCACACATACTGTGCCAAAATTGGCCTGTAAAAGGGTATCTGCCGCGCACTCAGAACAAAATCAAGTAACAATGTATTGGTAATTTAAGTGGAATGGCCAAACAAGTTGCAACAACTTTTGGTACCACTTCTGCGACTGGTCTGCATGCAAACAATTAGGAAAACAGATATGTCGAGTTAAACAGCGATCGGTATTATTTATGATTTATGTTATCCGCACAATTGACATTTAATTTGTGTCAAGCGATCGTTTGGTTTACAATCGTCTGACGCCGCGTATACATAATCAGTGAATTTTGTTCGCCTGTTTTGATGCCCTTTTAATTGCATTCGGGCTGTGCGAACTGCAAATTAAAATTGAGTCATTTGCAGTCGACCATTAATTATGAAAAATAAGTATATGCTTAAGTCTTGACTTAATACTAGTCTAAAAAAGATCTAGTCAGTTGGATATTTGTCTTAAAACGGACTTTTGCTTCTGCTTTAATGAACTTGCGAAACAATTTGCCACTTGCCAACATTGACGTCTGATTTTCTAATGATGATTGTATTGTCTCAGCGTCTGTGTCTATTTGTCTGACCGTTAAAAAAATGTTGTTTTTTCCAATTTAGAATGCATTTTATAATATTTCTCAGAGATGGAAATCATGACACATTCACTTTTGAAAGTAAATTCTGTTTATGCCAAGACTGATACCAAATATTTCATATTACACAGGTATAAACATTT
Source organism: Drosophila antonietae (assembly GCA_030914385.1). NCBI lineage: Eukaryota > Metazoa > Arthropoda > Insecta > Diptera > Drosophilidae > Drosophila > Drosophila antonietae. The sequence goes on along the minus strand of JAUESO010000609.1, from coordinate 244,178 downwards.
TTATGAAGGCTGAGATAAATGCCTGTGCGATAATCTTAACAGTGTTTTTAAGAGCGTTAAGCTGATAACTCCTCATAAATATGATTTGACCGTGAACAAGTATTGAGCAGTGGTTCTTTTTGTTAAATCAAATTTGTATGCTGACAATCTCAGTCCGTATTTGTCACACAGTCACTAACACGCGCACACTCAATTGTTGGTTGTCATTCAATTCTCACAATGGGAAGTTCAACAAAAAATAAAAAAAAACCTACAATGTGAGAGGGTCGCTTCTCGTGATGGTGGTTAAGCAGACCTAGGTCAGTCGAGACCGTGCACCCTGCCAGGCCACAAATTGGACACTTTTTACTCAATTAAGCAAATCAACAGTCGCAGCAGCAACAAGAGCCGATACAATGATATGATTTTGCGATTGCGATTACGAGATATGGCTGCAAATCGGGCAACTTAATTAGTTTGACTCGAATTAACCATACAACGGAAACGAAATTCAGACCAGAATTTTGTGACCTTAGTGAATTTTGTTGATCCACACAAAAAAAAAAAAAAAGTTGTCCAGTCACCTAGCGTCTTTGCCAAGTATCGATTCTGTAGGCAATTATGTAAATTACAAATTACATGGCACGCTGATAATTATCGAACGATTTTCCATAAGCCACAAAGAAATAACAGAACAACGAAAAAATAACAGAAATAATTAAAACAATCAAAGTTAAATACGACCATGGGCGGAAAATTATAAAGCTTCACTTCAATATAACATACACAAATGCATTATACGATATGAAATATATGATGTACAATATGAGTTAAAATGCTGCTTGATCGGTGGATCGAACAGAACAAAGCTGCTCAGAATAGAGCATTAATAGCTTTACGGCAATTGCTTGGATTTCACCTCATCAACAGAAGCAGCGATGCGATGCGGTACATTAAATCGATGATGTGAAAAGGCACCAGCAGCTACCAACTAATCACAAATCATGTCAAGTCTTGAATGGTAGGCGGCCTGATGCCCTGTAATCTCAATCATATAATGTAGCTGTCGCTTAACAATATCAAAGTGATATCTTTTACTTTACATAAGCAAATATCTGAGTAAGAATATATGTATATGGTAAGAATATATTTAAAATATATTTAAAATTCGAGCGATAAGCTCGGAAAGTTTTGACTTCGTTTTTTTAGTGATAGAAACTGATAATGCACAGTGTCTGTCTTTAACAGACAGTTATATCTGGATGCTCAATACTATTTCATATTTACCTGGTTATCTAATATGCACAACAATGGACAATGGACAAAGATGCGGTTAGAAAGATACCAGCACGGCATTGTATGCAGATACTCATGCCCATGAGGTGTATGCCATACATATATTATAAGTGTGTTTGTGTGTGCAAATCTTATTCGATTCGCACATGAGTGTGCGCAACATACCCAGCTAATTGGGCGCACATGGCATACAAAATGTGCGCTTGGGAAATGAATTTTGCCTCATGCCAAAATACTTATACGTCCCATACAACGGCTGTGGACCGCGCCAAAAGCTGTCGAAAAATGTGTGCCAAGCCGCCTAGCCAAACGTCTCGGCCAAACGCCTCTAATAAAGCTATGCCAAATATTTCACTACAAAAAAATGAATATGAATACAGAAATGTTTCACAATCGCGTGTGGAACTCGTTTAGAACGAAGCAATTGGCCGCGTTTTCTTCGCACCTGTCAGCCGGGCCCCACTGGAAATTACAAACCTATTAACGGAATAAATAATTCATAATACACTTATGCCAAAGGCAGACGCCACCCAGCTCAAAGAGTTTTGCTGTTTCCTAGACTTGGATTCGTAATCGGAATTGAATTGTAGTCAGGGACTGTGGCCAATGCCAATGCAATTGAGCGACATATTTCATAAAAACGAGACAAGACTCGGCAGTTAACCTGCTTTAATGAGTTTCTTTTTTTTTTTTAGTATTTTGTTTAATACATCGTTTAAAATTGAAATGTGGCCAGACTAAGGACAAGTTGACGGGTAATTGCCTTTATAGCACAAACTATTTACACTTTTTGCTTGACATTGAAGGCAGAGAATCGGCGAATCGGATGGTTGGATACAACCAGAAGTAGTCTGTTCAATGACAATCTCTTGGATTATATGACATAGAAAAACGAAGCTAAATACCTACAGCGGTAACAGAGTCGGACAGCTAAATGAGATTTAACAACGTTACTTGGAATTGGAACTATTAATTTAATTTATTTCACGCTCAATCTTTCCGTACTTACTAGTTTCCTAAGACAAGAGCATTCTGCTCTAGTTCAGTGTAAATGCCCAGTAGATTTCCTGAAGGCGACCATAAACATCTCATATTTCAGAGCAACACTAAATATATTCCGGCAGTCACATTCAATTTAGTCTCATATATATTACTTTCAATATTAAAATGTTTTTAAGACCAGTAGCGTAAATTAAAATATATGCCTTATAAGAAGCTGTATCTATTAAATCAGTATTTTATCGATATGCAAATGGCTCTAATAGATTTCAGTCGAATGCAACGGCAATAGCTAGCTTATACAAGCAGTTAAGAATACTGTTTACTCATGATGCTATTAATGCACGTCATAAACAATAAAATGCAAAAATGTATTTTGTATTTTAAAAACCTTTCCTAAAATAGTTATACATTAAAATAAATTTATAACCAATATCTAAATCTTTCAACTGAATTCAATACTAATGCCATCGGTTGAGCTGTTAACTTCTGGAAATACAAATTAACCAAAGCATTTTCAAATTGAATTAATTTATAACAAATGCAGACAAGTGCATGACTTTGTATTACCTCCGCGATGAACAAAGATAGGATAATCATAGGATAAGATATTAATCTAATAAATAGCTTTATAACTAGCAGCTAGTCATGTTTTATATTACAAATTGTCGACCTAGTTAGTACTCACAGCAAGCATACAAGTATTACTCACAGTGCGAACTTGCAATTTATAGTAAGCGGAGATTAGAAACTTATCTAAATCTCTATATTTTACTGTTTATTAGTTCTTAATTGACTTGAATAGTATTAAATTGGTTTTTATATGTAGCACTTATAAAATAAATGAAATGCACACATTGAAATTTTTAGCCAGGTATAGAGAAACTCCAAGTATTAATAATAACAAGTAAGAAAGCTCTAGTCGAGACTGCTCGACTACGAAATCTCCTGAGCCCTTCTTCGAACGAATCATATTTCAAGAATGCCTCGTTTCGATTCTCCACGCGTAAGAAACTATACATGCAAAAGCAAAAGCACGAGCACACACACACGCCGATCTATGCTTGTAGGCATGTATGTGTGTGAGCATTGCAAGCGTCTTGCTGTCTCGCTGCCTTTGTTGCTGCGATTGATTAATAATTCTGTTTCTATACGGACAATCGTATTCATCTCTTCAGATTATGAATATGATATTCATATCTATATATTATACCAAACTGCATGTCTCTAGTATTTGAACTGCATTTTTTACACCTTTCGTGTGGGTGTGGGAGCGGTGTGGGGACCGGAATCCATAATCTGACAAAAACTGAAATTGTATTAAATTAGTATCTATATAAATGCAGAAGACTTGGAGGCTCTAACTCTAAAGATGAATTAAATATAATTTTATAACTGATTCTCGATATATTCGTTTATCGATAACTCTCGAAATATATAAGTTATCGGATTTCTGAAACAAACTCGTACTTCGCAAGCAATATACGGACCTAACACAAAAAGAATGAACTCTCTAGCTTTTGTATCTTCGGAAATCGACGCGTAAACATACGGACAGACAGACAGACGGACAGACGGACATGGCTATATCAACTTTTGTCGTCACCCTGATCAAGAATATATATACTTTATGGGGTCTGCCACGCCTCCTTCTGCCTGTTACATACATGGGCTCAGGGTATAAAAAATATTGAATGTGTTAAGGAGAGTCTCGTAAGATACGGATTGTTAGACGACTTACCATTTTCACCCTGTACATCCATATACATATTCTTTTGCAGCTACCTTAATGAATTCTTTAATTATTTAGATGAATAATTCTTGTGACTTTTTCTAAACAGCTATCGATATGGGTTCCCTGCCACAACTGTCGATTGTGAAGGGCCTGCAGCAAGATTATGTTCCACGTGCTCTACATCGCATCTTTGAAGAGCAACAGTTGCGCCATGCCGATAAGGTGGCACTTATCTATCATCAGGGACAGGGTCAGACCCTGGCACCCAGCCAGAGTAGTTATCGCCAGATGAACGAGCGTGCTAATCGTGCCGCCCGTCTACTCGTCAAGGAGGCCCATGGTCGTTTCCTCCAGCCAAACAGTGATGGTGACTTTATTGTGGCTGTCTGCATGCAGCCATCGGAGGCGCTGGTCACCACATTGCTGGCTATTTGGAAGGCGGGCGGTGCCTATCTGCCCATAGATCCAAGTTTCCCAGCAAATCGTGTGCATCATATATTACTGGAAGCTAGACCGATTCTGGTACTACGTGATGATAACATCGATGCTCAGCATTTCCAGGGTACACCCACGATATCATTGACTGAACTGTATGCGAAGTCGCTGCAACTAAGCAGCGTTAATCTGCTTTCGGAGGAAATGTTACGTGGTGGGATCGAGCACATTGCCATCGTTCTCTATACCTCAGGCAGCACAGGTGTGCCCAAGGGAGTGCGTCTGCCACATGAGAATATATTGAACCGCTTGCAGTGGCAGTGGGCCACCTTTCCTTATACGACCAATGAGCAGGTAGGCGTGTTTAAGACAGCGCTTACCTTTGTTGACTCCATTGCGGAACTTTGGGGTCCATTGATGTGCGGTCTGGCTATTCTGATAGTGCCCAAGGCGGTGACCAAAGATCCTCAACGCCTTGTTACGCTTCTTGAGAAATACAAAATTCGTCGTCTGGTTCTGGTGCCCACTTTGTTGCGTTCTCTACTAATGTATCTGAAGATGGAGGGTGGCGGTGCGGCTCAGAAGTTGCTATACAATCTGCAGATCTGGGTCTGTTCAGGTGAACCGTTGGCCGTGCCGCTAGCCAGCAGTTTTTTCGACTACTTTGATGAGGGTGTGCATAGACTATATAACTTCTACGGCTCCACCGAGGTGATGGGCGATGTAACATACTTCACCTGCGAGAGCAAGAAGCAGCTTAGCTTGTACGACAATGTCCCTATAGGTGAGCTCTCCTTCTGCCTCTCTCGCTCTCCTTATGCTTATACATCTATCTTTTATCAGGCACACCCGTGTCAAACACTGTCATTTATCTACTGGATACGGATTATCGTCCGGTCAAGAATGGCGAAATAGGCGAAATCTTTGCATCAGGGTTGAATCTGGCGGCGGGCTATGTGAACGGCCGTGACCCCGAACGCTTTCTCGAGAATCCGTTAGCTGTGGAAAAAAGTAAGTTGGATACTTGAAGCATCCTGCTTATCCAATATGTAATGAATCCGTTCCGCTCTTGTCTTCTGCTTCACAGAATATGCACGTCTATATCGAACCGGTGACTATGGCTCGCTGAAGAATGGAAATATTATGTATGAAGGACGCACTGATTCCCAGGTAAAAATACGTGGACATCGGGTTGATTTGTCCGAGGTGGAGAAGAACGTGGCCGAGCTGCCACTGGTAGAGAAGGCCATAGTTCTTTGTTATCGGGCCGGACATGTGGATCAGGCCATCCTCGCCTTTGTCAAGCTGCGCGATGATTCACCTGTGGTTACTGAGATGCAGCTGGAAGGTAGGCTTAAGGATAAGCTGGCTGACTATATGACACCACAGGTGATCATATTGGAACATGTGCCGCTCTTAGTCAATGGTAAGGTGGATCGCCAGGCGCTGCTAAAGACTTACGAGACGGCAAACAACAACGAGGGTGATTCAAGCATTGTACTCGACTTTGACTACAGTCAGGTCCCTGAGGAGCTGAAATTGACAGCACGTGATCTTTTCGAGACCGTGGGCGGTGTTATTGGACGCTCTACACGAGCAAGCCTGTCACCTCACAGCAACTTTTACGAACTGGGTGGCAATTCGCTTAACTCTATATTCACGGTCACCCTACTGAGGGAGAAAGGCTACAACATTGGCATCTCTGAGTTTATAGCGGCAAAGAATTTGGGAGAGATTATCGAAAAGATGGCAGGCAACCATGATACAGTACAACTGGAAGAGGAGACGCTTAATGCATGTCCGCATCTTAAAATGGAGGCAGTGTCTCTTAAATTGGAGCATCGGCAGCCTGTGATTGAGTGAGTAGCTTGATTGAGTTTGTTGACTATGTCCATAATTACTAAGCCTTACCTCTGCAGCATAATCGTATCCAGTTTCTACAACAAGGCCGATCTGGAGCAGTGGCTGAAGCCCGGTGTTTTGCGTACAGATTACAGTGATTTGCTTAATGTGAGTTGAGTGCAATGCACAATAGCTCCAGCAACTTATACACATAATCACTTTGCAGGAAATTTGGACCGTTCTGGTAGAACGTGAACTGAGTTTTGTAGTATACGATCGAAATACTGACCGCATTATCGGCACCGCTCTTAACTTTGACGCGCGCGCTGAGCCCGAAGTGGACATAAAGTCCGAGCTGATCACAATCTTCGAATTTCTGGAGTTCTGTGAAGGACCCATACGGTACATCAATAGACCTAAATTAAAGCTTGTAGATCTCCAATCTAACATCTTGCTTATGTTTTCAGAGACAACTATTTGCCAAAGGGCTTGAATCAAATATTACACTCGTTTATGATGGGCACCGCCGAGCATCTGAATCCTCGCGAGAATATTGCTTGCATGCACTTCATGGAGTACGAGGTTCTAAACGTGGCGCGCAATAAAAAATTCGCTGGCATCTTTACCACCAACACCAGTCCTCTCACACAACAGCTGGCCGATGTCTATCATTACAAGACGTTGCTCAATTACCAGGTCAACGAGTATGTTAGCTCCGATGGTAGTCGACCTTTCCGGGATGCACCGGATGAGCAGCGCGCCATCGTCCACTGGAAGGAGGTAGCCAGCAAGTAGGATGTGTCTAATAAGATCCATCAGTACGATCGAATTTAAGACGCATATGTGTTGTATGTAACTCGTAGCATGTAGCATATAAATATATATAGTATAGTCTATAGCATATTGCATATAGATCTACCTTCTAGTATTAGCCCAAGGCATTGTCCAATCAAAATGTATACATGTTGACTAGTTGTAAGCTTTCAATGCAATTAAACAAAAACAATCAACGAAGTATTCAATTTAATTCTTTTATTGATTGACTGATTGACGACCAACTAATTGATGTACGTATAACAGAATAACAGAATAAAAGCTGATAAGCTGGACACATTAAAGAATTAAGTTTTCTGGAGAGTTCAAATGGTAAAATCTAGAAAGTAGATTTTAGTATAGAATTTTTATTACATGATGTTATATATTTTAATTCGACTTTACGGACTGACTGAGCATAAATGTACAAATGTACTGTGCAAACCAAAGAAGTTGTGATACAGAATTAAGATGTTTAGATAACGCATAATCCAATTACAGTTGCAACCTTAAGAAATACAAAGCATTTATATCAGGTATAACAAGAATATTGTTCTCTAATATAATGTAACTATTCTTGCTGCATTTCACGAATCAAAGATTAGGTTTAAACATTAAAGCCATAAATATGGTTGATTTATTTTAGACTATTACACATTTCTCAAGACTAATGTTAAATTTTAGATGCGATTGCTTCGCCATTATTATTTTTTTTTTTTTATATAGTTATATATATATATATATAATTTTACATACATTCATAATATTCATATTTTATTTTTGTAATATTTTAGGTGAGCGTTGCATCATTTCGCGTGGCTCCAAATAAGTATGATTCTTGCTAAATTAATTATACAATTGTCTTTACTCGAGAACTAATTACATAATGCTAATTATGCAGATATATTTATATGTGTAAATATATATATTTATTATAAATTTGCATATAAATGAACACATATATTAATATATGTGTGAGTGTATGTTACTGTACGATTATTTTTATTTGCAATTCAATTCATCTCCCAGCTCTTTAGTCAAGCGTGATAATCATACATATTCATAGATATATATATTTGTGTGTATGTGTGTTTGAGTGTTGGCGTGTGTGTGTTTGTGGCATGATTACTAATCGTTTAAAGCGCTAGCATATATACTACATACATATATGCTAATAACTGTACAACTACTAATTTACGTTAATTATTTTATATTTCATTTATTCCCATCGTGGAAAGCGGGGTTTAATAATGTAAATGGGAGGGGAAACTGGTTAGTAGCCTAATTAGCGGATAATCTAATCTGCTGGCCATGCAGAACGAAATCGAAGCACAGAACGAGCCTAGTAGCAAACAAGTCTAGGGTATACGCACAGGCTACTTGCGCACTATGCGTATAACCCTTGTGGACTATGAGGCACCACTCTGATCCACCAGCCTGTAGTTCTGGAATGTCTTCCACTCGCCCGTATTATAGTCCAACCGAATGTGCGATTCGACTTGGCACAGCGCCGTGTTCCCATCCTCCTGTTGTACTTTTTCCTGTACAAATGAATAGTTTTTAGCAAATGTACAAATTGATAACCAAATAAAACACACCTCGGTTTCGCCCAATTTTATGACCAATACATTTTCGGAGTTCGGTCGCGGATTTTCGCGCAGCCCAGCCATAAAGCCTAAGATGAGCGCCTTATCAGGACGAGACACGCGATTCGCTTTGCGAAACATTTCATGAGCCTTATGAACATGTTCATTCTGAATAACAAAATAAATAAATAAATAAATAAAAAACGGTCATATTTATATGACTTGTTTAGCAAGTAATTATTGGGCCTTACCGATAACGAAAGCCCGCGTCGCTGCGGCGCCTGCTGTGTTCCGGGCGCTGTTGTCTGCTGCTGCTGTTGCTGTGGCTGCTGCTGCTGCTGAGTAACCTGCACCTGGACGGTGCGCGGTATAGTCGCATTGTTCCCTGGTGTGCTTGTCGAGGTGACCAAACACTGCTGCAGGGCTGGCTTATGCTGCACCAAAATCTGTTGCTGCTGTTGTGCCTGTTGCTGCTGCTGCTGGCGCGGTTGCTGTTGCGGCGCCGATGCAGCTGGAGATTGTGTTATAATCGTACGCTGTGTACTGCTCGGCGCTGCCTGCACCTGCACCAGCTGCGGCTGTTGCCCAGGACGCTGGATAAGCGTCAGGCCCTGCGGCAGCGTGGTCAACCCGCCACCCACATTGGTCATGACAGGTCGGATTATCGTCTGCTGTGAGGACTAAAACGTCATTAAAAATTAGTAACACACCATTTCATACCCTGAACCTATTGAAAATGGAAATTCAGGGTATAATGGTTTTGTGAAAATGTATGTAACAGGCAGAAGGAGACGTCGCAGACCCCACAAAGGGCATAACTTATACCGACCCCTCCCCAACGCAGCAACCGCGCGGTTAGCAAGAGCACGCTCATACGTGCGTAAAGAAAAAGAGTATCACTTTTTAGCAGGATTCAGGGTATCTCGTAGTCGAGCCGTCTCGACTAGAGCCTTCTCACTTGTTTACTTTAGTTTTTTGGTAAATTTTCAGCCGGAAATATCAATTTGAATTTATTTCAATCAGAAACATTTACATTCACGTTATTTTATTGACCATACTTGATTTTATATTTTGAATTTAATTGTATTTAATAAGAAAATATATACTATCCATACTTATTATATTGTGGGTATAGAAAATAATTTTTCTTTTAGATTAGCTTACATCGGAGCTGATAGACAGACGAACGAGTATTGTATATAAATGAAAAAAAAAAAAATCTCTAACCAAGATTGTACAGTTTGTTGAAATACGAAAACACTAAATCGAAACCTTTCTGAATTTTTTAAATTCCTTAAAAAACATTAAAACAGTCGAAAATAAAACAGAAATGATGTTGTTCCACTTACATTGCCAATTACATTCGAGGGCGTCTGTTGCTGTACGATGACATGCTGTCCTCCAATGGAATTGGTTGGTATTAGAGTGGGCATCAACTGTTTTCCAGGCTGCACGCTCTGTTGCTGTGGTTGTTGTTGCAGCTGTATCGTATGTGGCTGAATGCTCGTTGACGTCGTCGTCTTTACCAGGCTAGGCGGACCGGCCGCCGTGCTTGTCATGAGGGTGGCGCCAGCACTGAGCCCGGTTAATCCGCCTACATTGCTAATAGGTATCTGGTACATGTCGCCACCAATGTTGCGCAATATAACGCCCTTCTGGGTGAGTATGATCGTCTTGTTTTTGGCCGCCGTCGGTGAGACGTTCAGTGTGCCACCCGCTATGGCACCACCAGGCTGCATTATCACCTGGGAAAGTTTTGGCTGTTGTGTGGCAGTCGTGTTGGACACAATCGTGTGCTGCGGATGCGGCAGTGGCTGCTGCTGCTGGAGCTGCGCCTGCAAATGCTGCTGTTGTGCCGCTTGAGAGGCTGGCTGTATGGTGACGGGACGATTCGGCAGCTGCACATTCTGAATATTAAGCGTTTGCTGGCCGGCAGCCACAGCTGCCGTTGTAGCCACCAACGGCGGTGGATTAGTAGACACTAATGTTGTAGCTTGTTGATGCTGTCGCAACGGAGTCATAACCACCCCAGAAGCGCCTGTGGTCTTTAGCAGTATTTTCGTTGGCGTCTGCCCACTGCCGCCCGCTGCTGTTTGGTAAATTGTCGCTGTCTGTGGACGCGTCTGTGTGAAGGAAGTGAGTGTCGGCAATGCGGGTTGTTGCTGCTGTTGCGGCTGTGGTGCAGCTAAAATGTACTGCGTGGTTTGTGGTTGTGACGGGTTAGCTAACAATTGCTGCTGCTGCAGTTGTTGTTGATGATGCTGAGCAGCAGCTGCCGCTGCGCTGGATGTGGCACCCTGTTGCTGTTGTTGCTGTTGCTGCTGCTGGGCACGCTTAGCAGGTTGAATGATGGTTTGCGAGATAATGACCGGCCCACTATTTGCTGCCGTCTTTAGCTGACTCAACGGCATAGTCTTAATAGCTTGCGATGGTATTGTGGTGGTTGTTGTGCCAACTCCGCTGCTGCTAGCTGCTAACTGCGGTTTCTAAAAGATGAATAGCATATATAAATAGATAATAGCGAATTATTATGTATAACGGCCACCTACCGGTCGCTGCGCACTGGGCGTAGATGCCAATATGACGGGTGTGGAACTGTTAATCAGTATGGGCTGCTGCTGCTGCACTGCGGCACCAACTGATGTTGCTGCCTGACTGCCACTGCTGCCTGCACCAGTTCCAGCTGCAGCCTTGGCCTTGGCGGATGTTATTTTTACTGAAATGTTGTTGGGTAGATTGGCCAGCGGACTGGTCGCCTGCCGCAATTGCTGCGGCGTCAATATGGTGGTTGTCGTGGTGCTGCTGCTGGCACTGCTGCCGCTTCCGCTGGGTGTAGCTGCTGCACGTGATAACGGTTTTATGTCCAACTTTTCCATTTTGATGGTGGTATTGCCGACTGTTGTTGTTGTTGTTGTTGTTGTAGCAACTGTTGTTGCTACGTTGCTGTTGTTATTGAGGCGCTTCTGCTGCTGCGGTGTGCTGCGTATGAGTAAATGCGGCGTACGCTGCGCAGGCTGCTGCTGTATGATGATTCGCTGTGTGGGCACCGCTGTCAGCTGCGTCTTAGACGTGATTTGAGTAGGGGTAGTAGCGGTAGCAGTTTCAATCTTCTCCACCTTAATATTGGCCGGCACAATGATCTCCTCGCTCTTGATCTCGATCTCCTGCTTGATACGTTTCGGCGTCTGATGATAGCTATTATTATTATTATTATTGTTGTTATTATTATTATTATTATTATTGTTATTCGCCTTGGCCGCCGACTTGGTAGCTTTCGGTTTGCTTTCTGTCTTGCGCGTGGGCGTAGTCGTAACCGCCGCAGTATTGGTTTGAGCAAATTGCAGCGTAGCTGCCGCATACTCTGGTGTAGCCGGCGTTTCCGGATGCACCGCCTTTGCTGCTAGCTCTGGCGCTTTGAACTCCTGCTCATCTTGCTGCTCCTCCATGCTACCGCTGCTTTGGTTCAGCTGTGGCTCTAATTTGATTTCAAAACTATTATTTGCTGATGTGGTTGGTGTAGTTGGCGTTTCTCCACCACTACTATTATTAGCTGCAGACTCTGAAGGTGGACTGTCGCTGTTATTGTTGGTGCTTGCAGCTGCTTGAGCTGCAGCCGCTGCAGCGGCCTGTTGCTTCTGTTCCTGCTTTTTCAGTTGTTCTTCCAGCTGCTGTTCGCGCTTGCGCTTTTTGGCAGCAGCATAGCCCAGCGGCTGTTCAGTGAATTCGAGTATTTTAATGCCTCCGTCTTTGCGCCCAGCAGGTGTGCGACTAAGATTCGGCCGTTGCGCATTGCCCGGCACGCTAGGTGAACGAAAGCCTGTGGTGGGCATACGCGATGGTATGCCTTTTAGTGGCGTTGTGTCCGTCATTTTTCGCGGCATACCACGCGAGCGCAAAGGAATTGTAGGTGCCGACGACTTTTTCAGTGAGGATTGCGCATCGGCCGACTTGTGCAACAGCTCTGTGCGTAGCTGAGCACTTTTTGGTTTGCGCTTTAGCGTGAAATGCTTAACCGGCACCGGTTGTTGGCCAACCTGTAAATATAATACACAATAATGTTATATATATATTACATATTTACTCCGACATTCTGGCCATATATATGCATATACTGAAGAACTTCTGGCTACTTACCACCGATACCAATGCGTTCTTGTTTAGGTACTGACATTCGAGAGGCAGCATCCCCAGATCCGAATGCTTGGTAACCAATTTGCGAAGGTCGTTTACCATGTCAGTGAATATGGGTCGAGTATCCTCATAGTCGGAGATTTCTGTATTTAGCGAACTTGTTGCTGGAAATGTTTTCATTGTCTCTGCCAGCATGGATACCCATAGCTCAGAATCCAGGCCGGCAACTTCGATTACCTCCTCCAACTCGCTCTTCCACTGTGAATTGAATATTTGACAAGTTAATTACACTCACAAATATCTAAGTTTTTAAAGCAACGACTTGCTAACCAGCATTTTTATTGAATTTCAGAATATTAATTGTTATTCAATTGTGTAAACGATAATAAATAAATAGTATATTTTAATATCTATACAGGTTTATCAGAAACAACATCTATTTATATTGGAGATGGACATTAATATCTCCCTTTTTGAAACATAAATAACAAATAACAGTAAATGAAGACACATATTCAACAGATTTATGTTGACCACCCACTTTTCACCCACACATTGACACACACAAATACCAACACTGAAAGCTTGAACACTGAGATAAAATCACACACACCCACACACACACACACACACACACACACACACACACACACACACACACACACACACACACACACATGCATAAATACATCGATCGCGCAGAAGTGGCGGGAAATATTTCTTTTCGTTCATAACCAGCATGCAATCACTTGTATGCGTGCAATTACGCATATGAATTAGTTATTTAAATTAAACAATACATTTGTGTTTTAAAATTTTACGTTTTTTTTAAGATTTGTTTCGATTTAAAAGTTCTTAGCACTACAAACTCATCACCAATATAGCATGTGTGCGTGCGCGCGCGTGTATGTTGTGCTTGTGTGCGCAAGTATGTATGCGTGTCCATGCTGGTGTACTGTTTTTTCCACTTTATATTACCCCAACAAGATTTACCTCTTCAACCAGACGACGCGGTATATGCAGAAAACTGAGTAGCAATTTTAATTTGACCTGCGTCTGCAAATCGGGGAAACACTCTTTGATGTTGCGCAAAACCTCTTTGTTTAATTGCGAGCATATTGAACCATTTATCCACGAATCGTTTGATGTGCCCAGTTTATTATGCAGCCACAGTGATGTGTCGCTGTCCCTTACGTTCGCCATTTTTACGTTTAAGCGTAAACACACACGGCGCACATAAAACTTAGCACGTCCGACCGTTGATCACTTTATTGCAGCGCAATTTTCAATGAATATTCGTTTTATATTTTAGTTATTGAAGAAAAAATACACACACACGAATTGCCCGTGGAAAATTGTAATAGGAAGCTTCGACTGAAAAAAGTGTGACCACAAGTCATACATAAGTGTGTACCGCTGATACGTTACACATAAATGTTTGATGCAACACTGGACGACATCCAAAATATGGTAAGCTTGTCAGCCCTGGTAATATCGGAAATGAGATGAGAAATTGTTTATAATACATGCAATTTTATTTCACAAGTGTAGCTACAAATTTGTAATATTGTATATATAGCGGAACATATAAAAAATAAAAATTTCAAATGGGCTTCATTTATTTCGATATGTGTTTCAGCCCTCAACGCTTGTAGTCAGCTGTTTTTTGTTACCAGTTTGCCAGCCCCCATTATTCAAAAGGTGATGTACAATGGAAATTTTAAATGGAACCGCACAAATGTCTGTTAAAAACCAGTCTATGTCAACTGGCGGTAAACTCTTGATAGGCCTTACTGGTGGTATCGGAATTGGATTGTCCATTGTGTGCGCCTCATTTGTAGCGCCCGCTTTTCGCAAGCTCTGTTTGCCCTACGTGCCAGCAACAACAGAACAAATAAAAAATGTATTACAATTCCTGCCAAGAGGTGCCACTGGCAATCTTTTGGATATTGGCTCAGGTGACGGACGTATCGTTGTGGGTGAGCTGCGCTTAGATAAGAATTTGTGCTAGAATTCAAACAGTTATGTAATCTTTTCTAGCGGCGGCTCAACATGCGCAAGGGTTGAAAGCACATGGCGTGGAGTTAAATCCTTGGTTGATTTACTATTCGCGGTTTTCTGCACTTCGTCATGGCGTTGGCCAACAAACCAGCTTCTTTTGCCGCGATCTATGGAAGTTCAACGTCAAGGATTACAATTATGTGATAATCTTTGGAGTGGAACAAATGATGAATGATCTAGAGCACAAGCTGATTACAGAATGTCCACAGAATGCGAAAATCATTGCGTGTCGTTTCCCACTGCCACAGCTGCAGCCGGCACATGTCATCGAGGAGGGAGTCAACACTGTTTGGTTCTACGATCTCGAGAAGCACAATAAACTTAGTTGATTTTCTTTTTTCTAAGAGTTTAGTCAATTTTTATTGTGAAAACTTAAATTAAATGCTAGAACATGGAGCAGTCGGCAATTGGTCAATTACTAGAATTGTATAAAAAGAGCTTTTACGAGAGTACAAAAAGTAAAATAGATTAAGTCGATTAATGCACATACAAACAGACGTAATTAAATACAATCTTAAACAAATACTTAGGAAATCACATAGACCAGATATAAAAGAAGCGGTGAAGGCAGTATTTAATAAGCCACGAGCTTAGACTTGCCTGCTAGAAACGTCGCCCCAAATAAATACTGTCATCATCGCGGTAGATTTCAATGAATCCAATTTTCGTGTAGAAGCTTAATTGCTCTCTGTCCTGCTCCGGTACTCGGACGTGTACGCCAAAGCAGCCGTTGGCACGGAGTGCTGCTAATAAAACTGTCAACATACGCTTAGTAATTCCATTATCATGCTGCTCCGCCTCCCGTAGTGTGGCGGCACTTATAACAGCCGGAAAGGATCCACACACTTGAGGTGGACAAGTCTCATCCACCTTGTTGTGCACGCGTTCAACAAATCTTGCAATCAACTTTTGAGATTTGCTGCTGCTGCCATTGGCTACAATATCCAGTAAATCGTTCGGATACTTTTCACGCAACTCTGTAAACCAGCAAATCTCTTTGTTCCGAAGAAAAACATTAATATCCAAGGCAGCGCACGCATAGCCCACAATCGAGTCACTCTTATCGTAGGTCACCAAGCACAATTCCGGATGTAGAAGTAAATGCGCACCCACCAATACATCTGACACAATATCGACCAACTGAGCAGGCATCAAAGTCTCATCTCCATCAGGCTCGCTTTGCCATTGCAAAAAAGTACGCGTACAAATCTTATTGACCACCGACTCATCCGAGGTCTGATATGGCCTTAGCAGAAAATAATTGGCCGTTGGGTGTTCGGGTAATTTGTACACAAACAAATCATTGCCGGAATCGACAGGCATCAATCGCTGCAAATCGGCTGTCAGTCCACCGCGGAATACCCAAGGCTCCTGCTCACCAGACATGAAGGCCTCCTTCCAGCCTTTACTAAACCCTGGAACCCAAAATAAATATATATGAACAGATAAACCCAAAATATTCATGTATTATCCTTAGACTTACATGTGTAGCTGCCCTCCGTGTAGGTGGCCATGTTCTGTGGAAATTGACCCAAGGCCAGCCACTTGACATAACAATTTAGCAGTGAGACCGCACCAGATATATCCCATATATATGAATACAAGTCGTGGCAGATTTCCTTATTCTCACAGTAAGCAATTTTGATCAGCAGCTCCTGCACGCCACCACATATTTTTTCAAAGAGTTCAGCACGTTCCAACCATTCGCTAACCTCTGGCTTAATGGCCTTTGCCGTATCCGGACCAATGATGCGATCCTGGAGCAGCACATTTGCATTGACTTTAAGCCATTGGAATTCGGTGAGCAACTTTAGACCGCGACTTCCATGCTCAAAGGGCAAAAAGAATAGATCACAGAGAAAGCTTAAATCATCTAAAGTTATCTTTTTTCGATCAGCAGTTCTAAAAAATAATATATGTTTAAATGTACTAGTTAAAATTAGCTAAAAACTTTACTTGACTAATAAATCTTCCAGTTCTCCAGGCTCGCGCATTTCGGCGCTGGATTGTGGCGAAGACGACGTGCTTTCTACGTTCATGCTCTACACGAAATCCAATGAAATATTGTTAAGTGAATCGGTTAGAAACCTATTTTCGCTTACATTCATATCATTGGCAGATTCCTCCATGATTACATCATCGGTCACTAGTTTGCTGCCCTCCTTTGGTGAAATTTGCGAGTTGATACTGCTGCTGCACTCCATCGGTTCATTGATGCCCGGGCTCAAACTATGATCATCAAGCATCGTATCCACATTTAAATTGGCAACCTGCTCCCGTTTTTCCACTATGTCATCTTTGTTGACTTCTACTAGCGGTTCGAAAATATCACAGGTCAACTTGATGGTCTCCTCAACGCTCTTAGTCTCCATTATGGGCGCTGGTACAATCGATATGGGTATCTTCTTTGGCAGCTCAATGTTGGATGCCACGGTTGTGGGTATAGGATTTATAATCTCGTCATTGGTCACAACTTTTGTTGGCGACACCAGAGAGTTCATCACTGGATTCGAAATGGGCGTTAGCGTGGAGCTAACAGTGCTGCATACATCCGCCAGTGCCTGAAGCTGAGTTGTATTCACCTCTGGCACTGTGCGCGAGTTTGTCGACGTTGTTGTTGTCGTCGTGAGGGTCATGCACGTATTGATAGATGGTATTATAGGTATAATTGGCATAACCATCTCAACTTGAGGCTGTGGCTTAGTAATCGGTCCCCAGGCTTCCTTCTCCACAAAGAATTCCGGCAGCCAGTCGTTAATGGCGTTCCTATGGGATTAAACATAATCATGAACTACAAAAAGACATTACTTATGAAGTTACGAATTGTGCATTACTTAAGAGCTAATCGGGGGTGGTATACGTTCTTGGACAGACACTCTACTGGCAAATCGTCCTCATTTTCAGTCTCCAATTTAATATCAGCGCTTAAAGAGCTATTCATCTTAGAGTCCATGCTGCAGCGCGACCAGTAGGCCAACGTGTGTACTGCAATAAAATTGCCATAGAACTCACAATTGGGATTAGTCATAACACCTCGTAGATAGGGGATTAGTTTCGGCGAACGACCCGTGTATGGTCCCAGGAATACACGCTTTTGGTCATAATCGTTCGCATGCAAATTATCCCAAATGACGGGCGGACGACGCAGTATCTCGGTGATCTCCCGTATCGATTCAATCGTAATAATCTTCGATATCACCTTGTCGCCCGTCCAGAGAATATCAATCTCATTGTTAAGCTTAGAGCCCAGGGTATTCAGGTATTCCGAATCGACAACAGTAGGTATAGCGCGCGAGGCACAATACTGAGTAGGGCAGAAAAGGAATTTGGGACTGCCTAAATGCGTGAATATCTCATTTGTCACAGAGACTTGAGCATTGGCAAACGTCTGGAACACCTCTTTGTCGGCCTTGGACAGTTCAGACTCAATGTCATCGAAGAGCAAAGCATAACCTTCACATCCAAACTGTGATACTTGATCTAGTTTGCGTTTCAACGTCGCTATCTCCTTCTGGCTGCTATACGTCATATCCAAACCTGGCGATAAAGCATAGTAGAACACAATACCGGCATCTTTAGCAGCTGAAATCAGACCTAAAAAAAAAAACACATTTTGCTTTGAAACACAAACCGCAATTTTTGACAAAACTGCAATTAAATACTTGATAGATGATCCGCCTCTTCGACAGTGTAGAGCTCACGCCAGTAGGCACGATGTTTATAATCATCTTTCGGTGCGTACATATACGAATCCATTCCAAGTTTTTTTAATTTGCAAAACAAGTCTTTTCGCTGCTCGGTTGTCCATGGTCGTCCGTAAAAACCTTCGATTACACCGCAAATGAATTGGCGTTGGAGATCTTCAGTTCCATGCTCTAAAGTTTCGCATTTGTCCCTCATGTGACCGTCTTCCATTTTCACAGAATCAGGAGAGATGTGAGCTAAATGATTATTAATTTAAGATCACAAACGCTAATGCGGCAAATGTAGTGGTGGCCTTCAATAGTGTGACCGAATTTCGCATATGCAAATATTCCAGCCCAATGTATGGTTAGTGATTCTAGCAAATAACAGAGCATCGATTTGCATCGACTAATAATTTACATCGATAAGAAAGCAATCGACAAATCAATATATGCAATAAAAATGTTTTGCAATAAAAAACATCGATGTATCGATGAAACATCGGAAAAAACTTTTTTTTATTATAAACGTATTCAATGTTTATATTCTTAACAAAATTAAATGGTATATTTGATTGAAATTCATTCATCATTTCACAAATTCAAAACTTCAAATAAAAAAAAGAAAGAAAAACAAAATTAAATAATAAATAAAAAATATAGGTATCACTTCATCAGTCTTAACCGTTAATAACCGATGCTAGACGATAAGCTTTTTTAAAATTCTCTCATTTTTTTTAATTTAATGCTATTATTACTATTGCCACTAACATCTCTCAAAAACTTATCCATTGCCTGCCAGCACCAATATCCTACAAAAATAATAAATAAAATAAATAAATGAAAATTTTTTCTTACCAAGCTCACAATACGTTTTCTGCTTAATTTAGTTGATTGTTGTTAGCAACTTAGCAGTGTTGCCAGTTTTTTCTAAGAAAACAATGTGGGAACATATTTAAACAGGTAAGAAGGCTCTAGTCGAGACGGTTCGACTACGAGATACCCTGAACCCTGTAAAGAAAATGATACTCTTCTTCTTTACGCACTTATGAGCGCGCACTCTGCTAACCGCGCAGTTGCTGCCGTGGCTTGGGGGTGGGTTGGGCTGAACTTTGGACGCTTATAACTCCATTTCTAGATGAACGATCTTCATGCAATTTTCAAAGTAGATTAAGAATATCTAAATCTATCTATTTGCAAAATTGCAAGTCTCTAGTATTTGAATTTCGTTTTTTTCAAATTGGGGGCGGAGGGGGCGTGGTATCCAAAATCTGTTCATGTGAAATTTCAGCTCTCTAGCTTTTGTAGTTTCCGAAATCTCGACGTTCATACAGACGGACAGACGGACGGACAGACGGACAGGGCTAGATCAACTTATTTTTTTATGCTGATCAAGAATATATATACTTTATGGGGTCTGCGACGCACAGTGGGGCCTTTGCTCATTTTGCGTCCCAAAAATCATAACTTTCGAACCAAGTAAGATATTTTAGAAATTTAAAAAACATTCGACAGAGAATTCTTCAAGCTTTAAAATGAATCTACATACAGGGTGATACGATAACAGGGTGCTTCACAGTTTTAGGCCACACCCGAGAAATGTGAACTTCGACAAAAATGACTGTTTTTTTTTTCAATGAAAAAAAAAATTTTTTTGTTTCAATAAATTATTAGTATTATTTTTAGAGAGTATTTTTAAATAAATACTTTTAAAAATTTTTTTAAATTTATTTAATTTTTTTATATTTATTTATTTTTTTCCTTAAAGTTGTTATCTGTAGAAGGCGGGGCAATATCTAATAAGCTTAAAGTTTCTGCACAATAATTATTTATTAATCAGGTATCTGTTTTCTTCCATTCAAAAAAATATTTGCTTACAAAATGCAGCATTAGGTAGACAAAACAAATAAATTATGCAAATTGTAACGACCAATTTACAAAAAACCCAAACCCTTTCCCAACCGTTTTGCCGTCGGCACTTCTACCTACAGCATGCAGCGACGCGCAACAACACCCTTTTTTGCGCATTTCGTGCATTTTTTTGCCTGTTTTTTGGTAGTTTTTTGGCATAGAAACCCGGAGGGGCGGGTAGGGGCAGGCAAAGTTTTATTAATATGAAAGAGGACATCTTCCTTAACACGTGTGTATAAGTCGCTGCCTGGGACTCGGCGGGACTCAGAAGATGCAGTCCATCAAAGATGAAATATAGTGTAAAATTAAGAGGTTCACTAAATTTAACTTAGCTTTTTAATGACGAATCGTAACAACATAATCTTTTTTTTATATGATTAGAAATAAAGTAATCTTTAAATCGCAACCAAGCAATTGGTGCTCTATTTGTCTTGCAACTCGATTCACAAGTAGAGAATTTTTCACAAAAATGTGCTGTTTTGGAAAACTTTGCCAGTTTACCCAACTTTGAAGGGCCATAACTACCCTTAAGATTGGTCGAATTTCAAAAATCTTTTAGATACTGTCCCTTTGGACAATTTCCAATCATATGAGATCAACTTTTTGAAAATCGCTTTTCATCACTTTTCTGATTTTTGGGACGCGACGCCGGCAGAGGCCCCACTGTGCGACGTCTCCTTCTGCCTGTTACATACATTTTCACAAAACCATTATACCCTTAATTCCCATTTTCAATGGGTTCAGGATATAAAAACCTGAAATTTTGGGGAAAAAATCAGGCAAAGAAGGTAAAGGCTTTATCGCATTCTTCTATAGTGCCAATCATATTTTAATAGTCACGACAGCATTCCTTCTTAATGTATATAAGTTGATTCATTATGAGAATGGTATATTTTGTTTCGCCAATATCAAAAGCAACATTATATTTTCTGAAAATTCACAGAACTCCCAGATCTATTACTAAAATATTTCAAGCACCAATTGGTTATGTGATCAATTGGCAGCTATACTAAATTTGCAATGACTGCAATATACATAATTTCACAGCCAGCATTTGAATTCTTGGCTGTTACGTTACACATCCTGGCATTATTGTTTATACTGAACTTTGAATTGGGTTTTAATTCAACTACAATGAACAACACTTCATTGTGCACACATTCTCTAAAATATGTTAAAGTGCTAAGAAAGATAAGCGGAAAAAAGTTAAATATTTGTTTAAAAAGCCAGAATTCCCGCTGCCCGCTGTTTTGGATAAATTGGATAAATTTAGTGGAACATCGATGTTCCTAATTTTTTTAAAAACATCGATGTTACATCGATGTTGCGTCCAGCACTAATACAATGGTTAGTGATATAACGTTCGTTAGTTTAAACAAAAACAAATTAGATAAATAAGAAATATAAATTATGTTATGTATAGTTTCTGTTTCTGTGCAAGTGTTCAAGAATTTTGAAGCTAAATTGGAATTATTGAAATTGATTTGCATTTGAAATACTAATGTATCGATTGTGCCGTTTATCGATTAGATGACGTGTTTCATATATGTGCACCAACTCGTATTTTATGGAATTCAGTATATGGTCGCACTGCTAGCTAATGTTTTTATTTTGTTTTCGTTTTAGATTAAGATACTGAGATTTAAATTAAAATTAAAGTGACAACAAATGCAACCGTTCATTGTTATTCGGATCTATCGCGAAGATGACGAGCTCAAGTGCCAGGAGCTGGTACGGGATTACATCATGTCCTTCTCATCAAAGTCTTTCTTTACGCTTTGCTTTCGTGAGGTAAGCCGCTGCCAATAGCGTGACTTATCGATGCTCAAGCCTGGGTGCATCTCATCTGTAGAGAGCCTCAGCCTCAGCTCAAATAAAGTGTGTGATATATGAGTGTCATCATTATTTCAGATTACTCTGCAATTTATAGTCATCACTTGGGCCGTATTCTTTATATTTTTGGGTGTGCCACTGCTCTTCTGCGTGCTGACCATACCCGGCTGTGTTTTTTTTCTCTTTACCAGCACCTACTTTTCTTTTTATGCCAAGGCAGTAGAACTAATGAGGGTAAGAAAGTGGTTTTACAGTGCCAATACCTCTAATTACTTACATTATATTATATTACACAGGTAAAGCCATCTCAATCGCTGGTGGCTGAGTGTTACGAGCCGTTCATCTTTCGCTGCGCACCAAACGAGGCTAGCTATCAGATTTTTATAGACAGGCCGCCATATGATGACAGCTACTTGAATAAGTTTCGCCGTCGCATTGTGGCCACCATAAGTGTTAAAAATCATCATGCTGTTTACAATGCAGCCTGGATATATCGATTTGCGATTGCCAAACACTATCCGCATCAAAAGATCATGGAACCTATGATAAATCTGGTGTCGAAGAACTGTATCAACGGTGGCTACGCTTCGCTGGAATGCACCATATCTGAGTGGCAAGAAAGCGAACGCGATTTCTACGACAATCTAGGCTTTGTGACACGACAAATCTATCACAAGCAAATCATTGGAAGCACACTGACAGTGATGAAGACCCAGTTAACATATAATTTAAAGACCGACGGCACGCTTCAAAAGCAGAACTAGTGGGATATACTATAAAGAATAAATCTCCGTATAAAGAATCTATCGGGAAAATGCAACTGTGACATTTAGCACAATTATTTAAGTTTATTTTTTGTATTGTATAAACATTCCACCCACGAACTCATTTATTTAGTATAAGAAAAAACCAAACAGCTTTCGTTTTGTGTTTCTTTAAATTTTTGACATACTCTATTTAAATTAATAAAATATATATTAATAAATAAAAGTTGCAAATATGTTTAGCTGTTCTTACAAATCGCATCTAATTCTGAATTGATTTCACTTCGATTTCTTTTTTTTTATTTGTTGTGTAAGTAGGTACGTTTATTTCTTTCTTTGATGCAATTCTCCACTTTCGTGGATTAGCCGTTGGAGTTTATAGAAAAAAAGCTTGTCTGGCCGATTAACAAATAAACATTTGAATATCCCCGCAGATAGCCATTAATATCGCCTGGATGGAGGGATCTTCCCTTCTTTTTGCAATATTGGACTTGATGGTAGACTTAATTGTTAAATGCTTCAGTTATACTCTGCTAGCGTGTTTGCGGGTCGAGCCGACGTTTTTATTAGTTTATGTTCTTATAGAATTTAAATAGTTATCAGCGCAACTAATGCTTTAAAAAATAAATTGGAACTTCCAGTTGGACAGTCCCTACTTCAAATGTATGTATTTTTCCTCTTCTATGTATATATGTACGTTTTTTCTTCATCAATTTTTTTCAACTATTTGTTAAAGCGTGTTTAAAAAACTGGCTGTGAAATTAGCATCGTGTTTCTTGTGTTTATAGATTGGGGGCCTCTTTTAATATGTAGTTAAGAACCACTCGAAATATTTAGGTAACTCGAAGATGCAGCCAGACAATTAGAAGAGCTTCACGCGTCGCTTCATCTCGTTGCGCCTCCATTGTGGTAGCCTATAGAACTCTGATCGGGCACACTGCAAGATGTGCTCAAATTCGATGTCTGACAAATGACGCTACGATAGAAAAGACAATTGTACATGAAGAAATATTTTCTTATTTCATTTTATTTGGCTCACCTCCAGGTTGCAGCGATCTACATCCGATGGCAGACGATAATTCGTTATAAGCAATATGTGATACGGATAGATCTTAGCTGGCTCATGCACTAGCATCGAGTGCGCCATATTGGGAAGGCTGCGTCGAATGAGCCCTGCCTGCGGGTAGTGATAGGACAAGGCGCCCGAGTAGGTGCTCGAAGCTGGCAAATCTCCGCCCATCAAAGCACGCCTGTCGCCCTCAGTAATTGAGTCAACCGATGCTACAAAGAGAATGTTTTTAGATATAAATACGTCAATATAGACAGTAGATTCAACAATCAAAAGCAGTCAGATACAACTATTTCAAAGAATTCGCAATCTGGGCTGTGCTTTGCCCCTCGACCAGTCGATTAATTATTCACTGCAGAGCTTAAGCTCTGATAGCTTTCATAATGTGGGCTGTGTGATGATCATCAATCAAACAGTAGGTCAATCAATCAGTATCCCAATCAGTATAACCATTTAGGTTGAATTAGCTTGAAACTTACCCTCTGATTTGCCACAGCTCAGGTCTGTGCTGTGCGTTTTGTCTCCCAGACCTCCATAAGAAAAGTCCTGTTTGGAATATGGAAACGTTAACATTATTTAATATACTTACTATATTACTTACTTAAGTAAGTAAAGTAAGTAAGTAATATACATTATAACGCTGAAAGCATGCCAAAACCAAATAAATAGTAACAAAACAAAAATCAAGTGCAACAAGTCTAATAAAAAAGATGTTGGTGTGTGCATGTGTATGCGATGGGTTTACCAACTAAAAACAAATAACAAGCTCAGGCATTCCAATAAAACGAAAATGATCAACTCTACGATAGTGAAAAGCAAAATAAAAAATCAACTTAAGCATTCTTACAGTGGCCCCATGCATCGTTGCTGCGCCGGATGTTGTTGAGCTGAATGTGTGAGAGCGTGGAGCCAAACCGTATCCGGGCTTCGGTACATGACGCAGCGCGCTCACCACTGAGCCGAGTTGTATGTGAGATATATATATATATATATATATATATATATATATATATATATATATATATATATATATATATATATATATATGTGTGTGTGTGTGTGTGTGTGTGTGATTGTTAGTGTTGTCGATAGGCAATATTAATATAAGATATATAGACATATGTATATATGTATGAAAATGTTTCATTGATCATTATAGTATGTAGTCGTGATATATGGATTGTAGTTAGTGTGAATATAGAATGTTTTCAGGTGTGGCAAACATATAGCATGGGCACACATAAATAGACATAGTAAAGGTTAGAGGTACAGCACAAGGAAACAGCAGACCAACCAGTTGATATTTTAATTAGTTAGACCCAAGGAACCGAGCCGAAGGATGCCGTTGGAGCAGCAGCAACAGAAGCAGTCGAAAAAGACAAATGTTTGTATTTTTTAGTGAATGAGTAACAGGTGAAGTGTTAGGTACTTAAGATGCTACAGATACATATATAAAATATAGATAATTAATTTGATAATGTTAGCTATAAGACAATTGACCAATCACCAAGGAACAGCAACAACAGGTAACTGAGTCTCAGCACTTACGGAGCTGTAGCCGTTGCGTATGTAGGGCGGCAAGGTTGTTGTTTTGAATCCGTATCCGGGCTTGGGCGGCGAGCGATAGGAATGTATGGCTACAAACGTAATTGTTCCACATATAATACAAATTGAAAAACTGAATGAGGTCGCTCCTATACCAAGTTACTATAACTAACTCTAGGGCTGCAATCCAGGACTAACAATAGTTTAAAAATCTATTTTTTTTTTTTACAAACTTCGAAACCACAAGTAAAGTTTATATGTATATGTAAAAAAAATTTATATGCAGCGAGATTTTCGTCTTTCCATATGAGAAGGCAAAGCTATCTATGACAACTGAAGCGAGCTGAGAACCGAAAAGCTGAGATTCTTTTCCTGAAAACTCGGCTGCCTAGCTGTATATCTGTGCATTTGTGAATATATGAATCTGTCGGCCTTCTTTTTACGGATACAACTATAACTTTTATATCTTGGGAATCGTAAACGAGTATTGCAACCGGTGCAACCGATAGCTACTCTTTGGAGTTATGAAGACATGACTAGCACATATCTTATGATTACCATTGTAACTAGGCGCATTGCCTAGCGATTTGCCCAACGAGCCACGATAACTGGTGGATCGATCGAACATCTCGTCTTCAAAAAAAGGCTTCTGATGATCTAGATTGCGTGACGGCGAAGCGCCAATGGGCGATTCATATCTATAAACGAAAAGAGCGTGAGTATGTTTGTTTTCTTGTAGTTTATGCCTAGGGTAATACCTTAATTTGTACAACGGTTCCTTCGATGCTGAAGGTGTCCGCGACGCATTGCGCGGATCCAGATTGTTTTGCTTCCATTTCTTGTACTTGGCATGCTCCTTGAGGTCCTTAGCAATAGCCGAACCAATTCCAGAATGGAGCTTCTCCAACTGCTCAGCCTCCCGTTGCAAGCGCCTGTTGAGAATTGCATTAAGAACTATTTTGACAAACGATCTAGTTGGAGATATTCGACTAGCTAATAGCCTATCAATCAACTCGTTCTTCTTCTCTTTTTCTCAAGTAAGTATTAAAGGAAGACACACCGACTTGACTGATATTGTTTGATATTAACAGAAATGTCTTGACTATTCCCTGTAATTCAACTTACGTTTGCTCGTCGCCATTCTTGATCTTGCCGCCATTTGTCTGCTTGCCATTCTGGTTCTCCTCATCATCGTCATCTGAGACGGGTACACCCTTGTAAGTGTCACTGTAGCGTCGCCTGCGCTCCGGATCCGTATAGGGATATGGAGGAGCTGGGAAATCGTCTCTTTCGATTTTGGGCTGTTCGCCCGGTGGAGGCTTCTTGGCTGCCGGGTAATGCGACAGCTCAATGGGCTCTTCGTTGTTCATACCGGGACTTTTGGGGCGTGGTGTCTCCGACCGTATGGCATCCACCAGAACCTTCATAGCACTGCGCGTTCGGGAATGTGGACGCGATGGTGGACGACTGCCGGCCACGGAACCAGCGTTGCTGGTTGTCGTATAGGAGGCGGGCCTATGGAAATGAGGCGACAGCGGTGTCTTATCATACGGATCGATTGGCTTGCGTAAATAGTGGGGCGCATCGGTCAGATAGCTATAGGTATAGATGCGCGATATATCCTCTCCGATCGGTCGACCATACTCGCGAAGAATCAGCCCCGGGCTGACAGTGCGATAGTGCTGCAATATGAACGAAGAGGAATATATATATATATATATATATATATATATATATATATATATATATATATATATATATATATGTATATGTTTATGTGGGATCTATTGGCTAAATGCTAGACATGCGGTGCATGAGGTTTTTGGGTAAGCATAGGTAGCTATAGAAACAAATAAATGGCAAAAAATAGGAAATTATAAAAAAATTATAAAACAAACCTTGCGGCTAGAGGAATAAAGTGAACCATTAAAACTCGGTGTTCTGGAACGGATGTACTGCAAAACGAACGATAATAAATCAAAAGGCAAGCTCGAAACAGGTGAAAAAGAAAGAAAAACAAAATGAAAACGAGTAAAAACCAAAATCAAATCATAATAAAAACTCAAAATAAATTGCAAAGTAGGTGCAAAGGGCAGGTTAAAGTGTGTTCTCTGTGTCGTGTGTATATCTGTTTATATATGTGTGTGTGCGTATCTACACTCAGAAAAAAGCCCACTCTCAAAGCTAACATAATTTGAAACGCATCATGTTCCAAGTCTTAAAAAAAAAAGTTTGTTTGAATAAATTTGTATGCTTTTTTCTAAGTGCATACTGTAGAATAGCTAGGTATTCATATTAGTAGCTGAAGCAGGAGCAGTAACTGGATGGCAGCTGCAGCGCTTCTTGGTGCAGTAATTGAGGACCACCCTTCCCCTCCTTTTATTTTGTCTGGACCTACCATGTCGCTGAGCGCACTGGAGCTCATGCGATCGCATTCGGTGTCTGTAAAGTTGCCGTTGGAGGCGCCGCCCGTGACCGAGGTGGTGCCTGGCCTACCACCGGTAACGCCGCCCGAAGCACCGTTGAGTATAATGCCGGACTCGGAAGGACCGGGACCACAGCGTGGATGCCAAATGGCGCTGCCCTGCAGGTACATTTCCTCGCCATCGCCAAATGGATCGCCGCACTTGGTGCAGCGGGCACAGGTTGGATGGAAGTGATGGTTGTCGCCAGCTTGGAGTACCTTGCCACTGATGAAGCGATTGCAGTAAGCGCACTTGACGCCAAAGCTCTTCTGGTAGCACTTCTCGCAATAGGGCACCGCGTCCTTACCCATATACTCGCCATTGAGGACTGCATTGCATGACTTACAGCAGAAACACCACACATGCCATTGTCTATCTAATGCAACTAGGGCCTGTCCCTCTTTCAGCAATTCTCCACAGCCGGCACAATCATTGGGATCATAGTCCTCCTTCAGATGCGCCTTATGGGATAAAATACCGCTCGTCATCTGCTGCGCAGTTGCACGTGTTGGACTCTCCGCCGGCGGTGCAGGGGATTGTAGGGCAGCGTTGCGTGCTGGCGAGGCAGACGCACCGCCCGTCACGCATTGCTCGCAGAGCACCTCCTTGCCGGTGTTGGTCACCTTGCTGCCTGACTTGAATGGCTGGGTGCATTTGGAGCAAGTGAAACACTTCTGATGATACGTTTTGCCCATGGTGCTGACCACTTCGCCCTCAACATATAACTGGCAGGTGGCACACTTTGTGCCATACAGCCGTTGGTAGTCCGGTATACAATAGTAGGAGCCATCCTTGGTAAAGAAACCGCCGGTGGCCAGGGACTTTTTGCACTGGCAGCACTGGAAGCATGCCTTGTGGAAATGATTGTCAGCCACGCGTAGAACCTCTCCAGAGCACTTTTTTGTGCATTTCGCACAGTAAATTTTTTGTTTACCTGCCAAAGAGAGTGAGAGAGGGAGACAGAACGAAGATTAGAGCTGGAATTCATTCAACGTTTTCGTATACGTAATGTGGCACAGATTACGTATCCTCAAAGCTGTACGCTGATGTCATATGCATGTGATGTGATAATGCCCCAACCTTGTGCCATTTTGCCAGACTTTAGTGTAAGCGCAGCTCAACGTGCTATATTCAGATATCTCAAATATATAGATGTATATATTAAGTTTTTGTGTATAAATGTAGCTTAACTGACAGTTCATCTATGTGTATCATATTTCAGTATATATATAATAAGTCTAAGCACACTTGCCCACACACAAAGCCCTGTACCCACCCGCATTAGTCATATGCAATTAATCTTATCATTGATAAGGCCAGTGGCAAAATGTTTAATATGTATTCAGCAAAATATGTATTCAGCAAAAAACATTCTCAACGCAACAATTATTTTGTCTTTTCGTTTTCGAACATATTTAATGTCTAGAAGTTGTTAAATCAAAAACTTCGTCGTAATATGGAAAAGCAAACGAATAACATTCGACCACATAGTAGTTTTCTTTTGTTTTTTGAGTAAAATGTTTTATATAGTATATACACCCATTAACTGGGCGAAATCTCAAGTATCTACTTTGTGTGCACAAGTGGGGAACAACAGGTGAAAATGTAGACAGAGAACAGGTAAAATGGTTGGCTTTATATTTTGTTATTATTGGAATTTTTAGCGGTTACCTTATATACGATAAACACATACATATGTAGAGTCAACAAGGTGACACTAGGTTTTAAAGATAAGAGGTAAGAGAAAGCAGATAAAGTAAGCAGAATGATCAATAAGTGATAAGTGAAGGCAAGTGGTGAGAGCAATAGGGGAGAAAGAGAGAGATAAAATGAGAGGACATATTTTAGATAAATAAAACACACAGAGGGAGAGATAAAGAGAAGAGATAGCAAGAATTAGAAATAAATAAATAAATTTAAATAAAAATATAAACAAACACATTTAAACACATTTTTCAGCTAATATTCTTATTAATTTTAAATGATCATCTTTTTCGTTATCGATTTCTCTTTTTTCTTTTTTGTTCTGCCGACAAAATATAATTTATTGATAAGCAATGAGCTGCGCAACAAATAACAGCAGAAGCAACAGCAACAATGCCGTTAGCTCGTCGCATTATAATGGTGACGTGTGTCCGTCCCGCTGAATGAAGCTCGCAGATAGCAGAAATAGAATTATAGTCGCAAACACACACAAATAAACACAGTCCCGACATACACACAAACACACATATACGCACGCGCACATACATTACGCATACTTGTATTTCGTTTCAATTAAAGTTTTTTTTTTTTTGCCGCTCGCTATTATGCAATCACAGACATTTTTTCAGCGCTTCGCATATTTAATTTAGCATTTTGTTTATTGACTTTCAAGAAACTCCCAGCACCCGTCTATTTTATTAACAGATCCATGATAATTACATGGCCACAACACAAAATTATTTTCAATGAGTTTTTCGCTGCGAAAATTTTTAGTTTTTATGACAGATCAGCTCCAATGTTGGTCACCGACTTTGCAGAGTCGGCGAATACCCGACTATATTGCTTAGTGCCTCGGCTCTGGGATGATGTCATCCTCGTCGTCAGAGAGTCGGCGACCCACCACGAATTGGAGTTGTGCCACAAAAAAAGCACGCACATAACCTCACAAACTGGTTATGGGAAAGAATAGCATTTTTATCGAATTTGAATTTGTGGACCATCAATAAAAAATAAAATCAACAAACTCGTTTCATAGGCAGGCGTAAGAGAAAGACGCAATTCCAAGGTTAAATTCTCGGGCTGGCAGAGAGGTCAACTGCAGGCCAAATGTTTAATTGATTTAAGCCGCACCCCAATTCAGCGAAACATTCCAAGCCTCTAACTTAGTCAAAAACGTACAACAAAAC
Organism: Drosophila antonietae; assembly: GCA_030914385.1. Lineage (NCBI taxonomy): Eukaryota > Metazoa > Arthropoda > Insecta > Diptera > Drosophilidae > Drosophila > Drosophila antonietae. The sequence goes on along the minus strand of JAUESO010000609.1, from coordinate 213,140 downwards.
GTCATCGACTGTGTTTGCAGGGCATGAAATAGAATGAGAATAACAGAGAAAAGAAGAGAGGAAATAGAACTTGCTTTATTGAGTTAAATGACAGCAAAAATGTAAATATTGATTTTTGGAACATTTTCTTCAAAACAATGTTAAGAACGTTCTATACTTATGTCATTTCATTTGCGAAGCCCTTTAGATTGAAATCTGAAATAATATTTTCCCATTCCAATATAAGAACTGTGCGTCGGCCCTGAAGAGGCCAATGTTAACAGCAATCACTGTCAAGCCAGCACGCATTGCCCCGTGTCTCGCTCTAGTTGGGAGTGATATGTGCATCAAAGCCTTGACAGGATAATGTTGAGGACATTGTATTTCAAGGCGTTGTTGAAAGCTACGCCATATTCAAATGACAGCAAACACTTTGTGTATTTTGTAAAGAGAGCGAAAAAAAAAAACAAGATAAAACATAAGAGAAGCAATCGAAATGACACGCCCAAACACACTCAATGGAAAAACCAAATAAATATGTTCGTATTCATATTTATAGTAAAGATCCATAACATAATTAAATATATACACACATAAACTTACGCATATATGTGTGTATATTTCACGAATTACTCATCAAATCTAAATTGCTTGGCAATTTTTTAATGAGCTCAACCTGGCGTATATATAATCTCTCGTGAAATAGACAGAGTGAAAATATGATATGGTTGAATACAAAAATAAGAAATTTTAGTAATAAAGAAGCCAAAGATATGAAAGTTGCTCATGGTTGAAAACAGGGTAATCGTTAGTCGCGTACTCTTCACGAGGTCGCTTTAATAGTTCATATTTTTGGTTGTTTGTGTTCGCGTTAAGTGTGTTTCCTGTATGCTTATTTGAAAAATAAAAGTGAAAAGAAAAGCACAGCACAGCGAAGTACGTGACTGCGAGAGCTGATGATGACGCTGCGTCTACGAAAATAGCATTCAATTAGTCGAACGGACGCCAAGGCGAGGAGGACGGCTCCACTTTCTCATCCAAGTGCTCTGACCTATATAACCCGTCCTAGCCGAAGAGGGTGATCAAATGAGATACAGGGTAGTGCACAACGTGAACACATCAACGAGCAAATAATTGAGAAAAGCTCCACAAAATAAAGAGGTGAGTGCCCGGGAGTACTGGGGGTACGGGGGCTACTTGGGGGCAGCTCATTTCGCCCCTTTCATTTTCATTTTCATTTGTACTATTTGCACAACGGGAGAAATATGAAACAAAACAAAAACAAAAAGGAAACCAAGTAAAAAACCACTACGAACATCAAAAACCACACACAAAAGCGAGGCCCAATACGAAGTCAATGCTCTGCACATGAATTCATGTTGAGCACTTGTTGTTATACCCTATGAGCATTGCAACCAAGCAGACAGTTGTGTTACAACTGAAAGTTTATAAGTTTAACAATGGATTATGTAAGTTTTGAGGATTAATTTAACTAATAACGTATTTTTTTCTAAGGATATTGAAGCGATCTATGTATAATTGCATGTACATACATAGAATAAACTTATCTGTCGCGGTCTCTATCTCTATATGTTGTATGTTGCATGCTGCATGTAGATAAATAGCTGCCGGTTGAGCAGTCTTACTAGTCCAAGTGCTGTTGTTGCCTTTCCGGCTATTGTTAAAACTTTTGCGTAGAGATCGTTGAACGAACAACGACCACTGCACATTATGGACTTGTCTCCATATTGGGCAATGGAGAGGATGGAGCTGTGGAATGGTGGAGCGGACGGCTGCCCGAGTCAATTAGGCACTTTAAGCACGCACACAACTACAAGTGTTCGCTGGCGCAGACCAAAAACTGAGAGCCAAGTGCTAAGCACATGAACTTAATTAGGACCAGAGACCGGACGACGAGCCATAGCAATTAATCATAAGCCACTGTAAAAGAAGAGCAGAAGCAGAAGCAAGAAAAAACAAGTAAGAAAGCTGTAGTCGAGACTGCTCGACTACGAAATCCCCTGAGCCCTTCTTCGAACGAATCATATTCCTAGAATGCTTCGTTTCGATTCTCCACGCGTAAGAAACTATACATGCAAAAACACGAGCACACATATACGCTGATCAATGCTTGTACGCCTGTTGTGTGTAAGCATTGCAGGCGGCTTGCTGTCTCGCTGCCTTTGTTGCTGCGCCACATGGGTTTTGCTGCGAAAACTTCATTGATTAATAATTCTGTTTCTAAATGCACAATCGTATTGATCTTTTCAGATTATGAATATGATATTCATATGTATATGCTAAACCAAACTGCATGTCTCTAGTATTTGAAATGAATTTTTTACACATTTGGGGGTGGTGGGGCGAAGTGGGGACCGGAATCCAAAATCTGACAAAACCCGAAATTTTATTAAATTAGTATCTATATATATGCAGAAGATTCGGAGACTGTAACTCTAAAGATGAATTAGCTAGAATTTTATAACTGGTTCCCGATAATTTCGTTTATCGATAACTTTGCAAATATACGCGTTATCGAATTTCTGAAACAAACTCGTACTGCGCGTGCAATATACGGACCTAACACAAAAAGAATGAACTCTCTAGCTTTTGTATCTTCGGAAATCGACGCGTTCATACATACGGTCGGACAGGGCTAGATCAACTTTTCTCGTCACCCTGATCAAGAATATATATACTTTATGGGGTCTGCCACGCCTCCTTCTGCCTGTTACATACATTTAACAAAACCATTATAACCTTATTTCCCATTTTCAATGGACTCAGGGTATAAAAAGCAGAAACTGCAGGAGGGCTATGTAATTACAGTGAACGACTTAGGTTTCCATTGGATTCCCAGATGGAATTAGTTCCCAGGGAGCGAGACGAACGGTAAATTAACAGGTCTTCACGATGACGACGCCCTAACGGTAACGTGTGTAATTTTAGTTGCATTTTGAATCTGATTTGCTGCATTGGGCACCAATTTAAGGCCCAGTCGCGGGACACGGTGGGCTAGTTAGTAGGAAAGTATTTGAACAAAAAAAAACTTGCTCTTACAACAACACTGACGTCATCGCAGCTGAGAACCCAAATGGGGAGTGGACGATGAAAACCAATCATATGTGTGTGTGAGCATCGGGATAGTAGTGCTGCGCTCTCAGTCGATGGGCGATGGGCCTAACCAGCTGGCCAGTATTGATTAACAATTACATGTGCATACATACGCACACACATCGCAATTTTACTGGTTTCCTTATACCGTACCATAATATGTTAGTAATGCGTTAATACCATTAACTAAACTGTATACGTACACATGTTTACACATATATTCATAAACATGAGAGCTCACACAAAGAGTAAATTCAAGAGAGGCAGAGAGAACAATAAAGAGAGCGACCCTGGCCACCCTCTTTCAGTAACGCTCGTGGTCTTTGGCTTTGCGCAATTTGACTCGCTCACACACATACTTCTTCATCCATATATGCATGCATATATACTCAATCGTATTCAGTGTCGGCATTACAACTACAAATAACTTACCCATTGCGAGAGATACTGCTATACTCTTCACTCTAGCGTTTGCAATATGGGGGAGGGTAACACACACAAACACGCTCACGAATAGAAAACAACTACACAAGAATGGTATAAGCGCACAGGTCACCACTACTAATTTAGCCAGCCCCTTCACTTCACTTCACTTCACTAACAAATTTTTATCCCTGTTCGACTTTTCTAATTGTATCTTTCTCGTATGCATTCGTAATTCACGTGTATTTATGTATCATTTGTAGGCGGCTGGGGCTGTGTATGTGTGTATGTATATGTTGACGCGAGCTCGATGCGCATTCGGCTTTCTGGATTCACAATATTATATTTATACCAAATAAACCAAGAAAATCACAGTAAAATTAAATTGTTTTGGGGTTTTCCTGTATGCTTCTTACTACAGTTGCTTAACAAATATAAATTCCAATTTGAACCTCTTAAAAAAATCCCCGCGCAGCAACAAACAACACCGACAACTGACGACGACGGCAGCAACAAAACGACTATCTTTTGAATGAGCCGCATTGAGAGAATCTCTCAGATACAAGTAGGGATGAGCCAACCAATCAGACTATCGATAACTAACTACATATCGATTGCTTAGGCGAAAAATTTGATTGTTTTTATTGTTTTTATTTTAATGCATTTTGCGTGTGCATTTGCACAATAAGCTTTCTTAAACATTATAGTAATAATGATAATAATAATAACATTACTAACAAAACTATTACAATTAGAATAAAATTCATAATTCATAATTCATATTCTCCCAATCTGGTGCATATTTTCACAATTTAAAATTTAATAGTACATCGAGATTTTGCATAGTTTAAAAGTACATACATACTTAGTTAATTTTAAGAATCATATGCATACTGTAAAATTTACTCATTCCTTTAATTTATTTTGCATTTGTCAATTTTCATTCACATTTCTAAAATATTTTCTTTTTTTTTTTTAAGTAATTCAAACTACGTTATAATATTGAAATATAACTTTTTTGTTTTGAAATATAACTTTTCTTGTTTATATATGTATGTATGTTGACATGTCTGCTCGCCTCCCACTCAGAGATACGCGAATAAATTTGACTAAAATCCACTAACGTTAATGTGGAAACGGTATGAAATTTGTGTACAGGTAAATATTTATATATATATATATATATATATATATATATATATATATATATATATATATATTATTGATGCATGTATTTTTTACATTGCTGATTAACCCTTAGTTTACCTGCAACTACAACTTAATAACTATATTTATACACACATACTTTAGATATCGATATATATATATGGTTGCTAATTGCGTGTGTATAGGATTAAACGAGCACAACTGTTGCCTGCTACCAAATTAAAATATATATTTTTTTTTTTTTTCAACTGTATATGTATAGGCTTTCATAACCAATCCATTAACTAAGCGAACGATTTCAATTAGAGAAGACCTCTGACCTTTGCAGCCGCTATTCCTCATCGGAATCACCGTCGCTCGAATAGTGGTTTATTTGCGGCCGACGCACAAATGGTGCAGTTATCACTTGTCTAAAAGTCAAATCAATAAATCAAACTATTTAAATATATATTTATATATAAATATCTTTGAATTTTTGTGGACTCACGCAATGCGTCTATAATGATTTAGCCATTCCTCCAGCATTTGTGCCACCAGCAGCGGTCGTTTGGATAATTTTTGCTGTGCCACTAGCAGCCCCCCATCAGTAACACACACATCCAACCACTGGCGCATCATCGCTTCCTCATTGCCCACCTGTAAGCGATCAACAGTGAATTCTTGCAGTTAGATTTTATTTTCTGTTGATTAACACTCACTTCCGATTGTGTAAGAAAGTGTATGGGCAACAGCTTCAGTTCGCAGTCCATTAGGGGGAGATAAGTGACATCCTCGGCATCATCCCGACGTCCATCGATGCGAGAGAATGGCTCCATTGGGACCAGAGCGCTAAAGTGACCACGTGTATAGCCCAGCGCAATGGGCGATTTTGTACAAAAGTTTTGTTCCCAGAATAAAGGTAGATACACGCCTAGAAATAATCAAATATATATAATATATATATAAATATGTCATATATTCTCATGTCAAACGTACCTTCAAATCGAGCATAGCCAATGTCCTCTCCGCGAAAGCTCTTCACGTATTTAACCCCGTAGACAATTATTGGACGTCTTAATATATGGGCCAGGGCAAATATGTGCAACTGCTCCAATGAAGAACCCGGTTGGCTGGCCAAAGAAAGCAGCGTGCTCCAATCCTCTTCCCACTGTGAATCCTCCAGCGTGAAGTGCAGCATTGATGCCTGCAGCATTTCATATTCCTTCCAGCGGGTAAAAAAACTACGGAATCAAAGTATTAGGGAATTTTTTTTTAGATAACATCAGATCCACTTACACATGTCCGCACTGATGCAAAGTGTCGGCTAGGGCGCGCCTAAGAATGTTATCGCGATCGAAGACCCCCCAGGTGGCCTGCATAGCTGAGTCGAGCAGACAATCTCCAGCACTGCGATTCCATAGCACCAAAAGACGTGAGCTCAGCCTTGCTGTAATCTCCAGCGACCAGTTGAGCGCCGGCGGCGGCATCTCCAACTGCTTCTGTGCATCACGATCGAGAAGCTCATCGTAAAGCTGCTCCTGTATAGGTATGGGCAGCTCTTCAATCTCAGAGGGCAGCGCGAATGTAGCATGTTTCTGAACATAATGACAGGGCAGGCCAGATTTACGTATGCGCAGCGTGTTCGAGAAGTGACGACGTATATCCGCTGCCAGATCGGGTGCCACATACGACGGCACACGCTTAATACCCGGCCCAGAGCCAGAGATCTGTGCCAATAGCATCGGCAGCATTTCCTCGCGATGGAAACGTATGGCTAGATGGATGAGCGTGTGACCCACGTCAAAAGCCGAATTACGATTCAGGGCGGCAATTTCATTGCTGGTCAACGAACGAGCCGGATTGCCACCGCACGAAAGATACGCCTCCACAGCACTGTAATTGTTCTCCACAACGCCAAGGCAGGCATTCAGCCACTGCCAGTCGACTTGCCGCCTGATCTGACGCTGGCGACGCTCCTGGCGCTCTTGTAGCGTATCACAGTTATTAATAGTTTCCGAGGAACCTATTTGAACGAAAAGCATATGATAGAGCATATACATAAAGATAGAAAGGAATCTGAGCTACTACTCACCTAGTTGGTAAATATGCTTCTTATTGAACGAATTGTTGACACTGACGGTGTCCGTGTTTATCTGCTGCTGATGCTGTTCCTCCTGCTGATTTAGATGCTTATTGCTGCCGGAATTGCTGGCACACGCATGCAAATCCGACTGTGAGCTAGAAGTGCACAATTCGCGCGTTTTTCCGCACATGGAACACTTGAGACTCTTGGGCCAGTTCTCGTATGTGCAAGACTGTTGTTAAAGGTGCATGAATTAGTTATTTAAACGGATATAAAGAATTTATTATATATTCTCACATTGCATGCCCATTTGGCCACATGACACAGCTTCTGCTGCGTAGAAGCGTTCTGCTGCTGCTGCTGCGGCACTTGCTGTTGTTGCTGTTGGTTCGTTAGCTGTGGCTGCTGCTGTGACTGCTGTTGCTGGCTGAGAGATGTATTGGCTATGTTATTGAGATGCGTAGAATTGCTGCAGATTTGCTGCTGCTCCAAGCTGGGACTAACATTACATCGATTCGAATTTGAAGCAGCAGCGCCAATTAGCTGCCCACTGCTATGTTCCGCGACATTGAGTTCCGTATCAGAGCCGCTTATGCGTAAAGCTTGCAGCGCTTCACCGGCCTCGTTGGTCTCCTTATCCGCAGCTCCACGTTTCGTGCAACATTGCACACAGCGTAGGCTGCGCGGCCAATTTAGATAGGTGCAAACTTTGCAGGCCCATTTCTCGCTATCAGCTACGTTGCTGTGCCGCGTTTGCTGAGGCTGGGGCTGGAGCTGGGACTGGGACTGCGGATGCTCCTGTGATTGGCGTGCAAAGCATGTGGATGTGGGCTCGACAGGCAGACCAGCTGCCGCCTCCTCTGCGTTGTCGTGTATTGTCTGCGGTGGACTGAGACTATATCAACGGAGGAAAAATTGCATATTTGCCAATTGTTCAAGTTTCCTAATAGATCACACAAATTACCGAAAAATGTCCTCGTTCAGCAAAGGCTTGGATGCCTGGCACATTGTGCATTTTAGGGAGGATGGATAATTCTCATAGGTGCATAGTTCACATTTCCATTTCTGCGCTTTGTCGCTGGTATCGCACATTTTTTGCGGCGACAAAGACAAACAAATTGGCTTTAAGCTCTGGCTCCTGACGTATTACGAATTTCCACCACACAGGCTTCACTCGACTTGACAAAACTTTCGACTTGGACGGCCAACTGTTTTTTAAATTAAATATTAAAATTATATTCATATAACAAACAAATGTATGTATGCTAGTATATAATGTACTTTAACTACAAAATGACCTTGACCAATTTTTTTGTTTTTTTTTTTTGTATAGGGTAATTTTATTATTGGTTCAATTGTGTCGAATATTATATCAGACATCTTTATATGTGTATATGTTACAAAAATAAATATAAATAAAATTTGTTATTTACTTTTTTCTATCTTTTTGAATCTTTATTTACAATTAAACAAAATATAAATTTTAATTTATAGAAAGAAAAACTAACTGAGTGTTCCATCTCCTTTACAATTTACGTTAAGATCGGAATTTGTTTATTAGTTAGACATGACGTTGTTCAATGAAACTAATAAATCAAAGACTTTCTTCACATTGCAACAACATACTAAGATTATTCAGATGAAACCTCTTTTTGTTAATCAAGTTAAACCAGCCGATGTGAGTTTAGCATACATCTGCTTAATATAATGTCATATAATGCAGAGAAAATGGTATTCAGTCTTCGAAGTCTTTCTTTTTCTTTTTCTTTTTCTTTTTCTCCACTCTCGTCACAGGCAACCTTCATTTAGCTGGGCTGTTTGTAACCTGTGTGCGGGAGGGGAGATACACGGAGGAGCGGGATTGGGTGTAAATAGTTTCGCGCTAGTTTTTTTTTTCTATCCTATGTTCTTCTTCTGTCCTATTGATGGTACCTGGCGCAAATAATACAAGGCCAATTTGGGGGTACGACGCGATTATTGTATATATATTTATCCATATATATACATACATATGTATAACAAAATAGACAATAACCGAGCAAAATTTATGTCAACCACAATTAGCGCTCATACCGTGAATGTTAGCTCGAAAATGACAGAAAAAAAAAACAGAAACAAAAACAATTACAAAACAAAGATGAGAAAACTTTCACTTGGGGCTTTTTTAGTTTTTTTTATTGGTACAAAACAACAAATTTGGTTGCACTTGCCCTTGCTGGACTGTGGCTGAACGCACAGTCTGCTTATTTGCGAGCACACAAATACAGCACAATTTGGAAATTTAGAATTTTAATTAAACGTTGTAGCGTAGCTGTTGTGTTACATATTAATTAAACGTCGAAATTTTTTCGTTTTTGTATTTATCGTCACATCATCTATCAGCTGCTGCATGCGAAACTTATCAATACTTATCGATAAAATGACCAACGATTAACTAACGGCAACACCTCTGTGTAACAACATTGTCATAAAAATGGCGGGAAAGCGTTTTGTGATGCGTAAATATGTAAATTGCGTTTGATTCAGTAAATTAGAACAAATTTTCACCAAAATAGTGAAATCAACTAAAGTACGTGCTAGGAACAAAACTAATATTTCAACAAATACTCGTAGAATTTTTACAAAGTTAAAAAATAAAGCTGCTATGGAAACAGCAACAGCCACGCTCAATAATAAAGTATTAAGCGCTAATAAATTAGTTCGTGTGCGCAATTGCATTGTGCGAATTAAACGACTTAAACTGGATGTAAGGGATACCATAATAACCAATGTGTATAAAACAACTGCGCAAGTAGAAAGTGAGCGTAAGGAAATCTGCGACAATGCACACGAAAGGACTAGTACATTACAATCAGGTAGGCAAATAAGTAAATGCGCCAAATTCATCATAATCACATAATCACTACAATCTATGTTTCATTACTATAGGTGGCATTCAGGGTAACGGAAAGAATGTTGGCATATCAAATGTTCGTGCTAGGAACAAAACTAATATTTCAACAAATACTCGGAGAATTTTTACAAAGTTAAAAAATAAAGCTGCTACGGAAACAGCAACAGCAACTCTCAATAAAAAAGTATTAAGCGCTAATAAATTAGTTCGTGTGCGCAATTGCATTGTGCGAATTAAACGACTTAATATGGATGTAAGGGATACCACGATAACCAATGTATATCAAACAACTCCGCAAATAGAAAGTGAGCGTAAGGAAATCTGCGATAATGCGCAGGAAAGAACTAGTAAATTACAATCAGGTCGGCAAATAAGTAAATGTGCTACAATCAGCACTTAAGTAAACTATTAAGTAAATGTACCATATTTATCTAATCTAATCATACACAATATTTTAGGTTTCTTAATTAAACCTTGCCGCGTACGCATTCTTCGCTGTCCAACAGTTCAGGATATTGGCCAGAAGCAGCTAGAGAACCCACAACCTGCCCAAGTCGCAAATATTGGCAGGAAACCCTTGAGCGACAAGCCGGCAAGGGATTGCAGTCAGCAGCAAGGTAAGTAATTCACGAAACTTCTAATTATCAGCTAACTACTCAAAATTTTAGGTCATGTCCCCGGTACACAGTGTGGAGAGCGTATCCTACTTAGCGCGAGTATGCAGAAAACTTGCAAGGATAGACAGGAAAATTCGATTAAGCCAACGCGTGTGCACCGGTTTTTTCATCGAGATCAGCCGCCAGCCAGAACACGTTCTTCGGCCACACGGCAAGTCTATGACTTTCTCTCTCAATCTCAAATCGAAGACCATGAAAAGCCCGACCCAGCGGCAGATATAATACAAAATATGATTGAAAACGGTCGAGCCTGTGCGATGATTCGCTCAAAGACGGGCAAAACGCGCGCACGCGCTGTACGTAAAAAAGTGCGTGCAGTGGGAAAACGAAAACACTGCTCAATTCGTAACGTAGGAAAGGAGTCAATAATGGTCCGCGAGATGGAGCAACGATGTCTTTCACCCATCTGCGAGAAGCAAAATGACTTAAAAGTAAACATTAAGCCTGTGCAAAATGGGGTAGCCGTCCAAGTGCCACAAATGACGGCAATGGCACACAAAACAAATGTAGAGGGTGCCTACAGTCCATTAGCGCGTTCACTCATGCTTAATCAAACCAAGGCCCAACAATTCCCGGACAGGCGCCTTGAACTGCTGCATATGGCCAAGCAATGCATTAGCACACCGCTGAATCGCAGGAGTAACATAGCTATGGATACTAATGCAACGATATTTTCGCCTGTGGTAGGGAATTCAGATACAGGGCAAATGTTGCCGGTACCTTTGACTATTGGTATTAAATCTCCTTGGCGGGTAGCTGACGAGACGTCCTTACCTAATACCTTTGAATTCTGCCTGAACAGATCACAATTGCCCTCGTACTCGAGTGACTTTATACGCAAACGACATGTTTATTTACCCGATGAGCCCTCATCCTCAACTTCTATTGAGCGAGAGACGAGCTCCGCAGGGAACGACTCAAATAGGGAAAATGTTCCACCAGCAGCAACAGTAACAGAGCCATCCGCTGAGCCGCAATCAGTGACGACAGTCAAGTCAATTGATGACCAAGCTAATGAAAATGTAGAGAATATTGTGCAATTACCAAATCCACGACGAGCGCTTCAGTATCGCAGTCCTTTGAAGGATATCAATATATTGGATGTAGTTGTATTGCCATCGTGGAAGAAAAATGTGCAACAACTAAACAACACGCCAACAAAAGAGTCCCTGAGTCGGAATCAACAGCTGAAACTCATCAGCAACAGTCCAAGACATCAGAGTGCACATGGTAAGGAGCAACAACAGCGGTCACCATGCAATTTGTTTGGTTTCGAGGAGTTTCTCACTGAAGAGGATGAGGTCGAGTACCGGCAGCTAACCAAAAGTGAGACTCTACACGAAAAGCTGCATCGATTGAAAAAGCTGCGACCTGCACCGCAGGAGCTGCCACAGGTATCACAAGCACCTATGCATGTTTACGATGACTTGAACGCCGGAGACCCCCGGCAGCGTAATATAAAGGATATGCTCTGCTCCACAATGATAGGCACGGAACCAACAAATGAATCGCTGGCGCTATTTAAAGATTTCGAACCTGAAACAACATTCGATGATAAGGTAAGCGGTAACAAACGCCCCAGTCCATTCTGCGCTTGAAAAATATGCGATGCTCCTCAGTTTCAAGCATCTGTGTTGATTGTCACAGCGCTAAATTAAATCGAAATCGAAAATTATTTATTTTGATTGAGCCAACAGGGCCGCTAAGATCTGAACTCTTCTTCAAGCGGTAGTAAGCAGCTCCCACAAAATTAAGCTAAATGTTAATAAATATATTATAAAAGAAAACCTATTCAATTCCATTTGAATCTGCAGAAACCACGTCGGACCTACGTAGCAGAGAAACCGAAGCGGAAGCGGAAGCAGCGTGTGCATATTCTCTTCATAGACTCAGAATCGTCGGAAAATGAGGAGGAGGACAAAGAGCATGGTTCCAAGAATAATAGTGACGAATTGCCGAAAAAGGCATTGCCTCCCCAGAAGCGAACTCGCAGAGACGCAGAATATGAGGCAAAATTGCAACAGTTCATTACTAGCTTCAATCAAGAGTGTTCAGAGGTGGAGAAATTTCCACTGATGATTGAATAGATGGGATTAAAGCGCAGGCGTTAAGTTAATTTGTTTTCCCTTTGCATAATTCTTGTACACTCTTCTACATACAGACATTAACTTAAAGTTAATTTTTAATACTGTATGTCAGCTAGCATAGAAAATTAACCCAAATATAATATATAGTATATAAGAGGATTATATGTATGGTAGAATGGCAATATATATAGATTAGTTTGGTGGTTTCCAATTAATCAATTATTCGAGTACACTTAATTGAGTTTCAATAATTAATTAGTGTACATAAATATATTTGAAGTTTCTGAGTTTTAAACATTTGATATGTATTTTCCGTATTCAGTTTACTTGTGGCAGCCTTGCCAAACAGCTGTACGGTACATTGTGGCTACTCTATCTCAGCTATACGACGGAGGCATAGTGGCAACACTATCCAAACAGCTGTACGACGGAGGCATAGTGGCAACACTATCCAAGCAGCTGTGCAGACAATGGTGGCAGCGCCGCAATAATACTAAATAATTTTGTATTATCAAAAAAAGAAAAGAAAGGTAAAACAAATCAATGGAGCCACCTTATGCACCTTTAAGTGAGTCCTGTGCAAAAGCGCTGGGCGACAAAGTCTACGAAAAGAGAAAGGTGGCTTCGCAGGAGATTGAGAAGTTAGTAAACCAAAGAAAACTCCTTCGGTGCAGCTGCAACAGATCTACTAATTTTTAATTCCACAGAATGGTTATTGAGTTTAATAATAAGAATAATGCAACACAAATACGAAAGTTGATCGAAGTACTCTCCAATGACTATGCTACATCGCGTGATGCCAATCGGCGGAAAGGAGCGCTAATTGGGCTGGCTGCTACGGGCTTAGGGTTAGGCAAGGTAAAAAGCTGATAAGCATTATATGCTAAGATGACATGGCGCATATATTGTTTAATTTTTAACCGGGATATATCTAGAAAGCTATCAGTGTAATAGTCATTTATAAAAAATGTATGACTTCGTTTTATCTTTCGTTTTATTTTGCTCAGGATTCGGATAAATACGTGAACGAGCTGGTAACGCCCATTATGAACTGCCTGTCCGATCCGGACTTGCGCGTACGTTACTTTGCCTGTGAATCCCTTTACAATGTGGTTAAAGTAGCTCGGGCAGCTATTATACCCTACTTCCCAGAGTTATTCGCTGCTCTATCGCGTTTGGTCACCGATTCCGATCAAATGGTGAAGGACGGCAGTGAGCTGCTTGATCGGTTGTTAAAGGTTTTATATGAACTGTAATATACAATATTGCGAAAAAAGATATTTATTGACTTATTCTTGCAGGACATTGTCACTGAATCATATGAGACCTTCAATCTAGAAGCTTTTATTCCGCTACTTAGGGAGCGCATGTATGTCAATAATCCATTTGCACGGCAATACGTCATTTCGTGGATCTCAATTTTGAATGCAGTACCCGATATTAATATGGTTAACTATTTAACTGAAATACTGGATGGTCTCTTTGTCATGCTAGAAGATAATACGGCGGAAATACAGCGCATGTGCGAGAACACGATTAGTCAGTTCCTAAAGTCTATACGCAATGATTCCTCCTCAGTGCGTATGGAGGATACCATCAATACGTTGATAACACACGCACAATCGCTTAACGAATTAATCAAATCCATTGCTATTTCATGGATAAGAGAATTTGTACAAATATTTGGCCCAAATGTATTGCCCTATGCAAGTGGCATATTCACAGCTATTTTGCCATGCCTTGAGTACAACGTGGAGTCCAAGCGAGGTGAGCGCTGTCAAGCAAGCAGAGATTGACTATCAATATATGGATGTGTTCTATTTTAGGCATCAAGGAGTGCGCTGTCTCTGTGAATAAGTCAATGATGCAGCTGGTATCTTCAAAGGAATTAAAAACTCAAAATGTGGCCAAAATTGATTTACGATCGATTATGGAGGTGCTCTCGCAATATCTCACGCATAACTCAATGCACACAAAGATTGCGGTGCTCAAATGGATACATCATCTCTTTTTAAATTTTCCCAATGAAATGGCACTGCACGACAGCAATTTGAACAACAATTTATTGGCCACTCTCTCGGACAACTCAGATGAAGTGGTTCTGCAAAGTTTATGTGTGCTGGCCGAGATTATCAACTCGCAGGATACGAAAGGTGAGTCCCTCGGTCATTCAGCAATTCCCTATTCATTGCTATGTGTGGTTATTTAGATCTAGATGATTTCAATAAGCCACATTATCGCAAATTTTTGCTGAGCCTACTGAATCTTTTCACTGAAGACAAACTTATATTGGAAAATCGAGCCAGTCTCATTATAAGGTAAGATTAAAAGCTATACTAGCTGAGTGTAATATAACTGGATTATTCTATAACAGCAGCCATAGCCAAAGGCAAATGTTCCGATGTACTGATTGTATATACTGAAACAAACCTTCTTTTTAGAAATCTTTGTGTTTTACTGAATGCCGAGTACGTCTATCGCACCTTTGCTGAGATCATTGCCGAAGAAAAGCCGAATCTGAAATTTGCTTCTACGCTTGTGCGACTGTTAAACAATATATTGTTAACCTCAACGGAACTTTTTGAGTTGCGCACTAGCTTGCGCGAAATATCGGACGAGAAATCAGCGGACCTATTCCAATGTCTTTACAAAAGCTGGGTTTGCTGTCCAGTGTCCACGCTATCACTCTGTTTGATCGCACAGTGCTATCAGCATGTCTCTGAGTTGGTTATTCTATTGTAAGTTTTTTTTTAATTTCCTATTTTTCTTTATATCGTTTGTACTTCCCTAATCTTTAGCGCGGATGTGGAGATTACACTGGAACTGCTCTGCGAATTGGACAAATTAGTACAGCTTATTGAATCTCCAATTTTTGCTGCACTGCGACTAACGCTTGTTTCCAAATCGAATAATTGTGCTGATGCTCAATATCTGGCACATGCGCTCTTTGGCATACTTATGTTACTTCCACAAACTCTGGCCTTTGAAACTCTCCGCAATCGTCTGCAATGTGTGCCAACCTATTGGGCTCGAGAGCCCATGTGAGTGAACCCCAAAATTCTCTTTTATTTGTATATACAAAATAATGATTTTTCTTGCAGCGGTGAGCGCAACTCCTTGGAGTATAAGAGCGGCATCGACTTTGCCGCACTTCGCGCCCATTTTATCGAGCGGCAAAAGTCGCAGCGTGCCCAACGTCTAATACAACGTAAACGCTCCGTAATTATTCCGGATAATAACTAATTGTATATCTGTGATTAAGCTAACAATAGGCATAAGTTACATTTTTATAGCAAATATAAATGCAAAACAAATCTCAGATGTGTGTTCATAAAGAACAAGAAGGCTCTAGTCATGACTGCTCGACTACGAGATTCCCTGAAACCTGCATAGAAGTGATATTCGTCATAGAATTATAACGAAGATTGTACGAAGTCAATATACTCTTTTTCCCTTTGGAAATAGAGTATATAAATAAACTCGTATTGCGTATCTAGCACACGAGTATTCACACAGAATTTTAGCTCTCTAGCTTTCTTAATTTACGAAATTTCTTTCGTTCATACGAAAGGAAAGACGAACAGGGCTATAACTCAGTTATTCGCGCTGACAAAGAATATTTATACTTTATGCTGTCTGCGAAGTCTCCTTTTGCATGTTACATACATTTTCACAAAAACATTATGCCCTGAATTCCCATTTTCAATGGGTACACGGTATGAAAAGGCTGATTTCGTTGAGTCAGTGAAGGAATTATCATAGCTGTAGTTTACTGCTTTTTGTGTTAAAGACGTCCTTTTATTTGTTGTGTTGTGGAAATAGTATTGACTACTTTTATTGATATAAAATTAATATTATTTCTTTATGGCGCCCATGCGACTAGCATCCTGGCTGGGATAAGGCATTTGTCCAGGCGGCGGAGGAATCGAATCAAGATTCACACCAGAGGTACTTGTGGTTGTGGTATTGGGAGCCGAGGTAACCCCACTGGTACTGCTGCTTGGGAGTCCGCTGTAGGGTGCCGCAAAGGAGGGCTGGCCGTACATCTGATAGGCAGAGGCTGGCACAAGATTAGAGGGAAGCTGATGAAGTTTCATACCAGCAGGCATAACATTGATTTGCTCCTGGCGTAGATTGAAGTAGTCGTTGGGCTTAGCACTCGGCGGTGGTATACCGGCAACATCAAAACGGCGATCTGTCTTGGCGGCGGTGCCTTGTTTGGCCTGAGAGTGGGCCCACTTAATGCTAACCTTGCGACCTTGAATTACTAGTTTATTGAAGGTACGCTCGGCAGCTAACTCGGCGGCGGTGCGCTTGGTGTATTGGACGAAAGAGCACTGCTGGCGCGGCACCAGGGCGATGGAACGAATCTCCCCGTACTGATAGAATTGATCACGTATTTCCGGTTCGGTAATTTCTTCAGGTAAGTTACCGACGTAAAGTGTTGTTATATTGCGATCTTCTGGTGGCTCCAGTGTAGGTAACGAAGCGGCACGCTTCATGATCTTCTCGGCTACGGGGTCGTTGCGTCCATAATAACGATCCTTGATGTTCTGCTCACAGAGCGGATCGTCAGGTTCATTTGGCTTGTCATGACGATAAGGACACTCCTCGCCACGTTTGCATTCCCCCTTCACCCAGAAGGAGCAGATGTGCGGTCTGTTCCTTTTGTAATATGGCGCAGTGCGTGCCAATTTCGATAGCATTTCGTTTGCAGCCAGTGATCGACCCACGGCGCCAGCTGCTTCAGTGCCATCCCCGTCCTGGAGTTGGGCATCAATATTCTGTATGTAGTACTCCTTGTTGACATCACTCTGTGGCATATTGTCTGCTACTTTAAGGGCTGCGTCGCGCACCTGGATGGGCAGACCATACTCCAAATCGAGCAGGCATGTCTGACACACGTTTTTCAACCGGGCACAAGTCTGACAGACTTCAGTCTTCTTAAAGCGCATTCGCGCACCAGGGCACCAACGGAATATAGTAAAAGGACGCGTGCAGATCTTGCATTCCTTGCCGAAACGCTCCTTAATCATACGCACATACGGATTATCGCCTAGGCACGTTTGACAGAGTATTGGAAACTCGGCGTCCTCCCAATTCTGACGATTATATGTATTTGTTGTCTTTGACATAGACATAATACGAAAGTTATTTTTGCTGATTTACCAAAAAAAAAAAAATTACTTTCGACCAGTTTACAATGAGTTCCAGTTGTCGTCCAAGTATCAATAAATTATTTTTTCGATAATTTCATACAAAATTTTCAATGTGAACTTGATATATCGACTTAGCCAATGTGGCAACGCTCACTCATTCACTCATTTAATAAATATTGAACTCATTTTATCCTTTATCTAACTTTTAAAAAATTGAGCTAATCGAATAAATAAACCTTAAAAATTTATTTTTTACGCAAAAATATTTTATCCAGTGGCAGTGTTCTCACACTGGCTGGCAGCGCAGAAATTAAAGAAGTGGCAGGGCTGCCAGTCTGCCTATATTTAAATTTCGAACTGGTCGTTTTAGGGTATGTGGCAACACTTTTCCGACGAAAACGTTTGGCTGCAAAGCAAAACAAACAATTCTACTAATTTTATTCATGCAATCAAATAAATATGGGTCCACCCATCAAACGTTACAGACGTAACTCCAAATCGTCCGATGAAGAAGAGCAGGAGGACAATTATGTGCCCTACATACCAGTAAAAGAGAGGAAGAAGCAACATTTGATGAAATTAGGCCGCATCGTTCAACTGGCAACAGAGACAACGCAGCCCAAGTCTTCTAGCGAAAATGAAAACGAAGATGATATACAAGGGGCCCAGGATGCGGAGACTTGGGGTCGCAAATATAACATCAGTTTGCTGGACCAGCATACAGAGCTTAAAAAAATTGCCGAAGCCAAAAAATTGAGCGCCGTAGAAAAACAGCTTCGCGAGGAGGAAAAGATAATGGAGAGCATTGCGCAACAGAAGGCACTGATGGGCGTAGCAGAATTGGCTAAGGGTATACAGTATGAGGAACCGATTAAAACATCATGGAGGCCGCCACGCTATATCGAAGACATGCCAGAGTCAGAGCGCCAGGCAATACGCAAGCAGCTGCGAATCTTGGTAGAAGGTGAGAATGTTTGCCCGCCCATTCGCAGTTTTCGCGAGATGAAGTTTCACAAAGCCATTCTAAATGGACTGGCCGCTAAGGGAATAAAGAAGCCCACTCCCATACAAATACAAGGACTGCCAACAGTACTTGCTGGTCGCGATTTGATTGGAATTGCCTTCACGGGCTCCGGCAAAACGCTGGTATTTGTGTTACCCATTGTAATGTTTGCCCTGGAGCAGGAATTCCGTCTGCCCTTTGAACGCAACGAAGGTCCGTATGGCCTCATTATATGTCCGTCCCGTGAGCTGGCCAAACAGACACACGAAATTATTCAGCATTACAGTAAGCATTTGCAGCTGTGCGGCATGCCCGAGATTCGCTCCTGCCTGGCTATGGGTGGACTGCCCGTATCGGAGGCGCTTGATGTGATATCGCGTGGAGTGCACATTGTGGTGGCGACTCCTGGACGTCTTATGGACATGCTGGACAAAAAAATACTTACACTGGATATGTGTCGGTATCTGTGTATGGATGAGGCGGATCGTATGATTGACATGGGTTTCGAGGAGGATGTGCGTACCATATTCTCGTTCTTTAAGGGTCAGCGGCAGACCCTGCTCTTCTCTGCCACAATGCCCAAGAAGATTCAAAACTTTGCTCGCTCCGCGCTCGTCAAACCGGTGACAATCAATGTGGGACGTGCCGGGGCAGCATCCATGAATGTCACCCAGCAAGTGGAGTATGTGAAGCAGGAAGCCAAAGTGGTTTACCTGTTGGACTGCCTGCAAAAGACGGCGCCTCCAGTGCTTATCTTTGCCGAGAAGAAACAAGACGTGGACACTATACATGAATATCTACTGCTCAAAGGCGTAGAGGCTGTGGCAATACATGGCGGCAAGGATCAGGAGGAGCGTTCACGTGCCGTCGACGCGTATCGAGTGGGTAAAAAAGATGTTCTCGTTGCTACAGATGTCGCCTCCAAAGGTCTTGATTTTCCCAATGTTCAGCATGTGATTAATTACGATATGCCCGACGATATTGAGAACTATGTGCATCGCATTGGTCGTACAGGGCGTTCTAATACCAAGGGATTGGCTACCACGCTGATTAACAAGATAACCGAACAATCTGTACTGCTGGATTTGAAGCACCTTCTCATCGAAGCAAAACAGGAAGTGCCCGATTTCCTTGACGAGTTAGCGCCCGAGGCGGAGCATCAACATTTGGATTTAGGCGACTCGCATGGTTGCAGCTACTGCGGTGGTCTCGGTCATCGTATAACAGAATGTCCCAAGTTGGAGGCGGTGCAAAGCAAACAGGCTTCAAATATTGGCAGACGCGACTATTTGTCTAATACGGCAGCCGATTACTAAAAAAATAAAAAAAAATATCATCTAAATAATAAGATAACAATCCTAGCAAAATATTTTAAGAATATATAATATTTACACTATCTTACAAAATAGAACTAAAATCAAGTGCTAACTTTGGAATCCAAAGTTTGGATTCATCTACAACAACAATATAGAACAAGTAAGAAAGCTGTAGTCGAGACTGCTTGACTACGAAATCCCCTGAGCCCTTCTTTGAACGAATAATATTCCAAGAATTATTCGATTCGTTTCTGCACGCATAAGAAACTAGGCATGTATGTGTGTATGCATGTGTGTAAGCATTGCATGCGTCTTTCTGACTCGCTGCTTTGCTGCTGCGTCGCATGGGTTTTGATGAGAAAACTTTGATGATTAATAATTCTGTTTCTAGATGGACAATCGTATTGATATCTTCAGATTATGATTATGATATGCATATCTATATGCTAAATCAAACTGCATGTATCTATTATTTGAAATGAATTTTTTCACATTTGGGGGTGGTGGAGCGAAGTGAGGACCGGAATCCAAAATCTGACAAAAACCGAGGCTGTATTAAATTAGTATCTATATATGCAGAAGACTTGGAGACTCTAACTCTAAAGATGAATTAGCTAGAATTTTATAACTGGTTCCCGATAAATTCGTTTATCGATAACTTTGCAAATATACAAGCTTTCGAATTTCTGAAACAAACTCGTACTGCGCGTGCAATATACGAACCTAACACAAAAAGAATGAACCCTCTAGCATTTGTATCTTCGGAAATCGACGCGTTCAAACATACGGACAGACGGATATGGCTATATCAACTTTACTCGTCACCTTGATTAAGAATATATATACTTTATGGGGTCTGCCACGCCTCCTTCTGCCTGTTACATACATTTAACAAAACCATTATTCCCTGATTTCCCATTTTTAATGGGCTCAGGGTATAAAAAATGGTTAAATGTACAAATTATAGTCTTATATCAACAAATGAATGATTAATTGTAGTTGTTTTAGTATTTAACAAAATTGGAACGATTTTGTAGAGCTAAAAAATTTGCAATTCGATATAAATATGGCATTTGTTGAATGGTGTAATAAAGCTTAGTTGGACTTGGGTTCACAGAGTTAAAAGCTGGGTATTCTCTGATTTATAGACTTGTGACCACCCCAACCTTGTTTCTAGGAAAGCTCAAATTGTATTTTTCAATTGTTTATTGTGTTTTGCAAATTGTACTTTTTCTGAGCCATTCTTATCTACTCAACTGTGTCTTATCAAATAGGAGAGAGGGCAAATGCGCGTGAGTTCGATTTGGTTTCGAGCGGCCTTTCATAAAGTCAACGATAATCGTTAAGTTTCGGTCAGTGTCTCAAGCTGCTTTGCTTCGATCACTACGGACGAGTGCCGCGAGTTTGTTCAGTCGCTTCCAAAACCTGGAAGCTTTCAATTCATCTTGTCATAGAGAGCCGTAAGTGATTTATTTGTGTGTATTTATAAAACAAAAACTAATCTGTTCTGCTTACAACGGTGTGAAATTGAGTAATTAGAACTATATCCTTTAATGTTTTAAGTACAGTTTATATACTTCAAATGACCTAATGGCACAATATTGATAGTCTTTGCTTGTGCTCGCAAAGTCTTAGTATTGCTCAATCGTAAATTTATTTAGGTTCAACAGTATGTACGTAGTATTGAGTATATAATTTGTAGTATATTTTCTACTAGTTAAGGTTATCAGTTGCTGTGAGCTTAGCTTATCTAAGGTTAAAGGTTTCAGACACGTAATTGATACGTTTTCATATGAACATACATTTAAGTTACTTACTTACTCATATATTACTCATGTTTGTAGGCAAAACTGCAAGTGTGTAGATTACTATTAATTATTGACATTAATTAAAAATAATTTAGAACCCCATTTTCAACTTAAAAATGAATTTTATTTAGGTACATATACATCTTTTTTAAAGAATAACAAACTATATAATAATTCAATTATACATTATTTAATCTATGTATAGTTTTGTGAAAATAAATAAGAGGAAGTAATATTACTTACCAAGCAATGTTTATTGTTCTTAACACATTTATAATGACATATTAAAAGGCAGAAATTCTTATCTCTTTTAATATGCATATGCGTGTGTTCAAAGTAAATATTTATTTATGAGTTAACAAGTTTTTAAGTACTAATTGCTGAGTGCTTAAACATAAATTTGTGAGTTATTTCTGTGCTGCTTCTTTTCTATCCATTGTAGCTAACAATTGTCGGATGAGTGATCTTTATGAAATAAGGTGACGTATGCGTGAGCTATAATACTTGGAATATCTATGAGAAATATTTGAAAGTCAAAACACGTCGCATATACATATGTACATATGTATTAGTATATATGAATGTACACTGACAGTCCAATAACAGGTCGAACTTGAAAATGATAGAGAAAATACATGAAAATGGCAAATAAACACTGTGAATGTTGTAGTTTATTATAATTCATAAATGTATTAAAATATATACATACATATATTTTGTTTACAATGCTCGTGGCCCAGTTGAGAAAAGAGGAAAGGGCTTGCCGATGGTGCTATCTCTTTAATCGTGATATCATACAAGACCCAAATGTCGTCATGCTGCAAAACTAATTACTTAAACCAAAATTAAGTAAAGTGCGTGACGCGTTTTTATTGACAGCTTCAAAGAATGATATAAAAACTATCTGAGCATCAGAAAAATTTTAAGCCTTCCTAAGTATTGATAAATGAAAACATGTTTACGAACTGCAGTTAAAGGAAGTTTGTTTTTTATTGTTAGTATATAACAATATCTTCTTTATAATAGAACTTCTATATTTCTATTATTTTTTTATATATTACATATTTATATAAAAATATAATAATATAAAATATAATATATAAGTTAGGCGCACACACACTACGAGAGTAGCGATATGTGCACTGAGGTATCTTCTCGCGTAGACAAATACACTTGGATGCGATGAAATAATATATTTAATATAACTTTGTATAATTTTGTATAATTTAGGAGCAACTCTGTCTCGTCCGAATATAAACTGACCAGAATCAGCTCCGTACGTTGTATTCTGCTCTCATGTTTGATAGGAAAATCCAGCCTACTACGTATCCTGAACTACCTCCTTAACTTATATTATATATAATATAATGCTACATACCTATTATATATCAATATCCTGATATGTATCTAAGCTATAATTATATCTGTCTGTAAATATATTTCAGTTTATATATTTGTGATTTAAATTGCTCAAGTGTTTACAATGTTTATGTCTTGTTACTTTTTATTTATCAATGCTTTAACCTGTTATAATAACCTGTTGCTTTATCTTTCTCATTCGCAGTTCATTTTCTCTTTTCATTCTCGCTGTCAGCGGGCAATCATCTGTGTTTGAGTTGGGAAATATAAAAACAAAGGCGAATAGTACATAATAATAGCAACAGTTCGGCAGCCACAAGCGGCGTGACACACACGCGCATATATACATATATACATTTATCAAGCAACAATAAACAAAGACGCTCAGCGAGTAGCCTCTCTCCCTGTCGCTCCCTCCATCGCCATAGAAGCAGACGCCGCCACAAAATGGCAAAGCGAAGCGCCGCCCGTCATCTCACAGTCATCTGCAGGTAATGCAAGAGAGTAGTTCACTAGCTAATAAAGCTCCCAGTTTTGAATAGAGTACATTAGTGTGAAATTAGCTACGAAGCTAATTAGTGCAAACATTACTCATACGTCGCGAGTTTATAAGTCGAGCATTTTTTCATATTCTTAAAATTGTAAGTCTTATTCAGATTTTCCGCATGTTTATCAGACAAAAATACTCAAAAACCTTACTTACTGTTCAATAAAATAATTTAATATTGCTCTTAAAAGAGACTCTCATTATTCAAGTTTTAATGATATTACTTTTGTTTTAATGATTTTACTTTATTAGGCAACTCTCATAGATTTCCTTTTTTTATGTTAATAAGTAGTGCAGTGCAAATAATACAAAAGTCTATCAACTGTTCATGCTCTTATGCTTGTAATTATAAACTATATATTAGTTCAGTTCAGTGATAGTACATCATGTGACCAGTGACCTTCTCCGCGTTTTAACGGCTTTTTATGGTCATGACTCAGTGACGTTGAAGCACGACACAGCCCGAGTCAATCAGATAGGTCAACTCGTTGTCTGTAAAAGGCGTCTACTTAGCTTGTTATAAAATTGGAAACAAATTATTTTCACTTTCAGCAGTCTAGTCGTATTTGTCACCATCTCGACAAGCTTCTGCTCAGCAAGCACATTTAACACCCGGCCCGCTTTCCCTGTCCCAACTGGTGACGTTCAGTCCTCTAGTGGTACCAATAAGCAGCCAGCCAGACGCATTATGCATCCAGCTTTTGCTAATGCCGGTCGTGAACCTGGATTAGAGATCTGGCGCATTGAAGTAAGTATATTTACCCAATAAAATTATTAATAAATTTTAGTGTGTAAAAAAAATATAACAAACAGGAAGAATTCAGATTAAATATTCTATACATAATGAACTTAAACTGTTACGATCGATAAGCTTGGCGTACTCTTCAGAAACGTATTGGTTTTTTGGAATACCCTTGCAATTTCACTTTTAAAAGCTACATATGCCTCATTTACGAGAGAGGTGTATATAAATAGCAGTTGCCGCTGCATGTTTACATCGTTTGGGGGAAAGTTCGACACCCACGCACGAATGCGTTGCTCAGCCAGCGGCGCCCCAGAGGCAGCTGTTGCCATCGGCATGCAAAGTGCTAACACACACACGCCTATAGAGACGCTCACATATGTACATATGTATATGCACACATGTTTACATTAAAGGAATTATGGCCTCGTGCCTGCTGATATTTTCTGTTCGCTGAAGGCACGCAATATGAGCAACACATGCTTGGCTAGCGAAGCTTCACCTTATATAAATACATATGTCTGTGCTGTCAATACTACCAGTGTGTGTTAATTAACTCGGAAACAGCATAATTTATTAGCTCCTGCCGGCGAATGGCAAAAACGTTCATGTTTATGTTTCTTGTATTTTTTGCCTTTGTTTATAAAGAATTGATTGCACATTTTTCCCAAATAAATATTATGACTTTGCCGGCACCCAAAATAGCACAATCGTGTACATACATATATAATCGTATATACTCATGCCTGTCCAACATTGGCGTTCTAGAATTTCGAGCCTGTGCCGTATCCCCCAAACAGCTATGGAAAATTTTACACTGGAGATTCCTTCATCGTTCTGAATGTAAGTAAAATTAAATAATAATAATACTAAAAGCATAATGATAATTTTAATAATAATATGAATAAAATGTTTTTATATGAAAACAAAGTAAGAAGGCTCTAGTCGAGACTGCTCGAATACAAGATTCCCTGGAGTATATTGTTATATGATATGTTATATTATAAACCTGATAAACAAATCTAATGAAGAAGTAGTGTAAGTAAGTGAACGAGATTCCCGGGTACCCTCGACTACAGCCTTCTTACTTGTTAATCAGGTTTATTGTTAATATAACAATATACTATAATGAATCATTTTAGTTGAGGTTAACTTATTTTTTTAATTAAATTATTTTTGATGTATTTTAATCTAAATTTCTGATTCATTTTAATAACAACTGTGTTGGGACTAAAAACGAGCACTAATGTGAACATTAATAATGAATTGTAATATAATTTTTGTACATGAAATATGTTAGCTAAAGAATGTTAGCTATAGAATCAGCTTAGAATTTGCATTATAATTATATTACATATTCAATTCGTAGACAAAGCAAAACCCAAAGGACAAGCAACTAACATGGGATGTGCACTTTTGGCTGGGATCGGAGACGTCCACCGATGAGGCTGGGGCAGCGGCTATTCTGACAGTGCAATTAGACGATATCCTGAATGGAGAACCCGTGCAACATCGCGAGGTGCAGGATCACGAGTCACAGCTGTTTCTGGGCTACTTTAAGAATGGTAAATATTGTGTTGGTGTCAAAATATCATTTTTATTAAGAGCCGTTCTTCTGTTTAGGTGTTCGATATGAACAAGGTGGTGTTGGCAGTGGATTCAAGCACGTGCAAACAAATGCCCAGGGCGAGAAGCGTCTGTTCCAGGTGAAGGGCAAGCGTAATGTGCGTGTGCGCCAGGTGAATCTCTCCGTCTCCTCGATGAACAAGGGTGATTGCTTCATTCTGGATGCTGGCAACGATATCTATGTCTATGTGGGTGCCCAGGCCAAGCGCGTGGAAAAGCTGAAAGCTATTAGTGCTGCTAATCAGATCAGGGACCAAGATCACAATGGACGCGCCCGTGTGCAGATCATCGATGAGTTCAGCACGGAAATGGATAAGCAACAGTTCTTCGACGTGCTCGGCTCTGGCTCAGCTGACCAGGTGCCTGAAGAGTCGTCCGCCGATGAGGATGGCGCCTTTGAGCGTACTGATGCTGCTACCGTCACCCTTTATAAGGTGTCCGATGCCAGTGGTAAGCTCCAAGTGGATACCATAGCCCAGAAGCCGCTACGCCAAGCCATGCTGGATACGCGCGATTGCTTTATTTTGGACACCGGCTCCGGCATCTTTGTATGGGTGGGACGTGGCGCTACTCCCAAAGAAAAGTCTGACTCCATGGCTAAAGCACAAGAGTTCCTACGTACCAAGAAATATCCATCCTGGACCCAGATCCATCGTATTGTCGAAGGTGCTGAGTCAGCTCCATTCAAGCAATACTTCGACACTTGGCGAGACGTGGGTATGTCTCATACCCGTTTGGTACGTTCTGCTTTAGACATCGGTTCAGATGAGTCTCTGGATATGGATGAGATCGATGCTGTCGTGCAGAAGTTGAAGAAAAGCGGCGGTCGCGCCATTGGTTTCATGCCTGATCATGGCCAGAACAACATCAAGGATATTACCCAGTATGTGTCCAAGACGAGCAGCAACGAGGTACTGCGCAACAATGTGCCGTTCGAAGAGGAATTGCCGCTGCTAGGTTTCGGCTCTTATGTGCTTACTTACAACTATGAGGCCAACAATGGAGACAAGGGGACCATCGTTTATATCTGGCAAGGCGCCAAGGCCAATGCGGCTGTTAAGCAGCGTGCTTTCGAGGATGGCATGGCTTTGGCCGTCGAACAGAATGCTTTGCTGGTGCGTACCACTCAGGGACATGAGCCTCGCCACTTTTATAAGATCTTCAAGGGCAAGCTGTTGACTTCGTACAGTGCGTTACCTGTATCCGCGCAGTTGTTCCGCATACGCGGCACAGTCGAGAGCGATATCCATGCAAGCGAAGTGCCCGCAGATAGCTCTTCGCTGGCTTCTGGAGACGTGTTTGCCCTAGCCTCCACTAAGTCGCACAAAGTGTTCATTTGGCAGGGATTGGGTGCCTCTACCTTTGAGAAGGAGGCGGCGATGAAACGTTTTGCAAACTACTGGAAGGATGCGGAGTTGGAGTTAATTGAGGAAGGAGCTGAACCCGATGACTTCTGGGTAGATCTGAACGGCGAGGGCCAGTACGACCGAAACCTGGATGATCATACTGCACCTCTGCTTGAGCCACGTCTCTTCCACTGCCGTCTTACACGAGCTGGCCATGCCAAGGTCGAGGAGGTCGCAGACTACCAGCAGGAAGATCTCGACACGGATGATGTCATGCTTTTGGATGCTGGCGATGAGATCTATATGTGGATCGGCTCCGCTGCCACAGGCGAAGAGAATGGCAGAATACTGGACATGGCAAAGGTAACATAATGTTCAGCTAATTCAAGAGCTTATGACCTGTAATCAGGTCTCGAATTTTTCCTATCATTGTATTCTTCTTTAATAACATATTTTATTCATTTGAATATAGCGCTACATCAGCTTGGAGCCCACCCCCCGCTCCGTGGATACTGTTAGTATTATTCGCGTGACCCAGAGTCAGGAGCCCCGAGTCTTCAAGCGCATGTTCCCCGAATGGGATGACAACTACTGGCAGGTTGGTAAAACTCTAATAAATTACATTCGGTGCACTTCACATTGAAACATAACAATCGCCTGCTTTACATAATCTTGCTTTCGCATGTCTGATATCAAATACTTCACTGAACTCTGTGCGTGAGTATCCAACGCCTTAATAATTCTTATGAATCATATATCATTTAATAACCTCTTTTATTGTCTCAAAATATATTTTGAATTGTGTTTCTCTTTGTAGACCCTGCCTTCTTATGAAGACATCAAACGTCAGGCTCTGGATGCCAACAATGAGGTGTAATTCAATCTCGGGTAGAATACTCAGCAAAATTGACCAAAAACTTACGTTCTTTTGCCCAAAAAAAAAAAAAAAAAATAAATAAAATAAATAAATAAATAATAATAATAATAGTACCATATATATAAAAACAGTTTTAATTAACTTCTTGTAATAAATATAAATGTTTTCACTCAAATTCCTAATTGTAGCAAGTTTTTACTTATTCCATTTTTTATACCCTGAACCCATTGAAAATGGGAATTCAGGTTATAATGGTTTTGTGAAAATGTATGTAACAGGCAGAAGGAGACGTCGCAGACCCCATAAAGTATATATATTCTTGATCAGCATAAAAAAATAAGTTGATCTAGCCCTGTCCGTCTGTCCGTCCGTCCGTCTGTCCGTCTGTATGAACGTCGAGATTTCGGAAAGTACAAAAGCTAGAGAGCTGAAATTTCACATGAACACTCGTATGTTAGCTACGCAGTACGAGTTTATTTTGTTTTTTTCGATAACTCATCCCGTTTCCAAATTATCGATAAAAATTCGTTTCCATTTTTTATTTTTTGGGTATAACTTGTACACCGTTTTAGCTAGAGACTTCAACTTTATAAAGTTAGATAGATATTATGGATACGCAGATTTTGTAGTTTTCAGATTTTGGATGCCACGCCCCCTCCGCCCCCAATTTGAAAAAAATGCATTTCAAATACTAGAGACTTCCAATTTGGCACATAGATACTCTTAATCTACTCTGAAAATTTCATGAAGATCGTCCATCTAGAAATGGAGTTATAAGCGTCCAAAGTTCAGGCCAACCCACCCCCAAGCCACGGCAGCAACTGCGCAGTTAGCAAAGCGCGCGCTCTTAAGTAAAGAAGAAGAGTATCACTTTTTTTTGCAGGGTTCAGGGTATCTCGTAGTCGAGCCGTCTCGACTAGAGCCTTCTTACTTGTTTTTGCAGGGTTCAGGGTATCTCGTAGTCGAGCCGTCTCGACTAGAGCCTTCTTACTTGTTTTTATAATTTTTGTGAAGAATAAATGTTAAATTATTTCCTTGTAAGTGTTTGAATGTATACAAATACGTGAAAACATAAAATATTTGAAAACATCATATTTTCATAGCTTAGCTATCGTCAGCTGAAGTCTGCAATACATAATTTATTATTCAATGACGCTCAGTTTTCTGGAATACCCCATGTAATATTCTCAATCCAGTCCAAGTACGAATACACACGGGTATAGACACTTGGATAGCTGCTGCGACAGAATACGCCGAAGGAGGTTATTCCTATAAGATGATAATGGATATGTCGACGTCTTCGACCGGGCAAATTTAGTTGCAGGGGACCGCCTGAGTCACCCTGACAGGTGTCTCGATTCTGAAGAAAATCCTGCGCACAGATCTGACTGTCTATAATGCCATTGGGAGTCTCAGCAAACACAGGTAGATCATGGGTGCACTCATCGTTAGGTACTATTGTCGCATTTAGATGGGTCAAGCGATATGTCATGGCCTTGCTAAAGCTAGTCGAACCATAGCCCATGGCGAACGCAATAGAAGTAGGTATCTCCTTATCTACCCACAGTCGTATGGGGCGAACGTACTCACTTAAACTGAAATAAATCAATAAAATAAATTGTTATAATATGTATATCGAATATACTTAACTATAGAATTTTCATTCTATTACTCATATATATTTTTACTTCTACAAATTACTAATACTTTAACTTTTACATTTAATACTAGATTACACAATTTAAAACTATTCTGCTACAAATATTTACTTGCTATTATCTATATTTTGTTGTCACCAAAACTATCGATTACTATTTGTACTACTTAATAATAGTAATAATAGTAACATTATCTTCTAGTGTTATCTAATATATTACTAATTATAAATACTACTACTTTGTATTATTTCAATCTACTACTGCTTTGTGAAACTTCAAGCTGCTACTAGTTTCTCCTACTATTATATACTATATGTACGCGTACATTTATACATTTATTTACAACTTTTTGTAAAATACTCATCTCATCTTCTTAGTTTCAGTAAAAAATGGGTAAATAATTGATTTCTCTTCTCACTTAATCCATCAATACTCACATTACGTTTGCCGCCAGCTTAAGTAGAGCTATATCATTATAATAGGATTCAACTACGTAATCAGGATGTTTAAAGATATTGTCGATGACAAAGCTCTGTGGCTTAACCGTTACTTCATCAATCATAAGATTCAGTCCACCGATGCGCACCCATTTCGGTGCATCGCTACAAAAAGGGTAAATGTGCCAGATGTTATCAGAGACTGAGTACAATCAACATGACACTCGCGTCCGTCGACGCGTGCTCTCAACACGACCACTTACCCATCCACCTCAGTGCAATGAGCGACAGTCAAAACAAAGTTTTCACTTATCAAACTACCGCCACACTTGTAGTCAATTTTCTCCGAGTTTGTCGGAAAGCCGACTGCCGCCTGCCAAAATCAATTTTCCGGTTTTATTAAGGGTTATTTACTATTAAGATAAGTTGCACTCAGCGAAAAATTATAAACTTATGAATACAGAATTCAGTATAGGCTATGAATGGGCGAAATAAAGAGATAAAAATGAACACTTTCCTTAATCGACCCGCATTTGATTTTGTATACTTTTATTTGATTCTCTGAGTGTGTAAGCGAAAGTGGTTTCTTATCAGCTAAAGAGCACATACCATATGGGGGTATTCACCAGGCCGGGCAAGTACACGACCATCGAAATCTTCGTCATTGGCGTCTTCCGTGACGGCCGTATCGTTGGGAAAGATTCGCTCAACATACTCAGAATACTCTTGATAAGAAGAGTACATGTAGTCAAGGGATTATGTTTAAAATGACAGAGAAAACTCACTACGCTCGCAGAGCCGTCTATTCTGGCCCATGCGTCTTTTCTTATATCGTTGCCCATTAGGCGGAGGTGGAAACGGTTGACCCGGCCTGAAGCGAGTCGGATTAAACTCACGCCGCGGCGGCTTAGGAAGCTCGAGCTTAGTATTATGCTTTACCTTATTATAGTAAAAGTCACTGATTTTAAATAGTGTATTGTACTGGTTGTTATCTGGAAAGATAATATCCTGTTCTTTGGGAAAGAACATTGGCTGATTCTTAGGTAAGCGCTGGCCCAAAGCCAAACAAAACATAGCCAACCATAAGACTGTCAACAACCGAGTCATACTAAATATATAATATACATTTATATATATATATATGTATATATAAATACTTTTTGGGTTGTTTACGCTTGAAGTGGAAAGGCGCGACTGAAGCCCTGACGATCTGAGACGCATTGAGGCTGCGCCTTATCAGCTTATCAGTAAATTGTCGCCGAATATTCACAACAGTTTGTAATTTATTAAACTTATCGGTACTTAAATGTGGATGCCTAATGTCTGGGGATTGACGACACTTGCGGTGCGTGGTGCATGAATCTGTGTGGTGCCGCCCAGTTGACCTTCGTATTGCGCAATTATGGCACGCTGTATTGACTCCAGTTCCTGATCATTTCTATATCTAAGGATGGATACGGTGGGCTCATCTGGAGAGGCTTCGGGCACTGGGGCAGCATAGACAATAGTCAGCAGTGCTAACATCAAAAGTAACTGAAAAGCATGTTGTAAATTTAAGTACTACAATAGAAATATTAATTTCAAGAGAACTTACGTAAAAAGTCTTCATTTTACGCCGATTCGTTGAGCTAAACTAAAACGCGCGAACCTAATTGAAGGCGCTTTTATAGCCAACCAAAAAAAACTAAAAAAAGTTAGTTTCAGATATCGAAAACTTATCATCGTATTCATAATCAAATTATAATTTGCAACTTTCTGAACTTGAACAACTTGAAATAATACCGAAACGAGTTTTTAAACCTCATTCGTTTAACATAATCCACAACAGAACTGCCAGACGAGCAGACGAGACAATATCAAGCTGAGTTTCTAATCGTACGTCCGAGTCTTTTTTCGATGCCCTTTGCTGATATATATATCTTTTTGATACTGATTGGTGTATATATATATATATATATATATATATATATATATATATATATATATATATATACACCAATCAGTATCAAAAAGATATATGAAGCCCTTCACCTATTTGGATGCACATATGTACTTATATGCTTGTATTTTCATAGATGTGTTTATGGGGGATCTGATTTACATTTCTCTTACTTCTGGTATTTGCAGGCCATCACCTAGTCGATAATCCTCAATGGAGAACTTATACTTGAACACAGATAGATAAAAAAAAACACAATATCATTTTGCCGTTCTTTTGTATTCAACTGAAATCGAGATTGCTTTGTGTGAAAGCGAAATCATTCAACCGGTTTTTTTTTTCAGTATGTAAATTTAATAATTACTGAAGGAGAAATTGCTTAAATGACAATTAGCTAAGGGTCCATAGGAAATACAGATTCCTTTATATTTTATTGCAGTTTTTGAAAATCAGTTGTTTTTAATGTGACTGCATTTTCCAATTTAATAAAATAATAACAATTTTAATATTATGTCAGATGCTTAATAACTTCAAACAGTAAAATAAATTTTAATATGATTGTCATAGGCGTAATAATAAGTTAAACAATATTATTATTTTTTGTAAAAAGTTATTTCATATAGTTTTACAATGTTCGTTATAATTTCATGTTTATTTAATAAGTCAAAGAGGAAATTCGCGACTTTAGTAGCTAAGGCTAAACACAAATACATATTTTACAATAAGTGTTGCATACTTGTGGGCAGAATGTAAAATCGAGTGAATATTAAATGGAGTTGAGCTTCTTTATCAAAACTAGGATAAAAAATACAAGATATACTTTTTAAATATGTTTGAATCTACAAACTCTTTATCTAGGGTTAAATAATTGAAGTGTGCCCAATATTTAATGCCCCATTTAAAATATTTGGAAACTTTGGTAAAATTCCCATTATGCAAATTTTATATACAACTTTACCAATTTGACGGCAGTTTTGTCTCAGATGAATCCAGAAAAAATGCAATGCCGACAAAATGTGACATTCCACATGGGTTGCAAGTTGGGCAAACCCACAAGTCCGTAGACCAAATTTAAGACCGCGCCGTAATTTGAATACATTTACACATTTTCCGACTTATAGCCGATGCAGTCGCTATTTTTCTTTCAAAGCTATATGTTCCAATTAAAAAACGTTTGGCATTTTAATTGGAATATGGGGGCAGTTGATATCGAACTGTTGCCTAATGCAGCGCATTAGCATCTGTTGCAGCCAAACATGGAATCTGATGCATCTGAGCCTCTATATAAATAAAGGCCGGACTTACAATTGCCAGACACAGATACAGCTCAACAGCTGCCCAACACGTTCGTAACTTATTGACAAAGAAAACCTACAAACTCAAGCTCATGATGCGCGCTTTTCTGGTAAGTTTATATATAATCCTTGCAAGTAACTGCTAAGTTAATCAACCCATGTTGTAGATGTTATGCCTACTTGCCGTCGCTCGAGGCCAATATGATTATACACCCCAATCCCATGCTGGCGATGGGCGTGGCGGATTGATAGGCACCTCCGATGGCGGCCTTGTTCAGAGTGGTTCTGCCCAGTTGTCAGCGCCCATACTCCAAGTGAACGAGTTTAACAAGGAGTTCTATACGTACAGTGCACCAGAGCAGGAGTTCGACAATGGCCATCTCAACGATCAGATAGTGAATAGTTTAAGGAGGAATCTACGCGTTCTCTTCATTAAAGGTCCCGAGAACACGGGCTTGGAGCATGCCGCATTACAATTTGCCTCTTCAGCTTCAGATGATCGCACAGCCATCTATGTACTGAACAAGCAGGCCGATGTCAGTGAGTTGGCCAACAAGCTGAACCAGATCAAACTCCAGGCCAACAACAAGCCCGAAGTGCATTTCGTCAAGTATCGCACTCCCAGCGATGCGGAGAATGCACAACGTGTTATACAAGCCCAGTACGATTCGCTCCCCGGCCGCTCGACCAATCACAATGCTGGCACCTCTTCTGCCGTCTTGGACTTTGCCACAAAGAGAGGAACAGATGTTGTTGGAGTAACTGCAGGCGAAGTACCCTCGAATAGCGCGTACCTGCCACCCAGCCGTAGGTTTTAGGTTTAAGCAACTTTTCATCATAGCTTTTAAATATTGTTAATAAATATAATTTAGTTTGTCAAACATCATTTGCAAATGTTTAAGTTTATGCTTATAAGGATAATTTTTTGGCACGTGAATGTTCTCAATGCTGAATTGAGTTGGTTTGAAGATGCATAGTAACTATCAGATTATGCGAGCTCATCAATTTATGACACGACTCTCAAAAATGTGTTTGTGGATTTTGGTGAAATTTTGCGATTTGCCAAGTTGTCAGATGAATCAGTAGTAGCACGCTACAAGTAGTGCTGCAAGTCTAACAAGTAAAAGTGCTTTAGTGCTTTAGTGCTTTATTCGACTTACAAACACTCTGATACAAATTCGATGAAACAAAAAAACGAATATGAAGCTAGCCCCAAAATTCAATTATGGGTAAATGGGTTAAATGAAATTGTAAGTAAGCATCATTATCAAATGATATTAATTAAATCTAATGATACATTTAGTATTAATTACGATTTAAATCTGTTGCCATATCTCAATTTGCATTATACATTGATTACTCTTCTCCTCCCACATACTGTATTCATGATATATTATTTTTAGTAAGATTTACAACAAATTGTATATAATTATTACATTTGCTTTATCTTCGGGCATCTACTATCACGCATTTGGATGCTGAATGGATTAGCATAATGAAAGACAATGACAGCTGGGGTTTTGTTATGTTATATATTTCGAAAGCTAACGACAGCCAAGAAGTTGTGTAAAAAAATTCAAATTAAAATGAGGCAGACAAAGAAGCAAAGCCAAAAATGAGAAGAAAAAAGTATGTGGAGACCCCTGAGAGACTTGGAACTATAAACTGTTTTCTTTGGCAACAAATATTTGTTTCATGTTGACTTTTTTATATCACTTTGTAAACTTGTATCTATTTTTTCTCAATCAAATTATGCGTAAAGTTCGCTCCGGACAACTCAACGAACTACTAATTTGGCGATCAGTAAACGTTTTGGGTCTGTGGGCTTTGTCGTTGTCTGGGGTCTGGTCTGGGTCTAGGTTTGGGAAGCTGCATATGCATATAAAATTACTTTCTTTTGGAGGGGGTAGTATTTGATACATTGATGTGTCGTATTAACCAATAATATTTCGCATTAATTCCGCATCGCTCGTTGAAATATTATGTGATTATACAAATTTAAATATCAAGTTGGTTGGCGTTATATAACGATATGCAACTCTAATGCGTTCATCTGAATATTTCCGAATATGGTTCCGTGATTTGCCAACTGTGTAGCTAAAGCTGGAGCTGGACAATAGATTGAATAATTTTATGCCCAGCCGATATTGAGGGAGAGCATCTTATAAAAACCTTTACTGGCGCTCTGTTGGGGCATCAGTTGAGTTCAAACTGCTCGAGCAGAAGTTCAGTTTACCAAAATGAAACGGTTCAGCTTTCTAGTGGTAAGGCACATGCTTCTTAGAGTCAATTACTTTCTAAATCGGAATATCTGTTTCAGTGCTTGTCTTGCGTGGCGTTCGTCGTCGCTGCTCCACAGGGCTATAAATACCAGCAAAATACACCAATTCTGCCAGCTGGCAATCTGCGTCCACAGACGCCACTTTCTACTAGTGGAATATATAGTGTGTCCAGTCAACAGGCCCTCTCGCAACCCATATCATCTGTGATTCAGGCCCCTCAGCCGCTACCACAGCCGCTGCCCCAGCAACAATTTGTGCCATCCATTCCTGTTCAACCCCAACAGCAGCAACATCAGTTTGTCCAGAACTATCAGCAGCCGCAAATCCTGAATCAACCACTGCTTGTCTCTCAGCCCCAGATTGTGTCTCAGCCCCAGCAACAGTTTGTACAGTCCCAGTACGTTCAACGTCCCTCGATCGTGACGAAAGACATCTATATTCACTCCGCCCCCGATGATTCTGAGGAGCTTCAGTCGTCCCCTCAATTGGATACCACGCCCATTCGCAAGAACTACCGAATTGTGTTCATCAAGGCACCTACACAGAATCTGAAACACACTGCTGCAGCTTTGAAGCGCGCCCAGGCCAATAACGAAGAGAAGACCGTCATCTATGTGCTGTCCAAGAAGCCCGATATCAATGAGATCCATCAGCATTTGCAACTGTCCCAGACCGAGCCCAAGGTACACAAGCCCGAGGTTTACTTCATCAAGTATAAGACAACTGAGGAGGCCCAGCGCGCTCAGCAAGAAATTCAAGCGCAGTATGATGCTCTAGGCGGTGCCACACACATTTCCGATGAGGGCGTGGCACCCATAACCAGTTTTTCTGGCACTGGCTCCCTCAACCTAGGCAACATTGTCCCACAGTCCATCCAACAGCAGCACCAACCGTTGCATCGTTCGCAGACCCAGACAATTGTCCAGAACGGTCAGAGCGTGGGAATCTTTGGGCAAGGCATCCAGCAACAAAACTCATTTGCGCCAGCGATCGGCAGTGCTAATCTTGGTGGTCTACAGACCTCGTCGCTGTCATCGGGCACCAGCTTTGGCGTCAATGTGCCATCCAAGCGGTACATCCCAGCCAAAACTAAATAAGCGAGCACCTAACGCATTTATTTTATTCAGCCTAAAAAATGGCTCAACTGTAGTTTATTATAATTTATTGTCAATTTAATACTCTCATCAAATAAATATATGTGTCTTAATCAGAAATACAAATATGAATGATTATTTACTATAGAAATATACATAGGTTTTCCAGGTATAATCTTGAAATAAATTTATGAATAGAGTAGTTAACTGCATTTTGCTTAAGATCTGAGGTATTCAAGTTGATCTGAATAACTTTAGCTTTAGCTTAAACTTTCTTTTAAATATTGCATATTTAATTAATAACAATAACATTATTAACATATAACCTTGATATCGGTTAACTTACTTTTTTCACCTAAGCTGAAAATTATTGATTATTATAAGCCTAATTCCAATTAGGGATTCTTATCTAACATTTACTTTAGGCCTTGACAACAATAAAACCAATTTGCAAATTCTGGAATATGATTCGGGACATAATTATCTCAGAAATGTCTTTTATTATCTTATGTAGAAATATTTTCAGTGTGTTGCTTTTGCTCCCATAATTTCTGTTTAATATAGAGCATCTCTTATTGAAGAAAATGTGTTTCCTAGTTTTAAATATTTGGATTCACAAAAAATTAAATTAAATGAATTTGCTAATGAACTGATCATAATTCAAACCATTTTAAATATCGCATACATCCTCCCTTATCATATAAGTAATAAAAAATTAATGTTCGCTCACTCATAATGTCTTATGCGCTTTTATATGAGATTTGTTTGAGTGTGAGGAACCACTTAGTGGCAGCATTCGTATTCAAGATATTGGTATGTGTCTTCATTATGCATATATAGATGGCAGTTATGCAAGACTAATCAAATGCTAATCCGCTACCGACCGGTTTTCCCGACCGGCTAATCGAATGTGGTAATGCAGAGGTATAAATGAGTTCGTCTTCTTTTCTTTGAATTCAATTCGTGATAGCTTTTGTCAAATTGGTTGTGTTGATGGGAAAAGTTGTGAAAGACACGCTCAAAGGTCGGTGAAGAAGGGAAATGTTTATTTAGCTAGATATTTACACATATATTCATACATTATAAGAATTTGGTACTTATTTAACTACAATAACGATTCTTGGAATTTCAGTCAATTCTCTATGTCCGCAAATGGGCGGGCAAATATTTATTGGGTATGACGCCCGTCTGACCCCCAATGGAACCAATGGAACCAACTGTTCCGATTTCACCAACTACCGAGTCTCCACGCTGATTGTCCAGTGAACCGATGACCGATGTAACTGGTGCCACACCCTCATCAGATACTTGTGTAGTACCGCCCAGCTGATCGTATTGAGCTAGAAAAACAGAAAACCCATATAGGTACAGTCAGCGTAATGCTCTTTCTGAGTTAAAAAAGTGATACATTTCAAGCTTCTAGTTTTAATTGAAAACGTAAGCCATATTCATTAGACTCCTTGTATAATATTACGCTATCTATTTATGTATATGTAGGAGACGTGCTCTTAAGGGAGGAGCGCACATGATACGAGTCATTGGTTTACCGTTTTCAGCAGTACACAAATGAGCATAAGATCCGTAATGAGTAAGCTGAACAGGTTGGCCTCCAATCACAAATCTTCAAGCATTTCTTGTGTCTCCAAATGCGAACTACGCAAAACTGTTGACTTACCTTGTATGGTGCGTTGTGCATGCGCCGCTTCCTCCTGCGTTTTGTACTTTATGAAGAAGACTTCTGGTTTGCTTATAGGCTTGGGTGCTGCTTCTTCAATGGCTGTTTGCAGCTCGAGAGGATCTGGTTTTTTTGTCAGCACATATATGATAGTCTTCTCCTCCACAGGCGCTTGCTGGACCCGCACAGCTGACCTGCTGACACTGGGTGTGGGTGCCTTGATAAACACAATGCGATAATGCTTTCGAGGTGGGCCCACAGGCAACACGGGCTGCGGATAACGCTCCTCAGACTCCTCGATAGGTGGCACATGCACATAAATATCCTTCGAGATGACTGGTCTGTAGGCCTGCTGCTGCAGTTGATTGTAGCCAGAGTTTGAGCCTGGTTTCTGAAATATTTGCTGCTGCTGCTGTTGCGATTGCTGGAATATCTGCTGTTGCTGCTGTTGAGGTTGTGATTGCTGGAAGGTTTGCTGTTGTTGTAGGGGTTGCTGGAAGATCTGCTGGGTCTGTGTCTGTTGTGTAGTCAGCAATTGCTGAACCTTAGGTGCCTGCAACGCCTCCTGCACCACCCGTTGCTCATCCACACTTACCGCCTGCTGATGCTGCTGCAGGCCAGCCAAACCGGGTATGCGACCCGCTTGGTAGCTGTATCCTTGCGGCTTGGCCAGCGACAGGCCCAAGAGGCACGTAACCTAACAGTAAATACATGAGAAAACAAGCTTACGTAGATTGAATCCAATATCTTACTATGAACGCGCGCATTTCGGTTCGAATCCGTCCGAATGAGGGTTGGCTTTGATGAGCAGCACCGGGTCTCTCGGTTAACAGAAACCAACTAAATGCTAATCAGTGGCTGACTGTCCCTTATAAAGCCTGCATCCAAATCTCTTGTGATGATGATTGAGCTGCTGCTGCTTGGGTTGATGAGCGACGCACCTGAGTTCAAATGAAACTGAAACCGAATCAGAGACCACAACAAAACACACGCAGAGTGAGGGCCAATAGATCTCACCAGCGCCACTGAAGCAACTTATCTTTTGTAATACCCTGTACTTACCAAAGAAATTTGTGGATGGTTTGCTGATTAGTAACTGTTGTAGCTCCGCTGTTGACTAACACCGAAATCAATGCTTGCACTTAAGTTATGGATATTATAAAAAGCTAACGCTTTTTACAAGCTATCTTATGGTCGGTCAGTCTCGACCCTTTCACTCTAACCAGTTTTCTTTTGAACAACCTTGAGACGCAGTTTTACTACTCACACTATCCACACACACAAATACGCGCGGCTGTGGTATCTGCCAGACAATATATTTTGGGGCTTAGTGCTTGGCACATACACACACATATACACACACAATCCGACTCGCCGGAAGTCATATGTGAATTAGCATATTACTTGTTTAGGGCCCTATACACAATTCAATTTCGCTGA
Organism: Drosophila antonietae; assembly: GCA_030914385.1. Classification (NCBI taxonomy): domain Eukaryota; kingdom Metazoa; phylum Arthropoda; class Insecta; order Diptera; family Drosophilidae; genus Drosophila; species Drosophila antonietae. The sequence goes on along the minus strand of JAUESO010000609.1, from coordinate 173,135 downwards.
AAATCGCTGTGGGGATTTGTTTTTGAGAGCTGCCCGCATTATCGCATCAATAATTAAATATAACTTGCACAAATCGCGCGAAATTGTCATTAGTGACGCGCCAAATTGCACAGCTTTTGGGCAATTTTAAAATCACTTCGATGGCCATTGTCGATCGCCTGACCCAGTTGAGCAGAGACCCAGTTCAATTTGCGGATCGTGCCGTTTAATTGGACTACGCGCTCGCGTTACATAATCCACAATAAAGGAGACTAGGTGTTACCTGTCTATGTAATCTATCTACTATTTTTGTACTTTTCTAATTTTCATTATCATTATTTAAGTAATTTTCTTGTTGGCCAAAAGAAATGGTTACTTGCGGAAATCACTATAATAAAATATGTAGGTGAACTGCACCCTAGTCATATTATTGCAACTCAATTAACATTTTTACCTACAAATTTGGGAGTTATATTACTGTATAATTATTAGTAATTTTTAAATATCCATTTTGAAATTTCTATCTGAAATTGGTTATTAATTATAACCATATTTGATTTCTGATATAAGCCCTAAATATATTGTATAGTCTAGTTAGGAAAATAGTATGTAAATTTTATATATATTCACGACTTCTGGCATGTTATGTTACGTATAAGATAAGCAATTCGTATTTCTGTTATAATTAACTTTATATACTTTTTATCTAAATTTTTATTTTATCTTTACTGAATACATATTTCATGCATATTCTTCGTTTAATAATCTTTTTTTGGGAAAGTATCAACATATAATCAATCAATGTCAATTATTGGGTCGAAAATCTGATTGACGCTTGCATGCAAAACATATATTTAGGATTTCTTCAATAATAATTATTATTAATAAAATTTTAACTTATTTATTTATTTATTTTGTTTTGTTGCAAAATCAATCACTGTCCATCAAATACTTGGAATATGTGGGTCATAATTTTATTGTGCGCAGATGTTCAACTGAATAATGACGATGATGTTTTGATATATGATTGGAGATTAATCAAACGTTATCTCGTCGATTGTTGTAAATTGTATTTTTATTTAATCGCCGAAATGGCTTTTGAAATAAGCCCCACGCATGATCAAATACTACAACTCATGCATTTTTGTTCTTTTTTCAAAGCACTCGAAGTTCCTTTATATATTGTTGTCGTTGTTGTTGGTATTACGCAACGGGGTTCAATAGCTCATTAGCGATTTATTGTTACATCACTGAAACGAAATTCAAGACAATTTCTTTACACCCGCCATGCCATTTAAATTATTTATATATAATATATTATTTTTAAATCTCTTTCGTTGACCACAATTTTCACTTTTGCGATGATGGCGTGCATGGGAAATTAACATGGTCAAGGCTTTGCGATAATACGCAGTAATTACCAACACTACAAATAGCAAACATAAATAAATAACAATAAATATGATGTATAAAACACATATATAATAATTATACGTGTATATATAAAAAGAAACAAATATAATATCATGATTTATTATATATGTAAATGACTACTGGTTTCAATAAAGGTTTTTGTTTTCAAATCAAATTCATAAGACAAACATTGAGCATTTTACAAATGTTTATTGAATCGACAAAAACGAAGCTTTTACGTTTTTAAGTCAACTTTTGGTTTCGATACCAAATAACGGTTGCTGGCTATGCTATTGCTCAACCAAAAAGCTCTGTATTCATTTAACAAATTGCTTTAAAACAAAATGTATAAATGAACAACTTATTTCTTGAGATTTTTAATTCATCTAGACACACAGCAACAAAAACAAGAATATGACAAAACTTTATAGTTTTCTTCTTTAGGTTAATTAATATTTATATTGGATAAGTAAGTCACATCAGAGAAAAATCTTAGGCTATGTAAATATGTTCACAAGATTCTCAGATTTATTCATTTTGTAATATTTTTGAAACGTTTCTTGATTGCAAATGAGTATTATAAACTTCCTCATTGTTGTTTTTGATGACACTGAACTAATAATACTAATCTAAGATTTGAAATTATTTGAAATATAATGTATTTATTTTTACATATTGTCGTAAATGTTATATTATATACTAATACTGATTATCATTGCATATAAAAATGTATTGTTATTTTTATTTATTTGTAAATACATTTTACATCCATATATATTATTAATAAATAAATAATAATAAATATTAAATAATATGGTAATGGTCTATATTGGAGAAATTTATTTATAATTAATGTTTAGAGTACTTACTCTTTACCCTTAACATATATTATGACCTTTTAATACATTTTAAAATTTGGTTTACAAAAAAAAAAACAAGTAAGAAGGCTCTAGTCGAGACGGCTCGACTACGAGATACCCTGAACCCTGCAAAAAAAGTGATACTCTTCTTCTTTACGCACTTATAAGCGTGCGCTCTGCTAACTGCGCAGTTGCTGCCGTGACTTGGGGTGGGTCGGGCTGAGCTTTGGACGCTTACAACTCAATTTCTAGATGTACGCTCTTCATGAAGAGTAGGTTGATAGTATTCAAATGTATCTATGTGCTAAATTGCAAGTCTCTAGTATTTTAAATGAGTTTTTTATACCCTAAACCCATTGAAAATGGGAATTCAGGGTATAATGGTTTTGTGAAAATGTATGTAACAGGCAGAAGGAGACGTCGCAGACCCTATAAAGTATATATATTCTTGATCAGCATAAAAAATAAGTTGATTGAGCCCTGTCCGTCTGTCCGTCCGTCCGTCCGTCCGTCCGTATGAACGTCGGAAACTACAAAAGCTAGAGAGCTGAAATTTCACATGAACACTCGTATGTTAGCTACGCAATACGAGTTTATTTTGTTTTTTCGATAACTCGTCCCATTTCCAAATTATCGATAAAAATCGAAAATTCGTTTTTAGGTTTTTTCTCTCTAACTTTTGTAGTTTCCGAAATCTCGACGTTCATACGGACTTACGGATGGACAGACGGACAGGGCTTTTTTATGCTGATCAAGAATATATATACTTTATGGGGTCTACGACGTCTCCTTCTGCCTGTTACATACATTTAACAAAACCATTATACCCTGATTTCCCATTTTCAATGGGTTCAGGGTATACATATTGCGTGAAGTGGCATGCGATGTCTTATTGTGCAACGTCCTCAAGTTGTGGCTTAGCTCCGACCCAGTCGGCGACACTTGACTGAGGAACTTGCTAATGAGAAGCGTTGTGGGATCATTGGATCGCATGGTCATTAGCCTGGGTTAGCTATGGTTAGCCCGGCTGCCGAGTAAACGGCTCATTACATCAGCCGCAAATAGCTGCATGGGCGTCACGTTTAGGTCAACAATTGCCGGCGTCTTCGTATATTGACAAAGGGCTTTTGTCCAAATAATCAAATGTAAATTAATCTTGGCTAGCTCGGACAGCTGGAGATATGTTCCACTGAATGGAGCTATGTCTCTCTTTCTTTCTCTCTCTTCTTCTCTCTTGGCATCCCACTCCATGATAAATGGGGCTCCGATGAGCCGCCCGGCTCACATGCAAAATTTTCGAGCCTCGACGGGTCATCAATTAAGCCTGAAAATACATGAGCATGGACATGAACAAAGGAGGCAAAGGGAGTAAAGAAGAACTGAGGTTAGGGCTTCAGATTTGTAGTTCAAGTTATTTCTTCGTCTCTTAGATGTACTAAAAATTGATTAGGTGTTTATGTAATTCCTGCTTTTAATAACATTTAATCGATGCGTGGCTTAAAGGGTCCAACCGCATAATGACAGCTCGGGTGCTGAAACTTGGACTGTGGCAAACAATTAAGAGATCGGCAGCAAAAGTGGCCAAAAAGCCGAAAGCCAGCAGCATAACAAACAATATTCAACAGCCGTACAATACTCGTTTAAGCATATATGTTTCTGGAATGACCATACTTTAGACTTATTATGGGAATACTTGTTTAAGCTTTAAATCTGTGATATTCTTCTATCTGAGTATATATGAATATGCCATACCAACTACGTTTGAAATCCATAGCTTTATGATACATAAAGACGAACTTAATAAAAAACCAATATTCCTGATTCGTAACTGATGAGCGAGTATGAAAAGCTTGGAGGGGAATCACGCTAATTGGCCATGTATTTCGGACCAACTACAGCAAGTCGCGGTACTTAATGAGAGATTTTCGAAATGCGAACGCGAAGGCAAAGGCAAAGGCGATTTGATGATGCTAAGACTAACAAAAGTATGTGGAGACGAAGAGTAACAAAAACAATGAACATGCAACGAACAAGGGGAAGATAAAACTTAAGTAAAATAGAAAAAAATGTTTTAAAAATATGGGAGCTGAACTTCACTTATTAAGTTGTTGAAAACGAAGAGCGTATAAAAGTCAGCTGCAGATGGAAAGAGTCATACAGTTCACAGCGAGCAGCCAAGTAAATCACCAACCACCAATCAACCAATTCAGACAGCTCAACTAAGTACAGAAATGCGTGGATTCATTGTAAGGAACAGGCTCAAAAAGGATTAAAAGAGGCTTCTTATACCCACCCACTTCTTATATATTCCGCAGGTCTTGTGTCTCTCTGCCGTGGCGTTGGCCGCACCTCAAGGCTACAATTACAATCCTGGCCCCTCAGCTGTAGCAGGCCTCAGCAGCATTAGTGGCAGTGGCGCCAGCTTCTTCCAAGCAGCTCAGCAGCAGCATCCTCAACAGCAGCAACAGGTTCACTATCAACAGCCTCAACAGCAGACGTTCTTCCAGCAACAGTCTGGTGTTAATCAGCAGCAATACCGTGCGGAGCAACATCTTCAGCATCAGCAGCAGCAGCAGCCCATTATATCAAAACGCTTCTTCATTCACTCGGCGCCCGAGGACGTTGAAGAGGAGTACAAGGAGCGTCACATTACTGTGGGCGTGCCCAAGCGGAACTATAATGTGGTCTTCATTAAGTCCCCACAGCGCTCCAACAAGAAGACTTCCATCAAGATTAGCCCCGCCGTCAACGAGGACAAGACTGTCATCTATGTATTGAGCAAGAAAACCGACAGCTCCGATGTCCACGCCGAGGTCGTCGAGCAGGCTAGCTCAACCAGTAAGCCAGAGGTGTTCTTTATCAAGTACAAGACCAATGAGGAGGCCGCCCATGCCCAGCAACAGATCCAGGCCCAATATGATTCCCTCGGCGGAACCAGCCAACTTACCGATGAGGGAGTCGCCCCAGTCACTTCTGTCATCGGCGCCCTCGGTGGTGGTGCTGATGCCGGCGTCACAGCTGTCGGCAGCACCAGCAATGGTGTCTCTGCCGGTAATTCCATCTCTAATCAAGCTGTCTCCAGTGGACATGGCCATACAAGCAATGCCTACCTGCCACCCAATTTCTAAGTTGTTGAGCTCAATCTTTAATCCCTCATAATGGTTGTTAATAAATTTGAATTGTTGTTAAGAAAAAAAAAACTTTCGCTTTATTTATTGTGGATTATGAACATTTTTCGTAAAATTCTTCAATGTATATAGATTGCTAATCTAAACATTAGGCTTGTCTTGTTTATATCCAAATGTATGGCTAGCTTTAAGAAAGACTCTTTTTTCTGTTGTATTGAAGTAACTCTGAAATTATTTTATTATTTTATCTGTCGATCTCAATTAAAATGTTATTTTACCAAAGCCAACCACATAGACTATATTTGTATAGGAATGCAATTTACTAAAATAAAATTACTTTTGTTTCTTAAATTCAAATGGGATTAATTATAAGCATAAGCAGTTTTCTTCTGTATTTTTTTTTTTTTTTTTAAATTATTATAATTAATGACTGATTGATCATGTTTTCAACAAAATGATTAAGTCTTTAAGCGTTTTGAGGTCAGGGACCCAGGTGAAGTCTCAATTCGTTAAAACCACATATTCGGTGAATGATAGCATTCAGCAAAAACCGTAACAAATTTGCTGTCTTAGTTAGTAAATATAATTTTGTGTAAGCAAAGAAAACAGAGTTCAGGAAGCTTTAATACACTTTTATTACTATTTCGATTTAGGTTATTAAACCTTTTTTAACCGTCGCAAACAGCCTAAAGAGTTAGAAAAAAAAAATAAATATTAATAAAAAAAAGTACAGCTCACCTGAGCTTCACTTTTGAATCTTAGAATCTTTCACTGAATGGATTCATTTTCTGGAACAGCTAAAAGTCCACCACATTAATGGACATACGTTGGGTTCATAAGGAAAAAGTGAAATTGCATCAAACGAAAGAAAGTAAATTATTATTTTTTCGCAATTTTGTTATCTGAGTGCTATGACAGGCGAGTACTTTGATAGGTTTTTATTCTACACAGTGCGTACCTCTGGTTATTTATAAAAATAGTAAAGTTGTTGCTCACAATATGAATGCGAGCTTTAGTTTTAAGGCCAAGAACTGAGCGTACGAAAGTTGGCTACGGGACTCCCAGACCATGCGACCAATTAGTGTCAGCAATGATAATTTATGATGTCAACATGTCAACAAATGTATTCGCAATCACAGTTATTAGCCAGGATAATGTCAAATGTACAATTAATTAAACAGGCCGTCAATTAAAATTGATTCCCTGCTTCTATAAAGAGACCAGTTGCCATCAGCTCTTTAAACAGAGCACAGAAAGCATCGTGAGGTCAAGTAATGGCTCGTTTGTTCCAGCTACAGGAGAAGTGTCTTCGCCTGATGGGCCACAACATGGAGAGTTCCGGTGAGAGGAGTCCATCTCTTGGCCTGCGGCACGTTGTATCGCTAGTATTTGTGCTGTCCGCTGAATATCCAATGCTGTCGTATATCGTCTATAATCGTGACGACATGGAGCTAATTACGGCCTGTCTGAGCGTCGCCTTCACCAACTTGGTGACTGTTACCAAGATATGGACATTCCTTGCCTACAAACAAAGCTTCTGTCAAATGATGCATAGCTTCAGGCAACTTGATTCAAAATGTAAATCACATTAATTACACTACCCGCCAAAGTACGGTAATATAGCAATCATATTTATTAGCTTCATTAAGGGGAAATTACATATATAAGTACGTTTTTTCTCTGGCAAATTGAAGAGTAAGATATGTTAACACAGCAGATAGAACCTTCTACTTTGAAATCCGTCAATATCTTGAAATTAACTTGGAGCATATGCAGTGTCAAATATAGCAAAAAACTGTTACCTTACCGTTATTTTTTTTTTTTAATACTGAAATTTTATTTAGCTACTAATTAAACTTCAAACTTGGCACAGCTCAACATGGAACAGAAGGCTATGGGTATCTGGAGCATGGTAACAAGTTGGCCACTTTGCTGGGCCGTGCGTATAGTCTGTCCTGCGGCTTCACTGGAGTCTACTTCATGCTGGGTCCTGTCATCAAGATTGCCACCAACAGCTGGCGGGGGGTGACCTTTGAAAGGGAGCTGCCGATGCCCATGAAGTACGCACACTTATTGCCCTGACCTAGCTTATTTTTAATGTTAGATCCTTTTCATCTTTAGCTACTTGAATATGCCTCTGAGTAAACTCAATATTAAGATGTTCGCATTTTGGTCTTCTTTTTTAATTTTTGTTCCTCTTATCATCAGATTCCCTTTCAATGACGTCGAGAGTCCTGGCTACGAATTTGGCTTTATCTATACCCTTTTGGTAACTATTTTTGTGGTGCTTTATGCCTCAGCTGTGGACGGGCTGTTTATAGCATTTGCGATTAATTTGCGCGCCCATTTTCAAGCACTGCAACAAGACATTTACCTCCTGGCCTTTGGCCAGGAGAAGAAGCAAGTAGAGCAACAGCTGGCCAATGTAGTCGACTACCATGTGCAACTCCTTAGCCTGTCGAGGCAACTGCGCCATATCTACACACCCATCGTGTTTGGACAGTTCTTTATCACCTCGCTGGAGGTAGGCGTCATAATTTACCAGATCGTCACGGTAACTACATATATAAACTATAATATATATTAAACATCTAGCTGATTCGATGAATACCTTTGCAGCATTTGGATGCTATTATGGCCCTTCTTGTGTATTTTTCTTTCTTCTGCTCCATAATGCTGCAGCTCTTCATATACAGTTATGGTGGGGAGATTATCAAAGTTGAGGTACCAGTATATATCTCTGATATCTATATATCTCTGAGCATATTTGCATTTAATTATTAATTATATAAAATTTAATATATGTTCAACTCAGAGTCTACGAGTTGGAGTGGCTATCCAGAAATCTAATTGGCATTTGGCTTCACACAGCCAGAGACGATCCTTGACTTTTATTATGCATCGCTCCCAACGAGACGTTCTCATCAAGGCGGGCTTCTACGAGGCTTCTTTGGCCAACTTTCTAGCTGTAAGTGATAGATTTAACAGATGATAATGTGTAGTTGATAGCCCGCATTGATTTGTTACAGATTCTGCGCGCTGCCATGTCCTTTATAACGCTTATTCAATCGATAGAGTAAAGGAAAGAAAAAGGAGGGAACAAAATAGTTAATTGATATATATTAGTTAAATGTAGGACGCAATTATATACATAAATATATATATTTTGCTCTTGTGTCACGATTGCAGAATTAGAATTTGAATATGCTTGTTGGGATTTGATCTATTCCATGTTAAACAAACGCTTCTTTAGAAAATAATTGATCAATTAATACTCAGATGCACACAAGTAATACATTTTAGAAGTACTTTTTGTGGGTAGGGTATATTTGGTGAATATATGGTATATGTCTCGGTGAAACTCGGTTTCTATAGATTATAAATACTTGAAGTTCGCATTGAATTTTAAAGCAAAAAACAAATCAAACCTTGATTGAAATAATAATTGATAAGCAAGATTGATAAGCTCGAGGGTTGCACTGGAAAATGTAGCTATAAAATGACGAAAACGTTGAGCACAATTCATCAATTTGCAATTGTCGAGCGATCAACTCGAACAGAGTTTGAAAGCGGGCATTAGTGGGTGTGTGGTCTATTCGATATATAATATAAAATGAGCAACAGTAAGTCAAATGTATTAAGTCCACGACGTCGTAATTAAATTCCCTTTTCTTTGTTGCAGAGCTTACACTGGGCTTGCTGCAGCTGCCCGTAGGCAGAGACGTGGCTGTTAATGTGCATCGAGCGCTGGAAAGCATTACGCAGCTAAAAGCTGATAATCCGCAGCTACAACTAGCCATACTATCTGAGAGCTTCAACGGCCCCTACAGCGTTGAGGAGTTTGGCCGGCACGCTGAACCTGTACCGGATGGCCCCACCTGTCAGGCCCTGTCTAAACTGTCCAGCAAGTTGGGTATCTACATCATTGGCGGCAGCATAATTGAGCGGGATAGCGGCAATAAGCTTTACAACACGTGCACTGTCTGGGCGCCCAATGGCCAACTAATTGGCCGACATCGGAAGGTATGTACATTATACATAATCAAGCAGATCTATAAGCTCTCCCTGCTTCCGTCAGCTGCATCTCTTTAATATAAATATTGAGCCGGAGCAGCTTGGGGGTGTACAGTTCGATGAAGGTGAAGCCTTGTCCGCAGGCCATGAGATAACTGTGGTACAAATCGGAATGCAAAAAGTCGGCATCGGCATCTGCCACGACAAACGTTTCGAGGAGCTGGCCCGTCTCTACCGCAACATGGGTAAGCTCTACTGTTATAATACTTGTATTTATACAAGAATATATATACAAACAAATATCGGTGTAGGTTGCTCCATGATTGTCTATCCCTCGGCTTTTTGCATCTGTCAAGGCCCCATGCACTGGGAGATATTGCAACGGGCCCGAGCTATGGATAATCAACTGTTTGTGGTCACTTGTGGTCCCGCCCGTAACAACATGTCCGGCTATGTGGCATACGGTCATTCGATGATTGTAGATCCTTGGGCAAGAGTACTGCGCGAGGCGGGCCACGGAACTGAACTGATTGTGGAGACAATCGGTAAGTGGATTAGATGCTGAACCATTTGCGGAAAGACCTAGTATATGTCCCACTTCTTATTAGATTTCGACATGGTGGATGAAGTGCGTCGCCAGATTCCCATTTACAAGCAGCGGCGCACTGATATATACGACCAAGCCAGGGCAAATATTTAAAAATTATTCGTCTTAAAATATGAACAAGTCTAAATGATTATGCTTCATGATTGCATGTTAAACTAGCATATGCTCTAGAATCGGTCATAAATTCAGGCTTTATTAAAATATATGAATATAATCATAATATGGTGATGTTTATTGTGTTCAAGTATTAATCAATGATTAGTTGGCTTTCACTGACTTTTAAGTATATATAATATGTTAATAGATTGATCTCAGTCAACCTACATGAAGAGGTTGATTTAAAATCGGGTGCTCTAATGCATTATACCCCTTAAAGTGTTTTGCTTTTCGTAAAGGGTAAAATAAACAAGTAAGAAAGCTGTAGCCGAGACTGCTCGACTACGAAATCCCCTGAGCCCTATACTATACATGTAAAAGCACGAGCACACACACACGCTGATCTACGCTTGTACACCTGTATGTGTGTAAGCATTGCAAGTGGTTTACTGTCTCGCTGCCTCTGTTGCTGTGCCACATGGGTTTTGCTGCCATAACTTCTTTAATTAATAATTCTGTTTCAAGACAGACAATCGTATTCATATGCTCAGATTATGATCATGACATCAATATCTATATGCCAAACCAAACTGTATGTCTCTAGTATTTGAAATACAATTTTTTACACATTTGGGGGTGTGGGGTGTTAGAGAGTCAAAATGAAAACACTCCACATTTGCCGAATTAAAAAATTGAACTGTTTATTTCTTAAAATCCTAGTTCTTATATACCTTAAAAATACTTCCAGGCACTGGAAGGCTACAATTAATTCCATGCACAGTGCACAGATGTTTTCGATCGCTAAGCCGTTCTCACGTCTCACGTTACATTTTTATTACTCGCTGCGTTTGTCGCTGCAGCTAAGGGATGACATGTTTATTACTTGGCTTCAGATAACGCGCAGGTTATCGACTATTTTTAATATATTTACTTAGGTGCCATGTTCATGGTTGAAGCAGGGAGAATCGGGGACCGGAATCCAAAATCTGACAAAAACCGAAATTGTAATAAATGAGTATCTATATATATATATATATATATATATATATATGCAGAAGACTTGAAGACTCTAACTTTAAAGATTAACGTGATATAATTTTATAACTGATTCCCGATAAACTGATTTATCAATAACTTTGGAAATATAAAAGTTATCGAATTTCAGAACTGCGCGTGCAATATACGGACCTAACACAAAAAGAATGAACTCTCTAGCTCTTATATATTCGGAAATCGACGCGTTCAAGCATACGGACAGGCAGAAAGACGGGCAGACGGACAGACGGACATGGCTATATCAACTTTTCTCTCACCCTGATCAAGAATATATACTTCATGGCGTCTGAAACGCCTCCTTCTGCCTGTTACATACATTTAACAAAACCATTATACCCTGATTTCCCATTTTCAATGGGCTCAGGGTATAAAAATCACCCGAGCAGCGGGAGAGCAATTGAACAGCTGCTGATACGACTCGACATCAGCTCTTATCAGTGCTTGGGCTTGGGCAACGGCGGATGCCAGCAATATAGCTAGCTATACTGCCCATTGCTCAGTTTACTACAATACGCGTTGGGGAAACAACAACGAAAGATCACGCTCAAGCTAAACTAAATATTGAAGTTGGGCAACAGTGGAATAAAAATGTGGACTGCTCCACTAACTGTGCTACTTTGCGCCTGCTTGGGAGCGGCGGTGGCGCAGATTGCATACACGGGCCATCTCTCCGAGCTGCGCATCAAAGAACTAAGCCAGTTGGCAATGCGTATGGAGCACTCCATTAATTCTAGGAAATATGCCTGTGATAGCTACTACGATCACGTCTGCAGTCGCAATCGTCCTCTCTTCTCGGTAATGGGTAGGTACGAATATAAATAATGGTTTTATCCTATTTCAAATTTAGATCCCCTGAATCGAATGAAATTGTTGAAATTGATAGATTTAATGTTGTTTGCCATAATTTAATTTCTTATAAATGGGATCTCTCGCAGGTCACATGCCTCCAAGTAGTGATCTCATCCAGCTGCTGACCAAGCTGCAGAACGACCCGGAACAATTCGAAGCGAAGCAGAAGCTTATCGATTTTTTCATCTCTTGCAACACTCTGAAGTCCTTGCAGGACTGCTATCGCGAGACATTTGAGTACTTCAAGCCACTGTTTGGCTACATCATTACCAAAAACCTAGTCGAGGGCAGCTCGCACGAGTTGCGTGACTTTCGGGATCTAATCCAACGCTTTGTGGACCGGAGTAGGTCGGTATTTGGAACCGATTTCCATCCATTGAGGAACCGATTGCAAACGTATAAGGAGAAGTTTGCCACGCCTAGTATCTATTTCTATGCCGGCGATCTCAATCGGGAGTACGCAGGTCTGCGTATTTATCGAGAGAGCTACGAGCACAATTTGCGTAATCTCGAGCAGCATCGGAAACGCAACTCTACTTTCGAGTTGGGTGTGCAGCGGACGATGCTGGACTGGAGCTTGTATCTATATCAGAGTCGGTTCAAGCCTATGTCTTACTTTTATCCCACGTTCACGGTACATCTGTATATGACTATGTTTAACATTAGCGAACGGCAACGGGACTCTACTCACTTCCGTGAAGAAGCGGAGTGCCTTAAGCTGCCCCAGTACGTGAACGTGCTAAGTGAAGCTCGTATGCTAGCCGTCATCTATCTAAAGAGCTTTAGGCATACTTGGCAAGAGTATAGCGATTGGATACAATCCTCAACAAAACATCGCGCGATCTACGACCAAGAAAACGAAATACTTCGACACTATCAGTTGAGCAACAAGCGCATCTTCTTCACGCTCTTTGCCCAGAACTTTTGTGAGTTTGGCAAGGAACTTGCCGAGCATGTCTTTTACCTGGGCCTCAAGGAAAACACGGACTTCTTTAATACTTACTCTTGCGGCTATCAGACGGAAATCACTAGAAATTGTGTTTAAATAATGTTTAATCAATAAGTCCCGTTTAATTTGTAACTAATGGTATTAGTATATATTCAATTTACGATATGGTCTTTACAAATGTTCATTCCAATGTATATATATATATATATGTATAGCGTATTTATGCACTTGAAGTATAGAATTGATATACATAATCCATGACATTGTAAGTAGGGAGTCTATTTGAATTTATGATTTTCCAAGATACTTAGCTACAAATAGTTATAAATTAGTTATCTAAGGTAGGAGGGCATCCTTCGACAGATTTCATTCTATTCGGCTGGCTGCACTTAATTCTTTTGGCCAGCTTGTGGTTGCGTGTAAGTCAAAGAGTGGGCAGCATTCTCTTGCTCTTGGCGAAACGCGTTCACCTTGTCGAAGTAATCTTTAGCCTGCTGGCGGCGATAAAGTTTGGCCAAATCACAGCTGGTCTTGCCGAGGCCATCCCGCGCCCAGAGCTCAGCACCGTGTGTAACCAAAAGCTTGATAAGCTCCAGTCCAGCATCCATGACCACTTTGGGGCGTATATGAAAAGGTTGTTAAGGCTAAATAAAACTTTAAAGTGACCAACTGTCAGTTCTGTCAAGAGAGCTATTTGCAAATATATAATTATGATATATGTATGCGATTAAAGTTCAAACTGAGGAACATACGGTTACGAGAAATATGTATATATTAGCTTCTTGCATCAAGTCGTCTAACAAAATAGTATACGCCATACCTGCCCGCATTAGCAGTGTCCAGTCGCAGGCATCTCTGGCCTCCAAATTGGCACCAGACTCCAGGGCAAACTTGACCATTTCAAATTGATTGGCATCAACAGCGCAGTGCGCAGGCGTCATCCCATTGCAGTCGATCGCCTCCAGCTGCGCCTTTTTGTTTACCAAAATGCGGGCCGACGGGAGATGACCATGATAGAACGCAAGCTGCAATGACTAGGCGAGTTATTATTGGAAGCAACCAAAGTGATCCTGTCCACTAACGTGCAGTGGGCTACGATTGTTGTGTGGATTGCCTAGATGCACGCTGCAGCCAGCCGAGAGCAGCACATCAATAATGCACATCTCACCCTGAATAATTGCATTTGCTAACGGGAGATATCCATTCGGGCCGGGGTAGTCCACCAGACTAGGTCGCCGGCGCAGTATTCGCTTGACCAGAAATTGCTGCGACTTGCGAATGGCCCGATACAAACAATTCGTGGATGGCAAAGGAGCTTCTGTGGTTGCCTAGTAAACGACAAAATATAATTTCATTCAATGAGTGGACTACCAAATAGGTTCATTAAAATACTATATACATACATATACGCATTGCATGCACATGCATATGCATACATATGTATACATCATGTGTGCATGTGTGCATTTGTGCATGTCTACTTGTAAGTTTGAATGTATCTCGCCTTTGTCTGTAAGTTTCTGGTATTTGAAATGCGTTTTTTATACCCTGAACCCATTGAAAATGGATTGAGCTGGAAAAGTTGATTGAGCCCTGTCCGTCTGTCCGTCCGTCCGTCCGTCCATCCGTCTGTCCGTCTGTATGAACGTCGAGATTTCGGAAACTACAAAAGCTAGAGAGCTGAAATTTCACATGAACACTCGTATGTTAGCTACGCAGTACGAGTTTATTTTGTTTTTTCGATAACTCATCCCGTTTCCAAATTATCGATAAAATATCGAAAATTCGTTTACATATTTTAGGGTTTTTGAGCATTACTTCTACACCGTTTTAGCTAGAGACTTCAACTTTATATATTTAGATAGATATTATAGATACGCAGATTTTGTAGTTTTCAGATTTTGGATACCACGCCCCCTCCGCCCCCAATTAAAAAAAAACGCATTTCAAATACTAGAGACTTGCAATTTGGCACATAGATAGATTTAGATACTCTTAATCTATTCTGAAAATTTCATGAAGATCGTCCATCGTCTAGAAATGGAGGTATAAGCGTCCAAAGTTCAGCCCAACCCACCCCCAAGCCACGGCAGCAACTGAGCGGTTAGCAGAGCGCGCGCTTATAAGTGCGTAAAGAAGAAGAGTATCACTTTTTTGCAGGGTTCAGGGTATCTCGTAGTCGAGCCGTCTCGACTAGAGCCTTCTTACTTGTTTTTAATGGGTTAAGGGTATAAAAAGAAATTATTTATATCTTTGATATTTGAAACCATTTTGACCGCACATGAACTTAAAATGAAAGGCATACTACCAGTAGTCAGGGCTTACAATAATGTCCGGTGAAATAGCCAGTGTTTCGTATTGGCTACCATCCGGAGCGGGTCGTAAAGCTCGAATGCGTAGCCGATAGCAGAAATTTTCCTCCAGGTTGGGGATGGTCTGGTTGCTTGAGCCGGCCCATAGCACCTGCTGCCAGCCGTGTCGCCTGTGGTACTTCTCAATGCTGAACACGGAAGCGAGTTTCAAGCTGGGTGTCCAGTCGATACAGATGCTATTCACCGTCGGCTTTAATATGCGCACCTCGAAATTTTGCCAGACGGGCACTAACGGGATCGATGCCGATTGGTCCGGCTGGCGCGAATCCTGATTGTTTATATTTTCATACATGCTGCAAACCGTATATTTCACACATTTGACCAATTTGCAACGTTATTTGTTTTGGCTGCATGCCCACTGAGCCGGCTCAACTTTGATTCCTATTCCCAATCCTATTTCCCAAGCAACGTCAACAGAAACGGAACTATAGCAAAAGAAACCGAAATAGCACAGCAACAACACCCAAGGAAATTGGCTTTGTCGATTTCACTTTGCCCGTATTTCAGCTCACTTGCCATTTCTTATCCACTCCCCGATGAGTCCATTAAGCTTTTGGTTAACATTGTAACGCAACATTTTCTTCATAATATTCAGTACGAGCATACCCAAATATAAATATGTTCGAATTGAAACCAGTTTCAGTAAATAAATTTCTATAGCATAGTTTACGCTCCGAAATAAAAAGAGCATTAAATTTTGGATACTCGAACCATGTGAATTTTTATACCCTGAGCCCATTGAAAATGGGAAATCAGGGTATAATAGTTTTGTTAAAAGTATGTAACAGGCAGAAGGACGCGTGGCAGACCCCATAAAGTATATATATTCTTGATTAGGGTGACGAGAAAAGTTGATGTAGCCATATCCGTCTGTTCGTCTGTCTGAACGCGTCGATTTCCGAAGATCAAAAGCTGGAGAGTTCATTCTTTTTGTGTTAGGTCTGTATATTGCACGCGCAATACGAGTTTGTTTTAGAAATTCGATAACTTATATATTTCGAGAGTTATCGATAAGCGAATATATCGAGAATCAGTTATAAAATTAAATTATATTTATCTTTAGAGTTAGAGCCTCCAAGTCTTCTGCATATATAGATACTTATTTAATACAATTTCGTGTTTTGTCAGATTTTGGATGCATTTTAAATACTAGAGACATACAGTTTGGTTTGGCATATAGATATGAATATCATATTCATAACCTGAAGAGATGAATACGATTGTCCGTCTAGAAACAGAATTAATAATCAATAAAGTTTTCGCAGCAAAACCCATGTGGCGCAGCAACAAAGGCAGCGACACAGCAAGCCGTGTGCAATGCTTACACACATACAGGCGTACAAGCATAGATCAGCGTGTGTGTGTGCTCGTGTTTTTGCATGTATAGCTTCTTACGCGTGGAGAATCGAAACGAAACATTCTTGCAATATGATTCGTTCGAAAAAGGGCTCAGGGGATTTCGTAGTCGAGCAGTCTCGACTACAGCTTTCTTACTTGTTTCGTTTATTTTGGTTGTTAAATCAATAAATTGTTGCAACATTGCTGTTGGCTGTTTGCTGTTCGGTGTTGATTGCTTGTCCTAACGCCCATTTTGCTGTCCATTGCAGCACGACTCAAATGTACATATGTATATCCGTGTTTGGCTCTAACCACGGTCGTGCTGTGAGAGTCAGAGCCATGGAAATAGAGACAGTAAGAGAGAGGAATAAAGAGGCGCGTATGTAGCAGACAGCCCAGATGTAGGTAGTTTTTTGATCTACCAAAACTAAAACTAAACTGAAACTTTTCTCTGTATAATATCAAAGAATATTTATGGATAAGACTATGGTGACAGTGGCAGCTTGCTTACTTAACAACCCTTTGACACACTGTGCAAGTGGGCACAGGGTTCAGGGAAAGGGGCTGTGACTGGGACTGGGGCTGAGGGTGAGAGTAGAGCCAGCTTCGTTCATCTGTCGCGCGCATTATGCCAACTCATCGACCACTACAAAATTACAGACTCAAAGGGCAGCATACAAAAAGGGAGGTAGAGATATCGTGCTCGTAACTGGGATGACGAAGCAAACACAAAAGCTATCGCACAGCCTGCCACATACATACACCTAGCCTGCTACACTCGCCCACACATACACTTACACAGCAAGGCATGCAAAAAAAATTATCATTTGTCAAAATCACAACATGAAACCGTTTTAAATTAAGCCACTCCGCCGTGTACATCAGAACACGCCTCTTCCCCTTACGACCCGCCCCTCTCTCTCCAGCTAAAAAATGTCATTTTGTCTGCGGCTGAAGTTAAGTTTAGTTGTCATCTTTAGCAACAGCAGCAACGGCTGCGGCAGCTCTTGAATTCACATTGATTGACGACGACCGCCAAGTGTATTCTGCCCCGAGGGAAATGAGCGACTGGATAAGGAGAGAGCTGTGGTTAGGGGAGCGGGCAGGGTAGCTACCAGTTAGCAGGGGTAAATTAACTTTATCATTTGGCTTGGCATTGTGAAAGAAATCAATTTCAAGCTCTAAGTGCGATTGCTCCATTGCGTTTTCAATGGCATCGCATTTCAAAGAAATCATATTCGAGCTACAAGACAATATGAAATGGAATATGAAATAAATATTAATAGAAAATAAGTAAGAAAGCTCTAGTCGAGACTGCTCCACGACGAGATACCCTGAACCCTTCGAAGAACTGACGAACAGATGGATATAAGGACAGAAGGACATGGCTATATAGACTCAACTCGTTCAAGAATATATGTATATTCTTTATGGGGTCGACCATGCCTGTTACATACATTTAACAAAACCATTATACCCTGATTTCCCATTTTCAATGGGTTCAGGCCATACAAAACAGTGAAAAAATAGAAATATAAGTCTTAGGAAATTTGATTATATTAGTAATAATAATATAAACGGTGATTTTGATAATGAATAACAACAAGAACAAGAAAATATATAATCAAATATCAATCATTTTTATGATATTTTCTCTAGGGAACACAACCGGTCATTTATAATAGATATCAAGATATTTATAAGCGATGTAGCTTGTAGCTTGTAGTAGAACACCCAGAGGGAATATGCTGCAGAAGCAATATCAGTTGAAGTCTCTCTCTCAGAAGTCTTTAAATCATCCAACAAAGCCAAAAACGCTCCAAATATGGCCAATTTGGCTTGAATAGGCAAGTTGGATGAGGCGGCTGATGGCATTGCCAAGAACAATCATAACAAAACCAATAGACGTCAACGAAAAAGAGGAGGAGGAGGGAGGAGGAGGCTTAGACAGGAACGAAAAGAATAACGAAGGAAGCGCTCAAGACAGGTGGTATAAAACGTAATGGGTTTGATTTTAATCTAAATAATGGGCTCTGCGCTGCGTGCTGACATACATGGCTTAATTAAATAATTTATATAAATTACCTATACGCTTCTTACACACACGTATACACAACACACATACACACTTTTGTGGTAAATGTAGCCGCAAAGCGCGCACGCGTTCTTTTCGTATGAGTGTGAGTCAGGTGTTGCCACCTCGCCTGTAAAAATTTCAGTTCTTTTCTTTCGTTAATTTTTTGGGGGGTAAACAAGACTGTAGGACTCTAGTCTGTCTTATCAGCGCATCGTGTACACTCGAAAACTTCCGGTACATGTGCTAAAAATTTACAAGCGGATCATTTGTATAAAAAAGAGGACGATTAACAACAAAACACTCACACCCACACAACGCACTCAAACACGGCTGTCGCCGGTTGTCATATCCGCGCCTTTGGTAATCAGCCAACAATTTGACTGTGCTGTCAAATACATATAATATTTAACATATATTTTATTGTCGCATTACTGCACTATCAGCCTTTTTCAGTTAGCCAATTTAAAGCCAGCAAGGTTCTTTGGCCAAGAGCTTGCGCTTAGGGTCAATTGTCAAAAGGGACAGTGAGCCCGCCAGACCGCCAGCTCGCTAGTCAGGCAGCCAGCCAGTGGGCGGCTGAATTGAGAGCCATTCGATAACTGCTCTCGTTCTGGCAGTCATCCAACTGCTAGCAAGCGTTGTTTCTCTCCTTTTCTCTCTCTCTCTCTCTCTCTCTTTATCTCTTCGTCTCTCTCTTCTCTTCTCTCTCTCTCTCTCTCTCTCTCTCTCTCTCTCTCTCTCTCTCTCTCTCTCTCTCTCTCTCGTTCGCTCGTTCACTTATTCACGCTCTCGCTAGTTGTGCGCTCTTCGCATGTTGGCGTTGTAAACTGTGTGCAGCGAATAACAGTTATTTGGTATTTTCGTTGTAGTTGGGCTCGGAAAAAGTGTTTTTTGTGTATGCTAGTGGTGAATCAGATTTGTTGTTGTTACGCCGCGAGCAGACCAAAGTGCGAACGAAAATACTAATTTTTCAACAAATTATTGTTGTTGTTGTGGCGTTGAGTGTTTAATTGTGCCTTCACCGGTTGTAGGTAAGCGAGCCTTTGCGACCTATCTATAATACAAGTGCAAACATTTTTCAACATTTTATATAAACGAAAAAATAAAGTGAAATGAAAAGTCCGCATTAAAAATAAAGTAAACGCTCACTCATTACCCAAGGCAAAACGCAATTCTCCTAGGACCAGAACGTGACATTCATCTCAAGCAGAACTAGCGAAGGTAGCCCAATGTGAGCGGCTGCACGATGATAAGCAATTTGTGGCTGCAAAAAGAAAGGATAATAAGTAGAAGCAATAAAAAATATAATTGATTGATATATAAGGCAGAGACAGAGAAACTATAATTGATAAAGTGCAAGACAATCAAGTTGAAGAGCATTTGTTGGATTTATATCAGACTAATTAGAATTCTTGCGACAGACAGACCGACACTTTATCCTAAAGGCAATTGGTGCACTGACCACTAAGCAGCGGACGTGGCGAAGAACTTTGCAATTTCCTACTTTCAAGCTGTGCGTTTCCGCTGAATCACAAAAGTTAGCTATCTCTATGTGTGTATGTATGTGTGCAAGCTAATGGCAACTGACAAGGAAAACAAAGGCGTCAGGGGTAACTCTTTCGCAGCTGTGTGTGCCATATGCTGAGCTTATCACTGCCATTTGGGACATCACTTCTATTATGTTTTTCCTTTTATTTATTTCTTTTTAATGGGGGAGGGGGGGGGGGGGGGTGTACGATATCTCAACAACAACAAATCAATAACGCATATTTGCCCATATGTAGTGCTTAGCGTAAAACTCAACAATCCTGACGGACTTCTCTGCGTGGCGCAGGCGCCGGCCGCAAATAAGTAGGCAACACTTTTTATTTCAAAGTCAAAAAGTCAAAAGAGAAAGAGAGCGCAGTGAAAACGAGTGGGAGAGAGAAAGGAAGAGAATGCGCGCGAGTGTAAGTTCGTATAAAAAAATTATGTAATAGAAATAGTAGTAGATAAAAGGCGACAGCAAATAAGTATATTATCAGTTAAAAAGCTAAAAGCTATTATGTACTCACACAAATACACACACTCACAAAAACTTAAATGTACATACAGGAAACGTATCATTGAGCCTACTCGAAGAGCGCAATATGGTAACGAGCCCAGTCTCCCATCCATATGTTAGAACAGCACAGCTAGTGGGTACTCACTCAAAACATTAGGCGGGGAAATTTGCAAAAGCTTTGGCAAAAATGTTTGCTACTGAGTGAAATCGTGAGTGCTGTTGTCTTTGTTATTTGTTGTAAATGTAGGCGCCGTTACGACTGCGACGTCGACGCTTACGCCGCTGCTGCCTATAGCTGTGCTTTGCTCGGCGCTCGGTGCGCGCCGCAATGGCCCGAGTTTTCCATAAAGGCGACTCGGCCGTGCGACACAGAAGAGTGCGAACATAGCATGAAGTAAGAAGCGCCCGTATTAAATACGAAAGTAAAGTGTACAAAAAAAGTATTAAATAATAAAAAAAAATACTAGCACATATATATATATATATATATACATATATATATATATATATATATATATATATATGTATATATATATATATGCGTGTGTGGTTGTGTGTGTGCTTGTGCGTGTACATCGACACTCGCTTAACAGATATATAATAATATAGCTGCCACATATACATAGAAAACATACACTATCATATAATGCCTGTACAAATCTATCAACAATAAAATAAAATTAATTCGCTGAACTGCATTAGCAGTATCGGCGGAGGGGAAGCCGTGAAGTCGAAGGCGAACGCAATTTTATGTAATCGAGGGATACAAAGTGTTCTTAAAAATTTGAGTAAAACAAAGTTCACAACGTTTGTTACGTAAAATGTTGTCTGCATATATATGTATATATGTGCGTGTGTGTCTAGCTATATGCCGCATACACGCTTGGCTCAGCTTCGTTATGGGCACTTACGTGCACGCTCACATAAAAGAAACCCTAATAAAGAAATATCGATAAAAACAACAAAACACGAACACACACACACACACATGCATAGAATAAATAACATACATCATATACATCACCGAATATTAAATTTTCTTTATATATATTTTCAACAAGAACATCATATTCATTTCCATTAGTCTGATTTGTTGCAGACTCAATCTATTATATGAAATGATTGTCATAATTAATAGTAGCTCGGTTATCTAGAATGGCACGTAAAATAGAAAGATTGGTATATTTTCACATGACATACAAGTCTTCACATGTCCCAGATTTCGTACCACAAGTAGTATTCCCTTTGCATAACATTATACTCTTGAATAACAGTAACCAAGTAAGAAGGCTCTAGTCTAGTTGCTGCCGTGGCTTGGGGGTGGGTTAGGCTGAACTTTGGACGCTTATATTTAATTTCTAGATGGTCGATCTTCATGCAATTTTCGTATTATATTATTAGCATTCAAATGTGTCTAATTGCCAATTACAAGTCTCTAGTATTTTAAATGCGTTTTTTTTTTTAAATTAGTGGCGAAAGGGGTAGAAGTTATGGTCAAAAAACGTTTAAAAAAAGTAAACGAATTTTCCAATTTTATCGATAAATTGGAAATTGGATGAGTTATCGAAAAAAAATGAAAAACAAACAAACTCGTACTGCATAACTTTCATACGAGTATTCATATGCTCAGCGCTCTAGATTTGTAGTTTCTGAAATCTCGACGTTCATACGGACAGACGGACAGGTCTATATCAACTTATTTTTTTGTGCAGATCAATAATATATATACTTTTTGGGGTCTGCGACATCTCCTTCTGCCTGTTACATACATTTTCACAAAACCATTATACCTTGAATTCCCATTTTCAATGTGTTCAGGGTATACAAATAAATACACAGGCTGCCTCTATTGAGTGTGTGTGTTATTTGCTCGTGTGCTTTTGTTTAAATTAGCTGCAATGTCAATAGCTACTTGTGTTAATTAGGGTTCAGCGCTCAATAGAGATGACCCCCAAAGCAAACTCATTAAAATCGTTTCGCCATCTCTTTTTTTTAACAAATATCTATCCATCCATCCGTCTTGTTCTCTCCCTCACATTGGCCATATATTTTTAAGTAAAGGCAAACAGTTTTATTTTTGTTTTTTTTATCTATGTTTACTTTGCAGCAAACTCTTTCTGTCTGATGCCCGCTCATCTTAGTGGATTTCTTTAAAACCAACACAAACTACTTTCTAAAACTTAGCTTCTTCCTCTTCAACAACAACAACAAAAACTACAACTACAACTGCATCACCAACAACAATTATACCATCTAACAACACACACGCACAGCAACACACGAAAATCTAAGTGGAATATTTTCGAAATAGTAGGTAAGTGAATGCACAGAAGAGTATCTAAAAGTAGCTGCAAATATCTCATTCGGAGTATGCAAGAAGTACTCTTCAAACTGACTCACTGAACACTAAAACTCTGCATAAACTTTATGCATTTTCACGCGTTAAGTGGCTAGACACCGCAGAGCACACCTAATATACTTGATATATTCCTTGTCAATTCCACAAACACTCACCTGATGAAAAGTTTTGATTTGCGCCTTCAGGGTACCAGATTTCGAGCTATCAATTCCTCAATCAATTACCTAGTATAAGCTTTTGTATTGTGCTCATTGTTGAACTTACTGCAAAATGTGATTTGCATTAGAATTTAACTTTGATTGGACTGCAAGTGGGTTCAATTCAATTCAAATAACTTGGAAAAAGTTAATTAATATGAAATATATGAACATTGAAATGGTAACGATTCAAGAACATTAATTGGCAAAGCTTACGCTGCTCACTCTAAAAAAAAAAAAAATATTTATATATATATATGTATATATATATATATAAATAAAATGTGGCTAGGTAAACCTGCATATTGCCTCTCCCAAATGAATAGCATTGAGATCCCTGATCTTCCCTTGATAATATATTGAGTTTGAACTTAACTTTAAACTAACGTTGTACACTATTTTTTGGGAAGACGGGTTCCTTCGAATAATAATCTTATATTTATACTACATTTACTCTATCGTTGGGATCACAAATAAAGCCATAACTAAGTTTTAATTTGAGCGACTGTAAAAAAGAGCCGCAGATATGCTCCACTGTAAAAAAGAGTTTGGCAAAGGATTTGGCATTAGGTTTTGGGAAGGCTTAGCTCCACTCTGCGGTGTCATAGGAACGAACAAAACTCAACTTGGCTTATTTGCGTGTTTATTGCCTTTAGCTTTTCATATAAAAAAAATAACTTTAAACGTAATTGGATAGCCGTGCAAAAGAAATGCGAATTGGCTTTTGTTGGGGCACACCTGAAAGAGTGGCAGCTGCTGTTTCTGTTATTTCCCCATCAAATTCAAAACACGAAGCCCATAAATTTTCGCATTTTATTTATGTATTTTATAGTAGGAGCAACCGCAAAGCCCTGACTGGACTGTTAAAACACTTCTGTTACGAGCAACTTGCCTGCTTTTTATACCCTGAGTCCATTGAAAATGGGAAATCAGGGTATAATGGTTTTGTTAAAAGTATGTAACAGGCAGAAGGAGGCGTCGATTTCCGAAGATACAAAAGCTACAGAGTTCATTCTTTTTGTTTTAGGTCCGTATATTGCACGCGCAGTACGAGTTTGTTTCAGAAATTCGATAACTCGTATATTTGCAAAGTTATCGATAAATGAATTTATCGGGAACCAGTTATAAAATTCTAGCTAATTCATCTTTAGAGCTAGAGTCTCCAAGTCTTCAACATATATATAGATACTAATTTAATACAATTTCGGTTTTTGTCAGATTTTTCCACTCCCCATCTCGCCCCACCACCCCCAAATGTGTAAAAAATGCATTTCAAATACTAGAGACATGCAGTTTGGTTTAGCATATAGCATGTAGATATGAATATTATAATCATAATCTGAAGATATCAATACGACTGTCCATCTAGAAACAGAATTATTAATCATCAAAGTTTTTTCAACAAAACCCATGTGCCGCGGCAACAAATGCAGCATTGATCACACATATATGTACATGCTTACAAGCATGTGTGTGCTCGTGTTTTTGCATGTATAGTTTCTTAGGCGTGCAGAAACGAATCGAATAATTCTTGGAATATTATTCGTTCGAAGAAGGGCTCAGGGGATTTCGTAGTCGAGCAGTCTCGACTACAGCTTTCTTACTTGTTTTTTTTAATTGAAGTGAATTTCGTTAAATTCAGAAACTGACTGGCAGAAACTTACTTGGATAGCATTATATATGATATTTTTTTGATAGTAAAGCTTTAATCTAACTAGATTTTAATATTTTAAATTAGGAGCTTATTTAGTTCGTAGTTTAAGTAATCGTCAAAGTATCAAAATTCCTCAAGTCACTACGAAAAGTGGAAAATAGAAAATTCTGTATCTTACACCATATGAGATGTGTTTTTGAAAGGCAACAACAATTAAAATGCTACATAAATATTAAAATGCTTCATAGATACTAAAATGTTTCAAATCCAATGAGCTCTCATAATATTATAGTCACTTCCGAAGAGGTTTCTTATTATAATACACCAGTACTTCAAGTTTACTTATTTAAATTCAACAATTTGCAATCTAATCATCGTCTAAGCCAAGCACCACACTTTACAAATCTATCTGTAATATATTCAACTTCATATAGTTAATAGAGTACAAATTTATTTAGCTCCAGCCCTTAATACATTTAAAGAATAGGGTAAGCTTAAAGTAAATTTTACAAAAATGTGTTTTCCTATAATTTTGTCGTGGGTGGGTCCTGGAGCAATTCGGGCGCTGGATATTGGGTGCTGGTGTCCAAAAAACAATTCTGTTGATGAGTGGCCGCAGGGCGCCTGAAAAGCTAAAAATTCTTTGCAGCGTCAGCTTAATTCATTAGCTTGGTGCAGAACGCAGGAAGGCAGGCAGGCGAGCGAAGGGGAGAATAGCAAGGAGAGCATGTCCTGAGTCCTGATGATCCGTCAGGCTATCTGTATATTCGCTCAGCCTGTCTGTCTGCCTGCCTGACAGGCGTATGCTTTTTATGTCAAACTAATTTAGTTGCTCGTTTAGTTGGACGTAGTTTTAATTTGCTGTACCCCCAGCATCGCCCTAGTTATGCTCCTAGCTTAGGTTTGTTAGCCCAATTATAGTAAATATTAATATACATGACTATGAAGCCGATGGTACTAGATAAAACCGTAATTGGAAATGGAAATGAAAATAATCCGTCGCCGCAATATTTTATAAAGTTGCAAATTTTTTTTTATTGCTCCTTGCCGTTGAGTAAACAAGGAGGATTTGATATTTGTTTTTTGTAATCGATTACCGAAAAAAATTTCGAGCAAAGTAATTGAACACATCCTTGAGTTATTTAAGGCATTTGTATTATGAGCGAGTACTGGGCTACCGGTACGTGCAAGTACGCAATTCTTATTTAATTTGAATATTACACCCACATTTATTAGGACATTATTATACGGGGCCTTAGATAATTTTAGCACAAGTTGGATGTAGGATGCAGAAGGAGAGGTATGGGGCTCATTGTTCTAAGCATTGTTCTGTTTGAACACAATTTATTTTTCTTGGCTTTTTTATTTCTCTCTCACAGTTTGGTTTTCGTTTCAGTTGCGGAGTTGGGCGCAACGAAAGCCGTTACTGCACTTTCCAGCATCAGCAGCAGCAACAACACCCACGCCCATAGATCCAACAACAGGAAACACCAAGAAATAAAACACAATGGCGGCGTTTATTGCGAAACAGATGGTTGGAAATCAATTAAGTGCCGTTAAAGGTAAGTAAAACTTAAATATAACAAGTAACAAAGTTTCACTTAGGCGCAACTAACCGCTAGATTCCCGCAGGTGCCGTTTATTTATTTAATAAACGAAATATTTCAACAATTAGCAAACGTACATGGCAAGCAACAATGATTTTTCCCATACACACTGTACGAGTATACACACTGCGTGCCCGCAAATTAAGCTATTTTCTATATATACATACAAAGGCTGCATGCTATAGTATTCTAAGAATTGCGATTGAATTGTGAGTTTGTAGGAGTGAATTTAATTAGGTTTAGCTAACGATTACATATTATTTTATGACCTGGGTTCAAAACCCGCTGGAAACTTGTTGTTTATTAATCGAAAACTGATCAATTTTATTTTTTAAATTCATTAATATTTTTATATTTATGTTAAAATGCTTTCTGTCATCTTAGCAATTACTACTAAACTGTTTGTATGCATGAATTATGCAGTTGGCCACAAAAAACTTCTTTGCCGATTAGCCACGCCCCCAGTAGGCGTGGCCACTTCTTAGAAATAGCCGAGGATAATATAACTGCAAAATTTGGTTGCTTACATTCCAAAAATTCGAAAATTACTGGGTATTTTTCGATATGTCACGCCCCCAAAAAGGCTTAAAAATTATTTTTGGGTCATCGATAGAGGAGGTCATTAGTAACTGAACCATCACATTATGAAGCTTTTAGCTCTAAACCTGTAAGAGATATAAACTTTTGCGGTTTGCCACGCCCCCTGTGGGCATAGATATATCTAGCATAGCTTATTGATCTTGGGTTTTCAACCTGAGTATACATGCCAAATTTCAAATTTCAAATTGTCACCGCGAGTATACATTCGAAATTGCAACTCTCTAGCTCATCAACTAGTATGATTACTGGCATGCGGGCGCAAGAATTTTCCGATTTGCCACGCCCCTAGTGGGTGGATCGGAATATTTTTACACTTATTATATATGTATGTAGTTTATGTTCCAAATTTCCAGTCCCTAGCTCTAAAAGCGCCGAAAACAATTGCGTTCATACGGACAGACGGACGAACAGCAAGACGGACATTGCACAAAACCAATAGAGATGTTTTCCCTTTTTGGGAACAGAGTCTAAAAATGGTCGCCAAAACTAAGTTTAATTGGAAAATTTTAAAAATAAAATCATTACTGAAATTCATTGTGATTCCATTGAGTCTATTGAAAATGGGAAATCAGGGTATAATGGATTTGTTAAATGTATGTAACAGGCAGAAGGAGGCGTGGCAGACCCCATAAAGTCTATATATTCTTGATCAGGGTGACGAGAAAAGTTGATCTAGCCCTGTCCGTCTGTCCGTCCGTCCGTCCGTATGCATGAACGCGTCGATTTCCGAAGATACAAAAGCTAGAGAGTTCATTCTTTTTGTGTTTAGGTTTGTATATTGCTCGCGCAGTACGAGTTTGTTTCAGAAATTCGATAACTTGTATATTTGCAAAGTTATCGATAAACGAATTTATCGGGAACCAGTTATAAAATTCTAGCTAATTCATCATTAGAGTTAGAGTCACCGAGTCTTCTGCATATATATAGATACTAATTTAATACAATTTCGGGTTTTGTCAGATTTTGGATTCCGGTCTCCACTTCGCCCCACCACCCCCAAATGTGTAAAAAATGCATTTCAAATACTAGAGACATGCAGTTTGGTTTAGCATATAGATATGAATATCATATTCATAATGTGAAAAGATCAATACGATTGTCCATCTAGAAACAGAATTATTAATCAATGAAGTTTTCGCAGCAAAACCCTTTGCAGCAACAAAGGCAGCGAGACAGCAAGACGCTTGCAATGCTTACACACATGCATACACACATACAGGCGTACAAGCATAGATCAGCGTGTGTGTGTGTTCGTGTGTTTGCATGTATAGTTTCTTACGCGTAGAGAATCGAAACGAAGCATTCTTGGAATCTTATTCGTTCGAAGAAGGGCTCATGGGATTTCGTAGTCGAGAAGTCTCGACTACAGCTTTCTTACTTGTTTCAATTACTTTTCATATTTGTTTTCATATAACATAACATGATTCTCCCTGAAGAGAGATTCAATGAAGTTAATTTTTTTGTAAAATATGTAGAGATTGTGCATATCGTATTTTTTTAATCTCACTACATATTTCTAAAATAATAAAAATGGAAGTAAATGGGTATGATACTTGTTAATAAGTTGTTTCATAGAATTCTAAACACTCGAAGTAACTCTAAAATTAACTAGCTTCAAAAGGGAGAAATATTCCGCTATTTCCTATTTTCGTAATCTTTACTGAATCACTGCTAAATAATAAGAAGAATTGGCAACGTAACCGAATTGAATGTACTGCTCATCTCTTCGAAGCAATATCTTACCTGATTATACTCATGTATACATGCATATGAATATGTAGCTAAATGGGGTGAATATATGTACATACACACCCACACATAATTTACACACGCACATATATAAATGTATATATTTATATATTTTTTTGGCATACCAGATCGATAAACCTACATAATTCATTTTCAAGCTACTGCACAGCGCAGCAGATGAAGTACAAGTAACTGCCACACATGAAAGTGGCTAACGCTTTTAGCTGCCCCACTCGTTCCTCTGGCGTTTCTTTGCTATAGCTCTCCTAGCTGTTGTTGCCGTTTTTATTTAACCGTTGGCTGTGCAATCGTTTGGAAAATCATTGAATGCTTTCAAAAACGCGACACTAGAATTTTTTATTTGAAACGCTTATCAACTGGAGGCATGCGACATGCCACAATACAGCATATGCCATGAGGCAAGGATTTACATAGTTACTATATAATGTGTATCTGTGCATCTAGGCGTGTGTATTCGTATAGCTTTAGGTGTGAAGAAGGATTTCGCAATTTGCTTGTGCCCATAGCTGTTGCCCATAAGGCCGCGCTGCTATGCACCAACTGCCAACTGCCGACATCCCAACTCCATTTCCATTTCTAACTCGAAGAGGAGCGAGTGCCATCGTCAAATGGCTTCCTCTTATCAAGCGCAGAAATTCTGCACGAATGCGTTGCCAAGTGGTTCTAACAAATTGATACAGTTAATTGCGTAGATTGATGCTAAATTTATATACCACTTACAAAGGGCGTGAGCTAGCAGACCAGAGTCATCTAGTTGGATAGATAGAGAGAGTACGACCCAACCCACTTCTCCACCCACCTGACACAGGCACTTGCTACATGCCACATGCCACATGCGTCTTGCGTCTTGCCTCTTGCCTCTTGCTACTTGTCAAGCTGTCGACTGCGGCTCTGCGTGTTGGGATTGATAGACTGGTCGAAAAACATGAAAATACTATTAGCATGACCATAAAAATTGAGAAATCAAATCGAAGTACCATCCATTTGTTTT
The DNA here is from genome assembly GCA_030914385.1 of Drosophila antonietae. NCBI lineage: Eukaryota > Metazoa > Arthropoda > Insecta > Diptera > Drosophilidae > Drosophila > Drosophila antonietae. The sequence goes on along the minus strand of JAUESO010000609.1, from coordinate 143,175 downwards.
TATATTATAAGGAATTAGGATGACGCACGTAATGCCAATTACCCCAGAACACAAAAATTCGATTCTATGTTGCCCTTTTTTATTTTCAATTCACCCACGTCATTTGTTCCAAATTTGTGTAAAGAAATTAAATAAAAAGTGTATAAGCTTTGGTGACTGACTACAAGATATTTTGTAGGTCACATTAAGTAGACCTTTATTAAAAGAGTTGGGTTGGAACATCGATTATTTAACTGAGTTTTTTTTTTTTTTTTTTTTTTTTTTTGTTTTTTTTTTTTTTGTGTATTGTTCCTAATATAACGTTCTTTTAATAAGTCAATTTTGACTGGCTGATCTAGAATCGATAAGGCTTAGCGCTAAAAGTTTGTATACTTAGTTTTTAATTCTATTTTTAAAACAATTATATTTGGGCAGATAAAAGTAATGGCGTAAAGTGTAGATATAGTTTGAGAGCGCCCACCATAAGCTGAAACTGAATATTTTATGAAATCGAATGTTGTCATCGAAATTCGTTTCATAGTGTTTTATCTGTGAAAAACTTTCCGCCCTGTTACATAAGGCGAATAACAGAGAGTGTTTGTAACAGTGTATTCAGAGCATGGTCAGCTAATGCGTTTCCATTGCCGTCACAATCGTTGAATTTATTTGAGTTGCTGTCGTGCTATTGCCTGTCTTATGCGAGGATAATATATGTATATGGATTTGTCCACTTGGGAGGAAGTAAGAGTAATAAATGTGACAAACGTGCAGACAGGAAATAACTCCTTGATATATGGACCACAATTTACTTGAAGAACAACTATCATTACTGCATTTTAATACTATTTAATTTTTCTTTTCTTAAAGGTAAGCGTTTGGTTTGTGCAACTTAATCAAGTTCCTACTCAGTGCGTAAGTCACATACAAGAAAATAAGCATATCTATATATACATAAATTAATATCAATACCATATTGAACATTATTATAATAATTAAATTCTTACTCTGCGCACAGATTTCGATTAATGATTTCAGTTCGACTTTCATTTTGAATGAATCAACAGAAAATGTGTAATGATTGCCTCATCACGCATGATTGCCCATAAATGACCATTTGACCCGTTTTTATAATTTTTGAAGATTTACGTTATCACTCGATCAAATTAACAAAAAATAATATATATACATATATATATTTATACATATAATTATTTTATCTTTTTAACTTCGAAATATAGCGTTGCGCTTAAAGAATACCCACCTTCAATTTAATTTTTTAGTTTTTGGTAATCTACTTTAATTTCTAACCCAAACACTGTCATCAGAAAACGTTTCTGGCTCGCGATTGCCATTATCTAGTCTGCCTTTCAATTGATAACTTTGTACTATATTATATACAACTATATTGTATTCTATTTAAGCTTAAGTGCACACATATCATGAAAATTGCCCATAACCAAGTTAAAGATAAAATAAAATGTACATATTTGTACGCTCCTCCCCTTGTACCTTGTCACGGCAGAACTTTACCTCATTGTAAAACACACACTAAAAACAGGAGCTTGACGAACACCAGTAACAGCAAGATATAAAATACAAACTCGCAAAAAAACACACTCACAAACATATCTTACGCAACTCTAACTCAAAAAAACGATAGCCAAGTTCACATCAATCCTCATAATTCCATGTACTTTACACAAAAACATCAACAATTCCCCTTGCGCGCGTACATTCCCCGCCCTCAATCACGACCGACAACAATGAACCCAGCTGCCAACGCCTGTTTTATTATTGAAATATAACGAAAAACTACTATTCAATTTTTTCTATAACAATATCTTTCGCTTTTCTGGCCTTATTCTGATGTCTCTTCTTTCATTTTTTCTTCCTTTTATTTTTTAAACGCTTTCTTTTATTTTGTTTTCGCCAATATAATTCCACGCATTTCTTTTTTTCACTAATTGTGTTATTAGAATACGCCCGGAATTTAATACTTTTCAGCATCGAATATTTACGGGTAATCAATTACCCTTTAATATATTATTCACAATACACGCTCATTTAATGTTAAGTTCGCTGTGTTTCAACACTTCAAATTTCAATCTCTTATTTTTCACCAATACTACCATGGACTCAACTTCTGATTAAATACAGTCGCATGGGTTCTAAACGCGAAATCAGTCGAGAGTGTTTTACCAAGAGATTTTTTCTAAGCTGTTTAACATTAAAATTGTTCGTAATTTGCAAACACAACATATTATACCTTATCCAACACACACGTATAACGTATACGTATATCGTATATATACTACTAATTTTTCAACTCAACAGCACTAAAACAAATTTCAATAAAAGCATTTCAATAAACCACACATATAAACACAACTATTTACTTACTATTTCTACTTCCTAACAACTACATTTTCAACTTATTCTACTATTCTTCCAACTCCCTCTCTGTTTCCATCTTTGATATATATTTTACAAAGCTATTCACTATAATCGCATACTCTCACTATCATTTAAGAAAATAGCCATCTACTAACTATATCTATATATATATAATACAATAACTAATAGGATTATTAGTAAACAAAATAAATAGGAAGACATATTAATGAAAATTTAACCTTTACTCTCCTCGACCCTACACGCTGAACAGATGCTGCAGGCGGTAATTTCTCAAGAAATAATACCTATATAAAACACAAATATATATATATATAGATATATATATATATATATATATATATTATATTATATATCTTTATATTTCCAAAATTAAACTTTTGTATGAACCCCACGCATTTTTGATTCGATTTCGATTTAGATCCCACCATGATATCAGCATTTATTATTATATATATATATATATATATATATATATAGATTATAGAGTACGATTTTTAATAGATATTAGGCTTGATTGCCGTTTTATTTTTGCTGAAAGAAAACACGAGCTAACAATTATATAATACTTAATTTAGTTATTAAACTTGGTGCACATGCCCTCTTGCTCCTAAAAAATCGAGTAAAAGATTGCACAAGAAAAATGCTTTCGATAGTACCGTTAGTTATACATAAAAAAATTTTGTCCTGCAAAGGGCAAAAAATAAAAAAAAATAAAGTGCTTTAAATACTTTTTTAATTTTTATTTTTTTTATAATTTGTTAATTAGCCATAATCAAAATTTTTAGTTCTCAAAATAAGTAAATGATTATAAGGCAAAAAAAAAAATAATTACAATTTACATAGCTAGCATTGCATTTCAATTTGCATTTAATTTCTTTTAACCAAAAAAAAAAAAACATATATTTATATATTAACTAAAAATATGAATATTGACTTAGCATAAACATATTTTTCGTACTTTGAAAAGTTACCTGTTTTATTATATTTGGTTACCTACTGCTTCTATATCTACTACTACTTCTACTTCTTTTCTAACTATTACTAACTTCTATTACTAAAACAAACAAAAAATAAAACTACAACCTTTCGTACTCTACTCTGTACTTATAACCATATATGGAACCATACTTACTACAATAAAACAACTTACATCTTCTCTACCTTCTACTACTACAACTACTACTATAAAACTACTCTTAACTACAACAACAACCAACAACATCAATAATTTCTACAACTATTATACAACGTATTTACAATGAGGTAAAGTATAAGTAAATATTTTTGCTATGTGTATAACACAAGAAGTACCTTAACTATATGTGTATAAGCTGAATCTCTTTATCTTTATCTATTATCTACATTTAATAAATATATAATATGTATGTATCTATAAAATATATATGTATATATTTTATTTATACACATATACACTTCAGGGTGCTATCTAACAAATATTGAGTGTTCTCAATGAAAATTATCTCGTCAGTTATTAAATATGTTAACTGCTCATTTTATATAAATACAAAATGTGCCTCATCCGTGTTAGTGCACAAAAATATCGTTCAGGCCATTTTCTGTAAATGTAAGGTATAACTGGGATTCATTTATTCACATTTGTTCGAGTTCCCGTTTGCTATTTTCAATTTGTATTTTGACGAGCAAACATTTTGACACATGCGACATATGCCACAGACAAGCAAGATTACACCCCCTACAAGACCGCTACAGCTACTTCTCTGGCTTTATACAGACACTTATGCAGATATCAATACATATACTGATACAGATACAGACAGCTACAGCTGTCCACAACATTTGCAATTGATGTACTTAACACCCAAATGCAAATGCCGCTCATCTCTCTCAATTTGTTAGACAACATTTGTGACGAGCACAAAGTGAAATTGGAATTTTACTCTATCTGATATTGCGGTTAGTACGAAAATTCTATTTTCTTTCCTATTTTTCATTATTTATTCCTTTCAATTGGAAAAAATTTTTGATGAGGTTGAAGCCTCTAAGCAGCTGTCAAACTTAATTCGCGCAAGCTCGTTCATTGAATGAAATGAGCCTAGAGCTGACATACCGGCACGTTCTGCCAGGAGCGCAGCATAACTAATTCTGTGGGTACAAAAGACCAGAAAACTAAGCGCCAAATGACGCATTTAATGGGCGAAGCGAGCGGTGGGGAGAAGTTAAAGAGTGGGGTAAAGCTCGTAGCTGTCACATAAATGCTGCATATTAAAAATTCTTTAAATATTTGTACTGCGAAAAATATTTGCATGCAGTTTATCAGCTGCCAGCCCTGTAGACGCGGCAGCATTTTTGTCAAATTTCCAACATTTACTGACATGGAAACCAAATTCCCAACAGAGACAACCCTGGTTTTACGAGAGGCGATAGGCGAGAGGCGAGAGGTGTGAGTGAATGTGCTTATGTGTATGTACGTGAGTGTGGGTATGAGTGTGTGCAAGTGCTGTTGGCTAACAACTAATTGCTAAAGCTCAAGAACTGAGAAAAGAATTGAGTGCACAGCCAGCGAAATGGCAATGAGATTTACTTGCGTCATTATGAAGAGCCATAAGCCACGGCTTGGCAAAACAAGGCGACACAGGAAAAGGACGAGGTGCTCTCTGCCACAAGTACTGAACAACCTTATAGCACTTGCACACGCCCACTTTTTTACTTACTTATGCACACGCATGTGGCCACAGCAACACATCTCAAATATACAGAAGCTGCTCAAAGAGATACTGCTGCACAAAGTAAAGCTACACTTGAAGAAATAGAGAACCTAAAATCATGTGGCCGAATCTAATTTTAGTGTCCTTAAGCCATTGCACGTTCTATAGATGTTCCAAATACTTTGTAACATTTTCCTAGAAAATATTTCTTAGTTTGAAAACGTTTTCTAGGTTGAATTCATATTAAATCGTATTTAATTATCTTCTTATAACGATTACCGATCTGTTTTGGTGACTCTAAATACTTCTAAGATGTATATTTGGCTTAATCAACCGCTTCTTTTCAAGGACATACACGTTTTATACACAAGTAAATTATTCTTTTCTGATTTTTTTCACGTCATACTTTTTAAGAGTATGCAATTAGATACATCTGAATACATCTCTAAAGATAGAAAGCCAAATTATTGAATTATATGAGTATATGCAAGAGGGTACGTGGCGATAAGTAAATATCTAGGACTCTTTGAGGCTGTTCAAATGTAATTACGCCGGGAATATGGTAGTTGCTATTAGTAACTATGACAATGAAATCATTTGCTCTGGGGTACACAGCGCTTAGCCGTCGACTGTAGACGCGTTGAGGTGGGCTGAAATTGGGGGACTACGCAACATTTCAACTGCTTAAGTCAACATCTACTTAGCAAAGTCGCAGTACTGAGCGACCAAACACCCACTTCCTAACATTTGAAATGCCGCCGACGTCTCCAGCTCTGACCCAGATGCGGATGCAGATCCCGGTAGAAGCGTGCGTGGCAGCAGAGGGTTTGGCAACAAAGCTCGCCGGTCTTGAACCGGATTAGGCATGAAAATAATTTGACGTTCGTGCCTTTTCAGCAACTCCTTGCAATAAAAAAAAGAAAAAAATTACACACACACATATATCTAGAGAAACGGAGTGGAAGATGGAGAGAGAGAGTGGAAGGTGGAAAGTGGTATGAGTGGGACACCAGCACAAATGTGTTGCGCTTCCTTTAGCATCTTCTTAGCACTTGGTCCCTATTTGTGGGTGTGCGTATGTATGTCAGCAATACGAATGGAAATGGAACTCTAATGTAGTATTCCCTTAGCATGCACGCATTAAGTCGCATAAATGTCACTAGCAGTCATCCTCATCTACTCATCTATATACAGACGCCTCAGCAAATCCTAAAACAATTCCAAGGAGGCACCACGCTGACGACTGACGTGCTGGTATTTGAATACTATCAAAGCAATAAAACGCAGCGAGTGTCTTACTTATCCGGTCTTTAGATCGTATATCAGGCTTATGATTGGGACCACAGCACTTAGGCAGAATCCAACAAGGGATGATACATACATATGTACATAAAAAAAAAATTTATATGTATATATATATATATATTATATATATATAATATATATATATATATATATATATAGAGAGAGAGAGAGCTTGGCTGCAGGACTACGTATTAAGTACCCTCATTACGGCCAGGACACGCAGAAGCAAAGCTTTTAACAAAAAAATATAAAAAAGAAGAAATTGTTGCCTAGAACAACTAATTTGGGTACCTAGTGTTAGTTTCAAAAATATCTTTTAAAAAATAAATGTACGCAAATTGAAGACAGTCGGCCTTAAGGGCTGAACCCTTAGTCAATAGGTTGGCCATCAGGAAATAAATGAAATAAGTAAAATTGCCAACACTAAAAAAATATGTTCGAAAATAAATACATATATACATAAGAATACACATAAATATGAAAATATATACATATACATATTGATAAATGGAAAAGAAGCTGATGAATACATAAATATATAAATACATATATACATACGAATAAATGAAAATATATACATATACATACATATTCATAAATGGAAAAAAAGCTGATGAAAATTAAGAAAAGCTGGCTGACCAGGAGAATATTGCAACTATATGTACAAACTCTGTTAATTATGTTGTCACGATAATTATATTACAATAGGCTTGATTAGTTTTTAATTGAGTTACGAGTTGCGAACAACTTCAAGCATAAGAGAAAAGAGAGGTAGAAAGAGAAAGAGAGAGTATATTTGTATGTAAACAACACTCAAAGAAAATCTGACGGAGATTTCAGGCTCAAATGGAAAGTAAAGTTTGCTTAGCCAAAACTGTGAGACAATTTCGAAGTTTATATCTATTTAAAAAACGCGATTTGTAAACATAGAAATAGTAAATCATTAAAATTTCCTTTCAAGATCAGAAATCAACTTCATTTGAATTAAGAAAAAAAATTAAACCTATTTCTGTAGATATATCTAAATGTATATATGGTTTCTCTTCAGTTGTCGAATAAATCTTTCGCTTTTTACTAAAGATTTCCGTGGAGAGGAACACTCTGACTCTTAAATATTATTCTGCAGCAGCTCCTGCTGTCACACTCTATCTCTCCTTTATATGTGGCTATACATATATATATATATGTGAGAGAGAGCAGGAGTTGCTGGAGAATACTGAAAGTGCCAAATAGGATAAAAGGAAGTTCATAAAGTTCATAAAGCAAATTACAAAAGTCTCATGAAAGCGCAGCAAGCGCAGAGCGGAAAATGGTTGGAGTAAGGTTAGAAGTTGGACTAGGGGTTGATGGGGCGTATGTGTGCTCCTCGGCTGAAAACAATTTGTTACAATTGTGATTGTGTGGGGAAAGAGGGGTCAATCAATTTTTATTATAAAATACATTGAACTGATTTAAGAAAACAATAAATGGACATTTACACAAATCAATGCGAATACCCTACAATAAAAAGAAGAAAAAGTTAATTCACGCAGCTATTCAGCAAATTGATGACAATAAATTCAATTTAATGTACGTTGCCTTTAGCAGCAGAGACGTACACCGGCTGCGGCAGCGCTGTCTACGCAGCAGTATGACAATATGGTCAACAGCCAGTAGCCAACCCCCTCTGGCAGCTAGGAAAAACGCTCAAGAGCACTGCGTGGGAATTTTTCTATTGCGATTGCGCCGTCACATTGGAGGCTGTGCAAATAGTGTCGTTAGCGTCGGCAGTCCGAGTGCGACGACAATAATTAGAGCGAGACTGCAAAGATAGCTTCTGCTGCCGGTACTGCTACTTCTGTTATCAGAGGCAACGCCAGTCACATTCAAAGCCAAAGCTGAATCTGCGCAGGCGCTGCACAGTGCACAGTTAACAGTTAACAGAGTCAACCCCAAGTACTTGGGTCAAAGAAGATATGGTCCATCGCTGCAGCAACAGACCGCGACTGCGACTGAGACCGAGGCAGCGGCAGCACAGCGACAGCGACAGCGACACTGGCGTTTGGGCATAAAAAGCCCAGCGACTGTTGGATTGACTCCTACTCCATCTTTGCACTTCTGCGACTAAAGTTCACTCACGTAGCTACGTAGTTGACGTAACGGAGTGCGTCGCCGCTTAAAAGTTGGCATTAGTCAAGTTCATTTTTGTGCATTCAGTTCGTGAGCGCTCGTGGCCGAGTACGTAGTTCGTTTTCTATACCGGTGTGCGAGCAAATCGATTTAATAGACATAGAAATGGACCTACAGACCAAAGCAAACGATGCCAAAGCCGAATCTTCACGAAACCAAACAAGACGATGGCGAACACGAAGGCGAAAGCGCAGCGTCAGTGTGTCACAGTTGCAGCGGACGACTACGGCCTGGCCACTCTCAGTGTGGAGCGACGATGCGGCTACACTACTAACTAGCTAGTCGAAACCACAACGGCAGCGACAGCAGTGCCTTCATTTAACATAGTCGCGTGTTTTACACAAACCCCAGCAGCACGGAGAGATAGCATTGGCCTAAAAGCGTCACGAAATCATGAATTTCATTGGTATGGAACAACAGTTAAGCCAAAAAAATAAATAAATAAATAGATATAGATGAGAGTTTGGTGTTGCGTGCACTTCGGTTAAATTGTAACTCTTTCTCTCTCTCTCCCACGCTCTCTATATCTAACTAACTGACTCTTTCTATCTCTGTGTGTGTGTGTGTTTCGCTCTTAATACTAATACAACTGTACTCTGCTAAATGTAAGTCACAAAAATTAACTTTGTTTTACATACATATACATACAGCAATCTAATTGCGAGCATACATATGCTCGTGATGGAAAAATAAGAAGCAAACTAAGCTAAAATCAATTGCATTAATCCCCAACAACCCCATGTGCTTGCTAAATTTATTGATTTCCTGTCAGGGGAAAAGAAAAAGTTCAAGGTTGATACACTTGCATTTGTCTGATTCAATTAATTTTTATTATGCATTAAAGCTGAGCGAACGATTTTCGACGAGTTGGCAACGCTGCGGCTGCACATAAAGTGCATCGCCGGGGCGACAGCTAAACGCCTCGCTGAAATCGGGAGTGTTACGCAAGAGCATGTGCTGCAACTGGCGCTTATGCTCCTGCTGTCCTTCTCTACACTCCATCAGCAGACTGCCAATGAAGTAGAGGCGCTGCAGCGTCAACTGCAGTTTACCTGCAGTCAACAGCACATTCACTCGGTTCATTGTAGCCTGCTGGCCCACCCACTCTTTGTAGCTGCTAGCCGCCAAGCGCTGAGCTAAAGTGCTCAGTAGCAGATCGTGGCCATTTGTATTAGAGGCCGTCTTGCTACAGTTCAAGAACTGGGAGAATGTGGGATCTGAGTCGGTGCTGCGCCAAGCGCCAGATGTTCGACTGCTGCTGCCAGCGGCAACCAAATGACGAGCAAAGCGTTCCGCTAGAAGCACATAGGTAAGCGGCGCTGTCAAGTTCTGTTGTTGCTTTGGCAACAATCCATATACGGTCTCAAAGGCTCGCGCATATTGGCGCAACTGCAGTGCAGCTTGTGTAGGCGGCGGTCGCTTACGATGGAAGCGCCGCAGTTTCTCCATATTCCCATAGAAGCTTCGACGACTAAGCTGCAAGTCCTGATAAGTAGCATCTAAATACTCATCTCCATTAAGCATTATGTGCATCACTTGACTCAGAAAACGCTTTGATGACTGCTCGGAGATCTCGTCTATCCACACACTGCCTACTAGCTGTGCCTTGTAGCCTCTGCCAATGCTCGCATACATCTGTGTCAACTGCACGCGATCCGTGCTCAAGCGCTGCAGCAGATGCGCATATATGTCGCCGGCATAAACATCGGCCAACTGCTGGCAGTCAGCCTCTGCAATATCTACATCAAAGTAAATGTAATGGTAGAAGTTGAATTAAGATGGTTAGGTAAAATTCACTCAGTAACTAGCTGGAATTTAATCAAATAATATTCAAATCTATTAAGATTAGCTTCAGCATATAAAACGATCAAGTCAAAGTCTTTGCTAAAAATATATAAAAAGATTTACTCTACAAGTAGGCGTGAATACAATTTTAATATATTTGGATTGATACACCAAGAAATAAATGTTCACATAGATATAAGGTTTATAGGTAATGCTACCTGTTAAAAAAATAGGTTTCAATGTTTTGATTACATATTTGTTAGCATATTACGCATACGCAGCCTTAGGCTGATATAAAGTATACGCACCTATCAAATAATCAATCCAAATCCAAT